>CP059633.1:0-1269828 GCA_016906575.1 Ceratobasidium sp. AG-Ba | reverse complement strand
TCCGCCCGCTGCTCTCCTTTTCCCTAGAAGTCGCTCTCCAGGTCAACCTGATGAGCACGTACAATATGGTATCTCCGATTGTGAGCGACTTTCGTGCTGCTCGATTATGCACTCACCAGGATCTGGCAGGTCGGGACTCGAGGTACGGGCATACACAGTCAAACCCGGGGGTTTCAAGCACTCGCAGTAATGGTATGGTGAACTTGTTCGGAATGACCAGAGCTGACGGAAACCACAGTTCGGGAAAGGGGTGATTGATAGCGAGGGATTTTTTTCTGAGCAGGTGTGGGCATAGTGGATCTATTTTGCAGGGAGCTGGGCATCTTGAACGCCGGTGTCGACAAATGCGACAGCACTCATGGCTTTTTGGCAGGCGGCGTCGACGCGTCATCTTCGTCGTCAGAGAGGTCGTACCCTCCGACCTTGCGCTTCGACATCTTGAAGCGGGGTCAAGAGACACATTAAAGATCCCAAGACGGTATGTTTTATTACTGGTCCCCTCTAGACACATCTGACCTTCGATTGCCGCATCCAACTGCACGAAGCAATGTCCGACAACCGACGTGGCTCTATCGAGTTGCTAGGTGATTGCCCACGGTGGGTTGTCCCAAATGCGATAATTGTTCGGCTTGTTAATCCAGGAGGGAGGGATTGACGTTCTGCATCTTATCAGAAAACTCTGTTTGGGGGGACACGGGTGACTCGAACGCAATCTGACCATGTATGGATCATCCCGTTATGTGGATGATTGAATTCTATTCGGTTATGCCCTATAATATAATTGCATACATTTGAGCTTGGAAGGTCAAATATCTTTAAATAACCCCGCACGGATTATTTAAAGATCTTGAAATCACAGATTTCGTTAGAGTCCCGGCGATTATTCAAAGATCTTTAAATAATCGCTCGCTACGACTTCCTGTGCTGTGAATGTAGTACAATGATCCTCATAAATGCAGTTGGATAGCCGGCTTTCACGGAAGATCCTTAAGAGTCACATCAGTAAGGGTAGGCTGGCACGCCTATTTACTGGTCCCCAAAAAGGAGCTATGCATTGCCGACCGGAGCTCCCAGAAACGGATCGGTTGTTGCACTCCCTTCTTACTCATATCTCGGCAGCTGGCTTTCATCTCCAGGCATAAACTGGACATTGAAGCCTGTTGCAAACCGTCCAGTAGAGCCGTCTCCAGAGAAAGTATACGACACCGTGACCTGGTACTACGATCCAATTTTCAGCACATATTAATTAGGCACTGTCTGTGCTAATAGCTTACCTCGTATTGTATGTTTGGGGTACGAAAGCTTGGTGTAAAATACCTTGCGGCCGTCGCCGTATGTTCAGAGCCGGGCTCACCAAATGTCATTTCACTTTGTAAGTCAAGCGTTAGATCAACTTCAAGGGGGTTGGCATTTTCTTCGAAAGGCACCAAAAGTCCTGGCGTCGATGCGGAGGACTCCTGTCCGAAGCGATGTTCTTGTCGCCGTAACAATAGCTTGGTATTATGTGGCCTGATCTCCTTGCCTCCGCGAGTCGACCAGATACGGGTTAAACTAACGGTAGCATGTTGTAGGTAGATCGCACGCGACTTGGACGAACGAAAGAGGGATGCGAGCGCGTTGGAGCTTCCTTTTTCGATCTTCAGGTATGCAATCACCGGCAGGCTTAAAGCACTGCTGAGTATGCGTGCACCTGCAGTTGTGTAAACCTACTTATTAAAGATCAGACTCACATATATAAACGATGCGTTATCGGACTAACCTCTGATACTATGCGTTTGCCACTATCATGTAGAAGCTCCTTCACATGTGCCTCCCAACTCCCACCTCTCGCTCGAACTGCGTTCAGACTAGCCTTTTTCTTCGACTCTTGTTCAGATTCGCTTAGTCTCCTCGAGCTATACTCGTCTGCATTTGGATTTTCCCCAAAATATGGCTCATCCTTCAAGGCTCCAACATCTTTGAGCGCCGGGACGACTGGAAACACGAGTCTCGAAACTACCTCTTCATAAGTTGGCTGTCGCAGCATCGCATCGTCCTGCGCGGGTGACGAGTTGGGCCGGAGATTCAGGATGGCTTCAGCCACCCACTGCACACTTGCATTGCGGCAGTCACGGAGGGTAGGAGGTGGGCAACGCTCGACCGAGCAGAGATCTCGAGGTGCACGTTCCATTTGATTGTACTCTGTGATGGTCATTCTTCGAGGGACCGTAAACGAGAAAGGAAGCACAACTTCGAGCCGCCCATCAGAGGTGCGGGTACCAAGCTGATATTCTAAGGCAATTGGCGATCCAGGAGACCAGGACAGGTTCACCTTGTTGGATGGAACCACGCCTCTATGGACTTCGTAGCGCATAACATTCTGGTAATCTCGAGCGACTGGTGATTTTACCTTTTCCAATCTCTGAGCGACTTTTCCGGTGGTCAAGACGGGCTCGAGATTCCAGAAGAGAGTGCGAGACTCGAAGAAGATGCGAAGCGAGAGCCGGGCAGCTGCTGAGATGATCTCGGGACTAGGCGCGTATATATGCACGCGTCCCTGGATGAGCTCGCTGGTACGGAAAGGCTGGCCAGGGTGGCTCGAGCTGTCGAGCTTAACTCTGACGGAGACACCGGATGGGTGTGAGTCTGCGGATAAAGGGAGGGGTGTAGCTGCGCTGACAGAAAAGACATTGGCTCCTTCACCTAATCTGAAAAACGATACATGTATACGTTACTTTATACATTAGCCACGGTTGTAATACTACACTTACGGTTGAGGCGGCCCTCTTCTGGCCATCTCGTTGCCAGATAAATACAGAAAAAAGTCATCCATGGCTAAGAATCAGACTTGGTGCGAATGCTGGTACGCGGTTGATGGTCAATGAACAGTAGTTTCTAAAAGAGCTTTATGTATTCCTTAATGCATCTCCGAGATAATCCCATCGACGCTTGACCTGTGCATACCTTCTCTGGCCCGGCAGGTACTAGCTTGTGACCAGGGCAGTTATGGCCAAATGGCTGTGCGATGCCAAGCACAACCCTCAAAGGACCTCCAACGAGTGGGAAAGTATTTCGCCAAGCATCGAAGCATCTGTTGCAACCGTGGAGCTGGACAGTCGGGTGATATCCTGAATTTTTTTTTCGACATCACCTCGTACTATTTTAGTCAAAATCTATCGTGATTATTTGACCACGGTTAAACCACAAACCCTTGGATCGGCCGGAGAACCTTTTCTCGTAGTATAAGAACAGACGCTTGATGATTGATACATATCACATATGCCAAGTAGTTTACCTCATTACCACATGTTTGTTGACTCGGGATATTGCCACCATACATGAACTTAGACCACCTATGTTAGGCGTAGCCACACCCCTGACACGAGTCGGGACGTCATATTTGCCGAACTATTAGCTCTCGTCGGCTCTGAATTTAACTATCAGGATAGTGAGACAGCAACCAACGAGCCGTTTAAGAGATCTAGTATATATATCACAGTGTACACAGGTTAAAGTATTTTACAAATTGGTCTAGTTGGACTGTTACCTGCGTGACAAAACTTTACCCATGATACTGCAATTTCTCACCATGCGAATGCCCCTGTCCCACCGTAGTCTTGTGGTGTGATGTAAAGTAAATGATAGACCGGTAAAGGGATATTGAACCTCCCTGCATAGCTTGCGGGTTGTGTCACAGATAAGTTGCTGAAAGACATTCGTCATCTTGGGTTTCGATATTCAAGCACAGGTAACCGTGAGTTTCTATCAGACGGCATTACAGTCGACTCAAAAGATTGCATTCCGTTATCACACAGCCATCAGGTTGCGAATGTTCCAATACCCAGCTGGTCTCGCTTGATCAGAAACTTCTCTCGCACAGGTCAAACGCGCCTGATGTTTCCCCGACAATGTGTCGACGTATACATAACCCCCGTGAGGGGTGCTGGGTCTAACGATTCTCCTGGTACTCGTGTCAGTTCTCTCTATCAGAAAGATGGAAGGGTTTGTAGATGTACCTGTTAATGTCAAACTCCGCAGAGAGCCCCCCCAGCCGTGAGTGGAGCTCTGTTTTTTTTTCGCGTACACCATTGATCATTCCACTTCAGTCTAGGAAGTGAAGCTAGATATTTTTCCGTGAGCGCAGCCACGCCTCTCGCTCTGTCCGCAGACCCACATCCATCCGGTGTCTCCGTCAGAGTCAAGCTCGACAGCTCGAGCCACCCTGGCCAGCCTTTCCGTACCAGCGAGCTCATCCAGGGACGCGTGCATATATACGCGCCTAGTCCCGAGATCATCTCAGCAGCTGCCCGGCTCTCGCTTCGCATCTTCTTCGAGTCTCGCACTCTCTTCTGGAATCTCGAATTAGTCTCGGCTACTAGCAAAGCTGGACAACAGATGCAAAAGATGAAGGCTGCCGCTGCTCAGGACTTTGAAAACGTTATGCGTCATGAAGTACACAGAGGCGTGGTTCCACCCAATGCGGTGGATTTATCCTGGTCACCTAGCTCTCCGCTTACCCTAGACTTCCAGTCCTTTTCTAGCAATCTTTACGAGGCTACAGTTCCTTTCTCGTTCATAATTACCAAAACTATGAGCATAGCAGAGTATAACAAAATGGAGAACGCACCTCGGGAACTATGCTCAGTTGAAAGATGTCCTCCTCCAACGCTTCGCGACTGCCGTGACGGTAGCATACAATGGATAACTGAAGCTGTTTTGGCACTCCAGTCCGCATCATCCCCGGTGCAAGATGATGCAATGCTACGGCAGTCAACGGAAAACGAAATAGTTACAAGACTGGTTTTTCCCGTTGTCCCTGCGCTTGAGGATCTGCGATCGCTGAGGAATGAGCCGTACTTTGGACAGAATAGCGAGATCGACGAGTTTGGTTCTAGAAGATTGAGCGCCGCTGAACAGGAATCCGCAAAGAAAGCTACTCTGAGTCGCATTAGTGCGAGGGGTGGAAGCTGGGAAGCGCACGTCAAGAACATCCGACATTCTAGTGGCAACTTCATTGCGTCAGAGGTCTGTCGGCGATTTCGTAGTGAGTATATGCGTACTGAACAAGCTCACAGGTGTACACTACTAAAGAAGGACTAGTCCCCGTTAGCGCGCCGAGTATGCCACTAATTGCGTACTTAAAATTTGAGAAGAGCAGCTCAAAGTCGCTCGCTTCATTCTTTCGCCCGTCCAAGCCACGGCCCGTTTACCTTCAATATGCCTCAGTGACCTTACTCCGCATCTCATCAACTCGCGGCGGGAAAGAAGTCAAACCTCACGTCACCAAACTTCCCCTACGGAGACAGGAGCACCGTTTCGACCAAGGGTCCTCCACGTCCACACCGGGTCTCCTGTTGCCTTTCGAAGAGAACGCGGACGCCCTCGAGCTGGACTTGACCCTCGACCTACAAAGCGATAAGGAGATGAATACTCCTGGATCTAAGCAGGTAGCAACGGCGGCAAAGAGCTTTACCCCAAGCTTCCGTACTCCAAACATACAACATGAAGTAAGTAGACCACTAACGCGGATAGCCGATAAGCGTGTAGACTAACGTCCGCTGCATAGTACCTTGTTACGATCTCGTTTATATTTTCCGGAGATGAATCTATCGAGCGATTTGCAACTCGTTTCCCGGTCCAATTCGTACCGGGGAATGAAAACGAGTTACCAACATTTGAAGACATAGCAAACGAGACCAACGATCAACCGCCGCCATTCCAAGCCGCTCGTACCTAGTTAGACACATCTGATGAGCCAAGAATAGGTGCTCAAATTACACCGTGGGCCAGGCTTGAGTGATGTGTGTTCACGGGGTTTCAACAACGTCACATTTTATATTTTCATGATGTATTATACGGCGTCTGGTGCTCTTTCTCCTCAATGTATCCCAAGTCCCCTTCTATCTTCTCAACATCGGTATCCCCAACGCTATTGGCCGAATATTTCACCGACCACCGCCTGTGTAGTTTGTTTCCTGAATCAACCGCTATGTGTTTTATAACAATAGCGTTCAGCAGAGCTCTTGCAGAGCTTAAGACAATTGACACCAGCGTGATTCGAACACACGCCAGCAAACGCTGAACGCAAATAGACCCGAAGTTCTGAGCAAGCATATCGCTCGAGTGCGTCCCCTTAGGCCAACTCGGGCATCATAGTGCCTTGTTTGGACGGGCCTAATCGAGTTACACGAACAGCTAAAGACTTATCAGGATGTTACATCTGAATTGATCAAACACTTCCGGCACATCCTGATCCGGTTGCCAATCCTGACACGGCTTTGTGGTGGCCCGGGGGGGTTCGGTTATTTTGTAACTCTGGAAACCGAAGCTTAAGAAATTATTGTACAGCCACGTAACCCTTACGATATGTTGGTGTTGCGAAGTATGAGCCAAGCCCAGAGTCTGCCCACCGGCATCGGTTTTCGACAGCGTATACCCCTCCTATTCTTACCTGTCTGACCATGTTTTTCATGCGGCTGCGGGGGCTGGTCGTTGGTCTAGTCTCACTGGCTCACCTCATTCAAGTAGCCATGGGCTGGGCGTTTCAGGTCCCACCTAGGATCGTAGGTAAGACTGTAGTTCCTAAAAAATTGCTTGAATCCACCTGCAGCTGTCTCTTCCGCAGAGGGCGCGAACGCAGAATTCGAGGTTGTTGATGACGGAGGGGGATTTTATGTCAGTCACGGCCAGTTGCGCATGCTCGAATCCAAAGGACACTAACGATAGCTTCACAGTATCCCTACACCATGACTGTTCTCAAAAAAGTGCTTGGTCAGCCTGCCCAACAGGTCGGACTAGTGTATACGGACGTGGCCACGTTTTACTGGTGAGCTTGTCTTGGGCGATATGTCTCAAACTGCGCTCAATTGTCGCGTACCAATTCGTAGGGATTGCAATCAGCCAGCAGGAACAGTGCTCGAGTTTCGCTTAGTCAGCAAGGCCAATGTCAATGTTGCGTCCAGCGGGAACATGACTGTGCTGGTAGGCGCTGGTGGTTTCTCTGAGTTTGGTGTGTTGACCTAACACGCCAATCTTGCTCAGCCGGGCGCCCAAGCTGCTGCGTCTAGCGTGAGTGTTCAATCGGTTGCGGTGGGTGGATGCATATTTCGATTGGGGACGCGGTTCCTGATCTGTTTGTATGCAGTCCACAGCTTCATTGTTTTCACGGACGGCCGGGCCCTCATCAATTGCCTCACAAGTACCTCAAACGGGGGGCAGCGGGACTGCTCAACCATCAGTATTTGCCAGCGTAAGTATATGCGACGCGCATGATTTTTTTTTTTACTGACATAAACCCTCCAAGGCAACGTCTGGAGTACGGACCGAGTGAGCATCCTCTATCCATCATTCGACTAGATTTTGTATTGATTCGCGACATAGGAATCCAAGGGCGTCCCGGTTGGCGTGGTTGTTGGGGTTGTGAGTGCTGATCTTTCTTCCCTGCAACATATCGAAATGACCTAGTGATGTGGTCTAGAGCATAGCTGGCGTAGTCCTTTTGGTCGCACTTCTCTTCCTTATTTGGCGTGTGCGTCGGCTCAGGCAAGATAAAGACATTCCTGAGCCAGCGTTCCGCCATGAAGAATCCATCACGCCATTCATACATGGCCAGCCTCACCAGCACACTCCTCCTTTAGGCTATGTCAGTTCATACGCTAGCCCTTATGAAGAGCCTCCAGAATACGCGCCTCCTTCCCAAGCTCCAAGCCCTGGGAATCTATCCAGCTTGACCGGTTATCCAAGTACAACATACGCGAGTACCAGCGCACCATCTGAAGGAGGACAGATAGGAGATACGTCGACGAGAGATCATAGTTTTGTTCCTAGCCGGTACGAGAAATGGAGACGCTGACGAGGCTGGTCCCTGATCTACCATTTCTTGCTCGCTCTTGGGGGATCTCGATTCATACTTGTTTGACATCACATATCGGGGCAATGTGTTTAGTTTGTTTATTTAATTCAACCATGCATCAAACTTTGACGGCTATCAATCAGTGGGTACGCGAATAGTCGGTGCGTGTGTCGACCAGTGTTCCCTGCATAGCACCTTGTTACGATCTCGTTTATATTTTCCGGAGATGAATCTATCGAGCGATTTGTAACTCGTTTCCCGGTCCAATTCGTACCGGGGAATGAAAACGAGTTACCAACGTTTGAAGATATAGTAAATGAGACCAACGATCAACCGCCGCCATTCCAAGCCGCTCGTACCTAGTTAGACGCATGCAATGACCTGAGAATGGGTGTTCAAATTATACCTTGAGCCAGAAGCTCGGAGGATTTCAACAACGTCACATTTTATATTCTCATGATGTAATATAAAGCATCTGGTGTTCTGGCCCCTCAATGCATCCCAAGTCCCCTTCTATCTTCTCAACATCGGTATCCCCCGACGCTATTGGGAAAATATCTTACCGACCGCTGCATGTGTAGTTTGTTTCCTGGATCAACCGCTATGTGTCTTATAACACCGTTTACTTGGTTGGCAGAGGCGTCCAGCGGAGCCCTTGCAGGTTAAAAACAATTGACACCAGCGTGATTCGAACACGCGCCAGCAAACGCTGAACGCAAATAGACCCGAAGTTCTGAGCAAGCATATCGCTTGAGTGCGTCCCCTTAGACCAACTCGGGCATAGTGCCTTGTTTGGGCAGGCCAAATCAGGTTACACAACTCGCTACAGGCCATCGGGACGTTACCTCCGTATTTCCGGCGTATCTCCTGCATCAATCCTAGCACAGCCCTGTGGTGGCATTTGTAGCGCCAGGAACCGAGTCTTAAGAATGTCCTTTGCACAGCCACCTAGCGATAGCTAATGCTGCCAGGCATACACTGAGTCCAGAGCTTCCCACCACCAGCCTTCGAGGACATCTACCCCTTCAGTTCTAACCTGTCTGGCCATGTTTTTAATGCGGTTGCACGGGTTGGCCGTGCGTCTGGTCTCACTGGCCCATCTCATTCAAGTGGTCATGGGCTGGGCGTTTGGGTTCCCAAAGATGGTCCAGGGTAAGTCTATCACTCCTAAAAATTACCTGAGCCTAGCTCTAGCTGTCTCTTATACAGAGGGCGCAGGCGCACGCTGTGAGGTTCTTGATGATGGGGGAGGATATTCTGTCAGTCACAGCTAGCTACGCATACTCGGACTCAAACGGCGCTAACGATGGCCCGATAGTTTCCCTACACTATGACTGTTCTCAAAAAAGTGCTTGGCCAGCCTCCCGAACAGGTCGGACTGGTGTATACGAACGAATTTGTATTTTATTGGTGAGCCAGGTATCGACAGGACGGCTCGGACTGTGCTCAATTGTCGCGTACCAACTTGCAGGGATTGCAATCAGCCAGCAGGAACTGTGCTCGAGTTTCGCTTGGTCAGCAAGTCCAGTATCAACGTTGCGTCTAGTGGGAATATAACCGTGCGGGTAGGCGCTGGGAGCCCCTCTCAGTTGGGCATGCTAACCTAATGCAGTAATTTTGCTTAGCCCGGCGCTGAAGCCTCTGCGTCTATCATCAGTGTCCAATCAATAGCGGTGGTGGATGTGTCTTTTGATTGGGGCCGCGGTTTCTGATGTGTTTGTATCCGGTCCACAGCTTCCTTGTTTTCGCTCACGGCGGAGTCATCCTCAGTAAACTCACAAACGATTCAGACGGGAAGCAGCGGGGCCATTCAATCATCAGCTTTAGCTAGCGTGAGTGTATGCTACCCACCTATTAATTTTTACTCACCTAGGTACTCCAAGGCAACATCTGGAGTAGGGACAGAGTGAGCATGGTCTATCCGTGAACCGACTAGAATTCTCATTAACTTACGCCATAGGACTCTAAAGGGCGTCCCAGTTAGCGTGGTTGTTGGAGTCGTGAGTGCCGATCTTTCTCTCTCGTCGTCCATCAAAGTAGCCTAACGATGTAATCCAGAGCATAGCTGGCTTTGTTCTTTTGGTCGCAATTATCTTCCTTATTTGGCGTATGCGCCGGCTCAGGCAAGATAGACACGCCCGCGAGCCAGTTTTTCTCGATGAGAGCCCGATCACACCATTCATGCACCATCAGCCTGACCAGCATACTCCTCCTATCGGCTATGTCAGTTCATATGCTAGCCCGCAAGAGGAACCTCCAGAATACGCGCCTCCTTCCCAAACTCCAAGCTCTTGGTGCCCGTCTACTTCGACTGGATATCCAAGCACAACATACCCAAGTACCAGCTCACCATCTGAAGGACGACAAACAGGAGATATGCCGATGAGAGACCATAATTTTGTTCCCAGTGGATACGAGAAACGAAGACGCTGAGGCTAGGCTTTGATTTACCGCTCCTCATACACTCTTGGAGGATTCCAATTCATATTTGTGTGATTTTGAATATCGGGGAAATGTATTTAGTTTGTTTATTTAATCCGGTTGTTCATCAGACATTAACAACTATCAATCGGTGGTTCCTGGGTGTGGATTCCTACCAGCTCCTTTCCTTCTTCAACCATCTCTCCAGCTGCACACCCCACATTCTCGACAGTCCCACCAACAGCCGCACGCAAGACTGTTTCCGTCTTCATGCTCTCCAGCACAACTACAATATCACCCTTCTTTACTAGGTCGCCAACTTTGACCTTCACTTCTACCACTAAACTAGGCATGGGAGCACGTATCGAGCCTCCACCGATATTCTTTGCCAAATCATTGCCGAGTGATAGTAGCCATTTAGGAGGGGGAATCGTGAGTACCGTCTTGGTCCCCTTATGGAAGATATGAAGGCGTTCTGGCGCGGTATTCAACCCGGTTCCGGTAGGCGATTGTGGGACGATTGTTGTTCGGAACAGCGTGTTGTCCAGCGTGGATTCGATGACGCTTGAGCTCCCAGCGCCGAGTCGCGCCGAGACGCCCTGGAACGTGCGACTCGTAGTAGGGGTAACAATCTTGACATCGTACTTGCCAGGAGAGTATGTCGTAATCGTAGCTTCTAGAGGCGTCTCAGGTAGGCCTTCGTGGTTAAATGTGACTCGTCGTTCGTGCAAATCTCCACCAAAGCGATGTGTTGACAATGTAGTCCACGGAGATGCATGATTGCCGGGTGTGACTAAAGGCTGGTCTCGAAGAGCTACGAACAAGGCTGCTTGGGCAAGGAGCTCAGGTATCGGTTCGACGATTGGTGGGAAGAGATCATCATTGTGTTTCTGCAGAGTATGTCAGGTCACGTATGCTACCATATTGATTAAACGTTTCTTTTTACCTTAATGAACCCAGTCTCCACATCACCTTCGATAAATGCTTTGTTACTCGCCAAAGCATGCAAAAACTCGATATTGGTGCTAAGTCCTACCACGTGGTACTCTTCGAGTGCTTTGCGGAGTACTCTGAGAGCCTCGGTACGGTCTCTGCCGTGGACGATTAGTTTGGCGATCAGTGGATCGTAAAACACTTCGATCTGAGAGCCAGCTTTGAACCCATCTTCGAGCCGCACCGAGTCTGACGCAGCAGGTGTGGTAAGGTGGAGCAAGGGTCCAACGTCGGGCATAAAATTATTGCGTGGATTCTCCGCATATATCCTATCATCTCGGTGGCGTAAGATACATCTCAACCAGTAAACCCCACTGAATACTGACCGTGCTTCGAATGCATGTCCTACGCGAGGTATTTGGTGTTGCTGCAAAGGTAGAGGGTTTCCAGAGGCGATCTAGTGGAGGATGAGCAATTAAGATGCGCATGGTATATATGCCTCATACCTCTAATTGCCATTGGACCAAATCTTGTTGAGTGATCATTTCAGTAATAGGATGCTATCGAACTAATATTTAGTCGAACGTCTTTTGAAAACCCGTAAGGCTAACCTCTACTTGGAGCCTTGTGTTCATCTCCATAAAGTAAAACTGCTGAGTGTCATTGTCAAAGATGAACTCGACCTAATCTAACCTCAGTTTTGTTCATGTTATAAAACGTAGGCAACATACCGTTCCAGCTCCAACATATCCGACTGCTTTGGCTGCCGCCACCGCCTTCTCGCCTAGTTCCTGGCGAATATCTTCCCCAAGTCCGGGTGCAGGAGCTTCTTCAATAATCTTTTGATGTCTTCGCTGAACCGAGCAATCACGTTCCCAAAGATACACTACTTCGCCCTTCATATCACCGAATACCTGTACTTCCACATGCCGGGGCCGCTCGATGTACTTTTCTACAAGCACCCTAGAGTCGCCAAAAGACTTGGTCGCCTCACGCTGGGCCGATGCAAGAGCATCGTCGAACTCGTCCGCGGCATACACAATCTTCATGCCCTTGCCTCCGCCACCAAGAACGGCTTTGATAAGGACAGGGAACCCAATGTTTTTGGCTTCTTGTAGCAGTTGTGGGGGCCTGGTCCGAGCCATGATAGCCTGGCACGCAGGGAACGCCAGCGCGTGTCATGATGTCTTTGGACTCAGATTTAGACGCCATTGCAACGATAGCAGACGCAGGAGGCCCAATAAAAGTCAATCCTGCGTCAGCAAGCTGCTGAGCGAAGATGGCATTTTCAGACAGGAATCCATAACTGGGCAGAGTGTCAGTAGTGGGGCCATATGTAGACTATATGCTTACCCGGGGTGAATGGCTTGTGCCCCGCTACGCTTTGCAACGTCGATTATTTTGTCCATTCTCAAGTAGCTCTCTGAAGAAGGTGCGGGCCCAATACAGTACGCCTCATCGGCCTACATCGTAATACGTAATCAGTTAAGT
Source organism: Ceratobasidium sp. AG-Ba (assembly GCA_016906575.1). Taxonomy (NCBI): domain Eukaryota; kingdom Fungi; phylum Basidiomycota; class Agaricomycetes; order Cantharellales; family Ceratobasidiaceae; genus Ceratobasidium; species Ceratobasidium sp. AG-Ba. The sequence continues at coordinate 1,257,152 of CP059633.1, read as the reverse complement.
GCATGGTAAACCATAAAATGAGATTAGACGAACCATCTTTACGTGTAAAGAGTCCCTATCAACCTCGCTGTAAACCGCGACTGTCTTGATACCCAGCTTCCTTGCAGTCCGAATAACTCGACATGCTATCTCACCCCTATGCTTTATGAGCGCGTAGCTCAATCTCACTTAAACAACAAATACCTATTGGCTATGAGGATCTTGTCAAAAAGGGGCTTCGCTGTCCCCATTTTCTTCACAGCACCAGAGGGAGCGACTGAATAACCAGGTGTAAGTGAGCAAGTCGTCAACCTAAGCCAAGCGCGCACCCGTCGCAAAACTACGAGACACATTCAGCCCTTCAAGACGCTTCGCCGGCCCCACAGAGTCGGTTCGTACTGGACGGACGTGTGAGATAGCGCCAGCACTTCTCGGAGCCTCAGCAACGATAGCAGCAAGAGTCGATTTCCGCGCGACTTGTCGAAGCACATTCGAGGCCGCCTTTTTTGAAGTTGGGATCATAGCTAGCACAGGAAGTCGAGAGAGCGCTAGAAAGTAAAACGCAAGTGGACCTCCGAGTTTAGTTTTGTACAGGCGTCGAGATCCGTTCCGAGGAGGGTAGTGGCGATGTCAACATCACATGACGTGTCGGGAATTGTTGGGCTTTGATTGGCATCCTTTGCACCAGTGACGCATATATACAATTCACTTCTGGCATGGCGCTACCCACGCACGCCACTTCGTATACTGCTATCTCGAGCACCGGTGCCTGGAAATTGAAAGGGTGAGAAAATAAGATAACCACACCTTTTGCCACTCGCGGACTTTAGCGACAACGCTGATCCGTCATGGTTCTTCCGGGTGGCCAACTTCTGGCTTGGCCAGAACAATTGGTGGTAGAGCATATCAAAAGGGGTGACCTTATCACGGTGACCGCAACTGAGATGCGTGGGCTACATCATGGCTTTCGGCCTTCGCAGCCCGGCCAAGACTCAATCCAGGTTGCTGCACAATGCTCATCATGCATGTTTGGTTCGTGCTTTTGCGCCATCACGATAGGACTAAAGCGAGTGTATAAAGGCTCCGACTATTTGTGTATATCCATTCACCTTCCAGTCTCATCACTCTAGCCTACTCGACCATGGCCAGCCCAAACGTCTTTACAACTGGGAAACATATTTTTGTCCAGGCTGTTCGTGGTCGAGACAGCCGTTCTCCCTGCCCGGCATTGAACACGCTCGCAAACCATGGCTATCTGTAGGTCACTGTGATATAACGTTCCCATTTGCCACTCACCAAGGATATTAGTCCTCATGATGGCAAGAACGTCTCCATCTTCACTCTTGTCCCCGCGATCCGCAAAGTCTACAACTTTAGCTTCTTCCACGCATTTTTCCTTTCTTGTGCTGGCATTTTTCTGTGCGGCCGATGGCTCACGTTGTCATTTTCTCTTTCCGACCTCGCGGCCCCAGGAAAGCTCGAGCACGATGCCTCGCTCGCTCACAACGACTTGGACGCGGACGTCAACGTACCTGCACCCGAGCTAGTGGAAGAGCTTATAAAAGACTCAAAAGACGGAAAGACTTTGACTTTTCGGGACCTCGCAGAAGCACGTGTGAGGAGGGAACGTACGCTCCCCAAGCCGCTTGATGATTTCACGGCGGCAGTATCGCGAGGAGAGGCGATCAATCTTTTGAGGTCGATGGGTGATGGTGTACGTGTGTCTGTCGACCGAGTGAGGATTTGGCTGGGCGAAGAGCGATTGCCAGATGATTATGCGCCCCCAAAGAGACAGTGGGGTTTAAGACTGGGGAGACAGAAAAGGCAAGAATGAAGGTCATCATGGACGAGATCACAGGGAATGCCAAGTCCAAGTGATAATCTTCACTAAACCCACGGCTTACTCGTTTCTCTACGAATGTGCTGCATATCCAGATGCTTCATTGGAACATATACCATCTTTTTACAGGATCTATGATGTGGTTTATCTAGAATTTGAATACCTAAAAACGAATTTGATGGAGTTTAGCGTATGAACAGAACTTTTGATTCTAACTTACTTGTTCCGAAGTATACCCAAGCTCCTTTAGCGCTCCCGCAAGCTCCCCTTGCTTCATCCCATCCTTTGGGCCTACATAAGATACGTTGGTCATGTTCTGAGGGTGAAAAGAGATTACGTACCCGCAAGAGCGGCGACCTGCGCAGGGGGACCTAATGTATACACCAGTTGATTTTTTTTTTACATTAGCGAAGAAGTAATACACATACCGCATACATATACCATAGTCTTTGTGCCCAAAGACGCCGGAGCAATCTCTTTTTTCAGCAGGTCTTTGTTGATGAATCCAGTCGGGCCTATATGCGAGTTAAAGCGAAACCAACCACGCTACGACTGTTTGACGACTTACCAGTCCAGTTTTTATCGCCCTTATCGACTATGTATAGGACATCGAATCGGTCACCATGCTTGGCCTTGAGTTTGTCGAACTCTTCCTTCAAGAGAATATCTCCAGGCGTGACATTACCAAACAGGAGCTTGAACTTGGTTTTATCCTCCTTGTTGGCAAGCGAGTGGGTGAGGATCTATGTGATGCACGTTTGAAGATGTTTCAGTGATACGAATTGGGGACTAGAATACCTGGTACATAGGAGTGCTAGGATATGATGAGTTAAATCGAACATGATATAAATAATTAGGCTTACATGCCGCTTCCTCCTGCGATCAAGGTCACCTGCTCAAACTCATTTGGTTTCCAAAGTCGCTTTACAATTGGCCCCTTGACGTCAATCTTGTCCCCTGGCTTAAGGCTATGGATGTATGGGGTAAGCACACCTAAAGATGCATCAGAAAGTGTTTGCATGGAGCTAGGTATCAAACCAACCGGTGTCGTATTTCTTGATAAGGAAAGTGACCTCTCCCTCCTGCTCACGATCGGATATAGGGGTATATGGACGTCCTACCGGGCTAACCACTCGATCAATCGCAAAGCTATGCCTCCAAGGCACGGCCACTCACTTGCCCTTCTTGTCTTTGGGTGCCTTTGGGTCCGAGCCAGAAGCTTTAAGGTAAACCAGACCAGACACCGGCAAAAGCGTGGCGGTACCAGCTGGGAGATCAAGTGTGAACCTGGAGTCCAAGTCAGGTCGAGCGACCCTGCGGTAGCCTAGAATGAAACCTACTTGTCCGTGTTATGGTTGTACGCCTCGACCCTTTTGACTGTCAGTTCCTTGAAGCTGTCCTTGTCCAGCGCGCTGACAAGCTGGATTTTGGGCTTGGACGCGGCACCTGAGCGGTCAGCGTAGACATATGCGCCAATACCAATAAGACCGCCAACACCCAACAGGAGCGGAAGGTTGGAAGACTTGGCAGCTGGAGGAGGGGCAGTAGAGTAGCGGCGAGCCGAAGTCGTCTAAGCTCGAGTTTAGCCCATAGGTGCGAATGCCTGATCATTTCGACTCACAATGTTGCGAGAGGCGACGCGGAGGAAAGACATTCTGATGCTGTTTCCCGCCAGTAAGATGAATGGGTGCGTTGGAACAGAGTGCTTTATACACGTACAACTGTGGGCGGGCCGATGGAGAGCGAGAGTTGAGCGGACGTGAATAACCCAACAGATATCAATTTCGTGATTGCCTGGGAAAGTTCACAATGACGCGAATCCGCTGAGTCAGCCAGTATACAAGATTTTCTGGGATTTGATTGCAGTGATCGGGATCGACAGCCCACAACAAGCAGAGGTAAGCATGAGCATGATAGACGAGGATGGAAGCCGTAACTCAACCACTGGCAGCGATGAGTACCGAGCAAACCAACTACTATTCTCTCCTTGGTCTGTCCAAGGACGCTGGGGCGCCAGCCATTAAGCAGGCTTACCGAGCAGCGCTGTTAAGGGCACACCCTGACAAGCACACGCAGCTGTGGGGTCAAAAGCTTGCTGTGCCTGCGGTGGCGGTCACGCAGCTGCAGGAGGCGTTTCGTACCCTATCCGACCCCAAGCTGCGAAAAGCGTACGACCAGCTGTTGGAGGAGGGAAAGGGAAAGGTCACATTGACTGCCGTTGTTCAACGACCGGCACATGAAGTCTCGCTCGATGAATTCATAGAGGATGAAATTACTAAGGACGACGGAGATGTTACGTCTATGTGGTCATATGTATGCCGTTGCGGAGGGCGGTTCATAATCGAGGAAGAACAACTCGAGGATGGCATTCATTATGTAGGCTGCAACGGATGCTCGGAGGTTGTCTGGGTTGGGTACGAGGAGGTCGATGATACACAAAATCAAGAACATGACTCTAGTAAAACATGATTACCCCCTTCATCGCGTGTGCAATGAGAAAGCGAACATACCATGGTCCTGATCCTAGCTTCCACTTGACGACTTGTTCTCGCCTTCAGACATGTTGTTCCCTTGAGGGCCTGCACCTTCCAGCCCCTCCAACATTCCTCCAATGTTCTTTAACAGTTCATCCAATTTGGTCTCGACTCCGTCTGCAACATCATCTGCTGCTTCTAGCTCCTTCAAAAGTTGCGCCAAATCTCGTTCGTTTAGCTCTTCGCCCTCGCGAGCTAATACTGAGTTGGCTCCCGCTAATGCTTCCTCAAGTATTTGAAGCTGACTGAGGGTATTGGATACGGAAACGGGAGTACTTTTTTCGCGATTTATTCCGTTTGAACTCATGTTTGGAACAACGCAGGCTGGAGCGGGTGGTGGTGTTGGTTCAGAAGGTAAATCGCCAATTAAACCGTTTTTGGGAGAAGTGATGACGTAATATAATGATCGGCGCGTGGCTGTTTGCAAATGAAATTTCTCCACCACTCAACAACGACATCCTCGACTTACTAGAATCGGAACAAAGACTACATATCGTCTGGACCAAATATTATAATAATACTGGCTACTACTCTCGGCTATCTCTGGTTGTGATCTACCGATTTAGTTACAGCCTTGCTTATCTCTAGACTCCTCATGGCGTCACTCGCTCAGGCTCCATCCTTTGCTGGTTCGTGGTCAAAGCTTGAACCGAAGTTAACTCCATGGGTGTAAGTTAACTCAAAGGCTAACCGTCCTGAGCATTCAGTTAAGTTGATTACATATTGGACACAGCCAGGAAGTAATATCGGCACAAGGCTTTACACAAATGACACCCGTACAAGCCAGTACCATCCCGCTATTTATGAAACACAAAGATGTAGTCGTAGAGGTGAGCTACTTCCCCTATCAATTTTGTCGACTGCAACCAAGTGAAAAGGCTGTGACAGGATCTGGGAAAACGCTTGCGTTTGTTGTTCCCATAATCGAGAAGCTCGTTCGGCGAGAGTCACCTCTCCGAAAGAATGAGGTTGGGTCACTTGTCATCTCGCCCACTCGGTAAGCCATTTTGAAGCACTTGATTTCATACAATATAGCGATAATATTACCAAAGTGAACTGGCAGCCCAGATTCACTCGATTTTTCAGCTCTTCCTGAATGCACAACCATCCCCACCTCTGGATCCCGATGCGGACCCCAATGATCCACCTCCCCCACCAATCTATCCTCCACCTCTCCTTCTTGTTTCGGGCACCACATCAACGCCAGCACAAGACGTCGAAAGATTTGTCGAAACTTCTGCCGACATCGTCATCGGTACTCCAGGTCGGATCGAGGAATTTCTATTGGGGCGAGGCTCTGCCCGTGTGAGCGTGAAGGAACTGGAGGTTTTAGTCTTAGACGAGGCCGATAGGCAAGTCATCATACCCACCCTCAACAAACTATGTATACTCAATAGGTTGAGCTTAGACTTCTTGACCTCGGTTTCTTTCTTCAATTTCTAAAATCCTAAAGCATCTCCCTAAACAACGCCGGACGGGTTTGTTCAGCGCTACCATGACTGACGCACTCTCGGAACTCGTCCGTGTCGGTCTACGAAATCCGGTGCGCATAGTCGTTAAAGTGGAGAACAAGAAACGCAAGGTAGGCGAAGAGGCTGCAGTGGAGCGCCGAACTCCTGCAACGTGGGAAACTTCATTTCCGTTTCCGAATAAAGTCTGACATTTTTCAGGCTACAAAACTCTTTTATAGCGTGTCGACCTGAAGAGAAAACGATACAGTTCTTACGAATACTGTCACATGAGCGAGACACATACGCATCAGCTCGGTTCATTGCTTATTTCGCCACCTGCGCTTGTGTGGAATACTTCTCCAAGGTCGGCTCACTTACCTAGTCGTGGTTAGGTATCTCATAATAGCTTCTTATGTAGATACTTGCCCGCCTCCCTCATCTCTCAGATACAAAGGTCTACACCCTTCACGGTCACTTAACTCCATCCAAACGAGCATCTACCCTCGCAGCATTTGCCGCCCACCCTTCGACGTCATCTGCGCCTTCCCTTCTCCTTGCAACAGACGTAGCAGCTCGCGGGCTTGACCTACCCGATGTCGACGCAGTCATTCAATACGACCCGCCGACGGACCCGAAGCAATACAGCCACCGGGCTGGAAGGACCGCAAGGGCTGGGCGTAAAGGTCGAGCATGGGCTTTGCTATGTGAAGGTAGAGAGAGGGAATATGTTGGTAAGTAATTGTCTGCTCTTTCTCATGAACGTTGGTAGACTTAACGCCTAATTTGTGATAGATTTCTTAACTGTGCGACAAATACCTCTGAAAGAGCACTCCTATTTACACCCTAATGGCGCATCTACCTCTCAAACTGGTCCCGAGCGCCCACTCGATGAAACAGCCACAGGTCTTTTTAAAGAAATTCGAAACATTGTCCGGATTGACCGTGACATTTATGAAAAGGTGTGTATTGAAGCATCCAGGTACTATGGAATGATTTCTGACGCATGATCTAGAGCATGAAAGCATTCGTTTCGTTTGTCCGAGCTTACTCTAAACACGAGGCATCTTACATTTTCCGAATTAAAGATCTAGACCTCGTTGGGGTTGCTAAAAGCTTTGGACTCATTCGATTGCCAAAGATGCCCGAGCTCACTACGCGTGATGCATGGTCAGATCTCGATATCGACGTATGTCTTTCGTGTTATCGATTTACCTTGATATATCGCTAACCCTGCGTGTAGTGGGACGCTATACCCTATCTCGACAAAGCACGAGAGGCCCAAAGGCTTGTGGCGCTGAAATCTGCGTCTGAAACTGCCGCTGCACGTCACCAGGAAAAGGGCGCCGCTCGAGAACAACGAGAGTTACAAAAGAAGAAAAATAGCGCTTGGAGTAATCAAACAGCGAGGGCACAAGCCCGGGACATTAGGAAGGAGAAGAAAGAGAGGAAAAGAAAGTGGTTAAAGAAGCAGAATGAACTTGAGGTTGAAGGGAATACGGCTGGAGAGGCTAGTGAAAGTGGCGACGACGTCGAGGATTGGGAGGAGCTAAAGGCTGAGGAACGAGCAGCAAAAAAGCAAAACGGGATAAGAATCCCAAGCTGGATTTAGAGGCCTCTTACGATGGGCTATAGTTTTGTTTGCTATCAGCTATTGTCAATATATATTCAAACCATGCGAGTATATGCGAATACATATGGAGCACACTCGGCCCAATGCACGAGATACCATAAAGATAAATTGTCCTGAGTAAAAGGAGAGAAATTCCGTAAATACTATTCAGTGAGGAACGGTGCTGACGGGAGCATACGCTCCCTTCCGTTGAGAGAATCCCCGCGTAACCATCGGAGTGCTTGAGGAAGGTGGCGGCGGCGTATAGATAGGTGGAGCGTCGTTCTGCCCCGTATAAGCATCCGATGGGGAATATGAACTGGATCCACCATACGACGTAGACCCTCCATATGAGGTTGGCCCACTTGGTGACAAGGTTCCGTCGTGTGAGTGGGTATTGGTGCTGGCATCGTATGTAAAAGGCGTGACTGTGACATGTGGTATCGGAGCATCTATGTCGGTCTTTTCGGACAAGGTCCTTCCTCGCCGACGACGGCATATGAGGAAAAATGCGGCTGCTGTAACGACTCCGAGTATAAGGACGCCTCCTACAACCTAACCCAGAGGTAAATTAGTAGATGGCGCCACTTGGAGAGATGTACATACACCACCAGCAATCGCCCCGACGTTTGTTTTGATTGGGCTAGGGATCAGCGACGGGCTACACGTACGAAATCTTGAGTGTCAGTTGATTAGAAATCTAATAAGTACACCTACTTGGATGTTTGTGTGCCGGCTGGGGTGGAAGATGGCGGCTGAGTGAACAAAGTAAATAAGAATGCCCAACGGTGTAGCCATAAGGCTTACCGGAGTACTAGTATCTCGAGTAACTGTACTGCCAATCGAGACCAGAGACTGAGAGAATGATTCATTGAGGAGCGGTAGGATATCAGCAAAACGTGTGCTTACAGCTGTCGATTGGACGCTCGCGCTGGATACGAATGTAGGGTTGGGCTGTTGAGTTGTAGTTAAAACCAATACACAAGAACTCGTATGGCTCTCTCACAGAAACTTGAACATAGTCTGTTGTAGAGATAAATCCATTCACGTCCTGTATCCGAAATCTCAATTGCGCTCCTATAGGTTGGTTGTTGTCCCTGTGGTCGCAAAGGTCAAACAAATACCAAAATAGAACGCAAACACGCTCGCTCACCAAAAGAATGGGGTCGCAGTAACATATTGCAAGTTGACCTGATCGTCTTTCCCTTCAGTGTTGTTCCTGAATATAGTAAACGTATACGGAAACTAATGTCATGTCGGTTGAGCAAAGCGGGGTCTCCAGTGGATCACGCACTCACGTTGTAGCCACCACCGTCAGGGTTGATTAGTTGAAAAGAAATATGCCCGCCCTCTGGCATCGTTCTTTAGCTAGAGATGCATTCACGAGCCGATTATAGATGCCTACCGACAACACTGGTTGGCGTAAGGAAGCCCCAGCCAAAAACGCTCTGGCAGACCCCGAGCGCCAACAGTATTCGGGTTTGTAGGTGCATCTGGAGTAGACAGAGACGTTCAAGCGGATGTTTGGACGGCCTAGCCGTTCGCGTATAAGGCGGGGTGGTTGAGGTTGGCAAGCACACTGCCGGTTGCACGGCCGTGTCCCAATGCCCGATGCGAAGCTCAGAACCCTTTTCTCGGTTGATGAAGCTGTGCTAGCTACGCCTCTGTGACACTGTTTGGACACTGCAGTTGTATGCTGTGGCTACACTCATCTCGAGCAAAATCCATACGATAGCTCACTAAAAATACACTAGGGTGAGACAAAAACATTTTGTCATCCTCTGTCGGATCGGTCCCTGGAGCGCGGCGGGGGAGGTGCAGGGCTCCGAGGGGGTCGCGGTGGTCTAATGTGGCTCTGCGAAGCCGACTCCTCCGTACTGGGGGTTTCTTCGAGCACAGTTACCTCTGGGACGGCCATTTGAGAAGCGGCTACGGAAACCCGTTGCTCAAGTGGCACGGGGATTGAAATGAGATCAAGTAACAAAAAGTTGAAGTCCATGCCGATATCTCGAAGCAACTGCATAAACTTTAGCGAAAGCAGGGAGCTAGTAGCCATTGAGTAACTTACACGTCTGTTTTGCGTTTTGGCCATGTGAATGCATTCCTGAGCAATCACAACGTCATTTGCTTGGGCATGTTCAGAAGTGTTGGAGTCGGCCCCGTAAACTTGGACACAAAACATCTTCGCAAATTCTTCTACTTGTTCCTTAGCCCATCGAACCAGACCTACGGTGAAGATCGTGAGGAATGAGTTACCCTGGAACCAATAATTCTCACCTGATGCCATCTCAAGATCTTTGAATGAAGCGAGGTACCAATCTGCCGTATGCTTTACGCTCGTAAAGACCACTAATGCTAGCTCTTTGATATATGACCGCGCGTCTCCTTCAAATCTAATGGACCTCACGCGTTTGCGCATGAGTGCTGCCCGGGCATTAAGGAAAGTATCGCGTGCACGGACTAGAGCATCAGGGCCTAATCGCATGATGTATGCAACGAGCTTGATGGTAGAAGAACGGCGTTGCGCTGGATCGGCTATAGCACCAAGCAAATCGGTAATCAACTGCTCTGCTAAAGGGTTCAACTTGGAAGATAGACCGGGGATCATAGCCGTTTTAGCTTGACCTGTGGGTTCTCGTAAGTACGCACAGGCGTAATATTACGCGCCATACGAACCTTTGACAACAAGGTCCACAGCCTCGTCCCAATCTCGAAGAGCGACGGCCACCGTTAGATCGTCAATGTAATTATTAGTCCATTGTGCATCTTGTTCAGCTTTAGCCTGAGCAGCTCCCGAACCCGATGCCATATCCACCATCCAGGCAGGTAATGCCGGCATCGCGTCCGGTTCTGAGGGCTTACCCTACAACTCAAAGTGAGCAACGAATACTCGTTCCGTGAAATAACGCAAGACCCACGTCTCCGGCATTCCACATACTCCGCCTTCTCTCATGCTCGCCCTCTCGCTCTTTTCGTTTCTTGGCCGATAATTCTTCCGCAGCGTGCCTAAACTGGCTCAAAAGTGTCCTCTTGTCTGACAACCGCTCAGTTCGATAGACAAAGGTATCTTGGCCCTTCTTGATCTTGAATACGTTCTGCAAATCCGATGTATCTCGTACATCGACCAAGCTGATCTCTCCGAGGGCCCATGAGCGGTCCGCAACCAGCCTCCCTCGACGCCGTCGAGCCACGAGCAAAGAGTCATCAAGAAGTACGATGTGAGCTCCATGTTCTGGACGATAAGTTGCGGCATTGAGTTGTTGAAGGTCAGACGTTTCGGCGATAATATGTCGGCCGGGAATGGTAGGCACGAGGGTGGCGGATCCTTCGATTGTAGAATGCAGGGTCTGTAACTGTGAAACATAGAGCGTGCGGAGGTCGGCGATAGATGACCGTGCAGTTCGCCTTCGGTCGGCGGCAGCAGAGGAATCTCCAACTGAAGTGGATTGATCCAGGGTGAGAAGATTCGGCATGTTCTTCCACTCTTGGAGTGACGCTTTGAGCTCGAGCATATCATTCTCAAGGGTGCTGATTTCCTTTGATATTATAACAAAATCTGCGTAGCTGGAGAAGTACACTTAGTTATTGAATGCAAAGAAGCTGACCTGAGCTTACTTTTTAAAAACATTCTTCTGCAAATCTAGGGCTGTCGCGTCCTTGGTTGTTTGTAGTGACGTTTGGAAATGTCTCAACTCAGCTTCGGTCGACGATCCTAGTTTGGCCTTCAAATCTATCGTGTGAAACCTCAAAATTCGCGTTTTATAGGAGAAGAATCGTAGAACATACACGCGTCTGGATCAAAATCCTCATGCTCCAAGTCTCTCACATCCAAAACATCAACCCTGCCCTCCTCGCCAGTTCCTCCGAATCCACCCAACGGCTCGTCTTCGTCGTCGTCATAGAAAGTAGGACCAGTGCCAGCAATTCTCCTCAAGTCGCGTAGGTCAGGCATATCTGGGACCTCAGCATCGCGAGGGTCGGATATGTCTGCATAGCGTGCAGACATGCGTCGCTTCATCTTGTCGTCCACTCGTGACTTGCGAGCATCTTTGTTTCCCTTGGAGAGTTTCTGCGGGCGGCTCTGGGGCGCAGAGGGTGGCCCCTGTCGACGGGTACGAAGAGACTTCATAGGTACTGGAGGCGCGACCTGCAATTGTATTTGATGTAGCAATCAGACTCCCGACGCTGGTTGAGGGGTAGCAGAGGTATGTATATAGGCGCCTGGCGTCTGTGGCGATTTATGCTACAGCGGCGCACGTGAGCCCCGGTAGGTCTTCCATAGACCAACTGTGAATCACGTCCCAACTGCGCAACTTGCCCTCGCTCCAACGGCTCGACAATGGTTGGTGTTGAAAAGTAACACCCACTGCAACTCAAAGAGTTGAACTTTGCTGTACAGGATACAAGCGCACTCCCGGACGCTTATACTGCAGCTTTCCAGCGTTGGTCATCGGCCCGTGTGAAACTTATATAGTCACTCGAAGAATACATCCATGAAAGCTCCGCCCTGGAATTATCTTTTAGAGTAACTCCCAACCAGGAAGTATATCCTTATGATTCCCTAAAGAGAAATTTCAAGGTACTCGATGCCCAGTTGACACTATTACCCCTTGAAGAGAAGAAATTATAAGATGTACGCAGTGCTCTGACAACGCTCCGAAACGAATCTCAAATATTTTTGCCGATTCATACGTTACCAAAGGAAGTCCTGGCCACTATATTTACTATTGTCAGTTCCTCATACAAACATCATACTTTGGACAAGGCGATGCCCCCTGAGGTTCTGTCTAGTGTTCGTGTCCCATGGAGGCAATTGATGCTTTCTTTGCATACTGTGTGGTCTCATATTGACATATGTATATCAAGCTTTTCTGTTGGCGACCGGCAATACCAGCGATTCAGCTTGTGGACACAACGTGCGCAAACATCTGGGCTACATATCCATATCCAGGAATACTCCAAGAAGTCTCGCATAGACCTGATTATGAACGAGCGGGATTATTCTGATCAAATTCCTAGTAATGAGTTCTCAAAGCTGACTACCTTCCTGCGTCCGCTTTGGTCGCGAGTCGTTGGACTGGAGATCACCTCTGAAGCTTGCCTGAAACAAATCACTGGCTTGCTTGTTCCACTCTGGATCCGAGGGGACACACCCAATTCTGCTAGGTCCTTGATTATAGAGGACTTAAATAATTATGAAGAAAACGGAATAATCAGAGCTCCGTTTTACTGGAACCGGCGCAAGATAGCTACCCGCGATCGGTTCAATTCGTTTTTCGAGACTTTACAAAATTTGCGCCTACACGATATTATCCTCCGTTCCTGGGATAGCCCAGTCTACCACGGACTAGCCGAGTTGCACCTTTATCTATGCAACATCAGCTGCTCGGTAAAGCAATCCAAAATGTACAACATCCTGATGAAATGTCCGAAACTACGCTTTCTGAAGATTATTGGAGTTGAAGTTACCACCGAGCCCGAGTTTCTTCCCGCCCCGGTTTCATTAAACGAGCTGGATACTTTTTGCCTGCAGCCAGACGACTCCTTACACCACCCTGAGGAGGCATGCCAGATCCTACCGTTGATTGCCAAAGGATCAAACTCCTTGATCATGAGCCTCGAGCTAGGTCATGGCTCCAGCGATCAATCATTTTCTACTCTTGTCAGTGATTTCCTCTCCCGATCAAACGTTGAGACTCTATACGCCTGTAACTCCCACCATAATCCCATTGGATCCATCGCGGCTCTCCTTACGCACATGCCCTGTTTGCGGACCTTGGTTCTCAGCTTTCCCAACTTGGCAGATGGCTCGTTGGAAACATTCCTAAGTCAACACAGGTCTAATCCCGACCCTTGACCTCAGTTAGAGACTCTACACGTAATAAATTGTCGTGGGATTGGACACCTACGTCAAGTCGCAACGCTTCATCCGATACAAACCCTGCGAGTGCATTTGCTGAAGCCATCTGCTAAAAACGGGCCAGAAGTTGCGAACGAAGAAGATTAACAACAATTTGAACATGATTTGCGCACAGCTATCCCCGTTCTTGAATGGCATGCCTACAGCCCTTCTTACAACCTCGGAAAATATTGGAATGCGGTTTTTCAACTGCCAGATTGTGAGGAGATTTGGATAAAGTAGTTGTCTCTCATGTAAATATGCTATTATATATTCTTTCATTTATTCTAGTTTTTTCTCCTACACACGTCGCTGCTACGACTCGCCAACTTGGAGTGAGGCAAATGGCAGTGTTATCACTAGCGCTAATGTTTGTAGATCTGCGAGCGCCTCAGCAGCGAACTACCACAGCACCTCACAACTCATTTGTTTGTATACAATTATAGATGGACCTAACGTCTTTTCCTTTCGCAGTATGTGCCAAGAGTCTGAAAGAGTAGTGTTTCAATTGACTAGCTCTATCGATCCGTTAGGACTATCCCATGTGTTCATCTAGGGCTACTTCCCAGAGCCCTCCGATGTATATACCGCAGCTTTTCGGCAATGGGAAGCCTCCTTTCATCACCTTATGAATGCTATTCGAAAATTTGTTTGGACTTCGTCTATACTTGACGCATCGTTTCGCAAGACACCTTTCCAATACGATGCGCACGCTTCTTACGATCAAGGCATAGTGGGAGTAGACCAGCATCTTACAACGCTCCTACTAGGCGAACAAAGGCTTCAAACAGCGCGAAGCACTCTGGCCCAGCTCCGCAATAGCTCTCCCGCGTTTGCACCAATCCATAAACTTCCGAGAGAAATCTTGACCACCATATTCACTTTAGCTTGTTTTTCGTGTCGGCACGATTCAACTCGACAGAATCTTGCACCAGAAGTCCTTTCGGGCGTTTGTACTATGTGGCGGCAACTATCTTGTTCCACTCGCCAGCTTTGGTCTCACATTGACATAGATATAGCCAATTCACGGGTAGACGAAACACAATACCTACGCATGGGAATATGGATAATGCGCGCAGGCTCGGCTGGGTTATATATCCACATAACAGAGCGAAACGGAGAGCTATACCGTGCGGATGAAGATTTCCCACGATACGAACACTCAAAATTGAACCAATTTTTGCGTCCACTTATGCCGCGAGTGTGTGGTCTCGAAATAACCTCTCGATGCGGATTGGCACAGTATATTCGAGAGCTAGTTTCCTCATGGATCCAGTACGGCACTATGAAATCCGCCAAGTATCTTGTAATAGAGCACAAACACGCTGTCAATTCTACATTAATAGGCCCTCCGACCGAGGCTTCCCACCCCAATTATAACTTGGGTGAAATTGAAAAGTTTCAGTCTTTTTTGAAAGTCTGCGTACACTGCGGCTTCACGAGATCTTCATTTCGCCTGCAAACACCATCTACCACGGGCTGACGGAACTACACCTTTACAATTGCCTGTCTGATTATAATATAACACAATCTTGTCTATTTCGGGTATTGTCAGCATCTCTCGCTATACGTTCTCTACAGCTGATTGGCGCGAATATTCTGGCAGAGCCCAACTTTAGCTTTGCTCCTCTGTCACTGAAACATCTAGAAACTCTTTCCATACGAGTGAACCAAGGCCAAGTTGGCAACCCAGTCTACGCTCTCGCGTTGATCAACAGGGGGTCTGATTCCTTTTCCATGGGCTTCGAATTTAGACGTATGCATTTGGAAGAACCACTCGTTTCGATCGTTCAACAGTTCCTCGCCCGCTCCAACGTAAAGTTATTGCACGTTCACGGGTGGAATATCGGCTTCCCATTTCGTATGCTGCTCACGCCCATCCCCCAGCTGCATACTCTGGCGCTCTCTTATTGTGACTTGCGCGATAACGCTATCGAGAACTTTAATAGATCAAGTACTAATGGCTCAAGCAGCCTTTCCGATCCCTGGCCGCAATTACACGTACTGTTGGTGCATGAATGTGTAGGCATTAAAAGCCACCTGCAGCGCTTGTTGGCCATTCATCCAGTTCAGAAATTTCGAGCCTGGTGGAAATTTGGAGACCACCCTGGCCGGTTCGAAGACTTGGGAGACCGCGCGAGGTTTGAACGGGTTCTGCGTGCAACTATTCCTGACGTCAAGTGCGGATACTCTGCGTTTGAGGATCCTATAGATTGGGACGCTTTCCCTCCCCCTTTTGATTGTGACCACGACCCAGAGTAGTCTACATCTTCTTGTATTTGTACTGCTAGTTGCGTCATGAGACATCTTGAACTGAATAGTGATGAATAACCATCTTGTTCCAGTATACACCTACTACAGCGACAAATAGATACGAGCACACACTCGGCAAAAATACAGTACAACGGCACAGCAAGAAACAGCAAAAAAGCAACATAGAAATAACAACATCGAAAGCGCAAAGCAGCACAATCCCCAAGGATGTAAAACAGACAAAAAAACAAATCCCGACACGCATACACTCACGCGTAATCCAAGACCCATATCCTACCCCCGTTTGCAGCCCCATAGCTGTCCCCGCACGTCAGGATAATCGCTCGCCCGCTGCTCTCGTCAAACGCCACACCGAGCGTGTTGTTCTCCATCGAGTTCAACACGTCCTCGGGCATTTCTCGAGTGCAGTTGCGCACGACCGGCCCGTCCTTTTCTACCCGACCCTTTCCTAGCAAACACTTGTTCTCGACAGCCGAATAAGCCCAAACGCCCCGCATCCCCCTCGCTTCACCGGTTCTCGATCGCTCGGGTCGTTCGAACCATAGTGCACGCCGAGCGCCAGGTGCGAGCGTCGCCTTATGGTGCGGAAACGACAGTTGATTAACCGACACCCGTTCCATCGGAAATGTATACATCGTCTCTGGCTCATCAGAATAAATATCTCGTTCGATCGCGGGGAGTTCGGGCTGGGGCTCCTCAGGATTGTCGGTAGGATGCGCGGTAGGTATGTCTGCACCTGGATCAACTGTACCAATCCCGGTCTTCGGCCCCGCTCTCAATATCCAATGGACCATTGCCCGGTTCGGGAGCGTTGAAAATGCCCAGAGTGCAATGTCCGGTTTCGTGCCTCCCTCATATGTTGGGCCTTCACACAACGTGATATTGTGTAAATCCATTCCCCTATTCAATAGAGAGAAGGGTGTTAGTTAAGCACAAGGATCAATTAGGTAAGGGAATGGAAATGAAGTGAATGAGCAAAAGGCTGAATGATCCGAAAGTGTGTTGATGGGATACAAGTGGCGGCGAGGAACTCACCGAATCCACTGCCTCTGCACCGGTTTGTCGGGATACACGCTCTCGCCCATCGGTGGAACCTCGTACTCTTCTAGGACAAACGGCTGGCCGCTTGGATCATCCATCTGAACTTTGCGTACGACGAGTAAATGCGGTCCGGGAATGAGATGAACGGCCTGGATAGTGTGCCTCTGCAACATTCATCCCGAATAAATGAACGGCACAAAAGAGAAAAGGATAGACGCACGGGTGGTATCTTGCTCAACTTGATGAAACACCTCTGACGCGAGTCAATGTCCTGGATCATCACCGTCGTCGGCCGGTGTACAACCGCGACCAGCGTCTTTCCTTGTTCATACTCTTGAATAGCGATCGAACCCAGAGGGCATTTGGATTTATGCGAAGCTGGGATGATCTTCGGCGAGTCATACGACCACTTTAGGACGGTAGTTTGCGGCACACTTTAGGCAGCGCTATTTGTCACTGGTCCCCGTTAACTCTGTGCAAGCCACTCACGCTTCCTTGGGTCCACTCGTAAGCACAATCACAATCCCCGTGCTCGTCGCGCGGCATGCCATGCCCGCTGGACTCCACGTCATGGCATGTTCGGCCATCCTTCCCTTTTCGGGTGTACCGTCCATGGCCTCGAGATCATAGATGACCACGTACGGGTCCCCGTCCCCTTTGGTCGCCGCAACACCCGGACCCGAACTCTCTCCCTGTTGAACCAACCGGCCCTCGTCCACGGGTGCAGCCTTGGCCTTTCCCTTTCCAACACCATTCTGAGACAAATGGGCGAGTGCTTCAGCCGTCAGAGGTAGAGTGTCAGCCCGCTGCTTGCCCTTGTCCCCGTGCACGTTCACACCCGACCCTGAATCCGACGTGTGCTTGACGACAAATACGCCCCATCGTCCACCGGCGACGATCCGTGCATGAATCGCGCGAGCCGGGATCGAGGCCACGCGCGTCGGCCGAGGAGCGGGTGCCGGCGGCGGACTTGACACGGAGCTAACGGGACCGGGCGTGCCACTTGCCGTCGGGATGTGCATCGGGCCCAGTCCAGATCCAGTCACCCCATCCGAGCCAGTGAGACCAAGATCGAGGGGAGTTGATGCGTGCATAGTCCGGAGCGTGACTGTTGCCCAATTGCCGACACCTGGCCGGAGCGCGTAGGGGGTCGGAGCGGGCAGGGATTGGGGGTGATGAGGCTGAGATGTGGAATGGGATGCACGGATTGATTGACCGGGTAAGGATGTGGAAGCATGGGAAGACGAGTTGTGAAGCCCGGGGTGTGTTGTCCATCGAGGCTGGTCGAATGCAGGGGTGGGTCGGGGTCAAGCGAAACTGGACCAAAAGGCGGTTTAGATTTAGCGACAGTATCTCGAAACGGGGCATAGGTCTCCAGTTTCAAAAAAGGGTACGCTTCCGCACCTGGTGGGAGGTGATACGGCAGTGGTGCAGCCAGCGGTGGGTCGACTGGCGGGACAACCTGTGTCGTCACCGGTTTGGCCAAGGGTGGTAGCACGGACGGGTGCATCACGGGCGCACGATTCGCGACCACCGTTCGAACCGTTACAGGGAATGCTGCAAGGTCCCAGTTCTTGTGTAGACGGCATGCTTGCAGGACTCGTTGCTCGGGCGAGAGGGCGAGCGAGGCGGGAAGAGGTTGGGGAAGCGGTGGGATGCGCGTGCTGGCCTGCAGCCGAACGAATATCACAGGCTCTCGAGTGAGCACAGACAACACTCGGCATGCCTATTGTGTTGTTAGCTGGAGCGCCAGGTTGGGAGATAAGAGACTGACCTGACGGAGCGAGAGCAGCGCAGGAACGTCGAGCAGACACGCGACCTCGACCAGGACGTCATGGGGGAGCCTCAGCACGCCGGCGGTGGGAAAGCCAGCACGCCCGGCCCAGTGCGTGTGCTCGACAAACATTGTCTGTGGGCCAGACAGAATGTCGTTGTCGTCGTTTAAGCAAGGAGGAGGGATGGCTTGCCGCCGAGCGCTTCCGCCCGATTGGACGGGACCTGCTGCATCCCATGGGCCGTTTCTCCCGGCGACCAGCTGCTCGGGCGTGACATCAGCATTCGTACTCGTCTTGGCAGTTGAGGGGTGCCACATTCGGCGATCACATCTCGCCAGTGCGCATTGCTACTCACACGCCCTGCAACCGATCCTGGCCAGCACACACCCCAGCTTCCTTGCATGAATGACATCAAAAGAATCACCGCCGGAGATACCACGAACCTTGCTTGCCACAGGCTGAATACTTCCCAATTCACTAATCCTACACCCCAAGCCGAGTCCAAGAAAAAAAACAGGAAAAAATAGAACCAAAAATACAAAGCATCCTACAGCCGCCGCTGCAACCTCCACATCTCCGCCACTACCTCCGACGCACTCGGCCGTTCCGCCGGCTCGGCCCGCCAGCACCGTTCCATCAGCCCCCACACCGCGTCCGCGATCGCCTGGTCCATCCCGACCGCGCTTCGACCAAGCAGACCCTCGCGTGGTCGCGCGGGAAGCACTCCTCCGATAATGTCCAACATCACTTGGGTATCTCGCCGCCGGTGGGCGTACGGCGGTTGAGCCGTCATCGCCTCGAGCGCCGTCATCCCCCACGACCACATGTCCGTCTCGCGCGTCACCGTAACGTGCTCTTCCGGCTCGTCTTCGCCTTCGGGACCATCAGTCAACGTATCGGTATATGTCGACGTCGGAAGCGGGGGCGGCGTTGGTAATAACAACTCGCGCGCCATCCATCGCGTCGCCCCTGCTACTCCTAGCTGCTGTGAGACCGGAGTGAGGGTTAATCCTTCCAGAACCTATTATTCACAAACTCTATCAGCCTCGAGCGCATAAAAGTTGTATCGTCACATACTCGTGCAAGCCCGAAGTCTGTAATGCACGCCGACCCGTTATCCGCAATCAACACGTTTGCCTGTAGAAGCTCAATAGTCAGATCCCGCCGGCGGCCGACGACAGCAAAAAGACTCACCAGTCGAAGATCGCCATGAATCACCGCCGGTGTCCGTAGATGCAAGTATTCCAATCCCTGCGAGATCTCCAACATCTAAAACTCGTCAATCAGCCAAATTGAACGTAAAAGTAGTCCAAATCGGACTCACCAGCTTAAGCCGTCCCATTCCATCCTGGTTCCGCACCCACCCCGCAGCATCTCCACGATCCATAAACGGACTGACAAGGTAGACATCACCCCGGTCGACCCAGACGCCCAAGAATGCGTGAACATGCTCGTGCATGAGTTGTCGCCAGATTCGGGCCTCGCGTTGAAACGCGCGCGCTGCGTCTCCGCCCGGACACAATGTGCCATTGTCTCCTTCGTCTCCCTCTCGGTCCCTCTCTTCTGTATTTCTCCTCGTAGACGAAACACTCATCCGCCTCACTGTCGCCCCACTTCTTCGCCCAACGTGCCGCACCAGCTTGAGCGCGACCGGCAACCCCAACCACATCCCACGCCAAATGTCGCTCTGACCGCCTCTTACGAAAGGAAACGTATCTCGCCTCGTAATCTCATGCGCGAGATCTGTCAAAGGTGGTAACAGCCTCGTCCGCCGATGAATCCCGAGCATAGCTTCGAGATACGGTTCAGTCAACGCGCGAGGCGTCGCATGTATTTTCTACATAATCAGCTTATCATAAGCCCGAGCGACAATCGGGTAGATCAACTCACCCTCTGAAGATGCTGCATGAACCGTTGGACGACAGCCTTGTCCTCTTGTTTCAGCCTATCCAGATCCTCAGCCGTCCGGCATATAATCCCGAGCGTGATGTCCAGCGCAGCGAGATCCAACGTACGTGCTCGCTCGTATCGCGCGTTCCATGCTCCCAAGTCAATCAATTCCTAATCGGTCGGTCGTCAGCAACACTGCCACGCCGCCCTCGGTGTAGTTTTTCCTCGCTCGTCGGCACGAAGCAGAGACTTGGGGAGGTGGGAAAGAACGAAACGTACCTGAAAATCTCTCGCCATGAAGTACAGTTGTGTATGGTGATCCGTCACATCCCCCTTGATCTCGTTTTCGCGCAGATACGACTCCATCCTACTCAACGTCGCCCATTCCTCTGTAAATCTTCGTACTTTTTGAATGTAGCTGTATTCAAATAAAAATCAACTTAATTAATTAACAAAAGATAACAAAGACGTACGACTTGATCGCATCCAGACTGAAGCCAATCTCCGCCCGCCAGTCCAACGCACCCCCCAACTCTCTCAGCGCAACATCATACAGTTCAACAGCGCTCGACCGAACATGCTCGATTTGGTGCTACATCATTCCACCCTCGTTGGCGATCTCGTTTCTGTTCTCGATAGCAATCAACTTACTTGGTGAACCTGAAAAGGCAAACCAGCTGGCCACCCGAAGGTGAGGAAAAACTCTTCGTCTGGGGTACGTCCGCGCGGAGCTTTTGACCCCAGACCCGATATCCCAAACGAGCTCGGGCCAGCACGGGTAATGTCAAGTTCACGCCCCGTCGTCCCGCATAGTGCGCGAAACGCAAAACACCCAAACGGCATCCCCTGCTAGAACGGATATCTGGGAATGGGGGGATGGGTCACCAGGACCTGGGCTGGGGATGGGGATGGGGCGGGAGAAAGTCGGTGGGAGTGTGCTTCAGCCGACCGGGCAGATGTTCTGATGGCAAGTCATTCCGTAGATTGTCTCAATTCGCGGTTCCACGCGAGACCCTCGGCGATCACTGCTACGGTCCATTCTAAGTAAGCGCCCATGGTCGTTCGGAGCCGGTGCACTGCCCCAGGTTGATAGGAGTAGCCCAGTCGAGGGTCGAATGATTTGTAGACTTTACAGCCATTTACAAGTGACCCTAGCACATAAAATAGTAGTGTAATGCTTGTGGCCGCGGACCTTCGAGGGGTTTCTCTTGTCACAGCCACAGTTCCTAGCCACCTGGATAGGATAGCTCGTTACCTCAGTCAAGATACATTTTCAGAGACCCTCCCAGCACATTCTCTCCCTTTTGTGGGCCTATAATACCAGTCACCTTGCTACTGCAAAGCCACACCACCCCCGTTAATTAGTCAGCATTTCGAGGGCGGAAAATGTGCGCGACAAAACTTGTCTCATCACGTGCTCATCTACAAGAGCGCTCGCTGGTCAACTTCGGTTCGCATCAATACCTATAGAATCTGACTCTTACAATCAAACCTTTTGTGGCCCGAGCCCTTTCGATTAATCAACTTCCTACCGGAAGGTCACACAATTCCCGTTAATTAGTCAGCGTTCTGAGGGCGGAAAATGTATGGTATAGAACTTGTCTCATTGCGTGTGTCACTTGAGCGTGCTATCACCAGCGGTCCTCCTCTGGCCTATCTCCTCTTACAGAACATGGAGCGAGGCGGAGCCGAGCGACGAAGGCCAACCCACGAAATCCTGTTCACGCTGTGCAATAAGAGGCATTAAGGCATATAATCGATACCGTACCGGACCGGGAAGCGGACCGGGCCGGCCAAGCGGACCACCACCCCTTTCTCCCGATTGCCCATCTAAACCATATGTCGTTTTTCCGGCACTTGTAGCTATACTATCCTTTCAGTTGTATACAAAAAATCAGAGAATTATATGGCGCCTTCATTGCGATACAATAGCTCAATTGGTGGGCTGGATCGAAGCATACGCCGGAAATTTGGCGATCGCGCCATACAAGCAGCATAATTGGTGTTTTGGTCAACCGACCAGCAGTGTCATAAATCTGAGTCTCGCCACTTCGAGACTAGCAGAAAAATAAGGATGATTGCCGCTCGATACGACTGTACACGAACAAAACTTTGGGGGAGGCGGTACCACGTGCACCACACCTACCTACTTTACCTACCAGGTCAGTCAAGTACGCTACTGGATTAGAAATTAGGAATTGAGTGTCTCTCTATGGCCGCTCCCCAAGTCATCTATGTCACTTGAACCGAGTAAGGACAATAGCAAAACCTTGAATCGCGTACAGTACGCAAGGTGCGATTCTGCCGTCTACTTCGTTTAACTTATCATCTCTGTTGCGGTCAAACTAGCTTACACGCCTTGAAAAACATATTAAAGCATGACTAATGATACAATGAATTGGCTCGACTTCAAACATGCTAATAGTTCGGATGGTAGTATTGGGTGACTGAGGTGGTCCGCTTCCCGGTATGTGCCTCAATAAGCGCTTCACCTTTCAGGAACTCCCAATGTCGACTCAGACTTTTGAATGGATTCAAAATTGGCGTGTTGGTTCACGAATATGACCTGAATGTACCAGCCAAGTTATAGGCGAAACGGTTAGATTATGCTTTTTCGACAACTTAAATACTAAAACTGGTCCGTTTCCCGGTCCGGTACGGTATCTCATTTGACCGTAGCAAGGTCAGTAGCCGGTTACGGCCACTTCTAGTTATATTCCATACATATATACCGTCTTCTCCTCGCTTAATCACTAGCTTGATCTACTTCACCCACGAGCTACCTCTTCCATATTGACACGATTGGCGAGTTTACTCCTCGCCATGTCTCACCCTAGCGCATCTACTACGGGTCCTTCCTTACCCTTTATCTTCTCCAAGAACAGATCGGGAAGCGAAAACATGCAGCCTGATTCATGAAAGTCTTATGAGAGGTATTAAATGGTAGTAATACTTAGATGCTGTGTTAATAATGAAGAGACTAATTCAAATTCATAAAAAGGCGGTCCAAAACGTTTTGCAAATCAGAAGCCGATTTGGTCCTGAACTACCACCACGCGCCACCCAGCTATCAATAAAAAAACCGTGCTCGCTGATCCCAACGTGTAATAAAAGTTAGTGCAACGAAGGCCACTTCCTCGTGTGTTTGATCCAATGTGCTTGTATAACGAACTGATAAACATACACAAGATATATAGGTCATGGTATCTCCCCATAACGGATATTCAGCGGCTGTCCAGCATTGGACATCGGCCCATACACATCTGACGCGAGCAATCGAAGAATATGCCGATGCTAGCTCTGCTCTTGAAGTGGCTCTCAAAACTCTTCCTGATCGGCAACCAAGTTCTCGTAGTTCCCTTAATCGGGCCCTTGACGAACTCGAAGACCAGTTCGCGTCACTAATGTTGGACGAAAAGGCTCTTCAAAAAATACGTCACAAGCTAGCGGTACTCCGAAATGAATCACGAGTGCTTGCTTCAATCAACGTCAATGCACTACCTCGCGAAGTGCTAGGTCTAATCTTCCATCTCGCATGTCCCCCTTGCCATTCACCTGAAGATGGTGCAGTCAAGCCCGAGGTGATATCTAGCGTCTGTACTATGTGGCGAAAGTTATCGTTCTCTATGCCCTTGCTTTGGTCACATATCCACGTTAATATAATCAAATCTTCCATCAGCGACAATCAGTACCTGCGGTTGAAATCCTGGATAGATCGCACGCAATCTTCTGGGCTATACATTCACATCACGGAGTATGGTAGAGGAAGAACACGCACAGAAGAATATTTTTCAAAACGAAGATACTTACAGCTAGCTACCTTCTTACAACCTCTAATGCCACGGGTATATGGCCTAGAAATAGTCTCTCGATGTGGGATAGAGAACTATATCAACGATCTGATCGACCTTTGGGTTACGTATGGCACACTTCACACAGCTAAAATCCTCTCAGTGGATCATACACATTGCGATGGTTCTCTATTGATAAAACCTGTATGCCAAGAACCCGAAGAAGTTTACGGCCCAGCCTCGGTGCTTAGATTTCAACAATTTTTTGAGTCAATACACACG
This sequence comes from Ceratobasidium sp. AG-Ba, assembly GCA_016906575.1. NCBI lineage: Eukaryota > Fungi > Basidiomycota > Agaricomycetes > Cantharellales > Ceratobasidiaceae > Ceratobasidium > Ceratobasidium sp. AG-Ba. The sequence continues at coordinate 1,232,787 of CP059633.1, read as the reverse complement.
TTGCGGTTACACGAGATCCTCATTCCGCTCAATGCCAACATACATCGTGGATTGGTTGAACTACACCTCTACAATTGCCTTTCCGACTACATTTTAGATCAATCGACAATGCTGGAAATATTGACGGCCTGTCCCGAATTACGTAGCTTGAAGCTCGTGGCAGTAAACATAATCAAGTCCGACGAACCAAATCTTGCGCCAGTTGCGTTGAACCAACTAGAAGTGTTCACCTTGGACGCTGGCGAAGGATTTCGGAACGGTGATACTACCTACATTCTTCCGTTAATCATTGGTGGATCCGCTTCGCTTTCAGTGACTTTTATGATCGACATTCGGCATCTTACACCAGAATTTATTTCGATAATCCACTTATTCTTGGCCCGATCCAACGTGAAGACCCTGCATATTCGAGGAAGATTCGGCGACACAATACCTCTAACCCCCGCCCTCACCCGTATTCCCAAACTACAGAGATTGGCATTCGACTATTGTGATGTATCGTCCGATGACGCACTCACCAAGTTCATTAGTTTGAACACCGACAACTCTGGCGAAACGCTAGATCCCTGGCCACAACTACAGGAATTGTATTTGATAGACTACGATGGCACAGATACCGACATGCAGCGCCTTGTATCTTTACACTCGATCCAAACTCTTCGATTTTATTGGTATGAAGAGGAAGGTTCTAAACCATCTCCAGAGATTATGCAGGCGCTACAGAAGACTGTTGCTAACGTAACGTCTTACGAACTAGGCCTCGATAATAATCCAACTGATAGCTGGGATGCTGCCTTCCCCGTTTTAATCTGTGACTGTGGCGAAGAGTAGCTATTGGATTACACTTGCGGGCTAAACCATCAGGCTACCAGGTGTTGTCACACTAAAATACAAATTTGTAGTATTTTCCTTTCTATTTATGTATGTACGCTGCCTGTGCTATGCTATCCATACACACCACCACCGTCTCCTCTAAACAAGGCGTCGTTGTGGGCAAGAGAATCGATGGAGGTTCAGTCCGCAAATCTATAGCGAGGAACATGCTCGGAGGTCTGGATGATTTTAAGGGGGTTGCAAAGAAAGCAAGTGCAATTTGGGCGTACTTTGAGTGATTTAAAACTGATTAGCCGTTTGCTACAATGGCCTTTTATGATGACCACTGCCCTCGCTTCACTCAGCCTCGTACAAATTAATTTGTTGAATAGTATATCTTCACTCTCTTAATGATGTAAATTCTTGATACGTGCAGTTTTCTACTTGTGCTTGATTTCGCTGATATATCTCAGCGGGTACTTGTTACACGGCTGAGCGTATCGTAAAATCATGTACACCAACTAAAATTGCTTGAGGCCATGAATAGTTACTCCTGTCCGATGAACGATGTCGTGTTGAAGTACTGGCAGCCTACAGATGTCGTATACCTGTTGTTATCCCGCATATGCACCAACATGAACGGGCGTTCGTGACCTCAAGGTCATAATACTGGTAGCGGCATAAGGGCTGGAACAACATTCGGCCTTGGCTGATAGTTCTACTATAGGCAAAATCCAAGGCGGCTATGCTATACTAGCTCAGCACAAACGACATGGTTGAAACTGTTAATAATTTACAGTCGTACCATATTCGAGCGGCGGCCCATTTCGCCTTGAATGATCTGATTATTGAGCCAGCCAAATCTTAATAGCAGTGGCTTCGATATCTGCGAGTAGAACTATCAGATAACATTAAGCTGAATAATCCACTGTCCAATGAGCATAATACCAACATAGGAAGAAAGTCGACAATACCGATGGGTTGGCTGAGGGATTGCAGAACATCAAAGATATATCACATGACTACTTGAGAGCCACTGAATCGCCACAATCACTGAGGAGTGAATCTTGGGACGCTCTTAAAGAATTAGTTTGATATAAGTTGTTTGGCAACGAGTCGGCCATTTCGATAAATATCGTGGAGTGTGTTAGATCCGATGTATTGATAAGACAGATACAAAACCATAATGTATCTAGGCGCTCCATCCACCATTAACCGTCGCAGCTGCGAGGGCATCTGCAACAGCATAATACGCGGGCTTTGGCTTCTTGTTATCGTCAAATAAGAGGGCTGCGCCTGTGCCAGGAAAGACGCCTGGAATCCACGAGTGCTGGTAGAATTGGTTTGAGTCAAGTTTTCATCTCATTTAAATACCAAGACTTACGTCGTCACTGGTGTCCCAAGTCGTGATGCCAACGCATCGAGACACAGCTAGACACGCATTAATAACGTATCTGAAATATACAGTTTGATACGCGAGTAAAGCGGAGGTAAAGAAAAACGTACGAGTAATTCTCAGCTTGGTCTGAGAGCTGCTTAGCGGTGGCGGGGAGGGTCATTCGAATATCGAGTTCGGTGTAGGCCACGTCGAGTCCCAGATCGGCAAATCGCTGGATGTTTGCTTGGAATGAACGATCGAAGCTATTCAATACGAGATGTGCCTCTGTAAAGCAAGCTGTAGAATACTGGTTGTTCTAGCTGGATGGAACTTACGCATTCCTATGCCATCAAGCGGCACGCCTTGAGCCTTCAAGCTTTTCGCCAGGTTGTAAAGGCCTGTGCTCTTGGCTCCAACCCACTCGACGTTATAGTCGTTCTAATATTGGATCAATTAAGCTTCCGTTTACCCTAAAATTGGAACCACGCACGATATATAGCTTTGCGTTAGGATCTGCCGCTCTTGCAGCACGCAAGGCAATCGCGAAATACGAAGTCCCGATAGTGCTAAGATACACATTCGGGCGCATGGTTCCATCCTCGTTGAAAGCTTCGTTTACTACGTCCCTGTAACAAAATAAGCCCAGGCACTTCATCGAACTTGGGTATCATACCAAGCGTAAATCTTGCCTTTGTAACTATATGCGTATAATTAGTCGTGAATCTAGCATTATGAAGCGGACCGACTTGCCGGCCAGCAACAGTAGCAATATGGTTCTGTAGAATGGATATAAGAGTAGCATTGTTGAATCCTCCGTTGGAAACCCAACTGGGAAGCTGGCTATACCATGCTGCCCAAAGCCCAAATTAGAACATCGTACAGCCCACCAGACAACACGCGCACCGAATGTATGACCACGCACAGCCTGGCTGTGGTCTCTTGCCCAATTGACTTCATAGTCGGCGTATGTAAAAGTGAACGAGTTGCGACTCTTTTCGGTAGCATCCCACTTCAATTGATTGCCGGGAGTGTTTACGCCAAACTCTGCAGGACTGTTGCAACTTTAGGTCCACTCCAAATCATGTATACCAGAGAATACATACTTTCCGGTGAGAGATAGGTACGTGTTGTCGTTGATTGACCATAACTGGTCAGTTGCAGTACCGAAATAGCGACCATGAGCTTTGGCAAGATTGTGTAGCCCGCGCAGCCCAGTTTGGGATGAGGATGGCGCAGTCGAGGTTGCTGCTGGTGTCGTGCTCGCCCCTTTAGTCGTGCTTGCAGCTGTCCCGGGTATACCTGTCAATCTGGATAAGTTTAGCCGCACGAGGTATTAGAATATCATTGTTACATTGAGAGTAGTCTGAAACTCTCGAGTGAGCCTGTATGCTTCTATGTACAGCACATATAGTACGCACATTGATTGGTATAGGCACAATAGCTTCCTGCGTCGCAAGTTGTGCCACCCGTCCAACCTTGTCCCTACAATATCGATGAGCAAGCATCGCTTTACTCAGGCCCTGGGCTTACTCCGCACTGTCCCCACACCGCTACACCTTGCACAGAACGTGCAGAAGCGACCGCCAGTACCGCCAAAACCAAGTTCCTTGAAAACGCCATGTGCGAGGTCTAACCGTTTACGATGGACCTTAGTTGGAGGGAGAGTTGAAAGCAGGGCAGAAATATCGGCACCTTTATACGCTAGTAGGTAACGGTAGCGGGTTAACTTTAAGCCAAACCCAGCACTTAGTCAAGTGCCGAAATCGACGCGAGGTTCAAGCGTTTCGATGGTACACTAAATAATGCCTGCGACTGGGTGATTCTTATTGACGTTCAAAATCAATCGTCACGTAATTGCTTAATATAGGCAAGCCAAAGTTCTATTCAGCAAAAAGCTACATCTTTATTCGGCTGTTAGCGTGGAAGGTGCATCACGGAGGGTACTCGGAACACTTTGACTGTCACGCCAGCAAGCATATGACTGGAACACGGGACTAGCGTCTAAGCGCTGAGCGAATTCTAAGGATAGTAGTAACCCCATCAGACAAGATTGGCCTAAACAGTTTAACCACCGGCATATCACAATCGTTAATCTGATAGCCGGTCGTCAACAGGTGCTTAGAACTTGAGCCACTCTTTTTGAATGACCTAGGTCTGATAACCACGGGCAGGCTATTACTACGAAGCTTTCTGGATTGATATTCGTATCGAGGAAATTCCTGCTAGTTTGTACTCATAACGCTATCATCCACATGAATCCTGCGCAAAACAATTTCACGTGATATTGTGGCGCGTGGCGACGCCATGCCCGCTAACCTACAAATCCCAGGGTATATCGGCCTCTTTACTGCTGGTAAACTAGTTATTTTGGATCACTTGATCTATGTGACTCGAATTCTGTATGTTCTTTCTGTGGTACAGATACTATTGCATGTTTAGCCGCTCCAAGTACCTTGCACGGTAGCAGCTGCTAACGCGTCAGCGACTGCATAGTAAGCCGGTTTGGGCTTCTTGTTTGCATCGAACAGCAGAGCCTCTCCTTGACCAGGAAATACGGAGGGAATCCAAGAGTACTATGAATATAATGTCAGTTCAACTTGGCTCGTCCGACTGGAGACTACTCACATCATCACTGGTATCCCATACCGTAATTCCGACACATTTTGGCACTGCTAAGCAGCTTAAAATAACGTAGCTGTAACATTCTGCCTGAGCTGCTATGAGGGCATCTGTAGCGGGCAATGTATAACGAATATCAAGCTCAGTTATAGCGACATCTAGCCCAAGTGCTGCGAAGCGCTCAAAGTTGGCCTGGAAAGTGCGATAGAACGAGTTGACGATTAGGTGAGCCTCTGAGATATCATTTGCGTCGGTTAGTGTTGTATAAAGGGTCGATTGGCCACTTACGAAATCCTATGCCGTCGAGAGGAACACCTTGGGCCACGAGATCCTTGGCAAGCGCATATATAGCATCACTCTTGGCGCCAGTCCATTCAATGTTGTAGTCATTCTAAAATCGCTTGTTATGCTCGTCATCTCGGGATCTTCTTAAAGCTACTAACGATATAGAGCTTGGCGGTTGGGTCTGCAGCGCGCGCGGCGCGCAGGGCAATTGCAACGTACGAAGGGCCAATCGTATTATAGAATACATTTGTCCGCCACGTTCCGTCTTCGTTGAAGGCTTCGTTGACTACGTCCCTTCGATGGATGGTGAGATAACGGAAATGCTCGAAGTTGCTCCAAGCAAAAACTTACCAGCTGTACAGCTGTCCCTTGTAGCTGAATCCACTTCAGAAACATTCTGTGATACGTGGCGTGGCCTTACTCACCGGCCTGCAACAGTAGCGATGTGATTTTGCAGTATAGAGATTAGAGTAGCATTGTCGAACCCTCCATTCGAGACCCATGAAGGAAGCTGGCTGTACCATGCTATATTGCGCGCATATAATCAGCCTTGATGGTCTATTCCATAAGTCTTTACACTCACCAAACGTGTGTCCTCGGATAGCCTGGCTATGGTTCTTGGCCCAAGATACTTCATAGTCTGCGTTGGTGAAAGTGAAAACCCCACGGGTGCTTTCAGTGGCGTCCCACTTTAGTTGATTACCGGGAGTGTTGACTCCAAACTCGGATGCGCTTTTAGGAAACGGTCAAGACAGCCGATTATTGATCCAGGTGAACCCGCTTACTTGCCAGTGAGCGCCAGATACGCAGCATCATTATTAGTCCAAAGCTGGTCCGTCGCCGTGCCAAAATAGCGACCTTTGGCCTTGGCGAGCTTGTGCAATCCACGGAGACCAGTGGGGGTAGCAGAAGCAGAAGTCGAGGTAGAAGTTGATGTCGTCAAAGTGGTCACCTTGGTGGTCGTCGTGGCAGCAGTGGTAGTGGTGGCCTTTGTAGTAGATGCACTTTTAGTCGTAGAAGCAGTTCCTGGCAGGCCTGTAACAAAGAATGAGCCAATAATATCAGCAAGGTTGGGAAGCTCCTACACTGAGAGTAATACGGATTTTGATAGTGACAGTAGCTTCCTGCGTCGCAAGTAGTGCCTCCTGTCCAAGTCATCCCCTGCATAATGGCTCATCATCAGCAAAAATGCAAAGCCTCAACGCATATACTTACACCGCATTGGCCCCATACGGCTACAGCTTGAACGGAGCGAGTGGCCAGTGCAGCCACAGCGCTCAATACGAGCTTGCGATTGGATAAAACCATTTGCGCGAATTCCAAGCTTCTATAGGTTCGCAGTAGAAAAAGAAGAAAGACTGGGGTGAACTATGAACCAGGCGCCTTATATCTTTACCGGTTGGATATAAATACTTTTCTGTTGGCTGGCAGCATATCGATACAACGATCATTTCCGCTCCGAAATAGCCACGAGGTTGTTGCGCTCACTAAACCTTGCATCGTATGAACTAAATTTTCTGTCTGGCGACGGTCCAACAGGAAAGAGCCACATGGTTTAGCCGGAATGACGGTTGCTAACCTAAGCATCACATAGGCGGGTTCACGGGGCTGCCTTCTTATCATAAGAAGGCAGCGCGGGGAGTGTTCGGAGCACTCTAACCGCCACGAGTACCGCGATAAAGCGGGCCTCATCTAATTTTAGTGACGGGGGGAAGTAATGGAAAGATTTCGTGTATCTGGTGGGTTGCGATTGAGCTTAGCTGGTGGGTTGCAATTATGGTACTGATGTTGAGAGTTCTGACGTAAATTTAACTCCGTTAAGACTTAGTCACCAGCTGCTAGCGGCTTGACCGTGTTCTATGTTAACCTTCGCATATAAGTCGAGATCGGGTCATTCATGGAGCTTTCACGGGCGCGATCACTAGCTGATTGCGGAGAATAAACGCCAACACGTAAGCGCTGGTGCCGATCCTTTCACGGCATTAGGCGAAATGACTCTCAAACAGGCAACATCGACTCGGGAACGCAATTTACCGTGTATGTACTAGCTATCGTCGTAAATCATAGGCTCAAACAAGAAGTAAAATTACAAAAATCACAATATGGACGTTGATCGGAATGTCGGAGCTAGGAACTTAATCCCGCCAAACCAAATCCGTAACTGCGTTCTCACATGCCTCCAGTCCAGTGCTCACGGCACCTTCCGTGGTCTTGGCACAGACATCATGTCCAACATCTTCCAAGATCTCCCACCTCACGCGTCCCTTCTCATCGACGATCTCCTCCCACAGGCGTTTCTGCGCATCGCGCCAGCCAGATTCCTTCGATACACGCTCGCCGCTAGAGAGAACAATGGTTGGGCGACGTGATGGGTACTGACGCTCGCTCTCGAGCAAGTCACGGAAGCTAGGGCTCTGACGACTGTGGGCAAGGTATTGTTCTTGGAGGAGAGTGCTCAGGAGACGCGGGTTTTGCCAAGCCGTGTGTTGGAGTACATTGGCGAGGACACGCGAGGCCCGAGGAGTGTGGTTCTTGACGAGGGAGGCGATCCGGGAAAGTCCTAGTGGCGCGGTGAGAATGGGCAGATGGGTGTGGAAGAAGGTGTTGTGGCGAGCACGAGTCAGGAAGAAAGTATGGGACGTCTCCGAGTCGATATAAACCAAAGAATGGACACTTTCAGGATGACGAGAGGCAAACAATCTGGTAAGCAACCTAAAGAAGCGGGTTAGTGCTTGTACTTGGGGTGAATTAACGCACTTGCCCTCCATATCCAGCGCCAACGAGGACGTAGGGCCCCTCTTCTCCATTGTGTTCAAGTGCCTGCCATAGAGCGTCTGATATGTGACCCATTTCAGCAGAAGCACTATTGTCCGAGAACCCATACCTTCAAGAACAAACATTAATAGGTGCATGGTAGAATCAAATCGAGTACTCACCCAGGTCGGTCCCAAACGCACACACGCCCAACCTTTCCAGTTTCCCGAAGGTTGACGACCCAGTCTCCTCCGAGGCTCCCCGGTACTCCTCGCATGGACTCGTACAAGACAGTGGGGACGTCACGGATCTTGCCACGGCCCCTTGTTGTCGTCGTATTGAGCAAGCTTGGGGGAGGTGCCATCGAAGTTGGACCAGAACAAGAAATGTGGACTTTGTAAGACCAATTGTTGTCAGGTTGCACGCTGTGCAACTTTGAGTTCTGGTATGGTAGCAAGACTGAGGAATCAATGGCCGTAAGGCACATGTCGAACGTAATAAGCTGGTAGAAATTCATGGTCAGATACCAAGTTCGATTGCAGAATGATCTGCGACTTACGAAGAGAGCTACACTAGCAACAAAAGTGAGGATAAACGAAAGGATCACTTTGATGGCTCGAGCGGCGCGGTTGGACCAGTAGTTCTCTTGAGCTACATACAAGCGGGCCCTCAACTCAGCCTCACGAACTGTCTCCGCCCCATGCCGGATAGGTGCACCTTCTTTGCTGCGGACGCTCTCGACCAAATAGTTCGCTCCGAGCGAAAATGCAGCAGAGGCAATGGCGAGTCCACATGCGGCAAGAGTCAGGGCAGACTCTTGTCGACGCAGCTGCTTAACTGCAGCAAGCAGTATAATATCGAGTAGCAGGAGGAAGAGTGAAATAAATAGAGAAACGCGCGTCAGGGCTGAAGGTGTGCCAAAGAGTGTCACTGCGGATAATGATATCCAAGCCGCAATGAGAGCGAACCATGGCGGAAGAAGTCTCGAACCTCGGTGAGGGGGTAAAAGATGAGCAACTGAGGACATTCCGGTATTGAGTATCAAAAACACCAGCGCGATCGTGGATATGGCTGCGAGGAATGCGAGAAATACGAATACAATGCGAACTGCCCAGGCATCATAGTATAAACGTTGACGCTCCTGAGCGCGGTGGGCCCGTGGGTGCTTTGGGGACGGTGCGATTAGTGCGGTAGTCTCTGTTGGTGCACGCTCGTCGTGGCCATTGGTATGGTGGTCATGACCGTTGCTGTGGCCTGTCTCCCCGTGATGCACGGAGTGGTTCGAGCTGGACGGGGCTGTCATGACTGGCCAACCAGTCTGGGGTGGTGGTGGTGGAACGGTGCAGAGGGCTCAGGTCCAAAGACTGTTTGAACGCTCGATGAAATGACGGTTCGTGTGCGTCATTGCCGTGGTCAAGCGGATCCAAACATACGCGGTCATACCAAGATGTGGCGGTCCACGTGACATGGCCACCCACTCATGACGGCTGTATGCAACATCTAAGGTCTGGTTGAGATTCGCCCCGCGCCGCGACTACAAGCACGTACGGTGTGAGACTTCAGGGCACGAATACTCTCAAGCGATGTGAAAAGTACGCGCCGAGCATTCCCCAAGCGATCTACTGGAGACTACCTGAAACAATTAGACTTACTTGTGACCCATGGGTGGTGGAGCTCGATGTAAGAAAGAGGACATCAGGTAACAGAGACATGCGCCTGTGTGATGGTGAGCGCCGCCGGTATCCAGCGATGTACCTAATGCGTGGTCCGGTAACTACAAGCTGGGGTCCAGGGAATATCACCCAACCGAGCGACTGACTTGCCGCATCCTTGATCGTTAAACCTGTGCTACCCATAAGCCTTGAGCGTTAAGGTTTAGAAAAAATATTCAGGGGTAGCAGTATTTCTGGAAGTCGAGTACTCTGAGAGGCCATCGGCGACCGGCGACACGACATGACTCGTGTAGGTGAAACGGGCAACCACCGTATTCGATAACATTGTGCAGCGAGCAACTAATGACAGGACAGACACAGTGTCGTGTACATAGCTAGGGAGTAGTATAGTTCACCCTCAGCGTGAGGTTGAATGGAAGAGTCGTCGCCGTCACCACAATATCACCGCCAGCGGGCACAAGCTCGGACAGCTTTTTCTCCAAATTTGGTCGTGTAGCCTGTTCGAGTTGAGGAGGAGCTTGCAAGTAGATATTCTTACCGCCCGACGATAGACTAGGCTTCTTGATCTGCCTGATACACAAAGGGACGCGTTTCAGATTGACTGATCATGGGATGAGGGGCAAACACTCACACATCCTGCTTCTCTTGTAGCCACTCGATAAACTGCTCCACCGTCTGTTCGCTTTTGACAGTCACATCCAAAACATCACCCCCGCATACGGGGCAGTCCTTTCGCTTTTCGTGCTCAAACGTATATGAGTATACACCTTCGGTTCCGATGAGCATGAAATAGTTGTTGAGGTATGGAGCGCAGCTGGTCGCGATCTTCAGGGCTTCGTTGCAGCAGGAAGCTGCAGAACAACGATACCTGAGAATATTCCTGGGATTTCCGCAGACAAAGGAGCTTACCCGCGACGATGGCGTTAGTTGAAGCAATTGCTGGAATAATATTCTTTACAACGCCCTGTGTAAGAGACCACGTAACACCCTCGATTTTGAACTCCTTGGCACGAGCCGACGCGATTTGGTAGAGCCACCCGATGTGCTCAGGATCGTCGGTGTCCATCTTTTTGTCTAACCCCCTGATGAGCAAGTGAGATCTCGGCGCTTGTCATTCACACTCGCCTCCATGCACGCGAGGCCATTCCAGAACGCTAGCCCATTCAATACAATGCTCCGGAAGCCTGGGGGTGTTGGCAATTGTGCAGATCGGGAACGCGGTGGGTTTGTTGAGCATGTCGAGTGAGCATTCATAACAAGATGTGATAGTTGGGAAAATAACGCGGGCCTGGCCCTTGAAGCCTGTGAACCGCCGATAGAACGTGGCTATGAAACAGCGTTCATTCGCAAAACAATTATGAACACACCTTCAGTCCCACCATCAATCAACGGTTTCAAGCTCTCCGGGTTTTCTGGATCGACCATATTGACGAGTGTGGCGTTTATCCATCGCCGGGCCTCCACCGAGTCCAAACCGCAAATGACCAGAGTGAACTGCATATAGTAGTCCTCGTCTTTGTCCTGGATCTTGCCGTAATAGCTGTCATATCAAAACCAAAATAACAATAACTCGGCCCGTACTCCCAAGATCGTCGAGCCGTGATTACTTACGGGGTAACTTTAACTCCAGGGACCCGGTTCATGACGTATTCGGCAGCCACCGTGGCCTTCGGTTTTCCAACGTCCTTTGGTCTAGACAATGACAAGTGATACTAATTAATTACTATACTCGTTTGTTTTGTGGCCGACATACCGAAATAAAAACTGCCTGTTCAAGTTACTGATGTCGATTGTATCCATGTCGATGACATGGATGTCTCTAAACCCCAGCAACGCGAGGTTTGGAAGAATCTCGCATCCCAAACCGCCCGCACCGATTACTAGAACCTTGCATGCGTCACGCAGGAATTGTTTCGGCTGGTCGACAAGAATGAATGCGGGAATAGAATCGATCAGGAGAGCTACGCACTGCATCCCCTGGGACAAATGCTTCATCTGTTCGGGGCCCAGGGCGGTCAAGTATTTGGTCCATATGGCTCCATCGCCCCTCCCAATTGGCTTCTGAGCCGACAATGGCGGTTGCCATCTCCAGTGAGGGGAAACAAAGGTGGACTTGGTTCGTGTGTGGTGGCGGCTAGATCCCCCCTCGGAGTCACGTGCGCGCGTTGGCCGGATGACGCCGCCGACGGCCATAGACTCCCCTACTGTTTCAGATGGCGTACTCCCCGAGTACTGGGATACGTCTCCCGGAATTCTTCTCTTGCTCTCTTCTCGTACTGTAGATCTGGACATCATCCTTGACGATCGCTCGGCGTGCAGCGCTCCAGTTGCGGCTCAGCCATGCGTACAACTAATCGAGATCTCTCGCCATAGTACCCTAGCCTATGCTTAACAGGATCGTTTCATGCACGCGTCGAACATAGCCACCGACAACGGCATGGCTCGACTTAGTGATAGTCCTTCCCCCTGAAACGTCAGTCCTGGAGACAACGAGTGAGGTCGCCCAACCCCACAGGCTCTCACCTGAGAAGAAGCAATATACACGAATCGGACGTCAAATGTCGAAGCCCAGAGCGGCCTGGATAATCACATTCTGTCCAAACGTCTGATACATGCCGGACCGCCCGCCGTGCTTATTCTCAGCGGGCGCCAAATCCGCCAACGGTTTGATGACCTAGGGGTCTCACTCTTCGCACTTGCCTGCTACTATATTCTTGCTTGGGTTCGAAACTAGTGGCGTTCGAACGCGGTCTGGAACGGCACAACCGTCATGCCGGTTCTTCTGCGGACTGTCGCGCTCCAGAATAGGTATCTGGGTGGAATTTAATATGGGCTTCATTATGAGACCGGAAGACACCGCGATGTCATCGCGAACCATATACATACAATCACATACGCCAACGACTCTCAAACACAAACAGATCGGCGATGGATACACACTATCTCCAACTACGGTGGGTGCGTAGTTGGATTTCGATTTTCCAATGAAACAACTGGTTTTGATTGCGTCCGTCTGTTTACCATCGCATATAGCCCAGCCCTACGATGGGTTTATTCAGGAAACCCTGGATTCAAACGTCAGCTGGGCCATTGGCTGGGGTAGCTCGAGCTTTAAAGCACGACGTAGCATGGGGGCTATACCCCACAGGCCTTCACCCCCCTCTTCATCGACCTCGAGCTTTGGCTTCTACTTGCGTCTATACTTTCATTTCACCTATGGGCTACATCACTCAGTTTTTGCGTCAAGGTGGGTGTTACCGCCCTAGGTTTACGTGACTGCTAACCTCTAATGCCTTCGGCCTCAAGCCGGATCCCCCATGATCAGACCTAGAGAAACTCCATCATGCGGCTTTACGCGACTCCCTTACGAACTCATACCTCTGATTGCTCAATATCTCGATGACAACGACCTCGCATCGTTCGCCGCCATCTTGCCAAGGAATCCTTTATACACTCGTACTGTCCAGCGGGCTCTGTTGAGCCACGTCACTATCACAACCTACGCACGATATGCTAATCTCACACGCACTCTCCAATCCGTATCTACTCCGGAACGTTGCATGGATCTCGCATCAATGGTCCAGAGCATCACCGCAATCCTCAATACCCGGCCATCTCGTGGGGAGCAACGCTTCATTGCCAAGGACTTGCTGAATCTATATGTTCAATGTCCAGAGTTGAGGCACATTACTCTCTTGGGCGCCCAAGACGGTAGATTCCCCGAACACCTACCTCCTGGCCCCGAAGACCTCGCGCTGGTTGAAACGTTGGATAATATCCACCGTTTAACCATTACTGGTCCACTTGGTTATCTCGCGCCATCACTGCTTCTGGGGCTTCCTGCCCTTCGAGAGCTGCATATACTTGGTGGACCCACGAGTTTCCGGTTGGCCCAGCCGCCTCGCTCGGGTTCGCAGATTCGCCACATCACCTGGGAGTCTGAAACGGCTCCCACACTTCAGGTTATCAAGTGGATTTGTGCGTATTCAACCGAGGTGGTGAGCGGCGACATCACGCTGCGCACGCCCCCTACCTCAGCGTCCGAACTGGAACGAATACGGCAGTATGCGTTCAGCCGCAACATGTCATTTTCTTCTCCCGTGCCACAGCATGGCTCAGAAGTGGCCTAAACCTTGTAAGTCCATTTGATCGATATCGGATACGCGCGACTGACGATTCAGGCAGCTCAGATTGTTCGGATGCAGTCGAAGCGCAGGATTCATGTCCAAGGCTCCGAACGTGCCACACAGCCAGGTGCCACAAATCATCTCCGAACTCCTCCGCTCCCCAATTTTCTCTTCGAACGCTTCTCTGGTTTCATTCTCTTGATTTTCATTGTCGACTGAATATAGTTATTGTATCATAAAGAATTCAATCGATCTTGACTACCAATTTGCCCTTCACATTGGGGTCGTGATAGTCCTTGACAAGCTCGGGTAAACTCTCGAGGCCTGCATAAACCTTGACGTCCACCTGAATCTTCGCGCTAACCGTCAAATCCATCATCTCCTGGAGCCGTGCTTTCTGACACGGAGTCCCTGAAGTAATGTGCATGTCCCGAAAGATGATATCCCGATGGTCAAACGGGATAGGATCCTTGGGCAATCCAACGACGACCAATGTTCCATGCTTCGCCATAATCCGCGTCGCAAAAGCATAGGCCGGGAGTGCGTCGGTTGCCACGATAGCTGCCCCAACCCCAGGCGCACTATCAAAAGCGCTCGAGATCTTCTGAAGCGCCGATTCGATCCCGTCGAGCGGATTGATCACCAAGTCTGCTGCGAGTAGAGAGGGTAGGGTCCTAACGTGGTCAAGTGCAGATTGGCGAGTATCTACAGCCACGACCTTGTACCCCTATCCATGCATACATCTCGTCAGGCGAAGAAGCACGTCCAAATGAAGGAACTCCACTCACGAGCGCCTTTGCGTACTGAACGCCAAGAAACCCCAAACCCCCGATACCAGATATCGCAATAATCGCGCCTTTTGGTTGGTTGGCACGGTAAATAGATTGAAATATCGTTGATCCAGCGCACATTAGCGGCGCGGCGAGTTCAAATGACATGCTCTCGGGTATTTTTACTGTCCAAATTGGGTCGCAGCGCATATACTCGGCCATTCCACCGTGATGGGTGAACCCGGCTTCTTCGCGAGACTCGCAAAAGTTGCTCACACCGTTTTGACACTCGATACAGTGACCTGGATGGTGCAGTCAGGGTCAGTTTACTTTTGCAGCCTAGTATATGTTGAGCCATCTGACGCACCACATCCCCGCCTAAACACCGTGGTGGCGATGCGGTCTCCTATTTCGAAGTCTTCCACCCCGTCGCCGAGGGCAGCCACAACGCCAACGTTTTCGTGACCGGGAACCACCGGAAGCTTCACATTCTTATAATCGCCCTGGATAAAAGGCAAGGAATAAAGGAGATCAGGATTATATGCATTTGAAAGCGATCAATCCGACAATCTGAACACATTCTTTCGCGAGGCGCTGGCTGATTGATCGCGAGTGTATGATATTCGATAAACGTTTGTCCGTGAGTTTCAATATCATGCACTCGCCAAAAGGTATATCACTGTAGCGGAGTATACCAAATGATTCTAGTGTCACGCGGGTGACAACAAGTAACGACTCGGATAGATCCATTTCGAGGATACACGTCGAGGAAGAGGGTGATACGGAAAAACACTTACCGACATCACAGCTAGCTCTGTATGGCAGAAACTAGCAGCCTTGATTTTCATCAAGATTTCTCCCGGCCGAGCCGTCGGCACAGGAAGGTCGGTGTGATAGACGTATGGTTTGTTGTATTCTTCAAGCAAATAGCCGCGCATAGTCTTGGGGAGAGCCATATCGCCAAGTGAGTACGAACAGACAGCCAAGAGCTGATCCTGCGTACTTTTTATACTTCGAGGTCTCCGGCCCGACCGCAAGAATTCATGACTCGAGGTGGAGGCATCGTCATAGGCAAGCTCGGCCTCCACATTCGCTACCCGCGAATGCCGTTAGCATGACCTCGGATGAAAGATAAAGTGATATGACGTTCAAGAAGATGGCTCTATTCCTTACAGGGTCGAATATCGTCATAGGCACACGATAGGGCGATCAGCTAAAACAATGGGCATATGATTAACGAGCGTAATAAGAGAGGTAAATAGTACTCTGACAAATAGTTAAAAACTTGACGATGACAAGACATAACGAAACAGGTAAAAAGAGTCGACAAAACATCAGCAGTTATCCAGTCAGTCCGTAGCGTCGCGCGTGTCTAAGTATATCGATTCTTGCGTAGATATGGAACGCAAGAGTAAAAACAATTGAAATGCAAGTGAAAATGGGTGTCCGTAATATCTTAGCGCCACGTTACATGATAACGCAGTCTTTCTTGTCTTTGCCGCCCGCTGCTGCTGTCGCCTGCTCGCGGGAAATGACGCTTCCGGGTAGGGGTCCACCGTTCGTGGTCTTGAGCCGCTGCATCGCGCGTTTATCACCGGCCTCGGCAGCACGCTTATACCAGTGCATGGCTTCGTTTAATGATTGAACGGTCCCGACCCCGACCTAAATAAAGATTGAACCCTAGTTTAGATCGGAACGTGGCGCGAAGACAGGAGACGTACCTCGGAGAAGTATCCTACCGCGTACATCGCCTTTGCCAAACCTTGTTCGGCCGCTTTTTTGGCCCATAGGTACGCCTCGGTGTCGGACTGAGGCAACACGCCTGGCGAACCAACAAGGTACCACGCTGTGAGCGCAAAACACGCGTCGCGATGATCTTGTTGAGCTGCAATGTTCTGTTGTCCCTGTGTCAGACTGACGCGAATTGAGCCAGTGAGTAACGGTGCTTACGTAGTAGTGGATGGACAACGCCGCATCTTGGGGGCAACCCATCTTTCCATATTCGTAACACTCCCCCAGTCGATACGCGCTGGGAGCATACCCAAGCTCGCTCGCCTGGGCTAGCAGTTCCGCCGAGTATTCGTAATCAACAAACAGGACGTTCTCAACCCCACGTTCATGCAACAGCGCGAGTTCGTGCAAAGCATGTGGGAACTCGGCCGTGGCGTGCTCCGCGCTGCGCTTCAGCCACTTTACGCCTTCCTTCGGCCTTTTGGACAATCCAAGCTCGCCGTTGAGTTCGGCTATCCCCAGCCGGTACAGAGCCCCAGGATGGAGTGCTGCGGCGGCCTTGCGGAAAAATTGGACAGCCTTGGCGCTTTCCCGTCGGCAACCCCAGCCATTTTCGCAACAGGTCCCTGCCCGATATGCAGCGTCGGCGTGTCCATGTTTAGCCGCGAGTACAAACATAGGATAGGCACGATCAAAATCTTGGCGCGACTTGTACGTGCCAATTCCGTTGGCCATGCAGTCAGCCAAAAAGTACTGAGCCTCGCCATGACCGCGGTCGGCGAGCCGCTTGAGCAACTGGACACCTTCGCGCGTGAGCTCCTCGCGCTTTTCCTCGACTTTTTCAATCTCGATCTGGTTGCCGCCGGTCGCGGGAGGCAGGGGAAGCGACTTGCTCGCGTCGATCATGAACACGGCGAATTCAAATTGAACGTCGGGGTCGTTCGACTTGCGAGCATTTGCGCGATAGAGTTCGAGTGTGCGCTCGTGGGAGAGCAAATTGGCCTCTTTGCCGGGCCGGAGATGGGAGTGATCGAGCAGAGGTGGCGGCGAGGGGGCTCGGACGCCCGCTGGCGGCTGGGTAATTTGTCTGCCGCTGGGTGCGACCGACTGGGCATACTGTGATTGAGGGGTGGCAGCCTGTTGGGTGAAAAACGGGTCGGGGTCGTTTGGCGAGAGCGGTGGGTCAGTGGGATACTGCGAGTTCCTCGGACCAGAGCGTGAGCCCGCAACAGAAGCGCCGTCTTCGTTTTGGTACTGCGAGCCGCGGTCTTGTTGGGTGCTCGGCCTGTTCTCAAATTGCGAAAACGGACGAGACTGGCCGTCGTCAAACTGTGTCGAAGGGCGAGATCTCGCTTGGGTCTGCTGGGCCGCACGCGAGGAAGCGCGGGGAGGGAAACGCGATTCTGGTTCGGGCGGGGCCGAGGTGGGGGCCGACGAGCTCATCGCAGCTTCGGGAGGGGTCGGCGGCAGGGGCTGCTCAGAGTTGAAGGTCTGGCGGGCGTCGGGGCGCGTGCGAGAGGAAGATCTGCGTGTGGATTTGGGTTCCGCCATGGGACAGAAGCTAGTTCACAAGTGTCTGTCGAGGGCGAGGTCAGCTCAGTCCGGGAGTAACAGGCCCGATGCTGCTTACGTCGCCGCGTGTGTGAGTCTCGGGGACGGCGTGAGGGGTGTCTGCGTCGTGCGTGGAATAAATACGAAGACGCGAGCAGGAGAGACGAAGGTGAGGTGGTGGTAGCGGGTCGAACGTGCTTGGACAACTACTTTCCCCCTTGTCAGGGTCTGTTATGTAACCAAAATCGTCATTTCTTCATTCAAATTGAGTCCAACTTTCGGCCACCCATGATGCGAACAAACACGACTTGGCCCAATGCAGTCATCGGGCGCTCGCCGGCCATCGTGTCGACATCAGAATACAGTGCAATTACGACATTAGGAACTAGGCTGAAATCATTGCACGTTGCGCTTTACGTGGGGCCAGTGCGCAACTCTCGCTTGCCCACGACACCGAGAACGGATTGGATGACTATGATTGCACGAGTGACGTCTGCCGCGCATATACGGTGGTTCTTCCTAAATCGTCAACACACACACCTTGGCCCATTAGATACCGATTTGACAGTTCCATCACCAAGAACTCGGAAGCAGCGCTTGTTTGGGAAGTACATAGAATACTACCGTTTAGTAGAAATAGGCTCAAGATAATGCTCAAAAAATCGGACTACGCGTCTCCTTGGCGTCTTGTGAGTGCACAAGACGCCCTTAGATCCTGCGCCGCAATGACGCGCATATCCAGATGTGATCTCGTTGCAATAACAAAAACATCACGGGACCCACAGCCAGGTTCAGCGTCACGTGACTCAACATCCTCCACTCTCACCCTCCTCCACTCCCGCCTTCTTGGTTCACCCAATCCGTAGTCACTACCCGCGAAAGACGACGGACTATGTCTACCGTACAGGTGCGTTTTTTCTGCAAATTTATGATAATTTTGGCGAAATGTTGATCACCACTGACTTCATCTTATTTCCAGGTACGCAGAGCCCCCACTACTCGGGCGACACGGCCAGTCAACGAAAACGCAGCCCGCCAAGTCAGCAAGTCATCCAAGCCGACTTCCGAGGCTGTCGCAGTGGCCGAGAAGAAACTTCCTCCCACCGACACTGTTCCACCACCGCCCTCTGCTCCGGCATCTACCGCGCTTAGCGCCGCTGCAGCTCTAGCCCGGAAACGCAGGGGCTTAATCGAGAGCGACACCAATGCGGACAAGAAAAAGCTCAAGGCGAGAAAAGACAAGGAGAAGGAACGAGCTGATACGCCTGGGACGACGGCTTCAACTTCAGCCAAACTCGTTGTCGAGATTCCGACACGTAAACGGCGCGCCTCCGCAAGGACTGAGGAGGCGAAACCTGCTCCTGTAGAAGAACCGGTGGTTTCTAAACCGGCGGTGCCGACCGCAAAGCGAAAAGATGGAGCAAGGAGGCGTTCTAAAGTAGTCGAACCTGCACCTGAACCCGAGCCTGAACCTGAACAACAAGAGGAGGAGGAACCTGAGCCAGAGCCTAAACGACGTCGGTCGAATGACAGGATCGCCGTTCCTGCTGAAAAGCCCAAGGTTGTCGAGGCTTCTCATGCCGTTCCTGCCAAGGACGACGAGAATCCATTTGACGTTGGTGAATTGGCGAAGGACTCTGAAGAGGTTGGAATGGGGACCAAGACGCGCTGGGACGACTTGGATGCGGAGGACATGGACGACCCCTTGATGGTTGCCGAGTATGTCGCGGAGATATTTAATTATATGAAGGAACTAGAGGTAAGCCTTTACATCCGATTTCGGCCATGCCTATTTCAACTGATCAACTGTTGTTTAGATTCGCACTATGCCCAGCCCTGTTTATATGAAATCGCAACCCGACCTGAGCTGGGACATGCGAGGAATCCTCATGGATTGGCTTATCCAAGTCCATTCTCGCTTCCGTCTGCTTCCCGAAACCCTATTTCTTGCAACGAACATAATCGACCGCTTTCTCTCTCTCCGCATCGTCTCGCTCATCAAACTCCAACTTGTCGGCATTACTTCCTTGTTCATCGCGTCCAAATATGAAGAGATCATGGCCCCCTCGGTTCAGAACTTTCTCAAAGTCTCGGATTCGACCTACACCGAGCAGGAGATCCTCCAGGCCGAAAAGTACATTCTTCGAACCCTGGGCTGGGATCTCAGCTATCCTAATCCGATGAGTTGGTTACGTCGCGCGAGCAAAGCTGATGCGTACGATGTTCAAACCCGTACCATGGCCAAGTTCCTGGTGGAAGTAAGCATCGTCGAGGAGCGCTTGATCAAGTGTCCCCCTAGTCTCTTGTCTGCGGCTGCCCTCTGGTTGTCTCGCCTCATCCTCGACCGAGATGAATGGGTATGTCTCAGTGTGTTTTGATATATTTGTACTAACGTTCTCTAAATAGAGCGCCAACCTGGAACACTACAGTGGCTACTCTGAAAAGGCTCTTTTATCTTGCGCCAACGTTATGCTCAATTATATCCTCCAACCACCTTCGACGCATGAAAGCCTCTGGAAGAAGTATTCTGGCAAAAAGTACTTCAAATGTGCGACCTATGCTCGAAAGTGGGCTGAGCAGCGATGGCCTGAACCCAAGCTGCGCTCGAGCCAGTCCGATGGGTCGGACGAAAAGCCCGAATATGTCGAGGTGGATCTACCTTCTGCACTTCCTATCCTCCGAGAACAGATTGCTGCGCGACTGGAACAAGAGGCGAGGGACGAGGAAGAGGCTGCTGCGTGAAGGTTGTATTTTGTTTTAGAATTTTGTTTAGGTTTTCGATCATGCATGCGTACCCTCTTGTCTCTCGCAATTACCCTCACGCTATTTTTATCCCGCCCATGGAACTTTTTAGTGCGACTCCTCTCCTCCCATTTTCGTTATTTCACCTCCACCCTCGATCCGCCACCCTGCTTTCGCTGTGTCCGTGCCTTTTGTACATATGTCGTGTTCGGTTTGGTGTCTTGCGCCTACGTCACTTTTTGTTGCTCGTTTGTTTTGATCACTTGCAATATGTTTTATATACAACACAGGACGTTGAAATTATACGATCGAACAGAGGTTGTGTTTGGGTGAGGGGCTGAATGTTTAGTCCACCAAACTGGTAAGTGGATAATGCGACAAGTCCCGCACATCCTGGAATGGCAGCAGCGAGTGCTTGGTTGGAAGGTGTGCGTGCTCCATGGAGCAGTGACCCGAACCGGTGAAGGAGAAGCGAACTGACCAACACGATAGCTTTTTTCTGTATAGCGTACGGACCTGTCCTTTCTCTTCTGGTACGTTTTACTCTACTAACTAGAAAACGATGACTGTTAACTTTATTCTTAAATTAATGGCGTTTCAGCTATCTCATCCTGTTTACTTGTCTCGCAAACGAGTCAATCTACTATTGAAAGTACATGCAGTACGTTACACTCGACAATAAAGGTTCTGCTATGGATATGGCTAGCTATATGCGTTTGGTGAGCCCCTGGGGAGCCCGGAGTGCATGTGTTTATAGATTCTGTGCATTGTGCATGGCTGTTGCTCGAAGGGCTCTGAGGCTAGCCGCGGTTGATTTGGACTGGGTACTTGGGTGGTGATTTACGTTTCCCTGGCTAGTGGGTACTTCCTAATTGCTTCCTATGTCTGCTAGTTTCACGTGGCTTCCAGACCAGAGTCGAGCTGGGTGCACGATCCCTGGAGTACTCCACTACCCGCCCCTATTTAAGGTAGATAAATGTATTAGATCATACACCCCTCAAGCATATAAACAACCAGTAAAGCTGAGGCATCCCTTCCTTTCCTATTTTAGCCCCCGTTCATCCCCACTGTCTGTCGCGCCCTATCATTCGCTTAACTGAGTTTTTTCATCAGCAAAGCTAGAGTAGGTGTAGTCTGGGCCGTTACCACAGGCAAGTGTTGACGTATTTTGAGCAGGCTCTCAAACTCGCCTTATTTTGCAGATCATGTCACTCGCCTAGCTGTTTTACAACAGCTCGTCCAGCACCGTGTCTTGGGATCATAGGGGCCATCAGTGATCATCAGTTGAAAGCGCCCATGTCCCACAAGCTCAGCCGGTCCAGGAGCCGCAATCGGTGCCCAAGACGAACTTCATCCTCTACTTACTCTAGGGAACGGTGTCTAAGCACCTATCAAGTACAAGAGCCAGATTCGGGTTCAGAACAAGGAGGATCTGAACTGGATCCGGATGAGTTTAACCATTCTGGTATTGTCATGACAGTATATGCAGTAGATGTATGCACCCTTATGGCCATATTGGTTGTCTAAATCACTGCCTGTAGTTTGAACTAGAGCCATTTTAAGTACACAGATCAACGAAATTTCGATAGCACTGTTTAATTCACGCGAGCCTCTCCTTCATCGTTAGGTAGATCAGCCTAATGTCGTCAATACGGAAAGGTTATCGTACAAATTCAGTTCAGCAATCATTCTAAAACACAAAATTACTTATTCTACCTACCTGTTCTCTAAACACATATCCATCTTGCACCCATTGCTCTATCTTTGGTCTAATTAGCCGCTCTGCGAGCTCCTTAGCCAGGTGAGGACTTGGACATAGTTGTGTAGGACAAGGCAACTGGCACTTGCCGCAATTATATATAGGTTGGACATGAAGCTCCCTCGGCGGATTGATGTAACTATATCCTATGCAGGCAGGGCAAAAGAGGTTAGGTCTAAGTGGGTGATAGGCCCCCTCACGTATTCGCCATATCAAGTGCACACTATCAAGCCCGAGCTTTCCGGCTTCCTCGTGAGTAAGAGCCTCCCTTCGTTGGCATAATTTGACGTGTGACTCGATCATCCATTCTTGCAGATTGTACTGGCGAGCAAAACCTATTTTATCGACATCGTTCAAATGACGCTCCAGGAGGGGCAAGAGGTCTCTTTTAAGATCTTCGAAACTCCATTGATGTGCGAGACGAAAAGCAGGGATATAGTGCAGATCAAGGGGTGGCTCCTGACTGGAGATACGACTAGTCACAATGACGATATCAGCACAACCTTGTAGTAAACTCGCAAGGGAAGCAACACACGGAGTATATAGCACACATAATAGCGACTCAAAGTCTGACGCTAATACACCATCTATCGCAATAGGCCTCGTCGAGGACGAGCCTTCAATATTCCCCTGGGGCGCTTCAGATAGCTCGCGGAAGAATTGTGATTTGAGGAGCTGGTACTTGTGCACGGTGAAAAGTGTGTTCTCAATCTGGATAAAGTCATAAAATAACTGAGAGCGGCTTTTTCGTAATATGGAAATACCTTAAGGACAACGACCTCAAAATACTGGGAGTGTGAAGTGATACGTTCGGGAGCAACTTTGCAACAGTGATATCAGGTGTTTGTAAGTTTTGTATATAAGGCTCGCTAGCGACATACCGCCCGTACGGTTGATTGGTTGCTGAGACATCCTTCACTACAGACGAATCTGAAAGAAAGCTCAAGGGTACCACAATATCTTATAAAGCGTCCACCAACAACTGCCCTGTACCTCATTGCGCTAATCCGAAATCGGTGTTGCCCCTATCACCTCACTGAAACCACGCCTTCATGTCTTTGCATCACACGGAGTGAGTTATCTAGCGTCGTCTACATAGTTACAATAAACTGCATAAGCATGCAAGGTCGAGTAACATAAGGTAAAGCCCAGAAATAAGGCGACACAGTCACTCGAAGGCAGGACGGGGTACCGATCGTATAGAAGAACCAGGCTCATACACACACATATATATATAGCAGAGAACCAATAGGCGCTCTGTTATTCGATTGCATCAATGTGTAAAATAAACCTGCAGGTGGTCATTCTAGAATATACCCGCGCCTGTTGGACGACACAACTTGGGTCCGTGTATGCTTAAAATATGTAGCTTCATAAAACGCTCGTATGTCACGTACTCGCTTACACAAGAGCGGCATCCAAGCATGAGACCTGCCAATTTAGATTAGCTAAGCCGTAATAAGAAAAGGCGAAAACAATCAGCTAGATCAGGACTTTCGGAGTCTACAGGATAAAAGACCTGACACATATCACGGGTCGGTTCTCGTACAGCGTTTTTTGGGCATTCTAAAGACTTCCGGCTTCAATAGGGTGGTAGACAATTGTAATATGTGGGCCAGGCTCAGAAAGAGTCGAATGTGATTACGAGTCAGGGGGGGATCTTGTTGGGGACAAACCACTAAGGGGCTAGACCAAACCCCGGGAAGTTTTGATATCGCAGATTAAGTCCCTGTAGGCACTATATACTAAGAAGAGAAACAAAGAAACAAAGAAACAAAGAAACAAAGAAACAAAGAAACAAAGAAACAAAGAAACAAAGCGAAGTTTGTTGTCGAAAATAACCCGCTGAAGCTTGGGTCAATAGATGGGCATTCGGTTAGCTAAGGTCTAGCCGTGTGTCATGTGAATCGCAAACACGAGAGGACAGTTGTTTACGAACGAGATGTTAAGCAATCGTGAATTTGGCTCACGATCTGACGATACTTTACCAGCGGTCCTTGAGGACTTGTTCTTTTGTGGTTGCCACGCGATTGTGTGCCACGAAGTCACGTGTAAAGGGTGTGATTATCGTCACTTGAAACTAGTATTACTACGCCAATTATTGCAAAAGCAAGCCCAACTTCACCACCAAAGTACTATTATAGCATTTATCTCTGTCAATTAGCCAAGACCAAAGACACCGGTATTGTATAGAGAGTATAATCTGAATAACGGCAAGAGTTTAGCGGAAAAGACGTTTCACGTTTGGGCGCGAGGAAACTTCCCGATAGCTTTCTTTGGAGAGCGTGCGACAAAGAATCATCCTTGCTTTATGCGGAACATCTGAGAATATGAATAACAGCTCGCTGAGTAGTACCAGGCGTGTCGCAGTTGCGATAGCCATGCGTCGATCCTGCTCATCTGGTTCTCTGGACTTTGGGCGAGTGTCTAGATTCGCAAGTCTGGACGACATGTGTTGTTCGGAGCAAGCGCCTCAGTCGCGTCGGTCTAGCTCTTATGACCGACCCAGCTGCTGTGTTACCTAGCCTCGCCTAGACTGGGAGACAATGCTTTGTTTTGTAGCCTCAAAGTCTGGCTATTATTTTAGGATGATTTCACATTCCACGCCAAATGAAATCTGAAAACGGTCATAAATGGGCAACATAATTCAAATGTGGCATTATTTGTAATATCCAAATCTTCTGATGCTATATTGATTCAATCAACCGAGGTTCTGCATGGGTAATGAAGAATTCTCAAGAAAGGGACAGGAAACCAAGTCGAGTCTTGCCCCTGTTGGATGTTTATTGCTGTTTGGGACTTTCCTCAGTTATCCATGGCCTGTCACTTTCGGTCGCGGTCATCTACCAAGTACATAGCATATATTTTCTGTGGGTGCCGAATGGTCGCGTAGATAGTCAGGACATAGGTTTCTCACCATAGCCATTATGATTCCGAAGACGTCCTTCGATATCTTGCCAATATGCCTCACATGCCAATGGCTGGAATACGAGCGAAGTATCATCGCCGAGCACGGCAGTGTGTAGTTTGAAAACTCTCATGCAGGATTGCGTCGTGTGTGACGACGTTACGAGATTTCGGCCGTAGGAGCTGACTATCTGCTCGCCACTCGCCAAGCGCTTCACATGCGTCATGAAGCCATGGCTGTTGGAGACAAAGATACACAATCATCAGCCAAGGCGATGGATCGGGCCAATCTGGTGATCTTCGCCCAAGGGCCGTGGGCACATGCGTGGGTTGAGAAGAGAGGATTGATGTGGTATACATGACGTCGAGCCTGCAGGTTGAATGTCTTTCTTGAATTCCTGTTTGGTGGATGCCTATGTAATGCTGACCGGGGGAAAGTGGGATATGTTCGGAACCTTCGGCAAACGCGAGAAGGGCCCGTCTGTGCCTTTCTCTTCGTCACTTCCGGAGCGCCACAGATTCGTCGATAGAGTCTTTCTGCAAGGAACAGCTGGTTCTCGCACGTCGAGTTTCGAGCTCGACGGTGTAAGAATAGGCAGGCGGACGATGCCGGATCAGCGATCGTGGTTTTGCCACAGGTTTTTATAAACGTGGAAAAATGGAAACAAGAGGATCAGACTGGTTCGGAGCGATGATCGTGTATGGACGGGGGAGCGATTTCCCCGATGGGCTCGGTGAACCGTGTGCTGGTCGGAAGCTTCGCCCGGTTTGTGTCTATGGATTGCCCAATGGGCATCGCTATCACTTTGCACATGGCATACCCGATTGCTAATGATCGTTGACAGAGATCCGGGCGGGGTGAGGGATTTTGGAGCAGGAGGCGTCTGAAAAGTGGGCTTGCGAGGCTGGGTAGGGTTGGAGTCGATGTAGACATCGGCCGGTTGGGAGGGCGAAGAGATGGAAGGCCGACGGCATATGGTTCTCGTGCGCTAGAACTTGAATGCCGCGCATCATGCGCGCGCAATGACGCACTGGCCTAGGTGTCGGCAAGCGCCAAGGAGAGTATGCGACCGGAAAATGCTTGAAGCGACACTGGCTTTAGCGGACTCGGTCGGGTGGCGGCGGCGAGTTGTGGATAATTGCTCGAGGAACGGGCGGAGAAGGAAGCGAGTGTTTGTGCGGTGTTTGGGAGGAGAGGGAGGAGGCGCGTGGCGTTCCTGGGGCGAGCAGGGATTTGATATGAGGACATCCCCCAACTGACGACGACCACAGCGGGGCGCTATTTGACTATACCAAGCAGCAAGCAAGCGCTGGCCCGAGAATACCCCGCCCTCTCCCCACCGCTCCCTCGCCTCGCGCCCGCCTCCGGATCTCACCACCCCGTCGGCGCACCTGCTGTATACGTGTCTGGCCCGAGCTCGTCTGCAGCGTTGGAGTCTCTAACATCAGCTCCCATATCCAAGCGGCGTCCATACGCACGTCCCCCGCGTGTCCAGCATGTCCCTGCTCAAATGGATGACGCTCGGCACCGTCCAGTCTGCTGCCACCTCGCCTGCCACCCCGTCACCCAAGTCGCCCCTCCCCGCCCCCGACGCAGCCCCACCACCTCCCCAGCCCGACGACCCCGCACTTGCGACCGCACGATGGGATCACAAGCGATTCGGCATGGAGAACGTGAGCACACTGTCATCGTCCTGTTTCTGCTTCTGACATTTGCTCTACTCGACTTGGCTCACTAGTTTGGCAACACTTGGTACGCCTCACTACCTATGTATAGCATAGATCCTGTGCTAACCGTCGTCACAGCTATGCCAATTCGGTCCTCCAAGCTCTGTACTTTTGCGATCCGTTCAGACAACTACTCTGCGACGCGCCAGACCGCTCCTACCCCACAGGTCCCGGAGCCTACACCACCGCACCGCCCGTCCAACCTCCCGCACCCGCGGCCCCTGCTGCAAAAGCAAAGCCCGCTCATGTCCGACGATCCTCGACGGCCGACCAGCGAGACCTCACGACCCCACACCACATGGGATTTGTAGGCGCGGGGCCGGGCGCACTCGCCGCCACGACGTTTGTCTCGCCCTCTGCTGGAATCCCCCATAAGACGACGAGTGCCCCCACCCCCGCTCCCATCGTCAACGTCGGCCCTGTTATACCCGCATTCCCCCCGTCCCTCTTCTCAGCACTCCGATCACTCTATATCCATATCGCAGCCAACCCAGCCGACAAGGGCACCGTCTCTCCACGGGCGTTTGTCGAGAAGCTCAAAAAGGAGAACGAGCTCTTCAGGTCCGTTTCTCGCTTCGCTCCAACGCTCCCCCACGAGGCTGACATACTCCATTCGCTTTGTTTCATTTCAGGAGCAACATGCATCAGGATGCCCACGAGTTCCTTAATTATTTGCTTAATTCGGTAGTTGAAGACTTGACGCACGAAGTGAAGGCAGGTCCTGTTGAAGATTGTGAGTGCAACTATCCTCTGCACCGCATTCTATTCCTGACTGATCCCGGCAACAGTATCTAAATCTGTTGCTTCGGAGGCGTCTGCGGCGTCGCAAGCAGCATCATCACATACTTCGCCCCACCTCACCCTGGTCCATGATTTGTTCGAGGGCACACTGACGAGTGAGACTCGATGTCTTACTTGCGAGACGGTGAGTGGAATCCAAGGCTGTCCCATTATCGATCTCCTCTATCACTTCCGATTTGTCACTTCCCTGTTTACTCTACCATCGACCGTGGGTACTTGTGGGCTGACCATGTGGAACTACGCAGGTATCTTCACGAGACGAATCGTTCTTGGACCTGTCGATTGATATCGAACGCAACTCCAGCGTGACCGCGTGTCTACGTCAGTTCAGCGCAAGCGAGATGCTATGCCAAAAGAACAAATTCTTTTGTGATTCATGCTGTGGTCTGCAAGAGGCTGAGAAACGGTGCGTGGAATTATCGTTGGAGTTTATCACGCGCATCGGTTGAGCGCACCTATCTGTAGGATGAAAATCAAAAAGCTGCCAAACGTCCTCGCGCTTCACCTTAAGCGATTTAAATACCAAGAAGATGTCCAGCGATACATCAAGCTCTCTTATCGAGTCGCCTTTCCATTCGAACTTCGCCTATTCAACACGGTTGATGACGCGCAAGACCCGGATAGGCTCTACGAGCTCTTTGCAATTGTGGTGCATGTCGGCAGGTACGCATTTCCCACGCTTGGGTCGGGCTTTCGGTCTGCTGACCTAGAGAGGAATTTTAGCGGGCCGCATCACGGGCATTACATCACAATCGCCAAGCAGCGCGGTCAGTGGTTGTTATTCGATGACGATATCGTCGAGGGTATACGCGAGTCTGAGATCCCCAAGTACTTTGGCGACTCGCCTGCCGGATCTGGTTATGTGCTGTTCTACCAAGCGGTCAACATTGATTTGCAGGCACTTGGTGTCAAGACCCCGCCGAGTCCGCATACGAGTACGGTTATTCAGCCGCAGAATATACCCCCGGTCGTGGTCGAGGCTCCAACTTCGCCGGTGGTTGTAGAGGAAAGAGAGAAGGAAAAGGTCGAGGCAAAGACTTCGCCACCTGTGAGCGAGTCTGGGACGATTGGTACACCCTCGACGCCCACGCCATCACACCCACCGAGCTCTCCTGTGCTCTCGAAAGTCGAAGCATCGAGTACCGCCGCGCCTAGCCAAAATGGTAGTGGATTTAGGCATCCAGTCAACACTACGCTGGGCGATTCTATCTCTGGCCTGACCGACACGACTACCTCATCGTCTAGCGGGCCACCAAACGGAGACAGTCTGGCTCCAGTCACCAAGATGGGCAAGTCGAAAGCGCTTAGTGGAAGCTGGCTCGGATGGATGGGTAAAAGGAAGAGCAAGGACGTATCGTCGATCCCTTCAAGGAAAAACACCCTGGACGACCCTCATGTTCCCATACTCGACATCAGACGTCCATCCGCACCTGCAACTTTTGGCTCCTCGTCCGGGTTGCACTCTGACCATGAGCCGCTGGTACTCCACGACGAGCCCGAGCAAGCATTAGCGCCGTCCAGGCTCGGTGTCGACTTTGGCACCTCGAGCCAGATGACCGACGAGCCCGTCTCAGCATCCATATCCGCAAGTTCCTCGGGCGATCACCTCCATCACTCCGGTGCCCTGCCGCAGTCGGTCGACCACCTGCATCCTCCGCACGGGACGACTTACAAACCCATGACCCACGCGAGTCCACCACGTGCTTCGCGGTCCGGATCGGTTTCGGCGACGACCAACGGGTCTGGCTCGGGTTCGACATCGGGATTGCATGTACCGTCGTATCCGAGTCCGTCGGCGTCGAGTTCGGCTTCGTCGGTGTCGACGCCGTTGAGGCATAATGCGTCTGCGCCCAAGTTGAGTGCGCCGTTCCCGACGTTGGCCATGTCGCCTATGAAACCGCAAAAGCGGCCGTCGACTGCGTCGTCTACTCCTACTGTGCCACTTGCGAGAAGCGAGAGTCCACCGCCACCGTTGCCTCCTATGCCTATGCCTACGCGCGGACAGCCCATGGGGCTTCCCGATATGCCACTGCCATTGCCACCACAACCTCAGCCGGTTACGAAAACCAAGAGCCCGAGACGAAAGATGTCTTTCTCGTCTGCGTTTGGATGGACCAAGGATAAATCGCTCAGTAAGCACGATCGACGGATAAGCATTGCGGAAGACGTTGAAGCGTTGCCGCAGCTAATACCAAACTCGCCGCTCAAGCGAAAATAATGATTTAGGAGGTCGGAGGGTGTATGATTTATCATGTATCACTGCAGACATTTTTGTTCTTTCTCTTCTGTGCGCTTTTATTGTCTTTGGAGCTTGCTATTTATCATTGCACGAGTGGAAGAGAGAGAGTTGTGGCGTTGTAGACTACATGTTTTTACGAAAAAGCAAAATAGTACTTCAGAGCTTGGGTTGAGCTTCTGAGCTTCCAGTACATACCACCACGTTTGTCGAGCTAGTTGTATGCAGATTATAATGCAATTGTACACATTCGGTAATTCGATCATGTGATCACCAGGAGCGCGACGCGCGTCGACTCGCCTGGAGCTCTAGTTTCTACCTTACCGACCTGTGCGCTTGACCCAGGGAACCTCCTATTAGCCCCTCTCAAATTCGCCAGACATGTTTCTAACACGCTCGGAATATGGTACTTGACTTTTGTTCTGCATTATTGGCCTGTTATTGAATTCGAGTCCTGGGCGCTTTCAGATCGTGGAGTGAATACCTTTTCCCCAGAGGGGCGATTGTTCCAAGGTGCGCATACGATCATGTAGGTTTTGGTGCAAAGGGCGACTGACTGGCATTTTATAGTCGAGTATGCAATTGAAGCTATCAAGGTGCATACTTCTGCGTAATCTGTCTGGAACGTTTAATCATGAACCCTTATTCAGCTTGGATCGACAACTGTTGGAATCAAGACCAAGGAGGGTGTTGTACTTGGTGTTGAGAAGCGTGTCCAGTCATCGTTGCTCGAGGCGTCGTCTATCGAGAAGATTATGGAAATTGATAGCCATTTAGGATGCGCGATGTCTGGTGAGCTCTAGTCCACCAAAGTGAATGCTCTTCCTAACTAGGCACCTCACCGTGCGTCAGGTTTGACGGCAGATGCGAGGACCATGATCGATCACGCACGACTCACTTCCCAGAACCATGCGTTCACCTACAACGAACCGATCAAGGTCGAGTCTGTGACACAGGCGGTATGCGATCTTGCGCTGAGGTTCGGTGAGAGTATGGACAACGAAGATGCGATGATGGTAGGTCTTTTCTTGCTCGGATGTGAGTGGATACTTAGGATGTTTGGATTGAGTAGTCTCGACCGTTTGGTGTTGCACTTTTAATCGCTGGGGTTGATGAGCTCGGTCCCCAATTGTATCACACGGATCCGTCTGGAACCTTTGTACGATACGAGGCCAAGGCGATTGGTAGTGGATCCGAGGCTGCACAGGCTGAGTTGCAGGACAAGTATCACCAGGTAAGCCTGTGACCTAGTGAAATACTTACGGCTTACTCATTTCGTTTCGTTTGCCGCAGCAAATGACGCTTGTAGAGGCTCAAAACCTGACTCTGAAAATACTGAAGCAGGTGATGGAAGAAAAACTGGATCACCACAACGTGCAGATTGCACAGGCAAGTCGTAGATCAATGAACTACTCTAAACATATCTCACGTCCTCCATATCTAGGTTACTCCTGATAAAGGCTTCGAGATCATTCCTGATGAAAAGCTGCAAGAAATCATCCAATCAATGGCTGCCGAAGCTTCATAATTGCAATTTTGTATTCTACGCATTTGGAGAAATGAACACTTTTATGCGCAATCCGTTCACTCTGCGGTTGTCCAATCATTCTGCAACAGCAATGCACTCGACCTCGACAAGAACGTCTTTCGGCAGGCGTGCGACTTCGACGGCAGACCTGGCTGGCTTGTGTGAGCCGAAAAACTCGGCATACACCTTGTTCATGGAGGCAAAGTCGTTCATGTTCTTCAAGAACACCTACAGTTACGAATCAGTAAACAAGCATAACAGGGCATAAGGGTGATTTACAGTAGTTTTGACAACCTTGTTAACTTCACTTCCGCTTGCTGTGACCACTGCCTTTAGGTTAGCGAGAGCTTGTGTCTAAGGTGTATAAGACGTTAGAGGTTTGGGGACCGCCTTGGATCACGGTATACCGTTTGTTCCTCAATCCCACCGGCTACAACTTCCATAGTCGTAGGTACTAGAGGAATGCATCCAGATGCGAAAACGAATCCATTGGCTTTGATAGCTTGAGAGTAAGGACCGATGGCCGAAGGTGCATCTATGGATGTAAATAAGTATTGGTCTGCTCTCAAATGAATCAATATCATTTATCCACTGACTTTCGGTAGCAACTACGGAGAGGGACTTAGTCGACATAGCGGGACGAAATCGATGCTGGAAAAGTGTGCGAGAATTGGCAGCAAGGGCAGGCCGAAGGAGTCGAGAACCGAGCATTTGACGCATGAAGCGGACGATTGGAGATTAGATCCGACAGAAAGCGCGCGCTTAGACCGTAAAGGGGCTCGAATTTGATTCCCGTGATTGGGCCCCTTTCGCTCTAACCACACGACTCGTAAGTGTTCACCATTTGTATTTATACTTCACAAGCTAAGAACTTGTCTTTGAATAGAATATGCCTGAAGACGCGTTCGACGCGTCATGGCAGCCCACCCCCGATCCTCGAGACATTATCATTCCTGGAGTCGACCCAGAGTTGCCGATTACCGTACAGACAGAGCAGATTGATCAGTTGATCACATTAAAGTTACAGGTATGTACGTCGGATAATAGGACGTTCTATGGGGTACTGATTCAGCCGAGATAGAACATAGACAAGAACTTTGCAAAATGTCATCAGATCATTACGACAAAGATTCTTCCTGCTTTGAAGAAATACTCAGCCGGGAGCCAGCCGACTCGAGATGCGGCAAAGGTGAGCTTAGATTACTTATATTTTATTTATGGGTAGTTTTAATGTTGTATAGTTTTGGCGTGGTTTCTTCGAAGCGGCTGCACAAATTCGCGTATCTGTTGACGAAGACGGCGTATCCACACTTGGAGAACGAACACCCAATGATGCTTCTTATGAAGCCAATCGCACACCTCAACAGGGACCAACGTACCATGATGACACAACCGACGGCAGTGACCTTACCTTTCGACGTGGTGCCGTCTCCTCTACTCCCCAAGTACAAAAGTTCTCTCATGTTGTCGACAGCGTTGATCACTCTGTCGATACGAACGACTCGTGGGTTGCACGCTCGGTGGAATCTCCGATTGTACGGATTGACCGAGAGTTGAAGGACTTGGCATTCGACGATGAACAGGATACGCAGAGTTCGGTTCAACATGCTGCACCTATTGCTCCTGCGCCTCGCACCGGAAAGCCACTCCCTATTCCCCTTTTCGAAAGCGAAGAGTCCGGGTCATCGATGCAGAACATCAGTGTTCATCAGCCGTCGTCGTCGTCGAGTACTTCGGGGATTTTGTTTGCTGTTCCGGAACCGAGTCCTCAATCATCTGGGTCATCATCGTCTTCCAATAAAGGCAAGGGCCGTCGAAAGTCTGCAGCTCGCGATCTGAGGCAGGGCGTGCTCAAGTCCAACCTTATGAATACCACTAAGCCTGGCGTTCGTTGGGATGGGATTACCGACCTTCGGAACACGACATCGTCAACTGCGGACCCTACGGTTTCGACTGTTTCGGACATGAGCTTTGGAGACGCTACTCAAAAACCACGCGTTCCCCTCCAACCCTACTCCCCTTCTCGAACACGAGAAACATTGCAACGAACGCCATCGAAGCAGGCAGCTGCACTGTTCGTACGCAACGTTTTGTCCAAGATGCCTTCAGGTTCAGATCATGGTCTCGTGCCCGCCGACACTTCTGTCGTTTCTAGTGTTGCACCGAGCACATCCTATAGTGTGCGTAACTATGGCGGCGCCCATTCTTCGACTGGCAGCGCTTCGATCTTAGAGAAAAGACCGAACCCTATACACGGACTATTTGGATTATCCCCGGACGATCTCCAGGGTTCGGCTCTTGGTGGCCAAACTAGCAAACCACCACCGACTGAGACTCACAATGCAAGGTTAACGGGCCCGTCGAGGCAGGCGTATGTGGAAGACTCGCCGATGAAATGGCAGGATGATTCTGGGCTGGTGTCACCTGCGCCCTATATGCCCCGGGGGGAAGATATAGGGGAAGATGATTCATACGACCGCTCTCGTTCGACTGACTCATCTTTTGACAACGACGAAACACGTTATGGTGCTGGTGGCGCAGAGGATCAGTCACAATGGTTAGAAAAGGACAGAGGAGATGGGTATTCGTCAGGTAGCCAAGGTCCAGAAGACGAGGAGACGGTGTTTGGTGCGCGGCAAGCTGCTCCGGTTCCGGCTGGACCGGCGTCGAGGCATCGTTTCTCCAATATGTTTGCACTTCCAGACGTCAGTGCAACATATCATGGCGGGAGACTTGAGGATGCCGGAGTTGGCGAGGAGAGCCCTACTCCCTGGATGAGGACTGGAGCTGGGCGGGGCCGATGACGTGTATTTTAGAGTGCTGCATAGATTTCTGTCTGCCGTTGAACGTGTCTAAGCGTCGCTTCTGTCGTATTGTGGGTTTCTCCATTTGTATGGGCGCCGTGCCGCCTCCGACCGGACCCGCGAGCAATTCCAGTTTGAATTCCAGTCTGAATTCCAGTTTGGCTTACGCAGCAATAGTTGTGATAGTGAAGACAATTTTCGTGGTCCAGCGAGTCGGTATATGCGCCATGTCTTCGGCGCCGATGCCAGCAGACAAATACTGTGAAATTTAGTCTAATTTTGTGAGCGATAAATGCGGGGTGTTGACAGCGGGCGGTCAGGCTCGGCGCTTGATTAGGGCGATCGTCATATCGAGAACACATCTCGCCAAAAGGAGAGCGACGACCGCGCACAAGATTTTTACAGGGTCTATTCCAGTTCCATATCCCGTTCAACCAAGAATATAAAACCCCCTGCACTCCCAGCCCCCCTGTTCACACCACAAGCTACCCCCTACCCTCACCAACCATGTCTTCTTCATCTCAGCCTCTTCGTGTACGTCGGTACCCTCTCACATTCGCTTCACTGTCTCTAACTCGTCTTGTTCATAGCGCGTCCTCGTCACGGGTGGTGCAGGCTACATCGGATCTCACGTCGTCCTCACACTTGCACTTACCCGCCGCTACAAAGTCTTCTCGATCGACAACCACCACAACTCGTTCCCGACTGCACTTAGTCGTGTCTCCCAGATCGCTCGCGAAGCCCTTCCTGCCGACGCCTCTGAGCAAGATCGAGACTCTGCCGAGGTCGAGGCGTATACGGCCGATCTCACCAACGAAAAGGACGTGCGTGCCGTTTTTGAAAAGTTTGGCAAGGGCGGCGTATGGGGTGTGATTCACGTCGCGGTGAGTGCAGTTGGCTGGGGAAAGAACCCATATCTGAATCTAGCGCATGCAGGCCTACAAGGCAGTCGGAGAGTCTGGGGAGATACCTTTGACGTACTACGCAAACAACGTGTCCGCGACCATTTTACTTGCTCAAACTATGAAAGCCTATGACTGTACGCGTCTGGTCTACTCGAGTAGCGCAACAGTTTATGGAATCCCACCTGTGGTACCGATCCCTGAGACGACGCCTCTCAAGGCGGAGAGTGTCTACGGTCGCACCAAGGTCATGTGCGAGACTATCCTCAAGGACCTGTGCCATTGTGAGTTTCCTTTTTTTTCCCCCTGATGGTAGCAACGCGTTTTTGACGTTTCACCTGTAGCCGAACCTGACACTTGGCGTGTTATCTCTCTTCGCTACTTCAAGTCAGTATGGCTAAATTAAAATGATTGGATATATGTACTGATGATCCCTGTAGCCCTGCAGGAGCCCATCCTTCGGGCTTGATCGGGGAGGACCCCCGCGGGAGGCCTGGCAATCTCTTGCCTCTGCTCTCGCAGATGGCTGTTGGCCGAGTAAAGGACTCTGTTTTGAAGGTTTTTGGAAACGATTATCCTACTCGGTATGTGGCCATATCAATTAAGAGTATAATGGACTTATTTATATACACTATCAGCGACGGCACTTGCGTTCGCGATTATATCCATGTAATGGATCTTGCAGGCGGCCATCTTAACGCGCTTGATGCCTTGAATAACGATGCTACATTCACCAACTGTGAAGACCGGGCAAAATACAAGGTGATTTGAGTGTGCGCACCACAAGATCTTTCGACTTACACTGTATCTAGGGCTACAACCTTGGAAAAGGCCGCGGCCAGAGTGTCCTCGAAATCGTCGAGGCTATGCGTGTTGCAACTGGTTTTGATTTCAAGACCGAAATTGTTGGGCGACGGCTCGGTGACGTGCCCGACCTGACAGCTGATCCCACGCTCGCGGAGAAAGAACTTGGATTCAGCGCACCACAGGACTTGGTGACGATGTGTCACGATCTCTGGAACTGGCAGTCGCGCAATCCAGAAGGGTACGAGGGATCAATCACCTTGCCGAAAAGGACCAATGGCATTCATGCGCCTGCCGTAAATGGACACGGGAAGGTAGAGGACGTCACCGGTCTAGCGGCTACACCAAAGGTCGTCGAAATCAAGACGACAGCAGTTGCCAGTGAAGCCAAGTGAAATATGAACTTTTATCTATAGAGATGGATAGGGTTGTAGTTTTGTAGTTACCTACTCAGTCAGGATGTCTTTTTACTCTTTTTTTTGTAGTTTCTCGGCGCTTTTTAGCGTTTAGTTCTTCTTGCTTAGTTGTATTAGGGCGAATAGACCTCGTCTCCCCACAGGTATAAAGCAAATAAATACAGCGAATGATACATTCCCCTAATGATGATTTTGTATACAACGCCAGCTACAGTGCTGGGCCGGATACAGACTCTATCTCTTCCAGCCGTCCGATTTGCCTGGACGAAGCAAAAGGATAAGGTGGAGTATACACGGAAATAAATAGGAAGACCACTTACTTATCTCGCACGGCTTCCTGCCATCTCATCCACTTGTTGATCTCGTGCACACCGAAACCAAAGATCTTAGGGCGGTACCGCTCGGCTTTGAGTGCTGCAGCTGCCGTGCTCTCACTCCCAACAACGCCTGACGGCATGCCCTTGTCCTCATCCCCATCGCGGCGCCTACCGTCTCTTGACTCTTTTGAAGGAACCATATGTGGATATCCCATGAGAAGCATATGCGGGAACGTTGTTCCAAAATACGCCCCATCGATGCTCCCGTGTCTGGACGATTTGGGGGAGTAGAGGTCCTCACATCGTGGGCAGTAGAGCTTGACTGCTTTTTCGTATGGAACATCCGTTAGTCCGCATGGAAGAAGTGGTTGAGATTGACAGAATACGCGTGGGCATCGACCAAAGTCTGCTTTTTTATATTTTTCAAGCTACAATCAATGAGGAGAGATTAGTAGGTGATAGGGCGTTGTTGAAGGTGGCTTGGGTACCATTTTCGAAAGCCCTCGTGAGGTGACAATCCATCGAGCATGAATAAGACCATACAGGAGTCGCGCTGAAACCTCTACAGATTGTCTTAGCTCTTCGTCAATGTCGTCGTCTTTGTCGATATACATCGTTAGGACATTGGCTAGTAGTGACTCGAGAAGACCATACCAAGGTTGTCGGTTACAAAGTCAAGGGCGAGCTGGTAGTTGGATACTTCTGTGTTCAAGCCAGTGAGGTTGAATCGATCAAGAATGTAGTCCTCTTCGACCTCGCAGAAGTATTCGTTGCCTTTGGAGGAGAGGAACCAGGATACCCACTGCCGCGGTCAGAGTAAATTACCGGATGGATGTATATATGAGCTATCACTACGTACTGAGCTGGTAATTCGGGTTTGTCAAATGTCAAATCACACGGAAGTTGATTCGCTTACTTAGAGTAGTCCGAGTCCGAGCCAGTTGATGCGTCGTCCACTATGGTTGGTATTTTAAATGAGTGAAATAATACATGGAATGAACCTTTCCTACTTATTAACTTTTGTCTAAACAGTTTTCAAACAAGATTGCTTGTCGTAAATTCTAAGTTTCAGGAGGTCTAGTCGTCGCCAAGAGAAAGGAGTCGAGCGTGAGCTAATCGTCGGCGCTTGTTACAACCGCCTACGGTGGCTCGCCTGAACGTCCACTGCCTACCACCCCTATGTCGACCGCTGGTCCTGCTTCTCGTGCAAACACAATCGCTCACTCGCACTCACAGTCCCAATCCCAAAATGCTCCAGGTTCATCCGTTAGTGATGATGCACGTACCTACAAGCTTGACATCGACGAATCCCCACCAGTGGATGTTGGTGTTTTGAAGGAACTTGCGAAGAAGGGACTAGTTGATGCCTTGAACTCTGTACGATATAATTATTTGACTGCATGATTCACCTAACTCCGCCAATAGGTGAGCGGGGCCAAAACGCTTGTCCTTGATCCAACTCTTGCAGGTCCGCTCGGGCTTGTAGCCGAGGTCTCGCTCATGAAAGTATGTGGTTTATTGCAAAATTTGCACTTCGCAGAAAGCAATAAACCGTGTTCTACGTGCAGCAACATGGCGTGGATAAGATGTTCTGGCTGGAACATGGTCCTCTTAACTCTACAACAACCAATATTGTGTACCTTTGCCGGCCTCAGACTAAATGGACGAAGATTGTTGCAGGTATGTTTGATACATACATTGGGTGCAGCTAGGAAACGTAATCACAACTTTTAGAGCAGATCAAGAAACACGCTGCAGACAATCTGAAGCACAACTACAACCTAATGCTTGTACCCCGACGTACCGTTCTCTGTGATAAGGTCTTAGAGGATGAGGGCGTATTTGGAGAAGTGCGCAAGTGCAATACGCCATGTGGTATACGCAGCTAACGCAGATGCTTCCTAGGTCACTATCAGCGAATACCCTTTGGAATTCATCCCGCTGGAGGATGATCTTGTCAGCCTTGAATGGGATAATACTTTCAAGGAAGTATACTTGGTGAGTGAAAGTATAGCGTCTGTTCACTTGCGAATTGACTGAATATAATTCAGGACGGAGACGAGAGCTCAATCTATTATGCTGCCCAAGCATTGTCGACGATTCAGCGGGCGTATGGGCAATTCCCGCGAGTGGTCGGTAAAGGGAATGGCGCAAAGGCAGGTTGATTGTATCTCCACACGTAAACTCTGGTAATAACCTCGTGACTGAACCGAATAGAAATTACAATCGTTGATGGCACATCTCACTACCTACCCTCGCGCCGGCTCTGCGACTGTTCCAGCTCCGGGCACTTCAAAGCAATTCGATAGTCTTGTGATAATTGATCGAGCAGCGGACCTCATAACGCCGTGGCTTACCCAGCTAACGTACGAGGGATTATTGGATGAGTATTTTGGCATAAAACATTGTGAGATTTACTGAGTCAGGCTGAGAATTCTGCATTGATATCATCCCCAGCCCACATCGAAGTCAACCCAGAACTTCTTAGCTCAAACCCTGCGCCTAACACGCCTGGCACATCGCTCGGGAATGCTGCGCCCGTGCAAGCCAAAAAGAAGAAGCATCATCTGACAGCAACAAACGACGAAATGCTAGGAAGGTTGCGTGACTTGAACTTTGCCATCGTTGGTGGTAAATTGAATGCTGAAGCAAAACGGCTTGAAGCCGAATACGATGTGAGTAAACTAACGGGGAGCCTATCCGCAGCGTCATATTTAGATCACGTTATAGGGACGTCATAAAGCCCAAACAGTTGCCCAATTGAAAGAATTCGTAGGCAAAATTGGTGGTTTGCAGAACGAGCACCAAGCACTGAGACTACGTGAGCTTAGTCAATGCTTGGTTTTCCGCTTCTAATGAGATCTTAGATACTGGCCTTGCCGAAACCATCAATGCCCAAACTCAGACCGAAGTTTTCAATAAATCCCTTGAGATACAACAAAGTTAGGATTATCATTCATCTATGTAGATTATACTAATCGCAAAACATTGGTTCAGATCTTCTCTCCGGCTACGACTCGAACGCACAACTAAATGCTATTGAAGACCTCATATACCAGCAGGCACCTCTTTCCGTGACGCTCCGTTTGATATGTCTTGCTTGCATTACGCTTGGTGGAATTAAGCAAAAGGTGCTCGATAACCTAAAACGTGAAGTGTTACAGGTAGGCTTTTTAATCGTCTGCCTTTGAACTGACGCTGATGGATTTCAGACGTATGGTTACAACCTTCTTCCTCTACTCTTGGCACTCGAAAATCTACAGCTTCTTAATCCACCTCCCACTAAAGCCGTCACACCCTTCCCTTACACATCCCTCAGGAAATCACTCCGACTCCTCACAGATTCGCCAGAAGATAACCCTACCGACATATCTTACACATACTCTGGTTACGCACCGCTCAGTTGCCGCCTTGTTCAAGCTGTGGCCCAGAAGGGTGCCGTTCTTGGAGCAGGATCGAATACTGACACAGGACCACGTCAAACGCAAGCGCACCCGATCGTGGGATGGAGGAACTTCGATGAAGTGATCAAGACCATCCCCGGGGACACGGTTGACGTGATTCAAACATCAGGCGCATCGGTAAAGGACACTGGGGGATCTACCACCTTAGTGTTCTTCCTGGGCGGGTGCACGTATACAGAAATTGCCGCATTGAGATGGATGGGTAAACAGATTAGAGGCAAGTGTTCTGTATCAGAAATTTTCCAAGCTCACGCTAACACCTCGCCTCCAGGGCGAAATTTCCTAATTGCTACCTCAAGCATCATTAATGGCTCGACGTTTCTTGATGGATTAGCCTCTACGGGAACCAAGATTCCAACATTATCTACGTGACAATATTTAATATTTCATCAACTCACAAACAAACATTTGAGCTCGTTATCTGAGACCAGGCGCCCGTTAGTGAGTGGCATGACGACAAATGATCAAACAATCGTCAAAGCGGAAGTAGTTGCCCGCGGTACGTCATAGCCCTAGGCTGCTCATTGGCTGGTTTCCAGAGTATTTTAGGTTTGCTCTGAGCCCGAAGGCTTTCTAGCTGCCTCTAGCTACTTCCTACAATCCCCCCAATATGGCTGACAATAGTAACATCCGCCCATTCAATATTGCCGTCTCAGATGAGGACTTGCAGCTTTTGTCTACGAAACTCGCCTTGGCTCGATTTCCAGACGAGCTAGACCTTCCCCTCGACCAAGCATGGGACTGGGGCATACCTCTCGCTGTATTAAAGCCTGTGGTGGAGTACTGGCGTACACTATAT
Organism: Ceratobasidium sp. AG-Ba; assembly: GCA_016906575.1. Lineage (NCBI taxonomy): Eukaryota > Fungi > Basidiomycota > Agaricomycetes > Cantharellales > Ceratobasidiaceae > Ceratobasidium > Ceratobasidium sp. AG-Ba. The sequence goes on along the minus strand of CP059633.1, from coordinate 1,191,879 downwards.
AATTGGCGTGCGGTCGAGGAGAGATTAAATAGAACCATACCCCAGTTTATCACGCAGATTGATTCTCGTGGGCACGGACCCCAAGAGATCCACTTTGTGCACAAGAGATCAGATAGTCCCAACGCGATTCCCCTGCTATTTATTCATGGGTGGCCAGGGAATTTTCTAGAGGCAAGTTGAGCCCAATTAGCTATTATTTTCTCCTCAGACTTTGCAGGTGTCGAAAATGCTAGATGGTCTTGCGAGCCCAACCGACCCTAAGCACCCTTCGTTCCATGTTGTAGCACCCTCGTGCGTCTAGGTTTGTCTGACATTCTTATTTTAAGCTGAAACTACGAGTAGGATCCCGGGGTACGTATTTTCCCAGCGTGCAACTACTCCAGGAATGGATGTGAAAGAGACGGCTTTTGTGTTTGATAAGCTGATGGCCAAGTTGGGATACCCATATTACCTTGCACAGGGTGGAGACCTGTAAGCCTTCAGCACACCCGGTTCCTGGAACAATGTTGAATTAAAATAGAACGCTAGAGGCGCGCGGGTCTGCCGAGGACTTGCTATGTTCCATCAAGAGTCATGCCTTGGCACCCATGCTAACTTGATCTCGTATGGACTGCCATCGTTTTGGCGAAACCCGTTGGTCTCCCTAAAGCTCATGCTAGGGCGCCTTGGTCTCCCTGGCGGTTATACTCAAGATGAGATGAAAGGTTTGGAGCGAGCACATGAATTTTCGAAAACTGGAGGAGCATACAGGGTACTCCAGGGGACCAGACCGCAGGTATGTGTACCGACGCAATGCTTACACCAACTACTAACTTTTACCTCGAGAACAGACTCTCGCTGTGGCGTTGACAGGTCAGCGGCCGTCATTACTTTGGTTCTTGCCTGCTGAACTATCACGCAGATAGCCCTGTAGGGTTGCTTGCTTGGATAGGCGAAAAGATGTATGCTTGGACTGACAACTATCCTTGGACGCCCGAAGAACTTATCACTTGGACAATGCTGCAAGTATTCTTTGATTACTTGAGGTTGGAGACCACTAACACCTCTTGACTCAGTTATTGGATTAATGGTATATTCATCATGTGAGTTTAATGACCACCTGGTTTTACATTGTTTGTAGGACCGGCAGGAGGAGTTCGTTATTACAAAGAAAACAAGGTTTTAGATAGGGAAAATAGAACAGGCCCTATCGCAGATATCGAGTTTGGATGGTCGCCAACCCCATTTGGTTATTCGTACTTCCCCCGAGAGATAGCGCCCCTTCCCATCGAGTAAGGAAGTTTAGTACTATTACACACTTCCTTAACTCAAGTATGACAGCTGGGCTGGACTCCGGCAGAATGTCATCTTCACCAATCAGCATAGCAAGGGCGGTCATTTTGCAGCTTGGGAAGTGTAAGTAGTTGAGCATTTTACCGAATTGCCGCGAGATTGACTTTCCGCAGCCCAGAACTGCTCTTAGGCGATGTTCGTACTTTTGCCTATTTGATGTTGAAAAGGGAGCCTCGGCTTACCTCGCAGTAAATGTGGGTATATGCATGATTGTGTAATTAGACCGCATACAATCAGCTTTAGCGTGGTTCACGATAACAGAGGGTGATATGAGTTTGCTCATACTTAGAAGCATCAGCATAACCGCAATCGTTTCAATAAGATCCATAACTCATCAAGATAGTCGTCATGTCGTAAAAGCAGAACACGGGTAAACGAGACGAACTTAGAGCAAACACCAGACAAATCATAGTTCGAAATGCTGGTCATACTAGGGAGCTCATAACTAGGACTCCCGATTTCCTACAGTCAAATCCGCTCATTGTCCACTCACTATTCCCGCGTACTTGCGATCTCTATTCCAGTATGACGAGAGGGGACGACAGGGGTTGTGTGGGCCGAAACTCCCGAAAAGGAGTTGATAGTCCGTGTCTCATGGCCTCGATCCGCTCTAAGCAAAAACAGTCCTAATCAACATCAGTAGGCGATGTAACCGCATAGGCTCACTGGATGGCCTTGTCTTCGATTGCTTCATATTGTTCAACAAGCTTTGCTACCTAATTGGTGCTACTACTGAGAGAGTGCGTTGCCGCAAATGTAAAGGAGAAGATACTTACCCCTGCTTTAATTTCATCGTTGACCTCTGCTCCAGACTCCTTGATAAACAATCTGCATCTCCCTATGAATTTATCTAGGTCCTTTGCATGGTTCTCGGCGAGTTCTGGTTGGTTTGAGCCCTGCTTGTAGCAAGTTAGGTGCACTAATATCGTGTTTGTATGCATACAAACTTTAGCTCTGGCTAGCAACGCCGCAATGACTGTCGATAGTGCCCCTAAAGCGACTCCGATAATATCAATATTGGTCTTTCAGGAGTACCTCAGTGATACAAATGGACTATAACGTAAATTAAACTGGCCTACTCGAGGTGCCGGAGACATGGATGTTACTAATGTCACGAGTGCGCTCACAACGACTTGCAATATGACCATGATGTTCAAACCTAAACCCAATTGTACGAGTCAGTGTATTCAAGGATCTAGCCAGCGCACATACTCCACGCTATGAACTTTGCTGTTATAGAGTTCAAATATAAGACAACTAACTTCAAATTCCATCATGATTGTTCTTACATAGTCGGTACTGATATTTCTGCTTCGAAATAGCTTGATTGAGGTAGTCTTGCAAGAGCTCCTTGGCGGTAGCCCCTCTGGCACCGTTGTGCTTCAAGATACATTAATAAATGCTATCTCGGGGCTATGTCACTCACTGGAGGGTAGTCGACCACTTGTAGTTTGACTGAATCTGCAAAGTAAGAGCGAGACATAGCAAGGGTTTACTGGGGGCTGTCGAAAGAATGACGAACTGGCGCTGTCGAAAAGGGGCTGCGCTTTGGTATGATTTATATAGGTATCCCCAGCGGCGAGCACTACGAAAAAAATAGCTCAGAAGCACAGTCCAAAGCCTGAGCAGTAGATAGGCTATACTGATATAAGGATTGCGAGCAGATGAGCTCACTCTTTGGAGTGCTATTCGCAGGGGTTAATCATTCAGTCGAATTCCCAAACTAGCCATAACAGGCATTGATGATATTTGTTACTGATTTCATTCATTGGCCACCACACCAACGATCGATACCAGGCTTGTGAGACAATATGGCCTTACCTAACACCCGTATATGGTCCCGTTAGTGTGACGGTCTGGGAACTGCAGAGAATCGACACATTCCTGGTGGGATCTGTGATTGATCATCCTTCGCCAAGAGGGTAGTTCGAGTGAGGCCGTCATCCATTCGTATAATTGGCCAGCTACTTAAGCAAACCCCTATTCTAGAATTCGGTCTGCTTGTGTTGGCGACGATTTTCCTAGGCTTCTCCTTAATTAGGACGACTGGCTCCCCGTGTCCATCTTCTAATTTGCATGACAATACGATCAAATATACTTTATTGTCATGATCAGCATAGACATGGCAGATGCAAAGAAACGTAGTTGGTACAAGTTTGTCCACTCGGCACATCGCTTCCTGTTTGGAGGTAAACTCTGTACGAGCCGCTTGTAGAAGTAGTACAGGCCAAGAAATTAAGTTGCCGTCCCCAAGGACTGGAATTGGTCGTGATTATAGTGTCTCCTTCAAGTCCCCATCCTGTTGTTGTAGCCGTGCTGTTGAACACGAGTGGCTTATATGAGGTAGTGGCGGAGAGGACGTTCAAATACTGGGTAGGAGAACTTGAGACCAACGCGATTGAGCCACTAATAACGAACCGCCCCGAGGTTGCTTCTGAGGCAAGTACTGGTATGCCACCTCAATGGAAAAATAGAGTCATTATATGCGTTTCGAAATACAAATATATCTTACCAGAATTTTGGAGATACAAATGATAGATCTATGCGAGTAGGCCATGAGTCACCAGTGCCCAGTTATTCATGCGCATCGACTTACAGGATCTTGTACACTCCGAATCTGGGTTCCCGTAGAAGAAGCTGCTGAAGAAGTTGTAGTAGCCGCTGATTTAGTCGTAGGTCCCGTCGAAGGAGTCGTGGTTGTCGCTTTAGTAGTGATCGTTGGGCTTGCAGCACCGGGTTGGCATTGGTAGTAGTCTACATCAGAAACATGAGTCAATCGCATCCATACTCATGCCATTGTTAACACGTCGCATACAATCATTGACTTTGACGCATGTTGCTGCGAATTTATTGTAAAGTTTGCCTGGTTTAATACACCATGTTTATTACCCACCTCCACTAACGCATGTGGTCCCCCCAGTCCTTTGGTAGAAACATATCAAGTTGGCTACAAGGAGCAACCTGTACATTTAAAACTCACCATGATATTCCTATTCTCGTATTAATCAAGAAGCATCAACAACGCAATGCTATCGTCTCACCTCCGCACTGTGCGTAGATTGGGCGCTGCTGGGCGGTTACGGAAACCGCACTCAGAAAACCAATGGATAAGATGGAATAGATCAACATAGCGAAGAGAATGCGACGAATCAAAGCGTTTCTTTGGGTTTATATTGCAGTTTCGGTGACACTCGGGAGGAAGCGTGGTGCATTCGCGGATAAGGAGATATGTCGGTGGTAAAAAGAAGACAATGTCTTGGCCGCCTGACCGACCCATGTTATTTTAGAATATTGTTCATTTCCTTCTACTCAATGTTACACGCGGCCTTCCGTGGGCTGCACGATCGTGTGCTTAAGTCGTCTTGTCTAGTTTGGTGACCATTCCTCAACGGTTTCGTAGAACTCTTTTATAAGCCGCTTCTGTGCGTCAAGTCCTGCTTCTTTCTGAACCAATCCTTCAGCATGAAACAGCTATCGTAAAATGCGATTCGACATACCGGAGTATCAGCGATGCCTCTACGATTGTTTATGAACTTAGCTGATGTTAACCAAACATTAACCACGTCGCCCATACCTGATAACAATATATTTTCTGCCTGCGAGAATTTGGGCATCAACGACACCAGTGAGAGGGACTTCGGAAGGTCCCGAGACAAATCCTCCCGCCTCTTGAGCGATCACGACGCCAGCCTTAGTAGGTCCATTAACTAGGATGCTTAGTCGTAGGCAAAACACTTACGCAAACGTCCCATGGCCTGGCACTATTTTCAGCAAGTGCAACGGCTCGGGTGATGAGGACTCACCAGCAACCGATTTCCCTATACACGATATATATTAATAATGTACTGGCAGTGAGCAAAACTAGCTAACCAGTAAATGTCTAGCCCTCCACTAGCAACGTAGGCAAAATTCAAGGCCGCACTTCCAAGACTGCGAAGAGAGTGCGCCATCCTCCCTCCCTCCACTCTGCCCTTGCTGCTGCCATCCCCCGCCAATCGGACATAGGAACGGGCTTTAGCTTCCATTACTTCCCTGGACCGATCTGAGCCCCATTCAATTCCAATCTGAGCATCAGAAAGGCTGTGGAGCGGCGCAGGACTAGAAAGCGGCAACCGGAGAGGGGAAGGATGAAGAGGAGAGACCAAGTATGATCCGTGTCCTTTGAGGCCATGATACTACCGAATATCTAGACAAAGCTATTGATTGATCAAGATACGCTGACTCACCAACTGATCTAAGAATGGGTTATATACCACGCCAACAAGCGGCGAGCTTTCGTAGATCACTCCAATAGAAATGCATGCGTATGGGAAACCATGAACAAAGTTTGTCGTACCGTCTAGACCATTACGTCAGTTTCCCAAGATTTAGTGACCTAGTGTTCGTACCTATGGGATCTACACAGAACGTAGGTGCGTCGGTGATTGGATTTTGGTCTCCGGCAGAGTACGACTCTTCGCCGATACTAAAGCGTCGCATGTCAGAAGATTCAGTAGCGGGGTTTATCGCTTACAATGCAAAGCTCGGATACGCTTCTTTGATTTGCTGCTTGACGAACTCTTCGACTTTAACATCCCACTCTGTGACAAGGTCGACGGCATTTTTCTTTTCGTTCGCGCTGCCTTGCTGGCCCTTTTGCTCCAATATGGTCCTAGATCCCTTCAAAATTATTGCGCCAGCAGAGCGTGCCAGTTTCTGGCAGAAATCGTAGAGATTCGAAATTTCAGTGGCGTCTAACTTTTGCATGACGGAGGACAAACGCAGATGCTACAGGTTGAATTTGCAATGGCTGACTTCGGGCATTGGAGCGAAACCCGAATTTGTCCTACAGTAGTGTTCGCCTCAGCGCCGCTGTGCATACGGATAAATGCTAACAAGTAAAATCGTTCTTCAATTACCGGCTTCAACCTCACCGATCGCTTGCTATAGTCTCCCGACAATCAAGCGTGCCTGTCCGTTGAGGGCCGGTAATCATCCAAATGGTGATCTGCCTTGCATGTTCAAGCTTGATTCGTGATCCGTTGGTCTCTTTCCGGCAGATCGGCTCCGGCAGCTGACCTTGAGAGTTCCGCTCTTATCTCTCTAATCCCCTTTAGTCCCCTGGCTCACTTTGTTGCTGGCGTGGAACGCGGAGGCTGGAAAATACTACTGTCTTGGCAGGGGATGGCTCCTGTGGTATATATAACTGGATTATACGGGTGAAGCGAGGCAAATCCTGCTCCATAGCTCCCTAGAAATGCACTGCTTTACCTACCTCTACTCCCTAACCCTGGTGTCTACTCTAATATATGCGCAGGACATAGGTGTACCAATTGGTGGGACATGTTATGAACTTAAATGGTAAGTGCTATGTTGTCTCTTAGGAGCTAGCTATTGATGGAGGAGAGCTTAGGGCACAGCCCAAGCCATGCCAGAAAGGATTGGAGTGTCATACAATCAAGCCAGGTGAATAGCGAGTAGTTGTCCATATCATCATGGCTTACCTACCAGGATCGCTATGCAACTTCTAGGTTATGGGATCTGCTTGCCTCTCTCCCCCACACCTGATCCACCCGTTTCCACGTTGTCCAGTACATCTATCAACCGCACTGAGACGCCAACGCCAAGCCCCACTCTACCACCATACTCATATTCATCGACTACGTGGATACCTTATACCTCAGTTTCCTGCAAGAACAAAGTGAGAGATGAGCAACACAGTACGTCTGTTTTGCATTCGTTGCGTTGCAGAGCTGATAAGATGTCCGCTCAGAGAGGTGGACTTGTGCGCCAAATCCATCCACTGCTTCGACTACATTCGTAACTCCTACTATCCCGACTCCATTCATAACCCCTACTATCGTCGGCCGGAGGGCCAGAACGTTGCAAGAGATTGCAATCTGATTCAAACTTGTTGTAATTCCCACAATGCCAAAAATCGCCATAATTTTTCCGAAGGTGCTTGTAAGCGAAGGAAACAGACCGCCGATCCTCAAAATCAACCAAATCACCTTGCTTGCTAGGTCCCTCCCCCCCCCATAAATGAGTCGCCAGGGACTGACGGGTTTTAAGGGCCTTATTCGTAAGCGGACCCTAGCTAAATAGAAGCTTGGCGCTTGTCGTTGCCAACCTCGTCTCCACGGGTGAACATCCAATATATGTAAAGTTTACCCGTAGATGAGAGGAGTGTGTCGCGAATTTTCAGCAGCAGATTGGTGGGCTCAAACGCCCATACTGCGAGCTCGGCGATACCTGTACCTGCAAGACTGCAAGAGGTGAAACAATTCACAGCTAAGGCTCCGATATGGGTATAGTTAGCTAAAGCACAGGAGGCGCAAGGCCAGAATGGATTGGGCTCTCAAAATGAGGAGATAGAGCCTGTAGGTGACGAAGTTTGACTGTTCTGGCACCGATCGTTGCACGCCACTTTTGTCGTTCAACCCTTGCTCATGCATCGTCAACGGCGCCGTCAGGCGCCGTTGACGATGTGTGTGCTAGATAATGCTGAACTATCGGCAATATAATGTTAGGAGGGTCACGTATTGATATAGTGATAACTACAAGGACTGAGAATGTCAATTCATGGAATCGAACGACTCGTTAACTTGGTTTGGAGTTTACATCCTGGCTGTATGCGCCCAAGAGACAAGGCAAATAGAGCGCTTAGTTGCCATGGGTTCAGCCGCAGAGTTCACCCAAGACTAAAATGTATTCATAACTGTGCTGTGTTTGGAATCAGCCCCCGATAAATCATCTCAAGTGTTGAGTGACGTCGATTCCCTTCTCATGGGTAGTATGAGGGGAATAACGATGATGACCAAATCGATCAGTTGTATGCCGCTAAGTAGTCTCGCAAAGACCCAAGGTCCGGTCTAGTTCAAATCATGGAGGATAACAACGAGATATGTCACGGTGTATCTTGATTTCCAAACTTTTTGGCAAGCAAGGTTACCGCCCGGGCACGGGCACCTCAATTCATTTCGGCAACAGTAATCCTTAGCTGGGTCGTAATCCTTCTAGTCTTATTTCTACGTGATATAAACCTCGACAAATTGTTTTTATTGGACGAGATCATTACTGTGTGCTTGCAATGAGTTAAAATCCTACCATAATTGCTACTGAATCAGTGAGGAGCACACGTCACCCTGGAAGATCGTATCAAACATTGACTCTGAGAACAAGCTGCCCCGCCTCTTGAGATTATGTAGACTATATGCATTGCTCAACATTTATTGTACGTCTCAACTACGTACGAACAAGGATCAAATGCTAGATGTCGCTTCTACAAGAGGCTGGCTCGCTTCTCCTTGACAAAGCCTGGCAACGAGCCCAGAGAGACTAGGTGGAATATATAATGGGTGCTACTTCCTTTATTACGCCGGTTGCACATAGCGTGGCAATCCGGCAACCTTACCTCATCCAATATGCGGTTACCTCGGAGGTACTCGCCGCCCTTGTCTTGCCGACACGGTTTTTCTCATAGTTCGCTTGTAGCAGCGTTGGCTTGCCTATGCCGGCCCCACAAGGGGGTTTTGAAAGTCGCATAAGGTGCTACACTGCCTGAATGATCACCTACGATGTTTCTGCTTGTAATGATGTACAATATATCTTACCTCTGGGTCGAGTGGACTTTATGCCGGACCGGGTGAACGACTCGCCAGCCTGGCCCTCTGTTGCCGTCTTAGAGATCGTTAAACTCCTGAAACAGCGCGTTAGCTATGTATATCTGATTGTTTCAGTAGCGACAGGTTCTGACTTATCGCTTCAACATTCGGTAGTGCATGGCAGTTAGTAACAGTAGGGGAGAGCTGAGGCAGTCAAGTCCTCAGCGTAGTAGGCTTGCCCCCTGGCTTTAATACTTGTCTTCTTTCATGACTTCGCGTGACTAAAACTAGATGTGCTGCCCCGATGAGATTGCGGTTGCTATATGCTGCTGGTAGTATCCGATGCTTTGCCATTCTTATTTCTCCGCGGTAGCGGTAACTAGGCTGGGCCGAGAGTAACGTCCGTTTGAAATAGATGCAACGCTTACTGACGAGTACGTGGTGGAACACGCACAACTTGCGCAACCAAAAACCGAATTCACGAAAGACTGTAGTCAGCTCATGTAGAGAGCGAAATAAATTACTGGATGTACGCTTGGCGGAGTGGTCGGGGTGCTACTGCGGGTCTTTCTCGCTTTGTTGAATCTCTGATGGGTCTCTATAAACGCCTATCTACAGTCAGCGATTTCAACGACATTGTGTTGTTGTTTGAAAGTGGTATATCTTGTATTGTATGTTCGTTCGATCATATTGTGTTACATTTCTCGTTCAGCATTTATCTCAGTTGGCTTATAGTCGTACACAATCGATTAGGGCAGTAGGTCATAATTTTAGTCTTCGATAACCGATTGAAATCAACCGAAATCGACTTAAATCCACGACAAGGATTACAGTATTGGAAATAGATTAGAACAATCCGGCCGGTTTGCCGATGATCAAATCTACTACCTCTCTTACGTCGGTATCATGTAAGAACGTAGCGAGAGATGAAAAACATAGTAAGCCTCTTTAATGACACTAAGCGCACCATCGAACTAAGTCGCGCACAGAACGCTGGACGTGTGCGCCAGCTCCGTCGACAACGAGTACTAATGATAAATATATATAGCACATAGCCGAGATAGCGTGTTGAGTACATTGTAGTAGGGTGAAGAGAATCCAAGTCTGAAGAATTCACGTACTGTATATTGGGAGCGAATCTTTTTATTGCCGTTGATGACTTAAGCCTGCCCAGATGCAGCTTCCTCTAGTTCAGTGAATAGAGTTGATTTTCAGCCTGCATTTTTCAGCCACTTACACATACAGAAACGGGTGCGAGGTTGGATACTTATATATGCGTCGAATTATGTAGCCTAGCTAACGGAAGAGTAAAGACAGGAGTCTCTAAGAATACTTGGTCTGGATCCAACATGGAGTCCTGTTGTTGTCTTATTCTCAAGTGGCCGCTCTTTGGTGCCTCTCTGACGGTTCAGCCGCTCCAGACGTGATTAGGGAACTTGCTGGTAGTGAAATGCTATCTAGCTTGCCTTTTGACGATGTCGGAGACTAAGAACGCACAACTAATACCCAATTTTTATGCTTAATAGCTTGTTGGTCATCTTGTAAGGGCAATTTCTAATATGGTGGTCGCGAACTCAGCTCGTGCAGGTGCGCAAGTGGTTATAGCCGGCCGGCCGACACGAGCGCGATGATACGCTCAACCACATAGTGGCTTTGTCCGTTGATCTGATTGCCTCTCTTGTTGCCCGCCGTGCCTCATCTTGAACCTAATGAGTGGTCGCTCCCGTCGCCGCGAGCCCGCAGCAGCACATCGCCACTCCCTGGACCTTGTCGGGTACCCGAGTTGACCATCAGATCACCCGCATACAGGAGACATGTGATTTGAGTTGGTCATTGAGATTGGTCCAGTGGGCTAATGCTCGCCAGCTCAACCAGATGACGCATGGGCATCAACAGAACTCAAGGAACTGACACACTCATACTCTGATAAACTGGTTTTCAAGCGGCTTGATCAAAATCCTACTGCTCTCAGATACTGCCTACACAATTAGTTCTCCCTCAACAGCCTTCGCTTCGAGACCTAGCCTAGGCAATACAGCAATGTATCGATCAGGAGCAGTTCGTTTAAGATAGCGCAAGATCTAGTGTGTGGTTGATTATTCCAAGCTATCCTGGTCCCTCATGCCAACACTCACCTTGGCACGTTTATGGACGAGAATGCGAAGCGAGCGGCGATTGTGTATGTCGTGCGTATGCTGTTGGAGATGGGAATGGAGGCTTCGTATTTGAGCGGTGAGAATGGCAGCTGTATGAACAAAGGTCGATATAAAAGCCCTGTGTACGATACAAACGGCAAATAAAGATACCTTGAACTTCAGAGCGCCCAGTGTCGTTCGGCTTGTCAGGTGGTGAGAATGCTTCTACACATCTCCTTCGGTTCTCTGCTGCAATACCTGCTGCGCTTGCATTTCTCAGGTCTGCTAGCCGAGACAAATGGACAGCGTTGATCTTGGCCTTGGCTTCGAAATTTTGAGATAACTGAACGTGTCTTTCATTGGCGGGATCGAATTGCGCTCGTTCGGCAGCGAAAAATGCCTGTTGGGATGCGACATCCGGCAGCGTCTGGAAGACCAGCTCCTCCTCCTGTGACTTTATGCCAAAATTCAAATGCTGGGGTATAGGTAAAGACCCAGATTCAGTAGAGATTTGTCGAGGCTGAGCCTGTAGAAGTTTCTCCGGAGTGAGCAGAATGTTGCACAGATCACTTTCGGACCATAATTTCTGTCCATCAGAGGTTTTCGAGTGGCCGAGCACAGGATCAGGACGATCAGTATGACTGGATTGATCCATAGCCTGCCGTTTTAGTAGATTATTTCGTTTGGCTGCGCGTGCTTGGCGAGTTTTGTATGTCTCGTTGAACGAGGGCGTAGAATGAAACAAACGAGACAATGAAGGTAATATATGCGAACTACCTGCTCCCGAGAATGTTGTTCCTTGTACTTGTTACTAGAGTCGCAAGGGAGTTCAAATGTACATACCCAAGCGCAGCCGAGGAATAATAAGTGCCATAGCGAGTTGAGCAAAGGGATGGTTGAATGAGAATGAGAGGTGGCTGTGCTAACTTTTTGCACAGACGTCATCTAAGCGCCAGTAGCTTGATTGAAAACCGCTTCAATTCTAATCATAGACAGATCTTGTCTAGCCGCCGTACAATCAACGCGCCTCTGTTACAGCTTTGTGCACAACAAGCATTTCCTCCGCTCCGAGTTCTTCGACAGTCTGTGAGAAGTTATTTACGTTGTGTGCTGCGCATTCCTTAAGGAATTGCAGTAGATGAGCCTTGAAACAGGCCTTTAGTCACTAGTCCATATCAAGTATTTTATGAACTTACCCTCATGTCAAGCTTTGAGATAGGATCCTGTCGCAAATCTTCATCATCTAACCCTCCCCGGCCATCCGCTTCACCGTCTTCCATATCAACTCCAGCAAGGAACGCGAGTTCGTCCTTTTTCATCCCAAGATATAACTTTTCCTCGTCGGCCCATTCGTCCTAGTAGGTACAAGGTTATCAATGTTCGGCGGGATTCGAGTGTGTGGCGTACCGCATCATCGGAATCGTCTTCGGTCGCGTCTGGGACGTCCTTAGTAGCCATGGGCTCAACTTCTGCTCCCATAGATTGTAACTCGCGCACAATAAGTTGCAGTGCTTTAGTGGGGAAAGGGACGCTCTTGAATTCATGCGGAGCTAGGTTCGTTATCAGTAAGCAAGCCACAATCATAAAGATATTGGCGAACTTTGTTTGGCACGCGAGCGAGTGATGATTACTGCGCGTGCATGCTTGAGATTCGGAAGAAGCGAATGTAAATATGATTCTCACCATTTTGAGTTTCGGGCTTCACAATGAGATCACCTTTGACATGTATCTGGCGAAGTATTGGGCGATCGGATAAGAACATTTCGCATAAGGCCAGGGTACTAACGGGAAAAATGAGGTAGATCTCGAATCAGGAAGTAATGAACATACCTAATTCTTGAAGGCCAATTACCTTGCAACATCTCCGCATTCTCGCACCACGCATATAATAGTACTTCTAGTCCGCTCCGAGAGCCAACAGTACTTGATTCAAGCAAGTTTAGAACAGTGTCTCGTTGAGAGTATATCAAGAATGCAAATGGAACAATTAAACTCTGTTTAATGTCAGACATAGTCAGACATAATTGTGAACAACTCACTTGCAGGAAGGTGGCGGTTTTAGCGGAATCAATCCGGGTAACCATAGCTTGCAAAAGCTCTGGCAGAACGGGTCCAATCTGTTCGCCTGCACGCCTGAATAGATGGATAATCAGGTCTCCAACAACGAGGCCACCAGATTCGTTTTGGTCGCGCTGAAGTAGACGAGCTAGGAAGCTTAATACGTTCTCGAATCCAGAGCGCCCGTTCGAGTCGTGCCATTGAGCAAGTTGAGTATGATCCTTACGCACAATTAGGGTAAGACACTCAATTCCATTCTGGCGAAATGTTTTGTCAAGTAAATTGAACTGGCCGTGAGTCTTGGATGCTGCGCACCTGTATAATATCGCGATCCTCTGCTTCTCCGATTGCCTTGAATAATGCAGGCCCTAATGTCGCAAAGAAACCCTGACCAAGTTGGCCCTCCTGGGTTCCTTGCATGAGACTGGTAATGATCTCCAGCGCAGAAGAGGTGACCCAAGTCTCTTCGCTGGATACGGAAGCGAGCGCGCTCGTAAGGGGTGGCAGAGCTTGCGAGACGGTTGCCTGATAGCATGCGACGGCAAGACATTCGAAGACATCGGTGATGGCCGAAAGAAGAACAGGATCTGGAGTGCTGTATGTTAAAAACGCAAGTTCACCAGTTGAAATTTGTACGTACCTTTAACATTTTTCTGCCAAACGTCTAAGAGGGCGGCCGTTAAAGATGCGGCAAGTTCGGGAGACAACCATTTCCCCTTCTCTACTCTAATGATTGCATTGAGCGTCTCCAAAATCAGGCTTAGCGTCTCTTCTGCAGTTGCAAGCAGGAGGGGCGCTAGATCATGAATGATCTGGGGAGCCATCGTGGCTACGGTTTCGTCCGGCATGCTGGTCACAAAACTGGCTCGCAGTTAGTGTCCCATGAAACCACAGAACGAACCGATTTACTTGCGAATCGCTTTCACTGCGGAGACTTTAACAGGGACACTAGCACTTTCATTCTTAAGGATCGTCCAAGCAGCCTGTAGATACTGAGACTGGAGATCTTGAGGCAAGATTGACGCATATTGACTCGCGAAAACCATTGCACGACCTTGTAAGAACGGGTACTCTGCAACGGCATTAGCGCCCCGAGGAGAGAGACTGGCGATGTCGCACCTGCAGCAGAAGCCAACTGAGGAATAATATCGCGGATGAGAGCATCAATGTGAATTGGTTTGGAGCGCTCTTCGGATTCCTCAGTTTCGATGCACTCGAGAATCGTTTCCGAATGTGTGCCCAAAACTGCCAAAAGTGCTTCAAGTGGTTTCCACCTATATTTGCTTTGTTGGAGGTCGGGGAATGGGAGGGGAGATAAACTAACCATCCAGTGGATCGATTTGGGTTTTGCAATTGTTGAATAGCGCTTTGGGTGACAGATTGTAGTGCTTGCAAAGTCGGGACTGCAACACGATCCAAGAGATGCTGCAGTGCGACTAAGATCAACTTCTAAGACATTCATGCTCCAACATACCATGACCAGGTCAAACCCAGCGATACGTAAACTAAATAGCTCTGTTTCGTCGTCTTCCTCTGCCACAAATGTATTTGGATTAGCACTCCAATTCTCTTCCTGCAAAACAACTGAGTTAGGAGATATAGAAGCACACAAACGAATCGCCCTACATCTTCTTCAGTCATTTGAGCCCACCCAGCGACCATCTCGATGTAACTCTGAAGAGATCCATTCGTAGATTCGAACCACGATCGGCCTGCTGTAGTCCGAGCTGCACTACCTACGTAATCGAGAAGCGCGCTAGCTAGATGAGTGAGCGAAACTTGTTGGTCGGGGTCATCTGTCGAAGCGGTAGGAGGCGAAGCGGCATCGGATCGGACGTAATATTCAACAAAAACTGGAAGCAGATTTTGAAGGTGGGTCAAGGAGTGGGAAAGAAGTGCTGGGGTATAAGGTGAGAGTGACTTTGGGAAGCTCGTGTGGATGACGTTCAATGACTGCGAGGAGGGTTGATTATATGCCTGATCAATATCCCATATGCATAAACGTACCCTGTAGACCTCAGTCCTCACAGCAAGTCCATCCCAGTCGTTGCCATTCGCCACGTCAGATCGTGGGTCAATAGCAAGGAGAACTTGAAATGCATTTAGCCAGGTTGGTAGCACAGATGTAGTAGCTTCTGATACTGCTGAGGGGTGTTGCTCTTTCACCATGTAGAGCGCTTCAACGCATTGTCTAAATACGGATATAGTTCGGGCTCGAGTCAGCGCCGAATGTTTCTAGGTGGTGTCAGGCATATTCCAGATGTGGGATTACTAGACCTACAGCTGGATCACCAAGAATGTGCATAAGTACTGGCAAAAGCTGCCTAAGAATCGGAAGAATTTGATCTTCGCTAACATCGGACCTCACGAACTCTGCCATGACTTGCATCGAGCCATGAATTGAGCTGACATTGTCGGTTCCCAGAAGTCCGATAAGATGATCGAGGAGTTCTGGATACTCGTCAGGCCAATCACAATGCGCAATCAGGGAGCAAGTGGCTGCGCTGAGACTTCGTATCTTGCGGGTTGGGTCAGACAATCCTTTAAATATGGCTGCCCGTATCTCGGTCTTGATCTTAAGAGCAAGCGTCATGGATGGCTTAACTTATTGCAAAGGGCAAGACGGACCTCGACTGGAGGCGCACTCCCTCTAAATCCGGAGAAAAACGGAGACCAGCGCTCGTTGATGTATTTTCGCAGGACGGTACCCGCTAAGTAGAGAATTGAGACACGGTCAGACCACGCACGTCATCGCATATCTAAAACTTATCTGTCTCGTGCTTAACTCAACTTCATTGGAGGATAAAATCTGGGCTAGAGCAAGACCAGTTTCTGTATACAGCGTGTTCGAATTCATTTAAGTATTTTAGGTTTTAGATTTACATACGTGGTTGCGTGCTTAGCTCGGATAGCTTGAGTTCGGCAGAAATGCGGATATTGGGATCCGGGTTTAGAGTCTGCTGGAGAGTAGCGAGTATCGTATCAGTCATAATTGGTGCAGTCGTATGTTCGAGTAGAATGAAGTAGATTTGTTGTATAAGAGATGTTTGTGAGGACGCGTCGAGGTCCAGTCGCGGTGGATCGCAGAATCAATGTGACGCGACCCGCGTCAAAGAGAAATCACGTGATCTTCATAGCGCGCGGCTTGATCCAAACATCCAACTGCATTCATAGAATCTGGTACACAGCGCAATCAACCTCCAGCTCAAGTAGCAGAGAAGACTGGGATCGGTGGCTCATTCACTTCCAAAGTTTCTCTCTCCAATATGCTTAGGACTCGAAGACGATCGCCCACCCTGAAGACACCTGAGACCCGCGTCACTGCATTCACTCCAAAACAAGCCGTGCTTCCAGGCTCTGAGTCTACCCGCCTAAACCTGGTGATGACCTAAAAATCTGTGTCATAGATAGCTCTAACTCATATAAGTAGCTCTTACCTTGAACGGGACAGCATTATCTCGGATGCCAGTGTTAGTGTCCACATTGGGGAGCTTTTGGAACGCCGTGAGAAGTAGTTTGATCACCTAAGAAACGACCCACCAAACAGCGCCCACATCGCTTTACCACTGATACTATCCCTCCTCCTGTGTCGTCTTCTCCAATCTGGACGTTGCCCCAGTAATCCTCATCAAACGCCGCCGGAGAGCCGGACAAAACAATATTCGGGCGGAATCTATCGATCCTAGCATACATCACCTGGCAATAACTCTTCATGACCCAACGCACCTTTCCATCACCAACTCTTCCGTCTGCCATCGAGGAGTGATTCCACCAACTTTCCAACCTTCCGCTCCATTGGCGCTGTAACGAATTCTCTCCTGGACTGCAAACAGACTTTCAGTTGTAGCCAGAAGAAGTGGGAAGCCGTCTTGAAACCGAACGTCCGCATCAAGATCTGGATGGGTTGAGGTCGGGACAACCGCTCTTCGTTTAGGCCCCTTTAAGACCAGAAGAACATCACGACCAAGGAAGGAGGATAACAACAAAGATGGCGAAGGGCCAGTGGGTGATGACGATTGAGCTATATACGCGTTTAGTCCCGTATCCAACCAAATTTCTACATCCGATATCCTAGAGTTCGTTAGTCTCGTAGCGGAAAATACTCATGTCCACATACATTTCCCAGCTCTCAAGTGTGGCACTGTTGGGAATGAGCGGAGTGGTGAACGACTCTATCTGGGATTCTTTAGGAAAGGAAACTCGAAGGAGTGTGTCATCAGACTCTATCGCCGTCTCCACTAGGATCATCTAGAGCATTGAAATTGTGTCGATATAGGTAGGATACAATGTTAAGACAATGTTACCTTGGGGATTTCTCTGGCTGTGATGCATTTGTGGGAAGTGGCGTCGACAATCAAATATTGCCTATCAAACTAAATATACGGATAAGTAGCGTGGTTCGAAGAGTGGAATCATGAAGCACATACCTGTAATCCTTTGGGATCATAGCGTGACTCCGACACAGAAATGCCTCGACAGCTCTAAATAATCTTTATGAAATACGGATATCAGAATCTCGCCTCGGGGCTGACCTTGATAGGGTGAACTAGGAGTCAAACCGCTAATCAAACTCTTCCGTTCTAGGACAAGCGTTAGTGACTCACTCAACAGTTTTGTTATCCGAATATCAATGTTATCCTCCATAGCTGATACGTTCGATTCATCAAATTCCGCTTAGGATTTTATTAAAATAATCACATACCTAACCTAGACGTACGATAGCTACTCGAGGTCAATTTCCTCGTCGATCCCGAGTCACTTGGAGGATCGACGACCTTAGCCTGGTCTTGAAGACGCACGGGAAGGGTTGGGATAATACCGACTCGATCAACTGCGCGATAGAGCGTTCGAAATGACCCAGAAATCATCCAACAGGCGAGAAATGGTGGTAGCAGGCCGAGATTGTAGGTGTGACAAGAGGCCGAAAACACGTGTGATATAGTTCAGTGTTACCCTGCGTAGGGATGTCACCCGGATCTAGTGCAAGCTCATGGAAACTACAGTGGGGTAAACCAGAGGAGCTGGAGTAAACAATGTTCAACACATTGGCAACTTTACACGAGCGAACTGATAACAATGTTTGTGGGCCCGCTTTGTAGAGAAAATGGCAGATTACGCTGCAAAACCACCTTGAGAACAACTTTTCAAACTATCAGCAATGTATCAGAGTACCTTGCCACCTCTAATAATGGGGTGGAATCGCCAGCACGGTGCTAACTAGTTGCAAACCTGCTTGAATTCCTGACAGCGTGTACCCGTCATACAAGCCAGTTTTGACTGGTTTCATTGTACACTGTTATGAACATACGACCAAGAGGGATTTTAACCTGTACGCATGATGAGATGAACACCAGAATCAGTCTCAACTACACCACTGATTCCCCCAACTGGTAGCGCAAGCACGCCCTCTTCAAACGGTTTTTGCATTTGACCCTTGCCGAACCAGCCTAGATCGCCACCTGCCTTGTAAGAAGAACAATCGGAATGCTTGGAGGCAAGTTTTGCAAAAGTGTTTCTGTCTCCGTTAATCTCAGCAGCATATCCTTTCAATATTTCGATTGCCTCCTCCTTGGAGCGCGTGATATTGGCCTGGGCAACGTGTCAAGTATGTACGTTAGAACAACGTTGTATATCCATACCTCTTTCCAACTTGAGGGGCGCCGACTGCCTCTGTGCTTGACAAGCAAGTGACTAGCTCGCATCTGCCCAGGAGGCGCGCCAGCAAATTCCTCATCACCCTTGGACAAGAGCTCTGCGCCTGGAAGAGCCCGTATTTGCTCTTCAGTGAGTTCCTCCGGAGGTTCCCAACGCGACTGCTTGGTAGCCGTGTTGAAAAAGTAGGCGACTCCCCGCGAGTTTGACATACGAATTTCCCAGTCAGCCTGTCAAATTTTGAATCAACGCCAGTAAGATGTTTTTATGTTGGATCTACTTGCCATGATGAATCTCCTTTTCACTGGTGTATAGATATGATGGTTTGTGGAATGTGTGATCGTAAGCTTCAAACCGTAATGTCCTGAACGTGTCCTGAACTTGGACTTTTGAATTGATCGATCCGATTTTGTTTACGGCCGGCCTCCTAGCGTTACAAAGCCAGACTCGACTACCATAGTCGGCATACAAGACGGTATAGTCAAGGCTTATAGCTATCTATGCGCAACTCAACCAAGAGAAATAATAGGCCGGACTTTTAGTTAGCCCAGCTCCTATTTTCCTTCTACCCCTTATTCAGTGAGTGAGCCAAAATTGTTTTGGATTATCTCGCAAATCCATCTAATCAATTCTTACCAAAGTAAAATACCTGAATCATGGCACAAACCTTAGACCGGAGCACGGTATCAAACGTACCCACAGATGCGAACACAACTTTCGAGACGTTGCCTGAACTGCTGTTTCAAGCCGCAGGGAAAGACTTGTCTAGCCCTGGCGTCCAATCATATCTTAAACACCTCTCTGCCCTGGACTTGACATCCATTCGATTGGAACCCTCGGCATTATCCTCTGAAGCATCGCAACTAAAAACTGAATTGACTAACCTATGCCACGACCAGCATGGGACATTCTTGACTGTCCATTCGACCACACGAGACTTGTCGTTGTCCTTCAGCTCGCTAGACAACTCCCTCTCAACAATGCTCACTGCTCTGCCCGATCTGGAATCACAATGTCGTACCTTTGCGGCTTCTACACGGGAGATACAACAATCACGTAGCCGTGCGTCGCTAGTTCTTGAACAGCATGACAAACTTTTGGATGTTTTGACGATACCCCAACTTATTGACACTTGCGCCCGGAACGGACACTATGCGGAAGCACTCGATCTGGCGGCTCACGCGTCTAGTCTAGCCGCTAGGTTCCCTGATATACAGGCTATTTGTGATGTGGCAGCTGAGGCGGAAGTATGTGTTCGGGCTATACGAGCTAGCCTTCTCATGTCACTCCGAGAGCCTGCAAAGTTGCCCGCGTTAGCCAAAGCTATCAACTTGCTCCGTCGGATGAAAGCACTCGAAGAAAATCAACTAGCACTGGCATTCCTAACTGGTCGGGTCTCTAACCTTAACGCATCGATTGCGGCCATTGAGAGAGATGGTGCAGACCAGCTGGAAGAGGCCCCCAAATACCTTAAACGCTACGTGGACGTTTTCCGTGAAAACCTTCACGAAATCGTTACTCAGTTCTCAACTATATTCTTGGAACGACCGGGCACTGACGACGCTAAGCCAACAATAGAATCTCAAAACCACCTTCTGGGAGAGCTTGCACACCATGTGGTCGATACTTTGCATAGCGTGCTTCAATTTACGCTTCCTCACATCTCAGATCCCTCTGCACTCAACACCTTATTGTCACAACTCTCTTATTGTGGGTCAGCCTTCGCTCGTATCGGCCTAGATTTTCGTCCCATGCTTCCCATGCTTTTCGAGCAAGCGGTGCTTAAGAATGTTTCCAAGGCGCTGGAAGAGGGCGCTGCTACGTTCTCTCAACGCTTGCATAACATGCAAAGGCTGCATAAGTTGCCTTCTCTTTGGCTTGTCACTCCAGAACAAGCTAGTGATCCCCCGCGGCCGTCCAAATCAGAGATGCTGCAAAACGTCCACCTGCCACCTCCTCTCCTATCAGCATACCCGCCTATTTCTACCCTCGTCAATGCGCACATCACCGCCCTTAATAATCTTCGTCTATTGTCACCGAGCAATATCCTCCCGCAGGTTTACGAAATTTTCTGCAAAAGCTTAGCAGATTCCAGCGAGCTTTTGTTTGTTTACGCTAGAGGCGTGGTTGCCGCTGAAAAAACGAAAGCTCGTCGAACAAGTGTAGATGGAGAGGATGAGCAAAACCGATCCATCCTGGCTGGGGCTGGTCTGGCGCTTACTCGTCCCGGTTCGTTATTCATACGTTCTGGCCTTGTCAATGGCATATATGCTCGATCGTTTGAAAATTGGGTTCCGCCTAGCGCGGAAGGGGTTCTGGCCCTGGACGAGACCACCAAGCGCTGGGAGGACTGGCTGTCGGAACTAGGTCTGCTCGAGACCTCTGAGCCAACTGAGCCGCCGGAAAATGAAGAATCACCAGAAGGACAGTGATCGTCGTGCCTGATTTGTAACAGTAAGCATGTAGTATATAAATAAAGGACGTTCATATCTATTGGTCCGTTGGGACCTCTACTCCTAGCCCCTATCCAAGTTCTAGAGCTGATCGAGTTCGAGGACTTCGATCAGTTTTAACTTACCGGCGTTACGAGTCTAGCACCTTAGTCTCGAACTCGTGCACGTCACCTTTGAGCCCAGTCGACGCGGCCAGCCGTCGGCTTGGTTGGATTAAAACCGCTTAGTTCGGAACAAATCATGCGATCCAAACCCCCACCCCAAATCTGCTATGTTTCCTAGCTCTATTAAACCTTCTTGCAAATCGCTGCGCTCGACAGCAAATGTTTCTACTATTAATCCTCGCTTGCATTTTCAGGTACGTTCGCGTCAAGCAGGTGACACCGAATTTGACATGAATACTTTTACATAGCAAGGAGATATAGTGTTTGCGAGTATAAACGTCCCCGGATCTCTTAATTGTCCCCACAAATCCTGGGTTCTCGGGTTTATACGTGACGTGAGAAGGACTGTACCTCCCTCTGTCTGTCTGAGCTAACATCTCTCAGTTCAGACCAACTCCAGCTGGGTACTAGTCTCTTTCCCAGCGTTGTCTTCACAGTGGCTATCCTGTGATCATGTGGTCCTGGCCGACGAATTCTTGACCAGTTCAAGACGGAAACTATGCGAAGAGGTAGAATCTGCGATATATATCAGCGACGCTATTTCACCCGCCATTATGTTGCCTCCCCGCCATTCACATGGGTCAGACACTTCGACATCCTCTAATCCTTGTATGGGTAGTATCATCCGTTCTCGACTACCAGCGCTGAAACGAACCATATCCGAGGTCTTGTTTCGGTGTCGGCAAAACATGGGTTCGTTCTGAGTTAACTTGTGCCCTATCATTCACGGTGGTACAATCATATGGGCATTTTTATCCATCTTTTGACTGTATAATATTGTTGTAGCTCGTAGACTGTGCTTTCTGTTCTGCATTTGGCTTATTTGTATCTGTATATTCTGGTGCTATTTGCATCCGTCGGGAAGTCACGTGAACAAATTTTCAGACGATATATAAACCCGGTTTCGAGCCTGGATTGATTCTCTACTGGGGCAATGCCACGCTGCTCGATGTAGACCTTTGACCGTCTCGCAGTGCCAATCGGACCTTCGGGTCTAACGGGGCTCCACAGAGCATATCTACCAGGCTTAGGAAATGTTACGACTGACGGCTTTCAGAGCGTGGCATGTCGACTTGCACTGGTACAAACCATTATTAGGAACTTTTTGCTTTTGGTGAGTGTCATGGTATTTAGTCACTTGGTGTATGCACTATTCCTTGTCAATGATTTATTCAAACCTGATTTAATGAGCCTGATTGGCCGTTTCGGTCATAATTGACGACCACCTTTTCATTTGCTGAGCCTCTTCCCTCATCACATGCTCGTACCAAGGTTCTCTGGCTGACTTTGGTAAATCGATTGTTTCGCAGGTATACATGTTATTACAATTACTTTGGCATAGGACGTACAATGTCCAGCATGTACAACAGACAAACATAATCCGTATAAAGTACACGAATAAATGAAAGTTTAAGCAGACGAAGGTGTCGCGAGTTCAGTGTTCTTCAAAGTCTCCGCATAGATCTCATACTTGACGATCTCGGTCAAAAGGTACTGAGCCTTCCTCTCCCAGTTGCTCAAAGCTTTCTGGGCTTGGACGCTCCCCGGTTTGTACTGTTGCACAACACGTTCATCAGTTTTGGAGGAGGAAACACGCGAGAACGAAACTTGCCAGATTCATCATTCTCCCCCTCAACTCCCCGTGCTCCGCAAACTCCGAGTTGCATAGGTTAATCTGATGGTTCCACGCCTCCAGCTGAGCCTCTGCGTCCAACTGGGTCTCGATCAGCGGTATAGCAGGTGCGACCCAATCATCGATCAAGGTGTTCCGGGTTTTGCCTCCATTGACACTACTTTGGTCGTCCTCTTCTGGTGCGACAGCGCCATTCCATCCATACTCGATGTTCGTCACCCCGTCTGGCAGTGGCGCACGGCTGTACCTCGCGGCGTGGTAGTTGCATGCTCGGACCCAGGCGTGGACCTCTGCATCGGCCTCGCCACTCGGTTTAGATTTCGACTTGAACAAGCCGCCGGGAGGGCCAGTAGATGCGATCTGGATTTCGAACATGTGTGCTTCGCCCGTGGAGAGCGTGAGGCTAAAACTCCTGACTCTGGAGTTTTTGGGTGCGGGGACTTCCTGTGCTAGTGCATGCAGGAGCGGGAGTGTGCCCACTTTTCGACCAGCGCCTGACTGTTTGTCTCCTTCAGGCGGATGTACACAGCAAGAATACGTTGGACTCACGTTGGTTCCAGGCGGTGGAGGGCCGTTCATGTCGAATAAACTATTCCTGGCCGTGGCAATGACACTCACCCATCGCTTTGGCTTGGAGATCCGCCCTGTCGTCGGTTTCATTGATTTCCATAACAAGGGTCCGGTCTTCACCCATCGCGAATCGGGAGATTTGGATGGATCTGCATTTGTCGAGGAAGATAAAGATGGACTTGAGGTAAGGCCTAGGAATTGGGGAAGAGAGGACATTGAAGATGATACTCGCTACTCGAATCAACAATGTGGCTAGGGTAACAGACAGAGGGTGACTTACGTGCCCAAGCGCCGAAACAAAACTCGCGCCTGAAGCCGAGGGCGACGATTGGGCGTATGGACTTTCACCGCGCAACGAGTGATATAGTTTGGTGCTGCCATGTTTGAGAAAGCCGCCTCTGCCCTTGGATTGTGGGGACGTTGGTGAGTCTTCTGGTTTAGGTTGGAGGATTGGCTTATTTCGAACGTTGTTGTATATCGTCTATGAATGATTCAACTTGGAACTCTATGGTAGGATTCAAGGATGGTGCTTACTGAGAGTTCGCGACTGACTTCAAGTAGCCATCGTTCGGAGCCTGCCATATCCAACGAGTTTCTTTCTCCACGTTCTGCAGGATGAGCAGGAACAACCCAACTGTCACGGTTAAATGGAATGCTCCCGACGCTGCCCTGCCTGTCTCGAGCCACATTTGACGTATGTCGTTCAAGGTTTGGAGGAGCGGACGATTTGGAGAATGGGACGGGGGTACTTGGAGTTTGGGGGAGCTCCTGGATGTCGGGAAGATGTTCGGGTACGGTGAGCTTCTCGTGCGTTGGTGTGGTCACGTTTAGGCTCGGCTCTCGGAGTTGTGAACGAATGGCTTCGATGGTATTGTCAACAAACCGGTTATTCGTAATGTGTGCCTGAAGTTCGGCTGCTTGAAGGTCGGTGTTGAGGAGGATGATGGCGAATGTGACTACATGCACAATGTCTGCAATCAAACTATCAGTCACGAGCCGACGTATGGGTGACTAAATGCTTTCCTGTGTATTTCCAGATCGCGCCGGGGTTCTGCTCCATGTACTGATCACTAAACGATTCGAGGATCCGGTCAATCTGTTGGGTCTCGCCCTTGATGTATAGCTTGTGACATAATCGACTGCAAACACAATCAGATACGCAAGGCTAGAAGCAGAGTAACTAGTCATACCGTATGGCTTCATCGATATTCACGCCAGCAAAATTAAAATTGGACATGTAGTAGCTCAAAGTCTGCTGTCGTATTTCAGACCTGCCGAGGACTGAATGAGTTGGCTAAACGGCAACGCATTGGCACATACACTCACGGAGACCCGAGCCATTCGACCAACTTTTCTCTGTCGACAAACGTTGGGTCCTCTGCCCACGCCCTGTCAGCGAAGGATTTGGCGGTATCTTCTTGATTGGGCATAGTCGTCTGTGTGACATCTTCTAGGGGCTGAGACTGATCGGAACGTTGAGAGGGACGCGACGAGTCTGACAGCTGGTCCTGGTCTGCGGTGTGGAACGAGTCTGCCGAAAAGTTGGAGGGTGGTTTCGCGCTCTGGTTGAGATCTGCGGCCGAGATGAGATGGAGCATGGAATCCGTGGAGCGTGCTCGACGTACGTGAGGGTTTGGACTGCAGCTTGCGTATGTTCTGCTGGTCGAGACGGAGCTCGCTGCTGGTGGCCTGTGCCTTGACAGCTGGGTCGTGGTAGATGGGGGAGCCGCGGGTGTCGGAGGGGAGACAGAGGCTGGATTTGCTCGCATTTGAGCTGAGCGGAGACTTCATGAACTTCCAGGACGGCATTATTGGGAGAGGGGGGACTAGGGCAGTAGATCACTCTCAGCACGGCTTATGAGCAGATCAAGGTCGAGGCTCATACGGCCCGTTTCAGGCGCACACGAGGTTGTGGTCGACTTTCCAAACGGCCGGCGCTCAACTCCCCACATCACGTGAGTGCCCCTCTCCTGCGCTGCACCACCTCCCTCACCTCACTTCTCGCGCGCGACCCAGTCGTGCACGATGGCTTCTGGCTCGCTCAACAATGTCGTCAATTCGCTCGTCAGAGCCTCCATGGGTGCATCAGTCTCGCCCACCGTCACCGACGATGACCTCGACCGGCACGTTGCCGACCTCATCCTCAAAGAGGCCAAGGCCAAGGCCGAAAAGTACGCAAGAGAAGGCATTCGCGCCTACTTGCCTCAAAAGTGAGCACTCACTCGGCGCTTTTCTGTCACCTGTGCTCATTGCCACCCCAGCTCGGACAGCAACCTCCCCAAAGCCAACAAACGCTTCATCAACTCGCTCGTCAAAAACGTGAGCGAGCACAACAGGGGCGTGCTCCAAGCTCAAGCTGAATCGGCCGAGCAAATCAAAGAAGCACGTAGGCAAGAAGAAGCACGGGATCGGCGCCAGCGTGCTGAAGAGGCTGCAGCTGATCGCATGCGAAGGCTGATGGGGCAGGGGCGACGCGAACCAAGGGGGTCTTGGAGGGACGACGACCGTGGTGGTGAAAGCTCTAGCTGGAGAGATCGGAGCAAAAGTCCACGCCGGCGAGATAGGGACCGGGATCGGGAACGAGACTCGCGGAGGAGCACAAGCCCACGCCATAGGAGCCGCAGTCCCAGACGGAGCAAGAGTCCGCGACGGAAGCATAAATCTTCCCGCGACGACGAGCGCCACAGCGATCGAAAACGACGACGTGAACGGAGTCCGGCCGACGAAGACGATCGATCGAGCAAACGCCACTCGCGCCGAGATCATTCGTCCAGGCACTCGAGGAGCGAGCGCGAGGACAGGGAGAGACGACGCGAACGCAAGGACAAGGAAACTCGTCACGAGCGCAAAGACAAGGGCAAAGGGAAAGAACGAGGAGATGGTGATCGCACAGACGACGAGGGCGACGATACACCACGGCTGTCCGAATCCGTGCGCCAGACACCGCCCGAAGCGGACTTTCCCCCACGTTCCCCTTCACCTGAATACCCCTATCCAGATGAGCCGCCCTCCTACTCGTCCAAGATGGACAAATACTTTTCTGAGGATTATGACCCTCGCCTTGACGTGGCGCAGCCGGCCGTCAACAAGACAGGAATGCTCGAAGGACCTCAGTGGGATGGATGGGAGGGTATGCTGGAGCTCATACGTGTTCGAGAAATGGACAAGGAGGAGAAGAAGCGGAGAGCAAAAGAGGACAAGGATAAGAGCAAATTCGACAAGAAGCGGGCCAAGGAGAGGGGCACCACCTCCATCCTAACCACATCTTCTGTGTCTGCTCCGACGAGCGATCTCGGCCTAATGGACATCACGTATAAGAAACGAGGGGCAACGAAAGAGTGGGACTTGTGCAAAGAGACGCCTACGTAGTCTGGGATTATGTATTGTGTATTCGGAGTTGTGCTTGTATATTTAGATATCCTTTGATAGTCTCGGTTAAACTAGCGATGCGAATTAAAGTTATTTCAACGGTTCGTCAATTTCCATCATCTTCATCCAAGTCAACGTCTATCCCCTGAGCCGCAGCCTTGTCCCGCGCTTCATTTCTCTTTAGCTGAGACCATTGGATCAATTCCCCTAGAACAGCTCTTTGGCCTATTGAGAACTGGGTCAGCTCGCCCCTTCAGCTGATACAACCATAGACGCGTGCCTTCGAGGTAGTGCCCGACCATCTCCAATACTTCTTTCCTCGCTCCTTCAACATTTAGCTTTGTCCCTGGTAACCTCTGAAGCCTCTTCTGTGTAAGATCAATAACCGTTTCCGCAGCCTCCAGCTCAATCTCCCAATCTTCTCCCTCCTCTTCACCGTACATATCTTTCACCTTTTCAACTACCGCATCCCACAACTTTTCTGCGCCCCTTCCCTCCCTCCCAATCTCGACCGCAATCCCACCAGTAGAATTAGATGAAGCGAGCGAGAGAATGATTGTATCGTCGGGATTAGAGGGGATAGCAAACCCGTATCCAAGGATGAGCTCAGAGTTTGGTTTGGGCCCATAGTTGTTAAAGCATTCGGAACCTTGCGGAACTGGTTCGTGTAGGATTAGATCGAGGGTATCATGCTCTCCAGTTGAGGAGACCCAGGAGACCGGCGTGGCACGCTTGTGGTTCAGGCTATCGATCCCTGGTAGGAGGACTTGGTGTGATGTTTCGGGAGATGTGTTTGTTGGAGTTGGTGAGAGGAGCGTGGAAGGGAATGCACGCGACGAAAGGTATGTTGCCGAGGCGAGGTAATGGTCCCTATCCTTTATGCGATCGGAATATGGTTTTCAACGCTCGCGGATGCGTACCATGTGAAGGCTGCCCCTAACTCCTCGTCAACCGATGTTACGGCTTCAGCGCATCCCTTCCATTCTGCTTGCCAATCTTGTCGTCTTTGGATCGTTGCTGGATACAAGTTTGAACCTTCAAGTAGGTCAAATTCAGATTGGGAGAAATAGAGGGGCGTCAAGAGTTTAGATGGTGGCGGGAGAGTAGAAACGTATGGTAGGTGTTTGAGTACGGGTGGGAGCGAGCTGTGTTTTCACAAAATTAAATCTTATCATGAATGCGACAGGCCTAAATGCCTCACCCAGACTCGATCTTCGACCAAACCAGGTGAAAGATGATATAGGTACATACGATTTGCCGCTCGTTCCATCCTGCTAACGTGCTGGCGATCCCGGGGAACAGTGATTCAATCGCAAATTTGCATAAAGGTGCTGTGATCGCAACATTGAAAGGGCACGATAGAACCTTGGTATCTGGTAGGATCTCGGATTTGGCGCATACACTGTGTCCGCTCGGGGCTGTATATGCCAGTTTGTCTGCTAACCTGCAGGAACACTGTGTGCAACTCACTTGGGACGAATGCGAGGGCTGGATGTATATATATTTGATTGTCTGCTGCCCATTTTCGAAACTCTTCAACGACTCGAGACTCGGCCATAGTGATTGGTCCGGAGTCGAGGGTGATGGCGAGCCGCAAGAATTTTGATTTTGATTTACCAAAACAAGGGTTGGATGCCAACAGGTGTCAACAAACCGCGTCGGTCTCTCGGCTGACCACATCCAGAGCCTCGCTATAGTAGGAAAAATCAATCGTGTTAGATTGACCTGGTCTCTGCATCTATCCCTGACTTGCTATACTGGCGCGGCATATTGCGGATATCTATCGGGCCGCGTTTGTTTCTTACGCAAACCTTACGCCCCTGCACGTTCGAAAACACAAAGGACCCGGTGATTTTTTGTCACGCCTGGAGCGATAGTCACACCTTGACAGTTTAACGCCGTGTTATCTGTGGCTCGACAGATTCGGAAAGCGTCTTCTGCCGGCTGGTGATACAAAAACACGCGTACGATGAACTCCGGATCGTCCTCGCTTTCCGGGTTCAACTTTGGACTCTCGCCCAAGTTTCTCAGCGCCTTGTCTTCATTGCCTAGAACCACGCCACCTGCGATGTCCAACGGATTACCGAGCTTGAGTACTCAGACAACATTTCATACTTCAACGAGTCCAGCCCCTACATTGATGGACTCGAGTCAGCCATCGATCGATTTGGCCAGCTCCACCCTCTCTGGGATCACCGCGGTGCCCGTATCTGCTGTGGATGAGTTTAAGCAAAATACGTCCCTGGTTGTGAGCGCGTTTATACCGCGGGTTCAAGAATCAGCCAGGTCGATTCTCCAGGATCTGTGAGCGGCTTCCACGCCAAAAGCCTGAATTTTATCTAATTTTACTCAGGGCAAGGTCGTACGAAGCTGAAAGTCCTTCGGTTCAAGCTGCTTGTTAGTCCTTTTTTGGTAATTAGAATATGTAGGCCGTGATGGCTAACACATCACCCCTAGCAAATATCATGCAGCTTAAAGCTAGTTTGATGGAGCTACATTCTATCCTCCGTCAATCAGGAATCGGATCACTTCCTATTACTCTTGGCGGGGACGGGTCGGCTTCGATTAGGACTTTGAGTGTGGATGAAGCAACAGCAAATGTTGGTGCAGCATTCAACCGCGCGTCGCAATGCCGAGAGAACTCGACCATCGTGCAAAATATATTGGAACAAGAGCTGCCAGCATCACGGCGCACGCTATGATGCATATGTCTGCTGTATCTTTGATGTCGCGTTGTGCCTTGCCGTACACGAGGTGATTTGGCGTTGTGGTTATCGAGTGACGTCAATGCATATATATCAATTTACTAACTGATTCCGTGAGCACTGAACCCCCTCGCGGCCTCGTCGGGCCGATCGACTCGGCATGCGCTGATGCCTGGAAGCTTCGACGTTCATCTACACATATGAGTATGGAATGCGATCTTCAGAAGCCGGTCTAGTTAGCTAGATATGGTCGTTAACCCCCTTGGAAACGGTTAGGCTTGGAGTTCTGTCTGATTCGTCCCAGAAATATTCAGGATTAATTGTCTTGGCCTGTCGATCCGCGAACTGGAGTTGCAAGGCTTTAGCGAAGCGGCTTCCCCCAAGCATGTGCACGAACCTTTTTTCGACATACATATTGTACTAGCTGCATGAACACGAGGTCAAACCGCTAGGGTCCCGAAGCACACAAACACAATTCAGCCTCAAGGGCAGGGCCGCCGACGCAGAAGACGAAGAACTAGAACGGGGCGCACAGCAAACATAAGTCAAAGTGGGCGCACGTGTAAGGACCATTCGCCGCTTACCCCGCTAGCAGCAAATCGAACGGCTATATAACAGGTCATGAGGCAAGCCTCGATGATGCGTAGCGGTCCTCGTCATGCATGCCCTTTCTCTGCTCACTTGTGCTAGTCTTTTCCCTCTAGGATTTGCTGCAGCGCCTACTTACTCGACTACTATCCTTTCTCCTGATATCGCTCAGAAGTATGCACGGGTTGGTTCTAGTTATCGCCCAGGGGAATACCCTCATACTACAACGTCCAATGGGACTGGTGCATGGGCCTGGCAGCCTGCAGACTGGTGGTCGAGCGGGTTCTTTCCCGGGTCATTCTACCTCTTGAACGAGCGCAGCAAACTCTGCCCAAAAAACAAGAACCTAAACTCTGTGGATTGGCTTACCCTCGGAAGACATTGGAGGTAATATCGCCCGGCCCAATAACTTCGAGGCGCTCGCTAACATATTTGGTTGACACAGTGATTCGCTTGTTCCGCTTCAGTCGGGTAATGGTCAAGGCCATGATCAAGGGTTCTTGTCGATTCCCTTTCTTGAGGAACTCAAAGTGTAGGTTTCTGAAACTCCCGAACGTAGACCTTGTGTCGCTCATAAAATACAATAGAAACCCGACAAATCTTAGTGCTACTATTGGTGTAAAAAAGTTCGCCAATCTGCTAGCTGCTCGATACAGTAATATCGTTGGATGTACTCGCAGCTGGGGAGACAATAAAAGCCCAACTTTCGTCGTTATCATAGACAATATGATGAACCTAGAGGTAAGTGGACAGTCGCCCTGGCCATTTGTAGAGTTTAACCCTCTTCCTTAGCTATTGTTCAAGGCTGCTGAGCTCACAGGTAACCGAACTTTGATTGACATCGCAATTAGCCATGCGGATAAAACTATTGTCAACCACATCCGGCCAGACGGTATGTCTACCACTACATCTCCGTCATCTAACTCAACCAGTGTTTACAGGCTCCTCTTATCACGTTGTCAGCTACAATGAAACCACCGGATCATTCATCAGAGGGTACACTGCACAGGGATATGCAGATAACAGGTGAGCAGCCCAGTACTTGTTCTGTCACCGCTATCTGAGAGCATTTGAAGTACATGGTCTAGAGGTATGATTTAAATCAGAGCAATTAAAGTAATCTATAGGTAATAATATCACGTAGGCCAAGCGTGGGGTACCTATGGATTTGCGAAGAGTAGGTAGCTCCGCACGCAAACGGAGCATATGAACTGATCTATTGTCACTTATCTAGTGTTTAACCTTACAACTCAGCCTCAATACTTGAACACTTCTCGTCAAATGGCCAAAGTTTTCCTTTCCCGGCTCCCAGCGAATGGCATTCCCCCTTGGAAAGATCGAAACTCTGAGATTGCTGTTCGGTGCCAACCTATGAACTAGGGATTTTGACGCTCCAGGTCCGAATCAGCCTGCGGATACCTCTGCTGCGACTATTGCTGCCGAGGGGCTTTTTATTCTATCTGCGGCTGAATCTCATGTATGTGGAGTTTGAACTCTATTTTTATTTAGCTTGCTTTTGACACGACATCCGGTAAACCAGATAGGCAACTCTACCGGGGCGGACTATTATAAAAAGAAGGCGGTCAAGGTGGGCTCCCGTGACTATAATTATTATGTGTTTTATACTGACTTTACGACAGCTAATGACCGATAACTTCAAGTTCGCGTTTAAGCCAACATGGGATAGTATCCTGAGCAACGGAACTTCGAATAACCCTCAAAATAACAAAAACACTGGAATTGTATATGGTGACTACTATGCTTTACAGGTACATCCTTTTGTGCATCTTGGCAATTGCTACATTTTAACCTGGTTCTCATTTACCCTAGGCCGGAAACACTATGCTCAAGCTTGGCCTCGCGTCTTGTTAACTGATAGTCGTTTTTTTTTTTTTTGGTGAATTCGATGCACACGAATCACCCCAAGGATGCGATAGTAATATACAAGCCTTTTCTCGTTACTTTGCGCGCCCAAACGCATACAGTGTACCCGCAAGTGTTTCATAAGCGGAATTGCCCCTAGCACACGTGATCGAGAGCTTGCTTGGAACGGTCTTTCACAAAGCACGTCTGATAAATCCTGAACTAGATATTCCTTAAGTTACATATATTTAGCACAGACAAAACCAGATGTCGCCTCGCCTCTTCTCAGTCTTCGATGTTACTCGGCAAGTCTTTATTCAGAATCGGCTGAGTTTCGGTATAGTCGGCCTCAAACCAATCGTACCTGGACGTATGTACACTGCCGCAGAATAGGCGTGCATGCGATCGGGAATGCTTACATGTATTCGTTTTCGTAGATGTTCTAGTTATCCCCAATCGAGTAGTGCCTCGTGTTGCCGATTTGTCTCCTGAAGAGCTTGGGGATCTGTTCTGTACTGTCCAGCAGGTCGGGAATGTCGTTCAAAAAGCCTTCAAAGGGGAGGCGCTGACTATTGCATGCCAGGTATGAAGCATTTCTAAATTGCTCGCATCCTTTCGCTAAGGATTTGTGAACAAAGGACGGACCTGCTGCCGGGCAGTCTGTGCCTCACGTACATTTTCACATCCTACCTCGCCGTTTTACCGACTTTGGTGGAAACAATGACCAAGTGTACCCAATCCTCGAAGAGGCCGAAGGTAGACTACCAGACCAGTTACACTCGCTGCACGAGAGGACAAAGGTGCCCGAGCGGATCAAAGTCGACGACGAAAGCCGTACCCCTCGCACGGAGGAAGAGATGGAAAAGGAGGCCGCTTGGTTGCGCACCCTTTTCTCCGAATGATCTCTGGGATGATGTTCGCTCTCACGGAGATCTTCCTTACCTGCCTTTGCTCTCCCTGATTTCGGTATGTCTCGCCAAAACACGATGCAGCACTGCTTTCTACTTCTAACCTCCCTCGAGGCCTTGGCCTAGATTATTGCTGTGCTTTTTGGTACCCTCAATCTCTTGTCACGTGGCCGGGTGTTTGTGGGGGAAGCTTACACGTGCCGAAGGCATGTAACCGGCGTGTACAATGCATATTTATTACCCTACGATCTTTGGCGAGTCTCGCATCCTTGCATACTCCCCGCTTCAGATTCATCCACCACTATGGCTGCTCTGCTCGCTCTCGGCTACTCTATGCTCGTCGAGAAGGCGAATGAAGCAAACCAATCCGATGATCAGCACCCTGCTGCCACTACCACTACCTCTGCGACTTCAACCGAAGAGGCTGCTCCGACTTGGGGTGGCACTCTTAGTGCCATATTCAACTCCGAGACCGGGGCCTCCCCTAACCCGTCGTCCGATGCTGGGTCCTCGAAACCTTCTGGTGTTCCCACTCCCCCAGCTTCGCCGCCTTTGCGAAGAAAGCCCTCTCGGGCTTCGACCGCGCAACGTTCTTCGACGAAAGGCGACGCAAAGAGCGAGTCCTCGCGAAGCGGGTCTACTCGACGCCAAAAGATGCACGCCTCTGCCAAGGAACTAGACGACCAATACGCGAAGCAGATGGCCAAAGTCGCGCGACTCATGCGCAAGATGGCGCGCGCCGAGCAAAGAGAGAAAAACGCTCGCTGGAAGGCCGCCATGAAGGACATCACGATGGCGCGCGCCGCGGGTATCGATCCTCAAACTGACAAGGTCGGGTGGGACGAAGATAGCGACGACGACGAGGCTGGGGGTGCCGATACTTCGCTCAAAAAGCCCGTGACGAACTTGTCGACCAAATCGGCCGATTCTGATGTCCCTGCTCCAGAGTCTGGCGATACCCTCGCACGTTTCATTCATGCCATGTTCTCCAGCATGAACCCGTTCGAGGACGCGCCACACGTCGAGCGAGATGGCCAACCGGCTACTGCTACGTCCCAATCAGCCGACTCTCAGGCCAAGCCCTCTGCCCCAAAACCCGAGCAAGGAGCAGATGCCGAGGTCCTCCGACTCTTGTCGTCCGCGTCTGCGATGAATCAAGAGACCAAGTCTCGTGCTAGCGTATGGAACGTCCTTGATCGCCTTACTCCTGGGCGGCCCAAGAAGGGTGGACCAGAAGCCGCCGAAGGCAGCGTCATGTTCAGCGCACCTTTGTTTATTACCGAGAACTCAAAGGTCGAGGTCGCTCGGTCTGAAATGCGCAGGGTTGAGGAAGAGCACGAGTCTGACTCTGAGGACGGCAAGCCCCAGTCGTCCAAGTTTGCCAACCTTGTCACCCGTATGGGCATGGACGGCATGTTTGGCAAGAAGAAATCGGACGAAGTGAAACCAGAAGAGGTCGAGGCTCCTGTGATCGAGGCTAAGGCCCAGCCGACGCCACCGGCAGTCAAGGAAATGCGAATTTGGCGACCCAGTCCGGATAACATTTCTCTACAATGTTCGTGGTGGGGGTATCGTATGTGAGTCTGTCTTGATTGCGCCCAAGCGGCTATATGCTGACTCTTTCAAAGCTATCTCCCTCCCCCGGTATTGGCAGTCTTGAGTGATCAGAAACTCGAAGCCGCCAAGCGAGCTGCGCTCGTTACCACATCCCTTCAGTGGATGATCGACCACATTCCGACAGCTTTGCTCCCGCCTCAAGTGGGACTTGTCATGTCTCTCATTCGAGGTGTCATTCCAGTCCTGGGATACATCGGTAAGTCGACAGGAAAGACTTTGCAGGGCCATTTTCTAATTCATCCTACGCTAGGCGGATTTGTCGCGTGGTCATGGAACGCTGTCTCCGGGGCCGACGAGGGCAATGGTGTCGTTTTGAGTGCAACATGGCTCCTTCCTATCGCTCTTATCCCCGGCCCATGGGATGTTCCTCCCGAGCCCGAGCCTGAACCAGAGCCTGAAGTTGTAGTGGCTACGAAGACTCGCCGGCCGTCGATTTCTCGAGCGCCATCCCTGGCAAAGATGCTTCCTTCTCTCGAAAGAAAGTCATCCACTAGGTCAACTACCTCAGTCTCGGAGAAAAAGACTGGCGACAAGGCGGCCTCGGACGCGAAGCCGATTCCCATCAAGCGACCTACGGAACCTGCCAGACGTCCTTCAGCAGCGGGTCCCCTTCCAACCCCTCCTTCCTCTTTCCCTAGGAACGCCGCCCATCTTTCCTCGCCTCCACCACTTGTGAAGTCCAGAGAGCCCAGCCAAGAGCGGACCACTCTGAAACGGAGTACGAGCAAGCTTGGCCTGAATATTGTCTGGTCGGACAAGCCGCAGACCGAGGAGCCAGAGCCTGTGGAAGGGACCTTGAAGCGCAAGGCCAGCTTCAAGCTCCCGATGCCTGACGTTACCTGGGACCATGAGCGGAAGGCTGCAGAGGCTGAGGCTGCGGCAAAGCTCAAGGCCGAACAAGAGGTAAAGGCTGCGGCCAAGGCTAAGCTCAAGAACAAGTACGCACAGGCATTGCTGGACGAGATGAACGCGGAAAAGCCCGCGATTGGATGGTCTCGTTTCTCATAGATTTTTCGCCAAACTACGGTCTCCCGCACGACTCGATAGCTTGATTCTCGTCCCATTCAGCAGGCCTGTTTATCGTTTTTCGTCAAATGAACAGATTAATTATGTCATTATGCTCATAGATCCACCATACTGCCTAGAATCATCTTTATGTATTGTCCCCCCCCCCCCCAATTACCTACGAGTAAATTATGTATTTGAACTAGAGCGCGAGCTAATGAATGTTAGAATGATGAGTAGAGCGGCTGCCCGTGCATGAACCTCGATAGCAGCCATTCTCCTGAAATATTTGCTTCTTGAGCGCGTTGCCTGTCACGATGCCGCTCCAAGGCCGAGAATATCGGGATGCGAGTAGCTGTTTATAGATAGGATGCGCACCCGCTGACTGTTCAACCGCCCAAAGCGCAAGTCGATAGAATAGCAAGTCACCAGCCGAGTCACGTTGTGCAGAGTTAGGGACCAACATGGTAGGTCCGGTAGCCTTCGTGGAGATTACCGCGGTGGTTACGTAAACTCCGGAGGACTCCGGTGGAATTTCAAATTTACCGCATGGTAAACGGTTCCGCTCGGTGCTTTTGCGGTGCCCCGTGGTGGAACATAAATATGAGTCATACACACAAACCAGTCATACGTAAATCATGAATTAACCAAATTTTGATTTACGTTACTTCTGAAGCAACGGTTGACACTCAATCATGATCCAGACATTAAGCACAGTCACATCAGACCAGAATCCAAGCCCGACCTTTGTGTCCAATGTCTAGGAAGACAAAATCCGTTATAAACAATTTGTACCAGCAAAGCATTTATCTATTCTTCTTCTCCCATCCTCATATGCATATGCATTTGTTTACCTTATGTACAACTCCACGTTGATCTTTTCTTTCTCTCTTGCGCTGTTTCTCCCGCAGGAGCCCCACTATAAGGAATTATGTATACATCACTGATAATAACGTTCAGCGGCAAAGATACGTTCAGCGCCTACCAGAGCCCTCGCAGAGCCGCGAGCAGTTCGCCGGTGGTGGCCTATACCTACAGAACCATTGCATCTGAGTCCCCCAAACGACAAGTATTATTTGCTCTCGACTACACAACCTATGAACCAGACCGGGGGCGACGCAACCATGTGAACGTCCTAGAACGCCATGGATCATCTTCCCGTACTGCAAAACAACGTACTTGCCCTCAGATTTCGGCTAGCCACAAATAATGTGCACTAATGCTTGTATGAGTCAGCACCACGGTTTGGCCTGGTATAACCGCACGGTTCACGGTATGGTACGGTGAATTTCAAATAACTTCCGGAATGTTCCAGCACCGTACCGTTTTGGCACCGCACGGAGCCACCGTGAACTACCGGATCTCCGTCTACCATGTTGGTCCCTATGCAGAGTGTTGTACGGCATGACTAAGCAATCGGTTGGAATGATTATCTCCACAACCGGGCAATGACTATAAATACGTACCTCGAGCATGGCTTGGCCCCCAATTACCCACCTGAACACTTTTGATGGCCTCACCCACGAGCACTAACGATACGCGTGATATCGACCAAGTGACTCTTGAATCACCTGCAGATGTAGCCTCTCCCGTGTCATCTTGGAACAACAAGTCACCCATCCAAGACTCCGGCGGACGAGACCAGCAAAATATACCTGAGCAATCCGATCAAAATGTCGAAAAGCCATTTTCCATATATACGAAGCGAGAAAAATGGCGCATGGTAGCAATGGTGGCTCTTGCGGGGCTATTTAGGTACGCGATTTAGTGCACCCCGCGCTGGATTGAATGTAAAATTCCCATAGTCCATTGGCGTCCGCATTATACTTCCCCGCTATCCCGACCATGGCTGTTGCCTTTGGCAAGTCGGTCGAATTGATCAACTTGACACTGACCATGTACATGGTCTTCCAAGGCATAAGTACGGCTTGTCGCCCCCACCTACTCGCGCTACTAAGTTTAGCCCCGTGTTGATAGGCCCCATGTTCTGGGGAATTTTAGCGGACAGGATAGGAAGGCGGCCGGTCTACCTCATGTGTCTTGCGTTGCTACTCTTATCTTGTATAGGCTTGGCTCTCGTACCAACAAACGCCTACTGGCTGCTTATGGTCTTACGGTGCTTCCAAGCGGCCGGCTCGGCAAGCACTATCGCCTTAGGTTCGAATGATAATCAAATTTGTGACGTATTTGTACTCAATGTGGGCCATTTCAGGCGCTGGAGTGATATCTGACATTGCAACACCTGCTGAACGAGGGGGATTCTTCGGATTGTTTTCCCTTGGTCCACTGGCAAGTGGCATTTTATTATTATGTGTGATACATAATTAAAATCTACCAGATTGGCCCGTGTATCGCTCCTATCATCGGAGGTCTACTTTCTGGGAACTTAGGCTGGAGGTGAGAGCTCAAAACACCAGCAAGCGATGCTTGTTTTCATGCCTACATAACAGATCAATGTTCTGGTTCTTGGCCATAGCCACAGGTGTAATGCTTATCTTTATGGCGTTGTAAGTTGCCCTGATCCTATGCCAACGGACCTCATTGGAGTCGTTTCGCAGGACGTTCCCGGAGACGCTACGAGCCATTACTGGAGATGGCTCCAAGCCACCACAAAAATGGAATCGCACACCCTTTTCTATACTCGGACGAGCGGTTCCAAAGACGGGCACCGATGAATTGGGACAACCCAACCCCAATACCCATCGACGGAGCCCAAGCCCGCTTCAAATCTTTCGCGTGTTTACTCAACCAGATGTCCTCATGGTTCTGGTTTGCACAGGGGTCATATACTCGTTGTTTTACTCAGTCACTACTACGACTGCACCGCTCTTCATGTCTGTATACCCATATCTTACTCAAAGCACCGTAGGGTTGTGTTTCATTGCGTATGGTGTAGGTGGTGCAATCGGCACCGTCGTGATGGGGAAGATACTGGACTATGACTGGAGAAAAATGGAGCAGCGGTACGCCCAACTCGAGGCCGAGTCACCTGTGGCAGACAGTCGACTCGAAAACGGCACGGCTGACGCGCATATATCCGGAGAAACCTTCAAGAGAAAAGTGGACAAACAGGATTTACCGATCGAACATACGCGGCTCAAACGTGTGCCCATCGTGTTCTTTATAGAGATTGGTGCAAGTATTGGGTACGGATGGAGTATTCAAGCCAAGGCTCATATGGCGGTCCCACTCATACTTCAATTTATTGGTGAGTACTAATGAGTAGCACCTACTTTGACATGCATTCTAACTTGGTCCTCCAGTTGGCTTGATGAGCATGTCCATTATGACAATCAACCAGACAATTTTGGTGGACATGTATCCTTCTCAGGGGTCTTCTATTACCGCGTCGGTAAGTCCGCTAGCAGGTCCGACTTGAACCCGTTTCTAAAGGTTGAACACTAGAACAATTTCGTACGATGCCTTCTCGGAGCTGGGACAATATCCATACAGGATTTCATTATCAACGCTATCAATCCCGGATGGACGTACGTTTTGTTTGGAGGGATATGTTGCCTTACCATCCCGGTGTTTGTTCTGGAATGGAAATGTGGTGCGAGGTGGAGGAAAAAGAGAGCAACGAAAAGCAGCTAGTTTGAATAGCCATACGCTGGTTTTTGAATCCCTTATGGCTGTTTTCATAAGTCCGTTCTGATCGAAAAAAATAAAGGCCGAGGGTACAAAACGGTAATCCGACGATTTCTTCGCAACGAGCATGGCGGTAAGGATTCTGAAAGCATATTCGGATTTGCCTTGCTGAGGCGCATATTTCCATGTATATACAGTTTTGATACGATGAGTTTCAGTTATGAGCGAAGGAAAGGGGGGTGTACCCCTGAGTGCACGACAACTAGGGACGCTATCAAAAAGTGTGTTCGCGAAAGCATGGATAGAGGTCTCAGCTATATGGTAGTCTATTCTCGCGTTGATGGCCTTCCTCAGTGGCGAGATATGACTAATCATTGGCCGGAACTGCCCCAGTCAAGGAATGGTATGATTCATTTCTCTTCGGGCAGAGCGGCTATCAACGCGAGAATAGACTACCATATAGCTGAGATCTCTATCCATGCTTTCGCGAACACACTTTTTGATAGCGTCCCTAGTTGTCGTGCACTCAGGGGTACACCCCCCTTTCCTTCGCTCATAACCGAAACCCATCGTATCAAAACCGTATATACATGGAAATATGCGCCTCAGCAAGGCAAATCCGAATATGCTTTCAGAATCCTTACCGCCATGCTCGTTGCGAAGAAATTGTCGGATTACCGTTTTGTACCCTCGGCCTTTATTTTTTTCGATCAGAACGGACTTATGAAAACAGCCATAAGCACGGGACGCCCGCACATCACGGGCGTGCGCGAGTGTGACTAGACACCTGGGGCGCTATTACGTCTCGTTGGAGTAGACCTAAAGACAAACGAAAGTAGATGCTGGTGGCCTACCGGCTCGACGTAGTCGAATATAAGATGGAAACGCTCAGCAATGGCCGTGTAGCTCCGCAGGCCCCTCGTTCGACAGCCTTCTTTCGAGGAAGTCATAAGTTTAAATTAACTGGAATTTTTCTTTCTAGTTCTAGTTGATTAACTCGGACAATCGGACGCAAACGCGGTTCGATGACCCTCGGCGGCCAACGTATGCTGTGGCTCAGTTTGATGGGCATGTGTTCTCAATTTACGCTGTGATAGCAGGTATATTTGTACCAGACGGTGTAGCAGAAGTAAGCGCATTTGCGGTCGAAAATCTGCATCGTTCACAGCAAGAGTTATGGAAAGGGCATGCGATCGATTCGCACTGTGGGATTATTTATTTTGTCAACGTTGCCGGGCCATCATTTTGCTACGAAAAGCAGAATTGTGGATTAAAATCGAACGTGCATTGGTGAAGATTTCAAAGCTGTACCCGGTGCACTTGGTTGCGAGTAATAACCACGTATTTCAAGAGACTGCTAGCTAGCACCTAACTCGCAACCTGCCCCACCCGTATCGGTAAGCGCAACAGCAGAAGTGAGTTACGATTAGGTTAGACCGGCTCTCCTACTGACTAACGTTCAATACTATCACAATATATGTCAGCTAGGAAAACGTGAGCAGGCTGAAGGATCGCGCGCGCCGGTGGGAATGAACGATTTCTTTCTATTGACCCACGGGGGCCTCGCGCCTTGGATTTATAGTCAAGAACGGTCACGTCAAAAGCAGCTCATTTAACTTGTTGGTTTCGGTTGAGACTTCGGGAAGCTAACCAATCCATTTGTTGCTGGCTGCGCTGATACGCGCGAGATGAAGGGCCATGAGGGTGAGCGTTCTGATCTTCCGCAAATATCTAGGATCTAAAACATTTGTGGTCTATACTGGAACTTCACTCGTGTTTGGCCGCCGTAGTTTACTAGGA
The DNA here is from genome assembly GCA_016906575.1 of Ceratobasidium sp. AG-Ba. Lineage (NCBI taxonomy): Eukaryota > Fungi > Basidiomycota > Agaricomycetes > Cantharellales > Ceratobasidiaceae > Ceratobasidium > Ceratobasidium sp. AG-Ba. Next base: position 1,150,856 of record CP059633.1, on the reverse strand, counting down.
TGGGGGTCCAAAACAACTATCACACGACATACAATTCATGGTGATTTTACAACACAAAACAATACAAAACGATACAAAACGATACAAAGCATTTGACACATAGAAATACATCTCATTTTACTGGTCCATCGAGTCCAACTAAGGCGCGTCGTTTGCTGTGATTTTCCGGTACAGGAATCCCGGCAAAACCGGCGAAGCCATACGGTGCCTGAGTGACGGAACTTGAGTAAAGGGATCACCAATGCCGCAACCTACTCACACTCCCGCATGGGCGCGCATGTCGTCGATACAACGGAAGCGCATTTTGAGCCCACGATTTCTTTCGCAAAAACGGCATACCAAAATATAACCCCGTTCTCCCAGCCAAGTACGATAGCTGAGAGCGAAGTCCTCCTGGTTTGCATCTACCATCTTAAACGCGTCCTTCAGGATTGGGTGGCCAAGGTTGTGGTTGCGTCGTAGCCAAATAGGATTAGAGGTAGTAACGCGACACATTTGGTTCCATTGCTGGTCTACCTCAATAAAGTGTTGAACCTGTTGTTGTCACATAGTTAGATTTTGAGCGTGATAGGACATAAGGCCAGCAATTGAAACTCACTAGGGAACTCCACGGCGCAGCCCCTTTCTCCGGCCATAGACAACGTTTGCACTTGAAGAGTTTCTGTTTGGACAAGCCAGGCTTGATGGTCAGGGCGTCCGGATGGCCAGCCAAGAGTTTCCTGGCTGCGTTCGATGCTTCCATGTGATAAGGATGTTTGGCAACCTCAAACGGAGCCGAACTAATTTGACCGGTCATCCAAGTTATCGCGATGTCGCTAAAGGTTCGCGGTTGAATGGATCCACCGACTTTCACGCAAAAAAAACTGTCTGCGCGAAATAGCAAATGACCGTGCGCCTTTCGCCCCTCGATAGGGCTTGAAGCAATATCGCTTGCTAGCAAACACAATTCCGGGAGATCCATAGAAAGGCCAGCTTGTTCCAGTCCCTTCCTCAGATTCTCGATCGAGTCGTCCACAATACCTCGAGCCCAAATCTGGATCTCCCGTCGCAGCTCATTCGACCGTGTAGAATATTGGGCTTCCATAACCTCGACAGAAACATCGGACTCAAGCAAGTCTTTGATCACGGGCAAGTGCCGGATATCCACAAGCCGCGGCTGGGGGAGCCAGCTATTGAAAGTTTCCACAGTCTCGCACGTCGATGCTCCAACAAGAGAGCTTGGCACCTTATCCAAGAGCAGCAGCGCCTGTAGTGCAGTTTCACGATCCTTGAACCGCTTTTCCATCTGAGCCTGGCCCTCTAGTTTCATAAAATCCAGGAATTCGGCGCCGATGGTGTTCCACTCTGGGCAGTTACCGTAAGCCTCGCGCATGGTACTAGTTATTTATGCATGATGATATCTCACTTTTCAACGTCAGGCTGTCTTCGCGATCCCAGAAGCTGTTGTATCGCTCCTGAAGCAAAACCGGCTCCTCTTTTCCTCGCTCCCACCCGAGCCAAACTAATTGGCGCGCCAGACTACCACAAACGCACACGTCAAGCTGTTGATAAGCACAGATCAGGATAAAATACAACTAAGCCACGCTCACTCTCTGTTCCAGTTCTCTGCGATCTCTCCTTTGATCCGCTCAAGGACACTAGGCATAGCTTCGGCTAGGATATTCGCGTCCTTGAGTCGGTTGAGGATCTTGTGAGTGCGTGTTCTTTTAGAAACTGAAGCTGCGTTGATTTTATACCTTCTTGCGCTGCTTTGACTCTTTAGACTTTATCTTCTTCCAATCCGACAAAGCAGTTGGATCTGAGGCTAACTCCTCGAAGCGTTCGGTTGCCTCGTCAACCTCGGACCTAAGGCAGAAGTTGCCGGCTGACCATGTTGCTGTTAAATGGGAATTAGCGCCAAACTGAAGTGTGGCTCACATCTCCTCTTCGGTCCCTTCGACGAGAATACGATTCTTCGCACATCGACATCCTCGATTTTGTGGCGCTTGATCAACCTGTAGTAATTCACTTCAGTACGTACCTTTCAACAAATCCACGGACTCACAACTGCCGAGAGCATTGTTTGGAGCATACTCGGAAGGGCAAAGACAAATCTGGCTCTTGGTCTGTGTGTGTCCCACACACCTACGATATTGAGTGCAGAAATATGGTTAGACAAAAGGGAGGATGAACTGTATTTCCGAAGAAATATCAACGTACTTGACAGGTCGATTGGAACAAGATCGAAACGTAAGCCGGCTCGCTAATGCCCGGTGGACATGAGGGAAGACCGTAGTTCTTGATACAAACCCTCCAGCGCCCCCGAGATATGTCCCGGCTCATGAGGGTCGCCCGGAGCTGTCCATTTGTTTGCGACAAGTGGATGAAATCCAGGGGACCGAGCCAAGAAAGGACCTGGGTATATTTGAACGTCAGAATCACTTTGACAACATGCTACGAGCCTACCATCGAAAAGAGCTCGGAGGGGAGTTTCATGATTGTGAAAGGAGAGTTGGAATTCAAGAAACCGGGGGGGACAACCACCTCGCAGTCAGCTCCAGCAGGAAAGGCAGCTGGTAGAGGATAAGTACAATTATTGATTAGCTGTAACTTCAGGTCAGGGGACTACGCGTACCCTCATGGACTTCGTCCCCAGAGCCGGCTGCATTTGACCCCAGGGTGGTCAAAGTAATATTAGAAATGAGCGACATTCTCGAAACATACAAACGAATATAAGCGATATTAATCGAAAGCGACGAATAAAAAAAACAACAGCAGCAGAGCGGTGTCGCGGTTGAGGCAAAGAGTCTTGCTGGTGTAAACTGGCAGATAGGAGGCTGATAAACAAAGTTCCGTGGACTCGATCGAAGAATTATCAAAAAGGGCAATTCTGACGTCATTGGCGCTCGTGGAGCGAGAGTAGAGGTGTCAATTCGGCTTTACTACAATGCTCAGACGTTGTATATAATTTTGGAGAGCGATCCTATGCCAGCACTTTCTACCGAAGGCCATGTGATGGCCGTGCAATGCTAAGTATATACCCTCCACGTCCCGGCGTCGAAGCTTTCAAAGCCTATAATGGCGGTTGTTCAGACTGGGTGACCAGGCATCTAACAAACAGCAAAACACAACCGCATCGATTCGCAGCGCCACCAGGTAATGTCTTCTCAGCTTGATTTGGTTGGATTTAAATTTACGTGGTTGCAAATGCAAGTCGAGTTATGGAACAAAAAGCGAGAGACCAAAGCAGTGACAGACATTAAAAGCGAATGAACATGGCACTGGCCAAAGGTACGCACCGAAAACACACCCATGAGATGCAATAAATAACAGAGCGAAGAGAACGAAGGGGATAATCCAACTAGCTAGCCTCGGAGGATTTCCTAGAGTGCATTGAAGCGGCATCTGAGAGTGCTTTTGATTTTGACGCGGGTAACGGTATAGGAGTAATAGTTCTTATATCAGCGTCGCTTTCGATATCGCTGGCAGAAGTGTATATATCTTGGCTCTCCAGCGGCACAGTTTTCCAACTCGAACCCGTCGTCATGGTGTACTTGCGAATATACCTAACGACCCGATTGGTACTATACATAGGATCGGCGCGTATACTCACAGTCGTCGTGATGTGTACCGTAGTTTGGTTCTGAGAATCAATCATATCAGTGTGGGATGCAACAATCAACACTCAAAGAACGCACCAATTTGTTTGAACCTTCAGAACGCCGCCGAAGTGGTGATCGCCGTTTTGGAACAGAGCGTCCAGCCGGACAAGACGTTGGGTCAAGAGTGTCCTCATTGGTCGTATTCCCCATCCTGCACGAGCATTTAGACTCGACGTCGGAGTGTTGGTGTATAGTTTGCCTATAGCATGTTAAGCGGCGCCAAAATGTAGGAGGTCAGAGTGCGAGCTTGCATCAGTCTTGGGAAACCAGTACGGTGAGTGAGCTAAGAATATCATGTGTGGACGGTGCCCAGATAGCTAAAATCGACCCTACCGACTAGGTGCCAGGTGAGAGCGCATGAGACGATGTCACCAATCAGAGCCGACACACCCTACCAGGTAATGACGACCTAATCCTACCCATCGGCACGCAGTTGGCGATTGGATGCTCAAGTGATGCACGTGACGAGACAGGCTCTGTACAGTACCCCGCATTTTCCGGGCTCAAAATGCTATGTGACCTTGCAGCAGCAAAGTGATCCAGCTATTGAACTGCATGTTATCTGCTGGATGAAGAGCCGATTTCGTGGCCGATGGCTCGGCGGGCTTGGCAGAACTCGCCATGATGGGGTGTTGCTTGTCTTCGCATTTGATCGAGCCCAATGTTCTGTAAAATTCATCTCCGAGAATCATCATACCATAGGCAGGTAACACTCGACCTGGTCGTTCGCTAGCGTCATCGCGCGAGAGTGAATGTGGGGCAATATGATCAATATACTAACGTGCATACACGACTTAGTTCAATCCGGGATGGCTTTCGCGGTGGTTCGGGAGAGCGAAGCGCAGGCCGGGCCCGCCCAGGCTGAGACTGGGATCGTCACGGCTGGGCGTGGTACCACCCGTGAAGAACAAAAAGGCGTGTGTGACGACCAAGGTACTCAAGCGGGAGGTGGGTGGGACAAAACAGGAAAGTGATCAAGACCAGCGGAGTCTGCTAGCATGTGGAACGCTGGTTCTTGTTCGAATAAGTAATGTACATGCAAATGTCTATTGATACTCCCGACAACTATTGGAAAGCATGCTCTATTTTGTTCGCGAAACAAAGCGATCGCAGAGGACCTCTAAACCTAACCTCGCATCACTTTCCGGGAGCTGCCGAATCGCCTGCCGCGCCGCGTTTGCATAAGACATAGCCAAGTCGCGTGTTTTCTGCAACGCAGAAGTAGATGCTACGATAGAGCGAGCCTGGCCTGATATCAACATGTGCCAGCCAAATGATAAGAAGTGTGACTGCTTACAAGTTCTATGTCTCCATTCCCGCTGTATCTTCGATTGATGAGTTCACCCATCTTCGGCTCTTCTTGCCAGGCAAAGAGTGCAGGCGCTGTTGTCAAGCCCAGTTTCATGTCTGCGCCACCTGATGGTTTCCCAAGTTCGGCCGTCGTGCTAAAGTCCAGCATATCATCTACGAGCTACTCAAGTCAGGCAAACGACCAATCGGATATAGTCTTGGGCTTACTTGGAAAGCAATTCCAATATCACGCCCATACGAGTAGGCGATATCCTTGAGTTGCTCGTCAGACAGTCCAGATGGCGAATTGGTATTTCCCGATTGCGCCCCGCCAAGTACAACAGACGCTCTTGCGCTCTTCGCCATTAAGCTTGCAGTCTTGAGGTAACTCTTCTTGAGATAAAAGTTCCACCGAACAGCGTCCGGGCCAATCGTATCTAGTGCCGGTCCCATCATAGTCCCTCCACCAAAGACCTCTTCAATCTGGGCAACTTCACCTTCCACAAGGTTGTTAATCATACTCGACACCAGTTCGACCACCTCAAGATCTCCGAGGCGGGCGAGTGCTGCCGAGGCTCGAGCAAGGAGAAAGTCTCCTCCGAGGATCGAAAGTTTGTTGCCGAACTTGGCGGGGGCCGAAGGGCGAGAACGCCTGGAGTCGGCCTTGTCTATGACATCGTCATGAAGAAGGGACGCAACGTGGATCATTTCGGTTATCTGGGCGAGACGTCGTTGGGTTGGGAGGACAGAAGTGTGGGATGGGAGAGGTACGTGGAAAGTGTGGAAAGCTGCTTTTTGTTGCCTTGGTCGTTGCCATGAGTGGGGAGCGAATACGTTGTTCGAGATTATGGGCGAGTCGGTGAGTTGGGGTAATGCTGGGTTAAAGTCTGTCAAGACATCGGGCGGCGACAGCGGTCGATTGATCGCATCGGGATCGGCGTTGACTGCGGCGCCACATTTTTCGTCCCAACCGGATGCTAGCCCGTTTGCGGCCTTGGCAAACAAGAGGATGAGCACGGGCCGAATATGCTTGCCAGCGGATTCGAAATAATACCGAGCAACAGAGGTAAGCTCGGGCTGTGATGACGGGACTAGGCTGAACAAATCCTCTCGAAGGTGCTCTAAATCCTTTGCGAGGTATTTGAACGGGTCGATCGTGCGAGCCCCCGGAGGGTTGGCATTTAGCACGATGTTCCTGTGTGCTTGGGCAAGTGCGGCAACAGCCTCATCTTGGTTAGACGGAATCGCTGCCCTGAGATCTTGAACTGCCACGCTCGCACTCGAGTGTCGTACAAGACGTAAAGGGGTGGTTGCCCGGGCTAGCCTGGAACTTCGAATGCCAAGTTTGGAAATCATTTTACAAGTATGGGCTGTCATGCGATCTTAGCGGGTTTGGAGCGGTGTTACTTGAAACACTTACCACTTCAAGTACCAGGAGCGACAATCCGCCCTATCAAGCCCCCTCTTTGGTACAACAGTCCCCCACGACAACGGCGGAGAGTTTACACTACGGAAATAACAAGTTTAGCCCGGAACAGTTGATTTTACAACCTAGTCATGCAATGACTGGTTACTTTAGCAAGCATTCATTAGACGCAGTCTTGATTTATTCAAATGAGAAAGCTCACGGAGGGGCTGGATAACGCTGGCTGCACCGCTGCTATTCAGTCGATCCCGAGAGTGGTTCCGAAGGAATCCGTCAGGGATTACGTCATACCGCATCAAGAGCTCGGCGCTCGATCTATTCTCAACCTCGCTCTTGTCGTGGCCATGAACGCGTTTCTATTCAGGCACTCTAGCATAAATGCTATAAAACATGTCAGAAACAGCGCTGCTACTCGACTCCTGCATGGCAGAGCGGTAGCTCCTCCCACTCCATCTCCTCGCGGTAAATAACCATCAGCCCGCTCGTGTAGATGTAAATTGTTTCATTCCGAACATCCAGGCAACTACCAGACACCCAGGGAATTTCTCGCAGCTATAGGTCGATCTTCTGATACCAAGCTAAAAGTCGAAGCCTGGGAAGACCTTTGGCGCATGCGAGGCGAGGACATGAAGAAAGCTGGTCTGACTCCTGCAGAAAGGAGGTAAGTGAGACTATCGTAATTATCTATAGGAATAATTTCAATTCGAGCGGTTTGTTTCGTATAGATACATTCTATGGGCGCTGGAAAAATTCCGTCAAGGACAAGATCCAGCGGCTATTGCTATCAAAGAACGTCCCAAGAAGACTATTCGCGGGTGAGTTTTGGTGACGAGTTTGTATGGTCTTGCATGATTCGCTCTACGATCCAGGTGGGGACCTCGAGTACAGAACGGTAAAAGGGTACGATGAGCATATCTCAAATAACAGCTGTGGTGTCATCTAGATCGTCAACATTGTTGTTCTACTGCGTTAGCCGGGCGGGCTTATTCCAATCAATTCGATTTTGGGCGTAAATTTCGTTTGGAAGCAGACGACTTGCTAGTCATTACAACATCCTTATTCATAAATATAGAATCACCTTATTTCCATCACACCCTTGCACGTCGCCCTCGATATTTCAAGCTGGCTGCGGTAGTCAGGCGATGATAGGCAAAACGACTCGGGCGTTGGCATATTTCTATGTAGTGATCCTGCGGGACGTAGTAAGCCGCAAAGCGGCATGTTGGAGCAAGAGAGAGGCATGAGAAGGTGCGCTTACCATGGCTGAACAGAATGAGCTCCTGTTCGCAAGCCCTCTATTCGAAGATATGCTGCTAACCATGTATGTAGCTGGGCAATTGGCCTTTTTCGACTCATGAAAATGCTATGGGCCAGCTTTCCCGTCCTATGGTGGCGTGGTACCAGACGCAGTTCGCTCGTAGCTCGCATAGCCACTTTGGTATCTGGCAAGCACAACTATTTAACGTTAGATCATACACTGCCTGTTTCAAAAGCCATAGCCTCCCAAGAGCATGGAAATGCTTTCAAAAATGTTTGGATAGCGCTGGGTATGCGTATGATGGGCAACAGATATAGCATGACCGCCACAGGACCGGAGAGTGGTTCGGATCCATCTGTTGCCTACGGGTTATTCGTCAGCATATCTGGAAGATTTCTGGATATATGCTATCTCTTCACAACTTTCCCAGCCATCGCCCAACTGCAGAGCACTGCTGATGTGCAGCAACGTGTATGCGATCGCCAAACGTAAATACATCGCCTCGGGAACCGCCGAGCGCTTACCCCCACAGGCGTTTCTCGTTCTGGCTCCGAGTCGCTTGAAATAAGTATCACGTATTCTCGACCCCGACTGCCAGCGCAGCGCGAGTTGCACCACCTGCTCCCATCCACAGGACGCGGCAACGCGCTCCTTCGATCCGACACCGGTTGCCCTTTGTTGCTTAACGACAATTACTATACCTCTTCTTGCGTTTCGTATTTTCCCCTGACCGACGTGCGCGACAAAAGGGGGTGTTTTTCTAGATTTGTATTTTGCTCTCTCGGATACCTTTTTCGCCTGTTGTCTGTACCTCGCTTTCACCCTTACGACGATAACGACCGTAGAGTATGAGCACCACTACCCCCGCTACGCGTACGCGCACCATGTCGGCCATGCGCCGCCCAACCAGCATGTCCTCGAGCACTACTACTTCCTCTCGTTCCAGACACAGCACAGGTGGCCCAGGCGCATCCGACCGCTCGTCTGTCACCTCCCGGTCGTCGATGAACGAGTCTTCTCCGCCCCCCTTAACGTCCAATGGCACGGGCACGATCCGAGCCAGTGCGTTGTCGCGTGGTGCGACGGCTCGAGCAGCTGTCCAGCCTCCTCCGTCTCGGACGGGCAGTGCCAATGGCATCAAGCGAGGAAGTCCTGTGCCCGATCGCAGCGCTAGCCCGGCATTGAGCGACGCGCTTGAAGGCGCGTTGAGAAGAGAGGTAGAAGAGAAAGAAGAGGTATGTTTGTGCCTTGGTTTCTTTGTTTTGGGATGAATAGCTAACGTCTCTCTTAGTTGATGATGCGCCTCGCGAGCCGTGACGAGTCGATTGCTGAGCTCCAAGCACAAATCTCCGAGATGCGCGTTACCATGGGATTCGGCGAAGGCCGTTTGTCGGAGCTATATGCGGATCAGGAACGTTGGGAAAGCGAGCGTGCTAGATTAGAGGAAGAACTGGCTAAAAAGGTAGGCTCCTGTTCCCATCTTTCGAGTGAACAGTGTGCTCACTGATCTCTGGCATTGTAGAACAACGTCATAGACAAACTCCGCGCTCAACTGCGCGAAATTGAAAAGGAGAGCAGAGACAGCACCCGTCGTCTAGCCGAACAGGCTGCGCAGTTTGAATCTGAGCGGCAGGCGTTCTATGACAACACGGCCCATCTCAAGTCGCGTATCCAATCGCTCACTGATGCGCAAAAGGATTGGAAGGCTTCTCAACGCGAGGCTTCGCCCGAGGCTGAACAGCAACTAGATCAGGGCGAAGAGCAAGAACCCGGAAAGAACAACCTTCAACAGTCATTGGGTCGCGAAGAGCCGGATGAGCCACCGGAGATGACGGCCCTTCGGTTGGAGCTCTCGACGCTCGAAACCTCGCACGGGAGCTTGGGCCAAACCGTCAAGACACTTCAGAGCCAGCTTGTGGAAGTCCAGAGGGTCAATGCCGAGCTCCAAGAGGAGAACGAGGCTTATACCACTTTGCTCCGCGAAAAGACGCTTAGCGGCCAGATTGATATTATGCGCCATGGCCCCGAGGATCACGAAGACGACCAAGAGAGCGCGAGTGGCATGGGGCTCGATAGCGAGCTCGCCGAATCAGAGAGACACACCGAGTCGGAGCGGCACGCCAGCATGTCTCCCGTCGAGACTCGCCGGGTCGTGTCCCATACGCACTCGTTGAGACGTGCCGTGTCCCCTGCGCGAAGTGGAAGGAGCGGACGCAGTGCGAGGCGAGTCGCGGCCGAAACATTGGCGGATTTGCCGGTTGCTGGGCCTGGGTTGGATTTGGCTGCCGAGCTGGGACGAGCGGAGAACTGGGATGCAGATGTGGACGTCGATTCTGAAGAAAAGCAGAAGCAACAGGAGCAACAGGAAGAAAAGGCTAAAGAAGAGGCCAAGGCTTCCAATGCCGAGCTAGAAAGTACGTATCTTGTCTTTGGTTAGGAATGAAACCAACCATATTACACTTTTAGCACTCCGTGCGGAAATCAAACAACTCAAAGACGCGAACAAGGCCTTGTCGTTGTATGCTTCCAAGATCATCGACCGAATCATTTCCCAGGAAGGCTTTGAGCATGTCTTGGCTGCCGACTATACAGCCCCTGCTCCTAAGACAGCCCCTCTCCCCAAGATCGAAGCACCAAGGCCGCGAACCATGTCGCTGCTTGCTCGTGCAAAGTCCTTGTCTATCAGCTCTCCTGCTCCGCCATCCCCCGCTCTTCGGCCATCTCCGTTGACGATTAATACTGAGCCCGCTCAACCCGTAGCCGGTGGACTCGAACCATCCACGCCGTTGGGTAAACGCCAAAACCGGGGTCTGTCCATGGACTGGAGCAGGTTCAATCCATTCTCGCGGGGCAATCAAGAGGCTGCTCAGCCGCCTGTTGACCCCAAACTTGCGGGTCTCAAGCCGCTCACTCTGAGAGCAGACCTCGGGCTCGCCAGCCCAGGATTATCGAGCCCGATCGTTCAAGGAAGTCGCAAGTTAGACAATGAAGAGGATGAGGAAGATCGGAGGGAGCGTGAGCGACTGAATGCGCACATGAAATTGATGGGTGTGGAAAAGGAGCAAGGCGCGAATGCCTCGAATGCGACGGCCATGCCGTTCCCGATCTCCCGTGGAAGCTCGAGCGGGGCCGACACGCCCAATTCGAGGCTCTCGGTCGGATGGGGTCGACGTCCAGAATCGGCTCGCCAGGACTCGAGTGGATCTGGTGTGCGCATCCCGAGCGAAGACTTGAAGGCCGAGCATCTAGAGCTCGAGGACGAAGCCCAAGTCACGGCCGCTGCCGAGACCCGGATCGCGGCGTTGGACAAGAGAGAAAAGGTGTTGAGTGCTGAAATTGCCAAGGGTCGTGGTGGCGGATTTACGGAGCCCCCCGGACGAGGAAGCCGCGTGCGTCGGCGGAGTAACGCGAGTGCGACGAGCACGTTGTTTAGTGCGGGTAGGATGAGCCGGGGTGGGAGCGAGGCTGACATTGGCGAAGATGAGGAGGGAACGATATGAGACTAGACAGACGCTGAGGTCACGACCCGTTACGATTGTATGTGTAAATATGTTCGATGTAATCCGTATCTCTCCTGGGGCTGTGCTTTTTGTACAACTACACGATAACGACGACGATGAGCGGGTTCGCGCTCTGTCTGTACGCGTACACCGGACCCGACAGCTCGCACGTGGAGTGCGCCCCGGGCGATGTGCTGTATGTGCACCAGCTGGAGGATTCCGGCTGGGCGGCTGTGACCGAGTACGATGAGGGCCGATGGGGCTGGTGTGTGCTGCTGCCACGATTTGTTTAATTCCGATGTGTGTCCTTACCCCACGTTCTGAGGGTGCCATCGGCCTACATTCAGTACCTCGACGACGAGTTTGCGGGTGTCCTCGTCCAGATCGAACCCAGCCTCCGTCTTGGCGCCTATCGTGCGATGACCGCCATCCACGCCCATGCGACCGACGACGGATATTCGTCCCCAGACTCGGCCGAATCGGATGCGCTCGGCGACGAATGGGCTGTTGACGCCCCCAAACCCAAACATCGAGTTGAGTCGCCGTTTATGTTGGTTGTAATTTTTTCTCAATTCATTTCGGTTTGACGTAGCGTCCGTCCCGGGCCCCCGCCTCTCGACCATCGTTGGATTCGGAGCCTCGTACGCCCACGCTCATGACAAGACAGCCGAGTCCGGGCGAGCGCGCTGCGGCGGGTGTTCAATTTGTACCCCCAACCGAAGGGCGCACGGGTCGGTCCCCTCGTGCTACACCCACGAGCTCATCTTCGTTTGTTCCTCCGCGGGTGCGTGCGTTTCGGCTGAGGTCCAAGGTAGGTCTATCATCTTTTATCACAACGAACATTCTCAACTGACGGACCCAGTCGCATGACCGAAATGCACGCTCCGATTCGGAGTCAACGAGCCGTCCACGTCGGCCTTCGGTTTCGCTCCGACGAACACGGATGAGCATGTTTGGTCCTGGGCGCGGACTCGAGCCATCCCCCGCTGAAGAAATCGCACGTCTGGCTGCTCGTCCGTGGTACCTCCAACCGAAACATACGCCCGCGACCGGCGAGATTGTGATAGATCCGGACGGGAGTATACGGGCGGGCACTCTCGAGGCCATCACTGAGCGGTTGACGTGTGATCCTCCCAGTATGCACTTTTTCGTACTGTCTGAAAGGGGTTCTGACGAATTGGGGTTGTAGGCAGGAGCTACGAACACGCATTCCGGCGTGCGGTGTTGATGACTTATGAAGCCTTTACGAATAGCAACCAGCTTTTTGAGCTCCTCACAGACCAATATGCTCTCGAGCCTCCTCGCCAGCTTACTGAAGAGCAGTTTACCGAGTGGAAAGAGGCCAGATTGAGGCCAACTCAGGCGAGGTTGGTGCATTCGTTAATTTACCGCTTTCGTTCACTTATGATGTCATTCATGTAGGGTATTAGACGTTTTAGGCATGTGGATCGCTCTGCCTAGGCTATACAAGGACGACCCGGAGATTATGCTACGTATCCGCGAGTTTTTGCAGTTTGTGACCAAGCCGGACACGTTGGCGGCTGAAGCCAAGACACATCTCAAGACTATCGACAAGCTCGTACGTCTCATTCCTTCTCTGTTTGCTGTACTGTTTGTGCCGACGCCGAGGTTGTAGATGAATCCATTATCAAATGCTCCTCGCCCAGCGGCTTCTCCGCGCCGCAAGGGACTCAAACCACGACCATTCCCGTCACTGTCTCCCGGTCCGGGGACCACCACTTTGCTCAGTCCTCGCGTGCTGCCTGATACGGTGCTGTCGACCAGTCCCAGACTGGAGATTCCACTTTCTGAGCTGGACCGCGATAGAGAGCGAGACAGCGTATTGTCACGGCGAAAATCCCATACGCAATCACACTACTCTAGGGATACGATTTCATCCAGGGACGGGGCGTCTATGATGATAAGGGATACCGCTTCTATGTCTTCGCACAGCTCGAACCCAACTCCTCAGCCTCAGCGTTCTCCTGCTCCATCCGGAATCATTAATATTGACCCAACGGCGCTGGCACATCACTTGACGCTCCTCGAAGCCGCGCTCTACATGCGTGTCAAGCGGTCCCAGTGCCTCGAATGGCATCGCGCAGGCAAGTCCAAACGAGCCAGTATGGACGATGCCGCTACAACATTGACGGGCACAACACTGGTGGACGTAAACGACCTTCGTGAATTTTGTGCAACAAACGATCGGCTGGCTGCTTGGGTCAAGTGGACTGTCCTGAGTCAAAAGACATCAGTGTCAAGAGCCGAGGCGGTTGGTATTTGGGTCCGGGTTGCAGAGGCAAGTACATAAAATCCACGCTAAAATTGGCATAAACTGAACTTGTGGACGGCTTGATCAGAAATGTCGATTCCTGCGCAATGTATCCTCGCTCTGCGCAATTGTGGCGGGCTTGACCTCGTCTGACATTACTCGTCTAAACGTCACCGCTTCATCGATACCCGCGAACCGAGCTCAACGTTTGAACGAGCTCCAACGACTGACGAGTCCGGCGGGAAACTTTGCTGCACTCAAAGTATTTTATGCGGGCACCGAAGGGCCGGGTGTGCCATTCGTTGGGATGTACCTCACCGCGCTCGTACATGCCTCCGACCAGTTCAAGGACTTCATGGTTGCTCCCGAAGAAAAGGATAGGGAAAAGGGGGAAACCGAGAGCGGGGCAAAGGAAGAAGGGCCGCGTGAGCCGCCTACTCCGAAAGCGACGAGCTCGACGCATGCCCTCCTGAATTTCACGAAACGACACAAACAGGCGGACATCATCGGGTCCATGCTCAAATTTCAGGCGTGGCCTTATACAGTCGTACCCGATACACCTTCGTCATCTACGACCCGACATATATCCAGTTCTCCTCCAACCTCGAACACGCTCTTGACGCCATCCACCTCTCCTACGACATCCACGACATCTCACGCTGCGACTCATTCCTCCTCGCCCATTTCAACCAACAACTCGACTTGGGAACTTTATCCATACCCCCCGAGTACATTATCCCCCACTGTGCTATACGCATCTACCGGAGGTGTTGCATGGCTCGACGAACAGCTTTCGCGTGCAGCTCGAATCACGCTCGGTTCAGACTGGACGTATGAGCGAAGTATGCGCTTGTTGGACGAGGAAGCCGGGTGGACCGGCGTTCGTGCAATCGCCAACGAGATGGGGTTTTAAGTAGCAGGGAACGAAATTTATACCCCGAAGGAGCGATGTTACGACTATGAACGAACGGATCAATACTACGATTGTGCAGACGTGTAGCACGATGTTTTATGTGTTGTAACGACTTTTGTGCGACTTATGTTCTCGGCATGTATTTGTACATTGTTTGCAGGAGATACCCCCACCTGAATGAAGTATACTATAAAGGATCGCGATAAAACAATTTGGGATTCATAGCGTTAAATACATCATAGAATACGCATACAAAGCAGGTCGAAAATCCAAGAGTAAATGCAAAAGTCAATTCTCAGTCCCATACAAAACATCCATCTGTTGGCGTAGTTTCTTCGATATTGACATGGCGTTGCCGAGTTCCGGAACCATCCCAATCATCGTCCCCTGCGCCTTGATTTTGATCTCGCACAGGTCGTTCCAAGCGACTGCAAAGCTGAATTTGGGCTCGAAGTAATTGTCTTTCGTATACGCGTACGAAGCGGCGATTCTCTGAGGCATTACGCCCCAGATGTGCTGAAGGTTTCGCGGGAGGCCCTGGTGGTACGCCTCGGACGCGGCGTGGTTCGCCTCTTGTCGTTGGCCGGGGCTATGAGTTTTCCTGTTGGAGGCCTTGTTGCCGCTCTCTTTGCACTTGAACTTGGCCGCACCGTGCCGTTTCTGGACTGAAAATTCCCCGTTGTGATACTCGCGGCGCATCTTGTCGACGAATTCAGTGATTTGGTCCAACTCGGCCTGGCATTCCGGTCGGCCACGAAACCGCTCTACGACTTCCCGATACGGTTCCAGAAGGTCAGGATCCCCTCGTTTCGGTGGCCTCAGTGCGTTCATTTGTATTTCACAGTCCCTCTTGTGCACGTCGAGTATATCCTTCAGGTTCTCGATAATCGTCAACCTTCGAGGGGCACGAGGATCCTGTTTTTCGCTCGTTTAATCAACCCGAAGCTTAGTGTATACAATTTCAAACTTACTATGTTGTTCCATCGCGCAGAGTCCCGGGAAATCCTCGACTTGTGGGGCATTAGGCCCGTCTTTTGTCCATCCAAGCATGTAGTGAATCTGTGTGTATCAATGAGCATTTACGCCCGAATTCATGAATTCACACTCACATATTTCCAAGAACTACGGTATCTGGATGGTCCAGGCCGCAAACTTTAGAGGCCGTTGCGTGCCACATTCCGTACATCCCTACTTGGTTCGGGGTTAATGGAGCAAGCAGGGCCTTGATGATCGGTTCGTGTTGATTGGGTGCCACGTCCTTGACGAGTCCTTTTCGCAGATCGAAAAACTCCGAAACGTCGACCTCGGGATAGTAAGTATCAGAGTTTGTGAACTGGTTGACAATTTCGCGATCCCAAATCATGGTAACTGTATCGCTGTGTTGCGTTGGGTGAATTAAATCAAGATAGTGAGAAACAAAATCGCCTACCCGTCATAATCACCGCCTCCAAGAAAACTAGCCTGGGAGCTCTTTCCCTTCACGGAAAATACGATCACGTCATGATAGCCCGCGTTCCATAACTCGGGGCTTTCGACGGACATTATCTATACTCGATTGTAGCTACTAAAAATAACAATATATGCGTGTCATACCTTACGAACGTCTGAAGGGAGAATACATGGATTGCGTGTCACCTGGTAAAAAGATTAGTTGACGAAATATCCAAGTCTCAAAGCACTCGCCAACACCGGTCCGGTAATCGTGGCTCTCTCATCGCCGTCCGAATCACGAACCGGATTTCGGAAACCGCAAAACATTTCCCCCTCCTCAAGTACGCCGAGGGGATCTGGAAAACCTAAAATTGAGCAGCAGGTCCCGAAATATTTGAGTTGACTGACCAGGTATAACAAAGGCCGTGGCACTATGGGGTATACGAAGGTGAACCTAGCCATGGGGATTGAATCTCAACCTTGAAACCAAAATATCGAGCTCACCTTGTCATCCATACCAAACAAGATCATCTTGTGTATCGATTCGAGTCTGCTGAACAACGGCAGAAAATCAGGCCTAAATCCCGCCTGGATTAATCCTAGAGCCTGAGTCTTTTCATTCGGCGGAGTGCCAGAATACGGGTCATCGTGGTACGTGAACTTGACCGTGGACAGTGCGTGTCGATCATCCTCGTCCGAAATATCCGCCACACCTTGCGCACGAGCCAGCGCGGCGGGGGTAAACCCTTTGGCACGGAGTTCCTGTACGCCTCCCTGTGTATAAATCGTATCCCATAGTCGCCCAAGTCGTTCGTCTTGCATAAGTGGGGCAAAGTCCATCGCCCGAACGTTCTCTTCGGTCAACGCGCTGAGCGTAGACGTACTCACGCCGTTGTGCGCGAGGTTCATGATAATTTGGTCGGTAATGGAAACCCCAGTCGACATGGGGGCGCGAACTAGGACGTCGATTATTCTCTGCGACGGACACCAGCGACTGGGATCGGGGTGGAGTTTGACTTTGACTTGGCTTGAACTGCACGATGATATTAAGCACAAACCTATATGCCACGATAAGGGAGTTGGCCTACCGAATGTAAATACTAGGCTCCCCGTCACGGTTCCGATCAGAGGGATGGAGGATAAACAAGCCTTTCGACCCGCCAAACCGACCTTGAACGCATACAGGAACGGACGACCATTTCATCACGGCGGTAAGTCTATGGAGCGCTGCCGCGTTGATAAAACCGGCACCGTCGGTCATTATAGCACTGTTGCCCTTTCCGCCAGGTGCGACTGTAACCGTGCGTTAATAATTTCAAGACGTAAACGAGAAAGGACGTACCGATATCGTCAATGAAATGGATATTCGATGGGGCAATCGGTATCCCGGGCTGCGAATCAGAGAAACCGAGCGCAAACCGCGACACCCACTTGGGCAGTGGCTGTTGCGTGCATAGCTCAGCACGCATATAATCATATAATACGACAGACTGACCTGGTTCGGGTTCGCATATAAAGGATTATGCCACTGAATAAAATCCGTCAAGGACATTCGATGGTCATCGCCAAAGAGCGGGTCCGCGGGACGGAATTGCTCCTCGTTCGTCTCTACCAAGTGGACGGCCTTTTCGCGTGCATAAAACGCCCGAAATACACGGCCATTGATAACGATCGCTTTTTTGGTAAAGAAATCGAAGACGTCCATCGACTTGATCCTACTGTGCTGGTCGGCTTGAGTCGAGAATCGAACTTCAAGAAGTCGCCTCGAGCCGGTGAAACGTCTGAAACGGAACGATTTTGATTTGACGGGGGGAAAAATCGTAAACTTGAACTTGTCCCTTTGAATGTTCGTTGTAAGTGGTTTGAGCATAGATAGGGGAAGAGAGCTTACCGTTCAAGTGTCAGGCGTACTATTTGGTCAATTTTCCCTCCGAAGTAACCTCCATCACCGCCTAATCGTGCTCCAGACCCATCACGAATCGATTCCTCTTCTCTATCGTACTCTTCCCTGAACCTGATGTCAATACCGCGTCTGTTAGTTCGTATAGAAACATTTACCATGGCCAAGTGAAACTCGACGGCCGAACAGTCCTCTCTAACTGATCGAGCTCACGGTATTTAGGATGATCGTTGAGCAAAACGTGCAAGACTCGCGGAGCTTGTTCTGCCGAAGAACCACAGAGCTCATGTAGCCTGTCGAGCCGTATCGCATCCCACCCAACATTGGGAAGATTAGCTATCCGCGCGATCTGCGGCGCATACAATTAACGCACAAGTCGACACTGCATTAGCTCAACACTCACCTCCCACTGAACACCCCACGACAGCCCAAGACTATCAAACTTGACCTGATGTCGCTGTGAATACGACACAAACTCGAACTCCTGGGGCAGCTCCCACTGGGGCGTAAGTGTTTGTGTTACTACATCCGGTAACGTTTCTCCTCTCATCCGTCAATTTCCTGATATAGACAAGTAGATCACTCGGCTTACCAGTGGTCAGTGCACTGGGAAGTTCGGGATATACTACCGGCGGCTCTTCCTCGCAAATCATTTCGACATCCGTGTCGGGTGTCGAATAGTGCGAGGTAACAAAACTTGGACTCGGCTCGACGCTTTGTTCTATAATGAATTATGACGTGATATTCAGCCGCGAATGCTTCCGTTAGACGGATAGGAGAACAGACCAGGAGAGGTGGTGATAGCTAAGTCACTTGAATGAGCACGCTCGGTGGATATGACTTCCCCCCACTTACAGGATAGACTCTCTAGCTTCACGCCATCGATAGCATTCTCAATGTTGGACCAGTCATCCTGAACAAAGGTAAATCCGAGGTGCATGTCGCCAATCATACGTACTGACCGCCGCCTTGAAGCTCGATGAGGACCGGCGCGACGAGCTAGACGCATGGCCCTCGTATTTGGTCGAGGATTGGCTCGAACGCCTGTAGGGATGGGAAATCTCCTGGCTGAGGGGGCGACGGACCAGACGCTTATCTTGAGAGAGCGCGCCGGCTCTCTGGCTGATGGTCTGCGTCGGGCGCCGAACGGAGCAAGAGTTTACGCACCTTGAGCCGCTGTACGAAATCTGGGCTGGCCATTGTGTCGAGTACAGGGCGAGCGCAGGGTTCTGACTGTCTCGGTTTATGTAAGGAACCTCACGCGTGTGTGCAATGCCGCGCGCGACCCATCAAATGTCACGCGCACCGACTCAGATTAGAAACGAGTGTATATGTTATTTGCAGAAAATGTTCAGTCCAGCATGCATGCATGAATCGAGCCAGAACAAAACATCAAGGCGGGAGCATGTGAACAGTCCTACGCGAGTGGTGCGATGCGAGAACGGAAACCAAAACGTGGAAAAAAAATCAAGTCCGTGCAGTCAATCCGAAAAGCAACACAAACACATCAAAAGTCCAATTACGCAAAGACGCTACCGATACCAGCCAAAACACCGACCACTACCGCGCCCAGGGTGAAGATGGTCGACTTGCCGAACAAGGCCTCGGCACCACTGAAAGGAACGTAGGATGGCGAAGGAGATGAGCTTGGGCCGTTTCCGCCCGTTCCACCGCCAGTCAGGTTCTGGCCGTTGGGACCAATAGGGCGGGACTGATCCGTAAACTGGCATTGAGTATCAGAGCAGATGCACTTGCCCCCAATCGGGTCCCAGAAGGGAGTGCTGCAGTTGCCAGGAACTAAACAAAGTCATTATGCGGTCGGTCATGAAATGAAAAGTCAACTTACGACGGAAGCGGAGCGGCTGGCCATCAACCGACTGTTGAGGCGGGTTCGGGTTTCCGGGGGTAGGAGTCTCCTGCGGGCATCCGTAGCAGGTGTAGAAGGGGAAGTCGTTGAAAGCGCAGTGCGCGAGCAGACCTTGCTCGTTGGCTGGCATACCGTTGCAAATCTTCTGTGTCACCTGAGGAACGCTGCACTGGAACTCCTTGATCGTGTTGAGCTGGGAAGCCGGCACCGGATTGCGGACCCAAGCGAGAACCTGCTCAGTCGATACAATCCAAACGTTCTGTTGTTGCTGAGCCCAGTCGATGAATCGGTTGATCATGGCCACCGTATCTTTCGGATCGGCGACCCCTGGCACGCCAGGAGCGACGTGGATTGGATGAGTGTACAAGCCGAAGGGCTGGCGGTTCCCGTTGTCTAGGCGGCTGAATAAGCGTTGTTCTCGAATGAAATTAAAAATAGCTTACAATGCGCGGTAAACGTGTTTCGCATCCATTGCTCGACTGCCGAGATGTTGTTCTGGCCAGCGGCATCCACATCGCTAGAAAAAGAACGCCATTCGGTTAGAGTTGGTCATGTGCATGGATTTAGGGGTACTCACAGCCACGGGTCCATGAGATGCGGGCCTTCGACTCCGCGCTCGTCGAAAATCGCGTACATGGGAACTTCCCAGAGACCGGGAAGCTTCGGCTCGCCGTTACAAATACCGGCAACGCTCTGACAGTCGTTCGCCAATCCGTTGTCGAGAGTGTACGGCCAGTAGGCATCAGTGTTTGGATCCGTGACTGGTACACTGGCCGTAGCGCTAGAGTCGTAGAGGAATTTGGCATCGTAGACCGCCTTGAGCGTATCGACCGAGTAGTTCAAGTAGGGCGCACGGAAGCCCTTGATGTCGGTCATGGGGATACCGGCTAGCGAGTTGAGCGCAATAAGGTTTCCGTTGATTTCGTCGGATTGAGCCTCGGCGACGTGGGTCATGGTGTGGTCGGCAATTTCGTTTCCGGCAACATACCAGTCGGTGACCATCGTATAATTGGTGTAGTTGAGGGATGTGTAGTACGTCATTTTCGGTTGACAGCCATTTGGGTTTTTGCGTTGGGCAAGGAATTGGTTAACAGAGTTGATAGTGTAAGCTTGAACGGCGTCGTCGCTATCGAGGCGATTAGTACATCAGGCCGATCTGATCAGCAGAGAACTTACGCAGTGAAAACTAAGAACATGGGCGTGTCCGCCTAAATAAGAAATGAGCACTCGAGTGACCACCCAAAAAAACGCCAGGCAACGCACCTGGGCGATCCCACCCGGGATGTTTGTCGACGCACAAGCACAGTCTGGCAGCTTGCACTTGGACGGGTCGCAGTTGTAGGTAAAGCTTCCGCCCCCTTGGTTGGGCGAAATGCCACCATCCTGCCGCTTGTCGAGAGCGTACTCGACCGAGACCGCTCCTTCGCGGACTTGGTTGTGCCTTATGAGCGGCTTGCGGGGATAGTGGGGCGCATGGGCGGCGGTAAGGAGGGGAAGGGCGGCGAGCACGGCAAGTGCAGACACCATGGTCGAATTAGGGGGGAGAGCAGAAGGAATGCGTGGAGTAGCAACCCGTTTTCTTTATATACGACGATCCACGGACAGCCACTCTAAATCTGGCTGTCACACATCACGCCCACGTGACTTTGCCGGCATCCGACGCGACGACCACAGCCCGTTCCATGACCACCGGGCATCTTCAGAACCTCAACGACGCCCAGCACAAGGGTGTGTACGTTATTTCCCACAAGGCGTCTTCTCATATATTTTTAGCTGTTACACACGACCCGACGAGCGCCCTGCAAATCTTGGCCGGTCCGGGAAGTGGCAAAACAAGAGTCCTAACATGTCGGGTGGCTAACCTAATCATAACGCACTCGCTTGCTGCTTCGTCAATATGTGCGGTCACGTTTACCAACAAGGCGGCCACCGAGATGCGCGTACGGCTGAATCGCCTCGTCGGGGCTGCCGAAACGGCCAAGTTGGTGATTGGCACCTTTCACGCTATTTGCGCCAAGTATGTACCTTTATTCAAAAATGGAATCAATAAATTTATAGACACGCAAGTTTCCTACGACGATACGGAAACTCCATCGGCCTGCCTACGAATTTTTCGATCTGCGATGCAGATGAAAG
The DNA here is from genome assembly GCA_016906575.1 of Ceratobasidium sp. AG-Ba. NCBI lineage: Eukaryota > Fungi > Basidiomycota > Agaricomycetes > Cantharellales > Ceratobasidiaceae > Ceratobasidium > Ceratobasidium sp. AG-Ba. The sequence goes on along the minus strand of CP059633.1, from coordinate 1,129,222 downwards.
GTACCCACCTCTGGCGAGTCTGCCTAGAATTTCAAACTCACAGCCGTTTCAGCAAAAAGACAATAAATATAATCCTGCAAAAACACACTCCCGAACTTGAAGCAGCGAGCATATCACTCAAAGAACCTGTCGTCCGGGCGCTCATCTCAAAAGCCAAAGCAACCGGCCAAACGCCTCAAGAAATGCTCCGTGCAGCATCGTCCATATCAACTCAAGACAAAATACAAGCGGCAGTTGCGCATATATACGAAGAATACGATGCAACACTACGTGCCGCCAACGCGCTTGATTTCGACGACCTTTTGGTCATGGGACTCCAGGTTTTGAAGGCTGCGCCTAGAGCGATTGCGAATTTGAGACATGTGGTTGTGGACGAGTTGTGAGTTCATCTCGGTTCAATTACTTTTGACAGACTTTTGACCAACAGTGCGTTTGTCAGTCAAGATACAAATACGATGCAGTACGAACTTATGAAGGTGCTGGCTCGTGCGTGCGGGGGCTGTGTGAGTGTGGTGGGGGACCCGGACCAGTCAAGTGAGTGCACCGCCCGCTTTTCCACCTACCTACCTGACCTCGGGTATAGTCTATGGATGGCGTTCTGCAGGTATGCTATGCCACTATCGATTTCAAACTGCCACTCACATATCTGAACCTGACTGCCAGATGTAACTAACCTAGGCCGAATGCGAAAGGGTGCGCCACACCTCAACTTTAATCTCGATTCAACCCTAAATCTATTTCCAGATTTCCCAGACACGCACTGCATCCATCTAGAGGAAAACTACCGCTCGACTGGTTCGATCGTATCGACCTCGCTTGCAATCGTATCACAAGGTCGGTCCCTTGGCCTCATCCCACATGACCATCCTGACGATTCCCTGTCAAGACAAACAACGACCACAAAAATCCCTCTTTACATCCCACGCGAGTGGCCCTAAGCCCCTATTAAGAGAATTTCAAAACGCAGCTGAAGAAGCCGGGTTTATTGCTCGAGAAATACGGCGGGTTGTTGCGAGCTCGGGTGGAATGGTCGGATATGGAGATTGTGCCGTCCTACGTGAGTAGCATCGTGTTTTGCCACTCACCCACTACGCGTGCTCTTTCTGCTTTTACCCATAGGAACTCACGTTGCGTTTTCTCTTTCAAATTGCCCACGCTTTCCGTTGCTCAAATTCGTACCGCTTTTCAACTGTTTATACTCACAATATTTCAAGTCCGTTTCAGTGCACTCTCCCGCGCAATCGAAGCCGCGCTCCAACAAGAAAGCGTCCCCAGCCGGGTCCTGGGAGGCCACAAGTTTTTCGAACGAGCCGAGGTCAAAGACGTGCTCGTGTATCTCCAGCTGGCGGACAATCCTGCGTTCACACCTGCGTTCACGAGAGTCGTAAACGTACCCAAGCGGGGTGTTGGAGAAAAGGTATGTGTGGTGTGGATCCGTGTCACGCTCCACTCGTTATCATCCCCCATCTGGATGGCTTCGATTATGCGTGGCCGAACGGTTTCGTCTGACTGGTTAAATTTATCAAGAAGCGCTAATAAGTCTACTTTTGGACATACAGTCTGTTGCAGAAATTATCGCACGAGCCACAGCAGAAAAGACAAGTGCCTTGGACGTGATTGAACGGATCTGCGATGGTACAGCACCAGATATCAAGCCACCCGTTAGACGAAAGGTCGCCGAACTTGTCAGGCTTATCAAGGAGTTGAGGAAATGGGCAGCCGAGGTCTGTCTATTGTCCTTGTGTCTTGTCGCTCTCACACTCGTCCAGCATTATTCACTCACGTTTCACGCTAGGGCGTGCATGCGGCAGACCTCATTCGTCGTACGGTTGATGAGATCGGCTACGAGTCGTATCTCCAACGTACGCAGCCAGACTGGGAGGCTCGGTGGGAGAATGTCCAAGAGCTGATCAACTTTGCGGCTGGTGTCGGGGGGATGGACGATTCCCAGGCTGAAGTCGATTCCGAAGCAGACGAAGATTGGGATGAAGGCGGATACCCATCTGACAATGAGGAGCACAAGGTTCAAACACGTCCCGTCGTTGTCCGAGCGTCGAGTTCAGGCTCTGTCGTGGACAAGATCAAGGATAACGATAAGAAGAAGGCACCAAGTCCGTCTGCGACGAGCGTGCTGAAGCAAGGGACGCTATCCAACTGGCGGAGCGGCTCAGTTCCCAAACCGAGCCCGCCGGTAAAGCCGGAGCCACAACTGACACCCCCTACATTCGGCGATGATGTTCTGGACTTAACCGGAAGTGACGATGATGGAGCCCCTATCCCTGCTCCAAGTGCGCAGAGCGTAAAGATTGCACCAAGGAAGAGAGCAAAGTAAGTTTAGGACCAACTCTCGGTATCATGTGTTTGACGAAGAGTCGGGTCTTGTGCTCAGCCTGCAAACTCCGTTGAGAACGTTTCTCCAAGCGTCGCTGCTGTCTACGGATACAGAGACGAAGGAAGACGATGCTACTGGAGTACGTTTTCCGCTCCACAGTTCTATCGAAGCTTTCTGAGCGAGTACCCCAGAAAGTTACGATAACCACATGCCATGCAGCGAAAGGTCTCGAGTGGCCTGTTGTGGTAGTCCCCGCCGGTAAGTAGGCATCAAATGATATGGGAGGAGCGTAGCTAAAAATGTCTGTTTCCACAGTGGAAGGTGGAACTTATCCTTTCTATAGAGCTGAAGATGTGGATGAAGAGAGGTTGGTTCCTGACGATATCCGACTTGTTGATCTCACCCTCATGATCTGCGTTGATCCAGACGATTACTCTATGTCGCATGTACTCGGGCCCAAGCGTTGCTTTACCTTACATACTCTAGCTCACGAATGGTAGGAGGTGGGTGATCTTTCCCCGCAAACATTCAACGCCAGCTCCATGACATTCCATGCAGGAGAGACCCGGAAGACAGAACTTTCCCAGTTTGTATCATGTATCGTTCAGCAAGATATGGTGAAGCCGCTTGACGGATAACAGTTATCAACCGTGGCTGACAAAACATGCACATCTCTAGGCCCTCTTTCAGCGCAATCTTCCACCGATAACTAAAGACGAGCTGGAATTGTTCGGCAAGCTCCTCACTCGCCCAGTTCCAACAAATGAGCGTGTCCAAAAGAGCCTGAAAGAATTGTGAGCACATGGATTGTGACGTGCTTGGCGCGAGGGTCGAGAACTGACTATCATTGCTTTGACCGGCCTTGATCTACAAGCCGTCGAGTCCAGAGGTTGCGTGATCATGAACTGGATGCACCGGAAGATTCGGATGAAGCGCCTGTCCCCGCGTGGAAATACACGAGAGGCGATTCCCCGGGCGCTAATTGGTCAGGTAGTGGTTCCTCCTGATATGGAGACTCGGTGCAAACACTGACTATATGCGCACTCGTCAGGTGGTGGTTCAACTCCGACGACCCACGAGGGATTTACAAGTCTGTCTCTTGCATCTGTGGCAGCCTTCGGGAGCCGCAAAACCTCCGTTCAGAAAAGACTCTTGCCTAGCTCGGTCGCTGCTTCATCGAAGTCTAGCCATTTGAACAACAATATCAAGGGGAATAGCGCAACCGGGGTTCCCATTATTACTGCGCCATCAATTACGCGTCATCCAGCCAAAGTGAACACTATTCAGCCTAGACCTCTATCGGCGGCAGCTGCAAGTACTAGTACAACTATGAAAGCATCTTCGGCACCGCCAAAACCAGCAAGTTCGGCGTTTCGGCCGCCGACCTTTATCACACCTGGAGCTGGGACGACCCCCAATTCTGCGAGCGTCGCTGGGGTGAAACGGCGACTTGGAATGGGTCATTTGGCTGCTGGATCTCTTTCGATCCAGAAGGCTCGCAGGGTCGATAGAGAGGATAAAGCTGCTGGCGTATGACGTTCGGTGGTGTAGGTCCTATGACGCAAGCCTTAACTTATTGGTCTATGCTATCTTTGTTGATATATATGCGCTATCCGATCCCACTGTATATTAGCTTATACTTAATCCTGACTCCAAGATTGAGAATGACGTCGTTGCCGATGCGATCTCTTGCAGTTAATACAACGGAGTTCACAGAATGCAATCAAAATGATTCACGTAAATTAGCGTTTTGAAGATGCGATGTCCACATCTACTCCAACGGCCTTGATTGTCATATATACGTGAAAATAAACACATGCCAAGGTTTTCTAGAACTTCGCCCACACAAGGGTTTGTTGAAAAGGGAGCCAGCAGTCCGCGATCAAGCGCCCGGCGGTAATAGGAGCAGCGGGGATTGTTTGACAACTGGGAACCCCGTTCAACTCTCGACATCCAGATTGATACCGTTCCCACACTATGGGTAGCACAGAAAGCAATCAGGACACATTCATTTAGTTATCGTCATACGCAATGGCAGCCAGTGCCCTGGTCAAGGGAAGATCCCCGATTTCGAGGGTGAGACCCAGCACCGAACGCCTCATACCATATCATTCGGGTGTAGCGATGAAAGCTAGATAGGTGACCAAAATGACGTAGGTCGAGCTGTGCCTTGCAGAAGGTCTATTAACAAAGTTAGAGACGTTGAAATCCATGTGAGTCTACGCAGGGCTGTCGGTCTTCCAGAGCACCCGGAACCGTTCGGGACCCATTCGGAATACACCAGCGCTGAGCAAGCCTCCCAGCTTGGAATCAAGTCTTCCTTCAACACTCAGTTGAACACAGTGCTGACGCTTTACTCACACGCTAGCTTGATTCGCTGATCCGCAAGCGTTTCCTCGATATGTCGAAGTCCGTATCGCCATTCATTCGGGCGCTCGGGCGGGCTGAATCGATGGAAGACTCGCTTCGTCCTCGAGGTATGGCATCATGTTAGACTTTCGTGCGCCTCTGGCGTTGAATGTGTTGATCGTCGAACATCCATTCGTTGCTGAGCGAGAGCAGCGACCCTGCTTGGCCTCGAACCCAAAGACAAGTATATGCAATGGCGTACCTATGTTAGATAAACACAAGAGGTCAGCTGGTATCCCTCGCTGCATACGGCTGCACTGTTTTGAGGTAAAATTTGACAAAATCGCCGCGTTGTAGAGCGCTTGACATGGTCGCGCCTTGTGGAGCCATTTCGGCCGGAAAGTGATTTTCAGATACCAGCAGACGTGCTCCAGTCTCATTCGTTGGAGACAGCGTACCCCGAACATCCTCGTACCTAGTTACCATGCTGCGCACATAAAATGTGAACAAATTGCACGACGGCGACCTGAACTAGGGCAAAAGCAATAAGCAAAGCAGGTGCAAGGCACTCGCTCCAAACACATACAGGCGAGACCCGAACGCACATACGCGCACCACGCCCATACGCGACACGCTCGCATATCCATCCTGGGATTCTAGTCCAACTACTTCCGCCGCCACTGCCCGTATCCACCCAAGGTTCCACGGCATGACGTCAAGTGCGCTCGTTTCCCTCGGCCGACGCACTCAGGCGCGTACGTTTTTAGCCCATGTGAGATCCCGAACGCACGTTTTACGTACGGCGCTATTATCCGAACAAGGCGATGTGCAGGGTGCAATCGTATCGCATTCAATCCCAAGGAGCACATCACGCACCAAATCGTAGCAATTGCCATGTGTAGCGTGGAAGCAAGATGTGCGACCCTATGGAATCGGACTCGGTGCGATCTCTCAGCGGTTGGAGCGCTCTCAAGTGCGATGATAAAACGTCAATCTCCGTCGCGACCCATTGATTCAGGAGGAGCCGCGCCAAGTCGAAACAAAAAACTTTCGCACACGTTCTCATTGTCTCCCAAGGTCGGAGTTGCCGCTAAAGATAAGCCTGGGTTGGAAGACAGACACGAACATGAAAGGGCAAAACAGAAGCTCACTTGGGAGCGTTATAGTTGCCGATGCGCGCCTGGGATGAAAGCCGAGATGGCCGGTGGATGCCAGCATTCCAATGACTTCGACATGTTAATAATGCAGAAGCCGACGCGCAGCGGTCTGGGCGGGAAGTGCGTGAGCGCGTCGCAGCCGAGATGAATGAGTAATGAACGAACCTCCCCAGTCAGAAAAGCGTCGGCTTGCTAAGCGACCTGACAAACGCACGGCGCTTGCATGATTCAGCAGTCCGCCAGAGCCCACCAGGCTGAAATCGACGATGCGCAAGAAAGGAACGAAACATAGAATGAACGCGGCTGCAACGAGGACCGGAACATATGGATGGGTACAACCGGAGAGATTTGTGCCGCCGACGTTTGCCCGCAAAAGCTCAAAGGCGTCTGAAATGAACGGTCTCGACGCCTGTTTTCAACCACATAGTATGACGACAGAGCAGCGGGGAGACAACGTGTAGGTGAAGGTTAACATTTTCCCGTCGAGCTGATCGTGGATGCGAGATGCGAGAACGTTCTTCGCGCACGATGTGGCCCGGTTCTGGTAGGATCTCACCCACGACCCAATTGAACGCTCGGACCTGGCCCCTGTTCGTATTATTACGTGTCGATGCTTGAATGAACATCCTCAGACGTGGCGGCTCCAAGCAAGATCAGTCGAGTTTGAGATAGGCGTTCGAAAAGAATAGAATAGCATCACGCGAGGCAACGGCCAGGTCACGATTTGGGCATCGACATCGACATCGAGTCCAGCATCGGCCGCAGCAATAGAAACGTCCTCTTCGACACATAGTCTGTTCGTTACGGACCGGAACCCAACACAAAAAAAGCTCAAACACGTTGACGGGGTCAAGGGCTGCTAGTCATTAAGCTCGACAGCTTCGCGCAGAGGGTCTTATGGACCAAGCCGACAGCCAGATCTGAGAAGGTCGTCACCCGGGGCGATTGAGCCACGTAGCAGAGCATAGCATGATGCAGAAACGCGGGGTGGGTGTTGCTTATCGTGTACCTAGTCGGAGCGCGATGCCGGGAGGCGCAGGGAGAAAGGATGCGAGCGATAGCGAGAGGCGTTCGAGAACGGAAGTGATAACCAGAAAAAGACGAGCTGACAGTTCATTTGAGCCGTTCCTCGCTCTCGCGTGTGGGGTAGACGAAGGCGTTGAGAACATTGGATGCACCCGTTGCCGGGAGGTAGCTGCCGACAAACTCCAGGAATGGAGAGAAAGCACCCTCCACCCCTGCGCGGATGGCTATATGGGATCCAAGAGCCGACCCGATGCAAGGCCGAATGGACCGACGCACGCAGAGAAATGCGGGGTAGGTCGCCACAGGTAAGCGCCCGCGTGGCGGCGTTTGTGCGGTGTGGGGATAGGCTACACGGATGAATGCGAACGAGCGGGCCCAGCGCAAGATGGATCACGCGATCCGTACGTGGTGCCCGATGGTCGCATAGCGAACTCTGGTCGATGAATTGTGTGATTTGTCCCTGGTCTATCGCACGTTCTGAACATCACTACGATCCTACGCAACAGTGCGGGGGATCAACTGTCACAGGGATAAATGAGGAAACTGAGCGATAGCGAGGTAGATTCGAAGACGAAAACAAGGGACTAGCAGTGCGCCCCTAGCTCAACTCGTTTGTTGTCGTTGTATACAGATCGCGCACCGCTCAGTGGTCAGAGATACCGACGTAAATGCTAAAAAAAATACGAGCAAGCCCGAGACATGGTCTGGCCGAACAACGCAAGGTCCGGTCTCCACTTCCGTCAACACGTGTAAATACGGACCGGTTGCGGAGAAAATTGTCAAGCGAGGGGTGACCAGCTGAGCCAGCACGTTGCAGAACGCTCAAATGGAATTCCTTTTCGAGCGAATGGGAGTGAATAAGTACTACGTTTAAGCATTTGGGGGAGTGGGCGATACATGCATCGTGGCCTGCGAGGGGGGGATCGTATGGAAAGTCACGGAAAGCAAAGCCGCAGGGGAATGGCAATGCCGTGTAGCCCGAAAGAGTGTCGGGCGCCTAGAACGGCGGGCGAGATGGTGTGTTATCAGAGTTGTGGGGACCGAGTGCGCTGGGACCGCGCCAGCACAGTCGGTCGGCTTGGGAGCAGGCTTGGTTTGGGACAAGTCGACAATTCAGAGTCCCGAGTAGTAAACAAGAACTGGCATGGGCGTGCGATGATCACGCGATAGACATCAGCGAGTTCCTACCCCGCATTTCTCGCCACAGACGATCGCGAACCACGTTGGGCATGTGGGGGATGGGATAGAGCATCGGTGGACCAAGGAGGTGGAGTCGAGCTCTCGGGCAGCGCATATACTCGCCTGACAAACGTATCTTGACAGGAGTTTGGAGGAGCCGAGCGGGTGTGCTTTTTGGCGGATAATGAATGGCTGGGAGTGTCGAGAATTGGGATGCATATGGTTGTGAGTTGAGATTCAGCAATAGGGAGCGTAGACCCATTCAAAGGTGTGGGGCCCGACCGTCGACGACCGAGGTCGACGATGGAGCGTCGCCATAGGCGAAGGCACCCCAGATTCGCGACCAGGGACGGAACTCGTGATACGTTCGAGCCAATGATACGACCGCGGCCTGATACATGCCGGAGCCTGAATGCGCAGCGTTGGTACGGCCGATGGCGCGATTGGCCTGTGTCGGGTTCGCAGAGTGAGCGACGGTGGCGGTGGGGGATGTATTGAGTATTAATGAATGTCTGAATCTGAATTAGCTCCACTTGCCGTATCGAATGTAATAGGCCAAGAATATCGTGGTCCTGTCGTCAGACTTGTGTCATACGTTGACGACAGCGTGCTGCGGACTGTGGCTCCTCGGTGGGCGTGGTGGCGGGGACGCTGGATGACAGGGCGGGTGGTGTTTGGACGGCATCGGGAAAAGCGCGGGAAACTCCGATCGAGTGGCTCCCGGCGGCAAGCAGAAGCGAGTGATTTGAAATGAAACGAAGCCGAAGCCAGGGCTCGTGCTAGAGGGCAGGAGGGGCTGCTCGATAAGGAAGGACAGATGTCGCTATGGGCTATGCATAGGGCCCGGCTGGAGGATATCTAGGCCGGGATGCGAGAGTGGTGGGCCGTCCCAGTCCTGTCCCCCAACGACAGTTTTTTGCGACCCCGCACTTGCTTATCGGTCTGGTCCCAGTCCCGATCCCCCGGACATCTCACTTCTGTACACGCCGCTTTCCGCCCGGCTTCTTAGCTTGACCGCCGTTCTTAAGGCCTGCGATCCTGTACCGTCCACCCAGGCTCTGCCGCCCTCCCCCCTGCTCACGACCATCACGATGATGATGACCGCGTCGGCCACCACATCCCCGGCCCCAAACATGACGTCAGCCCGCCGCGAGCGCCGACACCACCGCTCCGCCTCGGGCTCCTCCTTCTCATTTTCCGACGACCGCGGCGCCTTCTCCCCACTCACCAACCTCCCCCGCCGTGCCCGCAGCATCGCCGACGTCGCGACTGTCTCGCCCCCACAGCGTTCGTCGTCGACATCCCCGTCCCGCCAGAAAAAGGCCTCGTTCACGCTCGGCTCGTCGGACGAAGACGACGACGAGGACTGCCCGCTCGTCCGCGAGGTCAATCAGCGTGCCCGCGTTGCCAAGCTCACCGACGAGCACTTTGGCGACTTTTCATTCGACGCAGAGGCCCACAAGGCCAAGACTTCCCAGCTTGCGCAGCATGACGAGTCTGAGACCGAGACCGAGGCTGACTTTCCTCCTACCCCCGTCGGTGACGCTCCCCCAACCCCAAGCTCACCATCTCCACCAACCTCGCTGCGCCGGTCCCGTTTCCCGCGCTCTCGCCTTCGCCCGTCAGATCGGCGGCTCCTCTCCCACCGCTCACAATTCCCGATGCGCGACTGACGACATCTCCCGTCACGCGCTCGGCCTCGTCTCCATTCCTGTCTTCTCCCGTTGCGCCCAAGCACGACACCCGCACTACGCCGGCTTCGTCGATCAGCTCGACGCCCTACAGCTCGGGAACGTCGACCCCTATCTGCTCAAGAACGGCCGCCCTCTCAAACCCAGCCTGAAATCCAGGGTCAGCCTCTCGATGAGCTCGCCCGATGTGTCGTCGATGCTCGCCCAGGCCAAGAGCGCGCCTAGCACACCCAGGGTTCACTTCCCAACACGTGAACGGTATGTCTCATCGACGCGCGATCACTGCATGCCATCAAAACTGACACGTTCATCCCAGACTCGAGTCCGTCGTCCTCTTTGACAAGCGCGCCCGCCCCCTCGAGGTCGCGTCGGGCGACTCGCCCCTCGCCTCGCCTCGCGGCTTTTTCGGCGAGATGGACTCGGGTTTCCGCATCCGCAGCCAGTCTAGCTTTCCCTTTCCCAACATGTCCCCCCGCGGATCGCCGCGAGGCTCGACCACCAATCTCCAGGGCTTGTCGGCCGCGGTCATGGCCAAGACCAAGCTCAAGATCGCCGTTTCTCGCAGCGCGCCCCTCCAGCCGACTCCCAGATCCGATGCCCATGTCCATCTCGCGGCCGTTCGCCTTTTGGGCACTCGCATGAGCGGAAGCGTTCTCGTCAAGAACATTAGCTTTTCCAAGCGGGTCGCGCTTCGCTATACTTTTGATAATTGGGAGACGACGAGCGAGGTTTCCGGCATGTGGAGCTCGCCCAACGCTCTCCAGGACTTGCCTTCCTCTGGATCGGACAACAAGCCCAAGCCATTCGGCTCGGAGGAGACCGAAATCGATGTTGCCCGCGGTATTCTCGTTCCCGCTCCCGACGGCTGGGATCGGTTTGTGTTTAACATCAAGCTCGATGACGTCGCGCCCTATCTTAGCAAGCGTCCGATGCTCCTGGCCGCCAAGTTCGAGGCACCGGGCGTTGGCGAGTGGTGGGACAACTGCAATGGCCTCAATTACCGCTTCGAGTTTGACCATGTTCCCAAGACGGAGCCCAAACCGGAGGCCAAGACCGAGTCCCCTGCGCCCACCATTGTCGGTCGTCCGCGGTCGAACACTTCCCCCGCGCCCCTTAATACCGATGCGACTCTTACCGATTTGCCCTCGGCCACTTTGTTGTCGGCCAAGCTCAACTCGGTCGTTGAGAAGCAGGCGCCGGTCGAGGAGGACGCAGTAACCCGCCCGAGCTTGAAGCTCCAGTTCCCGAGCGACGAGACCATCACCCCAGCCGATATGACGTCCGATCTTGGTGCAGAGGTTGTCGCTCCCAAAGTCGCGACCATCATTGCTCCAGTTGAGAAGAAGATCCCCCTAACCCTCACTCCTCCCGATTCGAACGCATCCTCTCCTCGTGAGGCGCCGGCACCTCTTCCTGCCCCCCTCCCAATTGCTGCCCCGGCTGCCAACCTACCGTCCCCGGCCGAGTCTCCGGCTTCGCGCAAGCAGCCAAGCCCGTTGCCCTCGCCTTCTGCCATCGAGGCTCCCGCGCACAACACGACCAACATCAAAGATCAGTCCTACGCCGACTTTATCGCCAAGTACTGCTTTGCCGGTGCCGGGGCCTCTGCTCCTGCCCCCGCCTCGCGCCCTGCTTCGACCGGGTTTGGGGCACCCTTGAGCGGAATGGGGGCCTCGACCGGGTTCGGGACCTCCAACTCTTACGGAAGTTCCCTCTCTGGCAACAGCTGGGGTTCCCCGCGTCCCAACTTTGGATGGGGCGCGACCACCAGTGCTCCTGCCCACAACTCTTGGGGCGGGGTCGGCTTCTCATACGGCCATTCGGCCAACTCCTACTCGGGAGGAGATCTCTAAGACAAAGGCGGACGTCCCGTGGATAGCGATCAGGGTGAGTTTGCGCCTAGTGTTTGGTCTCTATGAAACAGTCACTGATAGAACTTGCCCCTAGGGTTGACCCTCCTCTTCGTTGATCCTCTTATCTATTGCGCTTACTGGAAAACGACCCGTCGAGGGTCAATAGCGTTCTTCTTCATCTAGTCCCCCGCAATCAAACGTACATACATACGACTGGAGTCCTCGGAATTGTGTCCAAAGCAAATTCTCTCCTAGCATTTAACCTATTATTCCCTGTTTCTCCTTCATTTGTTTTGTTTTTCTTGTGTTTGATTAGTCCGCCGACTGTTGGCGGTGTACTACTAGTGCTGTGTCGTCTAGCTTCCTCATGCGTCTTTTCGTCATATGTTGTCTGGACCGGTCCATTCCCATTACTCATGCCTTCCTGGACATTCATGCCTCCCTGTTGCTTCCGCTTCCAGTATATACAATCCTTTTTTCGCTCTTATCTCTTGTCGTTACCCCTAAATTTCGAGTGTGAACCAACTAGATTCAATCAATCAATAGAAACTTGTACCCTGATGTGATGCGCGCGACTTGTTTGCAGATGTCACGTGGTAAACTCTCCCGCTCATGAGCGCCTGATCTGCCTATTTTGAAATTGTCCACAATCGTCCTCTCGACAATCTCATCGGGCCTTCGGGACTTGAGCACTCTCGCGAACGAAACACGCGGATTTCGGACTCCGCTTCGGTGCTCGGTTTGGGACATGGTGGCACTTTTCTTACCAAGGCGAGCCGGCGAAATGGTTCTGGCGAGCTTGATGTGCCTGACTTGGTCTGGTCGTGAAATTTCTGACTCGGTTCTCGGTATGAGCGTCAAGCGCAACGGCGTGTTCATCTTGCCGAATTGCCACAGCAAAGGCTGTTATTGTCCAGACTATTCAGATCTAGGAATGGCGTGCTTTTCCCTTTACTCCACACCCCGCGAGTAGGAAATTTTTCTGTCTTTTTCTTTCATCTATGAGGCTGTTGCCAGATCTTGGTCGAACAGGTTGGGGATTCTGGGGTATCACTCGGGTAATTCCAAAACCCACCTCGCCCGCAGCCGGGACTCACACACTTGGCGGGTCCAGTCTAGGCTCTTTCTGTGCCGGCACAGGATTAACGGTACGTAAACGTCGGTCGGTATGTACACAAACTCGTACGACAGGCTTCGCGTTTATCGATTGTCCGACCGATAAGCACGGGTGTACTCATATCGGACTCTCGAGCACCGAGGAACGTGTGAGCATCCTACGACTCGCAGATTAGGTGTGGAGCGTGGCGTCTTGCGCAGATCGCGTTGAATCCGTTCATTGTGGACTTGACACTGCCCGACGAGGCTAGCCCAAAGTGAGGTGGATCTGGAGTTGACGTGATACGGGAGGGCGCTTACGGATCGCTCGGGGATAGAGATCCATTATTGCGCGAGCGTTGGTCATCTGATGTGGAGGAGTAGCTCGTTTTCTTAATGAGCGGGCTCTATTTGGCTCGGATTCTGTCACGTGACTCGATGGATGAATTTTCTTACCATCATCTCTGAACATTCCAGTCGTCGACTTGTGCGGTTGATGCCAACTGAGGCGGCAGAGTGGAGCCCTTGGAGTACCCCCGAATGCTGCGGAGTATAGGGACTCGTCTTCGCTGTTCAGCCAATCTCTGTGCTTCCCGACAGTTATCTGCGCCCCCACGCCGGTTGGCAATCTATCTGGCGGGAACAGGCGGCGCAACACTGCCGGCCGCCTTGGAAGGACACGTTTTGCACGCGCACCTACTCTTTTTGTACATAGCTTCGTCTTCCAACAGAACGGGATGCCCGACTCTATGAAATGTCTCCTGTCCTCGACGGGCTTCGGATCTCGCACTTATGGTCACCACATAGCTTACCCCCGCATTCATTCTCGCATCTCACGCGGCCGTTACTCATATGCGCACGGAGACCCACGTCGAACGCTGGGGCGCCGGACAATTGGCTATAGCTCCCCCGCACTCGCCATGGTCAGAAGAGCACCCCACTTTTTTCCCTATCGATTCGGGCGAGGCTGCACCCGTTTCCCGAGCCCCTGTCGCTAGACGCCGCGATGAGTCGCTTCATCGATGCGAGTTCAGTGAGGGTGTGATGGTATGCGCGTCTGGTTTGGGAACGCCCGGTGTGCTCTGGCCAAACTGCGGGGGAGGAATGATAGGCACAGAGGGAGGATCCGAATGGTACGCTCTCGAACGGGGCCGGTGCAGCCTCAACACCCCTCCCAGCGACCATCGAGGGGCTTCTAATGGCCTATCACGATCGTAGGCTCGAGCGTTACGCACAGGAAGAGTCGGAATCGTCCAGGATCTACACTAGACGCAAAGCCATAGCCTAGCTAGTTGGAAGGAAGACGAGATAACATATTCAGGATCTTGTCTACTCTGGTAGAACTCAATGGATCTTCGTATCGCTGCGGCTACGAACCTGTCATCTGGCGACCCCTTTGCTTGCGGGGATGACGATCATCCACAGGGTTGTCACCGCCACTCATTCAAATCATGGATTTGTGTACCTAGTATACACATATACACACAAGGTCCGCCGTGACGTATGAAAATTTATGCGCATCGGCGCCGCGCTCGTCAGGGCCCTGTTGGATTCAGCGCGCATCCTTCCCATATGGCGGCGGAGGTTACGAAACGAACCTCGGCCCCAAAAAGTCTTAGCGTGATGTGAATCGCAGACCGCAGCTTCCCGGAGCTTTCGGCACCCCTCTGTTCTCATCAACTTCGAATAATACAGCGGATTCCAAACGCTCAGTCATCCTTGTAGCGGCCGCGCAAGCAAGTTCCTGCATCGTATGTATACTATCGAAACATTAGCCGATTCGATATACAGAATGGATTGCGTTTACAAACAACAGGCGAGCAAGAATCAACACAGTTCGAAGGAGAGAATTTTTGCGAGCCACTGTATCAGTGTGGACGGCGTGTATAGATCAGACAGCGAAAAAAAGGGAAAGGAAGGAAGGCCATAGAACCCGACCCGTATCGAGGGGTATACACAAAGGGTGGCGGGCAAGGTGAGTGGGGGAGTGGGGGAGTGATGAACAAAAGACAGCGCTCCGTCGACTGCTAGAGGCAACAAAGCCATAAGTCCCAATAGGAAAATGGAGAACATATACAAATCATGCGAGTAGATGAATGAAAACAACGACGAAAGATATCGGATTCAGCAGGATCCAGAGGCCGCCTCGCCCGGTCGTGTATTTCTAAAGGACGTTTTCATGAGGTCATAACGTTTGGGCAGTCGTAAAGGGCGTGCGTCCTGAGGGCCATGCTGATACCTAGTACATGTGAACGGTTCAAGAGATAAGGGTCGATGACAAAACTTGAGAGAATCCGAGGGGACAAGTGATCGCGATACCAGCCCAGCGCGCAAACGCGAAGGTTCGTGAAAAAGGGAATGGAAGGTGGTGTAAATTTAGAGACCTGCGAAGCCGCTGGGGGCACTCCAGCTGCTGTATGCTCCGCCAGCGGTGCCAGGCGTGCCGAGGACAAAGCTTCCCCCACGAGGCATCCCATTCTTCGAGGTCGTCGCAGGCGAGTTGGCACCAGAACCAGCAGGAGACCCGCCGCGAGGGCTCGACTTGGGAGAGTTGGTAAAAGGCCCGTTGGATAATCCCATAACCCCAAGCAACGGGGCCGAGGACGAGGTGCGCGAGGGGCCGGGACCGGTAGGGGTGTTGCCCCCCGTAGGCGAATGGTTGAAGCAGAACCGACTGAGAACCTCAGAATACGGTAGTGTTCCCAATTCTAGGGAACCCTCCTTGGCATCTTTCTCAGTATTGGGCGAAGCGGGGTCCTGAGACGGGCTTGGAGGGCTGGTGATGAGCATCGAGGTCGATGGGGAAGAAGTTGGAGACAACAAGCCGTTGTCTTGGGGTTGAGGCGGCATAGACGGTGCGGGAAGGGGATTGCGCTTCGCTGGCGGCGAGGACGAAGGTGAGTTGTGAGCGGAGTCGGGAGGGGTCAGGGTAGCAGGCATCTGAAAATAATTGAATCCCGCAATATTGAATACTCAGACTACTATGGACATCATACCGCCGCTGCGTACCTTCAATGGCGCAACCTCTGGCGAAGGCACAAACACATCTCGCTTCTCTGTCTGATGGAAATCCACCCCAAAGTCGCTCGTCAACAGACCGAGCTCGCCCTTGGGCGTGTCGGGCGACGACGGCGGGCTGATACGGTCCTCGTCCTTGTCCAGCGGCTTCTTCTCAAAGGGTGGCCGGGCAGTGGCGCCTTGGGCACACCGCCATTGGCAGTCGGGCTGACGTAATTCGAAAGGCGCAGATGAAGCACGTGAGGGGAGGGACCGCACTGGACCGGCGCCTTGATCGGGGGAGGTGGAGTGACCACCGATGTCGAATATGAGCGAGGCTTTGTCAGAGGGGCAGGTGGAGCCGGAGCCGGTGGGGTCGCGCTTGCGTCCGAATGGTACGTAAATTGAGGCGGGGCGAATGGCTTGGTCGTGGAAGATTGGTCCGCGTTTGCAGCACCAGGCGTGTCAGGGCGTTCGAATTCAACGCGGTAATTTTGCCCATTGTTATTGTCCCACCATTCCCCCACACCGTGTGCATCGTATCGCACCACGCAAAACAGGGTGCGATTGGGCAAGCTGCGTTCAATGTCATCCAGTTTGATCGTAAACGTAAACTTGTCCCACGAAGCGTCGCTAGCTCCAGGGATGATCCCCGGTGGGAGACTGGCACTGTATGCGGCCATGATCTCGCTTGCGGTTTCCCAGTTGTCCGTCGTGTATCGCACGATGACACTTTTTCCAAAGGCCACGTTTCGGACCAGAACAGTCCCTTGCAAACGCGGCGGGCGTACGGGCGGCAGGGATAGATACTGGAGATGGACATAGGATTGCGGGGGTGGCTGGAACGCGAGCTGCGTTGTCGTTGGGGCAAGTCGGACGAGCGTGGGCGCTGCAGGAACGCGGGGGAAAGGATATCCTCGGCTGTTTTCCGTCTCTGTTTCCGTTTCTGTGTCGTCTGCGCCGCCGTATTCCCCAGAAACGGCAACTGGACGTGCACCCTTGTCGAACAGCACGACTGACTCGAGCCTGGACGATTCCGTTAGGTCAACACGACATACAATAGACATAATAGGACGCACCCTAGCTCCTTGAAATGCACTCGGGGAGTCGCGGGGGCGCTCTTTGCAATCGGGCGCGGACCGCCCATCGCTGATATATTAGGTGAGCTCAAAGAGGACTTGAGGCTGGGTTTCAGCGGTTGGCCATTAGATTTCCGAATTACAGGCGTGCTCGTTCCAGACTCTGTTGGAGAATGACGACCGTACTTGTCCAGCCTCGCGTCGGCCATAGACGCCGAGCGCCCATGGCCGCCTCCGCCGAAGCTCTTCTGTGCGCCTCTGGATAGATGTCGGGCCGCTCCGAGCTCGGCGCTAGACGCACCCGGAATCATCGACGACGAGGCCGATCGGATCATCGGTGAGGGTAAATCGACGTCATTAGCGCTGTCGTTAGCAAAGGACGACGTAAAGTGAGATAACGCCCCAAGGGGGATGACGGCCGCCCGGCGGGTGATGGGCTCATTTGCTGCTGGCTCTGGGGAGAGCAGGGGAAAGGGGACCGATGTGTCCTCCTCGGGCTTGGTGTATGCGGCCGACGTGTCGATCGAGAGTGTTTTTGCGAGCGAGGGGGATGCCCGGGGCGATGTGCCGTTGAGGGCCCAAGCGGGTGGGCCGGCTGCGGAGTCGGGGTCGGGGTGATATCGCTGTCATCCTCCGGCTTGAAGACGGGGCCGTTTTCGGTCGAGGGGCTGACCTTGGGGCTGGTCGATGCACTCTCAGACGAGGAGTCATCACCGACGCTAAACTTGGCCCGGCCACGGCTGGGGCTGCGCTCGGCCGGGGGGAGGACTGGGGGGCCGAGAGCGGCGAGAGATCTGGGGACGGACGCGTCGGCGGTCAAGGGAGCGGTGAGGTCGATGGAGGAGGAGGGCGCGGACGACTTGACGCGTCGGGGGAGGCCACGGAGGGGCTTGTGCGCACCAGGCCCGCGTTCGTTGGAAAAATTGATCATGCCTGCAGACGGGTTGCGAGTGCGGCGGGTGGACTGGGGTGGCGGGGAGAAGGAAGGGTCACTGCCAAACAGATAAGATGCATGAGTACAAGAGGCGCAGGAGGACCTGGGAAGGGAACGGACCCTTGCGTGGGACGGCTGAAGTGCGGCACATCAACGGCCGTAAATGCAGAGGATGGCGGAGAGTATGGCATGGCAGGCAGCTGGGCGGGATCTAAGCTGACGGGTGATGGCCTTGGCTATATAACGCACCTGTGTGTATCAACAGGCTGACTGTCCGGGTAATGGTCAGCACCGCGTTGGGGACGCACACAATGACGTCCTGCAGAAAACATATCGGGACAGGCCTGCATATAGCATGGGACGGGACTCACCGCTCGGCCGATGCGAGAAGGGTGGCGGCTGTCGGGAGATAGCAGTGCCGGAGTCGGTGGCGCAGGGGACCCGAGCGACGAGCTGGGGGTCTAGCTGGCTGGAGCGGCCGGGTTGGGGGGGAGTAGTGAGGGGGGCTGTGGTGGGAGGAATGGATATGCGATCAGGAGCGGCGCTAATGAGAAAGCGCTGGATTTGCAATCACTGCATTTCCAATTGAGCTTCGGCCCAAATGCATCCAACATTGTACCTTGCCGTGAGCCTAGCCTGATCGTGCCGATGCGCAACCCATGTGCTTTCCCCGCACTCTCCATCACTGCACCCTATCGCTCTCTCTGCTCGCCCGTCGCTCGGTACCCTCTCCTCGTCGCCGGCCATGCGCTCGGTCGCACGCCCGAACGTATATAATCGTCACATGTAATCGTGCCATGCTCTCGACCCCCCAAGCCGACTACTCCCGCCCACCACCGACTGCAGTCGGCCCCGCCAATTCGGTCGAACCCTATCGATGCGTTATCGCCTGGCGCATACCCGCTCACATAACATCAACAAGGCCCAGCTCGCCAGGCAGATGCCGAAGCGTCTTGGTTCTGCCCGCTGCTCGTCTGGCTCAATTCCTAGTCGAGCTTCCTCATTCTCGATCACCGGGTGGTGCTCCCCTCATTCGCACTGGATCCTGGGATCCGTGACGAGACTCAATTGCGACCCAGCGCGTTGCCCTGTTCTCGCCCAGGAAGACAACAGAACAGAACACCTTGGGCTGAATTCGATGGCCGCTTGCTTGGAGCTCTCCCATCAGGTTGACATGCCTAGCCTGTCTACCCAGTATGCCCATTCCAAGGTTTAATGCACCCGTTTGTGCCTGCCATGCTGCCCCAGGCTTGAATTTCAGCCGGGAACGCTTGAGTCTATCATAGCTTTACACCCCCAAATCGTACAAAAGAACCACGCAAATCCCACAACCCACCCCTCGCACCAAACTCGGGTATCAAAATCTGGCGTTCAGGGCTGGCAATCTCCAGCACCACCGTTGCGGTCGGCGCCCACCCTCTGTCCATCATTGCCGGATATACCCACATCTCGCGTGAATGAGATCAGAACAGCTATCGCAATACGTACGAACATCGTCTCGTGTCAGTCAAGGATGCACATTCTCGCGACGAGGCCGGTCATCGGGTCAAACAGGAGGTCTACACGCACGTTCGATGATAGCTCCATCTCTGATTCCGCACCACCGTCAACGTACGTCGTGCTGGAGGGGTGACGAATCTGGGGTCGTGTCTCTGTCTGTCCTAATCTCCAGTGACGTTGGAGCAGCATGTGCCCCCCACATTACGCACTATCCTAGGCGGGGCCAGTGGGGTAATAGGTGTCTCTTATCACGTTGGACCTCTTTGCCCGATTCTTCAACATGTGTTTCCGTACCCGATTCAGTAGTCACACTAATAGTAATGACATTTCGCAAGAGGAACCCCCCTATTCATCGGGCTTTCAACCTTGCACAGAGTCTAGAGGCTGGTTTTCGCCACGAAACGCCTGTTTCGTCTCTGCATCGTTGGAGCGCGAGCGCCCAGGACGAAAACTGTATACGGGCTCAGGGTTAACACGTTTAGAAATCGGCGACTAAAATCCATTGGCTATCATCGTCGTCCACAACCGGCGCGATCGTCGTCCTGATCGCTCAGGTGCCGATCCTGGTATGAACCGTGTGTGCAATCCCCACACACCAACAGTTCGCACACTAGAAGCGCTCATAGACTCCAGATATGAAACATTTTATCAATCTCGAGCTAGCCTAGAATCTAACAGAAATTTTTGAAGCGGCCGCCGCATTCAACAAGAATCAGCGCAGTTGAACTGGGTTGAAACTCAGTCAAAACTGGGCCTTGATGAACGACTCAACGCCGTTATCGGTCGTCTTCGGATACATACAGAATCAGGCCTTTCTGTCAGCCACAGCCCCCGCACATTCGCTTAAATTTTTTGAATGAAATTCGCGTGCGCTCCCCGCAAATAACACTACCTCGGCCAAAGCAAATCCCGCCGTGGCTACAGATGGCATGTCACGTGCTAAATGTTTTTCCGAACAGTAATTTCCGAGAAGCGGACGGGCGATGATGATCGGCGCTGCTCGCGATCGTCGATGTCGGGGGCTGCCAATTTCCACCTATATCGAGAACAAAATGGCGAAAATCAATCTCGCTGATCGAGCCACGCGCCGTCCCGAGCCGCGGCTGTCGGCCCGGCTCAGGGGGCGGGGGAGCGGTCACGGGTGCACCAGACTGACATGCGCATCGCCCAACGGAACTGGGGGTGAGAAAATGACGTCGATTAGGCAGGACACAGGTACAAAAACGCGATGCTGGGGAACCGTTGCGGGGGAGGCCAATCGGAGACCTAATGCCAAGTGCTCCTCCGCTCCGTCGACCCTGTGCACGTCGCCGTGCGGATGTGCTCGCCTATCAGCTCGAATCTAGTAGCGATCTCGGCCTCTACCTCCGTAGTAGTAATCGTCGTCGTATCGACTGCGCCGATCGTCGTACGTGGGCCTACGCCTGTCCTCGGACCTAGGGCTGCGGTCCCTCCGATAACCATCTGAATATCTTGAACCGTACCGGTCTCGTTCATAGTAGTCACGGTCATAGTCCGCATAGTATCGGCCACGCCTGTAATACCTGGGTACTTGATGTTAACAGTCGGTTCGTGTCAATCGAGGGAGATTGGGTATTCGGGGTTGGAGATGAAGTCAAGGCAGAGCGCAGTTGTCCACATCGTTTTCGAATGTCTGACTCTTGTTGAGCATCGCTCCCGAACCAATTCAGTAAGTCAGCGAACACCCCGCCCACGAAACGCCCCAATCACCCCCACCTCAAATGTTGATATCACACTCACCGATCGTCGTCTCGGTCGTCGTAATAGTTACGTGGAGCATAGGGACGCTCGTACTCACGCCTGAACCCCTTGTAAGCCCCAGGTGTAGGCGTTCTCGCTCTACCTCGTCGGGCCTGTGATCTATCGTCAGTGCCTTGTATTGCTGCCGTAAGCTGCACTCACCTTCTCAACACGCAGGGCCATGCCTTCCAGTACATATCCATTCAGCTCGCTAATCTCAGTCTCGGCTTCCTCCAGCGAGGACATCATGACGAATGCAAAGCCACGAGACTCTTTGGTATGTGGATCGTATACAATCTGCGTCTTTTCGACCTGCAACGGGAAGTTGCGTACATGATTGATGAGATCCTGCCTCGCAGTGGGAGATATCAACTGCGTGGATAGTCACCTTGCCATACTTGCTGAACACATCCTCGAGCACCTGATCTGTTACACGCCGATGTAGTCCAGATATGTGGAGATTGGTGCCTGGGTTGCTCGTATCGCCTCTGCCAGCACAACGTACGATCAGAACTTTCAAATGTCATATACGCTGTATGGGCACATACCTTCTTCCTTCGCGAGCAGGGCTAACGCTGCGTCGAATGTTGTGATCCGATAGCGCGGTTCTGTCTTGGTAGGGGTCTCGTTCGACGTGGCTGTTGGAGGTCGAGCCCCATGCGTCATTACCCTTGGATTCCCCCGCATTGGTAGGGTTGCTGTCGGCAGAGTCTTCCCATGCTGAGTAAAAACAGTTGTGTCAGTTGTTGAGATTGGCGTCCCGGCGGAAAAAAAAGACAGGTGGCAAAAAATGTCGTCATTTCGTCGACAGTCGACAGTTGGGGGTTTCACAACCTTGAGTCTCAACAGGGTTATTGGACGCGCGCTCCGGGAATCTAAAAATATTTTTGATATACAAAAGCTGGGGTATTGCTTATCCCAGGCTGTTGCGTATGCAAAGAACATTTCTCTCAAGCGAGAAAACTTGTTGACGATGCTTCCAACCAGAACTATCGAACCGGGGTGTCGAATATTGATCCTTTTTGTATAACGTACCATTAACCATAGTTGATGTCGCTCTTGAGTAAACTGTTGGGGTTGGAGAATGCTGGTCGTTTGCGGCTGGGTGACGCGCAAATTTGATATTCGGGCTTTGTTTGTCAGTAGGAATAAGCGCCTATAGATGCAGGCTCCTCATGACTATCACCACACTCGAGCAAGTGTACCGAAATCAATGTTCGATATCAAAGGATTAGACTATCTTCTAGACCAAAGCATCTCATATCCGTCTATTCACACTGCCGTTGTTTCTGACCTGAGTGGGGCGACTCTTACTTTTGTCGACACATTCGACACAACCTCCGAGGCTCAGAACCGACGCGTGCGGATCGTCGCTGCTTTGGGAACTGATGCATGGCGCGAATCCGTGACCAGTCATCTCGTTCGCGAAACTGGTCTGTCGGCCGACGATTCCGGGTCTGCAACTGCTATGGGGAGAGTCGAGTGCGAGGTATGTTTGATGTTGTTCCCCATAATGTGGGTCTTTCAAGGTTAGACTATACTGACGATCCTCATTACTCACTGCGTAATCTAGTTCGGCCGGGTACTTACACTTCCGGTACATGGAGAAAAAATCGAAGCTCTCGATCCGATTCTCTTGGTTACCCTCAACGGAACGGCAGACGCATCTTGGTCGAGCTTACAAGAGAAGGTATGCATGATCGGTCGCACCATCTCTAACCCAACGCCCATCCCATCCTTATCTGCTTTCTTTCAGGGATGTGCTGTCGTTGAGCACCTGAGCTCATCGATTGCATCCATTGGTGACGAGCTCAAGAACAGCCAAACCCCGCCGATAATGAAGTATACCCAACCTCGGGGGCGATGATTTCTCGAATTTTCATCGCGCCCTACCGCCTGCATCATTTCATTCACGTCTAAATGGTTTTCACAATGCTCTGCAATCGAATGCTATTGCGAGTTCTTAATTTCACTGTTGGAATGGTTCGGTAACCTACTAGAGCCTTCTGTAGGGCTTCGGACCGGGTATCAATGCTGTTCAACCCTTGTTGCATCGTCTTACAACATCTATCTTCACTGAAGGCTACCAGCGTGTGCTGCAGTCTCTAAGCGAAATCCATGCTGTAGTTGTATTTGATAAAGAAATTGGACCGGCTCGTTTCCGCATACGACATTGCCAGCCCTGGGTATTTTATACATTCAAATGCATCGGATTTTCGATTTCAGCTTCGAGCGATTTATTTCCCGTTTATCTCATTAGTGTCAGCATCAAACTGTCTTGCACATCTCGGATTAGTTAATGCGTAACTGCTAAGACGATGATTAAGTCCGCGCCACGTTCTGGCCTGACCAACATATGATAGTAAATCAAACGAGACTCGTGCGTAATGATTCGATCCTCATCCAACTAAATTGACCGCTACGCTAGTCACCTTGCTGTACTTTCCTGTCGATTAGCCACCACTCCGAGGATAGAAAATGAGGTAGACAAATTTTGTCCCACTCTCGCCTTTACCTTCAGACAATGCCTAGAGCGAGGTGCAGCCGAGCGACAAAGGGCAACTTGCCACCCCCTATCCGTACCGCATCATGAAAAGCTGTATTCAACGCGATCATACTGTGTCAAACCTGCCGGCGATCACGAGTACGGGCTTGTAGCCCTCATGAGCGCTGGGTTGCTTTGGCGACCTAGCAAGACCAGTAGCCAGCTACGGGCACCTGCGGTAAAGTAGACTGGTATTATATTAATATTATGTACGAACCACGTATAAAGAACTAACAGAAGTCATAAATTGAATATCGGAGACTGCTAATTTTAGTGATCGAAGTCTTGTCACTGGAGCGATCTTTATTGAGCCTCGCTACCCCCAGCTTTCACCTCGCTTCGAGTGCATATTCGTGGATGAGCTAATATTAATACTACGCAATTCCTTTTGCCAAACTTAGAAACCACGGGTGAGTGTCGTTTGACAGACACGTATCGTGATAAAGCTGGGTTGTACGTGGAGCATGTACGCTGAAGATGAACTACCCGAAATCACGGCGTCATAGCGCTCCCTAGCAGATCAATTAAACGAGATTTATGAGCGTTGTTATTTGTAGGAGTTCTGACTCAAACGTCTGTGTATCAACGGATCCTACGTGTAATGCTAGGAGTTTAGATCGTGTTTCTCCTCATGACATGTCTAACAAGCGACTTTGCGCCGATATGCCACTGCAGTAGTGCTGGATAAACTTTCATCCGGGTTGCTGAATAAGATATAGCCATTTTATCGCCAGAACCTAGAGGAGCGACCTGTCAAGCGTAGTTTTTACAGCTCCAAGTCTTCTCAATTCTCCTAGCCGTGGTCATCCAAGGGTTGGACCACGAAGAAAAAGGTCAAGACCAGCGAACCAAATCACGCAGAAGCAAAGATTGAGTGTCGGCTGCGCTTCCCAACAACTTCAACCACCGCCTTTGGAATATCGCTTGTAGTTCTTGGCGGAACATAATCAAGTTCTTTGGGATAAACTTTCTAGCGGTCGCTGTAGACCAGACCACATGATCCCAGAAGCTCCAAACAACTGTCGTGGGGTGGCACAAATATACCACTCGATGCATTTTATAAGGCAACGGGTTTTGTGGCATACGTTCACCAGCTGTCGTCACGTTCCCTCTTGAAAACTCAGCTGGAACTTCACATACATGCTCCTCAAACTCATTTATCTTTCTGCGGCCTTGTATGGGACCTCTGCAAAGGCTCTAGACTGTCCTGGGTTGCTGAACAAGTCCAAGACACTCATAAGCGGACTGAACCCTTACGTTTCTGCCGTGTATGCTCTTCACTACGTTTGTTTGCATATTATTCACTCGGGTTGCCTTGCAGGCATCCTGCAAACGTCACGTTTTCTACTCCAGATGCCGGCCCCGCGTATCCTCAACCGGTTCCGGACCTGCCAGAGTTTTGCCGATTCGGCGCAGAGTACAACACGTCGAAGACCTCCAAGTTCCGGTTTGAGGTTTGGTTACCGACACTGGCGCACTGGAATGGTGAGTATTGATGTCGCAAGCAGCCAGGAAAGTTTGTTGATCTTGAGCGCTTGACAAGGTCGGTTCGCTTTCGTAAGTATTGTTCCCCTAGTAACTCGTACAAACGACTAAAAGTTGCTTTACTTCAGGTTGGCAATGGTGGTGTAAGCACAATGTCCCATTCTCTAACACCTCTCTCACATTATTTTCTAGGACGCTGGTGGAGTCAACTATCCTGTAAGTATCCGAAGAAGTCTGCACGCATAGCCAATTGGATCTAAGTTCGGGCTGCCCATAGGACATGGGTGTACCATTGTCAAAGTATGGGTTTGCTGTGGCAAGTACAAATACCGGTGCGCATTCCGTCAAGCATTTCCCTCTTTTGAAATCTGATACATACAACAGGGCACAACGGGTGTGTTAAAAAGTTGATAACACGGTGCCACCGTACTGAAACCACTCCTTAGGAGTGCGATAGATGGCACGTTTGCCATCTCCAACCCACAATCTCAGGTAAGGGATTTAGCTAGTTTTACATAGTTCAAACTCTCTTATCACTGGATGGAAAAGATCGACTTCGGCTATCGCGCGGTGCATCTTAGTACAACATTCGCCAAGACCATTGCCCAAGCGTACTATGGCCAGAAGCCCAGATACAACTATTGGATCGGGTGTTCTAGTGGAGGAAAACAAGGTAGGTGGCGCGTATCGGTGTAATGTATGGTTATTAAACCTATGCACAGGAGTGAAATCCGCCCAAATGTTTCCCGAGGACTTTGATGGTGTAATTGCTGGGGCACGTGAGTATATTCTCAAGGCGGAGTATATGCGTGAGCTTACGAGACTACCCAGCTGCGCAATGGTGGCCGCACTTGTAGGTTGCATCGGCTCATATTAAACCAAGTCCTTTGACGCCTTGTTCCTCAGGAACGGATTTACTGTGCATGTAAATTTGCTGAATGCGAACCCTACTACCCCTGGGGCAGTTATCCCAGGATCTCTATTCACAGCACTCGGCCAAGAGGTTATCGCTCAATGCGACAAATTGGATGGTGTTTCCGACGGGATCTTAACGAACGTATGTGTATTGGCACCTAGTCTCTCCTTCGATTCTAATATAGATTCAGCCGAGGCTCTGCAAACCAAACCTTTCGCGGGTTACATGTGGATCCTCGAACCTTTCTCCATACTTTAGCTCAACAAACTGCTTCTCGCAGTCTCAGCTAATCACTTTAAAAGCAATATACTCCAATTGGACCTCGACCACGGGAGAGTTTTTGTTCCCAACGTTTGAGCCTGGAAGTGAATCCGGATGGGCTTTCACAGTCAATGGAATTCCTTTTGGGCCTGCGCGTGAGCAATCAACTGATTATCATGACGTATACATGCTAACCCCCCCTCCCCGCCTTAGCGGACTACTTCTCTTACCAGGTGTTGAATAAAACAACCGTATCGTAAGCAGCTTGTCTGCTTAACCATTCACTCCCCACTCAGTTAGTCTGATAGGACATTGCAAGTCAACGAAACGGAACTTCAGAGGCTAACTGCAATTGGCGATGCCACCGATCCTGGCCAAACCAACGCTATCGATCCCAATCTGAAGCCTTTCTTCTCTCGTGGTGGAAAGCTGCTGCAATATCACGGCTTTGCGGATTTTCTTATTCCGTGAGTAGAGACCCGTGCTGGTGCCAGGCTTCGTGTTAAGTTTTCAATCTGCCAGCTCTGGAAGCTCTATATGGTACTACGAGCATGTTCGCAGCTACTTCAAGAACGCCGACTTGAGCAACAACTATCGTTTGTTCATGCTCCCCGGAGTTGGGCACTGTTCAGGTGGAGCTGGTGCTGACTCCTTCGGCGGTCCAGGACAACTAGGCACATCCCAAGGCGCTGGTGGCCAATCGCTGACATTTGACGCACAGCACGATATGATCCTAGCTACGATCGAATGGGTTGAGAAGGGCGTAGCTCCCAAGTCAATCGTTAGCGCGAAATATGTGAACGGGAACCGTGCACAGGGGACGGCTTTTACCCGACTGTTGTGCCCATATCCTCAGGTGAGAAATGAGCGTGCTATGTATGCGCTGTCCTTACGAGCATTTAATAGGCGGGCATTTACAAAGGAGGAGACCCGAATAGCTCCAGCAGCTACGTTTGCGGCCCATCTTTTTAGTATATGGGCCTATCTCCCCAACGACTCATCTCTAGTTGTTTTGTTCACGAATCCATCTAACCTCCGATGAATGTACATAAAGGGAATGTGGATCGTTTCTTGAAGATGGATGAATGATGCTTCTCTCGTTTGGATACAACCGATAGCTTCTACAGCTGACTCTAAATCGACCTTAACCTGCACGAGTCGTGATGACTGTAGCATACATTCGCCTAGCATGCTGATAGTCATGATGGGCACCTTCGATAAGCTAGTACGGAAAATGTTGATGGTTTATTCACACAGGAGTTTCCTTTATTTGAATACTATGACCCAGTATTTCATAAGTATTACTGGAAAGAGCTTGCTCATCAACTCTAGCTTTTGCATGCGACAAGGTGGTTATATAATATCAGGCGCAAACTTATGGATCTAATGGTCAGCTGGAGCGCGACTGCTGTACGGTGGGATGTCGCGCTGGGGAAAAGAGGAAAGAGAAACGGAAGGGGGCGAAACCATGGACACAAGAGCTGAGAACCAGGGACACTGATATCTCTTCAGGAAAATGCGGTTGAGGTTACGAGTCTGGATTTGCTCACGACAGCTAGATTTTATGATAATCGGGAGATTGATTCCGCGCGCTCGCTATTGGGGGTATGCGCATATTGTCCTAGGCTTGTGGGCGATCGTGATAGTACGCGAGTTCGGGAGCATTTGACAATGCTCTGATGGTGTGAAGAATGATGGCATAAGCCTGTGGACCTACTGTTGAGACTTGGCTATACGCCTCTACAAGCTGCAGCATAGAGCCTCCAAATTATCCAGTGGCATTTCTGCTGTAATGAGCGAAGAAAGTGATATTCGTTTTATAATCAGCCGCTATGAGCGGACGGGTAAATGTTGGCTCGAGTTGCTGAATGAGATGCAGCCACAGGAAGCTGGAGGAATATTATTTTGAAACTCCAAGTACTTCTTAATTCTCCTAGGTGGAGTTTGTTCACGCAGAGGCCATACAATAAACCACTAGAACAGACAGATCATGTCACATGGGAGCAAAAATGGGAAAGAAGTTTTCGCTACTGGTCCATTGATACTACTTTTGGGAGGTTTCCCGCCGTTATTTATAGAGAATGCTAGATTCCATAGGGATATGCTTTCTAGCGGTCCCGGTTAAACGAGCCACATGTTTCTGGAGGCTCTGTACGCATGTGATG
This sequence comes from Ceratobasidium sp. AG-Ba, assembly GCA_016906575.1. NCBI lineage: Eukaryota > Fungi > Basidiomycota > Agaricomycetes > Cantharellales > Ceratobasidiaceae > Ceratobasidium > Ceratobasidium sp. AG-Ba. The sequence goes on along the minus strand of CP059633.1, from coordinate 1,100,897 downwards.
AGGTGGCATGTATGTACCACTGAGGTTAGTCTATAAAACCTCGAGCTTTGTCGAATAGCCCGTCAACCGCCCTCAACATTCACTTTCCGAACAACTCAACTCGCATAGACATGCTTATAGCGCTCCTTTCTGTCTCCGCAATCCTCGGTGGGGTCTCCGCAAAGGGCCTCGACTGCCCCGGATTATCCAAGAGATCTGAAATACTTATAAAGGGACTCAAGCCTTATGTTTCCGCGATGTATGTCATTCGTCATATACACAGGCGATCCTTATCTAGCTTATGTTTCAGACATCCTGCAAACGTCACGTTTTCTACTCCGGATGCGAGTCCTGCATATCCTCAGCCAGTGCCGGATCTACCAGAGTTTTGTCGTTTTGGTGCAGAATATAACACGTCCAAAACCTCTAAGTTCCGCTTCGAAGTCTGGTTACCAACACTTGAACACTGGAATGGTGAGTATCGGAGACACCGAGCAAGTGCCGAAATAACTTATCAATGGTTTGAATAGGACGATTCGCTTTCGTGAGTGCAGTTTCGGTTCCAGAGCTCACAAATTTCTCACAAATACCTCACCCTCAGGTTGGCAATGGTGGAGTAAGTAAACAATCGTCGTAGCCAACCTCTGAGCTCTGAAGATGACTTTAGGACGCTGGCGGTGTCAACTACCCCGTGAGTGTCCAAACGTGCCTTTTTTCTAAGTTATCCTAATTCAAGCTTGGGTTTATCGCAGGCTATGGGTGTACCACTATCCAAGTATGGGTTTGCTGTCGCAAGCACAGATACCGGTAGGTGCACCATCCACTACTTATTATCACTGGCTAAGCTGTAACCCTAAGGTCACAACGGGTAAGCTAGAATTGAAATGAAGCAAGGCGAACTTATGCTAGATTTTTGAGGATCTAGAACCTCAGCAGACGGCACGTTTGCGATATCTAACCCTCAGTCACAGGTGAGGTACCTAATTCCTACCAAATCTGAAGAAACCGCTTACCGTCGATGTTCAGATCGACTTTGGGTATCGTGCGGTGCATCTTAGTACCGCGTTTGCGAAGAAAATTGCCGGGGCATATTATAGCCGAAAGCCAAGGTACAACTATTGGATTGGGTGCTCTAGCGGTGGAAAGCAAGGTAAAATGGGCGTGATCAATTGATTAACAGCCCATTAAACACGTTTATAGGAGTAAAATCTGCACAGATGTTCCCTGGGGACTTTGATGGTGTCATTGCTGGAGCGCGTGAGTCCAAAGTTGACGTAGGGTATATGCGCGACTAATATAATCACCTCAGCCGCACAATGGTGGTCACACCTGTAGGTGACGCGGGTTTTCAACGGCATACCCTAACTCCCATGATTTAGGAATGGTATTACTATGCACGTCAACTTGCTCAATGCAAACACGACAAGTCCTGGAGCCGTTATTCCTGGATCCTTATTCACAGCATTAAATAAGGAGGTTGTTGCTCAATGCGATAAAATAGACGGTGTCTCGGATGGTATTATTACAAACGTACGTGCGAAGTTATGTATACACAGAATACTACGTCTAACGCTATATCAGCCGAGGCTCTGCAAACCAGACCTTTCCCGAGTTATGTGCGACTCCAAGATTCTTTCTCCATATTTCGGCCCATCAAGTTGTTTTTCGTCGCCTCAGATGGTCACGCTGAAGGCAATTTACACCAATTGGACCTCGACCTCGGGGAAGTTTTTGTTTCCGACGTTCGAACCTGGGAGTGAATCAGGATGGGTGTCTACAATTAATGGCATTCCTTATGGTCCTGCCCGTGAGTAGGTATATTATTGTTACAAAGAATGTCTACTAACTTGGAGTGACCTCCAGCTGACTATTTCTCGTATCAGGTTTTGAACAAAACATCTATATCGTAGGTTGTTTGATCCGCAGGTCTGCTCTCAATTGAGTCGCCCCAACAGGACCCTAAAAATAAACGAAACAGAACTTCAGAGGCTTACCGCAATTGGTGATGCGACCGATCCCGGCCAAACCAACGCCATTGACCCCAACCTGAGGCCTTTCTTTTCTCGCGGCGGAAAGTTGCTGCAGTATCACGGATTCGCGGACCCTCTCATTCCGTAAGTAGACTACAACCCGGTGGCGTATATGGGGGGCTAGAGTTAATGTCCATTAGTTCCGGAAGTTCTCTATGGTACTACGAGCATGTTCGCAGCTACTTCAAGAACGCCGACATAAGCAACAATTATCGCTTGTTTATGCTCCCTGGTGTTGGCCACTGCTCGGGCGGTGCTGGCGCCGACTCCTTCGGCGGTCCGGGTCAACAAGGCACATCCCAAGGCGCTGGCGGTCAGTCGCTGACGTTTGACGCGCAGCACGATATGATCCTAGCTACGATGAAATGGGTCGAGAAGGGCGTAGCTCCTAAATCGATTGTTAGCGCAAAATATGTGAACGGGAGCCGTACACAAGGGACAGCGTTTACCCGATTGTTATGCCCCTATCCTCAGGTAAGAGCTACGCATTGTTTATGCGCATTATACTAATGGTCGATTGAAAGGGGGCCATATATAAGGGAGGAGACTCGAACAGCTCTAGTAGCTACGAATGTGGACCATCCTTTTGATTGCAGGATCCTTCAGTGTTCTGCGCTGGCTTCTTTCTGGCAACTCATCGATCTGTGCTCAAATCCTACAACAAAGTACCCAAATTTGTAGCCTAAAAACGAACTGAGACGTGCTTGCCGAATGTTAGGAGCAAACGAGTGGAGAAGAGTTTTATTTGAGACGATTTGATGAGCGATGAAATTCGGTAGGCAACATGGTTATGCTGCATATATCCTGGTCTCATGTGTGCAACCGGTCGTCCCAACGGATAATTAACTGGCTTATCAAACCAACACAACGAATGCCCTTTTGTTAATTGAAGATCAATCACCTATAATATTTTTCACGTCTAATGTCTCCAAAGCCAACCAGGAATTGATTCGCTCAATGAGACATGTATAAAAGGTTCTACCAGATCTAGTTTGGGCAATTCTTTTCCGTATAGAGAGTAGCATCCCCAGGGCCTGCTTGGATTGGGTTGCAGCTGTTTTGCTATCAGAATACAACCGAAGCAATGGCAGTCGAAGCCAACTTACCCAGGGAGTTTATCCAACACAACTCCATCAATGGCCTCTTTCACCTCTTTATTAGCAGTAGCAATTTTACAGCGGTTCTGATCAGCCGCTGCTCCCACAGTGAAGAACTTGCAAGCCTCGGTAATACCGTTGAAGGTATCGTCGTTTGGGTTGTTGCATTGGTCAATGGCGTTCTGAAGTGCAGTGATGTCCCAGCCGTTCTGGAAATCACCATGCCACGAATAGCCAGTCGGATCTCTGAAACCAATGAGAAACTGGATGCCAAATTTGGCAGTAAACATACCCGGTGGCGTATACGAATGGCCACTTATCGGTGGCAGGATTCCAGCGAGAGGCAAAGTCGTGGACGTTCCAAGTAACCTATGCAATCTCCTGATAAGCAATGCACCCAATCCATCCGGAACAAACGCTCGCCTCATAGAACATCTTCATGAGTCCGACAGGGTGGGTGCTAGGGCAGTTGCCATTATCCAGCTGGGAGAGGTACGCAACATGCGACATATGATCTGCCGAGTCGACATTCTAATCAAATGGTTAGCCTATACATTGGAAGACATAAAAAACATTTGTACCTTTCCATCCCAGCATGCAGGCATATGCAGCCGGGATTGGAAACCAGCTTCGCAGTCAGTCGTTGGGAAACCGTGACCCTCATAATCCTTGTTAGGGGTAGTGTAGCGCAGGCAGATCCAACCAGCAGCACGTTCTCGCAGTTCCGCTTGAGTCCCTAAGCCCTCGGTGTACCTATCCTCGTAGGTAAAATCAGCAAACATAAACATATATATGCAACAATTTTTTCACTTTTTGGAGCGAGAATATGGGTTGCCACTGATCATCTTGAAGCCCTTAGGGAACGCCTTGAGCCCCGGTCCTCCATTGATCTTGTCCTCGGTGCCACGGTTCTGGTAGTAAACGAGGAGACCTATCATGTATTTAGTCAAGTAAACTGGGGCATAAGCAGTAGCCAAAATCGAACCTCCGTTAGGGACCGCTTCAAACTTCCCGGTCTTTGGGTCACGGAAGTACAATTTGGGGAACCCTACATAATGGGCACGTTTCAGACAGTTTACGACTGTGCGTACAGTCCTCTCGTTACTCACAATAGTTAGATAAATCCTAAGTATCAAAGTTTAGTTGAGTTTAGGCAAGCTCGTTCGAGAGGGTCACTAACTTGCTTAATGAGACACGATGTGCAAGACGAGGCACGAAGGGAGTCATAGGTGCTGTTAGAGCGGAAGTCTGTGCAGCTAGTCAGTTAGCTCAAATAATTACACTTGAATTTTCCGTACTTGATCCACCATGCACAGTCTATGAGTTGATAAATTAGAATAACATATCACTCTAGTTTAGGGACGTTGGCCTACATGGACGTGCTGCGATGGAATAGTGCCAGGTTGGACAACGGGATCGATACGCTCTGTAGATTGTAAAGTTTATCGACCTTGCCTCTCAAAGATGTAAGAACGGCATACCTTGAACTAGAGGATCGGTACACGAAAGCCTGAACCAGGCATTGGTGTTACCTGCCAGAGCGAGGGCAGCAACAACTGATGTGGAGAGCTTGAACATGACTGGAATACTAGTGGGTCGGTGAAAGTGTTTGAATAGTGATGATACCTCAACGGCTTGTCCACTGGCTCATTTATAGATTTCTACCTAGTTATAGCCTTCAGTATGGAGAAACGTGTCCGCCGGAGTGGCCGGGCTGATGCAACCGCTGCCCAGCATGGCTGATCGGTTGTAGATCGAGCTCGCGTAGTCACGGGTACGTGTGATGGCTTGGCGGCCAGATGTTAGATGGAAATATGCACGGCTGATGCCCGGAGGTGCGGAGTCGTCTCATGCTGCCGCGGCGCCCGCTCGATGCGGAAAATATCAAGTGAGATAATTCCATCAATGTGCTTGGCAGCAACATCTCTACTTACCCGAGCCTGTTCACATTTGAGTAATGTTCTTGGGCCTAAAGTAATCTATTCAGTCGCGTATTCGAGAGTTCCAAGGAAAACGGCGAAGTAAGTATCAGGAAGAATCGTCAGCGGCCTGTAACGTACATGGACACACCTTTGGTTAAACAGATGCTTCCGAGTTCGGGGTGGAAAATACGTAGTATCCAGAATGTCACATGGGATAAATGCTTACTGAACGAATTAAATTCTGCCGAGCGAACGACCCCCGTATACTTCACAGAGCATGCGACTTTGCTCACAGGTTCATGAAGAGGTGATAAACGACCAGTGGCCTACCTCTTTGGCGTAGTCACAAACGATGTATATATCATGTCTCTGATGTGCGTGGAAAACTCAGAGACAAGACTCGACCTAAATATCTCTATATGGAGAGTAGGGCCTAGAAACAAATAGCCAGTTTTCATTTTGATTTCAGCGCGGTGTACATGTCTATGAAATCAAGCCTTAAGCTCACTGCAACATCTAAATCGCCGCACCCCAAGACTTCAAGACTTACCGATCAATCAAATAACAGTTCCTCGACACTTTCCACTAAAAGGTCCACAATCTTCTGAATCTCCTCGCTCGTTACGTTGTATGCAGGAGCTAAAATTGCGTGGTCTCCACGCGTTCCATCGACAGAGCCTGTCATGGCAATTGCGACTAGCCCTTTGTCCATTGTTTTGTCTTGAAGTACTAAGCCAAACCGGCGATTCCTTGAAGTATTGCTGCCTGCCCCTGTAGAATTTTGATAGGCGGCATTGATGCGGGGAAGTTCATCGTTTGGAATGTCGAACTCTACACCCCAGAATAGTCCGCCCCCTCGAATATCAGAAACGTAAGGCGCAGCACGAGCACGAGGGCCCCTGAGTCTATCTTTGAGGAGCCTCTCCAGTTCCGCTCCACGCTCACGGCATCGTTCGAGCAGATTCTCGGATGCAATCACACGTTGAACTGCGAGAGAGGCGGCAGAGGCGATTGGGTGTGCTTGATAGGTATGTCCGTGAAGCCTAGGCAAAGGGTTGTATGCGCCATATTCAGGTGCTTGTGTAAAGGCGAAAGCACTTACCAGTATCCGCTTCCATCTCGGATCCCCTTCGAAACCTTAGGGGAAACAAGAACTGCACCAATGGAGGCAAATCTAAGGACAAATATTACGTTCCCAGACTTCATGTAAATCGGCACTTCTCACCCTCCTCCAAGCCCTTTAGCAACTGCTTGGATATCTGGAGAAATACCATCACCAAAGCTTTCCCAGGCATGCAAGGTTCCCATCCCTGTATGCAGACGTTATGTAAGTATGGTGGTGAATGAACTTTTGTTCAGTAACTTACGACCCATACCACTCATTACTTCGTCGAGCAAGAACAAGGCACCATACTTATCGCATATTTCTCGACACGCCTTGAAGTAGCCTTTCGGTGCGGGCACACAGCCAGTCGTGGCTCCCACCACGGTTTCGGCGACGACTAACGACCGGTCAGTATAGAGCCACAGTGGTGCGCTTGAGATACAAACATGCAATTACGGTATCTCCTCCGAGCTGCTGGAACTTGGCGTCAAGTTCTTGTTTGAGTCTTTCAACGTATGAGTCTTCGCTTTCCCCTTCCCGCGCATAATGCCGGTAATATGCTGGCCCAACGTGGTGGAAATTCTGGTGGTCTAGGACAGCCTCGTAAGGGATACGCCGACCAGGGTGGTTTCCCAGTGCCAGTGTCGCATATGTGTTGCCATGATAGGATAATTCACGGGCGATGAAGTTAGTCCGTTGTGGTTGTTTGGTTTCATAGTAGTACTGGCGAGCGAGTTTGATCATAGCTTCAACCGCCTCAGATCCTAATATTCACTTAGTCTTTCGACCTTAAAATGAGACAGTAAGAAATATACCTCCTGACAGGAATCCAACTTGTTCAAAGGCGCCTTGAGGGGATGCTTCAATCAAGGTTTTGGCCAATTCCTCAGCTGGCTCGTTTGAGAGTTGTGCGTTGTAGACATCTATGGGTGATGGTGTCGGTTAGTGTAAAATCAGCATGACCCAAACACCTTGACTTACATGCCATCTTTTCGACTTGCTCCTGGACAGCCTTGACTACAACTGGGTGTCCATTCCCTACACAGCTAACCGCTGCTCCCCCAACACCATCTATGATTCGGGTCCCATCCTGCAATGTGATATAAACGCCTATATATAAACATTCAAACGCTAACTGTATACATCACACGGTAGAAATCATACCGTCTGCGGAAGTTGCAATTGGGGGATGCCAGGGAGTACGATGTAGGATGGCACTCTTCCCAGTCAGGGGTGCAAGATCCGCTGGGACACCGTGTTTAATAGCTTGAACGGCGACAGTCGACTTTTCCTCGGCGGGCAGGGCAGTCGGAGACATGACAGCTGTAATGTTCAGGTGATGAAGAGATTGCGTGCTCTGTGTTTCCCAAGGGCACCTGCGGTTCGGGTTCGCGTGAGAAGGGGAGGGGCGTTTTAATATGACTCGGACTGCATTGGAAAACGGATGCAGACGCGTGTTTCGATCACATGGGGAACTGGCGGGCGGGATGGGGCGATAGCCACCCATATGATACGGCATGGGGATGCAAGTCAAAAGTTAGCCGAGCCCGATATGCACAAAGCAGATAGGCCTATTGGCTTTCAGGGAGTAGATATCGATAGCCGGCCAGCTTTGAATTATCGGGATGTAATATTAACCTTGAATATATGGAGAATCACAGGACGTGTACAAAGACTAGCCGTCTAAAATTGCCTCATTCACAGGAACGAACCGACTTCAGACATAAACTTATCATAATCGTCGTTACCTTGCGTAGACTGGCTGGGCTTGGGTGCTGCGGTAGAACGATTGGCGATTCCCAATTGACTGTCCAATGTACTCATGAGATCCTTCCGGGCCTCGGGAGGCGGGCCGTCACCCTGTTCACCCGGGGCCGCGTCAATTTGAATCCTATTACTTGGGTTGCTGGTGGCGCCCTTCTTTCCAGCACGTCTCATTGAAGTTGGCACAAACGCAGTTGCTTCTTTCTTGAGATCACGCAGTTCCGGTTCCGCAAAGATTGTAGCAGAGGCTGCTGAGTGGGGTGTTCCAGTCGGCTTGAGAGGGAGTCCGGCTGGCGATTGCGAAGGGGTAGAAGGGATTTGAGACCTTTGAGCTTGGTGAGCCTGGAATGTAACATGAGGGACGTTGGACAGCGGATCTTGCACCACGCGAGCCGCCTCTATATGCTGTCGATCTCGAACTGGCCTCGGTCCTCCCCCAGTCCCAGGCATTTGCGGAGGATAAGGAAGAGAATATCCAGGCTGAATTCCCATTGGTGGGACGGGTGGAGGGGGGACACTTGGGGCACCGGCGTACGTAGCAATTGTTGGAGGAAGTGCTGAAAAGTGAGATGGATACGGAGCACCCATAGGAAAAGGAGGCATCGAGACGGGTGGAGGAACCCCCATAGGCAAGGGAGGAGCGGATTTGGGTGGCGGGGGACCAGCAGGCATTGGAATGTCATCCGAATCTTCAGAACTTGAGTCGGTATCTTTGGCATTGGCCCCATCAGGCGGTGGTCCCGCGGGCAAAGCAATATCTTCGTCATCTGACCCGGTCTCATCTATTTGAAGAGTAAGTTGTAGAGCGGAATGTCATGGACGGCTCAAAAAGCTCACCACTGTCAGACTCTTCGCTGCCGTCGCTCATTTCGGCATCTTCATCGGCATCCATATCCTTCGATGCAGCTTGGAGTTGGCGTTGGTCCTCCTCGATTTCATGCGGTAAAAGTGCTGGAAAGGCCATAAATAACATATCGTGCACTTAATAAACAAAACCTACGCCTTTCTGCGTATGGCATGCCTGGCGGGGGCATACCATAAGGGTTCATGACAGGGTCATAGTACAAACTTCGTTCAGGGTGGATTGGTAGTCCATTCTTGCCAAAAACCGAGCGAACAGCGGGAGCACCACCTGAACTATCCGTAAGAACAAATTCGCTAGCAAAGGCGAAAAAAAAAAACACACTGCTCGACGCGCTTGGCTCCTGCTTTCGCTTGGAACCATGCAAGCCACGTACAAGGTGGGCTTGCTCTGGGTGTGCCTTGACGTAGTCTTGTTTGACTTTGCGGATTCGTTCAACTTCGACACGGAGTTCCTTGAGCCTTGCTGCCTGCTTTGAATCAAGCTTGGATTCTCCAAGGTCTTCAAGCTCCTGCATCTCTGTCTCAAGTCCTGTGGATTATTATGAGTATGCGAACTGCTGCCGAGGCCCGTAATACGTACGAACCGCCTGTGTCTTTCTTTAAAGTAGCCATTTCACGAGCTTTTGCGCGATTCTCCTTGTTCTAGGATAGTGCGATTTGAGCTAACAATAAGTATACATAGGCATGACTAACTTTTTTCAGCTCTTTCGCGCGCTGCGCTTTGCCTATACGCCAACGGTTTAGACCTTCTTACCAAGATATAGTTATCGATTACTCACGGTGTGCATCGGCAGGATTTAGATTCTTTCCTTTGGCCATTGTGTAATGATCAGATCTTTTCGAGTTATGTTTTGTGGGTTGTGTACGTGTGGTGTTTAGTGAGCCACGAAAGGTCACGTGTAGTTATCTCAGGGTAAGTACACCTCAGGGCTGGCGTTTAGCAGAAATACTAGTATGAAGCAGGATGGGGTGTTCAGAAGCCACCGCCATGGGGTCAGTAGAAGTAGAATAGCTTAACACGCTCCGATATGGGATGCTAAGGACGTCGGTCCCCCTAGATGTCAAGAGCTCCAAGCTCTATAGCGTTCTGCAGAGATGATCAATAACACCCCCTTTCCCTTACTACTTTTTCCTGATAATATCTTTGCCTGGCTGAATTGTCCCTCTTGCCTGCGAGTTACAAATAATATCTTCATCTTCATCGTGATCGTGATTGAACGTTGACAAACAATCCTGTTTTCTTCGCGGGTGGATTTATATACACTCGTGTTTTAAGGATAGGCTCAAAAGGATGAAGCATATGATGAAGAGGGCGCATAGGTGGCCGAACGGACAGGGTGTTGGGCAGCAAGACACTCAGAACACAGCGCTATTTTACAAAGAGAAAACATCAAAGACCACCTTCACCTCTTACTCACTCTCGTAAATAACCTCAAATCCATCACCACCTTCGGAACGCGCGGCAAGACGGGCCAGTTCTGCCTGACGGACTTCTTCCCAAATGAGCGAGTCATCAGACTCTACGGAGCCAATGCTCTCCACGTCAGCGGTGTCCACAACACTTGGTGCAATGGTGGACGGCAATGAGTGCATAGTCGGTGAGGCGGAGGCAGCAGACATTGACGGGGCGTGGGGAATAATAATGCTCGACGCGGCTACCTCACTGCTTCCAGACGAGCCAGCGCGCTCCATCTCAGCAACTACAATATCGCACCAGATACGGGCACCAAAGGCCTCGCCCTCGGGGGTTTTGAGACGCCAGTAACTGACATAACGTCCTGGTTCCTCAGGAGCCTTCATCTCGACCTCAACATCAATCTCCTTGCCAGGCGTGAAGTCGCCCGTGATCGTCCAGTGCACCAGGTCAGATTCGATGAGCATCGAGTGGCCACCGACGAAAGAGATCGTAGTACCCTTGGGCCAAGCAACAAGTCCATCATTCCGCATCCTCCAGCACTTGGCAAACTCGGCGCCACCGGAAACGATTTGACCATCAACGATGCTCCGGTCCTCAACAAAGGCAGCACTAAGAATGACGGCATCCGACGGAGCAGAGATAATGGACATGCTCGAAACCGGAGTCGACGCACGGCTTTCGGGCACCTCGCGGAGCCTCTCGGCGGCGACCGATAGAGGCACCAACGACGGAAGGTCAACTGGTCTTGGCGACGACTCGGGGAACCCAGAGATGAGAGCAGGAAGACCAGGTAGGGACATCAACGGCGAAGGGATGCGCTCTGGAGTAGAAATAGCCTCGGACATGGCAACTTCGGGAACAACGACTTCAGGCTCTGATAAAACAGACTCGGCAACCGCTACGGGCTCGGACATGACAGACTCGGCAATGGCAACAGGCTCTGGAGTCGCAATGACCTCGGGCTCGCTCATCACTTCGGGCTCATGGGCCGGCACGCTGGGGAACGAAACGGGGCGCGAGTTGGTCATGAGCGTCATCTGGGGTGCCTCTGGGTCATGCTCTTCGGCGACGGTAACTAAGTGAACGACGGAGGGAGAGGCAACCAAAAGCTCGGACTCCGATTGCGCCTGAGAGTTCTGATGACGTGCATGAGCATCCCTTATCTCGCGAATCGCCGCCAACCTGCTCTCAATCTCTTGGCTTCTCCAAGCACTATCAGGTGTAGTGACGGGCTGAGCCTCAACAGGCGGGAGGGTAGAAGCAGGCGCCTCGTACGAGGGCTTGTACATGCTTGAGTGGTGAGACACGTGCTCGTCCAACTTGGCACTTGAAGAGGCGGCCGTCCACGATTCGGTAAGACTCCTCTCCATTGCCTGAGCTTGAGCCAAGAGTGGTGAAGGGATCGGGGGTGGCGAAGGGATGACAGCCGGAGACAGAGGTGCAGGCGATTGAGGAAGGCTAGGGACGATTGTAGTGTGCGGAACGATAGTGCAACCAAGAGTCGAGAGTGGGACAATCGGCGATGGTGAAGCAGTATGGAACATCTCTGTCGCGGTTGCAGGTTCGGTGCCTGGTGCACTATCAGACATTGGCTGAATTCGGATGAAGCCAGGAGCCAGCGGAATAGGAGTTGCCACAGCTTCAGGTTGAGGGATTTGCCCACGCCCAGCAAATGAAAAGACGGTCTTCAGACCATCGTAGTCTCCAATATGGGAACGAAGCTTGACAAACGCATGCGTCTTGGGGTGGATGGGAATCGGTAGGGCCTCGCATCGTTCACAGATGTCAAAGTCTGGGCAGGATGGATGAATGCACTATATTCTGAGGTCAGCAGAAGAACGATAGACAGGTTTATAGTACACACCTTGTAGCGGACACCCATGATCTGCTTCTGACAGACGTCACAGCGCGCGTGATGGCGGAACAAGGATTGAGCCGAGCTACGAACCTACGCGCAGACTCAGTATTGTACATTGAAGTGTTAAAATTATACGTACGACAATGTCACCCTGTTTGTGTACCATTGCAAACGAGTGGCCTGGGTGTACCTCCTCGGTGATGCTGAAGCAGCGCTGGCAAACATCATAGTCTGGGCAAGCAACGCACTTGTACCTCACACCAACGATGCGCGAAGAGCACAAGTCGCATGCAGCCGAGTGCTGAGCAGGTTGCATGGGACGAGATGGATGAGAGGGACGAGACAGACGAGCTGCACGGGTTGGGACCGGAGCAGTGACTGGAGGCGTAGGCCGGTTCGACGGGCGATTGACATTGGCATCGGGGCGGCCACGAGTACGAACACGGCCAACTTGGGGCGCATCAATATTGCGAACGATGACCTCTCCTGGCTGAACGATCGCATAGAATTCGTGTTGACCATCGAAGTGATCCTTGCCAACGCAATTGTCACAGAAGTCAAAGTCTTCGCAGTCAAGGCATTTGTGTCGAACTCCACGGATGCGCTCAGAGCAGCCATCACACCATGCTCGGTGGACTGGGTTAGGCGTGGTCGAAGGAGCATTGGTAACACTCAGAGGAACAGCGGTCGAAGGCTTGTTCGCGTCGGTCCCAACGACGTGGGTGACAACCCTCATTGGACGATCAAGGTGAAGCATCTCGTGGTCGGCCTTGTGCTCTAGAGGTTCGACACGAGCATTGTGGCACGAATCGCAGAGATCGAAGTCTAACGAGGGTAATCAGTAAACTTGCCACATTGCTTTCCTAGATAGGTAATCATACCATGGCAGACAGTGCACTTGTGACGAACGCCGATAATAGCTTCATCACACGCGTCGCAGTTGGCCGGGTGAACAGCCCGAGCAGGACGAGTCGAATCGGGAGGAGCCGCAGGTGCTTGAGGTTCCCTAGTGTATGGTGTGAACCGAACAGGATGATCCCAGCCTTGTTCCACATGGAAGCCCGCATGCTGAATAGTAGCACGTTCCACGTCTCCCAAGCAACTGGTACAAGCATCAACTGCGCCGCAGCTGTCACACTTGTACCGAGGACCATCGTGATTACACTGCGCGCACAGTGGCGATGTGGACGCATGGCGAACAGCGGGCGCAGTGATGATTCGGATGGGATCCTCGATATGCATGAACCGGTGCATGGGAGTATGCTCGGATATTGGGAACCCGGAAATGTAGCAGCTGTCGCAGAGGTCAAAGTCGGGGCAGGTCATGCACTTGTGTCTTGTCCCGGTGATCTTGGCCTGACACGAGTCGCACTTGTACGTCAACACACGGGTCGAGCGCTTGTTCTTGACACTGCGGGGCTTGCAGATATAGCACCCAAGAGGACGAGGAAGGACCGAACAAAGGCACTGGGAGGCGTCGTTGACAAGTGTCTCAGAGCTTGGGTTGGCCGTAGTGGACGTCTGAGGTGGATTGGCACTTGGAGGATGGATCGCCTGGAAAGTGTGTGGCATGTCGGCGTGTGTGGATTGGATGTCGCGTGTAGTCATGCAAGTATTGCACTGTGCAAACCACGTGTTAGTAATGTCACGGCACGACACATGGCGCCATTGCTCACCAAGTCAAAGTCGTAACAATCCAAGCACTTGTGGCGGATACCAACAACTTGCTTGCTACAAGAGTCGCACCAGATGCCTTTATGAACATACTCCTCCGCAGGTGGAGCAGATCCGGTTGCGGAGTCTGAAGCGTAAGCGCCCGGGACGGGCTGCGTCATCCCCACATCGGTGTCAAACAAAGCACTGCGAGTGGCTGAAGGCGCAGCAGGCGTGTGACTTGGGTTGGCGTTGTCGGAGAAGTTGTCGCGCACGGTGCGCTGGAGATCAGCGATGAAGGAGTCCATCAGATTGCGAACTTCGCGCCTACCCTCGTCGACTGAGCAGCAGGACGAGGTGGAAGCTTGGCTATAGAAAGAGGTAGGGCGTGAAGCACCGTTGCGTTCCATGGATGGCTAATAAACTGGGCGTCAGTGGCTACGCCGAGTGGCAACTGCGAGAGAACACGTACGCTTGGATGAAACAGGAAGGTTGTAGAAGGGGCTTGCGTGTACGGAAAGATGATGTTAAATAGATCGGTAAAGGATTGATATTTCAGTACCAAGTACTGCGGGTGCTGCGATAAAACGGGGGTGATCAGCGGTGATTGAGCCCAACTAGGGCCACGCGTCGCCCACTTTTTATGATGCTCGCGGCGGTCTCGAGATATATATCGCTTGTGTGCAGAGCGGTATAAATGGCTTTGTCGACAAACGCAGCGGACCGGTGGTGGTTGGCTGGGAAGCTGCGGGGTGGCGGCTTGCGTATATCAACGTTACCGTTACGCTGTGCAGTCACGATCTCGTCACACTGGCTCCATACACACAGACGCACACAAACGCCGCCTCCTACCGCCGGCATACAAACAACGCCCAGCACGGCCCTTGTGTCGGCGATATGCAACGTAGATACCAGATCTTAATGTCCCGATATTGTTTGCTATCAGAAAAAAAATTAAACTGGTAGAATTTTTTGATTATCTATCAAGTCCGAACGCCCGCCGTCCAACGTTGTGGATGCAGCAGATCAAAGTATGTTTGCTGGGTTCCAATCCAGAGGATCATTATCAGCAGAAGGCAAGAAGAAGGCAGTCGGGTAGCGGTACCCGCTCCCAGTTCACAGCTCCTGGATCTTGGCTCCTAGCCCGCCACCGACAAGTACCAAAGACGTCGCGTGGCCCATGTGAATCTGGGCCCGCTCATAAATCCCTCAATGACACTTCGCGTTGTGTTCGCGAACCGGCCACGAGCGCTCGCTGAGCTAACTCCTTGGGGCGTAGACTTCGATTCGGGTCTTCGGTTACGACCTGGCACATACAGGATAAGCATCAGGACGAATCAACGCGCGCGATAAGGCTGTTTGACAGTGCCACTTGGACACCCATCAGCCCAATATGTAACGGGATCTTCCATCGTCAGCACCCAAGGCGACTCGAGTCCATGTCTGTTTATAAATAATAACTCTGGCCACTTGCGCTCGACCAACATACCAACCTCCTCTTCTTCACCACCCCACCCTCGCCCCAGTCATCGCATCGGGATCTCCAAACCTTGCTACTGCGTGTCCCTCTCGACCCTATCCGTGTGCCTCATTTCGTCTACACAACAAACACAATGACTATGGACACAACTGCAGATCGCGGTCGCCCGATTGTTACCTACGTGCGCGTCGGTCGCGGTATGGTCAAAGTTACCAAGTATGAAAACGAACAACCCAAGTCGCCCTCGGACACCAACAGTGTGCGCTCCATCCACTCAGGTTCCAGCCGGTCAGCTTCGACACCTGGTCCGTCGCGCAGCTGGCTCCGGCGCCCGCGGGTACACATTGCATCGGGTAAACGTGCGCCCAGCGCTCACAGGTCCCGCTCGAGGTCAAGCGCGCGTACCTTGCGTAGGCCAGGTGCATATATGCACTCGGACGTAGACTTGACGTCTGTTGACCGCCGCTCATCTCACGATGGGACCACCTCGCCGACCCGCCGGGGTCGAGCCGAGCCTCAAGGCCTGGTAAGCACTCGCTTGTCACTTTGCATTTTTTCTTTGTTATCGACTGACGTGGTCGCTCTGCCTACAGTTCGCGCTCAATACTCTAGCTGTCCCACCCAGAACAGGCGATCCAGCATACAGTCGACACCAGCCACGTGAACCTAGAGGCCGAGAGCGACGCATTTCCCCGCTTAGCATTTCACCCACCAACACCGCGCAATCCCAGAGCGAGTCCGTACCATCCCCTAGCACGCATTCCTGGACTACCGACTCTGAAGCAGACCCAGTCGCCGACGGCGAAATGTGGCATTCCATATCGCGCCTGGAGGACGAACTCGTGTCCAGATTCGGCCGAGGAGCCGTTCCACCTCTGAGCGCGCTGAGGCAAGAAAAAACTTCAGCACCTCCTCAGCTCGGTTCTTCACCTGCGTCAGACTCTCGACTCCGGACCCCGTCTTTACCCGACGAACTAGCCGCAGCGCTCCAAAGACGCCAGGCGCCGCCGCCACCATCGCTCCACACCCAAAGCCAAAACGCCAAACTCGTTCAGCGATTTCACGAGCCAATCACACCACGTCAGGTGCATCGTGCAAAGTCGACACCGACACTCGCGTTTCCGCTTCCCCCTCCGACTTTGCCTGAATGGGTCACCAAAACGCCGCTCCCGACGCCACCAGCATCCCAACAGGCATTCTCGTCTTCGTATCCCAGCCTGCGCACTAGAATCGGCCCGTCACCTCCTTTTGCACCTCCGCCGAGCTTCCCACCGCCACCTCCGCCGCTTGTGCGGGCTGAGGACAGAGATACGAAGAAGGACTTGGAGTCGCTAATTGCACTCTACGAGGTGCTCGAGGCCGGATACCGCGCCGGCGCGGTTGCAACAGTAAACCCCCGGCCAATTCAGGGCAGAAGGAAACCCGGCGAACTCGGCGCGAGTCCGAGGCAAAAGGCCCCGAGTGGCCGCAAATCGCTTGAAAGTCCGAGGGAAGACATATTGGAAGAAGAGCAAGGCGATGTGATGCCATCGGGGATGGTCGCACACGCATATTGACATTCCGCTGGTGATGTTCTAGGTCCTAAGCCATAGGTTGATTGTACTCCTACCATGTATGTTTAGCTATTTTAGTTGTGCGAGGTTTGATAGTCTAGTTGTATTTTAATGAGGTGCCTTGAACCAGGGGAATTGTCTGTCGTTATCAGTCCAACGCATACAGTCCATCAAATATGTCACCCAGCACGTTCAAGTTCCATCAGTTGCTATCTTTACAATGGTGTGCGATAGATACGTCCTCAACATCGCCGAAGCCCCCTAAAAATTGAATCCCCTCGACCTGAAGTCCTCGACATTCCGGCCACCGCGCGCAATCTCGGCCAAGTCGCTTCGGTCCTGCACCAGAAAATGTAAATCAAGTCTGCTTATGCACTAGCCACCTTGAGAACCTACCATTAGCACGAACGTTCGCTGGAGCGTCGTCCACAGCGGATCGTTATCGTTTGACCCACTAGGCCCTCCCGACCCACCGCCTTGCACCACAAGCGCGCCGAGGAAGTGTTCCGCTGCTTCGTGGTATGCGTCGATATTCATGCCTGAAATACCAAATCCAGTCAGTCCCGATTCCGGGTAAGCTCAAACTCAATTGGTTTTCGAGAAAGAATGTTGTACGTACATGCGACTCCTACGTTGTATATCGCCCGCGTGTATCCGGGACGTAGCTGAAGAGCCTCTCGATACGCGTCAAGGGCCTCGGCGGGATGGTTCGAATTGGACAAGCACGATCCATATCGGTTCCAAAGCAAATAGTCCTATCATCTTCCCTGTCAGTACGAATCCCGGCTAGGGTGGAGCACTCTTATCTCACTTTTGGCCGAACACCAAGTGCAGCCGCGAAGCAATCAGCAGCCTTGTCGTACTCTGCATTGGCATAATACAAGGTCCCTAGCCCACTCTGTAAATCGGCGTCTACCGGCTCGCCCGAAGCATGCTGAGCTCGTGCGACGCGGAGGAACAGTTCAGCTGTGAGTTCGTGGCCAGCCCATGGCGCCAACGAATCGGATCGTGTATCGGCTTCTGAGACGAGAGACGGGAATCGGGTAGCAAGGTACTGGCGGAGGGTATATTGGGCCGCTCGGTTGTATGATTCATTGGTGTATGAGATCGCAAGGGACTATTAGATCAAGTAAGCAAATGAAGCTCGGTCTGGGCTGAAGTCAGTCTCAGCTTACCAAAAGTGCCTCGGGGGGCGCGCCCCTATTTACGCCCTCTCGAAGGGCAACCAAACCTTCCGACTCACGTTCATCCATACCACGTACTTCCCCCAATAGCACCCATGCCTCGTAACCCCCCGTCCCAAGTTCTCCTTTCTGTAAATTGCGATTCAGCGTGCAATCCATGACGAATTAACCGAACCATCGATACCTGAATTGCCGCCTCGAGCAACAGCCCGGCCTCACGCAACGACCCAGTCCCAGAGGGATTTGCCAAAATCTCTTTGGCAGCATCCAACAACGAACGCGCGTCTTTACCCTCTGTCAAATGAGGATTCGACTCATCTATTGGATAGCACAGTCAAGCTCAGCTCGCTTTCCATTTTCTTACTAATCACTCACCAAACTTGTACTGTTCCATTGCTGGCACACCATTTCCGTCAAAGACAACGCCTCCATCACCAATATTCGCAAATCCGGCATCAGGTCCACCATAATCCCCTAGCCCGCTCTCCCACATCTCCCGCATCGCCTCGGCGTACTCTGCTTCGGCCTCCGCGGCCTCGGCAGCACTTGCCTCACGTCCGAGTTCACGCATGATCGCAGCATAATCTGTATCTTTATCGTCAAGGCCATCGTCTTCTGCAGCTGCTGCTTCGCGCTTGGCTTGTAATTCGGCCTCGAATGCGGCAAGGTCTGTGCGGTGGAGTGAGCTAGAAGATGATGGATGAGCAGCGGAGATTTTGTTCCAAATGCTGAGTGTCAGATCTGGGTGTTATACGGGGCCGATCATTCAGGGTGATAAGACTCACACATCCATGTCTGTCGTGCCAGTTGAATCAGCCTCATTCTCCTTCTCTTTAGTGATTTCCTCAAACCGAGCAAAGGCCGCTTCAAACTCGGCATCTTGCGCTTTAGCTTTGCCCTTGTCCGTTGATACTACGGGGGTTTGCATCATATGAGGCATATAGAATCCGGACGAAAGTGTCGGGTGACCAAACTGCCCCATAGGCATATGGGATAGCGGAGACGACACAGCTGAGATCGTTTAATGCTAAACCACACAAGTGGGAGAACAATGTGCACTTACAAGCTGCATGCTTACTCTCCCCCTGGAAACTGCTCCACTCCTGTGCCCACGCACTTGGACCGGGACTACTTTCGATTCGCATATTAGACATGGCCATCAAGTCGGCCGGTGAACCCATTCTTCCCTTGCTTGCGTTGAAGGCTGCCTCGAAATCAGCCTGACTAGGTCCACCAACAAATTTGCTACCTCCTGGTGTATTGAGTCCAAATGCCTGCGGAGAGAATGGCAGCGATCGAGCGGCGGAAGGTCCTCGTTGGGTGAAGAATTCATTAGCGTGTGCTAAGTCGGTAGCAGACGCCGAATGTGATGCTTGAGTTGATGGTAGGTGTTGGAGCTAGGCGCAATATGAGCACACGGGATTATCGAACGAAATGACACTCACCCTTCCAGAAGATGTGCCGCCAATACGATCCTAAGCAAGATGCACTGTTGTGAGAATGAATGGCGCTGGCACATATAGGCTTGGCTTACTCTTTGAAACGAGCTTTCTCGCTCGGTGTGCTTGAGCATCTGGGAGAGTGGATTCGCGTCAATGGCGCAGTCGGCACCAGACATCATCGCATTGAAGGCCATATTTTTGGAGTTGAAGTATCGAGCGAGTCCAGTAACGTGTGGTGGTCGTTTGCAAGCAGGCAGGCTTCGGCTATGGCGGAATAAGCGAGCCCGATTTGTCACGTGAAAAATATGTAAATATCTCCCGACGTTATTCGGATAGATTGATTTGCATGATTGAGGGCACTTGTTCAATTGGTACCTTACAAGCAAAGCGGTTCAACGAGATGAAAATAAGAAAGTGGACAGGACGGTAAGAAGTAAAGGCAAAGTATATGCAGCCAATGCATGCATCAACCGGAGATGAAATTTTGAATCGATATCGCCTTAGCCCGCCTATGTGCTGGAGTTGCTGGGCTCATCATTCTTCGCATAAGGTGTGACTCCTGCTTTCCAGCGAGATACGTAGTCCTGTCCACGGGTCCATGTTCCAGCATATTCATTCTCGGCCTCTGCTGCCCATTGTTTGCCCCCTTGACTAGCGGCTGCGCCAGCGCCGGTTCCAGTCTTCCAGCTCTCCAAAGCAGCACCTTCAAGCTCGAATCCTCTTTCGATCTCGGTGGGACCAAACTCGGCGCCCATCGCCTCGGCTTCAAGGACTGCAACAGCGCTAGCGACAGTGTGTTCTGAACGAAGCGATCTGTATTGGGCAACTGCTGTGGCATACGCCTCGGAAAGGGAACGTTGTGATAATCATGAAGGTTAAGAGTGAATTTCACCACGCTAACCGAGTAAAATATGTGAGGAGCAAGAGGCTTGCGGTCAATGACTGAACTTACTCCTCTGGCGAAGGATTTCGACCTCGTTGCCGCAGCCGCTTCCACTCTTCTCCACTAGGCCCGCGATCTTGCTGAACGCGCGGAGCGCTCTCTATCAACGAGCGAGGTCGGTATGCCTCAAATGGATGATCCATGAAAAACTGGCGTCGTATCCTGTCCTCCGGATATTCGACTGCCTCTGCCCTCGGCTTGGGGGTCCGCGAGTGCTTCTGCGGCGTGTGGTGTGCATGCTGGTGGGCACCGTGCTTCGACTGTGGGCGGTCATCGTCTGGGCGTGGGGGCGGAGCTCGGGGAGGTAACGGCAAGGGTGGATATGCGACTACAGCGGAGTACCATGCAGGAGGTTCTCGGAGCGAGCCAGATTGGAGCAATCGAGATGTCGCCTCGTGCACTTGACTTGCTATCCGCCGAGCGTTCAGACCAAGTGAAGGCCGCATTCCGTCGAAAACAGATCCAAGGCGAGACAAGCGCCGGAGATCCTTGGAACCCGTCGGCGCCTAACCACAGCTCGATTGTATTCACAACTGGGCTGTGCAACGCCAGAATAGGCATCTGGAAGAGTGTTCTTGGGCACCAACCAATGTAGCAGGTGCGGATGTGCGCCATACCTAACGGATTATCTTTATCCTGCTCGGTTACGCAGTGTCCGGCTTCAACCTTATCATTGGGCAACTCGTGTCTCCTGTTCAGATGAAATGCGTCATGTTCTATATGTACCATGAAACTACGCCTTCTTGTCGATCACAAAGCCAACAACATCGCTCCAATCAGCCAGCTGTTATTACCTGTCGGCGGCGCCGTCCAATCCTCGCGGACATTTTATGTCCGCCTGCGGTTGTAACTCCCGGACATCTTTCAGACGAATTATATGACCGCATACCACATGCAAACGCAACCCACAGATCTTAACGTCCCCAATTATAGCTCAGCCTATGCAGGCCACGTTCCGGTCCCTGCGGATTTCTCGCTTTACCTCCGGTCACCAGACATGGTCCTTGCGAACCTAGCGTATTCAGTCGGTGAAATACCACACTGCTCCGTGGCCAAGGCACTGGGGTTTGGTTTAAACCTTGATTCTAATTGTGGAGCGCCCAGATCTTGAACTTTGGTAGTTACTTGGACCAATTTTACGGTGCCCATCCACAGCGTCTTTAGCCATGATGATGGCTCAAAACCTACCTTTCGTGTGACTAGCCCGTGACGGGTGGCTGTTACTGGGGTTTTGTCTATAATATTTCTACAATATCACCACTTACACCAGCGTGCGTCTGTCGCCACAGGAAAGGGTTTTTATGGTTTGTGTAGCAATTAGTGCATGCGAACATCATATAGACCATCGACACGAACTCCACATACATCGGTTCGTTCGCCTCACAACTGCCTTTTTGTGGGTTCGTGAATGAAGTAATAACTACGAACTGTGGACTTTTAGGGCCCGATCGTCTTATTCATGCTTGTATGCGCCTTGCTAAACAAGCTGGAGGTCTTGATCGCATTCAATAGACCTATTACTTAACTCGTACATAACGAGGAAACATTTAAAGCACTCATGGCTAAGCATTCTGAGTCGCATTGGGGAGCAAACACTCGAACTCAAAAGGTCAACACGCAGTCAATTGATGCATTCATATATACCACTCTACTAAATCGCCCCAAAGGGTTGTGGAGACATAAAACTCTTACGCCATCAATGCAATGTGCTTCAACTCCCTAAACACAGGTCGTCATTCAACAAAAATATGGGCAACGTAAAAGAGCACTCACATCTGAACTTGAGTTCCAACTTTCATAGGCTCATACGTCGCCTTTTCTTCGTCCAACGCGTTCTTGGTGCTTGCGGCTTCAGCAAGCTGTGGAATCGGCACGAGGTCATAATCTGAAGACAAATGCCAAAAGAAAGTTGAAGAAATTCGGATAAGAGGCCGTGTGGGATGTTCAACTTGCGTGCGCTCCATCGCCTGCCCCAATAGTCATTCGATATCCTTCGCATCGCGAGCTAAAGTACTACTCACGCTCAACGTTCCCTCATTTACGACAACTTCATGGAATCCAGCTTTCACAAGCCCACCAGTCAGATGCTCAAGTTGCTTCCCGGCTTGAACGAGGAGATATCGGCCTGCTGGAACTTTGACTGCAATCCGTTTGCCAGAGTTGCGCGCCCAGATGTGAAGGCCGGGGTACCGTGATCGACCATGAATCGTTCTGTTTGGATGAGTCGTCTGCTACAAGGAATAGGGTGAAATGAGTGCTCACAAAAAGTTCAAATCCGAATGGAAACCTGCGAGGATGGTATCCTTCTTTCCATATTTCTTGAGATCGCTTGCGGTAGGCGCTAGCAAATGGGGTCTGTCCAGCGTGGATCAATAATTGTCATAAGTTTACGCCTCAGCTAGACACCCACCCGTACTTCCCTGCATCCGTAAAGGTCTCCTGATCCAGCCCAAGTCCAACGGCAGCCATACGGGCAACACCTTCAACAGCATCTTTCATCTTGGTTCCCCACGTTTCAAGCGTAGGCTGCCAAATATCTGAAAACGCAGCCGGAACAACATTGGGCATATTCAACGACGCAAAGGCCGTTGGATAGGGCGGTTTGGTTTGCATCTTCCAAAAGAACCTAGGCAAATTGTTAAATGCAGGGACGAAAGAGAGTTCAAGTCGAACGTACCTGCATTTCGGGTCTGGGTGATGTCCACTAATGTCTAACGGTCGCTCAGAGGCGGCCAATCGCTCAATAATCTTCAAACAAGGTTCGTCCACGGCACACTTGGGCTTTTCCGTGTTCTCCAACGTGACTCCAACCTGTGCCCATTTGAGTTTTGTTCCAATCTAAGCAAAACCAGCACAAACTTGATACCCAAACTCCGCCCGTTCGTCCTTCTTCAACACCTCTTCAGGCTGAGCGAAGTAATCCTCGAGTAAAGACAAAAACGTCTCGTTGTGCTCTTCGGTCACTCGCGTGTCGTGCACGATAAGAGCTCCAAAATTGATTAAGGCCTCGGCAGCTTTGATGCACTCCGTGCGGGACTCGGTACTCGACGGGTCTGCACGGAACAGGTCGAGGTCGACAATCGGGAGAAGTCCGTCTGGCACGTCGTTTGGGGCAGACATGATGTGTCGAGTTCAACCAGGATTGGTTGGAGGGAAGCTAAATAGGAGCGGAAGCGCGTTGGAGCCCCTTATAGTGCAGCTTTTGACAAAGCACAGAGCACATGCTCGTCGCGAACGCAGACCGAATCGTTTCGGGAAAGGCCTTCCAAGAGGCACGATCACATGACTGGCACCCCTGATTCAGCTAGCCGTTTGGGCAAACTACCCGTTCTTTTCCCTAAACAGAGAACAAACTCCATCGTGTTCCACCAAGATGCAATCACTCGGTCATATTCGCACCGCCCCAATCGATTCGCAGACCATATAAACAACTGTCCACCTCGGTCGTGCCCATCTATTCGCCACGTATCCTAGCGTAAAGCAATATGTCCACTAGTTTCGAGAATTTCAAGGGCAGAATCACTGCTCATGTTCAAGTAAGTATACGCTAAGTAACATGATGGCCCAATGAAATAAACGTCAATGTGTTCATTCGACAGCTTACAGCGCAGGAGGGCCAAGCTGACAAACTCATTGCTCTTGGCAAGGACATTCAGGATTATATCTCGTCCGGAAATGAACCTGGTGTGTAACTAATCTCAACGCCTGATAATCTAGCCCAAATACTCATCTTAGAATTAAATAGGATGTTTGTCGTTCCGAATTTATCGTAGTGGCAATGAATTTGTGGCGGTAGAGGAGTCAGACCTTCCCTATCCGTTTTGGAGTTTACAATACTGAATAGAAACTCAGATATGCAAACATAGACGCCCTGAAAGCGTAATGTGCCTTGATAAACAAGCTTTAGGATAACACTCACTCGAAACTATGTAGGCATGCGGAAAATCCGAAGTTTCAAGCCTTTCAAGCGGAGGTCAAGAAGGGTACTCTGGTAGTTGGTGTAAGGCCGTCGCTGAATCTGTCATACACAGAACTTACTTGTTATAATAGATTCCACAGCCCATGTTCTATGAGGAGATATAGTATCCGGGCAGCTAGCACCACACAGCAGTATATTATGAAACAGTTGTAATCTATATGATTTACTTCAATCGCCTGGTTAGGTGACACACCGGCCCGATAGGAGCGTCTGGTATGTTTGCGTATTCTCACAAGATACTTCCAAACTATATATTTTGCGTCCTCGGAGATTCATATCCGATTCATGGAAGTAAAATTGTTGGATTGGTTTGAAGGAATCTGTAGGTTGGTATATGCATAATTGATCAAGGTTTTTCGATCTCGTATACAATATAGCCTCAAGGAAAGCTCGGTTAGCCCTTGTACTAGTACATGTCGTAGCCCGACAAAGGCATGGGTGACAATCGCCCTCAAATCCTGGAGCTAACTATACGTACAATCAACCACGCCGGTATCGTCCTGTCTTTTGTGTCACCTCGGATAAGCTACGATCTATAAGAGCCTCAGTAGTAAAAATCATTATGGATATTAACATTGAGAACTTGGAAAATCATAAGCTGCCTCACATGCCGCCTATGTCGCAACGGAAACTAGTTTATAGTATGCATGTTGTTCGTTACTTGTAACAGAGGCAGCTTGCCCTTTAGAAGCTTGGTTCCAGGCAAGGGACGCCCGCACATCACAGGCGTACGCGAGTGTGACCAGACACCTAGGACGTCATTACGCCTCGTTGGGACAGACCTAAATACAAAAGAAAGTATATGCTAGTGGACTTCCGGCTCAACGCACAATGATTGTGGTCGAATATAAGATGGAAACGTGCACTCAGCACTGGCCGTGCAGCTCCGCAGGCCCCTCGCACCACAGCCTTCTTTCGAGGAAGTTGTAAGCTTAAATTAGCCTGGGTATTTTTTTATTAGTTGTGGTTGACTAACCCAGACAGCTGGACGCAAACATGGTTCGATGACCCTCGGCGGCCAACGTATGCTGTGGCTCAGTTTGATGGGCATATGTTCTCAATTTACACTGTGATAGCAGGTATATTTGTACCAGACGGTGTAGCAGAAGTAAGCGCATTTGCGGTCGAAAATCTGCATCGTTCACAGCAAGAGTTATGGAAAGGGCATGCGATCGATTCGCACTGTGGGATTATTTATTTTGTCAACGTTGCCGGGCCATCATTTTGCTACGAAAAGCAGAATTGTGGATTAAAATCGAACGTGCATTGGTGAAGATTTCAAAGCTGTACCTGGTGTACTTGGTTGCGAGTAATAACCACGCATTTCAAGAGACTACTAGCTAGCACCTAACTCGGTCGGGCGCCAACCTGCCCCACCCGTATCGGTAAGCGCAACAGCAGAAGTGAGTTATGATACCGGCTCTCTCCTACCGATTAAGGTTGAACACTATCAGAATATATGACAGCTGTGAAAATATGAGCAGGCTGAAGGATCACGCACGCCAGTGGGAATGAACGATTTCATTCTATTCATCAGCATGCAGTTGGTGATTGGGTGCTCAAGTGACAGACATGATGAGACAAGTTCTGTACCCCACATTTTCCGGGCTCAAATTGCAGTACGGTAGCAAGGTGATTAACTGGCTTAGATTGGTCAAACTTGCCTACCTGTGTTATCAAGCACCAAATCATTCCGCGTTAACCAGCCATCTACTCCAGAGTGAGAATTATTCTCGGTTGGATTAACATTTGGGGATTCGCAAAAGTTGCTGTGTCTAGTATTCTTATCTTAAGTAGCAAACAGTATTTTTTCATTATGTATGCACGCATACAAAGCAAATCGCCCAGTCCCCTTAAACAGCAGCCGAAGAGATGTGGAACCACTTGGAGACTGGTTGTAGGATGAGCCGTTAGCTTGAGTAGAGGTTAATGGTGGAGAATACATACTAGAGGGGTCGATAGGCGCAGGTGGCTTGCGCGAATCGGGAGGAAGGCCGGTATAAATGGAACTGGTTTTGTCGACATAGCCGGTGGATTCCCTTTGAGTGACGTTGGCACTGGGTGGTAAATAGAACGCGTGGGTCAGCATCGATTGGGGCAGTATGAGTACGTAAAGGTCGGGGTATACGAATGAAATACAATGTTACTCACAGGGAAATACCGTAGGTAGGAACGTTGGGCTGAGTGGTCAGGCGGCGCCACGCTTCATGGCACTCGTGGATGATCTCTGTGGCATAACGCTTGTTCTTGGCCTCGCCAGAGAAGGCAAACGAGTTTTCGGGCTTGCCATCCGCTGTAAAAAAAAAAAACATCACATCAGTGAAGGCGATGATACCATGCTGCAAACAGACTTACGAATCTTGTAGATGCGGAACCACTCGTTGGTCGCGCGGACGAGTCCGGGGAGATGGCGCTCGATATCCTCGACATCGTTGAGTTTGCTCGCAAGAGGATCATTGACGTCAATGACGATGACCTTCCAGTCGGTCTCGCCCTCGTCGAGGAGTGCCATGATACCGAGAACCTTGACCTGTTTGACTTGACCAGTGTATCCGACTTGCTCGCCAATTTCGCACACGTCGAGCGGGTCATTGTCGCCCTTGGCCTTGGTCTCAGAATGCTCCTGGCCAGGATCCTCCCAGGTCTACGCACAGATATGAGCGGAGAGCGCAGGCAGAAATGAAACACGCACCTGGGGGAACGCGCCATAGTTCCAGATGTAGCCGTGGTGGGGGAAGCAGTTGCGCACAAAACGGAGTTTGCCCTTCTTGATATCCTGCTTGATCGGGTTGAACGGCTCCTCCTTGGAGATCTCCATCTTGGCGTTGGTCCAGCGCGGGACCTCGACGATCATGTTCAAGATGCCATTGGACTGGTCGGCAAAGAGCGGAATGTCGTGGAACGGCGAGACGACCGCGCCGTTGTGCTCGACGTACACGCGATGCTCTGCAATGGTGTCAGCGCGTGGTCAAGGGTTGCTGCACACGACGCGTACCGAGGGTATTGGGAGCGCCGATGAGGCGGGGGGTGTATTCTACGGACCAGTCAGCAGCGAGCACGATCACAGCGGCGTCGACGTACCTGTGGCCATTGTCCGGAGTGCTTTGGGGTGTATGTGGGAGGAGTGCTGCACGAGACGGCGGAGAGCGGTATTGCTCATCTGCGCTTTTATGAGTTTGGCGATCGATTAGCAACGTGTTGTGTATCGGTCACGTAACGTCGGCGCTTGGCCCCGTCGGACGAACTCCGGTCTGGCGGAATGCAACGGGATGAGCAAAATCTCAGTCGTTTGACGCAAACGGGAAAGCACCAAGGGGAGAACTGAAAACCCCAGGCCCGAATTTGGACAACGGGTGGAGTGCCAGGGTTCGTAACACCCTTTTGCGCCGAACGACGCACTAATTCACAACACTGAGGCCGTAACTTCAGCACGAGGCCATCATCGAGGCAGCCTTCCCGTGCTGAAGTGACCTCTTTCAAGTAAACGTGTGTAATTTTGAACAGTGGCGCTTCGCTGTGTGCCTGAAAAGACGCACTAAAACACGCTCTGATCTTCGCAACGCTTCAGATTGTATGCATTTATCTCAGCAGTAGGTAAATACACCTCCCCGATAGTCCCCACGCCCATCAAGAAGACAAACCAATCGACTGAGGGAACCGGAACACGTTGTGCGGATCCACCGCGCGCTTGATTGACGAGAGCCGTTTGTAGTGAGACCCATAGTATTGCTGCTTCCACTGCGCAGGCGTCAAAGTGGGGTCGACATAGTTGACGTCTAAAACACCAAATTAGTTTCTCGACACGCTGAGAAGTATCAAGACGCATACAGGCCGCTTTCGGATTTGGCTCCAAGGCACGGAGTGCTCCATCCAAGAATGCGATCCCGTCTGGCGGGAAAGGGCCTGGAAGCGAAAGCGAAACGAGTTGGAACCCCATCATGGCGTCCCGATGAGCAAAGGCAGTAGCGTCCGCTGCCTGTTTGGCAACACCACCACCGTACCCTACTCGGCTTTTAGTCCCAAAAAATAAAACATTGACAAATCCACCCACGATCAGTCTCGATATACCAGTATCCATCAAACGCGAGCCCGTCGGTTCCAAGGCATTCAAACAAGCTAGTCCACTGAGCTGTTGTAACGGGCTTCTTTGCAAACCACGATTTTGCAAACATAGGCACTTGCATTTCGGTCCCATTGACGGCAAGGGGCCCACTTATCGCAACGAGACCGCCGTACCAGTCGTTTACAACCGACGTGAAGTTGCCTGGACTGAGGATACTCTTCCAGTTGGCAGTAAGAGAATCAAATCTATCTTTAGCCCCATAGTAAGTCCCTCGGTACTACGCGGGCATGAGCCGACAGTTTTGATAGGAAAACAAACTATACTCACCTCTAAAAATATACTTGTCCCATTATTCAGCCAGAGCTTTCCTATCGTACAAATAACAGACATCTCGTCCGGCGCCCCGAGTGCGATTTGCTGCCACTTCTCCATCAGGTCTCTCACTTGTGTCGGACTCAGCGCGACGGCCGTGTAGTCGACTTTGTATGAAATCACTACAGGTGGCGCAGGAAGAGTCGCAAATGTCCACTCGGTGACGATGCCGTAGGATGCCCCGGCTCCACGAAGGGCCCAGAAGAGGTCCTTGTTCTTTGTGGCAGAGGCGGTAGCGAGCGTGCCGTCTGCGAGGACTACCTGAGCGGACGTGACGCGATCATGTAGTAATCCCGCGACGCGAGAGTAGGGACCAAACCCGCCGAACGCGGTATGTCCCTGTATATATGCGGGTCATCAATTGGATAGGGTTGCTAAAAGACTCCTGCTTACGCCTGACCCGACGTAGGGACAGGTCCCATGGGGCAATGCCCTCTTCCCGTTGTCCCAGAGCTTCTGAGCGATGTCACCTAGCTTGTTGCCTGTCTGGAACTTGGCACTTCCAGACGCGCTGATCGAAAATGAAGTCATGTTAGATACGTCGATGACCAGGGATCCGTCTTGACCTCCGACCTGTTTGAGCGGTGTTATATTCGGCCAAATAACAATCATCGGCAGGCACGAGACATACCCCAAACAGGGCATACGAATGTCCTCCTGAGCGCCCCACAACCGGAATATTAAACTTTGCACCACACCTGACATATTTTTGTACGTCGCTGATCGCTTTACTGGTCCCAGTAAGTTATCAAAGCCTACAATGCTTTCCAGAAATATGGGCACATACGGGTATACTATTGCAGCAGGATCATATCGTATCCTTGTGTTCCAGTTCGCGGTCGCGGAAACGTCGTAAGTCGCGCTTGACGGAGTGAGGACAACACTAGAGTTCGAACCGCCGGCTTTCAAACAAGATATAAACGCATTATCGTTGTCCAAAGCGGCTGCCGATGCAAGAGTGAAAGTTTGAAGGAGCAAGGTGGTCCAGGCTAGCATCGTTACAGCCTGTGAGAAGTTCGATCTCTCGATCGTGGGGGTTCTTATATGCTGCACTCCGGGCTTGCGGCAAGGCCGTTAAGCGATCCCGATCGAAAGGTTTCTGATGCTCCGGCCATCACGGCGTATATATGGAGTGGTCATGTGGAAAACTTCTATCCCAAACTTTCTTGCTTTAATCAAGAACATACAGGGTGAAGCCCTCTAAAATAGAATCACGGGCCCTCGCTGACATGATCTTTTTATACCGAAGCATCTCTCCGAATAAAGACGTGTGAGTTTCAGTAATACTCCCATGTGTGTTAAGGGAAATGCGTTCCAGACACGCCAACTGAAGAGTGAGTAAGCGAGGTTAGGCGAAGGCCAAACATTGTACCTGTTATACAAATTATGTGTATATGAGACAAATGGGAGATGATGTATGTGGTCGAAGAGTCCCGGAAAACATATTGTTATAAACGTCTTATATTGGAGTATCCGGTGGCTAGTGATGTAAGCTATGATCAAGGAAACCATCCGCATATACGCTCGGCCTTCAAGCCGGGCGGTGGACTATGTTTCACAGAAATCAATTTGTTTATTTATGTTATCAAAGCAAGCGTGCAACACTAGCACACTCCGCATGGTTCTCAGACCAATCAGTTGAATAAGCCAATTGACTGAGGGAACCGGAACACGTTGTGCGGATCCACCGCGCGCTTGATTGACGAGAGCCGTTTGTAGTGAGACCCATAGTACTGCTCCTTCCACTGTGCAGGCGTCAAAGTAGGGTCGACATAGTTGACGTCTGAGACACCAAATTAGTTTCTTGATGCGCCGTGAAGTAGCAAAGCACATACATGCTGCTTTCGGGTTCGACTCCAAGGCATGGAGCGCTCCATTCAAAAATGAGATTCCATCCGCTGGTAAAGGGCCCACTGGCGAAAGAGCCATGAATTGGAATACAGCCGTTGCGTCCCGGTGGGCAAAAGCAGTAGCATCCGCCAGCTGTTTGGCAACACCACCACCGCATCCTGCGCAAATCTCGGCCTTTATCAAAAAGAGGACGTTGAGAAGTTTACTTACGATCAGACTCTACCAGCCAGTATCCATCATACGCAAGGCCATCGCTTCCCAGATAGTCAAACAAGCTATTCCACTGAGCTGTCGTGACAGGCTTCTTCGCAAACCATGATTTGGCAAACATCGCCATCTGCGTTTCGGTTGTGTTGACGGCAAGGGACCCGCTAATCGCAACGAGGCCGCCGTACCAGTCGTTTACAACCGACGTGAAGTTGCCTGGACTGAGAACACTCGTCCAGTTCGCAGTAAGAGCGTCAAATCTGTCTTTAGTCCCATAGTATGTCCCTCGGTACTAGACAAGTATGAGCCAGTAGCTTCGAATGCAGCTCGACGAAAAAAGGGTACCCCTACCTCTAGGCCTATACTTGTCCCGTTGTTTATCCAGAGCTTCCCGAAAGTGCAAATGACAGACATCTCATCAGGTGCCCCAAGCGCAATCTCCTGCCACTTCTCCATCAGGTCTCTCACTTGTGTTGGACTCAGCGTAACAGCCATATAGTCGACTTTGTACGAAATCACCATGGGCGGCGCGGGGAGAGTTGCAAACGTCCATTCAGTGACGATCCCATAGGATGCCCCAGCTCCACGAAGGGCCCAGAAGAGGTCTTTGTTCTTCGTGGAAGATGCGGTGGTGAGCGTGCCGTCTGCGAGGACTACCTGGGCGGACGTGGCGCGGTCATGCAGTAGTCCCAAGACGCGAGAGTAGGGACCAAACCCGCCAAATGCCGCATGTCCCTGTATGTATGCGGGTCACCAATCTTATAGAAGCAATTAAGTTGAGAGGGTTTCTGCTTACACCTAGGCCGACGTAGGGACAGGTCCCATGAGGTAACGCCCTCTTCCCGTTGTCCCATAGCTTCTGAGCGATGTCGCCTAGCCTGTTGCCTGTCTGGAACTTGGCACTTCCGGATGCATCGATCGAAAATGAAGTCATGTTAGATACGTCGATGACCAGGGATCCGTCTTGACCTCCAACCTGTTTGAATGGTGCTTGGTCCATGCAAACAATAACCATCAATGCGTGTATGACATACCCCAAATAGTGCATACGAATGCCCTCCCGAACGCCCTACGACTGGGATATTGAATTTTGCACCACACTTGACATATCTTTGTACTTCCTCGGCTACAATTCTACTTTCGGCCACGTTACCGAATACCGCGATGTAGTGAGATGAGTGCGAACGTACGGGTATACGATTGCGGCAGGATCATATCGTATCCTTGTATTCCAGTTTGCAGTTGCAGAAACATCGTATCCGGCACTCGACGGAGTAAGAACGACACTAGAATTTAAGCTACCGAGCTTCAAACAAGAGATAAATGCATTGTAATTGTCCCCAGTGGCCGTCAATGCAAAGGCGAAGGTCTGAAAAAGCAGGGTAGTCCAGAATAGCATTGTCGCGGCTCGTGTGAGGTTCGATCCTGTAATCGAGGTTTCTTATATGCTGTGCGCCTGTCTTGTGACGAGGCCATCATATGGTTCGGCCATCACAACGTATTCATAGAACGGCAATGTTTCCTAAAGTGGTGCTCCAGGAAACTTTTATCCTGAACTTTCTAGCTTTGACCTTGACTATATGTGGCAGTAATACCTAAGTTAGTTTAATTGATAAAGTATCCATAAATTGAGGCACTGGCTATACATTAAGACAAATTCTTAATGCGTGAGACTCGATGACTTGCTGGTTTGCGTACACCCCCGCGCGCTGAGAGACTTAATTTTATTCGAGATCCCGATCCAAAACAATAACATTCTACATGATGGAAATATTCGCCGCAAGCACAAGAAAGACTCAGATTCAAGATACCGAATAGCGGCCTTGAAGTTCTCGTAGACGTAGGCCCTCGCGGTCAATAGTAGCGACCAAACATAGTACGGCAAGCCAGCTGCGAGGTCGAGTCCTCACCTGAAACAGAACACCGGAGCTCAGGGTGCATTTCTGTTAATCTCTCCCGTATGCTCTGTATGTCTATAACCGGCAGACTTTGTGGATGTGGGCTGCACTTATCCAAGCGCAAATCCAATATACCATGGTTATCAACAAGCGCTTTCAAGGCCGAAAGTGTCACCACGCATGAGAACAAGATGACGGCGGTGGTCCCATTAAGATAGGGGTTTTGTAATTGCAATGCGGAATGTGCGTCGCTGGAGAAGACCGCATATCCCAACACAAGAGTCTTCATATAGGGGTATAACCCCAAAAAAGGTGCCCAGGATAAAAAAGCTTCTGTTTCATTACTAGGGCAGAAATAAAGCGTAGCTATTTTGGATCGAATAAAGAACCCAGCCAACTCGTTGGATATCGACTCGAACTTGAAGCCTGCAATGGCACATTCTGCACCAGAAGCTGATAAAGAGAGTAGAGGCAAGAGCACATTCATCGACCGATTGGAAAGATGAGACAAAGTCAAAACCCGGAGGCTGTCCAAGACAATAGGACCGTGATCATGAGTCCAATCTTCTGGTCCAGTCAAGACCACATATCTGAGCTTTAATATAGATATCTTCGTGCTCGCGGATAGAATTTGTGCGAACTGTGAGATAGGTATAATCCCCTTCTTGTGTTCAATGCGGAGGTCGACAAGGTGATTGTAGACACCGGTCGACCAGTCGAACATGATGGTCCTCAGGTAGAGCCTGTGGAATATCAGTGGATCCCCCTTGCCATCCAGTCGCTCCGCGAAGTTTTGGTTTTGTAGTTGTCCTGGTAGCGACGTGATAGTGGCACTGTAATCTGCGGGATGATGAGAGGCCAACAAGGTACGAGGTAATGCGCTTCGACCGTGAGCAAGCCAGAGATTAAATATAGAGTCAGTGAGCATCCGAGATTTGTACTGAAATACTATATCAAGTGATTGGATGCGATGGGCGTGAGGCGCAAGTGAGGAGACAATTTGCTCAACCTTATATTGAGGTATATGATGGGCTTCCATGGGCTGTAGTTCTGCTTCACACAAGTGGATATGGACCAAACAGCTTCTAGTCCGCTCAAGCATTGCGTTGATGATACTGATGGGAGTTTTTGGACATATGTCAATGTGTCTCCATAATTCTGGTGTATCTAGAGCGATTTGCCGCCAATAGGTGCAGGTTGCGCTGGCATCATATATACCAAAGCCATTGTCATCTACGCAGCGGATTCTTAACAACGAAAAAATCCTAACCAGGATTTCCGGAGGAAGTAGATTGAGTCGAATAAGGCTAGCGGACTGGTTTCGTACCGTGCCCAATGACATTCGAGCGTTATAGAGCGTTTGCTCATCAAAGGCTAGAGATTCGAGCGCCACGTCGATTGTGGCGCATGCATCCTCTGTCACGGTAGAGTGCCGGGGACATTCAGAGGCAGCCTCAGCATACGCAGTACGGACTGTGTTGCAAGCAGCCACATATGACTGGATAGTTTGCGAGAGTAGCATACGGGCAATCTTCCATTCGTCTAGGGCAGAGCGTAAGGCCGCGTGTGTGCCCATAGGTTGATGTGTGATAGGTCTCATGAAGAGTCAATATTGTAGGCGTTGTATCCTTGTTTCACCTTAACTCTAAGACTTTAAAACGAGATTCCGACATGACTCTCTATCTGTGACACTTACCGAAGTGGTAACAGCGACAAGGGCTGAATCGAACCCATCTCGCTTCCCGGTTAGAACACCATGAGGATTCTTAAGTTGTGACTGATATGGGTTATATGTCCGGCTATATGCGGAACAAAACATTTTGTGGCCTAAAGATATGAGTATGTATCACTCGATGAGCAAATTTTCAGATATTGTAGCGATACAAGCCCGCAACGTTTGAGAGCTCGATTTTGTTATGTTTTCCTAGAGTCTTTGTAACCGAGACAACAACAAATCTCATTCCTCCCCTTTAAGGTGCAGAGGGCGGGTCAGGTATCGAACATATTCCGGCAAGATAATCCAGTAGTCGAATCCTCAGATGAAATGGTGCATTCGAGCCCAGGGTGTGATTTTAAAAATATAGTCCGCATCTGTGATAAGTCCTGATTGAGCTCCGTGGGGTTATCGGTGCTGCACATCTCGAGCCGGAGGCCTGATATAAGTTTTGTATTTAGAATGTGTAGTATGGCTTTAGTTTCTACCGTACAAGACACAAATATAATCGTGAATTCTCCGGCAGATGTTGCAAGCGGCAAAGGAGAGGTAGTCTCGTCATTAAGACATACACCAACCAGGACGAGAAGGGACAAGTAGGTGCATAAGCCTAAGAGCGGCGGCCAGAACACAAACTTCTTGACTTTTTCAGGATAAAAGTACAGCGTCGCTACTCGCGATCGTGCAAAGAAATCGCTCAACTCGCTACTGACAGCATCCAGATCGAATTGCGTAATAGCAAATTCTGTCCCGGGAGCTGTTAAAGAAAGCAATGGTAGTAACATCTTGAGACTATCAACCGGGATATTAAACAACGATAAAATCTTCAGGTGGCTCAGTTGAAGCGGGGTGGCATGGAAATTGGATATTTCTAGTGCCAGTCCTTTTAGTTTCAAGATGGAGATCATAGGGCTGGCTGATACCGCAGCAAAGAATCGTGATGCGGATGTGGTCGCGCTGGAAGGGAAGGGGAGCTCCAACTGGAGGTCGACGAGATTGCAGCAGGAAGCAAGACACCGGTCAAATACGATGGCTCGTAAGTGAAGTTTGTATAGAGTCAGAGATGAGATCGCCTCTTCACCTCCCAAAAAGCTGTTGCAGGGGTAGTGTGGGGGGAATAACGAGGCCTTCATCCTGTTTGATGGTCGATACTGCATTATTAATGCCCTAGGAATATTTGTATAACAATTGAGCCAAGGCTCGAATACCGCGTTAGCTAGCTCCTTGGGGGAATCTTGGGAAGTGATATCAAGAGTCCGGAAACATTGAACGTAGGTTATAAGCAATATCTTAATTTCTGCAAGTTCCTCGACGGATGGTCTGGTAATTCCGGACCCAGGGGTTGGTTCACAGACATGAGCGTGCAACAAGTGTCCTCCCGCACGCCTGATGAGTCGCTTGATAAAGTGCGATGGGGTCTGTGGAGTGATATCAAGGTGAGTCCACAAACCCGGCGCGCTCAACGCGATTCGTCGCCAGCGCACACAAGTAGCAGTCAAATCATGAGACCAAAATCCGTAGTCACAAGCGCAGTATATTCGTGATAGCGCGAATATAGTCGCCAAGATCTCTGATGGGAGGGAATTAGCCGAAGCTGGTGGCATTCGGTAATCTTGTATGGTAGTTATAGAACAACGAGGGCAACAACCGCCTTTTGAACTTTTGTATATGTCGGGCCACTGGGATCAATGTGATTACACGCCTAGGGTGGGGACTAGAGAGGCGTTGTGATGGCAAGAATACATGGATATACCAACCATCTCTTCAATTGTTCTATTTGGCTATGTTTGACTGGGGTCTGGCAGCTGGAGGCGTGTGGCAAGGCATGCGCAATAATCGATGTGCTAGTTAGATCCATTCTAAGAAGGCAAGGCGGTAATCGAAGAATCATGCATGGGCGTGGTCTCCTGGGAACCGATCGACAAGTCCGAAACGGAGTGGCTATGGGTGGCGCGGAGACGACGCCAATAACAAGAGGTGATGACGCGACCCACGTGACTGTTCTTGTCTCTTGCCGCGACCATGGCTGAGGCAAATAAGCCCCGGCCGCTGATATCTGAGACTTACCTGGATGCACCAACGCAGAGAATAATAGCAGTAGGATCTGGTGTACTTCTCCAGGTATGCATGTCTCACAGCTTTCGTCTTGCTCGCCTGCTGACACTGTCACAGGCGAGAAAAGTATGGGACGTCCTTGAAGCATACGTCGCAATGACGACGGGGCAAAGGACATGGCTACTCTGGAAATGGGCGTTCCTAGATGCCCTTTTCTTCTTCACGCTGCCTTTCCTTCGAATCCCAAGGCTCAACTTTTCGAAACGAGTGGCAATCGCACAGTTGATTCTTATGCTCGGTGTTAATTTTGCGGCGCTGGGAGACTGGCATGTGAGTGTCCGAGTACATTGGTGTCACAGGCTTGGCTAAAAAAGTCTTGCTAGCTTCCACTACCGAATGCAGAATCGTACCTTCCTTGGATATTCAACTCGGACCAGCAAACCGCAATCGCTGAACGCAAGGTGACCATCAAAGGCGTTGTTGATTCTTCTGCACACCTGCTCGGGCAGCACACCGTTAGACTTTCTCCAATCAAGTACGTACTTGACAAAATTTCATACTTCACTTGGGCTCAATGTTGGGACATTTAGCACCGCAAAACTCAATCCTCGTGGCCAATCGTATTGTCTCGCCCCTCACACTCACAACAGTGCTTACATTCCCATAATATTCAACAATTCGCAACCACATGTGCTTCAGTTCTCGATATCGCCTCTTGGAGACAAAGGTCCACGTACCTACGTCAACGTCACGAAAGGCGACCTCAACTCTATAGAATCCACGCGCACAAAACTTATGGCTCATACTCAGACTCCAACTCCGAAACGCCCGCGCATCATCCTCAGCGAAGCAGATGAATGGGATCAGCTCGACGATGACAGCGCGACTCAGCAGGCCAAATCTCACTCGGATGGCCAACTCGTTTTGTCCAAATCCGAGCGTCTCGCTCACATTCGTGTTGTTCAGGCTGGCGTAGTCCGTCTAGAACGTGTCCTCGACAAGACAGGGGCCGATTTCAGGATCAAATATTCTGAGGTTGTCGTTGTCGAGTGTCCAAGCGTTGGGTTTATGCCTGTCGAGGATGAAAAGAAGGGCAAGCGCTGCGTTGGTGATACAGAAGAGGCCAGTGTTCGAGCACGAGGCGTGGCGCCTTTGGAACTGAAATGGGCCTTGGATGTGAGTCCCAAGACTGGTGGTGCTCAGTCCCGTCAGAACTTTGAGATTCGAGGAATTGAGGGCAAGGAGGAGGTATGTTCGTTGCTTGCCGTTTTGTTTAAATCACTAATTTCTGGAATCTAGATCGAAGGCGCGCCTGTCGCACAAGATCTTTTCATCCCATTATCCCTTTCCTTCGATACACCTGGTCGACATACATTCATTCTCACCAACCTCTCAGACACAATCGGAAACAGCGTCAACCCGGCACTTCCCCAACACTCGTTCTCTGTTCACCGCCAGACAGCCGACTCAACACTCACTCACAAACGCTCCTATCAAGTCTTCGATCGCCCATCTGCTGCTTTCGCCAATTGCGAACCTGGAAAGGACATATCCCTTTTACAGGGCAAAGATGCCGAGAAGCTAGTTGTCAAGGCCAGGACCGTGGACCCAGAGGACGGGTGGGGTGTAGATATCGCTTTTACACCTGATAAAACACCTGATGCTGATACTTCCGGCATCGTTGGCAAAGTCGTCGAGAAACTGTCCCCTTCTGCATCGGTGCCATGGACAAAGTTCTTCCCTGCGTCGCCCGGCGCCAAGGTGATAGAGATTCCGGCGGACGAGGCAGGCACGTACTCTCTACTCCGCGTTGCGGGAGATCTTTGCGAGGGCGTGGTCAGGGCTCCTGAAGTGTGTCGAGTTGTGGAAGTACCGTTGCCAAAGGCTGAAGTCGAAGTCGAGAGGATACATGAATGGTGTGTTGACATTTAGCTACCGCTGGCCACTTTGATACTCACGCAAACTATTTCCATAGTTCTGGTGATGTTGGAATTCATGCCATCTTTACCATGGACGGAACTCCCCCGTTCACGATCCACTACACGACTACCGACCACCGAGGATCTTTCCAATCCAACGAAATGTACCTTGGCGCCCGTGGCGAACTCAACCTGCAGCCCAACAAATCCGGAACCTACACATACTCGTTCGATGCCATCAGCGACAAATCTTACAAACGCATCCCACTCACTGGGCCGGGTCGCACGGTTACCCAGGTTGTTCATCCGCTCGCGTCAGCGAAGTTTACGAAAGCTAGTGCTGATGTGTGCGGAGAAAGTCGAGAGATTGATGTTGGGTTGGAGATGCAGGGCGTTGGGCCATGGAAAGTCGAGATGCAGGTCGGGAGCGAGATTGTGAAATTCGATGGACTGAAAAAAGAGGCCGAGGTCGTTAAAGTTGGGATTCCCAAGGATGTTCATGCAAAGGGTGGAAAAGTTGGCTTGGATCTTCGTAAGTCGGTTTGCTATGTCGTTATAAAGTCACACGTTTACGTTATTGAACCAAACAGTGTCCGTGGAGGATGGGAATGGATGCAAGAGGATGCTGAGCGTCAAACAGATGAGTGTTGAGGTTCGGCGTGTCAAGGTGTGTTGTCGCAGCTGTCTTCACTATACCAGTCTCCTTAACCCTGCGACAGCCTACAGCCAAGTTCTATAGTCAAGACGGAAAATATCGCACTATTGTCCCCCACGGTTCCGGCGCTGTTT
This sequence comes from Ceratobasidium sp. AG-Ba, assembly GCA_016906575.1. NCBI lineage: Eukaryota > Fungi > Basidiomycota > Agaricomycetes > Cantharellales > Ceratobasidiaceae > Ceratobasidium > Ceratobasidium sp. AG-Ba. The sequence goes on along the minus strand of CP059633.1, from coordinate 1,061,759 downwards.
TACCTTTACGCTTTACTGGAGACAAGGTCCGACTCTATTCAGTTATTTTGCTATTACTTATACTTTTGTTATAGCGCTGGACTATCGAATACCGTGCCCCCGGCTCCCAAAAGATTCATAAGAAGGACTTGAACTCTGCAAACGACCAACTTACAGTCAGCTTAGCGGGTACATATGAACTCGTTTCGGTATGTTTTTTCTGTTGTCGCGCACACGAGCTTTTGACTGACACAGATGATCCAGGTATCGGATAGGCATTGTCCTGGAACCATTCTCCCTGAGGGTGCACTTTACACAGTTGACTGGATACCTTTGCCTGCTGTCGGGTTTGCGCCTTCGGCAGGTGTGTTCGACAAAGACCGGAGCGTCATTGTCCGGCTGCCAGTATGCGCTGGTACGTGAAACTTTTGAGAAAATGTGTCAACTGGTGCTAATCGGTGGACTACAGGCGAAGAAGATCATGCGGAGGTGGATCTCATTGGTGGGACTAACATTGCGTCAGATATCTTGTTCCTTACATTTGCTTCGTAGGCCGTGCTCCTTTCCAAGTCAGCTACACCCACACGGATCCCAAGTCATACTCGGATGACAGTCTATTCACATCGTTGAAGAACATTACGCGCCTCGCGATGCGTACTAGTGAACCTGGAACTCACGTTTACACGCTCCAGCATCTTGCAGACGCGACTTACAGCAAGGGAATTGAACTAGACACGAAGCGCACCCGCGGTCTTCGTTTGGAACAAATCGTACACACTCGTCCTTCCGCACGTTTCAAGTCTTCGGCTCGCATCTCAAGGTGCTTGAACACCGACCTGAATCTCTCCCCTGACCCAGGTGCTGTCCTCGTCTTGAGTGGCACCCCGCCATTCACTCTGTCTATGGCCGTACGCAACTTGGCGGAGAGTGAAACTCACTACGCACAGATTGTGACGCACGATTATGAATGGGCCGTCAACATTCCGGACTACATGTTCAAGACAATCGGGCCGCATGCTGTTGCCATTGAAAAAGTGCGAGACGCGTCCATGTGCCCAGAAGTCAAGGGGAGTGGAGAACGGTCGTTGTGGGTGGATGTAGCAGAGACAGCGGCGATCATCCCACTAGAGCGCAGGGTGGACTACTGTGTAGGCGATGTGCTCAATTTCCAGTTGGAGGGAACTGCACCATGGCAAATTGGGTATGTTCGGTGTATCTTCTGTTCCGTTTACAGGTTCTCAGTATTCTGCTCACAGGTACACCTTCAACGGCAAACATACACTTGCCAAGTCCACCACATCTCGCTTCAGTCGCGTGGCCGCCCAACCGGGAATATTCACCGTTGATAGTATTGCACATCAACAAAACTATTGCAAGACCGCAGTTCGGGACGTGGAAATGCGGATTCACGAAATACCAACAGCTCGCGTCAGTGATGGTAACCGAGTCATCGAAGATATTCGCGAAGGTACGTTGTGCGCCTTTTCTGTTTGTGCTATTTCTCACTCTACTATAGGCGACCAGGCAGAAATCGTGTTTAGACTGAGTGGCGAGCCGCCGTTCACCTTTACCTATCAACGCACGGAGCTAGTCGACCCAAAGAAGAAGTCCAAAACACCGCCCAAGGTCGTCGAAACTCACACGGTATCCAATGTGTTCAAGAACGAGCACTCGATTTTCTCCGCGGCAGAAGGTGCGGGATTCAATCATCTGTTAATGGACTCGCTGATATTCACTTGTTAAATAGGAACGTGGACTGTGACCTTTATTTCAGACAAGTGGTGCAGGTACCCGACTGCAGCAGTTGATTCCACGGTGGAAGAGGCATGATCGAGAAGACGTCATTTACGAATCATAAAAGTATCATTTAGCCCCAGATTTGCTTGTGCCTAGCGTTTTGTATTTTATCTATGTAATACGATCATGGATCCCAACAACTCGACGTGGTGTTATCGTGTTACGTACACGATCTAGCTCATTTCAACTGAGTACTCATCAATTAATGTGATGGGACTTTGAGCATGTTATTTGGGAACGCGAAAGGATATGATATATTTCTTTATACAGTAGACTGCCGGTTACTGCTCGCTCGCAACCTGCTCGCTTCGATTGATGGAGCTTTTCGGACCGGTCGTCTACCGGGAGGCTGTGCGCGGGCGCAGTAAGCGCCGGATACTGCGCTTGCTGCGTCAAGATTTTTTGTACTCTCCCTGTACTTATAAAACGCGATTCAGTTAATCCAAAAATCTCATAACACACTCATTCTTCACTCTTTCTTTTTTCTAAATTTTCTCGTACCAATACCGTTGTAAATTTGTAAGATTGCTGCGCATACACCTACCTTCAAAGCATATATGCTAACCAATGTCCAAGCACATCATGCCAGAGACCCGTCATCAGCTCACATATGGCCAGAAACTTGAGGTTATTGACCTCTACAAGAAACATCGTGGAATGCGAATGGACGACTTTCTGCAACTCCTTCGTTGTAAGGGCTTTACGACGATTTGCGAACAAACCATCCGTCGATATGCCCGTAACGAAGATTCAATTCGCCGACACGTCAATAGTAATCTGTCCAACGCAGACAACTGTCGAAAGTCCTCAGCTGCTCATCCAGAGGTAGAGGAGCGGCTGTGTGACTGGATCATCGAGGCCGAAGGACGACAGCTACGCCTCAACGGCATGCTCATCCGGCTAAAGGCAAAGCAAATCGCCAAGGAGATTGGCATTCCTCAAGGCGAGATGATTGCATTTTCGGATGGTTGGCTCACTCGATTCAAGCAGCGGTGGAGTCTAAAACACTATGTATTCCATGGGGAGGCTGGTTCCGCCCCTGTCGACACAATCGATGGACACCAGCAAACTCTCCGTCAAATTCTTACTCGCTATAGCCCCGCAAATCGCATCAACGTCGACGAGACGGCACTTCCATACCGAAACAGCCCTACGGGTGGCCTTCCTTCGAAAGCTTTGCCCGGGCTTAAAGTCGATAAAACTCGGCTTACATACGTTGTCGGGACGAGTCAAACGGGCGAGAAGTTCAAGCCGCTGGTTATAGGTCGTGCTAAGCGTCCGCGATGCTTCAAAAACGGTACCCCAGAGGACTATGGGTTCTACTACCGATACAACGAGAAAGCATGGATGACTTCAGTAATTTGGCACGAGTAAGCTCATTTATATTCATTGAAACAAAGGTTGACTTCGGACTTTTGTATATCGGTATCTTTCTATTCTCAACACGCAGATGCAGCAGCAAGACCGGCATGTCTTGTTACTCTGTGACAATGCCAGCTCGCATAGCCTCAACGGCGCGTCGTACTCACATATAGAGGTGGCCTACTTGCCCCCGAATCTCACTTCTTGGCTTCAACCGATGGATGCGGGCATCATCCGAACGTTCAAGGCGAACTACCGGCGCCTGTTAGGCTTACATGCGCTCGAACATGACGCAAACGGCGTTCAAAATCCCTACCACGTCGACCAGCTCGACGGAATGCGCCTAGCACAACAGGCCTGGGATGAGGTAGATGCGAAAACAATCCAGAACTGCTGGCGCCATACTGGCATTTGCCCCGAAGTCTAGGTTTATGCCTTAAAACGTTCGATTTCCTTTCTTTTTCTGTTTCCCAATCCTATTTATGTTCCCCTGATACGAGCTGTGCTCTTGGTTGTGTCTCTGTAACATCTGGAATGTATCATTCTATCTTCTTACGACCAAGTACATTTGGGGAAGCAAAAGCACAAGCGCTGACAAAGCGCTGACTAACACAGAAACACTTAGGGTCCGTTGCGAAGCCGAGGCTCGCTTAAGGCCCATCAACGAGCATGTAGCGGCAGTCTACTGTAACTGAAACAAGCAATAGATCCACAAAAAGGAGCCGGGAATATCTACATCGAAGCCGAAACAAGTCCCAAAGGACGCTTGAGAAGGGTTTATGATCTTGGATCATGTTCGCTTGCCGTGCGCGGACTACAACCAGAGTCGTTAGCTCAAATCCACGTTGGGAAGCCAACAAAAAACATACCAAGAGCGCCATTAGTTGTTGCATAGCTTGGGGCGTCTGTGTGTTCCCTGCGGGTGCCTGCGGCTGAGCCGGGACCTGAGGTAGTGGTGGTGGAGCTTGCTGCTGTTGCTGTGGTGGAGGATACTGTCCATATCCATACATATTTGGTTGTTGTTGCGGAGGAGTGCTTGCCGCCGCAGCCGAAGCCTGCTGAAGCAAGGCTAATACACTCGGTGGGAGGCTCGCAAGCGTAGCAGACTGGCTCGCAGCATCATGGGGCGGAGCTGTGGGTGGAGGAGGTGCCGAGACTGGCGCTGCGTATGGTGGGTACCCTGGTGGAGGACCCGGGTACCCAGTTGGTGGGAAGGGCGGCATCGCCGAAGGCGGTGGAGGGTAAGAGTACGAACTCGGGGGTGGTACATTAGCTGTTGGCGGTGGCATCGGTGGTGGTGTTGGAGATTCTTGAGGCTGTTTGAGGGCTGCGAGCAGTTGCTGGACTTTCTTGGCTTGTTCCAGGCGATCATCGACAGGCTGGTTTCACGTCAATCATTTAATAGATCAAGCCTAGAGTTTTATGCTTACTGGTGGGGCATTGGATGAGGAACCAGGTGCTCCGTACCCTCCGCTGCCTTGGTATCCATTGTCTCGGGGAGGCGACGCATAACTTCCTCTGCCTCCGCCGCGTGCGTCATCCATATCAAACCGACCTCCACGTCGCCCGTAATCATCGCGATCGCGGCCACGAGGACTACGCGAGCGCCGCCGATCACGCTCCCACGAACGGTCCCTGGACCGGTCCCGACTGTCATAATCGCCGCGCCCACCCCGACCACGGCCGCGTCCTCTTCCACGTGGCGGGTGATCGGTATCTCGACCGTACTCGCGCTCTTCGAGTGACCGTCTGTTGAGGCAAAGTGAGATACAAATATTAGTTGGGTGCAAGTTCGGGCGTACTTTGAACCTGGCACTGGTCCAGGGGGAAGAGGCGTTTCTGGAACATCCCATGCAAATTCGATGTGCATAACGCCGTCTTGAAGGGGTTGGCCTTGAAGATGATCATGCGCTTTCTCCATTGCCTGCATGCTACATCAGTAACTAATAAGAAAACAGTCGAATCAAATGTACCCGGCTGTCGTAGAACTCGATAAGTCTTTGACTAGGATCTGAGTTAGCGCGAGGCGTTTTTTGCCTTTTTGAAGGAACTCACTCGCTTCGTCCGTCGGCAGGGCTAATTTGTTTGACATCACCAAACAGTCCAAACCGACGTCGCAGTTCGTGGTCGTCGATTGGTTGGTTCGTTTGGCGAAGAATGACATGGAGTGTTCCCTGGAGAGCAAGCCATTTATTAGAAGCACATTGATTGTGAACTGGATAACACTTGCTTGATTTTTGTCTCGCTCACATCGCCCCGCTCGCTCATCACCGCGAGGAAGACTGTAGTGAACGTCAATAGGGCGACCGGAAATGTCGCTATCTTGCAATCTTTCGCGAGCACGTTCCGCAGCACGAACATCATACTACTACCCGTTGAGCTAATCTGGCAAAGTTATTGGGCGAGAGGCTCACATATGTCACAAACACCATCCCGCGGGTAGATATGAGGTCGAAGAACGTCTTGATCTCACCAAACTCTTCAAACTGTCTGCGCACACTATCACTATCGGTCTCATACTGCACGAGCGTTAGGTTAGGAATACACCTCGGATGTGACTACAACGGACCTTAATGTTGCGAATGAACAACGTGCGACAAGGTCTTTCACGTTTAATTCGTTGCTCAATTAAATCATCATGGATGGCATCGTCGCGGGTGGATGGGCGCGGGGCGCGTCCGCCACGAGGGCCATACCCGTTGTCACGCGGGGGAGGGTCAAAGTCTTCTCTATCGCCTCCTCTGAATCCGCCACGCCCACGAGAGCCACCACGGCCCCGTCCCCTGCGTTCACCATGATCTGGACACAACCGTAATGAGTATCGATCAAGAATCAACGCGATGACGGAACGGAAGGATTCCCGAGATTGGAGAAATAACAGATAGATGTCTTGCTGATCCAATGCTCAAATCAAAGGTTGTTTGGACAGCTCGCAGTGACTCAATGTCTCGGATTGGTTCTTACGAGTTGTCCCAAGAAACAAAAGTGGGGTTATGACGTCGTGTTGCGTACCTTCGAAACCTCCCCCGAAACCGCCACGATCATCACCGTATCCGCCTGGGCCCGGTCCGTTCTCATGGTACCCGGATGATGGGCCGTTAAAATATGGATCACTTGGGCCGTTGTACGGGCCGTCGAACGGAGGGTCGAAATCGGCATGGCCACCCCGGCCACCGCCCCTGCCGCCGCGACCCCTGCCACGCCCTCCGCGCCCACGACCTCTGCCACCACCTTCCGAGTCAAAATATCTTTCAGGCGGCGGCGAACGTCGCCGAGGCGGTTCATCGTAGCCGCCGTATGGATGATGGCGACCGTTCATGTTTTCAATCGAGATCGCACGAAAGACTCAGCTAACGGCTTAATGTCTGGCGATGCCTACGCTTAACAGCAGGACTTTATACTGGATGTTGATTTAGTACGATGTGACGAAAGCCGTGATGACCCTCAGCGGTGAAGTTTTCTTGTTCTGCAAACTTGCGACGCTGGCAAATCGGAAAAAGTAGGGCGATGTTCAAGTTGTGAGATTGAGAGTTCTCGCTCGTTTACGGGACACGACACAGGATCTAAGTGGTGAAAGTCAACAGAGGTGACGGAAGTTGGAAGCAAGCTTGTGCAAAGTTGACCCAGGAACGTGGTTACCTCATCACCCCCCGCGTCACAGCCCGCGCTAAGCGCCGGCCTATCAGTCTCGTTTTGCTCCCCACCACCACTGGCATTCCACACACTGTTTTTGCTCATTTTCATTACTATTCATGTCTCGCCAGCTCCAGTTTAAGCTTGTCCTGCTAGGTGAGCTCGTTCAAAACCCCCAACTATCACGTGTGGCTCAGAGCTCTTGCTGCGGAAATCAGGCGAGTCGGCGGTTGGAAAATCGAGGTACGTTCGATGATAACGGTCGTGAAACGTCTGCTGATATCTTGGGTACCGTCCAGTCTTGTTCTCCGCTTTGTCAAGGACCAGTTCGATGACTACAGGGAAAGCACTATCGGAGGTCTGTTTCTACCTCGCGTTTGGCCGCCATGTTCTCACATTTGTTTATTCGCCAGCCGCATTCCTCACCCAAACCGTGACACTCGAGGACCAGACGGTTGTCAAGTTTGAGATCTGGTATGTTATTCAATATGGCATCTATAACCCCTTGCTTAACTTGGACGCGAGCTAGGGATACCGCCGGCCAAGAACGATACAAGGTGAGTAAGTTCCGGCTATCGACTATCAAGCATGGCAACGCTGAGTGGATGCCTTTCTCGCTAGTCTCTGGTGAGTAACAAACCCTACTCGTTTGCGAACAATCCCTAAATAGCGCTTATGATGTCACGATGGAGTAGGCACCAATGTATTACCGAAATGCGCACTGTGCCGTAGTCGTTTATGACATTACGCAGCAGGTGAGTCCGAGCGATAATTACATTCGGGACAGAGCTAAATTATATTGTTTAGGCTTCGCTTGATAAAGCGAAAACCTGGATCCGAGAGCTGCAACGGCAGGCTGATCCGTCAATCGTGATTGCGCTTTGTGGGAATAAGGCTGATCTGGCGGCACGTAGACAGGTTACCCAAGAAGTACGTTCACGATTCGGCTATCAGCTTGAGTCCTAATCCGTTTTGTTCGTGTTGCTGTAGGAGGCCCAGAAATATGCTCAAGAGGAGGGCTTGATGTGGGGAGAGACTAGCGCAAAGTCCGGCGAAGGTGTAGCCGAAATATTCGGTTCTATTGGTGTGTCTGGCGTCCTCTCCCTCTTCTCCTACTGCTCATACAAATCCAAAACTAGCCCGGAAGCTACCTCTCTCGGCACCACCTCCAGCATCCGCGCGCAGTGCCGCACCAGGGGCCAAGCGTGGAGTGGACCTCAACAAGGGTACTGGTGCAGCTGGGTCTGCTGAAGGATGCAACTGCTAGATGTGTTATTTTTCTTAGCTTACGACGACGGACAGATGAGGTGGTGTTCAATGACAGCATTTTTTGTAATCTACGCTAGGTTTTGGCGGCCTGTTTTCTACTCATTTTATGACTACTCGATTGTGGGCTTGAGAAAGGCCGGTTGAACGTGGACGCCAAGCTGACAGGAGTATTACTCTTCTCCAGCTGATCTCCCGAGTCAGGCTGATGAACGTGTCGTCCCTATACAATTCAGTCCATTTGCGACTGCCCTTGAACAGAGCCAAAATAAAGCTTAGACCAAACCACAAAAGGCTAAATAGGCGAGGGGCACCAGGTATATATATGCAGGGCTGCTCCCACTCGGAGAGACGGCTCTGGCGATAAGTGGCAACCACTAGCAAACACATCTGCTGCTGGGCCGTAAAGGAAACGAGACTATCCGATGGCCACACTTACCACAGCCACCGTGCCCCAATACGCGATATCACGTGAGCAAAACAATGATTGTCTGCTGCTCCCACCCACCACGGGGTGATAACCTCTCGGGACTCCTAGTCGCTTCGTTATCCCTCGACAAGTCGCTCATTCTGTGGGGAACATGTCTGGTGCCAATGTAGGTCCAACCCACAAATCTTTCCATTGCCTAAAGGAGCGCTCATCAATGTTGTCTTCAGAAGCCTCGCCGAACCGCACGGTCTACGCGGGTCGTAAACCAGAATGCGGAGCAGACGACCCGGCGAAATGCTGCCTCCATGTCAGCGAAAGATAAACCCGCTGCTGGAACGGCTACAACCAAGCCGACCAAGTCAACTAAAGCTTCATCCAACACTACTTCTGCCCCAGCCGCTCCTACAAATGCTCTTAATCGTAAACGTAAGGCTCTGGGCGATAATACCAATGCGGAGAAGAAGAAAAAGGTCGTAGACAAATCTGGAAAGGAGAAGCCTGTCGTTCGTTCGAAGGAACATGCGGCCGATACACCTGGCACTACTGCCTCAACATCCATGAGGATGGTTGTCGAATTGCCAACGCGGAAACGTCCAAAGACAACAAACTCTCAGGTCAAGGTCGATGTTGTTGAGACTGTCACCACAAAACCTCCCAAACCGCCAGTGGATATCTCAGCGAGCCCTGATCCGCCAAACGGCATGTCAACGGTAGAGATCTCCCCAGAACGCGTCACCAGATCCAAGTCCGCCAAACCTGCTGTCGACCCTTCCCCCAAGCGCGTGCCTACCAAATCCAAACCAACGAAATCTCCTCGAACGCGAGCATCAAGACCGAAAGCTCAGCCGGAATCCAAGCCTGTTGAAGAGGATGCACGTCCGGCTAAACGGCGGCGGTCCAATGACCAGATCGCGATCCCGGCCCAAAGGCCCGAGGTTATTGAAGTGTCGAATGTCGTTCCTCTACAAGAACCAGACAATCCTTTTGAGGTTGGTTTGAAGATAGCCGGTGCGGAGGCAGCCGCCGCCATGATCCCTCGACCGTGGGATGACTTGGACGCCGAGGACGAAAATGACCCCCTGATGGTTGCCGAGTATGTCACAGAGATCTTTGAATATATGAAGGAACTCGAGGTACGTCGATTCTGTGATATGTTGTGATGTACGAACTTACATAAACCGTTCAACTTTGTTTTTAGATTCGTAATATGCCCAGTTCGGTATATATGAACTCGCAACAAGAGCTTGACTGGAACATGCGCGGGATTCTTATGGACTGGCTTATTCAGGTTCACGCACGTTTCAAGTTGCTTCCCGAGACGCTCTTCCTGGCGACCAATATCATCGACCGATTCCTCTCTCTTCGTATCGTCTCGTTGATCAAACTCCAGCTGGTCGGCATCACCGCTCTCTTTATTGCTTCCAAATATGAAGAGATCATGGCGCCCTCGGTCACTCACTTTTTACAAGTGTCTGACTCAGAGTACACGGAAAAGGAGATCCTTCAGGCGGAGAAGTACGTTCTCAGAACCCTTAATTGGGAGCTGAGCTATCCCAATCCTATGAGCTGGTTGCGCAGGGCGAGCAAGGCAGATTCGTACGATGTTCAGACAAGGACGTTGGCCAAGTTCTTGATCGAGATCAGTGTGGTCGAACATCGCCTACTCAAGTATACGCCCAGTATGTTGGCTGCAGCTGCACTCTGGCTGTCTCGATTGATGATGGAAAAGGATGAGTGGGTAAGTAGCCATTGTTCTTTAATATAGTATTATTGATAGCGTTGCCTCGCAGGACGCCAACCTGCAGCACTATAGCGGCTACACCGAACGAAGACTAATTCCATGTGCCAACGTGATGCTCAACTACATCATACAACCTAAGCCTACTCATGATAGCATATGGAAGAAGTATTCGGGCAAAAAGTACCACAAGTGCGCGGTCTACGCTCGAAAGTGGGCAGAACAGCGGTGGCCTCCAGATTCTAGCGACGAAGTTGAGGAAGAGGCTGCTGAAGTTGAAGTTGATCTGGTTACAGCCCTACCCGTGCTACGTGAGCAGATCAGGTCTAAAGCAGCGGCAGAGGGGGAGCCTACCCACTAAGTGGTTCTCATTCGCATCATTCTTCATCGCATATCTCCCCGGACGACATACTATGTATCACATGTTTGGTTTCTTTTATCGTTTTGTCTTATGATATCTTTCGGTTCTGTTTGTGGCCTTGCACTCGTTTTAGAGAACTTGCAGCTGTACTCATGTAGTAGGATTACGCACGTTATCTAATCAATTTGATGCTAAGTTGTTGTGAATTTGAAATTAAACTTTGGCTCATCTTGTCAACGACCATGACGGAACCAAGCACGTCCAGTTCAAGCGGGCCTCCTTTGGGGAAGCACCTAGCTTCAAGCGGTGAGTCAAACCTGTCCAATAAACGCTTAGGAGCTAATGTTTTGTAAACAGAGAAGAAAACGAGAGACAAGGCCGTGAAAGCGTTGGCTGTCTTCTTGTCTGACGAATCACAGGCGTCAATGTCAGCTCTAGACCGAGCTAAATTGTGGAAAGGTTTATTCTATTGTATGTATGCCTGTATCCGTTCGATTGAACTTGGCTAGATCCAGACGCCTCACAGGTTTTTGGATGTCGGACAAGCCTATCGTCCAGCAAGACCTCTCCCAGGAGCTTGCAAACCTGATACTAGTCATACCTTCTCGTGACCCAGCAATAGGATTCATTCGTGGATTTTGGGAGGCTACTGTACGAGAATGGGCAGGAATCGACAGATATAGGTAAGCTGATTGCTTTGGACTAACTGAGGAACGCATGCTTACCATGTTGCGCTAAGGGAAGGATAAACAAGTTCTACATGCTTATACGCCGATTTGTGAACGCAACATTTCGTCTTTTATTGAAGCATGATTGGGACACTCAGGCATGCGCAGAAGTCAACGAGATACTCAAAGGCAAAGGTGGACCCCTCTGGTAAGTTTAATGTAGCTCCAAATTGTACGAGTACGCTCAGCTGAGCTTCCTGAACTAGCCCGGACGATAAGACAGTACCGGCAAGTCTCTCGTACCATCTGTCAGATATATACCTCGAAGAACTAGATAAAGCTCTTGAGACAAGTGACAATGTAGGTCAAACCATGGCTAGATTCGTTGCGTTGTGCTGAAGTGCATTACTAGCAGTCTATTACACCGCTTACAACACTCATCGAGCCGTTTATCAATATCGCAGCTCGTACGCCTAACAAGATCACATACGAGCGTATGCAGACTGCTCTCATTGGACCTTTGCTTGATGCGCTTGCTGCGCGCGCAAACGCTGCCGAGACACATGAGTCTGGCTCGCCACGCAAACGCAAACGGACTTCCGAGAGCTATCCTAACCTTATTAGCTCCGTTTGCATGCCTACGCCCGAGGGAAAAGATGGGGTTAGTAACGAAGCACGCACAGTTGCTAAGAAAATACTAGGTGATATTTTTGAAGCAGCTGGGAAGGACGATGCCAAGGATGCGAACCGGAGGAAAATGTATGCACTTTGGAAAGCGAGGACGGAGGAGTTTGATGGGCCCCCTATCGATAGAAGTGCAGATGGTGTATCAGAAAAAGAGATAGCATGACGTGCATACAGAACTTTGTTTCATTCAACAATCTTTCATGACCATTGGGTGAACTGTAGGCTCCATTTTAGCTGATTCAGCCAAGCTAGAGACTTTTTTACGCACGTGACTTTCTCATTTTGATTTCCCACCCCCGATCGACCAGCACCAGTGCTTGGGTGGCCCGGAGATCGTGAGTTGGGTCGATTCGAGCATTCTGACGTCTCATTTATAACACGCTAGTACTGAACGTCAACGCTGGAAGAACGGCAGCTGAGCGACGATAATCCAGAGGTAAGCAGCTGAAATATCTCGTCTCGCCTTGGATTCTCAATCCCGCAACTACAGGAGCCCGTCGATGCCCTCTTCGACGAGCGCATGCGCCTCTCTGTGCCTCCAAGCATTAGCATCTCCTCTGCGAAACGATGTCTTCTTGTACTCGATTTGAACGGCACGCTCCTCCATCGTCGGCGAACAAAGTCCAACGTCAATGCCCATATCTATGCTCGTCCGTACCTGGGTTCATTTCTGCGCTATATATCACATCCAGCAGCAGGCCTCGATGTTGCAGTTTGGAGCTCGGCTCGACGAGAGAACGTTCAGGTGATGGTCGAACGAGCGTGGGGCGGCGCAGGGGCTTCAAAGGAAGGAGAACTGAGTCTGCCGGGACGAGCGAGGTTTCCCGATTTTGTGTTCGCGAGGGAAGACATGGTGTTAAACGATCGTCAGTTCAGTGGGTTGTTCCAATTCAGGGCTGTATGCACCTCCTGACCTCACTAGGGCGCGCGTTTCGACACGGGACGTTCAATCCAGATCACAACGTCCGCACAACGAAGGATCTTCGTCAGTTGTGGCTACAACTTTCAAGGATGCGCGACGAGCAACTTCGTACACAGAACTCAGGTCCCCCACTTGCACTCTCCCCGCCAGGTGCTTTTCCTGCGACAGAAATCACCACCAGCCCAGACACAAACACAGTCAAGCTTTCCAACCTGCACGGCCCACAGGACACTATCCTTCTCGACGACTCCTCCCACAAGGCTCGTCTACAACCACACAACTTCCTCCCGTGCCCCACTTATGGCGCGTCCGAACTTCGGGCAGACGCCAATGTGCTTACTGCTGCCGCGATGGGCGATGTAGACGAGGCGCTGCTTGCCGTGGTTGGGATCCTTTCAGAAATGCGAAACGGAAGGGCCCATGTTGACGAGTGGAACAGAACTGGAAGGATATGGAGCGGGCCTGGAGCTCAGCTAAACCCGCATGAAATGTGGGCACAACGTCGGAAGATTGCCTCACCTGCCCCTTTGAACCTGGTTCCGACCACTTCTACGTCCCATGGTTCGAGCCTTTCACGCAAACTGAGCACATCTCCTACACTCTCTAAACCGGGATTTGAGACGGATCCACCGTTTATGCCTAGCTCCCGACCAACGGTGATTGGTAACGATACCCCTGCGTGGTTTACAAGCCCGCTTCTGGTACGTGCTTGGGTTGACTATGGTAGAGGGGTTCTCGCCGGCCTTGGTATTGCGGCCGAAAACGAATGCGTCAAGGCCTGGCCAGGATGGAGAGATGGAAATTTGGAGATCATGGGGAAAGCAAAGGATGACATACCTTTGGTTCGCCAGGAAGGGGATAAAAGGACGAAGGCGAAGAATGAGAGAAGGGCGAAATGGGAGAAAAGGAAAGAGGTTAAAGCTGAAGTAGATCATAGTTGGAGGAAACACTCTAAGGAAGTCTGAGATATCGCTGTCTATCAGTGGCCACCAGACATCCTGGAGAGGGACGAAAAAACGAGAACCATTGTATGCGGGCCATGGAACACGGAGCTGAGTTAAGAGTTGTGGCGTTGTTTGTAGATCCATGATTCTTATGCTAGGCTATTCGTCTATGCTGGGTGTGTTAATGTACATAAATCTAATTATTTGAGTTATTACACCCTTCAATTAACTCATTTCTGATGGATTTTTGAGTGTGTCCACGTGATCCGGCGCGGCAAAGGGACAAACGCCGGAGCCTCCAACCTGGCCGATCGTTTTCAACGCATGTTTCTACATCTACTGACAGAGTATTAACCTGGTACTAAATATCCTGCTCAGTTCTGCACAATATGTTTCTTAACAAACTCCATCTAGCGACAGTTTGTGCATACACTCGGCCCACAACTGCTTGCAAGCAATGAACTCTTCTACATGCCGCGCCTCTAATCTCATATTCGACCATCTGCTTGTTGGAAATCCTTCTACAGTCTTGCTATTATGGTTTCTCTTCTGGGTGATATTGTCTGGGCCTTCACAAGTGGCGTAGGGTGTTTGGCTTCCGAAGAGAAAGGCTATTTTCGAGACTCCGGATATCCCCGTCTTACCCCTGTCTCACAGTTCAGCCTGAGCATAACTCCGGAGACTTTCAAGTGAGGTAAATGTGTACGTAGTACTTGTTACCTTATGCTTCCTTTCGCGTCAGGTTGGCGTCTTTTACCAACACCAGCATCAAGGCGCGTCCAACAACGTGGAGCCTGGTGTGCCTAGTGGTACTGGCACTAAGAGAATTCGTGGATTGGGCGTGTACGGGCGTGGTACACTAGGCCATGGATGCCACTCTGGAGATAACCTTTCCGGCCATATCCGATGACGTCGGCTCCGATGAGCCCAGCAGAACGGCCCAGCACACTTGTTCTGTCGAGACTACCAAACGGCGAAAATACCCGTGCGAACGGCTTTGTTATTTCTCCGGTAAGTCTTTGTCATATTCTGATAGCTTGAATGGCTGACATTCGAGGGGGTTATCAGAAGAGCGGCCGAAGAAAGCCCCCACTGGCACAAAGGCTCAAAATCTTTGGAGTGCACGACGAGTCAGGTACATGTATACTAGGTGCAGAAAATCGACCACGCAGGCGCGTACAGAAGCTCTAGCTAGATGGCGATATTTAGGGAGAAGGTTTCTTCTGAATCCCGACTAGGTAGCCCCGGGTGATTGGCCATTAATTTATTCATCCGGATGACTCGAGAGACCGCAGTTCACCTCTACAGATTGAGCGCCTGATGCCAGCGGTTTTAATGGCTAGTAAGGGTGATCAAGAAGGTTTAGCAGTACCGGACACCCAATGATTTCGTTATAGTAAGTTTACTCCGACAACTTAGCCTCTGAAAAGTGTGCTAAGCGGAGAATGCTTGAAATATCAGAGGCGCGTACCCACCATCGAATCCTGCATGATCTGACTTGACACTCTTCACACGTACGCCCCCTCGAGGCGCGTCACGGAAGACCGCACACGCGCTCGGGCCTCGTGCTGAGGCGTACACATACCCGCTGATCTACACTTCCGTTTGTCCACGCTCAGCCGGCCCCGACGTTACAGGAACGCATCCGGCCTTGTTACCCGCTCCGGGAGTCCTTTTGCTGCTCCTGTGCGGTACCATGCGACGTCGGCTTGCTCGGATTGATTTTCTTCCCTTTTATCGCTAATTGGGGACCAAGTCTTGTTCCGCTGACAATTGTTGATTCGGTTCTCCAAGACGTAATATGAAGAATAGGGGTGCTCGGTGCGATAGGATGCTTAACACTTGCTTTGCGAAGTAGCAAGGGAAGTGTGCACAAGATGATTGGCAACGGAACATAAGTTTGATATTCGATTTTAAGATTCTCACCCAGTATTCAGATTGAATAAGGAGCATTTGTCAAAATGACTAGTTCCGAAACAGTGCACACGTTCGTCTCGTTGCCTTGACATGGCACTACTCCATAAAGTTCCTAGGCCCCTCATAAGACACTGTGAGATTTTCATTTGGCATATAAGTACGACAGTTAGGAGTCGAAATGGAGCCCGGCTCCAATGCTTTGTTGCACATGAACATGAACATCGGATTTCTTGATTTGGCGAATTGAGCGCCAGAAGTGTTTGTATCCAACTCTGCCTCTGCTGCGTGGCTGCACTTTAAGTCTTTAATAGGCATGGCCCAACCTCAACATCAGGTCTACTTTGAACATGCACTGCACTGGCGATATGCGATGCCAGAGGTTTAGATTTCTCAGAGTACGACACGCTATCCACTATCAAAGCCTTCTTGTGTCATTCTTTTAACTTTTCTTCGTCTATAATTAAAAATCATGCTGCGGGGTACCGCTCTCGAAACATAGCATGTAACAAGCTAGGAAGGTGTATGCGTGCCAACAAACCCTCTCTGATTGGGCTGATCGAATACGAATCGTCCAGTTGCTGTGTGGAGACTTATCTAAAAGACGCCTTCCCTTCTACCTCTTATCTCAAGGCCGCTCATCTAAGATCAACGGTGACACAGCCTATATGGTTGGGATATTCCATTAGCCCACACGAGTTTGATCCCATTGTGTGTTGAATGGCGATGTGCAGTTACGCCAGCATGGCAACGACTGTGCCAATCATACTGCAGCAAACGGAGGTTGTCCTGCCGAAAGGAATCATTGTGACGCGGGAAGGAGGCAAATATATGCGTTGGTCACGAGGCGGTGCGGAACCGCAGGATGACTCGGTTGTTATGGCATGTTTGTCTATTCGGTATCACGCGATATGTTCGCATCTGCACGAGTCAGTGGTGGTAACAGGTCCGATCAGAGACCGACATGACTCTGCGGGCTGCTGTGTGCATATTTACCTGGGTGCCGGGGGAAGAACCCCCGCTGAGCCAGTGCCAGCTCTCGGTGTCTGCATCGCCCTGCGTGCTCAGTTTGTTTTGCATCAGGACACACCACACCGGATTAGGTCGCTGATGTGAGTCGCCTGGGGCTGACTCGTTACGCCGTAACCTAAACTGCCTCTTCGTGATTCATAGCTAACCGCCGCTTCGGTTTGACATACTTAAATGATCCTTGCCCCCATCGAAACCTGCCCCCCATACTTCACCATGGCTGGCTCTAACTAAATAGCGCCCCGTTCCTCGACTGTTTATTCGTTTGCTTACATCCCAACTCCTGATAACCACACAAAGCCTTACCTAACACCCATTGGTCCCCCCGCCGTCCTAAATCGTCTGCCTAATCACCTTTCCCAACATGGTCCAAATCCTCCATCCTATCGATCCCCTCGCCCACAAACCCCGCACGCACAGTATCCGCTGTAGCCCTCTCACCCGCCGCCGCACCCTTCCTACCAGCCGCGAACTCAGTTTCAGCCATTCTTGGCGCCAAAACGCTATCGAACGTGCTGCTGTCCGCAAATTCACCAACGAGCTCACTTCCCGTGCTTCACCTCTTCCCAAACTTGCTTCTTCCATTTCTCTCCCAATCATTTTACCCACAGTTTCGGCTCCGGCTGCTCTGGCTTCGTCCATCCCCGGCGTGGTCCCTGGCATCTCCATTCAGGTCCAAGACACTCAGGCCGAGGAGATTCCTGGTACGCCTGCTACTCCTATCGAGAGCCAAGAGTACTACCCAGAGCCTGAATCCCAGCCCAAACCCAAGTCGAGCGTCTTCGACACCAATACCAAATCAGACGTCCTCGTTGGTGTGTACAAACAAGTACATCTTATTTCCTATGTCTGACATTCTGTTAGATCTAACCATTGCCGCTCTTTACCGCATATACATTGACGACTACAGCGAGACTGCTTGCTGGAACACTGAATCCGAAGACCAAGCTCAGCCTGCCACCGCCGCTGCACTCCAAGTTCCTTCCAGCTGGCCGCACATGCGTGCTTCGACTGAATACTACGAGCAGAGCCCACCTTCAATCTGCGGTTCGGCCTTGTCCAGTGCTAGTTCGACCCCTTCATCGGGCCTTCCCACACCCCAGTCGTTCTCGCCCGCAATGGTCCCTGAGATCGCATACACCCAGCAAGCAGTGGACTCGGGTCGTTTTTTTCCCAACAAGGGATGCACCGCCTCTCCCGCCGCAGCCAAGGTCGGCAAGCCAGTGATGCGTGCGCACTCTGCCCCATCGCAAATGCAGCGCACCGAGGCACCGACGCTGGGCGACAAAAAGAACTTGAAGTGGTTCCTCGTCGAATTGCTGCGCAGGTCACGCTCGTCGGCTTCGGTCGTCCAGCTTGCATTGCATTATCTCGGACAGGCCCGTGGTCCCGTCGGGAACATCTTGGATCGTCGTTTCAAATCGGGTGTCAGACAGAGCGAAACCGAAGGAAAAGCCAAGGGCGAAGACTCGCCGTTGCTCGATCCGCGCCGCTTGTTGTTGGCTTCCCTCATGCTTTCGACCAAGCTCCTCCATGATCATGCTCCCAACAACCGTGCTTGGTCCCGTGTTTGCGGACTCTCGACGCACGAGGTGGGTGCATGCGAGCGTGCTCTCTGCCAAGCTCTCGATTGGAACCTCGCCAACATGATCGTCGGCCCGCGCGACGACCAACCCATGATCGTCTAGGTGACATCTGGGAGCGTCGCCTCGACGGGAATTTGCACCAGAGATTCGTTTTGTTGGGTCGATACTCCCTGTTTGATTTCCATTGGTGGCTCGGTGCGGTTGTATGTACGTTTTTTTTTTCTATATCGTGTTGTACTCTACGCCTTGGTTTCCACCTCTGGCTATCATTATATGCTCTAGATAGTGTTTTACACAGTATGATCAATGTTTTTCGAATGAAATGATGAAAGTGAATAGCATATACCCGACTCGTGTTTTGTTTCGTTCTTCGCTTTCTTGTCTCCTCCGTTATCACTTATTCTTATTCTGTATCTTATCGTCGCTCTTCCTTCCCTTCACTTCATCGGGCAATTGAATCCATTTCAAGTTTATATCATATGCCAATCCTTGGTCCAGGTCGACGACAATCTCAGTCGTTGAACGAACAAGAAAACTTAAATGCCAACTCGGTTTCTAGCGCCTCCTTCCTGGTCCGCCCCCCATCAACACCAACTTCTTTCTGCCTTTTTTACCACCGCCACCGACGGCCCCATTGCGCGCATGCTGCTCCTCGAGATCGTGCCACGCCATATCCACCTCCCATGCATCTTCTTCACGTACTGCGGGCGCCTGGCGGCGTGCGCTTGGGGCCGAGTGGAGTGCCGATGCAAACGAGCGAGGGCCCCAGGCAGAAGGTTGTGCTGATGCTTGTGCAGTTGTTTCGGCATCGGGTTCAGGCAACGGCGGTGGCGGTTGCGGAGCGAAAAACTCGGGATCAGGTATATCCTCTCCGACGCCAATGGCGGCTCCGCTGTGCCCGGCGCTGGGTGGCCCAAAGGCGCCCAATATCCGCACCCGCTCTCTCTCTTTCTCTTCCGCCCTGACTCTATCTCTCTCCTCTCGTTTTGTTCTTCCTTCCCGCTCTCTACGCCTTCTGTCGACTAGTCCTTCCCAACCCCCTTCACGCCATGCATCTTCGCCCACAATCTCCTTGACGTTGACTTGCGCAAAGACGACTTCTCCGCCTTCAGGCAGATGCCCGAGATACTTGCATCGTTTGCGCAGATCATGATCCACTGAGCCGATATCGAGTGCCTCGACAGGAAAGGTGAGCTCAGGGGGAAATGCGTCATAGGTATGGAACCTGGCAAGGAGAATCCGGATATCGAGCGGGTGAAGGAATACCGGCTGGCCGGTACTGGCTTGATAAAAGTGATAGGTAGGCGGTGTCGAGTCTCGGAATGGGGGATTCACATTCCGGCGCTTGGGCTTGCCATTTGGCGTCGGGGCCGAAACCGGAGTCACAGGTGGGGTATCCGAGTTCGTGATTGGGTCTCTGGGATCATCGGCGAGAGTTGCAGTCGATTCTTTGGAGCGTGCCGCGATCCGTTCGGCAGCAGCGATATCCCGTTCCGCACGTTTGACCGCATCCTGCAACCATTCCGTGTCTGTCACTCGTGCCTTCTCGATCTGAAGTTTCACCCTCTCCTCGGCGGCTCGGACAAACGTCACTCCGATACTCTCGCTTGATGGCTTGGATACCGCTTTTGCTCCAATTACACCCGCAAGATTTGAACCAGTGTCGTACGAAGCAAGGGATACCCGCTCGACCTCAAGCGCTACAAGTTCCTCCTCAAGATGCCTAATGATCATGTCCGGCGTAGCCAAGACGAATCGAGCGAAAGCTGATGCATCTGGAGCGAAATGCCACGGTGTTTGGTGGGGAGGCATCGCAGCGGATGGCCATGTCGCGGAACGCGGAAGAGCAAGCGTTGTAAGCTGAGGCCGATACATCAAACGCATATGGATGGTGCGTTGAGAAGACAAAGTGTCTGAACCAGACGACGCATCGGGTGTACTTTCATGTCGTGCAGAGGTGGAGTGTGTCTCGACTAGGTCGACCCACCGGACACACTTGAGTTGCTTTTCGCTGACCGAGTCGAAGCAGATCGGACAACGGTTCCACTTTGTGTTATCGCCAAGTGTGAGATAGTGCAATATGCACGGGAAGCAATACACCTACAGATGTGTACAAGGGCCAGTATCAACCTTAGTAAGTCGAATAAGGGTATGAGCGAATAAAGACGTAACGCACGTGCCCGCATTTGGTCATCCTGGGAGCAGTTGGCGGTGACAGGCATATCGGACAAGTAGTAACGCCTTCTGCCGCCGTCCCAGCAGATGCAAACGCCGATGAGCGGGGAATGAGCACCTGGAGGATGTCTTCCCACTGGAAAAAGCTAAGTTGCCGATGAGTGAATGTCAGAGCGGTGCGATAAAACAGTACGGACATGTCAGGGTCCGCGAAATGGACCGTGTAGTCACCAGTTGGCTTCATGACAAACCGGTACTGTGCGTTTACGAATTCTGCACTGCTAATTTAGCCTGCGAATAGACCGGTATTTGATGGCTCACTTTCAGGATTGTAATACACATTATTTGGCTTACGGCTCCGGCGAGGAACATGTTGAAGAAGTGGCTGAGAGCGGGGTGGGAGGGTAAAATTGAGCAAGTGGTTTAGGCTTTCCGTGCGTTTGTTGGTGGCTTGGGGACGTGTCGACATATAACGGGTTGTGGGTTCTGCTTTGGTCTTTTCGACGCTGCTCATCAAGGCTAGAGGATCGTCCCAGTCATATCTCGTTTCATCACATGACTCAAGCACTCGGCGCTAATGGCCAAGCCAGCCACCTGGTTCACGGACGAGTGGCTAGTCTTGACTCGGTCTGTGCATGCCGAGGCTCTGTCGGGGGTCAGCAAGAGGTACCAGTAAAATCCTCGTGCCTTGTAATTTCTTCCAAATTGCCCGAGGGAGCACCGGCTCAGTTGAGAGCCCATCTTTACTAAAATTCAATTGTAACTTATCTTGTGATGTCTTGTGGTCTTCCAAATAGCGTAATCTACTGGGATCTTCCTCGATGCACTCGTGGCATTGTCCTCGAGGCACGCATAACCTATGTTTGGGGAGACGCGTTTGATCACCGGAATCTCTAGATCTAACCACATGTGCTCGCTTACCTGTTCTGTTGGCGTATATTATGAGATATAATACAGCTAGCCTCGCATTTTTGTCTCGCATAGTACCCCAGAAACACGGCCTGTCACCATGCAGTGCTTCCGTGGTGGAGTGTATATCGGTTAGGGGGCCAATGAGGTCGCAAATTTGGAACAACCCCGGCTCGGCACCTCCCTTCCGAACCGAGGTATTTCACTTCTCCGCATCACCTGCTTGCGCCTAGACATATTGCAGCGGAGTTTACCTTCAGAAATGTTGTAAGCTTGTTCCTCGTTTGATCATTCTTCCTCGCTCCCCGTTCCTGCTTTTTGGGAGTGATCAGATACACCTGAGCAAGTTGTCAAATTCATGCCCTCGGCTTTGAGTCTGCAGCCGTCATTCTTCCCTCATCTTTGCCATAAATACAGGTTGTACCATTTCAAGCGTATTTCATGATCATTGCTTCTTCCCTCTCTGACTCTCAGCACCCTTATGAGCTTAGCGACTTCGAGTTTGGACTTCTCGCTTGCCAGCCTCTTCGGCGTCAAAGGCAAAGTGGCGCTAGTGACGGAAGGGAGTTCAAAGACCGGAATAGCTGCTGCTGCCACATTGGTTCAAAATGGCGCAAAGGTGTATATAGTATGCAGCTCGGAGGCAAGCGTCCAAGTGGTAAGGAAGTTGTGGAAATGATCGTATTCGCTGTTTTAAGCTGAAATTCGCCACCTATGAGGTTAAAGGCGAGCTTGGAGCGAACGAACAATGCGAATATCTCATCTCCGATTTGAAGGTGTAGTGTGCACCAGTTCCGTCGACTATCATACTATTAGCTGACGCAAATCATACATACAAATTAGTCCAAGGCAGGGTGTCTTTCATTATGTGATTCATTCAAGAAATTGGGTTCCGAGCTGCACATTCTCGTTAACAACAGCGGTGCCACTTGGGGAGGGAATTGGGAAGAGTTCCCGTAAGACCTTGTTTACGCCCCTTATTAAAGCGAAGAATGAATTTGTTTGGGTAGCGACGAGGGGTGGGATCAAGCTATGGCCTCACATGTCAAGAGCCTATTGTATGGTGAGTCCCCAGGCCCGTCATATTCGTATAATCAAGTTGTAGACATCCGAAAGTCACCGGGTGTCTCACAGGCCTTTTGGCCAAATACGCAACACGTTCAAACCCTGGGCGCATCGTTAATATTCCGGCCTTAATCATTGATGATACTCAAGACGTTAGCGAGGAAAAGTTGAATTTGGACTGTAAGCTCAGACTTTCTGGCTCTCGTTGTATGTTCTCAGGTAGCCGATAGACGATACCAGTAAATCAGCGGTCAGCCATCTCACAGCAGTGCTGTCCACGTCACTTGCTTCCAAATATATTAGGTACGTACGCAAACGAGCCTCCCCCTAACCGAGCGGGAGGACCTAGTCTAAATTAGGTACACTGAGCAAAGAGCCCACAGCGTCAATGCGATCCTCCCGGACATCGAGATAGCTCGAGCATCGAATGAGGAGGGAGCTGCTATCTCAGAAGCTTTTAACACAACAGGCAGGTTCCCCTGCCCCACTAAACTAACCAAACTAACCAACGTGGGCAGAACGTGTTGACGTTGCACGGGATCTCGCCGGTGTTCTAATGTTTTTGGTATCGTCAGGAGGTACACACATTACAGGAGCACGCATCGAGGCCGAGCGACTCGGACCAGAGGCAGTCAATCGATGGTGGGGACGGAAGAGGTTGAGCACATGAACCAATGGCGTTGGAATAGAAGCCAAGTATGTGAAGGTTGAAACTGTTTGTTTTATTTAAGAGCAACAAGGGAGTGTGGTCAATGCAATGCGGGCGGTCCAGAAAACCCATTGAACTGATCTATCCTACACTGTTTTCCGTGGATGAGTGCATATACCCAAGTTTGAAACAAGAAAAAGCACATCCTGGCAATCCTGTATGAAAATTGCGCTTTCAGGTCCGTAGTACATAATTAATTGAACCTCAGAGTGATATAGGTGTAACTATATGCGCGTATTTCAATGTGGCGCTTAGAGTGAACTTCTCATCATTATTTTCAACGGCCTATTGATATGAAATAGGGTACTGGTACGTTTCCCGCACTATGACGTTCAGATGCCAAGCTCCTCATCGACCCCACCCGTCCAAATCCCCAAGCTTGATTAGTCTTAGGGGTGTTCATATCAAGGTCGAGGGAGGTAAACCCTTGATTCGAATGACGTCACACGTGACCCTTGGATGACGCGCCACTTACCAAAGCGCATATATAAACCGCGCTTGTTCTTTTAGACAACCCCCTTTACACATACCCAATGCCTGCTGCTAAAATACTTTATCCTATCAAAGACGTTTTCAAGCGTGACAAAAGTGATGACGAGCATGATCGGCCCCAAACTAAGTTATACGATCCTCCAGTTGCGAGAGATTATGCTACGGCCCCTATGGAATCAGGGAGCGGTAAGGCGGATGGTCGGATCCTTTTATTCTTGCTAAAATAATCTCAACATATAGACTCCGACCTATCCATAGTGGCCCATCCACAGAGCGATGCGCCAGAGTCGCAGAAAGTTACGGCGCCGGAAGACTATCCCTTATTACCCTCCGACGCGACAACTTCGCAAACTAGTGTCAACTTGCTTGATGCCCAGGCTGAGCTCGCTAGTACAAAAATAGCCCAAAAGACAGAGTCTGAAGAAGATGAAGAAGAAGATGCACTGAGTGACAAGCAACTACGCAGGCTGTATGAGGATGAGGAGGTTGAGCGATTCTTAACAGTATTTGCCACCGTAAGTAACCTTGAATTAGTTTTGGACCTCAATTTCTGATGGTCCATGATAGCACGTCAACGAGATCACTTTGGCGGCTACTCAGGGTCACAAGCCTAAAAAAGTTCGGATTGTACGATCCAACTCAGAGGGCGGTTCACCCAGTGGTATCAAACTCGTCCCAGTTGAAGATGAAGAAGTAGACTCGGACGCAGAGACAGATATCGATGAGCCTTGGACTTACCTCAACCCGAATGAGGCCCCAGAAGCCTCTAAAGC
The DNA here is from genome assembly GCA_016906575.1 of Ceratobasidium sp. AG-Ba. Taxonomy (NCBI): domain Eukaryota; kingdom Fungi; phylum Basidiomycota; class Agaricomycetes; order Cantharellales; family Ceratobasidiaceae; genus Ceratobasidium; species Ceratobasidium sp. AG-Ba. The sequence continues at coordinate 1,037,320 of CP059633.1, read as the reverse complement.
TCCCACCACGGTCCCAGTACCCGAAAAGCCCTCCAAACCTGCGTATAAACCTCCACGCTACCTCTCAGCGCGTGTTGCTGAATTTCTCGTGTCTAAACTCCCGCCCGCTCCAGTTGCTCCCCCGGCAAAATTCAGACTAGGCGCAGCACGGCTCGCCGGACAGCGAATGTACTTTTCGACATATCCCTTCTATGCCCCGTTTATCGCAAATCTCATGTCCTTAGCCGCTTGGTCCAACTGGCACCATAGTGCGCGCGTATGTGCCGTCTGGTGGGTGCTCTGGTGGTTCAATATGCTGCTCCCCGCACTTTGTGGAAGGATCTTATTTGCCTTGTTACGTCGCGGTATCATGCGCAATCCTACCTTGCAAGAGCTCAGGAAGCGACGACGTATAGCTGAAGAAGCGGATGACCTTGGCGATGCCTTGGAAGGACACGGCGCCGCTGCTAGTTTTCTTGGTACCGGTCCTGTTCCGGGCGCCGGACAAGGCGGAGGCGATATGGGGTTTAGGGATATTTTCAAGCTCGCTAAGATTATCACTAAAGGGAAAGGGAAGAAAGCGAAAGAGAAAGCGAAGGAAACCAGTAATGCCGTGGCATCACAAGTTGGGATTGATGTAGAAGAAGACGACAACGAAAGTCAAAAGGCAGACTGGAGGAGTTCAACTCTCAAAGCTATGGAGGATTTCGCGGATTTTCACGAGCGGGTTCGAAAGTAAGTTTTGACTTACACTTCCGTGCAGGCCACTAACGACCCACCAGTTTGTTCATATGGCGTCGGGAGCAATCATCTCGTGTATACGCCCTTGTTTTCACCATCCTCACATTATTCTTCGCGCTCACCCCCGCACACATTCTCGCAAAACTGACCTACGCGGCAATCGGATTCTTGTACTGGTTTGGCGTACCCGTTATTTTGGCGATGCCGGCAGAAGCATTCAAACGGTACGCGCACCTCAGATGATTTTTTAAGCCCAGCTCTGAAACTTGCATCGTAGCCTGCCCCCGCCTCTCGCTGATGTCCCGTCCGACGCCGAGTACGCCATAAGTCTAATTAGCGCGCGTGTTGCTCAGGGGGAAAGTATTATACCAGTCTCTCGCCGCACACGTCGCCAGCATGGTCGAGCGCGTCGATATGTTGCAAACCTCAACCCAAGTGCCGATGGACCTGGAGATATTACCCGAGATCGAGGAGCATGGGCTGCAGAGTCGGGGCACAAGCAGAGCTTAGAGGATATGCGTAAGGAAGCGAACGAGAAGGAAGCGATTGCGGAGGAAGAACGAGCTGCCGCGAGTGGAGAAGAGAAGACTGTAACGAGTGAACAGATTGGGGCTCAAGAGGATGTCAAGCCAAACCCGGGTCCAGTGGATCGGTTGAAGCATCAATGGGAGGAGGTGAAGTCTGATTTGACATCAAAGAACGTGAGTATATGCGCGTTATGGATGCACTCTCATATCTGAATGTCTGGTTTAGAAAGAACTTGATGACTCGGTGCATACTATCGGTGCCCCCCAAAGTGAGTAGTTTGCTTCTAGCTTTATTCGTGACCTTGGTCAATACCATTTGTTTGTAGCCGTTCCTGCGAACCATAAAGCAACGCCTGGCTCGTTGACTCTCAACTCGGAAGCTATCACATTTACACCTCTTTTGAAAAGCACACCCCGTCGAGTCATTCCGCTTGAACAGATCCAAGGCGTCAAGAAGACTCATCATACTAGTACGTACGGCTAACCATTTGGGTCGATTCAAAGCTAAAATGGGTATAACTCAGGTGGACTGAGAATCCGCTACAAAGATGACCAGAAAGAGCAGCACGAAGTTGTGTTGAGGTTCATACCCAACCGGGATGAGATATTCGGGAAGCTGGTAGGGTGGGGTGGCAAGCGGTGGAGGAAAGTGTAAAGAGTTCATATACATAGAGCCATTTAATATCCAATGTATTCTTTGAACATCTTAGTGCTACTTTGTTTGAAGGTAAAGCCAAGGCAAACGCGCTCTTTCATGATATCGTAGGTGCACCGGCTAGGGCGTAACAATCCCCAATGAAGCGGCATCATTATGACGCAATGTCAAAACATCGAGCATTTCGAAACTTGGACATTTGGTGGTAAATGCGAATGATAGAGAGCGCTTTGCTAGTAATGTTCTATTTAACGACCGGGTAAATCTTAGTCCGTTCAATACAGAAAATACTCAAGTTATACGTGTACTAGACACACGTTATGTTACAGACTTATTTCCCACTCATAGGCTGCGCCAGCATGACGTAGGTAAACTATCGCCGCAAAGCTAGCGCTTATAATTTTCTCTTTGAAAGCATGCAAGTCTCTGTGCTATCATCAGCTCATAACAAAGCTGATCGAACGTGCTTCGTGTAGATAGACTTCTAAACGAGGGGTTGGACGATACACCAAAACGGATAGGATTTTTTTTGGAATATACAACCAACTCCATACAAACACAAAACGGATTTACAGGAATTAGCGGCGGTCATCGTAACGGCGGTCAGAATAGCGTTCTCGATCTTCTGGATACCGTCGGTCCGAATCGTACCTGTTCGAATTTTGAGTAGGAGGTTTTGCGAGATAATCAACAAAACTAACCTTCCTCGATCCTCGTAGCGATCACGGTCATACCGACCTCCACGACGGTCGCGATCACGGTCCCGCTCATCATACCGATAGCGGTAATCTTCACGAGCATACCGCGAGTCGTACTCACGAGGATAGTATGGGCGCTCAGCGGCATACCGATCGTCCCGGTATCCACCACCTCCGTAGCCACGATCGTCACGACGAGCAGTACCGAGGTATTTGCCAGGAGTAGGGGTACGAGCACGACCACGGCGAGCCTGGGAGTGATGTCAGGGCAAATATTATGAAGAGAGATGAAAGTATTACCTTTTCGACAGTCATGGGCTTGCCAGCCAAATCGCTATTGTGGAGACCAGCAATAGCAGCTTCGGCTTCCTCGACAGTGTCCATCGTGACAAACGCAAAGCCACGTGAATCACGCGTGTGAGGATCGTAGACAACAGAAGCCTTCGCCACCTGAGTCAGAGGCGTTAGTGGTACTGCCCACTGCGCTAGGCTAGACACTTGCCTTTCCATATTTGCCAAAAGCTTCTTCGAGCATGCGGTTGTCAACGCGGCTCGAAAGGCCAGACACGTGCAGATTGTTGCCAGGATTGGCGCTCACGACACCTCTGCAAATTCTTCAGCCATTGAAGGCTCGAATCAAAGAACCACGTACCGGCCTCGGTCTTCACCACCGCGCCCCGGGCTGCGGCTGCGATCGCGCTGACGGTCACGGTCGTCACGGACCGGCGGAGGAGAGCGGTCGGCTCGTCCATTCCAACCGTCGCTGGCAGGAGCAACGGGATCGGAAGGAGCTGGCCAGGCTGAGTAGGGTGAAGATGGTAGGCGAGAGGTGAGTTGAGGTTGCGTTGTGCGTGAAAAGAAATGCCGAAAAAGCAGACCAGAGGCCGAAGAACAGACGTCGCACAGAAATAGACGCTGGGTCGGCTGTGTGATTGCGCAACAAGCGGTGACCTTGGGTCGTGCGCGGGGGTATTATCGTTGCGCGAGACAATATCGACAAAGTCGCAGAGACTATGTTGTAAACGACAGGCGCTCCGGTCGACAGAAGTGTTGCGAACATAACAGTGCCGCGGGTGTGCTGACTGACGTACCGTCCGTCATATCCTTATGATTTTGAGTATCTGGGTGACTTTTTCGGTTGGGGTGGTCGTCGTTGGAAGCAAGGTCAACCTCCGTAACTGGCGTGTTTTGTAACTGGTGGCGGCGCTTGTGGCAGAGCTTAGGGCCGGTTCCCACCACGACTTGAGCCAAATTTGCGCTTTCCTCCCGCCGGTATCGACCTCTGATCACCTCCAAATGAACGCCCGCCTGTTTGCTCGCTCGCTCCGCCCCGCGGCCCAGCTGACCCGGGTGCATGCAACCCCCGCCATGCGCGTCGGCGGCGTGCGGGCGATGTCGGGCAGCCATGCGCACGAGAACGAGTCGTTCGAGTCGTTCTCGGCCCGCTACGAGCAGTTCTTTGCTCAGGTCCAAGACTTATTCGAGCTCCAGCGTGGGCTGAACAACTGCTTTGCCTATGATCTCGTTCCTAGTGAGTCGCTCGCTTCTTGCGATACTCGGGGTTAGGGGGCATCTGTGGGAACCCGGATGTGGTCCTTCGTTCTAAAATATGCCCCACTAGGCCCCGCCGTTGTCGAATCTGCTCTTCGTGCCGCCCGCCGTGTCAACGACTACTCTACCGCGGTTCGCATCTTTGAGGGTATTAAGGCAAAGGTTGAGAACAAGGGCCAGTATGAGGCTTACCTTGCCGAGCTCAAGGGCGTTAGGGACGAGCTTGGTGAGTAACTTTAACCATGCTCACACTCGTCCTTATCTCAGCGGTCTTCAGGCATCACCATAAAAGAGGAACTGTATGCATAGGCGTTCTAAGAGGCGCAAAAAGTGATGTAGATCCTTGTGAGCAATACGACTGCCTTTTTTACGACATCAACTGATCGGCATCCATCTAGACACGCGTTGCCTGTCTATAGCCTTTGAACAATCCAAATATTTTCCATCCGCTGTTACGCTCCTACTTGCATTGCGACGTGTCTTAGACCGTAAAGGCGACCAATACGAAGATCCCGAGATTATCCGAAACCAATTACTTGATTGGCTCGTTTGCCTTGATCCAGAAACCTCCCCATCCATGGCCGGACACCTTCGCTCAACTTGCTTTCCGATTACTTGCAACACCTTATCATGCTTGGCGGTATGTCATAAGGCTCTCATTCGACCAATAGATTCTATTGGATCCGTCGTGCGCTGATATCAATTACATGACTGACGATTGCCAGACCTCAATCTATGCGCTCACACAACCCCATGCGTCACACCCAACAATCTCCTGCCATACCGTTTCCAGTCCCTCGTCATTGGTACCAATCGGCATACCCGTATCCCTCAACACAAAGTACTCTCGACCAGGTGCAGTCGAGACCAGAGCCAACACCGGATGAAGTCGGCTATTCGGTCTAGGTTGACGATGTTCCAGATGGACCGATTCCACAAGGTGATGTCTGAGCGGAGATGGGTGTCAGCTGAGTATGGAGAATAAGCGTTGCAAAGACTTACTCGGAAACGAGAAGCCCGATCCGTTGGGCCTTCATAGGGGCAGGCGTTTGCTCGACGAGTCCTCCGCCGACCAACCGTCGCGCCATACTTATCACTGACTTGTAGTCTCCGCTTACACTACGCCACCTATTAACCAGACGACACTGCTGGTTTGTGTACCCTCTTACCTATTAGGCTCAACGCAAGCCAATACATATCTTGCCGCGATCATCTTCAGCAAAGGATCAGCCCCTCCTGGCCCTCGCAACCAAAATGAGCTTATGCCAGCCACATAAAACTCTTGATCAGCGCTCGTGATCGCGTCCTGGAGTGATGGCACGTCTCCTCGTTCGATTGAATCAATGTATCGTGCCCAATCGTTTCGCAAAACTATCCCATTCCCTCGAGGCTCGTCAAATATCTCCAAATGCCCCCGACCTCGAGCAACACGCTGGCCGAAAATGATTCCAGGACTCCGGCATTGAGGAGCATGTCCAATCACTTCGCCTGTATCGAACAAGACGTAAAACGACTCTGTTTTCTCTTCCCCTTGGGCCTTGGTAGTCACTTTCCAAATCTCGTCGGGAACAACTTCCTCGGCTCCGACCACAGCCTCTTTTGTCCAAGCATCGTTGTGCTCATACCTCCTGGCAAGCGCAAATACCAATCGCGTCGAAACGAATCGGAGTACGAGCATGATTTGGCGTGGGTCATCAGGGCATGTCCACATGCGCGCACTAACAGGTGCAATGTTGGCTTTTTGCATGAAGCGGCCAAGCCACGTCTGTCCAAACATCTGACGGCGAGAATCCATTTCTTGACGGCGGGCGCGCAGGTATGTCCATGTATTAGTCATGCGCGGTTCTTGAACAGTTGATAGGGCAGCGGATGTTCGTTTACCAGGGAAATCCCGGATGAGCGTATGTGTTGCGGATAAGTACACTAATTCGTCTGAGTTCCCCATGTGTGCAGAACAGAAGGGGGCATAACATACCTGCATATCTCCACGCGCGCGAGACTCGCACACAGATTGCAAGAACGCTTGAGTCGTTGACTCCGCTAAATACAACGCTCATTCGCTCAGCTTGACGACGTCGTGACATAGACGGGGGCATACTAATCCGTGGAAAGGTCATGTTCTCGTGTGATGGAGGAAGCATAACGCCAAGGTCTGGATTCCTATCAGAGCAAGAAGGGAGAGACGGTATCGGTCGAAGCGTGTTCGATGAGTGTACGGTGCGTGGTGATTTGAGTACCGCTGGTGCTTTGAATGACTTTGGTTCGTACGTTTGAGGCCGCGCGGACTTTATTTTAGGGGGTTCGCTGGCCTGTTCGGCTATTGTGCTCGCAAGCTTGGTCGATTGGGGCTCAGGAGATTTACCTATAATCTCGCATTTGTTGGATGCAGGTGTCGTGTCGGAGCTGAATGTCCCTTGGGAATGTGCAGCCTGGCTCTGCGCAAGTGAAATCACCGTTGATGCGAAATTCGGACGCGTGGACCCATCTATGGCCTGCGTGAGGCGACCTGGGAGCCGAGGGCGCTGGAAGGTCGTCTGAGATTCACGTAAAGCGCATGGAGGTTGTAGCGTCGCGTTTGGGTCTTCGGGGAGGCTCTTTTGTCGGGGTTGGCCGGTCGTAGATTGATATCGTGCAACAGGTTTATGCGTCTATATTTATCTTGTAAGTTTATTTGTCTGGGTGGCTTTATTGTCACTTCCCGGTGCTATTTTTGTCTTCTTTGACGACGTCTCTTCACCCACGTCTTTCTTGTGTCGTTTCTTGACTATTTTCCTCACCGGCTCGGATCCATTTTGCATTACAGCTGGTGGAGGATCTTCTGCTTCTTGTAACAAATAGCCAGTGTGAGCTTGTGGTGCTGGTTGGTCCGATGCTTGAGGTATACTTGAAGGGGATGCTTCTGCCTGGATGTATGCATATCATATCATGGAGCCGTTGAGCAAGGCGTAGCTTTCCTGTGGGTTTCGTTCCACACACCTGAGCTGCCGGCACCAAGCTCGCCTCACTCGTTGACGTAGGAGCAAACGCACTTTAGACGTGCACGTCAACGGCTCTGGTGGATCTTTCTACCAGACCTTACTTACGCGAGCTTATCAATTAAACCTGCCTTTGAAAGTCTCGAATAGCCTGTTATTTTGTATTCTTTGCATTTCAATTTGAGCTGCGAGATATTTAGTTTTGAAAGCGATCCTGCATTCATGATATGAGCTGTGGTGGCGATTGGAGGTGGCATGTAAGGCGGCCAGTTTGCGCTCGTTTGGCCTACTAGGTTCGAGCGCCTATTCTTCACAAGCTTCAGAACCAATGAACGGCAAAGGCATATTTCGGTTTCAAGTTCATACATTGAGCTCATGCTAATTCCTTCTTGCATCGCCCCGTATCATCATAAACGCTAACTCGCAAGCTCATTCCCGTAGCGTTGCAAGTTTAGCACTTGCAATTGCCACGCGCACACGCGCAGCTATCGTAATAGTAGCCCAGTCAGCCCATAGGTGTTATGAATTATGATAAAAGCGTACTTTGGATCGTAGCCGCCACAGCTTGCCGCATTGACAATATCAAAATTCGTAGCCATCTCCAAACGGGTCATCTTATGCCCGCCCGAACGGCAACCATGAGAAAGCCAAACTCACGATTGGTCTTCTTTTAAGCCTAAGTTCGATGTGGAGATTCGCTCCAGTTTATATTATAGCTCGCGGGTAACTATATACCTATCAAGGGCATATCCCACCAACCGTCGCCAAACATTATACCAAAACGCTCCGAATGTTGTTGCAGTAGATCAGGTCTTCCGACGCGATGAGATGAGTATATGCGGCCTTTATTGCTTACATGCTCAAAAAAATTGCGACCCAAACAAATCTGATGAGCCCGTACTCTTCTCCATGTTCACACTGTTGGGTTGGCGATTGTGGTTTGACTTAGTATACATTGTGTTGGTAGAACCGGGTGCTAAGCTCTGAGACCCCCTCCCCTTTTCCCTGTCCAAAATCCAGCTTCTATACGAAAAGTTCGTTCTACGATCGAAATACAACCCCTCTGAACAAATAGCTCTCTAGTTCTACTTCGCCGCTACGAGATTGTCTAGTCCAACGTATGATGAGGCTATGTGTATAGGTTAACTTTGGTGGCCAACCCGATAGAAACGCCGGCATCAAGTTGATTTCTCCATGACGCACCTTCTACACAAGTGATTTTGGGCAAATTTGTTTGGATGAACTTGTTGAGACTCGTACTCCTAGCTTCACTGAACGTGATATGAAGCCAACTTTTAGGCCCACTGCATTTGCTTTTTATTTTGTAGAATAACAGCCAGTAGTATTTCAAAAGCGCCTATCTAAAACCCCTTATGCTGAAGGTGCCTATCTACTCTGGGATGCGAGGAGTGGCCGTGGGCGACCAACTTAGGCCCACTTGGCTTGCTGGGCTCAGGTGCTAATCTAGCGAGGCCTTTCCACAAAATGAAACCGCTTAATACTAGACCTTAGTTCTTTGTAATAAACTATTCATTCATAGTGCCTCCATTATAGTACATATCATCGTCAACCCAATTATCAAGCCACCTCTCGTGGCGCTGTGCACTCAGCACTTGCATTCGCCTGGCTTGCAAGCACAGCTGTCGCAAGGTAATTGATTATATTGCAACCAGTTTACTGTCTTTTTGTATACGTACCTTTCGCCGCAATTACAAGTAGAGGAGCCGCAGTGGGCATCGATGATGTTAGAGGTGATAAAGGCCATCTCAATATGTGCCATTAGCCTATGTCGGGTCGAATGATGGGCGCAGAAAAAATAGACCTACTGTTTAGATAGTTTCGAGTAGTAGGTCGATGTGGAAGTTGAAACTAGCTCATATTGCTGATCAGGGGTGGTTATATACCCACCCAAATCGCGCTCCACCAACTATGACCAAACAGTGACGTTGTGAACGCCGGGCGCAGGCGGGGGCGACTAGCTTACCTAAGCTTGTATGCAATCCTTTTTTATTGGGATATTCGCCTTATACATTATTTCAACGGCCTGGAGCAGGTAGCGCTCTTCTTTCTCTTCAAACTGATCTATTTGTGGCTGGATCTTGAGTCCAAGCAAGAACAAGCCTCGACTTGGAACCCTTTTCTAGCTTGACCTTGCAGCACGATTGAAATAGAATCGCGAGGGGGAAGCGTCTCTCGTTATGAATCGCACGCATTTGTATCAAGCCTGCTTCATTACTGTGGACCCTCTTACATTAAGTATGACGGGACTATACCTACCGATTGATTGATTTTAGTAGTCAGCCTTCCAGCAAGCTGAAATGCAGTTGATATTCATATAGCCACGCATGTTTCGATTTAGTTACAAAATTGGTCTCATCATCGTCAAATCAGCTAACAAGCTACCTGTTTTAACGCCGTTCTTGTGAGATTAGCTGCCCCCAGAATCAGACCCAGATCCTTGCCCAGAGTCAGCGGACGTGTATCCTGTTTCGATTCCTCCGCCGCTATGGCACGATGACAGGGTTAAGCGATAGCTAGAGCTCAAGAAGCATTCCTCACATACCTGGTGCCACACCGACAGTGTTCGCCACAAGCGTTCACGATATCAGAAGCTGTGATGATCATCTGGGACCCAACAGCCCATTGTGAGCTTGTGCCCGCCCTACGTCAGCCAAACTTACTTCAAGAACAATCTTGAGGAGGCTGAAGTAGGAGTTAACCCGAACAGACCCCAAGGCCCAAATCCATCTATATGCTCAGTACAAGCGCGCGCGACCAAATGCAACTGGGCGCAACACCGCAAAAATCAAAGACTTGTCGGAGCCGAATAGATTGTTCAACGGACGTATTTATGAGCATCTAGCCGCTAATGCTTAGATCCTACATACTAACAGGTTCATATGATTAGATAGGCCACGTTAGGTTATTTAGGATTATCACAATGCGATACAAGCTGCTGTGTTAACGCAAGACTCGCATCGTTATAAGGTACGCGACATGCAGATCCATCCAAGCAAACAATCACGTAATCTTCCCACGCCTTATTAGGCAATGCGTACTGGCCGGCGGGCCATCAGAGCACTTACAGCGATATGGAAAGCTGGGGATGGGACTTGTAAATAATTAAGAAGGCGTGATGTCGTCAGAATGTCGTCTTTGGGTCTTCTCGATTGACTGCAGGGACAGCAAGAAAATATAGGTCATTTCACATGCTTGCACTTAGTCAGCAGAACGGGTTAATTACTTGAGAGCACGGTCTGGGGTCTCTGCAAACTCTTTCTTCTAGCCACAACTATGCCGTTTTCTACAGCACGTAAAACTCAACTGGAACAGGCACGGAACAATATCAGACCGACGGTATGTCCATTTCCCAATATACATCTTTTACATTCTGACTTATGTTGATTGACAGAAACGTCGGAAACTCAACAACGGCGGTACGGAGGGATCTGGATTCAAATGGATAGAGCAGAAGGGAGAGAGGAAGGTTGTATCAACGAGGACTTCTTGTATCCCTTCTGCTGTATTACCCCAATCGAATCATTTATCCTACTTAACGCCTCGTACCCCGCATGATCACTCACCAAATATCCAGTGGCCGTTTCGCTTCGTTTACACTCCCCAGAGCGCCCCTCCAACTGGCGATACTGTGACCGAAGACCTTGGATGTGATGGCAAGTCGGTCGGTGCTACGCCGATGCCTAAGCATTCAAGCTTATTGTTCGTCGACGGACAACGTGGGTTTATGTTCGAGCGCCAAAGTGATAGCCGAACCGATAGTTGTGCCCTGCCTGCCTGCGAGCCTAAGTCAATACCGCTTTGCCGAGTTCGTTCCGGCAAGTTTGCGCCATCACACGATGACGCTGCAACTGCTTTGAAAAAAATCAACAAATTGCTCCACCCACCCCGAAATAAAGGGGCTGGGTACAAGCTATGCAGGCTACATGCGTTGGCCCGTCGGTTGTGCGAGGGTATGGCAGCCTGCCTTCGCTTCTACGTGCGCTCAGGTCTGTCATTCATCCAAGCTTCGAATCAAGCTGCAATTGGGCTAGGCTGTGGGATTTGGGCAGCAAGGCATCTTCGGGCGCGAGTGCAGCGATTCATCGCTACAGGAGAGCTACCGAAGCACAAGTACGGCGGCTCAAGTCACTCGCTCCTCGACGACGAAGATTTCACAAACGAAATCAATATGTTTCTCCAGAGGAAGGGGAGATATGTTGTTTCGGAAGACATCGTGAAATTTCTGGCTGATCCAGCAGTCAGACAGCGCCTCGACGTAAGGAAGAAAATAACTACTAAGACCGTGCAACGCTGGCTTCGAAAGATGGCATACCGTTGGCGGAAACAACCTACAGGCCAATATTTCGATGGCCATGAGCGCGCTGATGTCGTCGAATACCGCAAAGATACTTATGCCCCTCGAATGAAGGCTCTTGAGCCATTCTTTCCTCGCTGGGACGATGTGACCGGCGAAGATCAGTTACCAGACCTACCCCGTAGTCAGCGGCCGGTAGTGATTTGGTTCAATGACTCGTCAACGTTCTTTGCGAACGATCGAAAGACAGTTGGCTGGTTTAAAATCGGTAACAAACACTTGCCGTTGATGAAAAAGGGGCCAGGAGCATCGGCTACAGCATACGATTTCGTCTCAGCGGAATACGGCTTCCTGAAGAGTCGAGATGGGTAAGTAGCATGCATCATAGAAGCAAGCACAAGATCAATACTAACATACCAAACGCAGGGAATCTCGAGCGCGAAAGATTCTATTTGCAGGAAGAGGCCGTGACGGATACATGACAAACGACGATATATGCAGGCATTTCAAAGCTGCTGCCAAACTTGCGATGCAAGAATACCCGGAGCGAACGCATATATTTGTATACGATAATGCACGCATACATACTAAGCGACCCACAACAGCTCCGTCTGCACGATTGATGCCAAAAGGAGAGTCCGAAACCTTTGGTGCGACCGTTGTAGGCGCAGATGGTAGACTACATAAAGTCCGCATGATGAATCCTCGACTCCCCGATGGCTCAGAACAGGAGCTTTATCTTCCCAACGGAAGTTTTAAAGGCATGGCAACGTTGCTCAAAGAACGAGGCTACGATGTTTCCCGTTTGAAAGCGCAATGTGTCAACTTCAAATGTGCCGACCCGTTAGCTAACTGCTGCTGCCGTCGAATTCTTTTCAGGCTTATTGACATGGCAGCCGGTCAAAAGTCTAACTTGGAACTCTTGGCCGAAGAACTCGGCACCGAAGTTATCTTCCTCCCAAAGTTCCACTGTGAGCTAAATCCGATTGAACAGTGCTGGGGTCGGGCTAAGTATATCTATCGAAAGTCTCCATCACCAAGCCTAACGGCAGATGTGGAGACGAATATGGTCAAGGCCCTCGATTCTATTTCCCTTAAATTGATTCGACAGTAAGTCTCCCCGAGTCTTATGTTGCCCAGAGTGCCACTGACGGCTATTGCTCAATGGTAGATACTTCAAGCGGTCACGTCGGTTTGTGGATTCTTACGCTGCCGGACTCGACGGACCAAATGCGGCTGCGAGCGAGTGGGCTCGGAGGAAGATGCTTCATCACAGAACTTCACCGGAGCACATAGAAGTTTGATTACTTTTTTTGATAGTGCTCTCACTCTCCATTCTATATGTCTTGTATTATTATCAATTTGTCAAAAATTAAGCAGCCAGAACTTGTATAACTTGAGACCCCGAGAACCTTCGGGCTATAATACTTAGCACGCCACCCATTCTGTGTATAATCAGGCTATTTCTAAACACCATCTTACAATATGAATTTACGGTTTTCAAAGACATGACACCTTCTCAATTCTTCATAAGTCCCATCCCCAGCTTTCCGTATCGCTGTAAGTGCTCTAATGGCCCGCCGGCCAGTACACATTGCCTAATAAGGCGTGGGAAGATTACGTGATTGTTTGCTTGGATGGATCTGCATGTCGCGTACCTTATTTAACTCAAACAATTTAGCGTTCACAGTCTTCGGGCTTGTGGCCACATCTGAACGTATAATAATAAGCTACAATTCTAGCTTCCCGCTGAACTGAAAGATTCGGTCGCTTGTTACAGCGAATGGAACTCTGAGAGCCTCAGCGTGCGTTTGCAGAGGAGGTCGCCTGAAAACCGTGCTCAGTTAGTAGGCTAGCAATTCTCGTATATGTCGCTTGCGATGCAGTGTCTTACTGTGTGCTCGGTATCAAGCATAAAATAGAAACTATATTCACCTTGCTTCAAGTCATATTACTTGTACAATCATGGGAAAAGCCACACCACCAAATATTTCTTCCACGGAGCTCGGGCGGATTTCGTCTCCCGTGTTATCAAGCATGACATCAGGGATACGTCAGCACGCCCGAGCAGAGCAGCGTCCAAAACGTGCCCTGGGTGAGTTGTGATGTAAGATCAACGCTAGCAGACAGGAATGACGCATCGTTTCGTAAGCGCTGGGCTATCGCGACCTTCAATGAAGATAGATTTGTCGATTCGGAATCAATAGACTCGTTCACCGTGATTTCCATTCAGCCTGATTCAAGCACAAATCTAGATTTAGCATATAATTATATGGAAACAATCGTCATCGAGTCTTCGGCAATTATCGAAATCATGATTTCGGATGCACTTGAGGCACCCCACCCAACGCCTCAACTTTCTTACCCTGGATGATCGAGCCTCGAGATGCCTCGCGTTTTCAATCACCTCGTGGGTGAATGGATGGAGCGGTCTTTGTTTGCACTAACACCTTTCTAGCTAGTTCCGCTCATCGATTTGCGCGAAATTAATTTTGAATTTTTAGACCGTTACTCAGCAGCAAAACCTGCTTCCGACCAGAGTGCACAGCCCACAAGTTAGCTACCGAATTGCGTGTGTCTAGACCACGTTTGCTCGGGCCGTTCTCGCTGATAAAAGAATTTCAGGATCAGCCATGCATCCAAATTTACATGCGCTTGATAACAGGAGAGCACGCACACGAGCCCACCATCCGAGTCGGAGGGAGGTCCACCGAAATGTGCGTTCGTATTGCGCCCAACGTGCAGATAAGCTAGCGCGAGGTTGACCTAGCTTGGATTTGGGTTGTTCCGAGGCGTGTGCAGCGTGCCTGTCCGTGATAGAGTCGCTCAGGCGTAAGTTTGGGTCTCAAAAATAGCGGTGTAGCGCCCAGGAACACGAGATGTCCAGCCGCGGCCATGTGCCCCTGCCGATCATCTTTCTGCGGCATGTTCCCATGGATTCAATTTCACCGGACGGACGTACCGGGTCCGGACTTACCATCGAACGATTGTTTTTCCAGCCAATCGGAGGCAAGTAACCGAAAGATACAGACTGCGATCCGTTCGCCAAGCGGTGGATATACAAGTCATAGGAGGAACAGATCAGCGGTTAGTTAACGCGCGAATTTATCATCGATAGATACACGGTAGGTAAACGTGTTACGAATGGGGTTAGGGCAAGCACTCCGCCTCTTGGCGGCGATCCGAATCGCGTAATTTTCGATGCATTTGTATTGTGGCACAAACAATATGACCTGGCGAGACGTGACAGGACAAAGATAGATGTACAACCCTTCCTCCTTTAATCCCGACAAAAGATAAGAAACAAAGATATTCTTTCAACAGGAATGAACCTACTATGTAGAGTAGTTTGGCCGAACAGCAATCCACGTCTGACTCCGAGGCTGGGCGCAACTTTCAGCATGCGCTCACCCCACCTTTCACGGCTTGATTGACGCCGAAACAAGTGGTGTGGAAGGCCGACGGAAGGCGTAAACGTGGGGATGTGCAAAGCTAGGGTATTCTTGGACCCGGTGTTTGCTCGCGCTTGATCTTTTGAGGTCGGTCGAGGCTGAAAACCAGAAAGTCGAGGCGTAATAGGGGCTTGGAAGCTGATATTATGTAGAGTGATAACAGCGAGGATATGAAGGCATAATACAGATGTCCTAGATAAAGCGAGCGAGGGCTGGAAGACGTCCAAGGTGGCGCCGACCGCAAGGCGCAAGGAAGTGATTAAAATTCAGACTCAGTGACAGTTCAGAAGCAGCCGGACGCGAACGAGCGGTCGAAACACCTAGAACAACAGCATGCACGAAAAAAAATGTGTGCCGGTCGTTTTTCAAGCAACTCTCACCGTTGAGGCGAAATCGAGATTCGGAAAAATCCACGCAATTGCATTTGGATCGTGTCGGGTCCGAATTTGGTAGACAGGCGAGACCTCGCGCCTCGTTGTTGTGGGGAGATGGCGCAATCGGGATCGACATATGTGGAGAGTCAGGTAATTCCGTACGTATGAATAATGAACGTGTGTACTAGCCTGCAATTTTGGACTACGATTGGCCGGGTTTGGGGTTTCTAGCGCACGGGCTAGTCATTCGCCGATGCGGGGGCGTAACTCGTATAATGAACGTGTGATAGGGATAGTAAATGGTTGCCAGCTGGGCAGGGCGCAGAAATAGGTTGGGGGCGCGGACCTAGGGGCGCCGTCTAGAATGCGATGAACATGCCCAAGACTGGCTATATTTGATGCGCAAACTTGAGGTGTTGCGACAGGGAAGCCTGTCGTTTCGATAACAGATGGCGCAGCCAAGTGATGGACAGGCGTTCAGTCATGGACCAATTACTCACTCTTCATGATAAGAATGTGATGGGGAGGCGCGAATTGGACGAGTCGACTTCGGATCCGAACGGATGTAAGACTGTGCGTCGATGCGGAAAGACGGGAGAGTCCCTTGGTTGCCGGAGACAGTGACAGTGAACATATGTGTATATTTTAAGTGGTTTGGATGTGAGTAAATATTGGGTATTTGGGCGCATTGGAGCTTGGGATGTGCAAGTAGGCTAATCGGCCAAGCTTGGAGCACGCATATACCCTTCTAGAGCGGAAATGGGAATGGGATGAAATGGAGTGCGGCGCAATGAGGATGATATATGCCTATCCTATGCGATACACGAGTTGATCCGGTTGCGCATGACGCCAAGCGCATGGTGTCGTAATCGGGGAGAGGATAGTTGGGAGCTGGTGGCGAAGAAGGCGCTGGTGCTGAACAGCCGGGGTGGAGGGGCGATATTCTTGGTCGACGCCAGCGAAGAAGTGAAGGAGTTTATGCCTCTAAAGGCTAATTAATAGTGCCCCCTAAACGCCAGAGAGTGGAGGGACGGTTGGAAGAAGGCCATGGAGCGCTTGTCACCCGGATTTTGGCGAATAAATAATCGAGCTCAGTGTCTGGTGACGCAAAAAGAACAGAGATCGAGGATCGCTGGAAGTTGGAGTCAGAAGAGAAGGCGGGTGGGTGGGGGTGAAGGTGCGGGGCGTTGCCCCTATAGTCGAGGGCTGTGATAGGTGCTTGTCTATCAAGTTGGATGTATGCGAGATCTCAGGTTGCCCATCGAGGGGGAAATAGGGCGGAACCTGTCGAGCATCGAGGTTTCGGCGAGAGGAAGACTCTCACGGGGGGAGGGATGAATAATGTCATTGCGAGAGGTATGACGTGCTATGCTGTCGCGACAGGAATTGCGAGTGGACAATCATAGCGCCGGGAGCGAACGACGGGTGCGCAACGTGGGCTGGCAAGGTGCCAGGCAACCAGCAGGATCTCGGTATTGGTTCGGGATCTGTGCGAGCGCGAGTAGGTAGCCTAGCGTAGGGCCGAAGGAGGGGATACTATGCATATATGGCAGAAAGTGATGTCAGAGGCGACGTCGTTGTGTGGGCGGGGATGCTTCTGGAGCCGAGAAAGGAATGGGACCGGGTCAGGGTCTCAGGGTCCGTGTGTGGCAGATCGAGGCAGGTTTTCTGGTGTTGACCATCGCCTGTTCCATTTAATCTGCCGCGCGTGTTGCCCAGCTCAGGTTTGGCATCTTCCATGCGCTCCGCTCCAGGCGAGCCCGACGACCTCCCCTAGACGCCCTCCCGACGCCCCCTGCGACGACGAGCCCCCCTCGGACAACGAGCTCCTCGCGACGAGCAGCGCTCTCCCCACGACATGGCCACCCTCGCTCCCCGCCCCGGCCCTGCCATCATCCAGCGCGCCAACTCGCTCCAGGCGTCCGATACGTCGCATACCAGCACCGCTTCGTCGACCGCCTCGACCACCGATGCAAGCACCAATACCTCCGCCTCTCATTCCAAGCCCTCGCCCGTGTCCAGCATTGGCGAGAGCATCTCCTCTGTCGTCCATCAGCCGCTGCAGCCAATCCCCCCCGCGCGCAATGCACGTCCTCTGCCCATCCCACCCACGCTTTCCCCACCGCTCTCCCCCGGGCTTACGTCGACGAGCACACTCAAACTATCGCACCAAGAGTCCCATAGTACGCTTGGCAAGTCCTCACAGGCGAATCTGCAGAAGCCGACGTCGAGCTCAACCCTGCCGCTGACCAAGTCCAAGAACGTGTCTGGCCGCAAGCTCAGCCGCACACGCCTCGACACAAACTCTCCAGTGCAACCACCCCCGTCCGCGTTCACCTCGCGACGCATGTCCGACGATGGTTGGGTTTCTGTTTCAGTCATGCCGGTGCTTGCTGAGCGCCAACCCGGTAAGTGCATGTACATCATACTCGGCCCAGTCGATACTCACGATTGACTTCCTAATCCGTTCCCGCATATTCCGTGACGCTTCCTTCCTCACCTTCTCCATTTGACAATCTATTGGCCGGCCCCCTTCAGACGGCCACACGCATGAACCCAATCTCCAATCGTACGCGAGGCCGGCCTCTGCATCTTCGGCCAAGCGCTCTGCGTCGGCCGTTCGCGGAGCCAAATCACCTCAGGCAGAAGCTCCGACTTCCGTATCGGCCAAAAGCGCCGCTCGTACCGCCTCAAAATCGCTCCCGCGTCTGCCGCAGTCCGAGGCTCCAGTCCAGCGACGATTGTCACAGCCTCAGGACAACGCGTGGAAGCTCGAATTCCGAGGAGTTGTGCGCTTAGTCCGCTGGGTTTCTCGCCGGGACAGGGACAAGCGCGAGTCCGCAGTTGAGGATGTAAACGAAAACGAGAGTCCAGACCAAAAGCATCCCGAGGACGAAAAACTCGTGGTCGAGGAGACGCAGCAACTCCCATCACGCAGAGGATTTTCGATTTCGAGCGAGGCGAAGAGAAGAACTCGCGACTCGTACAACCAGCCCGCGCCTCGACCCAACGCTCCGTCTGGAGGACTGGGCCCTGTTCGAGCACGCCCGCTGTCGATTGTTCGACCACACCCAAAATTGGAGGGCGAGAGCGACGCAAATGCGAAGCGGCGATTGACCAAGTCCAACCCTGGCCTTGTGAACTTTGCTTTGGGCTCGACACTTGCCGACAGGACGAGCACCGATATCTCGCAGAGGACGAGAACAAGCACTGATACTGGAATGCGAGCAAGCGTTGATGCCGGCAGGCGAACAAGCTCGGATGCCGGTCACGGACTCGGTATTTCGCCCAATGGCGGGGGCGTGTTTATTCCCGATGTGCCTCTGAGTATTCCCGTGGCCGATGCATACCCTCCGCGGACCTCGTCTCTTGCCGCAGCGACCTCGATCCTGCCTACATTTGATACCAGCATCGCGAGTCCAAACGGTGTTCTCTCGGTACACCCCGAAACGTCAGCGGACTTGAGTCAGTCCGATAGATTCGGTGAGGGTGACGATACCATCACATTCCTGCCGGCGGCCTCGTTTTCGTCATTACCGCATCGTCAGGGTCCAATCTCGCCGAGCTCACCGCTTGCAACACTGACCCGCACGACTACCACGCAAACGACTACAACAACGACCACAACCCAGACCGTGGTCCAAGCATCACCGTTTTCCATAACCTCGCCTCAATCCTCTCTCCCTGCAACCACGCACACCCATGCGCTGAGCACCACACACAGCACCCTGTCTCCTGTACTCGAGGTCCCATTGTTTACTTCTGAGCTCGTGGCGTCCCCACCTGACCTCGGGGCTGTTGGAGTGGGCGGCTTTCCATGGAGTGGGGCAAATGGTGGCGTTGTACAGGTTGGGGAAATTGTACCTAGTGGTAGCGTGATATTCAGGGGCGGGGTCGAGGCGGCTGCTGCGACGCAAGTCAGCACGGTGCAGATTGATGGGGCGCAGGTCGAGACGGTTGTCACAGAAGTCGTTGGAACGGCGCCAATCTCAGCCGTCGAGGCGTTCGCCAACTCGCTTTCACCGGCAGTCGCTAGCTCGGTTTCCCCTATCTCAAGTGGTTCGCTATCACCGTTGGCAGACACTTTGGCGTCTGTTTCTCCGTTGATGAGTACCTCGATATCGCCTTTGATGAGCAACGTCGCGAGTGCTTCCACGTCCCCGGTCATGCATTCGAACTCCCATCTCCCAGACCCTTATATCCTGTCTCACACCCCTGCTACTGCCGCTTCCTCGTTGAGTTATACGACTGCGCGCTCGAACCGAAATAGCCTGCCTGCTGCGCAAGCTATTTTCGATGGTCATAATGCGGCAGCTCTTCAGGTTCGTTTTTTTAGTCTTTATCTAGTTTGGGTTAGGTTTAATTTGGATTATTTTTAGGTGACTGTTGATCCTGTCATGTTTGACCAGTCTGGCATGTCCAACGAGGCATCATACATGCTCCGAGCAGGTGCTTCGACTGATATCGGCCATGGCTGTTCAACTCGTGCAGTGTCCCCCGCCCCGTCAGACCGTTACGCGTTTTCCGAAGACCCACACAGCTCGCGCACTTCGGGTGGAATCCTTCGCACACTCTCCTCGATTGGTCATTCGGATGCCCCGTTGCCGATGCCGCGTCGGCCATTTATGGACACGCGTGGATCCAGCGGGAGTGTGACGTTTGACGATAGCAGTACTCAGTCTAGTCCACGGATCGGAGGCCGACGCAAGATGATGACTATGAGTGCGTCGGACATTCGCCAATCGGACCGATTCAGTTCATTATTTGGCGGCGGAAACCAATATGCCAACGTGCGGAGCCCCCGCCCTGAGGTCCATCGAAGCAAGTCGTCGTTGAGCATCACAGGGCGGATCATTCGCAGGCTATCAATCGGCTCCAGCTCAAATGTCGCCAAGCCCAGTGGGGCTGATAGTGAGGCGGAGCGACCGCGGATCGCTCGCAAGCTCACTCGTCGCAAGAGCCATGGGCGTTCGGCGAGCGCCTCAACAGTCTCGTTGCCATATACTGCTGGTCAACACGGTGTGCCGCCTGTGCCGCCGCTTCCGCCCGGCGTTTCATCCGGCAAGTTCTTTGGGCGCGCGCAGAGCGAGATTGGCCATGGCGCACCCAGCGATGTTGGTCATGGCGTCCAGAGCGAGATCGGCCATGGCTACACTCACTCGCGGGGTGGGAGCTTTGGTGGACACAGCACGTGGGGGGGCAGCACGAGCGCTTTGGGACACGGGAGTATGACGAGTCATATGGCATCTCCTGCACCGACACGCGTGTCGTTTAGGACAACACACTCGGCACCTGCCACCAACGGACGCAACAAGCTTGTGAAGAAGCAGAAACAGGCTCGGCGTATGACCGACGCTGATATGCCTGGCCGGTCGCTAGCTAGTTTGCAGTACCCGAGTGAGCCAGTGTCGAGAGATGTGAGTTGTCGGCATGGTTGTAATATCTCTGTGACTAATATGTGTTTGTGCAGCCCCCAAGGATCACGACGGAGTTTGCAGAGGTCTCTTTATCGATGAACGGACATTCGATGAGCGCCGGCACGGAAGCTACGACGGAAGACGGTCATCTTATGCCTCGTGAGTGTTGAGACACCATGTTCACTGCGGTGTTTACTCAACATGTACATCCAGCTCGTCCGGGAATGCCTCGTCGCACTTCGTCTCAACGCCGCTGGACAATCGCAGACATAGATGACGACGAGTTCTTGCGTCAATTAGAGGTCAGGCTTAGCGGAAGTGGCAGCCGATATCGCAAGAGTCGCATGCTCGAAGATTATGCTATGGGCGCAGACCAAAGTCGCGAGAGCCACGAGGATGAACCCGACCCAGGTTCCGAGACTGACGATAGTACTGCGGCACGAGAATGGGACAAGGCGCGTCGTGCAATGATGTGTGTTCGTGAGATTGTTCGCACCGAGAAGAGTTATTTGCGCCATATGATGGGCTTCTTGGGTGGTGATGTGAGTTTTCTTCTACCTTGGGTATTGTTTGCGCGTATTGACCTTGGGGACTACAGCAATCTATCATGTCTCCCATTCTGCTTGAACATCTCCCACGCCTCATCGAGACTTCCCGCATGCTCACCGCACGCCTCGAAGAGGACCCTACCGCTTGGGGTGTGAGCAAGGCTTTCTTGGACGTAGAGGAACAACTCGAAGCTGCACTCGTCGAATGGTCAGGTGTTGTTGGTCATGTTGTTTCCTCCAGATCTAGTAGGGGGGAAAGTCAGGCAACTAGCGAAGATGGCCACACGAGCAGTGCTGGAAGTGGGAGCGCTGCCTCGTCATGGATCCGTCGACGCTCGGCCACGGCTAGCTCCTCTTCGACCCAGCCCTTCCAGCTCAACTTGTCGATGACCCCTGTAATCGGGAGCAAGGACAAGAAGTCCAACCGGGTAGCCAAGAGCAAGCGGTTGACGGAGCAAGATGTGGCAATTATGCCTACCCAGCGAGTACTTCGATATGTATTACTATACCGAGGTAAGAGCATGGTTCGACTCGTCAAAGATGTTCAATAGAACTGACGGCGGTGTCTTCTTTTGCAGAGTTGCTTGTATATACGCCGGTCAAGTCGGCGTCGAGGCCACTCGTGGAACGTGCTCTCGAGGGCGCTACTCGCATCGCGCAGCGGTGTGACGAGGCCCAGACGCACATCGACATGCTTTCTCCCTCATGAAAATCAGCAGCCTAGAGTACCTTCGGGCCTGTTGAACGATAGATACCATTCGGCAAATCGACTTATCACTTTTATGTGTACTTTTATCTTCATTCCATTTCTAAATCGCGTTCTGGTATGCAATTCTGAACTTTCAAAGCCTTGATCTCATTCTGCGGGGCATTTGTACTACTACCCACTTCATTTCTCTTTACTCCAGGTCTTTGTCGCAATCTGTTCTCCTCCCATCAACCTTCCTATCGTATCTTATGGTGCTTTGTGACTATTCACTCATTTTATAACCGCACGCTCCTTTAGTTTCTTGGATCAATTGCATCTGGTTCTTCGCATGTCGCATACACGAGACTTTGCATTCGCATCTACATTCTTTAGTATAATGATCTACGTCACTTTACTACCCACTCTTCTCCCTTGTTTCTTGCTGTGGATTTCTAAGGGTTCCTGTTTGTGACTTGGGTTAGCTTGGTGCCTGCAACTTTAGCTCGCTGCGTTTGTTCAATGGAATGAATCTATGTTTGCTAAAACTATCCAAAACATTTTTCTGTGCTCCACTGGTACATGATTAAATGAATGTGTCGCCTACAAGTGGCGCTTTTGGTGAGACTTAGGTCTCAACTTTTCTCGACCACTGCTTTGTCTCCCTCGCAATTGCTTTGCTCCTCTCCTTGAGTAAACAGTATTCCCCAAACGTGTTACCACGCTGCCAGGCCGCACCGGGAGCCCATAGTACTCGCGTCAACACATTCGAACGGGACGCATCAAGGAACGGGAAGCATGCAACATCGTCCCATTGCCCCGTAGGCAGGGCGGCCGACTTCTGGCTCCCAGGAAGTCGGAGATGAACAAGATAGTCGCATTGTGCTGGGTCCGCCGCTTGACCTTCCTCAGCGCGATTCAGGTCGTTAAATCCGGTCGGGGTGACACGTGTAGTGCGCCCGAGTACGCGTGAGGTTTCACCGAAAAGTCCGTTGCTTGGCGTAGACAACCCCTTACTCTTGCCTGCAACGGATACCACAGGTGGGAATGGCCTAGGTAACATGCCGTCAAATCCGCTCTCGACCAACAGAGGTTCGACGCCGGTTGGTACAAGGTAGCTCCCGGGGAAGCGGTACCACTCCGCGCCCCAGCAGATCTTGAGACCAAACTGACGAACGAGGGCCATGTCAACATCGATCTCGTTGTCGTATTTGGTTGTATGTGTGGTTTTAGTCTTGTCGGGTACTGGAAGGAGATGAGTCGTGTTGAGAAGATGGGTGAGTTCGTCGTATTGGAAGTGATACACGACATCTAGAGGGGCATGATAGTACTTGTAGAGAGCCAGGATGCGAGAGACAGAGAGTAAGCTGGCGATCAAAATAGTGGCAAGGGTGAACAGCCTGAATAGGTATGTTTGAGACGCCTGCACAACGTGGTCAGTTGTGCTCTCAGAGAAGACTAATAATACTTACACGATACTGCGAATTAGTAGCCTTGACGTACGCTGTTTCCATCCACCCGCGCGCCAGATATAGGGTTGTGGCGGCATTGAAGCATAGAAGTGGGTATGCAGGATACATGAACCTCTCTTCTTTGTGCGCCTGAGTTGTGAGCACCATAATCCATAGATAAAACGGAGCAAGTCGGGCTGCCAGCAGGGTGTACGGCGAGCTAGTCTGGCCGACAGGACCCCTCATCGAACCCAGTCGCTGATTATCGTATTGGTAAGTGATGTACAAGCCCGGGAGGGATAAGAGAGCCAGGGGGAGTAAAATATTGAAGTTGAGGGCCAGATTAACGAGGTAAAAGTACCAAGGCTCGCTGCCATAGAGAGTAGGGCCACGTCCAGACGAGCTACTAAAAATGTTATATTTGATCAAGTTCCAAGGAGTCAGCGTAAGTTGACCATAGGCGAACGTGTCAATTAGAAACACTGGTACCTGCCAACAAATTAATTCGCTTTTAGTTCAAGAAATAGGATATCGTAAGACATGATCTTACAAAAACAAGGGCAGCAACCGCACCGCTTCCAAACAGCCTCTTCCAGCGTGTTCGCACCCAGTCCGAAAGTGAGGATTCAGGAACTATGTCGCCCCCATATAAAAACAGTTCTTCGAATACAAAGGGCACTGCAAGAAGCAGAGAAAACGGCCACCCAACAATTGCACCAGCCGCAAAGAGGACAGTAGCAGCAAGCGTGCGTTGAGTCCGCGAGGAAGAAGGCGGCAGAAACGAGAATGAGCATGCGGCCGTAGTCGTGTACATAGCAAACGTAGATGGCAAGAAGGCTAATAGACATGGTTAAACCAAACGGCCTATGAAATTCGCGAGAAGACTTGCCAGCAGATGCGTTCCACATGCCAGCACTGAAGAGCAACATAAACAGAAGATACCGGCCGAGGCGATCGTTAACGTTTTCGACTACAGTCCGGTAAAATCGAGCTTCGCATAAAGAGGAAGCTACCGCAAGGATCATGCGAAGACCAAAAAATGTAGGTCGCTAGTGGGAACCCCAAACCAGTTAACGCACAATTCCCACAAACTGACTGGAGTCTACCTACTTTCCCCCAAGAAGCAAGCCATATCGGAAACCTAGCTGGGAGTAGATGTAGCAGTATGTATGCCCAACTCCGAAGGCCGTATGCTGGCGATGTCTCCCACGTCTGAAACCCGTGTCCTTGGTCGAGATAGTGGAGAGGTTCCCAGAAATTGAACACTATTTGTATAAATTATTAGCATTTTTCTTCAATTCCCTTTACCTCCCTACCTTCGTCACAATCTTGGATATTTGACCAGGTTGCTGCACAAATCCGAACCAGGATTAACATCCTGAACGCAACAGAAAAGCTAGGACACCATGGTGCACGCGCAGTACTGGATGATTTGAATGAATTTTATTTTGAACGCACTCGCAGGAGATTTCTCACCGTCTAATTCGGTCTTGAAGGAGCCCAGTGTGTCGTGCAGGCTTGGGTGCCGCTGTGGTTTCAGAATCCTTGATCGGTCGACGAAAACGTATAGTCTCCGTCCCAGGAGCTAGATTCATGGTAGTGGTGGGCGGGTCGGAGCAGAGGAGATATTGCTGCTACGAGGCCAAGTATTTATGCCTGAAGTCGTAGACAACCGTGAACGAGAGCCGAGGCCGATGAGAATTTGACACGTGCCCCAAGCGCTTAGTGACCCCGATGACTCATCACTGGATAGCGCATATATCTCATCCGCCTGCACATTCTCTGTTTTTCATTCCCTTCTGTCAGGTGCTAAAAATCAACATTATGATTATATTACGTCATGTCTGCATGCGAGAAGTGGAATTAGAAACCACTAGCTAGGTTGCTTATCTATAACACTAGACGCGCCTCTCATATTTTTCTCCATCGTTTACCCCCCCATCCCACCAATTTTCCAAACATCTCATCACGATTAGAAATTAGCCTAAATACTACTTCATGCTCATCTCCTTCCTTGGTTTTATATCGAATTCTAATGCCACCTGCGTCCCTAGTGATTAGTGTTAGAACCACAAGCATAACTGCGTCACTTACTAGCATGGCGGGTTTTCTTAATACCTTGGATCTGTTCTAAGAGGATTGATTGGTGGGGGGTACTTGTCAGTAATGGCGTAAACGCAATCGCCTCAGAGTCTAGCGTCAAAGAACCCAGGGTTGCCTCATGACTGGCTGAAACAGCTAGAAGCATCATAGTCTAGTGACCGCTGGGCGAATTTTATAAGTACTCTGCTTACTTTGCGGGGCATTGATTGCATTTGACGAATCGTTAGGGTCGTCCTATAAAAAATTGAACGACACGTACGAGTGAACAATGGACATACACTTACATTGTTCCCTGACAAATCGTCGATCATACCCTCCCATTGGTGCTTCAAACCATGCATAGGACCAGCATTGGGTCGATTGTTTTCCTTGGCCTCGATATCAGTGCTCGTCACAATTTTCTCTTTTCCAAGTGAAGCTGCTCGTTCTTCAGCCGCCACTGCCTCTTTTTCGTTTGCTTCCTCGCGCATGTCCTCCAAGCTTTGTTTAGTCCCTGACTCTGCTGCCCATGTTGCTCGATCGCGCGTGATATCCCCCGGTCCATCAGCTCTCGGGTTTAATTTTGCGAGATATCGGCCTCGATCATGCTCACGCGTACGGCGAGGGACAGGTAGAGCACTCTCACCCCGGGTGACACGTTTACTGATTAGGCTCGTCGCATACTCGATATCTGACGGGACGTCCGAGAGGGGCAGAGGGATGCTAGTATTCCTACGTTAAGACGCAACTTGATGGAAGACGCGATAACTACACACCGTTTGAAAACATTGTCTGGCATAGCGAGAACAATGGGCACGCCGAACCAGAACGACAATCCCGCCACCGCGTAGCATGATTTGGCCAGTATTTGTGCCGGAATCAGCGTAACGAGTAGAGTGAAAACCGCGAGAGCGAACGCATAGACTCGAGACGACCGCTCACGGCGCCACAGAAACAGACTAACATCCTGATCAGTCCTAACGCCCACGTATATAGCGCAGAGTCTCACTTTCGAGCTCGTTCGTGGAAGTTCGCAATTTCTTCCATAACTTTAAGCAGGGATCGCCTCCAGTCAAGTTCTTCACTGGCGTCGTTATTTTCCTTTTGGCCTTCCTCCTCCATGCCAATCTCGGTGGCTACAGCATGGGCGCCCTGCTTGATCTTTTCCTTCCCCTTTTTACCTTTCTCCTTGGCGATGAGCTTGCCCATCTTTAACATTTCTCCCATCCCCATGCCACCTCCACCCTGGGCAATACCTGGCACTGAGCCCGTCCCAAAGAAGCTAGCGGCTGCACCTTGTCCTTCCATCGCTTCACCAAATGCATCCGCCTCTTCAATTGTCCTGCGCCTTTTCCTCAGTCCCTTTAATGTTAGGCTGCGCACGAGTCCTCGTCGTAGCAAGATATACAAAAGTCTCCCGAGCAGAGCAGGAAGCAACATGTTGAACCACCAGAGCACCCACCAGATAGCACACATACGTGCACTGTGGTACCAGTCAGTCCAAGCTGCTAGAGCGATGAGATCGGTGAGGAGGGCCCCATAGAATGGATATATCGACGTGTACATTCGCTGTCCCACGATTCGTCCCGCTCCGAGCCTAAAGGTAGAAGGAGGAGCAATGGGAGCCGGAGGGAGCCAGGATACAATTAGCGCTGCTACGCGAGCTGAGAGATAACGCGGAGGCTCTGGAACGGGTTTTGTATGCGTAGTCGGGGCAACATGTGGTTCAGAGGTATCAGGAACTCCATTGGGGTTGAGAAAATTCCAAGGCTCGTCATCATCTGTGCCCGTATCGGAATCTGTCTCATCTTCTAGAGGAACAATCCGCATATCGCCTGGTCTGCCATCTTTGAAGTTAGACCGCACAATGTGGACCCTCTTGGGACTATAATCTTCAGTGGGAGCTAATGTTATTTCATCGACGTGCTAATACACCGAATGGTCAACTATGATGTTGGAATTAGAGGATGAGAGGAAGGTACTTACATCAGCAAACATAGTTAAGAATCGCTCAATTTCCGCATCCTCATAAAGCCTGCGAAGCTGTACCTCACTTAGGGCGTTTTCGTCTTCATCATATTCAGGCTCAATCCTTTCGATAATTCGCGCGCTGGCAAGCTCAGCACGTGCATCCAGAATGTCGAGGCCAGCCTGGGGGGTAGTGGCGTCTGAGGCCAGCAATGGGTACTCTTCAAGAGAAGTAACTTTATGTGACCCAGACGCGTCATACTGGGTCCTCGAGCCATCGGATGGCATCGGCCCTGGAATATGGATGATAATCGACACCGAAAAGGGTGAAATAAAGACACACCTTTGCTTGGTGTACTATTGACGACAGCATAATCAGTTGCGACTGGAGGTTTATGTGAGGTGGTTTCAGCATTGTTGCCCTCGCCACCCTTATCGCGTTTAAGAACACGTTTGATAGGCGATATTATCTTGGAAGCGGACATTGGATAAGTATCAACTCAAGGGTTGAACAGTGGGAACAATGTGTTTTGTATATCAATGTTGGACGGTCGTGGTTGGTACGTTCGTGGATGAGGGATAGGATGAATTCGCGTGAGTTCCAGTTCAATTACATACAAAGCCAAATTATATTTTATAAGCCAATCATACACTGAGTAGTCGGAGTGATTTGCGTCAGGAGACCTCGCCCCATGTCATCACGGGTCATAATTTGTAGGGAAGCAAGCCGAATTGATTCCGTCCACCAGCTCGTGTTACAGATAGCTAGTAATTTGTGCTTGGAAACTTCTAAGTCTAGGAACTGCAAGCTAACCTCGAAACACTTGGTTATATGCATTATTCTGATGATGGGGGTATATGTAGCATTGTGTTTGTCCCAGTTTGGTCCACTACGTCCTTAAATCGCGTCTGGGTTGATCTCATTGTGTTGTTTGAGTTTCCCCCGGATTCTCTACATATTTCAATCGTTAAACGCAAGAAGTTGACCATCGTACGCAGGCCTTATCCACAATGTTTCTTCTATTCCAACTCCTAATTCAACTACCCTTTCTACCGCGTTCTTCACAAGGGTGCTAACCTCCCCAACATCGTCTCCTTCGATTTTCCGACAAACCGCCTCCCAGCCTACACCAATCGATATCAGAGATTGATATCAGTAAAACAGTTTCTTCTTACCATCGTGGGGTATCTCATGCCCAAACCCGACCATGTATGTTTTTTGCGCCCGAATCCGTTTTGCAGATTCAACCACATCCTTTGAAACCTCCAGTATTCCAGACATCATTCGGTCCAAATAGATAGCACATACCTTGATGCCAAAATGAGATATATGCGAATCTAATAATAGGCAATCGACGACGAAAGCTTTGAACGAGGCGCTTCTCCCTGCTATCACGTCCCAAGCTTCTTGCGGGATATACGAAACGTCCGACATGTAGACCAGAGTATCAGCGAACATAAATCCAAAGCAAAAGTAAGGCTCAAGAGCCGCTTTTAATTTTACGCCTTCTACGCTTGGGCCAGCTGGTGTGACGGACGATTTGCGTATGACTCGCTGACCATGATGCACTGCAACAGGAGTGATATCAATATCAATACCGTCTACTTTAAATGGCTTGTTTTTCTCGATTATGTGCCACCTAAAGTTGACGATCTGAGGGAGGCTCAACCAATTTTGCTGCATTTTGAACTCTGGAAAACACTCACGTTTCCACTTCCGGTAGCGTGATCGCTGGAGACTAAGTACGGAAATGCCCTTTTGATAACTGCGATATATTATAGGCAAGACTTAGAGTTCAACATAGATTAGTCAGTTAACGAGGTATACCTTCAAAGGTTTCAACGGCGAGGTACACATTGATGTAATCCTGAATCCTATCTTTGCCAAAAGTCCAAGCTACTTTACGGTGAGCAATCCCAAGCAAACCAAAGGAAACCAATCTGCACGTACATCTCAAGTCATCCAAACCATTAATAGCTAATCAAGGTGCTATTCATCAAGGCTAGGAGCAAAGTTGAACGGTGATGCCTACCATCAGCGTGGTCGTGGGTCAGCAGAACGGCGTCGATTTGGCGCAGGTCATGCTTTGGAAATAGTTCAAGTGCAGCCGACCGAAAGTCCTTTCCAACGTCGATAATTAAAACATGTTCACTCAAGGGATTGTCAGAGCCGTAGCCTCGAAGGCGAATGACAGCGCCAGTATTGCGTCGTTTGTTTTTATATCCGTCCGGAGTCAGCGTAGACGCACAAGTCTGATAGTAGCCAAATAGCTAGTGTCCAGCTCTTGTGTCCTTGGTAGATTTAATAGATTACACACCTCGCAAGTTATAGGTTTAGACGTTAGACAGGTTATACTTGGGAGGCTGGAGGATGACCCAGTGCCATGGAAGATAAGCTCGAAGCTCGGAGTTGGGGAGTAGTGACTGGCGGAAACCATCTTTCGAGGGCAGGGTGTTAACTAGTGGCATGCATACAGTGGGTCTTTTATGTAGTGATGGAACTGGAATTGATACTGGAATTGGAGTTGAAATTCAAAATGGAATTGATACACGCTGAGTAACTGAGAAGTTGATTATCGTGCCCGATCGAATAGTGGATTTACAGTCAAGACAGACTCTTTACATGGCACATCGTGCAGGGCTCGATGACCTGCGGTTACTGCACAACTTGAATATTACTGCGCTTCTATGCTATATGATAGTCATAATATGTGCAGTCAAGGGCTTGAAAATTGGCCGTTTGCTCCCTATATGGTGATTATGCTCGCTCGGCAGGTTGTTAGGCTCGCATTTACCTTTTTATTACTGTGTTCAGCAACCCCCAGGCCGGCTTTTCGAATATTGGCGAGAATATTCCCTCGAACATATGCAAGCAGCAAGTTGCCTAAGATGAGAGCCTGAAGCACAGCAAACATAGATCGTTAGTATCACGCTGTCTACGTGAAACAGAGAGCATTAGCTTGCACTGTCACCAGCCGTTTAGTAACTCAAACCAGAAACACTTGCTAATAACTTAATATAAACAGCGTTGTCGCACGATCATGTACACCGATCGATCTAATCCCTTCTCCAGTATAGATATAGATGTCATCGCGCACAATGTATCAGGTCTAAAGTGTTCAGGGAAGCCTTTTTATGATGGTCCGACTGCTTGACATGATATGTTGCACTAAGGTGATGGCGGCCCAGTGGTTGGATGATCGAATTTGAGTGGATCACTGGTGCACTGATCAACCACTTGTGTGAGGCTCGAGTTCAAGGCAGAGAGTCAGTTTCTCTGTTTTGTGGTATTTTGTAAATTGTGTCCGCTCTGTTTGAGTGCACCTGCATACAACATTATATTAATTCCCAAGCTTTAGAAAGAAGGGCGGCCTTACTCCGTGTCTTAGCATTGCTGCCAAACGTTTTACATCATTGATCGAAGGTCAGAGGCTCAGATGGCCCAAACAGGAGCCATTACGCGTGCTTGCGTGTGTTTGGACGTGACAGCACAAGCGCCGGGCGATTGCTGGGCGATCTTGAAAGTTACTGCGACGAACCAACTGTGGTGAGAAAGCAACGTTTCTGCTAGACTCGAGCTAAGCACGCACGACGCACACAGAAGCAATCATGGACCCAGCGCGTCCAGTCTCCCGGTCTTCGCTCGACGGCCGACCGGACGGGGCCACCACCGAGCCACCACCGTCATCGTCCGCCCCGTCTGCCCCGCCAGCACGTCTCTCCGACCCCCCGCCAAAGCAGACGGACAGCAGACACATGTCTGTCGAGCCCACAAACCCGCTGCCGACATCGACAGGCTCGGTGACAGCAATGCTCCCCCCACTCCCGCTCCCACTCCCCCCCTCGACGCTCTCTGCACCAGCGTCTGGCCAAACCCCAGGAGCTCCGCTGCCGACCCCAGGTCCGTCTGTGCTCCCTGGTCTAGCCTCGCTGACATCGTCCGTTGCCGTCACGCCCTATCCGCCACTCGCACCCTCCAAGCCGGCTGACGACCGAGCGAAAACACCGGCACCAACCTTGCCGTCGTTCGTCTCTGGTGGTCTGCCACCCATCAACTCTGTTGTTCCCACTGGCACTCCTGGCCCTAGTGGTTTGATGCCCTCCCCAAACACTGTCAGCGTGTCGTTGGGTCTTGGCTCGGCTGCTGGTGTCGGCGCTCGACCTCCAAGTACCGGTCCGACGCACAACATCAACCCCAACTCTCTTCCAATTGGCGGTCCTGGCCCGATGCGCCCTTATTCTCCTCCCCGCTCTCCTCTTCCGACCGATACACCTGCACCATCGTCTCCAAACGCCCGTCCGCTCAACGTCAAAGATGCTCTGTCCTATCTCGAGATGGTCAAAGTCAAGTTCCAGGACAAACCCGATGTGTACAACCACTTTTTGGACATCATGAAGGACTTCAAGAGCCAAGCGTATGTCCAACCGTGCCTCGCCTGACGTTTGAGCTCATTTTGTTTGCTTGCAGAATCGACACCCCAGGCGTTATCGACCGTGTTTCCGGTCTGTTTAGCGGCCACACGGCTCTTATTCAGGGGTTCAACACGTTTTTGCCCCTGGGCTATCGCATCGATTGTACCGTCGACCAGCATGACCACAATCTCATCACTGTCACCACGCCCTCTGGTACCACCACACAGACGACAGGCGGCCCCCCACGTCATATAATACCCAACCATGCTGCCTCACCTGCACCTCCCTCTGCCCCCATCCATCCAGCTCTCCCAGGCGGACCCCTTCCACCCCTCTCCCCGTACTACCACGGAAATTCACCCGCAACCTCGCACGCCGTGGCTGCTCTCCAAGGCGGACCGTCACTCATTCCTGGCTCGGCTCCATCCGTGCCTGCCCCGAGTTCCACTCCAGGCCCGTCCCACGCCGATGCGCATCCAGGCAGTCGAAATGTCCCGATGGTAGAGTTCAACCAGGCGGTTAACTATGTGAACAAGATCAAACAGCGGTTTGCGTCTGACCCGGACACATACAAGCAATTTTTGGAAATTCTCCAGACATATCAAAAGGAGCAGAGGCCAATTGCCGAAGTCTATCAGCAGGTTAATGTGCTGTTCAACAACCAACGGGACTTGCTTGAGGACTTTCAGTACTTCTTGCCCGACAATAGCGGAGGCGGAGGCGCTGGTGGTCATGGGTCAAGCGGGGGTGGTGGCCTCTTTGGCATGATGGCCCAGATGACGGTCGAGGGTTCCTGGGGCCGGATGGATGACAAGTCTAGCAAAGGCAAAGAACCGAGCGGTGGCACCGCAGGCGCGAGCGGCAAAACCAGCGGAAACACCGACAAGGACAAGCGCAAGGACGCCAAGGAGCGCGAACGAGAACGGGAACGAGAGCGTGAGCGCGAGCGCGAAAGGCTTGAAAAGGAGCGGGAACGCGAACGTGAAAAAGGAAAGGCCGAGAGTGCGGCCCGAAAGAAGAAACGTGGCTTTGGGGAGGGGGCTGAGAAGAATGGAAAAGCTGTGGCGAGCAAGGTGAGGCTTTCGGTGCCTTGAGATATATCATCGCCTGAATTTCGTATGGATGTCTGTTCTGACTATGATTTTGCTGCAGAGGACCAAGGTTGCACACAAGGATGCCGAGGACCCGACGTATGCGGGTTCGCCACCACCTGCCCAACAATACCATTCGAATCCCAACCAGCCCTCGACCTCGCACCTCGCACCTGCCCACGTTCAGCCTCAAAACCCTCTCACCACTCCGGACGAAGCGGTGTTCTTTGACCGTGTACGCAAGTACATTGACGATCGTGGGGTTTACCAGGAGTTCTTGAAGATGATCAATCTGTTTGTTCAAGAGATCGTTGACGTTCGCACACTCGTTGATCGCGCGCGAGGATATTTGAACGAGGAGCTTATGGGACAGTTTAAAGAGATCCTTGGATGGGACGATCGGTCGATCGAGATCGATGTGGGTGGAGGCGAGGGTGGACCTGTCGCGCCTGCACTCGATCGTCCGCGTGTGGATCTGAATACGTGTCCCAAGTTTGGGCCGAGCTATCGAAGGTTGCCTCAGAGCGTGAGTCTGCTCAGTCACATTTTTGATTTTCGTAGTTCTGACGGCCTTTGTAGGAGATCAATCTGGCGTGTTCGGGTCGAGATGCCATGTGCTGGTCAGTCCTTAACGACGAGTGGGTCTCGCATCCGACCTGGCTTTCCGAGGAGTCTGGCTTTACGACTGGCAAAAAGAACTCGTACGAGGATGCTTTGCACAAGTCTGAGGAGGAGCGCCACGAATACGACTTCAACATCGAGGCCCTTCTTCGTACGATCGCAATCCTCGAACCGATCAAAGCGCGCATCGACGCTATGGAACCTGAGAAACGCGCGTCCTTTACGCTTGATCCGCATCTCGGGGGTCAGTCTCGTGGGATCTACCAGCGTGTGATCAAAAAGGTGTATGACAAGGCAGTCGGAGCCGAAGTTATTCGAGCTTTGCACGAGAACCCGGCCGTGGCGGTCCGAGTCGTGCTCGAGCGACTAAAGCAAAAAGAGGACGAGTGGAAACGGGCGCAACGCGAGTGGAACAAGGTCTGGCGCGAGGTGGAAGCTCGGAACTTTTACAAGGCACTCGATCATCAGGGCGCGAACATCAAAGCAAACGATAAAAAGGCTCTGGCGTCCAAACAGCTCGTGCTCGAGGCCGAGGCTCGACGCAAAGAGGGCGTGCGTGCTCGACAGCGCATGGTCGACCCCACGTTTAGGAGAACCGAGCGGGAGATGCCCGAGTCTCCGGTTGGGGGTGCGTCTGGGTCTGGCGCAACCGGGTCTGGCATGGTGTTCGTCGTGGACGATATGAGCGTGCTTCAGGACGTCATGAAGCTCGTGCTGGTCTATCTCGATCGCGCTGGTGGAAACGTTTGCCCGCTGGACGAGCGTAAAAAAGTCGAGAGGTTCTTGAGGACGTTTGTGCCGATGGCATTTATGCAGGATTATTCGACGTTTGACGCAGCATTTGGCGACCCTCTTGACGGCGGCGACGGAGATGTCATGGGCGATGAAGGCGCGCGCAAAGGAGGTGACCTGCGTAAAAAGGCGATGAAAAACAGCAACAACAAGTCCCGTGGCGGCAAGGTCGCATCGTCAACGAGGGAAGGCGGAAGTGCGCGAGCTTCGCCCATGGTTGTCGACTCGGACGTTGTCTCTCCCGAGAGTGCTGGTACAGATGCGTTGCCTGAAGGTGTCTGGGTCCGGATGGATGAAGGTCCTGCACCTGGTCCGAGTTCGGCCGGAGGAAAGAGGACCAAAGGCACAATGTTTGTGAATAATGCCGTCTATGTGTTGTTGAGGATTATTCAGGTTAGTCGAGTTTGATTTCTTTCCGTTCGTTCGAGGGCTCACAAGCATGTTACAGATTTGGTACTCCCGTTTGGTATCACTGAAGAAGCTCGCCAAACAGCTTGCTGACTCTGGCGAATCATATCTGGAAAATCCCTTGGCTGTTCAACTAGGCTTAAACGACGCTGTGCCACCTAGTGCACATAGATTGATTCCCACGAGTGCGAACTGTGAGTATTGGTTGACTTGGTTGTGAGCCTGGTTATTAAACCCGCTCGTACGAAGCTCCCAACCCTGCGGCAGAATTCTATGCCACCCTGCTTGACGCAAGTGAACGTATGTTCGACGGAGAGATTGATTGGCAGCAGTTTGAAGAGGTCGCGCGGTTCATGTTCGGGACCAAGGCGTATGTGGTGTTTACTATTGATTTACTCGCGAGTCGGATCATCAAGCAGGCAAGTTTCATACACACTGCGTTTTGTATAGCGCTAATTAGCTGCGGTTTAGACCCAAGCCATCCTAAGCGATGCTCGCTGGCCAGAACTCTGTACTTTGATACAAAAAGAGCGCCGAGAAACTGCACCTGGACCGAGTTCGCAGTTCTTGATTAACTATCGTCGACAGGTAGAAGCACTAATCGCTGGCGAAGACAGTCGAGAAAAAGACAACTCGAATTTGAATGTTCATCGCATCGTCTGGGTATGTATCAGTTGCACTCGTATGTCTGGGCCAAGAAGTGCTAAAACTACTCATAGAACAACGAGAAGAAGACGCTGAGCTTCCAGCTGCTCGCTCGAGACGATATGAGTGTCTATGACAGCGAAACTCTGAATGGACGTTGGAGGCAGTATATCGACTCTTATGTTTTGGTACGTATCTCCTGGCCTTTACATGTTCGCCCAATGCTGACCTCTTTTCAGACGCATCAGACAGAAGGCCTCAAGAATCCTGTGCAAGGGCCATTGCTGCGTCGGTAAGCTTGACTCGACCTGTTACCCCAAGACGGGCTCTGAATATTTTCCGTTCATAGCAATCTACGGAACGTAGACACGAGCGAAGACGCGCCTAAATACCACGCCGAGGGTGGCCTACATATTAAGGTTGATATGCTCACTTATCGCTTGTTCTTCGTGTCGCGAACCGAAGAAACCTACTGTCGCGAGCGCACAACCCAAGAAGTGCAACAACTGGACGAGCAGGCCAAAAAGACCGCCACGGGTCGCGCCAAGGCGTTTGAATCGTGGCTGGCGAGCAAGAGCGACATGAAGAGCGGCGGTGGCCAAAAGGAGGTTGATGTCTCGATGGAGTTGTGAGCTGGTCTTTGATACGATGTTTCCCATCTTGTAGTTCTGTTTTGGGTACGATATGTGTATTGGAATATGCTTAGTTAGAATAAATATCCCCGCTTTCTGTTTCAATTTTGATTCATCCCTGCAGATACAAAATAAGACACCAAACAAATAGTACAAGAACCTAAATCTTCAATTTACGCCTGTAAGTTACGAATCCTCGTACGTTACCCTCAACTTCATCCGCCCATCGCCGAAGTTCCATTCCACCCTCCTTCCTCTTGTCAATCCCGCGCACGAGTTTACGCAATGTCGGAACGGAGCCAGCGAGGATGTCCGTTCCATGAGCGTTGCGGAAGTTGACATCATACGCACTGGCTTCGTCTGCATAGATGTCGATTAGAAGTGAGAGCGCGTGGAGCGTTGGTTCAGTTGCTCGAGGTGTTGGATGAATGTACGAGAGCAGGTATTGTGCGATCACCTTTGTGTCGAGTCAGTGCAGCCAAAAACGAGATGGACTAGTGTACACTCACCCTATTGATCTCTATTTCGTTCACATTTTGCGCCAACGAGCCTAAGATCCCGACACACTTCACTTGTACTTTTTCATCGACACCAGGAGAGTCCGCAATCTGTACCAACGTCTCAACGTGTTCTTGGGCAGGTACGACTACACCCCTTGCAAGACGAGCAAGGCCCCACAGAGCACCCAGCGCAGCAACCGATACTTCATTTCTTCGGTCTAAGTCGGAAGGAGTCGAAACAAGGATAGTACGAAGTGCAGACCATGCCTGCGGCCAAGCCGCGACAGCCACGTCCAGCACAGCTGGATTGACGGGGCCCGAATCAGACGTAGGGAAGGACAAGAGAAGGTTGGAGAGACACTCGAGTGCGGAGATGTGTACTGACACAAGAGCTGACGTGGTTGGTGGGTGTTGGGGCGCTTCGGAGGTAGACGATGAGTTCGAAATTCTAGTAGTAGTTGTATCGGTAGGCGACGAGAAAGACATTGGTGTAGGTGTACTAAGCGCGAGCAGAAGGGGGATAAGAGTGCGTAATAATGATATACTGCTCGAGTCGGCTTCAGGAGCACCGTTGGGAGCAGCCGCTTCATCTGCGTCCATTGCATCATCGTCTAGCACCAGCAATTAAACCCAAGTTTGCCAAAGATCAACAGGTATAGCTGATACAAAACACTCACCCCCATTTTCAATGATTTCATCGTCATTTTCCATCTCCTCCATATCTTCTTCATCGACCATCTCTTCCTCAATAGGTTCTGGGTCTGGCATTTGTGCACATATACCAGTCAGTATTTCCAATGCGAGCTGCAAAACCCGTAGCCTTCGTTCAATGCGCTCTAGTATCATCTCAGCAGGGGACTTGTCGTCAGATTTTGGGAGTTTAGCGTGTTTGAGAGAGGGATTGGGTAGTGGTACCGGCTGTAATGGACCTTTAATATTTTTTGTTGAGTTGCATCGAGATATTATGCTTACTGGTTCAGTGAGAGTTGACTGGACCTCGGCAACGGCATCCTGAAGGGAGTAGGAAAGGAGTGGAGTTATGAGCGGTAAGGCAATCGATCGGTCAATATCAATGGACGAAGCATTCATTGTGGCCGGCAGTGGAGATATATTCCTAAGGGTACCTATTTTCCATCGGTCAAACTTTATTACGTGCTGAAAAGGCATTTCATACTGACCACATGCCAATACTCGGATTCCCATATCTCGTTCGTTGTCATTCGGAGTCTGTTGGGCAGTTGATATAGCCACAAGACAGGCAATATACTCGGATTCGGAGCGTATGCTTTGGATTGCAGGCGGGTTGTCTTCTGATAGAACATATAGGCATTGAGCTACGAAATCAAGTAGCATATAAGCGCATACATCCAATAGCCATTCGTTCGAGCAAGCCCGAACAAGTCATAATATACAACTCACCAGCTGCATGGACCACTGATGTTGGTAGTTTTACTCGATTGATTAAAAATGCCATTAAGAAGGGTATAAGTGATATCGAGTTGATGGCGTTCAGCGCTTTGTTTGATGTCTCACTAAATCATCATACTCAGGATCAGCTTCTCGCCTCTACTACACAGAGCCGAGCTACTTACGAAAGACACCACAAGATGGTGATCACATTTTCAGCAAATTCATACACCAAAGACTGAACCTTTTCTGGGGCCGATTTGGGGTCATCAAGTACTGTCTGTAGTCTTCCTGATATCTGCGAGATATAAGTAGTAGTATATCTCAGCACAATCTAAACGCACCTTGGGTATGAACTCTTTAAGCGGGTTCATGACCCCCTTATTGAACATCTCAGCGCAAATATCAAAGCCGCCGTCAATACAAAGATTCCTATATAAATTATCAGCTTGAATGAAAGCAAGACAGTAGGGACACGCAGGCCTACCTCAGTGCGCCAGCTGCCTCGGCAACGACCTCTTCAGACTCATCAGCGAGTCGAAGAATGAGCGCCCCGACTACATTCTTCCCTTGCAACAGACGTCTC
Source organism: Ceratobasidium sp. AG-Ba (assembly GCA_016906575.1). Taxonomy (NCBI): domain Eukaryota; kingdom Fungi; phylum Basidiomycota; class Agaricomycetes; order Cantharellales; family Ceratobasidiaceae; genus Ceratobasidium; species Ceratobasidium sp. AG-Ba. The sequence continues at coordinate 998,807 of CP059633.1, read as the reverse complement.
GTTCCGGGGTCATTCTGGATGAGATTAGACACGGCAGCACAAGCCCAGGTTCTCTCTGCAACCTCCGTGCTTCCCAGCTATATTTGATCCCGAGATTAGCTCTGAACCAGGACTGGAGCTCGGATGAACGCACTTTCTGCATGATCGGCAAAACAGCCTCGACCTTGTCTTTCTGGGACGACGACGCCGCAGAGTCAAGTCCTTTTGGGATATGAGAGTCTGGGACACGCATAGGATTGTGCCTCCTCATCGCTTTTTTCTTCTGTGCTTTCCCCATGGCTGCAATTCGTTTGTTATCGTTGTCGACCAAGGACTTTCACAAAAATTATGATGCGGGGTACAAGCGCTGAAGCCCACGGACGCCAGCGCTTGCCTCGTCCGTCACTTCCTACTCTCCTCTTCAACTCTCTTACCATAAACATACTGTACTATCGTCATGGATCCTCAAGCTGCATCTCATACGACTGTTCAACGATCCGAGTGAACTCAAGCTTCCGACTCGACTAGGACTGACTCGCGAACTAACTAATATTCAACCCCAGCGTCGATATCGCCAACCGTGGCGCAGCGAATTTTATTCGACTTTACTATCAGGCGTACGATGCTCCTTATAGGATAGATGTGGGTCTTTGCCGGGCAGCCTGGATGTATGTTTAACTGAGTCCTCCTCCCGATATAGACCGTTCCGCGTTTCTACCGGCCCAACTCTAATATTACCTGGAATGGAACGCCAGTAGCAGGAACAGACGAACTGAAGCAATTGCTGGAAGCGATGCCTCGTTCGGAGCATGACGTTCAATCTTACGACTGTCATCCTATCCCTGGCACGTCATGCTCGGACTCCTAGTCACGTCACCTAATCTAATTCAGTGTTGATATCTAGGTTCCAGTGTGGCAACCCCCCAGCCCCGTCCACCCTCGTTGCTCGTCACCGTGTCAGGAACTGTCCGCCATGGCCCACCGCCCACACCCTCTCCGGCTACTGCAGCGAAAAGGCCTGCATTTGACAACGAACCTCGGGTGTTCAATCAGACCTTTATATTGATCCCTGACGAGCTCCACACTGGAGGTGACCCGAAGTACTACGTGAAGGCGGATTCGATGCGATTTGTAGGGTGAAAAGATGGATGCTGGGAACGTGTTGGTTTCAGGTTGTGTATTTTTCCGGCGTGAATAGTGGGTTCAGAATTGGTTTTGGAGAGTCATTAGGATTTGCTTGTCTAGTTCTGTAGCTCTCGCTTTCATTTCTCAAAAACCATGTTCAGATCCAGAGTTTGTACTGAGCCGAGATTTTCCAAACAAAGTCCATTCCGACTAAGATTCTAGCGATTCCGAACCGTGCAAAATGACAAGGTTCATGTTGGCGTGATGTTGGCCTAGAAGCGCGTGTGACGCGAGGTTGGCAATTGATTCTGCTGTGCTCTGTTTACGGTACCCGCCACTAAGCCGGCCGATCTCTTGGAAGTTTGACCTGTTCCTTCCCTCATCCTTCCTCTCGACTCACCGTGTCCGGCAGGATTCCGCACGCAGACACAACACCTCCCTCCCAACCGTACTATTTAACACTCTGAATACGACCCACCCGTTCCAGGCGTTGTAGAAATTCTAAATTCAACTCGACGTCTGTCAACAACATAAACACACCCACAAACATCTAAACCATGGCGCGAGGGGAAGGATACGATTTTCGCCCGCTCATCACACACTATCTCTTTCTTGTAACATTTATTCTTGCGTTTGTAAGTTGGTCAAGTCCAACACCTGGGAACGGCAGCTGACCCAAGGCTTTGCGCAGGCCGGATGGCTCACGGCATTTATCGGACAAGCGGCTACTACAGCTCAGTGTGAGTCTAGCTCTTTTTTGATCCCCTGGCCGTGTCAGATGGTCAGGTGTGGGAGCGTTCAGCGGCTGATGCTTCATCTGCGGTCGATTAGTTGGTAATGCCTTTGTTGGGACCTTGTGGTTCGGGATCTTGTAGGTTTGGTTTTATTCACCCCGATGTCCATGTTGGCTGACTGAACTCGTCGTTTGCTCGTTGTCTGCCTCGTCGCTGCGATGTTGCTACACACATCTGATCTGGCCATGCACCCGCAGCCTAGAACTCTTTTTAATCATCGGCGTTTTGCACACTCTTGCTTCTGATTCGATAGGCATGCATCGCCTACAGGTACGTGCGCAGTCCGATTGTGTCTAGAGAGTATCGCACTAACAGAGTCGATGTCTGGGCGCTAACTGTTGATCCACCCAATGGTTGCCGCATTCCTCCGTCTCCACCTTCGTGTAGATCTCCGTCTTTGGCGCGATCGGTATCGTTTATGCCGTACAAGGTGCACACGCAGGATTGTATGCCTCCGCCCCAGCTGCCCAGGCGATGGGTGCCGGGTGGCTCCTCTTGGCGTTTGTCAACGTACGTCCTTGGGGATGAGACAACCCGAATGGCCAAGCTAAACCGGCGTATTTTTAGATCCTTTGGACGCTCTACTTTACAGCCGAAGAGGATTCGTTGATGCTTCATACGTTCAATTCGCTGGGCTCCGGTTCTGGTCTTTCGCCTGCCTCGCGCTCGGGAGGGAACCGCCGACGTCATACAACCGGACACACTCAACGCGGTTCCAACGGCTACGCTGGCGCCGGCAAAGAAGAGCACATGGGCATGGGCGGAATGGGCATGGGCGGTGGCATGGCACCCATGCATACCGGCGCAACTGGGATGTCAATGGGGCCGGGTGCCAACACAATGACCAACCGACCGATGAGCCAAGAAGCGGCACGAAGCATTGGAGCGGGGACCAATGGCGGACGTAGTATCGGTGAGGATGCACAACGTGCGGGTAGCCCATCTACGCCGCTCATGAGTCAAGCAGTCCCGCCAGGTGGGGGAGGTGCTGCGGTAGGAAACGACCCTGAAGCTGGAAGCTACGCGTACAAGGCTCGGGCGCTGTATGCATACACTGCCAGTCCCGATGATCCAGCCGAGATTTCGTTTACCAAGGGCGAGATTTTGGACATCGTGGATAACAATGGCAAGTGGTGGCAAGCCAGGAAAGAGAACGGTACCACCGGAAGTAAGTGGATGGTTTTTTTTTTCGAGGATCAGTTCAAGGATTCTGACCGTTGGCTTCTTTTCCGTCTTTAGTTGTTCCGTCAAGTAAGTTCTCCAGCTTCAAGGAAAGCACTGTTCGCTAATTCATGATCCGCATAGATTACCTACAACTCGTCTGAGCTCACTCCGCTCAACCCTTTACGACCCCATCCCGTTTTTGGCGTCTGGTATTGTTAATCCATTCCCTTCTCCCTTGGTTGCTGCCATCACTTCTCCCAAAATGCACGCTCTGGGATATACCATCTACCTATCTGCATCTTTTTACGACCTTCTAGTTTCTTGTTGTCCTTGTTCTACGTTGTTGTATGTACCGATGTGGACTCGATGGCTCGGGATGATATGATACGCCTTAGTTTTCTTTGCAAAGTGGGACCTTGAGATCTTGGATAGCTTGGTTTGTGTTGTGTATATGGCCGAAGGACTTCTGCTGGTTGTGATTATAAACAAAGGACTTTTCAATCCGGCTCGAGTAGGATTGAATTAGATGCAAGCCTTCAACAGAGCGGTATTATCATCGGCCATACGAAAAACTTGAATGCCCCAAATCTAAAGGCCGGTGCATTCAATAGGAATGCAAGGTATTTGAACTACAAACTATAGAATTCAGCGGTTTAGCGTGTGGTGGGCGTCACAAATAATACGGTGGTAGCTCAGTGGTTGACTGCTTGTATTTTCGCGTGCTATCTACGATGTAGGCTTTTAGAGAAAGCTATGGACGCAGCCGGCTGTCCTTCGAAACCACTATTTGGGCGAAGTTTCGGATATCGTCCATTAGCAAGTCGGGTCTGTGTTGTATCCGCTCAGAATCGAATTAAAAACTAGGAGTTTGATTCAACTTACACCTCCCAAGCAGCAAAGTGTCCCCCCTTTTCGTGTTGTTTGGAATAGACAAGATGCTGGCGTAGGCCGGCCCACCTGGATTGATGATAAGAACATAGTAAAAACGTCAGGCATTCAACGGAACGCACTCTAATGGGACCGGGAAGACATCCTTTGGGAACCCCGAATAGGCAAAAGGAGTCGAAGACCAACCAAATTCGAGTTCGCCGTGTGGGCCATCTTTCCTCCCCCGGTCCATAACATGATTTTCAGTATAATATCTTAAGCCTCCTGCGGGACCTAAATACATGTATGCATTAGCGAAAACAGGTTAACGAAAGGGGAGCGATGAGATAGCTAGCTACCTGTAAACCAATAGCTGAAAGACACCAAGTCAACCTGGCTATTCTCTTTACCTCGACAAAAATACTTACAGCATTACCCATGTGATCCATTCTTCGGGTGTCCAATGATAGTTGTCCGTCCAAGCGTATAGCTTTTCGCCTATCCAGGCCAGCAGACCTACTGGACTGTCCGACAATGTAACCGCCAATGTCTGAGAAGTGGTTAGATTAAATGGAACAGGCTTGGATGTAGTGGATACAAAGTACCTGTGGCCTGGTCCCTTGCAGTTTCATGTATGCATTCCCTGTGGTAACAAAATCGCTACCCCTTTTTAGCCCCTCGATTTCGCTCGAAGAGTATCCGCCAGGTAATCCTTGCTTTCCGAGCGCAATTTTGAGCGAGATGACAGGGTTTCGCCAAGTAGACGGGAAGCCGTATGAGATTAAATTCGAGTGTGTGCCGAGGCAAGTGTCTTGGTGATACATCGCCAGTGCGCGGCATACACGTGCACCCCTTTGTAGGGTATCACATCCAGTTACTTTTGTTGAACATTGCAGGAAATGTACTCACCAGTCTCCGCCTTGTGCGACATAGTGCTTGTAACCAAGTTTTGACATTAGCTTGTCAAAAAGGAAAGCTGTGGCAATAGTATCCATTCCAGGGGTGGATGCTCGTTGAGAGAACACAAAGCCAGGTAGACTAGAAACAAAACATATTAGACACATTGTTTGATTAATACTCAGCCAGTGCTTTCAACGTACGATGGAGCAACAACATGAAAGGATGGATGTTTAGGATCCGTAGGGTTTGTTAATTCATCGATCATTTTGGACACTTCGAGGAAATTTCCAGGCCAGCCATGCACAAACAGCAAAGGTATAGCTTTTTGATTATTGGATCTCTTGTGTACGAAATGAACTTGCAACGAGCCATGGTCTCGAGAGTCGACATGAGTACTAAACTGGGGAAGTGTTTCGTTGATTTTGGCCTCCACTGCTCGCCAATCGTACTTTGTGCGCCAGTATTCAACCACAGGTTTCAGTACGCCTAGAGGGATACCCCAATCCCAAGCTTTGTCGACAGGAAGATTGAGTTCATCAGGGAGGCGAGTAAGTTCGAGCCGCCGGTACAAGTCGGTCAGATCATGGTCCGAGATTGCGATATTGAACGGGTGAATGTCATCCATGACAGCCCAAGCAAATCACTAAAGTGTCCGGTCGGCAAGAATTTTGTCTTGCGGACCTTTGAATGCCAGCCTCGCTTCTCTGGCTGAAGGGTATGGTCGAATTCTACAGCAAAGTTGAGATTTGTCAGGAGTCTTACGAAATCAAATGATGGAGACGCATACATTTTGGGCACCGCGCCAAATGGCGCGGCTTTTAATCCAATCCAGCCAAGCAGTCGTGTCTGAACGTTGCGCTACACTCCTGTGGCTAGTCTTGTGGTGCATATAGTCGCCCCCTACTCCACAGTCCCCTCGCCGAGTACATCGGCTGGATGGCGAGTATTATCTCACATAGATACGGAAGGCGCCCTGTGACACCGGTGATGGCGCATGGTCTTGGGAGGAATCCCGGCTGTTCGCTACCACAGACGACCATGCCCTCGAACCAAGCGTCTTGCTCGACTCGTATTTTAGGAACTGGGCTGCTTCTCTTCGAGGCTTCTGCGCTATACATAGCTCGTAATAACCCGTGACGGTAATGTTGGCGCCTGGTCCGTCCCCGCGTCGGCGAGATGGCTTGCGATACACTCTGCTCGAGAGGCGTCATTTGTATATTCAGATCGCAAACTCTGATAGCGGACAGATATGCGTGCTGTCAGGGATAGTGGAAACTACGTCAATACGGCGGCTACATTGAAATCGACCAACACGTTCGAACGTGGCTTGTTCTCGAATCAATCATCTTGCCTTTGGAATCTAGCCACGTTAATTTTGGACCAGATCCGATGTTCTCGGTTCGACCAAGATTCACGCTCTCACGCCGCTCGTTCGAATGACAGCCATGGCTGAAGCGTAAGCCTGCATCGAAGATTTGATATGCCGGTCGGGGCGCGGCGTGTGTTGGATAATTATTTGGTAATTAAACGTCCAGCCAGCATAAGTGAACATGACACGATCACCTCGGTCCGCCAAAAGACTGACACACGTCCATGTAGCCTGGAATTGAGACTCGCTTAGCAGTTGGACGAACATGGACCCATTTGGCGCGGGTGTTTCGGATAACGGGAATGGTGGTTTCGTTTGGTGGTGCCATCCGATTTTTTTCTGTCAAGCAGTCAGATATGAGCCGGTTCGGGTAAGTGTGTTTTAGGATTCGATTGTTTGGAGTTGTGGATTCAGGCAAATTAGGTTCAGGCGCTGATGGATCGTACGACGTGTGGGACGAGGATCTCAGCTGCTGAAGTGCCGTGCGAAGCTCGACGGGATGGATTGCGGGCTCAGTTGGGATATGGGGCCGTATAAGAGATGGGCGAGTACGTACGACTTGAGTCTTCGGCAAGCTGCGCAGAGTGTCAGTTCGTGCTGGTCCCGGCCTTTGTGTGTCAGATTGGCCGCCCCTTGTTGAAGTGCTGGTCCCTGGAGACATCGATGGTCTTTGTGCTGATCGCTATATATTGAGCAGGCTGATCATATCCGACCTTCGGAGCCCTCTGGAGTCATAGGCAAGTACGCTATCTACCGCGCGGCACGCCGAGAGCGCCGGCTGACCCAACCATCATCAGTCTTCCTAGGCATCGACAATAGACCTTATAGCTTGCTGGCTGCAACTGCCCAGCCTGTGATTGGCCTCTGCCATCGCGGTTTTTCAGCACTTTTCCGGTTCGGTCTCGGGCACGTTACTTTCGGCCCCCGTCCATTAACAATTTACCTTACCACGCCTTGTGCCGGTTGCGGATCCTTGATTACGCAGTCTCTCATATATCAACAGATGGACTGGAACATGTCTCGAACGAAGGAACTGCCTCTCATACCGGTGTCAGAGTCGCTTCTCGAGCACGATCTGCAGCACCCGAGCTCGCTCAAGCAGCCACACACATACACCGTCACCTTTTCGTTTTCCTTTGGCACAGTCATGGGACTCGGCGATACCTTTCTCGGTATCGTCGTGCTCAGGATTGTCAGTGTCGTAGTTGCCGCTGGAGGCTTTATTGTCGTGAGTAGGCCATCACCGACGCATCCCGAGGCTGCGGCTAATTATAACTCTCGTAATCCGCAGAGCCTTGCCGTCATCCTCCTCGCGCCCTACTTTCCCTCGCTTGTCTCTGCCGTACCTCCCCAGGCTTCGAGTCTTCTGGGTGCACCACAAGCGGTTTCCTCGCCGTACAGGCGTCAGAGTATGCGCCGACCAGCTCCTGTCGCTATCCAGGTCTCTGTCCGACGAGATCCAAATATAACCCCCATCATCGAACGAAGAGATAGTGCTTCCCCCAGCCCTGCTCCCGCTCCCCCGAACCGACGAGTCTCATTCTCTCCTCAATCCTCGAGTACTTCGGTTCCCATTGCCGCACCGGAAATTCCTAGCGCGCCCAGCAGCTCGACAGGTCACGGCCACGTGATGCACTCGCCAGGTCTCTCTATGCGCTCCGTATGCGACCGAGTCAAAGAACGCGAGCGCGAGCCTGGCTACATCCTTCCCACTCCACCTGCCAGCATCACGAGCGTCAGCTCAGAGGGAGACGACACGGAGACTCTGGTGGACGAGTTTGGTACTGTCAGCGCTAGCCCGAGTGTGGGGAAGCGTGGGAGGTCATTCCCGTTTGTGGGCAGACGAAAAGACAAGGGCAAGGATATCGTACGAGACGGGAGCGGCGCTCATTCCGAATCTGGGTTGTTCGGATCACGAAAGCGCGCACAGAGTCTGGGGTATGTCGTTGAGGACATATCGCAGGCCAAGACTGGAGGGGTCACCAGTCCGTCGGGACAGGCGCGGCGCGCAACATCGGAAATCAACGAGCCGTTGCGTGAGAGTGAGACGGAAGGCTCTACCCGCGGCACCGACAAGGAGGACCGGGCGAGTCGGAGCGCGGTGGACAAGGAGGCTCGTCGCCGCTCCGGTCTCTCGTTCCAGGATTTCAAAGCTGCGTTTGGCAAACGCGAACGCAGAGGGTCCGCCACCCTCGGCGCTTACACACTGTCCTCCCACCCTCACACTACCCCTGCCGAGCCTGGACGCGTACCTAGGACACCACAGCCCCACTCAGCGCTCGGAAAAGGACGACCGAGCAGCGTGCAGATCTCGCCGCGTGCAGCGTCCGACGGTGCGGCTTCCGCGCGGCGGCGAAGTATGCCTTTGAAGTTGGATACTGGGCTGAGTGTGGAGAGTGTTTCGGTCAGCATCGAGCGCGCGGAGCTACAATCGCCGTTGCAGCAACGACCACTGTTCGGCGGTGGGGAGGTTGTGATCCGGAACGAGAGTGGGCGACTACGGACTAGATCGAGTGCGATCCCTGGACTGTATGCGGATGCCGAAGTTCTGCAAAGGCTGTGACTCGGTGATCTCGCAGATGGTTGATTTCGAAACTGATTTGGTTCGTAAAAATACACTACACTCCAACTCACTTTATTTCCTATTTATTTCATCGTTTTCGCTTTTTTCGCTCTTGGTTCGTGTTTGTTGTTTCTGTTCATCTGGTTCCCAATCATGTTTCTCTGTTGTATATTAGTAACTGCGCTTTTTTGATGACCCATGTAACGATTATGACCAGACGAATCACAAGACTTTTCGCCCAGCTCTTGTCGGGATTTGTTTGGACTGGCGATAGATCGGTTGCATAGAGGGTGTTTCGATTCGCGTGAGGTCATAGATCGGCGACGGCCGCTTGAACACAAACTAACGTGGCGCAGCATCTCGTGAGTTAAATGATTCAGATGCTCCACGCCAAGCTTGGGCTGCGGCCCCACATCTCTTTGGGTAGCTCGGAGGGCGCCGCTCTACGAGGCTAATCTATGGGCACTTCTATATCCTAAGACTCCTTTCGCCCATCGTAAAGCTCACATCCCTAGACTACTTAATCCTATATCTCCCTTAGATTAATCGAAATAGGGTAGCATATATGTACATTGTGTCAATATCGTCCCGTAACTGTCCGGACGGCCTGTGTTCGAGGGGGGAGTGCATATACATTGAGCCGCAAAGGTTGTCGATATATTTGGAGTACGTACGTATAGAGTTCGAGACTCGTGAAAAGTCCTAAGAGCGGCTCGCTGGAACTTGGGGCGCAGCTGATGCTACAATAAGGATAGCCAAGGCGCGCCGAGATACTACGAGAAACAACAAAACCTCAGTCGAGAGATACTAATCAAGTGTAAACTTCGCACCAAGGTTGTCCCATATCAGCATTCGACAATTAAACTCGAGTCACGATATGAAATCGACGGTAGAATCGCTTGTGTGCGGAGAACCAGTCACGGTATTTTACGGTGATGGTGACATAATCTATGGCATCGTCATAGACTGAATGGTTGCGGCATGCTCATGTAAATCCTTGGCTTTCCCGGGATCCAAATGGCTTATAGGCGGCGGGTTCCGATGCGAGATGGGCATTTCGCTATGGGACACCATCATCTAGTCCGACACTCTGCTCCCCAAACAAACAATCCCCAAATAAGTATGGTGACACAAGACATACGCGTTCTACACAAGATCCAACGGGTGGCGAGGGATCTGAATGTAGATATAAGGCATCCCACTAGGCCTGGGAAGAAGCTGCTGGTGCTAGATATGGATTACAGTAAGCTGCTCCGTGACTCTCGTCCAAAACCTTTGACGCTAAATCGGCAGCTTGAAGCCTTGCTCGACACATGGGCTTTGGAGTACGAACGGACGCCTACTGTAGGATGTATACGGCCTGGGCTTCACAGATTCCTTGGTTAGTGGTATTTTGTTTCTGGGAGGGATGTAGTATTAGACGACCAACCTCACCAGAACTTGCCTATATGCAATATGATATCTGCGTATGGTCACAGGCAGACCCGAAAGAGTTGCATCAAAGGGTGAGTGGAAAGAGCACCAAATTCAATATTTGACTCAGCTTGTTCTCCAGATGATAAAGATTGGGATGATTGGCGACGAGCGACGAAATTATCGGGTAGGTATACTTGGATTTCACAAGTTAGAGACGTTCATCTAACATTCGCCAGATATCATTTTGTAGGCATTGTTAGTCGTCTTATCCATCTTCTCTTTTGACTAAGATGTTTAGGTTTGTATTACTCGTCCATGTTCAAGGTCGCTTACACGCGTGACGCAGAGCGATCTATCCACTATGTCAAAGGTGACTTGGATTGTATGTCCTATGAGCTCTTTCCAACACTCTATACTTCAGCTCTTCGTGTCATATGGGAACGATTTCCTCAGTTTGGCCCGGAGAACACAGTCCATATAGATGACCAAGTGAGTTTCATCCCGCGAGTAATCGCGCAAGCTCTCATATACGTCGCCAGGACCGGAATTTTACGCTCAATCCGGGCGAAGGCATAAGGGTTACTCCTTTCAAACTTAGCAAGACTCGAAGGCCCCATGACGATCGCGAGCTGATAAGGCTTGAGCGGTACCTTGCTTGGCTAGCACCTCACCCCGACTTCCGAGTAGTAGACCATAGGGTAAGCCCATAACGTCATAATATTAGCCCAAACGGACCATATGTTTATATCCCACTAATAGCGCTGGAGAGATGTTTCTCGTGATTTGAAATATTATATAGAGCGACGCATATAATTTACCTTTATTGCACTCAATCCTCATCGTGACGCCTTCATAGTCTGACATTGGGCCTCGACTGAGACTGTCTTGGCTCGTAGCATGATGATAGTGCAGCAGTGCTGATTCGTGACATCGTCATATACCTAATGATCACAAGATGACCGCATCAAGATACTGCTTGTAAAGAAACAGAGCACATATGTTAAAGGTTGAATCCCAGCTAGATCCTTCATCTTGGCCTCAGAATGGTGCAGACAGGACGCAACTCCCGTAAGATTCAAGAGCTGGCGGAAAGTCTCGATTTAGATATATTGAATCCTCTTCGACCGGGAAAGAAACTCTTGGTGTTAGATTTGGATTTTAGTGAGCGCATTTTATAATTTGACTCTATGTTTTGACGCCCACGCCTTGTAGCAATCTTAGATCCCAGACCGTGGAAGCACGGAGTCTTATCTGCAGAAGAATGTATGCGCCCTGGATTGGATAATTTTCTTGGTCGGTACCACTCAGTATAGCCAAAAATAATTCAACTAACTTGCTTGATAGCCGATGTTTATCAGTTCTACGATATCTGTATATGGTCAAAAACGAAGAAGTCTCGACTTGAAACTAAAGTTATTCTTATAATATTTGCGCCTGATCCAAGCCTGACCATTCGCGAAGCTGGTAGAACTCGGAATGATGGGCGGGAAGCAAACTTATCAGGTAGGGAGAGTTCGATTTCGGTCAGTTTTCTACCAGTGAAATACTAGTTAGGTGTCACTCGGTAAGTTCGTTAGCAACATGACATGCAAAACTGCTCGCTGATGTCATATCTAGTCTTGGACAGCACGTCTATGTTCAAGGTTTCCGCCAAACGAGACGGGAGGAAGACCCGTCACCTTGTGAAGGGTATTTTAGCTGTTCACATCAAGCTCACCTTCCATTATTAACTGCAGCACATACAAAAGCTCTCCCTATCTTATGGAACCGCTTTCCTCAGTTTGGCCCTGAGAACACCGTCCATGTCGACGACCAAGTAAGTTTCAATACGTGGGTCTCTACAGGTTGTCATACGACGTTGATATTTCAAAGCGCCGAAACTTCATACTCAACCCAGGCGAAGGTATAAGAATAAGGCCATTCAGGCTGAATGACAATCTAGAGCCTGGGGACGACAGCGAGCTGGAAAAACTCGGGCAATATCTCGCGTGGCTGGCTTTTCAGCCCGATTTTCGCCCCGTAAATCATAAGGCAAGATTCCTACTTGCTGTTATCGTTTAAAGCTGCAAGTTCATAAACCACTGACAGGGCTGGAGGCGGACCGCTCCTGACCTGGAAAGGTCCACAGAGGGGGATACTTAGTTCAAATATGCTATAGCTGGGGTTTTGTATATGAATATCCAATCGATCGGCCCGTCTTATGCATCCCACCAGTCGTCATCCGAAATTCATGATTTGGTAGTTGAAGATCCATGTGGAAGAAAACATCATTACAAGGACAATTATCTCCTAATTAGCGTACATGGCCTGGCCAAGCCTCACTTGTAGATTGACCTGACCCTGATCTACTTCAAAGGTGCCAGCGTTGATAAAAGGCGATCCTTTGACTTTGAGTAATTCAATGAGATCGCGGCGATCTTCGTGCTCGAACTAAACAAGGGATCATTTCAGTGCCAAACTCGAATATATGCGGCCGTAAAGCTTACTATTTCGACTAGGCTACGATACGCGCTGTTAAGGGCACCAACTACCCAGCTGTAGGAGAAGGTTTTAGTGTGATTTCAAGATGCGAAGTGTTTGGCGCCTACGCATGATGGACACTTGTTGCTTCGCCGGCGAAATGAAGCCTTCCGAAGTGAGGCATTGTCACTTGGGGATACAGGTTTTCAAACTGGCCGGGCCCGAACAAGGCAAATGCACCTAAATTACTAGTAAGAAAAGATGCTCGCAAGTGACGAAAGAGCCAGGGCGGCCTACCCATAGAAAATTCATTTCCATACCAGTTCCAGGCATGGTAGTCCTGCATCAGTCTTGGAAGCAGCGTGTAGTCGGTCTGACCTGTTTCATCCTTGATCTGATGCATATCAGTAAGGTCTTTGAGGATGTTTTCTATCAGAGCTCGTTCTGCAACCGAATCTCTTCCCTGGGCCAATGATCCGGCTCTAAATGCGTCTTGGGCCCATGTGTAGCTAACGATCATACTTGCTGACTGCGTATGAATCCCATAGGACGGATAAACCACAGTTCGGGTTGGCCGATCTGTAGATGACACGCCTCCGATTTGAGGAGCTACCACCTTTGGGTCTTCCCACCAACGTTTCGAAAATCGGATTGCGACCTTGGTGCTGCCATCATAATGAAGTTCTCGTATGGCTGTTTGAAGGTTCCACGGGAACTTGAAGTGCGAAGTGTCGATTTGGCCCAGACAGCTTAGTGGTACAGTTGAAACGACGTGGTCGTATTCCTTCTGTATTGTACCCCTCTCATTTTTTATCACAAGGGAGATAGCGTGAGGGATTTTGGCATCACCAACGGGGGCAATTGCAGTTACACGCTGGCCCCGTTGTACGGGTGTTGAGATTTTGTCAATAGCTCGGCTAATAATTAGATCCGTGCCACCTCTGTTAGGGGGCCTGGTTGGTAATGTTGGATTAAGTATATTCCTTAATGCACTTACTTGATGCACTTCCAAACCGGAGGAGGATCGAGATCGAAGTCCAAAGCATCCAAAACCGACTCGGTTAGGGCACAATCATAGAGATCTTTATGCATGAATAGACGTTAGTCAACACGCCAAAATACCCACAAGGAGCACACCATACTGGTAGCTGAGTTGAAGGTCTCTAGGTACGAAATAACCTACAAGGTGAATCAAAACTGGTGTTGTACAGAGACAAGAAAGCAGTAGCAGTGTACGCACGTTGTCAGCATAGCCTGGAGCGCTCCCAGGTTCAAGTCCCATATAGCCGCGAGTAGACCACCGATCGAAGTGTTTCATTTTTTCCCATCCATCCTTCCAATTGGTGGCCAACGCATTCATGAACGGACCAATCTTGTAGTCGGCCATCGCGGATGGACTTCCTGTTAAACCGGTCAACCCTGTTTTGAACGGATCGTTATCCGTAGGACGCTTCTTATAATAAAGCAGGTGACATGGGGGTTGTGCCCCCGTGACTCAAAGGGTCTAGCCGGAAGACTTGAAGAGGTCTACAGGGGTGTTCGAGGCATTTTTATCTGAATGTTCGTCAGTACTTCGATGTAGTTTTAGCCGCTCTATCCGAATATGTGATTAGATTTGCTTCAATTGCAATGCTGCAGGCCCCATTTCGCGATCTATGGTTATCGGCTTCAGGGTCATGAGAGATGACACAGCCATTATATGATAAGATAACCGGAGCAATCTCACAAACCATCTGTTTCTGACACTAAAAAGACCCCAAGAGCAAGCTATGAGTATGAGATGGACGCCGAGACTCCATTGCACAGACTTCCGAAGGCTCAAGTGTGACCACACCACCGTGAATGAGGGTCAAATCTTTTGGGTTATCTACGTGATGTTATGTCATCTCTCATGACCCTGAAGCTGATAACCATAGATCGCGAAATGGGGCCTGCAGCATTGCGATTGAAGCAAATCTAATCACATATTCGGATAGAGCGGCTAAAACTACATCGAAGTACTGACGAACATTCAGATAAAAATGCCTCGAACACCCCTGTAGACCTCTTCAAGTCTTCCGGCTAGACCCTTTGAGTCACGGGGGCACAACCCCCATGTCACCTGCTTTACGCGTTTAGTTCCTGTGCTGACATATGAATTCCATTGAAAAAGCTGATGTTGTTCTTGGCGTCGTCGCCCATGATGTATTCGATCAAAGGTAGATCAAGATAGCCGATCAGATCGAAGGTAGGTTGCATCCAAGGGAGCTCTGGGAATCGCATAGCACCGACGTCCTGCAGGGGAAAGTTCATTAATGGTCGCAATGTAAAGGACTCACGGCTCACATAGTAGTCATACGGTTGAGGTATAGTGGTCCCCACACGTTCGGGGAACCGGTAAGTGAAGAGACGTCCTCCGATGTGTGTTGTCGATGGATTGGCTTCAAGTAGTTCATAGCTGAAATTGAAATGGATCGAATGATCTTTTTCGCTGAGGTCTTTAAGGTAATCCAGCATGAGCGCCACATATAGTCCAGCAACTCCAGCACCAATGACCCCAATCTTAATCTTGCCGTGAAGCGGAGCGTTAGGTGGTATCAGAGGGGGAATCTCGGAACGTCCGATTCTCTCATGGTGAGCGTCAAGTAGAGCTCGAGCATATTGATCGCGAGCGGAGGGTTTAGCCATAACAATCGAGGGAGGTTGAGAGTATAGCTTGGGACCTCGCCAGCTACCCGGCAGCCTTTATATACATAACATGGGCATGCTATAGCGCTCACCGTAGTCAGCCATTCATGTAGAGCGGGGCTTGTGTCCCGAGGCCGGCTAAGGCGCCCCGTATAAAATTAGATAAATTACTAGCGTTCTGTTGCCTATATAAGTGGATGTATTGTCAATGAAATAATGACTATCTATACGGGGTAGATACCCGGGACCGGCTATGGGTAGCTTGCGATAAGGGCCTATCACATGAGAGCATATATGGGGCAGTGATGACCCGAGCACCCTAACAGCTGAAGTCCATCTAGCACATTCATTTTTCTATATTTTTCTAGTGCTTTTATAAGGATCGAAGTTGTTCATGGCTCAGAGGGAGGGCTTTGTCTGGATTGTGCGCTCTCCATGCACATATCGACTTTTGAGCGCGACGGAGTTGTATCAAGCAAAGTATGCACGATCCAAAGTGACCAGCTATTAGAATTCAGGACTGGCGGTATCTGGGCCCTCCCTGAACATCTTATATATCAGAAGGCCAAAATGGTCTCAATATTGGTTGAATCCCCACAGCGGTGAGATCGCCAGTTGGCCAGATAATTGTTGGTCGGTTGCCCGGATGCTAGACTATTCCACGGAAATGCATCTCACCCGATCAAAGTCGACTCGAGGGGGTCTGGTCAGATTTTTCCGTCTGACTATATCTGACCGCGTCTGGCCATCTGTGGAAGGGGGGGTGCCCTCTCCACAGATGGCCAGATACTGGTCAGACGCTCAGGGACTACGTCTGAGTGACGCAAGCTCACTTTGGCTCTCCATCATCGCATCGTTGGCGACTTGGTTAGACGCATACATACATCCAGGTTGGAACCAGGCGCCTATCTTTATAAAAATCTATATTTTGCGCGATTAAAGTGCCCTATTTGCTACCGTCGCGCCCGAACCGGGTCAAAACCGTGTGCGAACCTTGAAGCGATGTAAGCGGCGCAATTTTGGGGTAGCTCCCAGTGGCTCGCATCCCTGCTTCACTTGTAGCCATTCTCAAACATATCTGAGCACAGATAGTACACATAACACCGAAGAACATGGTATTGTCCCAGGGGATCCGCTGAAAACTCTGACCTGCAACTGCCCAAAATCTAGCCTGCGGGAAATCGAATTCACAGCAGTAGGTCAGATAACGGATCGGAAGCAAGCGTCCGATATCTGGCCAGCGAACTTCTAACCAGCTGGCCATCTCACCGCTATGGGGATTCAACCGTTATAGGAGAGTCAATATTCAGGGTGCTTCTCCAGGCTGTACGCATAGTTTCAGCCCGGTATCTGCGCAGACAGCCAGGGGTGATGAGGGGTGATAATGACAGGGGCGGTGAGTCAGGCCTAACAGAGGGCAGGGAGCGCGAGGATACAAGAAGAAATATGAGATAGAAACTAGCACAAAGCAAGAAAGGAGTGATTATACCAGCCCAGTGAAGGTGGTCAACTGAACCATCAGGAAAGATAGGGCGTGGCTTTAAGAGTCAGTTGCCTAATAAAAATAAGCAAGAATGGCGCATATAGCACTACATAACAAGGGGTTCTTCATTTTGTCGTTATTGTAGTATCTGTTAATACGCGCGTACGGCTGTAGCGTTCAAATTGTAGCTTAGCAGTAACCCGATGATCGTTATCTATCGGAATTCATTTGATATAGACTTGCGTTGACCCCCGATGCTGGCTCTACAGTAACACGAGTGTACCTGTTACTTGAATTTTACTGCGGCTAGTTTTAAAAATAGGTATCGCTCAGAATTCGAAGTGTTCGGCGTGCTCCTCTTCCTGGCGTATTTGGCAGTGTATACTGAAAGCTGTGTTGAGCGCCTGTCGTGTGCTCATCAGATGCTGGGTTTCGCTGCTCTATCGCGACCATGTCTTCGAGAGAGTCGATCAGCGAAAATGAAGGTTTAAACGTATTATCTTCTGGTAAAATTAGCGGTTTAGTAACGGTTCTTGACGATTTAAGCTGACGGTTGGGTTAAGATGCAAGCAGTCTCGCTTCACTAGTGTCTTCGATAGCGGTCTTAGAGGAGTTGATGAGGCGGGTACAGCGGGCTCAAGACCTTCCGGAGCTGCCTCGACCGTGTGAATACTTCCAACTAATGGTAGGCGCAGGGTTTTCGGGGTGAGCACAAAGACGCTTTTTGCACAAACATTGACAAGATATACAAATCAATTAGTTTACTTCTAATACTATTGGGTCGATTAGATATGACTACAGAGCAAGCAAAACAAAATTGTCTCGCTGTTATGGACGAGGCTTTCTCTGAACGTAAATGGCTAGGTGGCGAGGCATTCAAGTCGAGCAAGCTTAGGAGGGCAGCGGAGAAAGTACTCGCGGCATGTGGTGTTGATGTCAACACACGTATGTTCGACCCTAGAACGGACGGACTGGGGGGATGTAAAGTGTAAGCAATTGATGTTACGTGGGGATACTTAGCTGATTAGATTATGCTTTAGTATGATATGTGTGGCTCCTGAGGCCGATATGAGGACAGAAATGCCGATGTGCTTGCGTACATATATCACCCATGGATTCAATTTGCCCGACTGCACTATCATCGATGCCATATGCGCTACTTTTGCGGTACCTGGCTTGTTCAAACCTCTAGAAATCTATGAGCCTGGAGGACTTAAGTCGAAGTATGTTGGTCTAGGTAGCTTTAACCCAACACCTCGGTTACTGGATGAAGCAGCGGATATATTTCAAGACAAATATGTGGCATGCGTGATTAGCCTGGGCGCCGAACAGGACAACTTATTTGGTGCGTCATAGTACTCATGAACATCACTCAGTATTAATCTGTATGCCCGTCTGTCTAGAGGCCGAGTGTGGACGAACGGCACGAGATATGATCGTGCGCTTTACAAACTGGCCTGGAGTATATTTCCGTCTTCATGTTAGCCAAGGCATGGAATCGATCGCGACAACAGATTGGAACAAGCGCTTGGATGGCTTGAAAAGTGCCCGAGCATACCTGAAATTACCGGATAATAGCTCAAAAATAGCTGCGGCTGCAGACGCGCTAGCAAATAGGAGTAGCACGATCTCAACAACCTATCTTCGTATGTTTTGATCTTATAATAATGTTTACCATCAGCCGCTTATAGTATGAATACCCGTAAACAGGTGGGGTGATCCCACTAGGCATATCCAATTCGAATCGCATAATGAAGGGGTGCCCTCTACCATCCACTCTGTTTGTTGGCCGGGACAAACAATTGAATGACATAGAGCGATGTTTGGCGAGCGACATGGAAGGGCGCCGTGTATGCGTTTTGCATGGGGCTGGCGGTGTTGGTAAGACACAATTAGCGTTGAAGTACGTAGAGCTTCACAAAAACCAGTAAGTACTGATTTAGCCAAGAAGGTTATCACTAGTTGTCTGACGCGAAATATCAATTGGAAGATATTCATATATATACTATGTTGATTGCACATCCCGACATACCCTCGAGGCCGAACTCAAATCCATTGCAACGGTAAACAAAGTAGGCAACCTGCCGGATGACGCGCTCACCTGGCTTGCTCGTCTGAATGAACGTTGGCTCCTTATATATAACAACGCGAATGATGCGGCCCTCAACTTGCGAGGCTACTTCCCTGCATGCTCACGCGGCAATATAATTATCACCACCCGCAATTACGGGATGACGGCCTTGGCTCATGACACGGACGCCGCCCACCATATCGTCAATATGACAGAGAATGAAGCGCATAAGCTGTTGGCAAGGGCATCCGGATTGAGCACCAATCATGCCAGCACAAAACTCATCCAGGTAGGTTAATATGCTATGTTTTGCAATGGCCTTGGTTTGTTCGGCTGACAGTGGCTGGATGTTTGCAATACATACTCTAGGCGATTGGATGTTTTCCTTTAGCGATCGTACAAGCTGGCGCATACATCCGCGTACACAAATGCGAGCCGGAAGAGTATCTCTCGATGTACGAAGCCAGCCAGGGCCAGATTCTGGAAGAGTGCGCAAACGAGGTTCAGTGGCTTGATAACCACGAGCCGAATATGTATGCGACCTGGCGGCTGAGTTATCAAAAACTCGATCCAGTCTCAAGACAGTTATTTGATATAGTCGCATTCATGCACCATGACGGTATAACCGAGGATATATTTAGTTTCGCTGTGCTAGGACTTAAAGGCAATCAAACTTCACAGCCGCCAGTAGACGGGCAGGCCAAGGCTATGGAGAGAATCGCCGAGCTACTGTCTAACTTTACTGGACCAGCGGATGGTGTATGGGATAGGGCAGCATTCGTCCGAGCAACTTTCAACCTTACATCATATTCTTTGCTTACGTTCGACTCGACCAATACGTCGTACTCTATGCACCCACTTGTTCAACAGTGGACTCGCATCATGGTCAACGATCCTGAGATGACATGCAGCTGCACAACATTCCTCCTTGCATTGTCCGTGTCAAGCGGTGACAAGACGGAAGACTACGTATACCGCCGAACACTGCTGAGCCACGTTGACGCCTTACCGGATGACGAGAGGCTTAGGCTAGGGGGAGTTGCTTGGCGATTCCAAACGGTTTACGCCGAGGCCGGCCGAATTAAAGATGCAGAAAAGATAGCCAAGTCAATGTACGAGACCAGCATGAAACTATTCGGCCGTGAAAATCATTATAGCCTAATTAGCATGGCGAGGCTTGCATATACATATACTCAACAGGATCGTTTGATGGAGGCTCAGTCAATCCAACAAGAAATAGTGGAATCTGCCAAGCGACTATGGGGCAGCGAGCATCCGTACACATTGAAGAGCATCGCACGCCTGGCACAAACCTACTCAAGTCAAGGTCGATGGACGGACGCCGAGGTACTGCAAAAAGAGGTACTTGAGGTTGCGAAACGGGTATGGGGCCTCGAGGATACAAACACTTTAGAAATTATGGGCGGCCTTGCACAAACGTACTTTGGACAGTGTCGATGGGTAGACGCCGAAAAATTGCAGCGCGAGGCACTCGAGGCCGGAAAGCGGCAATGGGGAGACGATCATCCGAATACTCTTTTGAATGGGATTCAATTGGCAAGGATATATTCAAAACAACAACGGTGGAACGAAGCTGAACCACTACAGAGGAGTGCGGTTGAGATTGGGAAGCATGCATGGGGCAGTGATCATCCAAACACCATAGCAGCTGAAGCCTATCTAGGAGAAACATATTTGGGGCAAGGGAGGTACCCAGAGGCGCAGGTCCTACTCCAGAAGGTGGTAGAGGTTGCAGAACGAGTCCGGGGGAGCGAAGCTGTGGGCAGACTTGTGGCCATGATCGACCTCGTAGAAGCGTATCTCAGACAAGGAAAACTGGCCGCCGCAGAGGCTTTACAACAGGAACTGGAAGATAGAAAGCAAGCTTGGGGCGGCGATCACTCGGATGCCCTGATAGTCAAATCTAATTTGGGAGCGGCATATGCAAAGCATGAACGATTGGCTGAAGCAGAGGCGCTCCAGCGAGAGGTGCTCGAGGGTGCGAGAAGAATCTGGGGCAACAGACACGCGGGAACTCTGGCTGCTATGAGTTACTTATCGCAAATATATGTGAAGCAAGAGAGATGGGCAGAGGCTGAATTACTGCAACGGGAGGCAATAGAAACCCGGAGGGAAGTGTGGGGTGAACACGACCCGCGAGCGCTGACAACCTTAGTGGAATCAGCGGAGACATATTTAAAAATGGGGCGAATAGTGGAGGCAGAAGCGCGACTACAAGAGGTATTAGCGACTGGGAAACAATCCTGGGGAAACGACTACCAAGGTTTAGTGGCTATAGCCAACCTGGCACAGATATACCTCAAGCGAGAAAAATGGGCGGAGGGAGGGGACTTGCAGCAGCAGGTTGTTGAGTGCGGGAAACAAGTATGGGGTGACAGTCATTCAAACACCCTGCTTGCTATGGCGCAATTAGCATACACGTATTCAAAGCAGGGACGGTTGATGGAGGCGGAGGAGTTGCAGCGAGAAGTTTTTGAAAGAGGAAGGGTGACCTGGGGCGTGGAGCACGCGGACACTCTGCTGGCTATGTCTAATCTCGCAGACACGTACTCGCGACAAAAACAGTGGGCCAAGGAGGAGCCGTTGCGGCGCGAGTTGGTCGAGGTAATGATAGGGACGTGGGGCGGCGAGCACCCAAACACCCTGATAGCCATGGCTAACTTGGCGGTTGCTTATGTGAGGGAAGACCAGTTGGCGGAGGCGGAGGCGCTACAGCGAGATGTGTTTGAAAACCGAAAGAAAATATGGGGGAACGAGCATCCAAGTACCCTGATAGCCATGGCCCACCTAGCACAAACATACTCGGGACAATCGCGATCCGTGGAGGCGGAAGTGCTGCAGCGAGAGGTGCTCGCGAGTGGAATGCGAGTGTGGGGCAAGGAGAATCCGAACACTCTATCGGCTATGGACCACCTCGCGACAACGCTGTCAAAAAAAGGAGAGTGGCTCGCTGCTGAAGCGTTGCGGCGTGATGCACTCAAAATTGGGGAACAGACGTGGGGTAGCGAGCACTCGGATCTCCTGGTGGTGAAAAGTGGTCTAGCAACAACACTTGGGGGTCTGGGGCGCTGGGAAGAGGCGAAGGACCTACAGCAGGACGTGCTGGAGCGCAGAAGGCGAGCGTCGGGCCACGGGGACCCGCATACCCTCCTGGCGATGCACGATCTGGCTATCACCCTGTATCATCTCGATCAGTTCCAAGAGGCCGAATCCCTGATGTCGGACGCCGTAAACGGTCGGAGAGTCATTCTGGGAGACTCGAATCCTGGGACAATTGAAAGCATCGAAAAGCTCCAGTATATCCAGCAAAAGTTGACAGGGAAGCGAGCGTATAAAAATGTCGGTCGGAAGCTGTTTTTGTTGTCTGTTCTAGTACTAGTAGTTGCTTGGTTCTTTTGCTCGTTTTTATTCGACAGAGCGTTGTACTAGGCCAATGTGTTGTTTTTGTTGCGGTCGTTTCAGTTCTTGGTTGTGGGATTAGAAAATTATTTGTTGATGATTGCTGTAGATTAAAAATCTATACAAGGACAGCAAAATGCCCAGGGCTGTAAGCTGGTAGACACTTGTGATAGCTCAGTGTGGCAGTAGAGAGCGAGCCGACTTCAATGCGTTACATGTCCACCTGGTGGTTATGATGGCTTGGTCACGTGGAAGTGTTATGCGGGGACACCTGCAGACGACGTCGATGCAGCGGGAAAGCGTTCGGCGTGGCTTCGGCATATCTCACCAGAAAGTTGTGCTGCAGATCGACATCGGCAATCGCAGCGCACATGGATACACCGAACTCACTATCGTACCCCTCTCGCGAGATTTGAAGACCATACACCTCCACGCACGATGCGACATCCACAGCGTCAGCGTAACTGCGGCGCCGGGAGCAGCGGCGACAAAAGCAGATTTTGTCCATCATGACCCGACGCAGGCAGTGACGGTATCCGACCCTGCAGATGTGCACTTGTATCCAGAGTTGAAGCGGAGATTGTTTGGGGCGGCGGCGGAGGCTGATGAGGGAGAGCTATCGATCGCTATACCTACTAGTTTTGCGTTGCATCCTGTGAGTGGTGTATGTGCAATGTGAGCCCAGGCTGACACGGGGCAGTCGAATGCGCCGGTAGACGTGCAAGGTGAGCGCGGTGGTCTTGTTGCCCAATCGGTGGCTGACTCGCCCAGCAGGTTCAGAACGCCCAGACTTACCACCATTTATATTGGTGATTGAGTACTCGGTACACGATCCCAAGCAAGGGCTGGAGTTCGTGTTGCCCACAGACTCTCATCCACACGTGAGTAATATCGCCACTTGGCGTTGTTTACGTGCTGAACTGGGGCCAGCATGTCCCACACGTTTTCACGTCCCCTGTGTCTCCGGACGCAGCGCGATGCTGGGTTCCGTGCTTGGACAGCTTGTGGGAGCGATGTACATGGGAGCTGGTGCTGATTGCGCCTCATTCTCTGGAGCGACCTGCAAAAACGCGTCCAGATGAGATGGCGCTAGATCAACCAGTGGCAGAGCCCGAGCCCGAGTTTCCTGTGATTGCAGTATGTAGTGCAGAGCTTGTCCAAGTCGTGAGTGACAAATGCGTATCATTGGTTTATTCTAACATATGGCAAAGATCATCCATCCGAACGATAGTAGCAAACGTATACACTTATTTTCTCAATCCCTTCCCACATCCGTACAGCATATCGCGTTTGCCATCGGCCCGTTCATTGCTCATACTGTGCCCGACCCAACCGCATCCGACCCCACAACGACTACATCTACACCCACACCCATTCGGACATATGCCCTTCCTTGCTCCTCAAACGCGTCACTGGAACTTGCCACGACTTCTGCTCCTCTTCGCCCAGCAATGTCATTCTATACAACCGAGTATGGTTCATACCCCTTCGGGACTCTTTCGGTTGTTTTTCTCCCTACCGTCCCTACGACCACATCTTATGATGCAGCGGGTCTTGTCCTACTCCCTACAACACTATTACATACCCCGGCACACATCGACGCGGCTTTTGATGCCCGACTTGCTCTGGCTCACGCACTTGCTGCTCAATGGGCTGGTGTACACATTGTGCCACGCACGCCAACAGATAATTGGCTGGTACTTGGTCTACAGGGTTACGTTGCTGGTCTATGTATCCGTCGTTTGCTGGGTAACAACGAGTGGCGATTCAGGCTCAAAGCTGATACCGCTCGGTGTGTGGCGCTCGACGATGGGTCGTATCCGCCTATTTCCCGACCGAGCTGCGCGCGTTCGTTTGTACGACTAAAAGCCCCGCTTGTTTTACACACGCTCGATCGCATTCTTGGTGCGCACGGCGGGCTGGGTCGTGTGCTCCCAAAGATTTTCTTGAGCGCGCTCAGTGGAGAGCTTGCGCAAAACGCTTTAGGAACGACCGCCTTTGTCAGGATGTGTCGAAAGTTGGGTGGCGGTAGTGGAGGGGGTGGCGCATCAGGTGGCGGAGGGGTTGGAGGAGAGGTGCGGGTATGGGCGCGACAATGGATCTATGGGAGCGGATGCCCACGGTTTTATGTGTCTGCTGGATTCAGTCGAAAGAAGATGGCGGTGGAGCTGACGGTCGAGCAACGGTGTTTAGCCTGGGAGCGAAACGGTTCTACGGCCGTCAACGTCAACGTCGAGTACAACCCGATCAAGTCCTTTGAAGGTCAAATGGCTGTACGGATTCACGAAGCTGACGGAACCCCGTATGAGCACATCCTAGACTTGCGAGATGGCCGAACGAAGTTTGAGGTGCCATTCAATACAAAATACAAACGGGTGAGGAGGCGAAGAAGGGGAGAGGCACCTATCTTGGAGAACGGAGCGGTGCCCGAGGGGGAAAATCCGGATATGGCAGGAGGGGTGGTGGGCGGGATGGTTGGCGGAGGGGGAGCGGTGTTTGAATACGCACCATGGGACGATGCCGAGGCTCGCGTAGCCTGGCATGTCGAGGAGTTCGAAGACGCCGAGCCCCCTCCACATACTGGTCCTGTCCCATTCAATCCCAACTCGATTAATACCGGTGTTGGCGCGGAGGAAACCGCGTACGAGTGGATTCGGCTCGATGCTGAAATGTCGTGGCTGGCCCGGATCGAATTGAAACAGCCTGGAATCATGTGGGCGAGCCAACTCACGCGCGAGCGAGATGTCGGTGCCCAGCTAGAGTCGATTTGGGCGTTTGGAGGTGGGCTTGGGAGCGAGAGCGGGTTGACGAGCGGATTGGGCGGGGCTGGAGTTGGGAATGTGGGAAGTGTTGGAGGGGGAGGCGTCATCACTGGGATGTCGCCCGGCTCGTACTCCTCGTTTGCTGCAATCCCTCCTTCGGGTGCGGTCAGTACAGCGCTCGCCCAAACCGTACTCGTTCCTTCCTATTTCTTCCGTGTCCGATGTGCTGCCGCGCGTGCACTCGCTGCTCAAGGCGCGCCAGGTCTTTTCCATTTGCTCAAGATATGGACAAAGTGGTGTTACGAGCCCGGAAACGGTGAAGGCGGCGATGGGTTTGCTCAGCGATTTATTCCACGACCAAACGACTTTTCGGATTTCCAGGAATACTTTGTCCGGAAGGCCGTCATTGGTGCGCTAGCGCGGTTGAGGGATGGCGCGACTGGCAGTTGGATGGGAGGAGCTCTTGTTAGATGTACAGTCGTGGATCAGCTGGTGTACAACGACAATACCGGGAATCCCGTGAGTGTTTTATTTTGTCAAGTAGGACGATTAATTGAACCAATGGTATTGTGGGTGATAGTATTCGGACGACATGTATATCGCAACTCTCATCACAGCACTCGCTGCCTCCCTTATCCCGCCTGATATGTCTGAACGGAACGAACTCATCAATCCTGCTCACAATCCTGACGAATCTGAGATGGAGGAGGTCGCACGAAAGATGGCAGAGGAAGAGGAAAATACCGAAGTCTTGCGGAGGGCGGCCGCACAGGTCGAGCGGTACAGATCGAGAGATCGGCTAGTCCCGAGCCGGCACAACTCGATTTCGATTGCCGTAGTTGAGGTATGTTCCCATTCTATTGGTTCATGCGAGAAAGGCGATTGACTTCTCAACGGAATACGTAGTGGTACATGACGATGATGATGTGCGGCTTGGTGACCCAAGATCCAAGATTATTTCTCGCTTATTCTCAGTAGGTCGAGCCTTTCTTTTGGCCCCAGACAGAACTAAATATACACCTGCGCCTGCAGAGAAGCAAATGCTATGGGTCTACGGCTCGCGGCGATGGATGCACTTCTTTTGACCAAGTGGTGGCGCAACCGAACACTTATTCAATACATTTTCGCGGTCATCGCCCATGACCCGTCACGTGAAGTGCGACGGCATGTCTCGCGGGCGCTGCTAACTAGTCTCCCTGTTTTGCACGCTTTGGGAGAACTGCGTCCAGCGGGCAAGGACGAACCACTCTTGTTGATTGAAGATGATGGCTCAACGCCTGCCAAAGACAAAGCCAAGAAGGGAGAGAGTGAGCTGCTGGTCAAAACGCTGAAGAGAGAGATCGGAAGGTCGAAGCAGCTGAGGGATTCTATCATGCCGATTATGCTGTGAGTGAGAAATTCGACGTTGTACTCGCCGTTTAACTGGAGTTTTATTTAAGTGCACCGGACGCGGACCACGAAGTACGGTGGTGTATGCTGAAGCTCGCGGATCTGATTTATCGACCTTTCGAAGAGCCACCTGTGAAGCTCAAGATCACTCTCCCAACTCTTCCCCCAACCCCTATATCCGAGACTCCCCCTCAGCCTCCTACTCCCTCGGCTGCGAGCTCTTTGCCGAAGAAGCCTTTACCTGTGGTGCGGCAAACACCAACAAGTTTAAAGATCAGCCTTCCACAGCAGCCGGCATCTTTGCCAAAACTGAAGCTCGTTGGTTCTGCAGCTTCTCCACGAACCTCTGGTAAGCACCGATTCTAAAGCTCAATAAATATGTCAGTTGACATTAGTCGGTAGCTGGAGCCTTGCCCCCACTTGTACCACCAGTCGTACCTTCGCCACTTGCTATTGATTCTACGCCACGTAGGAACGTTGTGCAGCTCCCAGAAGTGCCGGCTATGCCTGCACCCGCACCAGTGTCCGCACCATTACCTGCACCGGAACCTGAATCCGCCACCATTCCTTTGCCTCGGCCTAAGAAGATCAAGCCGCCAGCACCCGCTCCTGCGCCTCAAGCTATAAACAAGACGACATATGCACACTGCCGGGCAGTTCTCAATGCCATTAACCGAAACCCACATGCGAACCTGTTCAGGCTGCCTGTGGATCCCGTAAGAGACCAAGCGCCCAAGTAAGTGCCAAGAATATATTCTTGCAAAGCCGCTATGCTCATCCCTTGACTAGCTATTTCGACGTCATCAAAAACCCGATGGATCTTTCAACGATGAAGGCCAAGTTGGACAACAGGACTTATCGTGATCGTGCTGGGTTTGAGAGTGATTTCAAACTCATGATCCAAAACGCCAAGACATACAACCCCCCAAAAACATATGCTTATAACGAGGCCGTTGCTCTAGAGAAAGTATTCAATGACCGTGAGTACTTATTGACCGGTTGTACAGACGGGCTTGGGCTGAAGCACCTTTACCAGGATGGACAAAGATTGACGCTAATGCTAGTGCAGCTCAAGCGCTGGAGATGGAGTCGGCCCCCCCTCTGGCATCTACTAGCAAGAGCTCGTTCTCGGTTCCGCCCGCACCCACTCCAAGTGGTTCAGCTGCACCCAGTCGTAGGGTGACCTTGGTAGCCCACCCGAAGTCGAGTAACCTCCTCGAGACTCCTACTCGGACGAAGCCCAAACCCAGCCTACTTCCAGGAACCGATACTACCCCTCGTCCAAAGAACAAGGCGAAGATTGAGGCACCATCCCCATCGCCTGCAGATCAGAAATCGAGGACACCCAAGATTAAGATAATTACGCTTCCAAACAGAGTAGGGCCATTACCGCGCCCTGCTCCTCGAGCACCCTCGCCACCCCCACCGCCCTCACCCCCGCCACCTCCTGCTGAGCCTGATCCAGTTGATGATACTGATCCCCTCGAAGACATGCTACTTGAGGAGGTTCTTGCAATCGAAACCGAGACCGAGAAGAAGAAAGAAAAGGACAAAGCAGCTGCACTCTCGCGTGAACAGCAGAGCACGCCAGCTCCTCCTCCCTTCCGATCGGCACCAGGTTCAGGCTCGGCTACACCTGTTCCATTGAAGATTGGAAAAACTACACTCAAGATTCCAAGGCCGAGTACGCCATCGGTTGCTTCAGCTGTTGAGAAGAAGCCCTCGCGGCCTTCAACTCCCTCGATGGATGGTGCATCCGATCGGGAACGGACGCCAGCAGTGACGACAAAGGTTCGAATTATCGAAAGGCCCTCAAAATCAACAACCCCGTCTATCCAGAAGACCAAAGATACTGGTGTTCGCGAGAAGGCTTCGACAAAGGATCCTTTCGCAGCTCTCCTCGGGTCGAGCTCCAAGGGCAAAGCGAAAGAACCCGCACCTCCTCCACCTCCAGCTGCGCCAGCTATTTCCGGCGCTGGTGCTCAGAAGATAGATGTCAAACGGTGTGAACGAATCCTAGCAAGTCTGAAACGAGTGGAGAACGCGACAATGTTTGAGCGTCCTGTTGACCCAATTAGAGATGGTTGCCCAACGTAGGTCCCTTACCAGCTTATAATGAGTTCTGCTCACACCTATACAGCTACCTTGATGAAATCGCGCATCCCATGGATTTTGGCACCATGGGTACTAAGCTCCGCTCCGGAAAGTACAAGATTATGGAGGATTTCAAGAAGGACTTTGAACTCGTCATAAGCAACTGCAAGCAGTTCAATCCGCCAGGAACTTTCCCTGTGATCATAGCTGAGAATTTGGAAGCTGCGTTCAAACGCGAGTGGACAAAACTTGACATCGAACCTCGGAAGATCTCTTCCGGAGATAGGCGGGCGCTGGTTACAATGATTGACAAGCTGAGTGAACAACCTTGGTGAGCCATTTTTACTCCAAACCCCTTTGGCTATTTTTACGAACAAATTGTTCAGCGCCTTGTGGTTCCTCACTGCTGTCGATCCAGTCCAGCAAAATGTGCCGGATTATTACAAGATCATTCCCAAGCGCGACGCCCGTGACCTGGCGATGATCAAGTCAAACATCGAACGAGGCCACTATGATTCATTTGAGGCACTTACGGCTGACATGTACCTCATGCAAGCCAACGCGGCCAAGTTCAACGGGGATAGTTCGCAGGTTGCTGCAGACGCTCGGACGTTTGTCAAGTCGTACGAAGTAGCCTTGGCTAATTTCAAGCGGAAACGCAAAGGCCCAGAGGTCTACGCTGGGGGAGGGAAGAAACAGAAGTTGGTGTGAGCGGTTGATGCGGTTTTATTTCTCGATACACTTTTGTAGGCTGTCGCATTTTCATTTTACTCCTTATGCTATCCTTGATCCATGATATGTGCTTTGTGTATTGTTCTTATTTCCATAGGTGCGAGAGAATCGATATATCTGCGTATGGTAATGTGTAAGCGCTTCGGGATTGTTCGCGTTGGGCAGGTTCGCGACCTAACGCATACAGTGGTCGATGCTTACGTTTGACATCGGGCAAGCATCATTTGCACCTGAAAGACGTCACACTGATGTCCATCGAAAGACAACCACCATGCCCACGCTTTCGCTCTCTCCCCGATGGCTATCACACCTCACTGGTATCTTGGCCGAGAACAAAAAATCCACCAGTGAGTCGGTTCAATATCATGGGATTTCAGACTGATGCAGGTTATCACGGGCCTTAGTTTACGCACTCGCTACCGTCGACACTGATGGGAGCTCACCAATTCCTCGAGTTAGACATGTGGTACATAGGGACATTTTGACCACAGTAGGTCTAGAACACTCGACTTGCGCTCCTTATACTAACTAATGATTTGACCCAGCACCCCACTAGGCCACTTTTAATTTCGACGACCGACGTTCGTACACCCAAAGTGCACCAGCTGCGTTCACATCCGGACAGTAACGGTCCCACTTCTGAGGCTGCTTGGTGGATTGGAGCAGCCTCTGTGCAGTTCCGGATCGGCGCTCGCACACACATTCTCCCAGCACAATCAAGCAAACTACACTCAGGGTTCCCTTTTAGCCTCTTGTCGAGTGCTGGAGGCGGAGATTCGGGCCCAGAGTCACCCGAGACCGCTGCCGATTGGGAGAAATTTCGCATCAAGACGTTCAATGCGCTGCCTCCGTTCCTTCGAGCGTCGTTCGCACGCCCAATCCCGGGGACGGTGTTGGCGAACCAGGAGGATGCCAAGGCATGGCCAACCTCACTACCAGAAACGGACAAGGCCGAATCTGAGGAGGACAAGAAGCACATAAAGGGGGCCCTAGAGAACTTTGCGCTGGTGGTGCTAGAGCCGTTGGAAGTTGAGTTTTTAGAATTAGGGGTCGAACCAAACCGCAGGACGCGATGGAAGCTCTCGGAGCAGGAGTGGAGAGAAACACTAGTTGTACCGTAGAGTGCGCACGTCCGCGATGTAGGTCGAGTAGCAAATACAACATTATTTCAATTTAGCTGGGTTTGATCGGCGCCACGCACTAAATCAGCCTCTCGATCAAAACGACCATGTCGCCCCCACGTTGGTTGACCCAGCTCCTAGATGCTCTGTCCAAAGTTGATCAGGCGCCTGGTAAATATTGCAGTGCAGGATACCTAGAGCTCATACCCATTCTCTTTCAATAGCGTTTGCATTTTCTACGGTGGACACTGATGGTGAGGCGCCTGTTCCACGGGTGCGACACCACTTGCACAGGGGTGTCTTAACCTCGGTGTGTACAGAGTTTTATTGTTCCTTGGTACAGGGTTTCAATATCATAACTCCTAAAGAATCCAGCTCGCCCACTTATAATCACCACCACCGACATACGTAGCTCTAAAATACATCAAATACGCTCACATCCAAATACCAAAGGACCCACTGCCGAGGTTGCTTGGTGGCTTCCCGCCTCCGGATTCCAGTTCCGAATTACCGTTCGCTCGCATATCCTGCCCTCGCCCTCGCACGAAATTCACTCCCAATTCCCCACGGATATCTTGTCCGGTTCTGATGAAGTCAACGTCGGGCCGGACGCGCCTGGCGACTCTGCCGAATGGGAGCGCTTCCGCCTAAAAACGTTCAACTCGATTCCCGGGTTCATCCGCGCTAGCTTCGCTCGTCCAACTCCTGGCTCCCCACTTTCAAATCCTGATGATGCTCGTAAATGGCCTCAGGAGCTTCCTCCGAGTGGCGAAGAAAGAACAGATGAGGAAAGAAAGCTGGTGAGGGAGGCGTTGAAGAATTTTGCAGTTCTCGCGCTCGAACCCGTAGAATTGGACGTCGTGGAGTTCGGTAAACCAGATAGAAGGACAAGGTGGAATATTACTGGAAAAGAATGGAAGGATCAATCTGTTGTGCCATAGGTTAAGTATTAGAGTGCCTTGCAAACGAAATACAAGCACGTATTAGATTTGGCTCGGTTCTGTATCCATAAAGTACATCATGTGATTGTCTGGAGGCCTCCTTTCAACCTCAACTACAACCAGGATTTCCTAAGTTGCCCTTTGCGTTTCATCTATCAAACCGATCTTTGCGGCGTCCCATGGGTCATTGTATAGCCTGGGATGATGCGGTTGACTTTGCAGTCCTATCGAAGCGGGTGAATCAAACTGGGGAGATGATCGAACCGTGAGGAGGATTACAGATACGTGTATGCTCTACCGGTCCAGAAACAATGCTATTAGCCGATCCCGCGACCGCACCTGCAACACTCAACTGTCCAGAACTCAACAACATCCCATCTGGGCCACTGACTCCCTGCTTTCGATTAACGTCAGCAAACCTCCTCTTTGTGTGCAATATAAGTAGCGAACGGGAAGGGGACGCAAGGAGAGCGTACTTTGTAGAACGTCAACGGCCCTTCCTTTCTCGGAATACCTCCTGCTCAATGTGAATTCCCTTGCACGTTCAATTCGGAGCCCCTTGCATTCACTGCAATCAATGTGGTATATCAGTACCAAGCACGCAATCAAGTGTGAAATATACGACATACGACATTGACGATCTAAAGGCATCCATGGTGTTACATCAACCTTACATGTCGCACAATTGCATGAGGAAATGGAGACTAACATCAAACGGTTGGCCAACCAAAACCTAGTTATCCGAACGTCTATATGAGTCACAGCACATGTGGCGTTTAAAGCAACCCAAACACACCTGTCCAATTCCTCCAACCGTTCCAGCAATGATGTCCTTGGTCGTTTGATTCATCCTAGACGCGTTTTGACTCGACCTGACTATGCAGTAGAGGGAATTGGCTAGACGCGCTGGTGGTTGACCATGCAAATCCGATAAAGTGGCTGTGCTGATTTTCTCAATCGGGTATTAATTAATTAAGCTGGAGGCACGTCGAGCACGATAAGTTTACGTCAAGGGCGTAGCCAAGAAAGAGAAATTTTGTTTTATTTTAGTTCTCCTGCTGCGTAGATCTAGTTGATTCTCCTTTTACCTATTAGAGAGTTGGATATATGCGAGCATATACTCGTGGCAAGGCTCGCGCGAAAATCTGACAGGCACGGGTTTGGTGAAAAAAACTGTCGTCATTCCAGGACAAGGTCAGAACGAACAGTACAAAAAAAAACACCCAAAATTTCTTTATAAAAATCAGTCATACGATATAAGAATAAGAATACAGAACACCGAAGAGGACGGTACGACCGGATAAGGCGATAAGTTGGACTAGAGTTAGCAGGGATCTGGACGGACTAGGCGAAGACGAGTGCCACCAGCACATAGAGTATGAGCAGTAATTTTGAACCGCACGACGAGCGACGAGCGACAAGGGGGGCGGGTACTGTCCCTCATGTCCTGCAGTCCAGAGCTGGCCAGGCTCCAGGCCAGACGTCCACCTCGGGGGCCAACCCGAGGAGACGTCTGCGCTCGCCCGTGCACACACGACCGGCTCCCACCGTCGCCGACCAGCAGCGATGGATGGCCAATGAGCTGACCGCACATGCAACGAGCTTGCGTGCAGGCAGGAACGAGGGAGCACTATGAAAAGCTCCACATCTAATTTTAGATGAGGAGGTCATCTATCAAGTCCGTGCAGACGTGGTGCACAGTTAATCGACACACTTAATTTCCAGATGTGCTAGCTTAACGCACTTGTGCCCTGTTGCGGTGAACGGGCACATCTAATTTCGCAGGTTTCATTAACTGTGCGGCTCATCTATAATAATTGACTGGCTTGTAATTAACTGTGCTGCTTGTCTGTATCTTACACCATGCGCGCTCATCATCATTCTCGAACCCCTCCTGCTGATGAAAAAAGTTGGGTATAGCGACTCACTACGGTCAACTATCACCCATTCCTCCCCTGATTTCTCCCCTGGCGTCTCGATTCGGCCAACAATGTGCTTGACGGACGTTATATTGAGGGCAAATGATTGGCCAAGCTTTGTGTACGAGATCCGTTCAATCGAGGCGTCTCCGCGCGCGCACCCTTAGCTTCGGTTATATGCACCAGGATCTAGAACTGGGGCTCGTCAACGCCAAACTCGGGGGCAGCTAGAAGGGTGAGGGCCAGGATAAAATCAAGGCTGGCGTAGCCAAAAGACTCCAGATTGAGAGTCCATCGTAATAATACTAGCGATAATACCTAATGCGAAGTTAGTATCACCATAAGATTGAGGAGGAAGAGACTCGCTCTTTAGACCAAACAACATATTCAGCAATCTCCTCTCGTATTTGTCCGATATGTCTAGTTATGTTATTATAATACAGCTGGCACTTTAGTATCGACATTATACACAGCGAAAAAGTTTACTCGCCAAATAAACCTTCCGCATGTCCAGGCATTTACTCCACATTTAGCATCTCGTTTTCTTCACCCCAAAGTTGATTATAAATTTTATAGCCTCAGATTTACCTAGACTACTAGAACAAGCTCTTGAAACCAAAGCAGACGCAGGTCGCTGAGCTTTTTTGTGGTGTCGATTCTTTGACCCAACAAGTAGCTTTCGGTTACATCTACAAGAAGATAGAACCATATTTTTGTCGTCAGAAGATTTAAACAAAGAGTTGCATTCAGAGTTATGACCAGTATCCGAGCTGTACTCCATTAATGGCAAGAGGTGGTGGAACGGACTTAGCGGATCACGTCGCGAGACACGGTCACGTGGCCTTGTTATTGGTAATGTTTCTATCGCCCGACGCTCCTCCCGTCCGCCACCGCAAACTCTTCTCCCACACTCATACGAACTTTACAACATATTTTTAAGTTTGTACCTAATTTTTACCATGCATATTGCTAACTTCTCACACTACTTTGTCATTTGCGTCTCCAGATTATCCGAGTCATGGGTGATCTGCGTAAGTGATCTTTCGTTTCGCGCATAGATGATTGCTCATATCAAACTTAGCATGGATATCAATCAACTATTCGGTCATACGAAAGTAAAACCACAATCTGTGAAGTGATTTGCTCAGCCCTGCGCTGGTTTTCTCGATGCCCAGAATGGTCACAGCGCACAAGACAAGGGTAAGTGAGGCTCACATGGTTCATGAGGCGTTATACCGACATGTTCATGATCTTAGGTGCATCTAACACGCCGTCATGCGATTATATCATGCTCGTATTATATGTTCGCTCACTAACATGGCTTAGCGGGTGAACTAGATCACTGTCCGGGAAGCTTGGCTCTTGGGCCTTTGTCTGATCCCGTGCACTCAGACGATGGCACGTTACGCCCCATTGTAACATCTCTCCGCTGTCCCAGCACTCCAGTCGCGCATCTGGTCCATCCTCATTTGGAAACTTGGAAAGTCCCCCTTGGTAAGTGTCGATTCAAGATCCAGGATATTATCTATTGATTTAAACCATAATAGACGCTCTAAAAACATTACAGCGCACTCGCGTGGCCATTCATCCGCCCCTGAGTTGCCTTGTTCGGCGCCGCTGCCACTTTCACAGTAAGTTGGCGCGCATACATTCTTGACACGCTAACATATGACTTTTATTTATTGATTTTAACTCACATATCCGACGAAGAACAGCCACATTGCTCAATATCTCGCCATCCCCGTCGCTCCTCGCCCCTCTTTGCCAGTATCTCGAGCCATATCTAGCTACCAACCCTGCGACAAGTCTCCCGGCAACGCTGGTCCTAACCTTAACCACAACAATACCGGCGATGAGAACCAAACGACTACCACCCACTAGGACAAGAATACGACGCCCAGTTCAAAGAAATGCAAGATGACTGGAGTCGAGCCTGATCATGAAGAGGTGAGCACTATGCGTGAACGTTCAGCCATTTGGATAAACAGCTCGCCTTGTCCATTGAGGGCAAGGTCGAGGAGCCAGCGACAAAAAAGGAGCCAAATCGAGTTCAACAACCGTTCCAATAAGTGCAAGGTCGTTGAACCCGAGGCTAAAGTTGAGGCAAGGTGAACAACAGATATACCCATTGTCAGACACTTAACATTTTTTTAGGGTCGAGAGACGCAAGAGGCTCCAGCGAAGAGGACCAAGGTGTGGTCAAACATGGTAAGTGCTCCAGTCCCGTTCAAGTTGTTTGGCTCACATGATATAGCGCCCTCCTCCGCCCCCCGAGCCCACCTCCGCCCCATCGACTGTGAATATTTCCAGCGATACGCCTGCTCCCCAGTCTACTGGAGTACTTGAACTTGCGTCGAGTAGCCCCCCAGTCGTAGGCTCGTCCCGTAAACTGATCCCAGTTGGTTCGAGCGATCCTCCCGAAGCTGTGGTTGGTGCTACAGCCAAAACCCCGAAGGCAGTGAGTCTCCTGTTGCATATATCGATCGTACTAACATACTCTCTAGAAGGGACCTCGGGGGGTCGTCACAATCAATATTTCGGTCCTATCCCACCGGTCGGAGCGCCTTAACGCAAACCATGAATGAAGACGCCCAACGTCCTCTCTACCAAATACCCAGACGACCCCCCCCCCAACCGTTTATTTATATCACTCTCGGCCGATTCACTTTCCATTTTCCATTTTCATAAAGTTCACTTTCGGTTATGTTTCATGTGAGGTTTTCGATGAGTGCACAAGGTGCACGTACGAATGGACTAACTCGACGGAGGCTGGATGATCCACGCAGCCCGTTTGATGTGATAGTAATGGAATTATATTCTATTGACTGATATGAACCTGTTATATTAAACGTGGAGCACGTCTGAAACGATGATAAGATATTTGTGTCCCGCCGCAGCAAATCGCATAGCCAGACAAAGCTAATTAGATGTAAACATTAGCTGACTCGGTTCGCTAATTCGGGACACTGCGCATCTCATCTAATCTCGATCTTAGATTAGCATACTGCCTCGTCTGATTCCAGATGAGCGGCTCAGCTAAAATTACGCGTGGAGCTTTTCATAGTGGAGGCAGGGGGGAGTTGGGGGTGTCGTCGTCGCTGTCGGCGGGGGTATGCTTGGTGCTGCGTGGGGTATTGTTGCGTCGTCGTCCGGTGTCGCATGGTGATCCTAGTCTAATTGCGCGCCTGGCGCCGCTGCCGAATGAACCATCGCGAGTTGGATGGTTCTCGTTCGACAGTTCTTGCCGCCTCCGTTCCCGTCGCTTTTGTTCCCACCGCCTCCGCTCCCACCACCTCCGTTCCTGCTGCCTCCGTCCCACCACTCTGAAGCTGTTGGACGCGCCGCTTCTTCCCCTTTCCTCCGCGGACCCCTCTGGTTCGTATCTTGACTGGGGCCTCATCACCGCCGACCGCCGGTGCCTGCTCTACCTCGGGTGCTGGCCCTGGCTCTGGCTCTGGACCCAGGTCCGCCGCTAGCGCGGGCAAGATCTCGGGCTCGATCTCACGTGGAGATCGAGTCGAGGAGGCTGGCATGTCGATTGGAGCCGAAGTCGGGGCAGGAGCTGGAGTAGAGACGACGGGCTCGACCACTGGTGCGACCTTTCGAGGGGCCTCTGGAGCCGGTCTAGGCGGTTCGAGGACCGCCATGAGCTCGATCTGGCGCTGCTTGGCGACCTCTATCGTCTGAAGGAGGTCCAAGTCCCCGGATGCCTCGGATGGTGCGGTCGGGTGCTCCATGCGATCTTCGTTGGCGAGAGAGGCCGGGGTAGCTTCCAGCTCCCCATCACCAGTTGGGTTAGCGAGATCCAGTACCTCGCCGAGCGCGGCGTCGTCGGTACCTTCGACCCCCGTCGCAGACCCGTCGTTCGATCCGTTCGACTCGACGACCTGAGCAGAGGAGAGTCCCTCTGCAGGGTGGTCGCCGGTAGCTGGCTCTGCCTCGGTTGAGTCGAGAGCCGTAGGAACGGATGTCGGTGATTCTGCATAACCGTCGTCGATAGCAGGGGCTGGACAGCAGCTGGCAGCTGGCGGAGCGGGTTCTGGGAGTTGGTCCGCCGAGCCATCATCCGTACCGTCAATCAAGTTCACTGGCATCTCAAGGGCAGACCCGGCCACGGAGATGGCGTTAGACTCGTCTCCCGATGGACTGGCGAGACTAGGACCCTCGGTATAGCAGGCGAATCCGCCGGAGGCCGCCTCGCAAAGATCGTCGCCGGAGTCCGGTAGGGTCTCGGCTTCGTCGTCGTACTCAGGAGTGTCTGGAATTCAGCGATAAATAAGTTGAATACGATCAAGCAGAGCAGTCTGAGACTTACCGTTGTTCAATAAACACTCCAAAACTAAGATAACATAAGCAAGAGGGGACAAGAAAATGTATCTAGGCTTACGCATACAACCAATTCCGACTCCGTTGAGCAGATAAAGGACATACCCTCGGTCCAGTCCGAACGCGATGAGGTCGCCCACTGAAGGTCAAAATCAAAACGAGATCTCTAGGCAAGTGAATTGCACACTTACAAAGCGTGCACAGTACCACAAAGAATACAGCCGCCCAGATTTGCCGCTCCGTGACCGAATCGTCGACTTGGGCATCCGAGATAAGAACACGTCGTAAGAACCGATCACCTCGGTTCTTAGGCACTTCCCAAGTCAGCAGTGGCGCGCGAGGCGCCAGCGACAGTGGGATAGGGAACGTGTTGGATGCCATGTCGGGGACGAGCCATGGCAGCGGCGGAGGAGCGGGCGGGAGCGAGAGCAGGGGCTTTGGGGCCGGCAGCGTGGGGAGCGAGCGACGAACCGATGCCGGGAGTGTGAGAACCGAACTCCGGGGTGAAGCCGGAAGGGTCAGCCGTCGCGGAGGAGCGGGGAGTCCAAGTATGGCGGGCCGGGGGAGCCTAGACCGGACATTGGTAAAGACGCAACCAGATGTAGCGCCTTTACCAGAGTACCAGCCCCGACGCCCACGGTACATCGCATCGTGAGCGTCAATTGACGCTCGAACGATGAACCTAAAGGTCGCGCTGGTCGAAGTAGTCGCGGAATATATACAACCATCAACGAACCGGAGCACATGATGACCCCAGGTATGTACCGCCGGTGATGTCGGACGCCATACAAATGACCCGACCGGAGCGGTGTAGACTATCAGGTCTTCGGCGGCCGAGACCTGCAGCGCGGCTATGACGACAGCGCCGGCCGTGGAGCCGCACTCAATGACGGCTCTAAGGGTATGTGTTAGCGGAGTAGGGCGGATCAGTCGCGCGCATGCTCACCGTGACAGGGTCGCCTGCCAGGTCACGGGGGGATCGCTGGTGAGGATGTCGCCAGCAGTAGGGGGACTAGGCAAAAAGTTGCCGACAATAGCAAAAGCAGTGAAAATCGAATTAAGGAACTGCATCGTTCTCGGGGGGGGGGGGATCGATAACTGAAAGTGAGGCTTTGTGAGAGAAAAGCGGTAGTGTTATACCCATACTACTCAATGGTCACGGCCTAGCGGGAGTAAGCTCGGGCATGCGTCGAGATACGATGGTCTTGTGTTACGCATATAGTCA
Source organism: Ceratobasidium sp. AG-Ba (assembly GCA_016906575.1). Taxonomy (NCBI): domain Eukaryota; kingdom Fungi; phylum Basidiomycota; class Agaricomycetes; order Cantharellales; family Ceratobasidiaceae; genus Ceratobasidium; species Ceratobasidium sp. AG-Ba. Next base: position 960,020 of record CP059633.1, on the reverse strand, counting down.
GAGGTCTAGGTCGGAACTGCCGGAAATGGAAAGTGGTCTGGACGCAAACAGACCGCGTCCTCTGTCTCACCTGTGCCGGCCGTCTGGGCATTGAGCCAGGCTAAACATAGATTCGGCACTCCGAAGGCCCACAGGACCCGGTGGTCAATCCTTAGAGCAATACAGATACTACTTTGGATATTTTTCATGCTCGTTCGTGTTTGTTTGAATGAGTCGCTGGCGCCTGGAGTGAACAATCAAAGCCACCAAACGTTATGCTAGCCAAGCACTCTAGTGACTTTCGATGAGGCCCTAAATTGCACGAAGTCTGGTATGTACGTCGTTCTTGGCATCTTCTGGGCCATTCCCGCCCGAGAGAACCAACAGCTCGGGGACATACGCTTAGCCACATTGGGACGCACCTGGTGAATCGACACGCTCGGCGGAGCATCAAGAACACGGCTAAAAGCCGCCCACAACTCCTGCGAGGGGTTTCCTCTTCCACGGTGTCCTACTAAATGTTTACCTTTCCCGCGAACCGGGTGATATGTAGGCGGTGGATTTAATCACAAATCATTACATGGTACAAATACATACGGTCACCGTAGTTGGCGGTGTCATCTTTGCTACGTCTCTCACGCCGTAATACCAATACAAACCGAATCCAAGTGCAATACCAACGCCCCATTCGACTCGCAAATCAGGCCATATGTAAACAATGAAATAAAGCCGTACATCATCAAGATTTAGTTATTCAGACCAATCTATCGAGTTGAACCATCAAGCTAGACAATGATTAGGCAATGTCGAAGGTCTAGCAGGAAAAGAGCTAGAGAAGTATTCAGCGCTGGTTTCTTCACGTTCACGCCGTTAGGATAGATGTCTAAGCCTAATCTATGCATCTGTTATATGACTCTAAGTCTCGCCAAGCCGACTCTATTCGTCACATGAAATACTGTTGCATGGCTTGCTGTACCGTCGTACCTGGCAATAGTTTGTTTTATAAAGACAAATATAGAAACTTGGCTTCATCCTCATACTCAATATCCTAGTCCGGGGCAGCGCCGAAGTCTTTCAGCAGGATAATTGGCCAGTAGTACCCAGAAGTAAAGCCTCAAGTTATTTGCACAGTCTGGCTCACTCACTGTTCACTTGTGAATGCGAAGTTCTTCGCTCTTGAAACTAATATTTATGAAGGCTTGAACGACAGGGTTACACCGAAGCGACAGAAGATTTAGACCGGTTGTCCTGGTTCATCTATGTAACCCAATTTATCAAAGAGCTACGCTAATCCATAAACTAGAAGCAATGTAGTCTATATGATGAGACGCAGCCATTGGTCCCGCCAAGTCGACTCTACGCATATACTTACACTATCTCCCTGGCCTTTAAGTCTTGAGCATCCAGAAAATCCGTGATGCCCCGTAAATTATCTGTTTTGCTCTGGACTTCCCTTTTAGTTGGGGATTAGGACTATTCAAGAAACTGTTGCTTGACGCAGACCATCCGCCGTAACCTTGATGCGTACGCGTGTAGTCATCCATTGATCGATTCACACGTCATCCCATCTCCAAATTGTTCTTCCGAGGCTCTAGAAATCGGCAGAAAGACCGAAACGAATCTGGAGCGAAGGGGAAGGGCAGTGCGAGCGGCCAAACACTGACATAATGACCATCAAACGAATCTCTGTACTCTACCTCACCTCGCCATGGTGGCATATACTTCAGACCCCGCCCAGATGTCCATTTTGGGTGTGAACGATGCATTGAATTACCTAGAGCTTATCCGGAGCACTTATTCGGACCAGCCACAGAAATACAACGAATTCCTAGCTGTAATGAGGGATTTTAAACAACACTCGTAAGTATTACTGTAATTACCTTTAGCAGAATTACACTGTGGGCTAATATAATCATACTTTGTCCAAGCGCTAGCGCAGTGCAATCTGCAGCTCGTGTGGCGGACCTGTTTAGTGATAAACCGGAGTTGGTGGAGGGCTTTAACGCGTTTTTGCCTCCTGGTTATCGCATCCAGATTGGTCAAGAGGGAAACATGGTTGTGATTACTCCTAACTCGGTTTAGGTGATTTAGCTGCATTGCAATCAATATGGTAGTACTGAATCGTGAACAAACTTAGAAGGGCCCCGTTTGAATAGTGGACCTGCAAACACCTGCGTTGGTACTGTATTTCTCTTGTATGTGCTGGAGGCGGGAGATTATCACACCAAGTTCGAAGTCGTGGTATCTCGACCACCCAAGTCTCGGCCAACGGGCTTTTTGGCAAATGCCACAGAAGCCGATTTTTTCTGAGAATGCTCGATGGAGGAGCAGCAGCTCGTGTTATGCATACCGAATTATCCGTTGTATAGAGTACCACGAACACATCAGGAAAGCATCGCCGTTTTTACTGCTTTCAGATCATCCAAGACTCGTGTATTGGTCAAATCCCCTAAACGAGTTTTCTGCAGAAAAGCAAGCCGACTGAACCTTATTCTTCTCCTCTTTATCGATAATACCCCCCTGGAGGTTGACTTATGTTTTGTTGTCATGTTGTTGTAGCTAATCACCTTCTGACTGGGTCACCGATCCCACCCCAATTGATGTAGCGTAAGTATCAAACGTGAAGGGACCGAAGGGTTAGGACTGGTCCTGAGTGAAATCTAAATCAGTGGCTCTACGGATGTGTTCGGCGCCTGTCACAGTTTATGAAGAATATAAACGTAGATGACTCAATAATGGACCTTGCCACCACTCCACCACTCACTCCTTCGTAATCACAACATCTCTCATAATGAGTGACGCTGAAAAGTCCGCGATTTACCCGCCCAGTATGTCACACAAAGCAATACGGTCCGCTGAGGAGTACGTTGTCTCGATCTTCAGGCTATTTTCGATTCTCATAGATCATAAGTACTCTGCACCAGCTCGTCAAAACGAGAAAGGGTGATTGTAATCTTGATGCCTGGCTAGCGTATCTCCAAGCTAAAGCTGGCGCCCCTATTGCGGGATCGATCCACATTATGCGTGCTGGTTTGCCTAATGTCGACCCCCAGTGCACGCCTGGGCCACAGAAGAGGTCATATGTGGTAGACTTCGGGGTAGCTATTGTTGGTGACCACTGCGTGCTCCAGCTGGAGCTGGCCGATGATTGTATCTGCCAATATGCTGGGTACGGTGGTCCATTTGCCCTTGGGACTGGCTACTATTCGTTTCGCTCGGTGCTGGTCGTCCCATACGGCAAGGCCAACAATCCACGGACCCTTGACGATGTGGTTAAAAACACGCGGGGAGCCTTCGTATTCGGCTACCAGGACGAGGATGGAGTTGGAAGTATGATCCTCAAGTTTTACGACACGTTCGGGCATCTGCTCGCGGGGGTTAAAGGTACGGGAGACGGGCATTTAGGGTGGATCATGGTCAACGGTCCATTCGAATTTGTCCCTGGCAATCATACACTCTCGTAGGTGAAGCTGTTGGTCCCAAATATACTTGAAAAGTTATGATATCGAACTTTAACTGTCGCCCTGATTTGTCGGCGACGCCTAATGGTTGATTGATGTGCCCGTAACCGGGCGGCGCACCTTGCTTGCTTGCCTATTTTTGACGGGGACTTGGTGGTTGGCTTTTTTACTTGACCAATTAACAACTTCGCTCGGAACTAGTGTGATAAGAATGATCCTATAACATAAAGCGACCAGCCCTTGAGCTCTGTTTGACGCCTTGGCCACCGTGACATAGACTCATGTTTTACGGAGAGCTCCCTTAAAGCACTCGCTGCATGATAAATGAACACATTAAAGGCGTGGTACTAACATTCTGAGCACTGGCGTGCCAGGCCTGAGAACTTATGCGCTTTCTTTGAGAGTTTTTGTGACTTAGAGTTTGACCCGATATCTACTCAGATTCTGAACTTATATGCGTGATCCTTGTGAGATCTGCTCGGGTGTCCAATTGTGGGCTTCAGGAACGGATGACTAATAAAAACCCTTAGACCCGTCATTTTTTGATGAGACAATTGTGGGGGAGGGGGGGAAGACCTTGGCAAGCAAGGTGATTAATCATGTTACCATTCTCAGACCACTTTACCCTCAGAGTAAATTAATATCTTACGAAGGCAACAGTGCCCGCTTTGTCCGCAAGTTGAAACAAATGAATTGGACATAATGAAGGAGGCAAATGGGAAAAGCAATGTATATCACAGCGTGGGTGAATTTTATCTTAGTCGACTGGAATCGAGGAAAGCTACAATCAGCACGGCACAAGCCAACGGCTAAAAAAAGGAAACTCACCGCGCCTCACGCTCAGACTCGAGCAACGCCAAGATATCCTCCTCTCGGACTGGGCCCTTGACGTTTCGGATGATGGAACGAGAGCTATCGTCCATAAACTCGACTCGGACCTGGGTGACACCACCACGAGAGCCAGTGCGGCCGAGGACCTAGGGACAGCACATTAGCCCGGATCTTGGAGTCATACCCAAATTATGGATGCATCCCGCCTCGCCATATCTACCCTTGTATCATACACTAGACAGACTACCCACCTTGATGACCTTTGCAAGCTTAACGGGAACCTTTCCAGAATCCTAATTACGACGTTTCGGTTAGCAATGTAATATTTTTTCCACTACACAGCGAGCAACATACCATGGCGGCGGTGGATGGCTTTTGTTGATGGGTGTAGTGAACAAGCGCCGGTCCAAGCCGCTCGGGTGTCGGATGTAAGTATACCATGTGACTATATAGCACCAAATGCCTCAACTCGCGACTATAAAGTAGACAGTAATGATTCTTCGAATTTAAATGCATGCTTATATATACTCGGTCATCCATTACGTAGCAGAAAGAAGAAAAAAGCGCGTAGCGACGACAACAGGGGAAGGGGCAAGTCAAGTAAAAGGAACGTGCACGTCGCAAGCTAAACAAGAACTCGCATGTAGGATGGTGGGTATTGTCAAAGCAAGAGGAAAAGGGCGGGCGTACAAATGTTGTTTATAGATGAGGGAAGATCATGCAAAACGGGCGTAAGACATATTAGATAGATCGACGATAGAGAGCGAAACAGGAGAGCAAAAAGAGCCGAAACCAAAGACCAGACAAGAGAGAAGGCTTAATTCGCTGACTTCTTCGTGTCGATCGTAAAGAGCGAAAGCACCTTGCCTGTACCCGTCTTTTTGCCCTTTTTGGTCTTCTTTCCCTCAGCCGTCGGTGAACCAGCAGCCTTGTTCGAAGCCAACGACTGGCGCCTCAAAGTCTCGGTCCCGTCATTCGCACCAGACGCCTCGCCACTCAGAAGATCACCAACCGATTGGGACTGCCCAACCGGAGTCTCCGAGATCGAAGGGTCAGACGAACCAGGCGAGGTGGGCGACGTTCCCGAGAGCGCAGACGACTTGCTCTTGAGCGACGGTGGGACCACTCCGGGCACAGAGGGAGCAGGGCTCAGCAATCCAGATCCATTGTTCATAGCCGAACGACCAGTTGCAGCAGACATAGTGGATGAAAGCGTTGGAAGCTGCGCACGACTGCTGCTCGCGTTCGAGTTGGCAGAGATTGTCGCAGGCGGCGAGCGAGCGCGCAAAAACTTGTTCGTGCTCTTTCGGATGTTCAGACCGCCCGAACGACCACGGCGCTTGGTCTCCGATGCAGTAGGCGAGGCCAACCCTGCCTGATCCGCAGTAACGTTCGTGTCGACCGCATGCGGAGCCCTCTGGTTACGTAGACCAGGCGTCGACTGCTTGCGGTTAAAGACCGCGAGCCTGTATCGATCGACAACGCCACGTGCGAACAAGCTGTTCCCTTGCTTGCCACCAGCACCCGTCCGTCCATTGTATGCGGCAGCCTCCTCGCCGTTGGGCTTCTCGATCAAATCCCAATCGTCCTCGGCCTCAGTATCCTCATCAATGTGTCGGTCCAGAGCTGGAATCCCAGACTTTTCGCGCTTCTGCTTGGTCCTCGGCGGTTGAGTCGCGGTTGTAGCAGCACCGCTCGCAACGGCTGGGGAGATCGTAGGCGTAGGCGAAACAGGAGGCTCGACAAGTTCGCCAGGCCTCTCAGCCGGCAACGGTGGGAGCTCGCTCAGCTTGGGAGACGATGGTACCGGCGCAACAACTGCCGGCTCAGGCTCAGGCTGTCGCTCTGGTTGGGCCTCTGGAGTTGGGACCTCGGCCGTCGGGGTCTTGGGCGAAGCGGGTTCAGGAAGCGTCGTGGTGGTCGGTCCAGGCGTTGTAGCCTCAGCAGGCGCAGTCGATTCGACTTCTGGGAGCTCTGAAGGCGCATGGTGTGGCGTAGACAAATCTTGGTCGACTGTGATCGGTCCAGATGTTGCGCTTGGCTCCAAAACCTCCGCATCTCGGACCCGCTGGTCTTCTTCATCTTCCTCTTCATCCGACCCTTCATGCCCCTCATCCTCGTCATCAAGGATAACCGAGTGGCGGCCCTTGAAGGAGTACCCATCGAACACATCAACCGTCTCCTCTTCCTCTTCAGCTGGCCGTTCAGGAGACTTGCCACCAGATGCGGTGCGCGCAGACTCAGAATCAGATTCGTCTGTACGCTCGTGCTCCGAATCGGTTGGATCTGGATCGTCGGCAATGACAGGCTCCATGTCCAAGAACGCCTCGTCAAAGTTTTGCGTGTCAGACGCGTTCAAGGGGTCGATTGGTGGGATGTACGGCGCTAGAGAGAAGCATGTCAGCATGTGGCAACGCAAAATAGGCAAATAAGCTTACGGATGTACCGCTTGTAATACACATGCTGCCAATCACTGCCAAAACCCTATCAACATGACGTTCCCGAACGTAAAAATAACGACTCACATCATTGAGAAATACGGGTGCTTCTTGATCCTAGGCTCGCACATCCTCAACGCCGGGTTCCTTTGCAACAACTAGCGCCACCGAAGCCATGAGAACTCGAGTGATAAAGCAAAACGTAACAATAGACTCACCCCTCGAATCAAACTCTTCGTATCTTGATCCATCGCCTTGTCATCTGGGAACTGAAGCTCGTCCTGCAACACCCGAACGTACATGTCCGAATGGTTGTTGGCCCAGAACGGCGTAATCCCGGTTAACATTTCGTACAACATCGTCCCAAAGCTCCACCAGTCAACTTCGTAGCTATAGGGCAAGCCCTGGATGACCTCGGGCGCAAGGTACTCGGCAGTACCGCAGAATGTCGTGGTCATATCCCGATCCAGACGTTTCGAGGTCGACGCTCGGCCTGGGCTACCCGCTGCGTCCATCCAGTGTGGGGTAGCAAAGCCAGTTTGACCATTAGGCGTCGTTGGAGCCGTAGGCGAAGAGCCAATGTGTTTCCGCGGGAACTCTTTCGAGAGACCAAAGTCGGTAAGGACAATATGTCCATCGGCACCAATAAGGATATTCTCCGGTTTAAGATCTCGATAAATGACGCCCGCAGAATGTAACCCTTCACAACCTTCGACCTGCACGGAATCTTAATACAAACTGATAACGAAATCCAATCATTGTGACGTACGATCTCAGCGGCATAAAACCGTGCGCGATCTCGGCCCAAACGGCCCCACCGCGCGAGTTGCGTCGCGAGGTCTCCACCCGGGTGGAAATCCATGACAAGGAACAGGTTCTCTTTGTCATGGAAACTCCACCAGAGTTTGACGACAAACGGATCGCGAGACTCGCGGGCCATGCGCTTGAGCACTGCTTGTTCTGTCAACGTGTGCTGCAACTCTTGATGCGCAAGGACATGACGCTTGGTGATTGCCTTGAGCGCGTACAGATCGGTCGAGGAACGGTGTCGAACGAGCAACACCTAGGCGAGATGAGTTTCGAACAAAAACTGTGACGAAAGAAAAGAACACACCTTGCCCGCGCATCCTTTACCCAACACGCGCATCATCTCAAAGTCATCAATAACAACCTTTTTCGCGGGCTTTTTCTCCTTTTTCTTCTTGATCTTTTTGGCACCAGTTGCGATTTCTCCGTCGCTCGCGACCTTTTCGACATCAGTCTCGGTCTCGGCGCCAAATTCGCCCTCGTTTTCGGTGTCGTTGGCAAATCCGCCAAACATGTTGTCGTTGTCGGTTCCGTCCGTACCGGTCGACAGACGGTTCTCGGCCGGAGCCTTGTCGCGAGGTGGAGAAGCGGTAGGAGTGGCATCGGGCGTGGGAAGGGTATGACCCTGGGCGGTGGGAGTTGTCGAACCGACGTTCGGAAGCGGCGCGTCCTTTCGGGGCGGAGTCTGGGGCTCGGGCGTCGTGGGAGGGAGCGGGGTGGCGATGGCCTGTTGCATACTGGGAGAGGCGAGAATGGCAGAGACAGGCGGCATGAGGCTCCCGTTTTGGGCGCTCGTGTCCAGATCGGGAAGCACACCAGGTTTGTTCGACGGGGTGCGTTCGTTTGAGGCTGGCAACGAGGGCAAGTCCTTGTCTAGTGCGGTCGCGGTGTGATCCGCGCCCTCGGCCGTGCCGTCCTCGTCCTCTTCGGCAATGTCTTCCGTGCGCGCAAAGCTGTCCGCATCACTCACACTCTCGCGTATGCTTGCGTCCAGTGAAGGCAAGGCCGGAACCTCTGGCAGACCCTGGCCTGCACGCACATCGTGGCTCGCACGCCCGAGATTAGAGGCACCGCCACCGTTGCGACCGAGGCCACTCTCACTGCGGACGCGCTTGACGACTCGCTCAGCACGTACGCTTTCGAGATCGTCTGTCCGGACACGGACGAACCGCCGCCAGGCGCGCGAGTGCCGGAACACGGGGTGGTTGCCAATAAGTGTCAGATAGGCAGCGAGCGCAGGCATCGTTGCCTCTGTCGGTGCGTCATCGGCAATGACTGGGGCGACGCCCGAGGGTTGAGAGACACTCGGTTGGTTGAACGGGTCCTCTGTTGGCCCGGCTTGGGGCGAAATCATGGGTGTGCTCGCGTTGTTGTTCGAGTTGAGAGAGCCGATTCGGTTCTGCTTGGGCAGTTTCGGACTGGGGTTGGCCAGTCGGCTGAGTGTGTTGAGGAAACTGCTGCGTCGCTTGGCCCCTTGGTCGGTGTTCTCTGACCCCGACGCGGGAAAGCCAGGCAGCGGCGGGAGTGCCGTGTTCGGGTTGCTGGACCTCAACTTGGCGTGCAGGTCGGTAATCTCTTGGGCAGAGCGCGTGAGCGTAAGGTGCTGGGTCGGAGCTAGACCCGATTGTCAGCGACAATGAACAGATCGGCAGCGGCGGCGGCTCACTCTGGACATAGATCGTAAACTTCTTCTTGTCGGACTTGTTGTTGTGTGCGTCGGCGACGCTGATGCTCCAAGGCCCGTCGTCGTGCGAGAGCTCTGCGGCGCCGTTGGGCACTACGTTGGTCGCGTCGACGACCATCTCCTCAAGGGCCTCGTCCATCTCGGGTGCAGGCTCGTCGTCGTCGAGTTTTTTGTGTTTCTTGTCGTAGGTCGAGGCGGAGCGCTGGAGCAGACTGGGCATGGTCTGTGGTGGTGAGGATCAGCGACAAGGGCAAGCAGAGCGCCGCACACGTTGGGGCCTCGAGGCTCAGACAACTGACCAAAACGGGCCCGCGGTGGTGGTCGTCCAGATGAGTGCGGGCTTGATATACCCTGTCTTTAGCACCGGCCTTTCTGATCACCCCGCTTTTCCTCTCGCTTTTTCGTTTAATTATCCCCTCCCGTCCCTTTCATCCCCCTATCTCCCTCCTCCGGCCCCACTTCCGGTCCGCCACCATTTAGCCTTTACGTCTGTCCGGCCGCCCTTGGTCGCTGCCTCGAGCGTGCTCGCCGACGTTTCCCCAACCGTGCCCCCACTCACGACCCTTCGTGGCTGTGCTTCTAGCGTGCTTTGACCTGAATCCCAACTCGCCGACCACATATGGCTGACAAACCGGCGTCCAAGGCCAAGCCAGACGCACCCCCTGTCGAGGAGCACGAAGACAGTGACGACTATGAGAGTGGAGAGGACTCCGAGGTATGTTCATTTATCATTCTATTTTATTTACGATTAATTTACATTTTAGGGAGATGAAGACGCTGAAGGCGAAGAGGAAGGTAGCGACGAGGAAGAGGTCAGTTTGTCCTGTTCATTTCACGAATTTCATCTGAAACAATAACAACGACAGTACGGAACAGCGTACCTTGTAGCAGACGTATGTTTACATTCTCTCATTTCGCTTCATTCATCTCACTATACCGCAGAACCCAGACGCAGAGGAGGACGACCCGGAGGACGAAGGATGGGTCCCGGAAGGCGCCGAGCCTGAAGAAAGCTCTGACGAAGAGGACGATGAAGAAACGGCTCCTCCGCCAGCTGACAAGGACAAAAAGAAACGACCCCGCGAGAGTGACGCATCAGAGGACGCGACCAAAAAAGCCAAGACATAGGGACGGGCCTAGACTCATTCTTCTATTTAATGGTATTATAGAGGACCTTTCTCGTTTGTTGTCAAACATACATCTTCCAATAAAATACCAAACATTTGTATTTATATTGTCCTTGACGACAATCACGTGTATACGGTCGATCAAATCGTCCCAGCAAGCGCCACGGCTGTGCCTTACCCCTCCTCCTTTCTCCCCACACCCATACAGTCGACAGCAATGGTACAATGGAATCCTACACGTACAAAGGTGGATCAATCTTATCTCGTTTCTTGATATTCTGTCTAACCCATATGCATGTATGAATAGGTTCAGCTACGGTAAGCCACCTGCGCATTCCGTTCCCCGACAAGAAGCATATGCAGATAATCGCAGCCTGGCCGTCCAGCGACTTAGGATCGTTCAACAGAAACAAGAGGCTCTAGCCAAGACCGCTCGACGAGATATCGCTACGCTTGTCGAAAAGGGCAAACTAGAGACAGCGAGGGTGAGGGTGGAGAATATTGTGCGTCTTGTTATCCCTTCTATGCTCCTTGCTTTGACACATCCGCATTGTAATCGTAGATCAATGAAGACATTCACCTTGAACTACTGGAGCTCTTGGAACTGTACTGCGAACTGCTGATCGCACGTTTCGGGCTACTTGACATGAAGTAAATCTCTTCTTCCTTCCCCCGATTCTAAACCCATTTGTTTTCTCTCCAGCACACGGGAACCAGATCCAGGTATCAAGGAAGGAGTGTGCAGCGTTATACATGCTGCGCCTAGGACAGAGATCAAAGGTTCGCTGTCCCTTTCCTCCCCTGACAAGCTATATTGATCAAATATTGACATCGGGTAGAGCTACACGTCCTCCGAGAAATGCTCATGTCTAAATATGGACGAGACTTTGCAGTCGGTGTGATGGAGAACAAGGACGGGTGTGTGAGCGAACGTGTGAGTTTGACATTTATCCCTTTTGATATTCAGCATTCAACTTGTAATTGCATGCTGTGTACAGGTAATGAAGAAACTTCAAATCGCCACACCCTCTCCGGCTCTAGTCGACGCATATCTGGGCGAAATCGCTAAAGGATATGGCATAGACTGGACACCTCCCGTTTCTGGTTCTGCGCCCTCTGCTCCAACCGACCTTAAGACCAACCCTGACGACAAGGGTGACGATGATGGAGGCGACAATGCACTCGGTTTGGAAGACGACAAGGCAGAGGTCGAATCGCTACTTTCTCCAGCCAAGTTCAAAGACTCGACGGCCAAATTACCTGATGTTCCTGCTCCACCTGCTGCGGATCCCCCGCCTTCGTACCCAGCAGCGAGCGGCAGTAACGGAGGAAAAGGTAGTTACGATGCAGACTTGTTTAAGAGATTGGAGGCGTTGAAGAAGAGGTAGTTAGAGGATCAGCGGAGGTAATCTTGGGGTGTCGGTTTTAGGAAATATATTTCGGGTGCTACTAGCGGATACTGGCCTTTGGCTAGCTTGATGTTTCCACAGAACCAAGACGGGGTGAAAATCTGGTATAAATATAGGCCTATAGAATACCCTCATAAGCACCAGCTGTCACGTTTTTGAGACATCAGTCGGAGTAGGTGAGAAGCAATGGGACATACGACCCACACTTTTGAGCATGAACCGGATCATCGGCAAACACATTTGGATACATTCGGCACTGAGATGGTATTAGGCACCTAAGCACGTTCAACATTAACCATCTCGTCAATGAACCATTCTGATTGGACGCCAGATGCAATCGATAGGCCCTAGACGGTTTAAATGAGTCCAAGGCTGGCCGGAAGTGGTCCTCAGACCCCCGACTTGCGCCACCTCTCACAGCTCGATACATAACTCTAAATATATATCATTTGGATGTGGGCTGTACAACATTTCAGGCCTCCATTTGGCCAAATTTCAAGCCCAAATACGATCCGTAAGGTGTTGTGCGATCCTCGAAAGTAAGATCTGGTCAGCAGTGGGTCACCCTTGTATCGTATCGGAACATGAACGTCTATCGGATCGCAGTTCAAACCTTTAGACCCAAATTGGTGCTATTGCATCATCTGTGCAACTCAGCCAGTCTGAGTCGTGCGAGATGGCCGTGCTCGTGGTTTTTGCAATTATGGGGCTATGAGCTTTGTGCTTTCCCATGGTCTGATAGACATGCGGGGTAGGAGGCGCATTTACTCCCACAGCCGTGACATCCCAAGCACAAACAAACAGACCAAACGCGAATGCAAAGACCGACAAAATCCGATTATATGCGGCCGCGGGGCATACCAACATTTGTCTTGATTAGCTGGCCGAGATAGGATCCACGGCCGAGAAGAATTCAGAGAGCCCAGGCTGGCCGAGAGGCGACAGAGAGAGGAAACGGAATGGACGTCCAGGCGACGCGAGAACGATCGATGGAAACCACCGTGGGAAGTCTGGGCTCATGGCGCGTCTGCCTGCAACGCATAAAGCCGACGAGTTCGATTCCATGCTCCACCCACTTTCTCCTCTATCATCCACACCATGTCCATCACCAAGATCCACGCTCGCCAGGTCTGTCTGCTGCGTAAAGCTTGACATTATACGCGCATTTATGCTCATGGACACTTGGTAGATCTTCGACTCGCGCGGTAACCCCACCGTCGAGGTTGACGTCTACACCGAAAAGGGTCAGTTGTTGTTTACAACTAGCGGTTCCAGTGTCGCTAATACTGTTAAAGGTCGCTACCGCGGTGCGGTCCCCTCCGGCGCGTCCACTGGTGTGCACGAAGCCGTCGAGCTGCGCGACGGCGACAAGGGTGCATACGTGGGAAAAGGCAAGTCATCCATTCCCACGCCTCTCCACCAAGCGCCGACCTCCAAACACTAGGTGTGCTCAACGCCGTCAAGAACGTCAACGAGGTCATCGCTCCCGAGCTCATCAAGTCTGGTCTCACCGTCACCCAGCAAAAGGAGATCGACGACTTTTTGATCAAGCTCGACGGCACACCGAACAAGGGCAAGCTCGGTGCCAACGCCATCCTCGGTGTTTCCATCGCTGTTGCCGAGGCTGGTGCTGGCGAAAAGGGCGTGCCGCTCTACCAGCACTTTGCCGACCTCGCGGGCGTCAAGCCACCATTCTACCTCCCGACGCCAGCTTTCAACGTCATCAACGGTGGATCCCATGCTGGCAACAAGCTCGCTTTCCAAGAGTTCATGCTGCTTCCGACCGAGGCCTCTTCGTTCACAGAGGCGATGAAGATCGGTACCGAGACCTACCACACCCTTAAGAAGGTTATCCAGGCCAAGTATGGTATCGATGGTGCGTATGGTCAAACTGAACTCCGAAATTAAATGCTGACATCCAGTAATAGCCACCAACGTCGGTGATGAGGGAGGTTTCGCACCCAACGTTTCTGGCGCCGAGGAGTCCCTCGAGCTCCTTACCGAGGCCATCAAGAAGGCCGGTTACGAGGGCAAGATCAAGATTGGTCTCGATGTCGCCTCGTCCGAGTTCTACAAGGATGGAAAGTACGACCTCGACTTCAAGAACCCCAACTCGGACCCCACCAAGTGGATCTCGGGCAAGGAACTCGCTGATACTTACATCGGGTACATCAAAAAGTACCCGATTGTTTCGATCGAGGATCCGTTTGATCAGGATGACTGGGAGGCATGGACCCACTTTACGGAGCAGAGCGGCATCCAGATCGTTGGCGATGACTTGACTGTCACCAACCCTCTGCGTATCAAGACCGCGATTGAGAAGAAGGCTTGCAACGGTTTGCTCCTCAAGGTGCGATCATACCTTGCACGGTAGCCAGTATGAAACTAACCCGCCATCTGTTCTAGGTCAACCAAATTGGTACCATCTCCGAGTCGATCCAGGCGTACGTGGATTTACTGTCTCGTCGATTGAACGTTTTCTTACTTTTCCGTGGCTTGATAGTGCTCAGCTCTCTCAATCCGACGGCTGGGGTGTCATGGTTTCTCACCGTTCGGGAGAGACCGAAAACACGATCATCGCCGATCTCGTCGTTGCTCTTCGCACCGGCCAGATCAAGACTGGTGCACCCGCCCGTAGCGAGCGTATGGCCAAGTACAACCAGTTGCTCCGTATCGAGTGAGTGTTATTGCCTTTTGAGCGAGCGTGAACCTGATACGAATCCAAATCTTTAGGGAGGAACTGGGATCCTCTGCTAAGTACGCTGGCGCCGCAGGCTTGTCGGCTGGCACCAACGCGCCCGCCCTGCACAGCGCATAAACTGGTGTTATTCGTATTGAAACCATCATTTGTATCGCGTAGAAACATAAATAAAGTTTAAATGCATACCAATTGCCACCATTACTTGGGTGGCGTGAGAACGTAAATCCCGGCTTTACGCAAAAGCAAGGGATAATGTAGCCTACTCAGGTAAACTGGACTTGTACCTTTTTTTTGATGGGAGAGAGGTTAAGAGCTGCTAGATCGGATTAGATTGGTTGCTCCGAACCCAACCCGATGAACGCCTACTAATCTGGATATTCAATTGTTTATGTCTAGCCCAAAGGTTGCAATGTTCGTTCTACAGTAAACGACGATCTCGAGCTCGCACTTGTTTCGTAGTAAACTTAGACATTAGGAGAACACACTTCAGTATTTGATTTCCCAGGTATCCCAGTCTTGCTCGTAATAAGCGACAGAAACCCCTAAATATCAACGTGGGCGCTTGTTCAGGAATGATCCACTTAGCCGACACGCTGCCTACCACGTTTATCCGTTCGACAAGGCTACTTTAAGGCTAAATTTTTAAGCCTGTCTTTACGCTATGGCAGATAGAAGAATCATCACTGTCACTCGTGATGCAGAGATCTATCACGTTGTCAATATCACCGAATGCTCAGATGCCGAGTCAATCCATCGACGGATATTTTCCCAAGTGTGTTACACCTTTGCTACTATGGGGCCTCTTATTCGATTAATCTCCATCCTTTATCTGTTTAGCTTCAGATTCCTCTAGTTAGTCAACCTCATTTTGAGATCTACCGCACAGAGCTTGGGGGAGTGGCGATCGGAAATGCCTTGGATAGCAATCGTTTTCTCAATATCTGCCAAGAGCTTGGTGATGGAATAGGGTCCCTAAAGTTTATTGTTCAGGATACTAGGCGTTCATCCAACACTCCTATAACATTGGCTACTTTTGATTCGCTTCAAAATGATTTCTGGGCTCAAGACAATCTATCGGA
The DNA here is from genome assembly GCA_016906575.1 of Ceratobasidium sp. AG-Ba. NCBI lineage: Eukaryota > Fungi > Basidiomycota > Agaricomycetes > Cantharellales > Ceratobasidiaceae > Ceratobasidium > Ceratobasidium sp. AG-Ba. The sequence goes on along the minus strand of CP059633.1, from coordinate 944,504 downwards.
TTCGACCGGCAGTCCACTACATAGGACAGATATGAGCGGCGATGAAGCAATGCTCTTCCAACCAGGATCCCACAATCCAACTCTAATAGCTCCGGGTGTAGAACTTGGTAACACTCTTAAGGAAACCCGCTCACCGAATGCCCTCTTGGGAGGTCAAATCAATTCCAAGATGGACTCGCAAAGTTTACAGCAAGGCAAGTTTAATTAGGCTAAACCCAACCCTTTCATATGTGCTGATATTGGTTTCCAAAGCCGGCATCAAGTGGGCCAGAGGCTCGCTCATTGGACGAAGTATGTACAGCCGAGTGTATCACGCCCTAAATATATCTACTGGCGAGATCATGGCCGTCAAGCAAGTGGACCTGCCTCAGTCCGACAGAGATCGCGAAGACTCAAAACAAGCTTTTATTGTTCAAGCTTTGAAGAACGAATGCAGCGTATTGCGAAGGCTCACTCATCCCAATATTATACGGTTTCTTGGATCTGAAAGAACTCTTGATACACTTAGCATGTACGTTCACGAGGAGGCAGCTATATCGTGATTATCCACCTCTGTAGGTTTCTAGAGTATATCCCGGGCGACCACCTGGGAAAGCTGTTGAAAGACACCGGCAAACTTGAAGACAAGACCGTTAGATTCATTACTCGTCAAATAGTTGACGGACTTGCATACCTGCATGTTTCTGGGGTTATTCACTGCGTAAGTGTATCGTCTCGTCATCATGGTAGCTTCAGCTGAGTCGTGTGGTAAAGAACCTAAAATGTAGCAATGTTCTAGTTAGTGACTTCGGCCTTTGCAGAATCTTTGGCTTTAGTGTATCCGAGCAGAAAGGTGAACTTGAACGCAGAAGCAGATAGATATTGCCTGAGCCTTTCTATAGAAAATACTCATGAAGACTACCGAGGCATTAGAATGCAAGGATCGATCTACTGGATGGCTCCTGAGATGATACACGACGAAAATCAGTTCTATGATCCAAAAGTCGACATATGGAGCCTAGGGTGTACCACAACGGAGATGCAAACTGCTCAACGACCGTGGTTGGGAGAGAACGCAATCACGGTTCTATACAAGGTATGTCCAACTTGGACAACCGAAACAGGTATACGGGCTCAACGTTTGGCGAAGGTTGGTGTAGACAAAGAAGCACCGCCAATCTCAGATACTATCTCCTTAACGTCCCTTGGTCTAGATTTTCGACGACAATGTTTCCGGGCGTGAGACAATCCATATTTCAGTTCAGAGCGATCCAAACTAATCCAGTTTGGCTTAGAGATCCAGCTCAGCGCTCTACCGCAGCAGAGCTGTTGCATCATCCCTGGTTAGCTAACAGTGATAGCCCCGGACGAACCTTTAGAGGTTTCAAGGCTATGTGCGACCCCCCTGGTTCACTCGAGAAGAGCCCACACGATTCCAAAAAGGACACCAGCTTCAACATGACTATTGCTCAGAGCAATACCAGCTGTTTGGCGATGCCCCACAGACCAAACGTGTCAGACGGACAAGACTTCATCCCTCACTCCAATCCATCAGTCGAAATAAGGAGCACTATGGTACGTTTACACAGGCTGCAACGCATTTAGGCAAAAATATTGAAGCAATATACTTAGTCTTCAGCCGAGATCATACGACACCTAGTATCACATGGCTGTAAAGATCAAACTATGGATTTGGATTTATCTAGTTGCAGTGAATACCCGATCTCTTCTGGAGGCTCTGGGGATGTATATCGAGGGAAACTGAAGATTGGACATAACATCGCAATCAAGTGCATGCGATTTGTCGATTTGTCGTCTGACGAGAATAAGATACGGAAGGACCTCAAGGTTGGTGCTGTTCATTTTTTTAGCTATATATAACCAACCTTTTCCCAGTATGCTGCACGAGAGATTTACACTTGGTCAAGGCTTTCCCACCCGAATGTATTGAGATTACTGGGGTTGGTCGAATACCGTGGCCAAATCGGCATGTTGTCTTTGTGGATGGACCGCGGCGCAATACGCGATTATCTTGCACAAAATACCTCAGCAGATCGGCTCAAGTTGGTGAGTCGTTTAACGCTAGTTGTTTATAGGATATATAACATCGCCGGTAGTGCGCTCAAATAACTGATGGGCTCTCGTACTTGCACGAACATGGTGTTGTGAGCCATGAATTCCCGCAGCTTTAATACTGCATTGCTGACGCTGGGTACTCACAGGTCCATGGCGACCTGAAAGGAGTGCGGCATTTTGGCAAATTTTTACCATCTACCACTCAGTTCTTAAGCACAGGATAACGTTTTGATATCCGATGCTGGCGAACCATTGCTCACCGATTTTGGTAATGCTGTTTTGCAGGAACAGACACTGCGGTTTACATACACGACAGACCAACTCAACCTTTCGTTGCGATGGGCAGTAGGTAGCTGATAGCTATTGGTGGACTGGTGCTGATGAAAGGCTCAGGCTCCCGAGCTTTTCGACGAATCAGGCTCCCATAGCGTCTGGGCTGATATCTTTGCCCTTGGGATGGTGAGCAGTTTAAATCTACTCGGTTAGGCTGTAAACTCAAGTCTGTCACGCAGACAATTCTGGTGCGAACCGTAACTATTGACGCAGAGTGAACTGAGCTCATAGATAGCACAGGAAGTAATAACCGGCAACGTTCCGTATGCAGAGCTTAAAGATGTTGCTGTGACGCTTGCCATCATGCAACATCGGCTGCCTAAACGCCCTGAGAGACAAATCCCGACAAGGAGTAAATACGGGAATTTTATTTGGCTATTACTAAATTGCTGCTGGAACCCAGACCCAAACAAGCGTCCAACGGCAGTCCAAATCCTACAGCATGTAAGTGCATACAACTCCAATTCAAATACCCCTCCTGAACCAAGCCATAGTTGCGGCTTGTACAACAACGCGACCTGGTTAGCTACTAGGAACGCAACAACGCCCGGGCTGACTACATGAGATTAATAAAAGAAATTCTTCATTTTTGACTCTTTAGCCTGTAGTCCGACGTCATACATATACATATCTCGGTATATACCTATGCGTGCTTGCAGATTAGTACAAAGTCTCGGTAGTGATATCTGTGGTCTCAGTATCTCACGAAGCTGTTCCACAAAAACTCTTGAAAGCATAAACAAAGGCTCCTTCATGGTTTTATTTACCGGCCGACGGCTATAATCCTCAAATTGGATAGCTGGCTCATATACCCATGGTATGCAATCTATCCAGGCAAAAATCCAGGATCCATATATGCGCGCAATCTGTCGGTCTACCCGGCTACTAGCAAGAACAGGAAGGGGTAGAAATGGCCTATATCACCGAGCCTCAACCGCGAGAACGACACACCCCGGGCAAGCTGGACAAGGAGTGGCGCGCCATCCTAAAACTAACTGTGTCGGTCCGCACCGTATCCTGTGGAGGTTGAAGACCGAACAGTTGCCCGCGCAAAGACGTGTTTCGCAGATGGTACCTCCTACGGATAAAACAGCGCTACGCGCCATCCTTCACGCCTTTCTCTCCCCCCCCCCCTTGCTCTACCTGTCCCACTTGTCCGCTTTGCAATTCTACGTACACAAAATCTGATTACCGTAGGACTATGCCCGCTTAGATCCCCAGCATATCAGCCTACCCCGAAATTGAATGTTTGGTGTCCCAAAGATAATACATGAGCATGGTTTCATGACGGTCGTCGCCCTATTGTATCCGGTTCACATAATGTCATCTAATGTCATCCAGTATAGTTGTGGAGCATGCGTGGTCACATAGAAATCTAAAGTTTCCGACAGACTCTGAGACTGGTATAGGTATTATAAAACCCGCAAGATCGGGAACATGGCATTTACGTTATTATGGCTCTCTAGTACTGAATCATATATATCATACTATGATACTGATAGAGAATAACGATGGAGCGGATGTATAGACCGTAGTACACAGGTGATTACCTAACCTGCTACCATATGGGCAGACACAGACAACTTCGGGAAAATGTGACCGTGGTCGCGAGCCTCACCTTTCCCGTGCGGGATATGCACATGACTGGTGCTCACGAGCGCTCACGATTGACCCTGAGGGTCCCCGAGAACCGATCTTCGGGCTTCTGAATAGCACTTAGGGCTCGCTATTGGGGGTATGTGCAAGTTGTGCTCGCCATCTTGTGAGCGTTCGTGACACCACGTGAGCCCGGGCAGATTTGGCAGTGAAATATGATTGCCACAGCCATTCCTACTTGACGTCCCGATTTGATTGAACATAACATTCACCTTGACCACGTTTATCTTACTGTCCCTCTCTCGCTCAGTGTAACATGGATATAATCCAATTTCTCCTAGAGTGCTTGGGTGTGTACGCCGCCACTCGTGTCGCACAGATGGTCTTCAGAGGTTGGAAGTATGGCGCGCACTCGCACTGGATTATCTCAGAAGGGTATATACTCTAGTCCAATCCTCATAACCCATGATTCAAGTCCGAATATGCTTTAGGTTTATGCCAAGGATGGCGTTCCCTTCGTGGACCTATGTTCCATGGTTTGTATATGGGAACAATCACCCACTCAGGGTGAAATACAGCGGTATGTTGACGAATATTTCGCATGTCATACTTTCTAAACCAATATTCAACACTTTCTTGTAGAGTTCAGAAAAGCTGGTAAAGATGGTTACATTCAAGTCTCTGCAACAAAACCCTACATCACTGTATTCCTCGCGGATCCTCAAGCAATCAAAGTCAGGCATAATTTAGTTCTCATGCACTGTATCATTTCTTACGTGCCCCCAGGAAGTGTCTTTGCAGAGGGTACAGTTCATGAAAGACGTAGAGGCCTATGAGAAAGCCGTCGGGCAGTTTGGCCCGCATCTAGTAAGCGCCGAAGGGGATGCTTGGAAACGACAGCGAAAGGTCAATCAAAAGGCATTCACAGAGGTATGACACAAATTACCGGTCCCAACCGCACAAAATAATTTGCTCATTTTGAACAGAGGAATGTTCAGCTTGTGTGGTTGGAGACTGCAAATGTCATGAAGGAACTCTTCGAAATCTGGGATCAAAATAGTGAAGACGTGCGAATCATTCAGATGGTCAGCGTGACTGAAAAGGTGAGTAAAACACAAGCATTTGCATTCCGAACTTTTAGATTATCACTGTTATTAGCTAGCATTGATGGCAATATCTGCTGCTGCCTTTGGTCGTCGTTTGTCGTGGGATAAAGATGAGACTGTACCCGAAGGATACAGGATGTCATTTGAACAGGCATTGACGATTGTATCTGCAAGCCCGTATAGAAGGTATATTAGGATTTTTTTTCAGAAAATCTAATTGAGCTTACGGTTTAAAAGGGCCATAGTACCTACATGGGCTGAAGGATTGAAGAAAGAGTGGCAGACTATGGGCGTGGCTTACAAGGAGTTGATGGTACGCGAAATCATGCAATTTTCGTTCGAGGTCAAGCAAACAAACTCAACAATGATAGAAATACCTGCGTGCGATGCTAATGGAACGTCAAACTGGAGGGAAAACACATCCAGAAGCAAACGAATCGAACGAGTTATCTTCTACGACCGACAACCTCTTTGACATTTTGATCAACGCCAACGAGTCTGAAACACCCGAAACAGGGCTCTCAGAAGAGGAGGTAATCGGTATGTTTTAGATTTCGGTTGCGAGTAGCACATTAGAGCTTAGGCTGAAAAATAGGGAACTCGTTTATCTTCATGTTCGCCGGGCATGAGGTGGGTGCCGGTTAGGTATGAGCCTCCAAGTATGCGGCAACTTACTGTATACAGTCTACTGCGCACGCTCTAGCTTTCGCCTTGGGACTACTAGCTCTTTACCCGGAAGTCCAAGATGAGGTATATGCGCATATCAAAGGCGTCATTGGTGATAGAAAGGCTATGGTGTGTCACGCTGGTTTGTTACAGCAACAAGTTGAAACATTAACGAACACCATAGGATTATTCAGACCTAAACGACCTGAAACTCGTCACGGGTGTTTTCCTAGAGGCTCTTAGATTTTATCCGCCGGTATGACGGCCTCCCAACTGAACACGTAAATGGCTATCACTCAAAACACTCAAACAGGTTACCCAGACACAAAAGATTGCACAAGAAGACACTACGCTTAGCGTGGCACGGCACGGAGACGAACAAACCCGAGAAACACTGTTCATACCGGCCGGAGCCGCTGTATATTTTGCCATCATACCCATGCATCATCATCGTGAGTGATTCGATCAGATGTTTTTCTGTACCGACAAAAAACTCGAATGCTAGCAACGTACTGGCCCGAGCCCGAACGTTTCCGCCCCTCTAGGTTTACAGAAGAATACAACAAAGACGCGTTTTTGCCTTTTTCGGTTGGCCATAGGTCCTGTATTGGTCGAAGGTGAGCGGGGTGAACTGGTTGGAGATTGTAACAGAAGCTGAACTAGTTAATCCTCTAGGTTTGCGGAAACCGAAGCGACTGTCGCATTGGCCATGTTTCTGGCTAGATACGAAGTTTTGATCGATACCGAACGGTTCCCAACCATCCCCGGAGAAAGCGCCCAGGTAAGGCCGCTGCAAACGACTTGGATGACAATTTACATGTCTGTATACAGGCTCGCCAAGCACGACTTTTGAACCCCAGTCATTTCGCAACCATCGCCCCTGCAAATTTAGCTTTGATATTCAAACGTCGGTGAATATGGTTCGATGCAATGTGCGTGGGGTTAGCATGTCTGGCACGTTGGCGTGTACGAGTTGGAATTGTAAACTCAATTCAATACAACGTGATAACCTTAACCTAGAAACTCTAAAGCCTCGCTCGACTAAATTATGAGGTCGCGAACAATACTTCGATCGATCTCGGAATCATCAGTGTGATTGAAGTGTTGAAATGTTGCCACCTCGTGTGTGTCAGATCAAAAGAAAAAAGTTGCCCAAACAAAGCCCGCCGACCCATCCCGTGACATGGTTGAATTATCCTGAGAAACTTTCAAGCTCACGCGAACAGTAGTATGCTTGTAGGATCACAACCACCTCTGGTAGATTCACGCCATTTATACAAAAATACATCTATAAATAATGCGTCTGGAAGCCCAAAATTGCACGAGAACAAGAAACAGCATGATCGCAAACCCAAAAAACAAGAAACCAATTAAGTTAAGATCGTAAGTTTTTCAATATAGGAATGTTCTGTAAAAGGAAAGTGAATAAGTCTACCGCAAAAGGAAAGACTAAACAGAAACTTACCTAAAAGACAAGCGAGCGCCCGAGCGCATTGACGCTCTCAAACAAGACACCCTCGGCTTCACACGCCGCGCGCACCTGTTCGCTCACACTTCGCTCACCGTCCACAACAGTCACACGTCTAAACCCACGTCGACCGGCCTGTTCAAGCGCCCGAACGGTATTCGCACACGGTTGAGTCACAGCAACATGTCGCGCTTGCACATGGAGCAAAAGATCAGGCGTAGCCGTACACCGTTTATTCAACACCAACTCGGACAACGTCGGTCTCAGTAATTCACGAACAACATCCACATGCGCCGAATCGAAATAGTGTAAACGCAGTGAACGAAGGGTCCGGACGTGTTCCTTGAGCAGATCGGCGAGCGCATCGGGTGGAGGAAGGTAGCATAGTTCCAGAACCTCGAGTCGCGAGGGCGTTCGGGTGCGCGCGAGTTCGGCTCGTCCTTTGGCTTTGGCGCTGAGGAGCCACGTGAGGAGTGCGGGGGAGGGAGGTAACCGGCCTCGCCAGACGAGAGCCCGAAGCGAACAATCGGGCGCGGGTTCAGCCGTGGTGGTCGTGTCTCCCTTGAGGGACGGGCGGGGTGTGGGGTTGGCAGGGGTTTCGGTCGAGGGCGACGCGGGCGGGTCACGCGGGAGTTCGCCGTCGAGGATGAGTGTGTCGAGGTTGGGTGCCAGCGCGCGCACAAGCTGGAATACGGCTGCGTGCGCCTCGAGTTCTTCGGGTGTTCGTGGCGACGAGCCGATTGCGTTGTTTGCGTTGAACGCAGGCACGGATAAGACTGGGTACGGTCGTTTCAGGACATGGACGCCGAGCGTCGTGACGTTGGAACGGGTTCGCAGTACATCAGTTACCGTAGGCGAAAACGCATCGACGCGATCCAGCACGACATGGACGCTGGCCAAGAGCGGCAATCGCCCGAATAGTACAGCCAAGTGTCGTTCTGTCAGCGCCCCCGTTGATAGGGGCGACATGCTCCCGAAATGAGATGGGTCGTCGGGCTGGGCGACGACCAAGTTGAGGGAACGAACGAGCGCAGCCAGACTCTTGGCCCGGGCGGACGGTTCGCCACGATCGATCTCTAGGGCGTCGACAAAGGCTTGGCTGGATCGGAGCGAGCGCGGGGCAGGTGCTGTGGGGGTCGCGGCGGCGGTAAGGGCCTTGAGGCGGGCGGCGCGCGAGACGCGGGGGGTGACGTCAGGTCTCGACTCGCGAAGCGCATGGGGCGGGGCGGCTGATGCGGACAGGACGCCGGGTGCGGCGCGTGCGAGTGGGGGAGTGCGTTCAGGGGTACGCAGGAGCACCACTTCGCGAAAGAGGACCTGCTGGGCAAGTGGCGCCCACGAGGTGCAGACGAGCGCTGCGCTGGAGAGCGTCGACGTATCCGGGTGAGGGTATGACGACGAGGGCTGGTACGCAGCCTCGAGAATCTGGAGGACGAGCTCGGGTGCGAGACTGGGCATTTTTGGATGGTTTCTCAACTGACTATTGGAATGAGCAACCTCGAATGAAGTACAGGGATGGAACTCTCACACTCTGGAAGCGAGCTCTTTTATACACTGGCGGTTACTTTGAAAGCCGAAAAAGGATGCGCTGCAGTGAAATGTTAAACCCAGGTGCGCGGACGGTGGCAAATGGATGCGCTGCTGTCTGCACCAGGGCAGGAGATTAGGTGGGGGCTGGGATGTGCATGGGGGGATATTTAATCACGTCAATCGTCTGTCGGCCCCTCATCCCAACCGCTCCGGATCAAAGGCAGGCTAATCGGCATCTCGGTCGTACGCTCTCCTTTCAAAGGAACTTACTGCCGCATGTTGCGGGGCACGTATTCCGCACTAGCCGCTATATGTACTCCCCTTTCTCCATTCGCGCGTTGAGCCCAGACTGGTCGGCGGTTCGGGCAACGACTAGGTCTAGACGTCGTCGGTACCGGAAAATAAACCCCGCTACACAGATCTGCCCGATACATCACAACCACTCCTCGCTCGCCCGACCAATTCGAGTCCCATTTACAATGACATGTACATCACCCAGTTGTACATCTTAGCTGTAACCTAATTACCTGCTGGGCGTCGTGTTGCACCTAGACCATCCTTACTGGCGGGTCGGCCCCAACTCTGCACTCGAGTCTCACGGGCATGGGCACACACCGCGTAGCCCAGACAATTAGGAAACAATGCTCGAGAACCCGACAAGTTCGTTCTATAACCGGGCGCGGATATATACACCTTCGTCGCCCCTTACAATAACCACAACCCGTGATTGCGTAACACAAAGCCACCTCCCATTTCGTCCATCCATGGGGAACAACACTAATTTCACGCTCTATTATAACCTCTCAAAAATGTCTCGTCCGATATTATGCCCACAGCCATCAACGTGACCCGGTCCCCACTCCACAAATCCCTCTTCCCACAGTCCGCCGACCGAGCTCGGACCTACTCCAGCCCCTGTTTGCGGAAAAGTGGCATCATCACCGTCGTCATTATCATCACCGGCATCGCCCAGCACCGCGCTTCGCTCCGAACCGAAACACACGATCGGAATCGTCGGTTCCCAGCCGATCCAATGACCGACGACCGCCACGTCCGCCACACCCTTGAGTACCTCGTCTTCCTCTGCCTCGATGTCTAGCTCGTGGTCGGTATCAATAAACCGCATGATTCGGACTGTCGCCGAGTCTTGCATCCGTTTCCAAATGGCGTTGAGCGTCCGGCAGCCGTCGATGAACCCGCGCGTGAATGCGTTTGTCCAGTCGGTGCGTTGTTGGGGTGTTGGATTCGATGGACCTGCAAATGCGGTCGAGAATGTGCGTAATGTAGGAGGTGAAGGTACGATTCGGATTTTGCGAACGTCGGACGTGTCTTCTTCCTGTTGTTGCACCTGTGCCGGACGAGTCGATGTAGACCCGGACGCTCGTTGGGGCTGAGGATCCCGCAGCGAAATCGTCGCAGTCGCAAGACCTTTACGCCCCTTTCTCGGTCTCGCCGGCACAGAAACAGGAGCAGGAGCAGGCCGAACAGCCCGTTCAGCCGCAGCGGCCTCTTCCGGATTTGCAGCTTGCGCAACAGCCTCACGTCTCCTCCTCGCTTCAAACCACTCTTGAATCTCCTTTTCCTTTTCCTTGGCCCTCGCCACACCCGCCAACGCACACGCCCGTCCAAACGAGGTCCAGCCGGGCGTGTCGCGCGGCATCGGACCGGCGTTTCGATCAATGACGACATGGCGAAGAGTAATCAGTTGACTGAGCAGTCTTCCTATTGCTTGTTCGGCTGACGGAGCAGGCAGCGAGGTGGTTGATATATCAAGAAATTGGAGGCGTGGAAATGATTGTTGGTTTGGCGTTGAGAGGTAGGGCGCGACTGGTTTTGCTGGGACTGAGATTCGGAGCGCGGTGATGTGTTGGCCGATGGGCGAGGTTGCGAGTTCGGTGAGCACTTTGAAGGAGAAAAATGCCTATATTTTGGTTTAGAGTTAGAAAAATGAATAGGAGTCGGACGTACCAGTGGTTGGGCAAATTGGATGTGCGCTTTGTAAGAGATCGTGTCTTGGGTTATGGATAGAGTTTCAAGGTGGCTTTGCGCGGTAGCCGGCCATTGGCTGAGTTGCACGATCGACGAGTCAAAATATGCGCCCTGCAAACAGAGAATGTCAAATGAATTAGACTCGGTGACAGGGACGAGGATCGGCGCGAGAAGTGGGGGGGGGAACTGTCAACAGGCAAAATATGCTGTGAATAGGCGCGCTGCAAGAGGGGGTTTCAGCCACCATCGTGCATTGCACCGGCATTTGCCGAGCATTGACGCCCGTGAGCCGACAAAACATGGGTTATAATGCCAACCATTCCTTTGAAAGGTAGTTTTTTCCAACAACATCGTATTGTTCCATCAGACAAAGATATGGAAGAGCACCGGGACGTACTTTGAGAAAAGGGAGGTATGTCGCCTGTTTTACGTACGGCCTAAACCTCAACTGTAAACTCTTCAAATCCATCCTCGGCTTGACAAATATGTCATTTAGATGCTCCGGGCCGTACGTTGTTCCCACACAAAGCTGTAGGATGGGCACGTTTGGCAAGAGTCCAAGCAGATTGGCGACCAGATCGGCATCGGCCGTCCATGTTTGTATGCTGAGCGATCGGACTTGACTGCCCGGATTGTACAAGTCTTTGTCTTGCTGTTTACGTTTGAGAAAGATTTGGTATAGTGCCAAGACGGCTGGTGGAGTGTGGATGACGATGTGCTCGAAGATTTGGTGGGTGGGGACCGGTGAGCGTGGGAGGGCCCGACTGAGATTCAAGACTGTTCGTTGTCGGTCGATTGGGGGTACATGTGAAAGAATAGTCACGTAGATGTCAGAAGGAAGATCCGAGAGATGCAGCATGATCGTCTAGGCGAGCCGTTGGGGAAAGTCTAGCGTTCAACTTCAAGAGCGATCTAGTCAAAGTCGTCTATATGATTACGTGGTATAATTATCTATCGTATAGCAAAGACCTATTCTAGCGCGTTTTCGTATCCATCTGGGACCGGCACAAGGATTATGACAAGAACAGAATAGAAGGACTCATCGTGATGACCTTATTGCACGTGATCTTTCATGAAAGCCACCTGATTTCAACCACCACGTCGGGAACGCACAACACCGGACTCAAGACTTACTCAAGACTTACTCTAGACTTAAGATTCTTCTCGGATCCCCACTTAGAACCCAGATTTGCTGATACAACTACCGAAGGATTTCCCGCTACAATCAGGATCGCTTCAAAAACAGCAACTCGTTCCCAAGCACCTCGCACGTTTGCACTCATGTTCGCTTCAGCTCATTCTTCTATCTGATAGACATCACACCCGATTTTGAACGCATCAAGTCATCAGCTGTGATGATCCTACACTCCAATCTCTCCGCGCGGGCTAGTCTGTCTCGGGTTACTCTGGAACTCGAGCTGGGATCCATGACCTCACTATGCCCCTCGAAATCCATTTAGAGATTTACCCGACCAAATACCTAAATCATGTAACTTTTACTCGGTGCAAACGCTCGCCCCAAAGGGCGATTCTAATGATTAAGCGAATACCAGTGAATGCCATCGATGGTTCCTTTCGGATGTGTGCTGGACCGATGGTATTGAATCATAATACAGTTGAGAGCAAGCGCAGATTGACATTCCGAGCATTAAACGCAGGCCATGTTTATTCTAATACAGTAGGAAGGCCATTCAGTCCGAGAAGGGGCCGATTTTCAGCTGGGTTATCCCTAGATTGAGTCAAGCGATTTACGTAGGGACCGTAAGCCAGGCATTTTGGATCACCATACTCAAGTCTTTGTTAGGTAGTGGGCCCTGCGTACTCTGTCACCAGCCCTAGCACGGCGAGATGTCATGGGTCTTGCCGTTGAACGAGTTTGCTGGTTGATAGTTACCCCTGCAATATGGCTTCTTGGTCTGGCCTTTAGCTCCTTGCATCCGGATGAAGGTGCCATAAATGGTTTATCTTTGGACATCAATCGTACTAAATCGAGCCCACATAACAAAACGCACATAAATGTCAAAGCAATCTTTCCGTCCATAGCGCACTTCCATTCGGTTGCTGGCGCAAATACTACAGTTGCTTATGGCTACTCATCATCGACTCGGAGCCAACCTCGCTTCTCCTCATAGCACCATGCTCATGAGAAGTAGATTTCATTGACAGCACCCCGTTTACATCGACATCTGCGTTACGCATGGTATTCGCTCCCCGTCTTATCTTGCTTTCGGAAATTGGTTCCCGCCGAAATGACATGCCCCAGAGCTGTCGCGGAACATATATATCGGGGGGTCACTTTTGTGATTGCCATGCTTGCACTGATCATTCGACACATCTATCGCATTCTCGAAATCTTATCGCATTGCAGCATCACCCCTTGCATCAGTGGTGCAGAGTTTTATTGGCCCTCTTGGATCATAGCTCAACGAATAAGGCAATGACTACCACGCCGTTTAACCTGACCCTCGATTCAGCGAGATGGTGCATTCATGCGCCTCCCTAGCATCTATATTTTATGTTCTATTCGCTCCCTCCTTAATGCCATAACCCCAAAACTTTGTCCGGCCGACCAGAGCCGTTGACGGACGAGGATTTGGCGCAACCAACTGCACCTTATGCGTATCTCTACTGCCGTGTCAACCTGTTTGGAGAGAATAAAAAGCAGACCCGATGGACGACGTACTGCATCCCTCTCCTGCCTTTCATTGCTCTATCAAACTTGTTAACCAATGGCTTGCTGCCCTGGACATCGTACTAATAATGCTGCGGAGTCTTTTACCAGGCTGAAACCTAGCCCAGCTGAGGCTACGTCGACTCCAGCATGGTCCACTACTTCAAGCTTCACCGAGGTCAACGTTCAAAAAGGTCTCGGGGACGGCTACTGGATTGCTGCCTTTCCCTTCCGTACGGTCGTCGACGAGAACGAGGGCCCCGTTGGCCCTGAACTTTTGGGGTCTGGCCTTGGCTACGAGAAGGATGGCCAACTCGTGCCCAGCCAATTGCGCATGTACAAGAACCCATATCATGACATTAAAAAGTGAGTTTTTGAAATATCTCTGCTGGCTCTCGATTAATGTCTGCATCGAATCCAGCCAAATTGTGCCCCCAAACCAATGGGAATACACCGTTATCAAGGAAGTCAACTATGCGATCGCGTCCGTCTACGGAAACTTTCGCCCCAAGTCGGGCTTGAATGACAGTAAGTGTGCCTGGCAATTCTTCGCCCACACTGAATTGAGACATGGCACCAAGTTATTTTCTGTCACAATTATGGCCCAAGTATGGATAATGTGCGTGTGTGATTGAACCATCTTCCGCATATAGTTGGTCTTATAGTTTTGTATAGCTGGATGAGCAAGGCGGTATTGTTTCGTACTTGGTCAACCCCGGTGACAAAACCAAAGGCAATTGGGAGTCGAAGGAGATCGGTCGATCTCCTGCGATGCATCGGTATGTAGCTGCCGAGCACTGTTATATCACAGCTGATTCACTATCTGTCCTTTTGTCGGCCAATTAAAGCCTCTTGAGTAAGTGACTTACATCTGTCAGATGCATGACTTGACTTGTACATTCTAGCTGGACGGTTCACTCAAAAGTATGAAGCCGAAGTTATGGGATTCCCAATTATTCCTGCATCAGGAGACCGAGAAAACCCGGCCCCAATCCTGCATTGGAAAGTTACTGCGCGAGAGGACGACGAGTTCCGTACTCCCAAGACATGGACGGAGACTAAGCCTCTGTCAGGAACATTCCGGCTCATCCATGAAGTATATCCTATTCATTCACCTGGTGGACTTGACAAAATTCTCGTTGCTGGGCGCGAGGGGGTAAGCCTGATATGGTTCGATGCAAAGACTGAGCAATGGCGCTGGGAGAACATCGGCACTGGTCTCCCACAGGAACGCAAGCCTTCTCGGAACCCTTACTGGGGGTCTGGGTCTGTTGCTGCCGCTCGTGTAGGCAATGATAGCGTCGGCTATATTGCAAGCTGTGAGGTGGGCCAACCATCAGCGGCAGTAGAATTCTATAAGCTTAACGGGCTTGTCTAGGCATTCCACGGCAATCTTGTATCGGTCTATGTCAAGCCCCCTGGTACACGTCCTGACCAGATTGTGACAAGCGAGCACTGGCGTAGGTTTGTGATCGATGACTTTGGTCCACTCAAGGAAGACCCAGAAGAAAAAGATAGTGAGTACATACTTGTTATAGATATGGTATTTAATGCTTGTGCGCAGGAACGGGTACAATCCACAATGTCACATGCGCCGACCTGGACGGATCTGGAGTCGACTCGATCATTGTTGCGTGCATGGGATATCGTGAGTAACAGTTTCTTCTGGTCCAGTAAATGAGAAGCTAACAATAGTGTACTAGCCGATGGCAAGGGTGAGAACACATGTGAATCTATGCGCGATAAACTCTTACGTTTCCATAGCTGCCAATATGGGCACATACGTTTACAGACCCGTTGATATTCAGAGAGGCTACTTCATTCGCTACAAGATCTCTGATGCCTCTGCTGGGCGAATCGTGGTTGCCGACTTCCGGTGTTCTGGGACTTGGGATGTTGCCACGATCTCCTACTCAGTGCCGAACTACCTCCAAACTGACAACCCAGCCATGCGCATCATGCTCAATAATGTCAAACAGACGCGTCACACAATCAAGGCTCAGAAACTTGGAGACGAGATGATGATTCGTGTACCCCGTGCCAAATCGACGGATCATATTAGCGAGATGCCGTTCCTGGACATTGCTGGCAAGAAATTGTCGATTGTGGTACTACCTCCACACAAGGAGTACATACTCGGGGAAGCATTCAAGTACATGAAACACGATTATGCGGCGGATGGTGTCAAAGTTATCAATGGTGGGTTGCGCCTTCTCGAGCCTAAGTATAGATTTAACTTGCTCTACGTTAGGTGAACTATCTTGGACTGAAGAAGACGGAAAGCAGGTGACGAGGAAGATTGATGTGGCTGCTCAACAAGCTGCTAGCATGATCCCCAAGTCTCGTATTGTCAAGGCCGGCTCGAATGGGGCTATCTTTATTCGCTTAGCGTCGTCGATGCAAACGTCAATGCCAGGCCTGAAGGTTGACAATATGGACGATGTCGCCACAATCAATACCGTACCTTTCGGTACCGATTCGGCCGTGCGAGATATGGTCTTCCCGTGGGTAGCATGCAAGGACCGAGATTGGGCTCTTCCGGGTGGTAGGTACTATCCACCGTTGGACAAGTACAGAAAATCAATTCCATGTTTTTAGAATTCGATTGGCCATTCTACAATCTAGTCGGCTAGTTAGTAGAACCTCTCATAGCCTCCCGGATCGACATTCTTAACTAACTTGCTGTAGCCATATTTTATATGATGACGATTCGCTCACCAACTTCTGCCATATCCAAGCTTGGACGCTGGTTAGTACATCCTGAGATGATTAAACGGCACAGTGCTTACAGTTCATTTTTCAATAAAGGGTATCGGTCAAACGGTGAGTCGCAGACAAGCTTCATTCATTCCCATTGAAATTACACCGCTTTCAATAGGCCGCTTTCCACAACCATGATAAGAAATCGTTCTGCGAGATCCACGCATGCATTATTAATGGGACTGGGCGAGGTGGCATGGTAGGGCGTATCTTATGTCTGTTTCCGCTTTGATTAATCGTTATCAAAAGTGGTGGGCCAAGAACGAAGACGGCGACAAGTATCTGGGCTCGAACAAAACAGAGATGGATCCAAGTAAGCTCGATCAATACGCCGATAAAGTTATTGTCGGCGATATGATGGAACACGGCCCACTCTGGTAAATACCCCGTTTCACTGTGATGATGCGGTAATCCTTTACTCATACCAATAAAGGCGTATGGATGCCGATAAACGTCCATTGCTCCGGCCTAATGATACTGTCGACTATCCGTATCACGCTTGGCTTGCCGGTCGCCGTGAGCCTGATTCTCCTAATGAAGCGTTTGATGTTTGGCTCGCGTGAGTGTCGACGTAATATCCAGGTCTTTTCCAACTATCTGACCATACAATTTCGATTAGTTTCGAGTTCCCATCGACAGAATTTCAAGAAGGCTTGTCTCGGTTCAACGGCTGTGCAGCTTGCGGCTCATGCAAGTGAGAATCACCCAAATCGTGTCTCGTAATATCGAGCGAAGTGTAGTTGTAAAACTTGAATCAAATGAATACGAAGACTCTTAAGCCCCATATTATTTCTTCTTGTCCACGAGTAACGAGCTAGAATGTTTTGGTTGATTGAAATCGTTTCTCAGTCAGGCGGGATCCTATATGCATGCATACATGGACATCCTCGGTACAAAATTGACCGCGTGATTGACCGTAAAATCGAATAAGTAAACAGGTTTATGAGGCAATCAGCATTCTCAGTTTTACTAATGTTTATACGGGGTGCTCATGAAATGACATTAAAGCAGCACTACTTCACGCTATATATAGGAGTGCACTAAGTCCTACTGAGCGGAGGGCATTGCTTCTTGATCTAATCAAAGCGTCTTGCGTAAAAATGAACCATGTGCATAACTCAGCCTGTTTGCTTCGAGTTCATGGGCGCTTCAGTGTACACACTGAGCCTAGCATACCTCATATGCTGGGGAAGTCAGGACCACCGTAGACAAGCGACCCAGACTACGACTACGAAAATTGTCCCCACGAAAACACTCTGAGCGGCACTAGGGTCGTTTAGATATATAGTGTAATCACCACTCAAATCCTCAATTTCGATGCCAACGAAGGGAGGTAAGGGGATCAAAGAAATGCAAGGCCAAGGGTCACGTGCACATGCGCCACCTTTTTTCATCCATATTTCATGTCCTACACGAACACACGGTCGAACCGGATATAAGAGACACAACAAAACAGACAGACAGACAAAAGACAGGCGTGGGACTGGGGTCACGTGGGCGATCCAGCTCTTTTTCTTTCAGCTGGGTACGCATAGTGCTTCCTTGGCAGGCTACATCCCATTGTTCCACCTCAATCTGTTCCTTATCCCGTACGAATGTGGTACTTGCAAAACCATAAAAGTTCCAGGATTACAAAATCAAACGGTAGAGACCTTGTACAGCAACCAACTAACAAAGATGAGAACGATTGCCAAATACATAAGCAACCTGCTAATAGCGTAGTCTCCTGGCTTCTCCTCTAGGCCGCGCCGAATTTCTTCAAGGAGCTGGAGGCTCTCTATGGTCTTGATGTGTGAGTCCCCTAGCACGCGCCTCTGACTATCGACCACAGTTGATATCAGAGATTCCGCTTTGCGTAGTTTGCCAAGATGCCTAAGACTGGAAGCCAACGAATGCATGACCGACAGAGTTTTGGGGTCATCACTTCCCCATACTCGCTTTCCGACTTCAACGGCCTCTTGGTAAAGTGCCTTCGCCTCCGCCCACCGCTCCTGCTTCGACAAAGTCATCGCCAAGCTGCTCATGTCCTGCAAAATAATTTTTGGAGGGACATATGCTCGTTTATTTGCCTCGACCACTTCTCGCTGCAGTATCTCCGCTTCTGTCCATCTTTCTTGTCCCGAATAAGTTTCTGCTAGGTTTCCTTTGGACAATAGTGTATACGGGTGTCCGCTCCCCCACACCCGATACCCGGATTCAAGAACTTCTTTTTGTAGCTTCTCTGCATCTGCCCATCGCCCTTGTTTTGAGTACGTCTTTCCAAGATTGCCCATAGCCATTAGAGTAGCCGGGTGCTCTTTGCCTTGAGTTTGCTTCTGGATTTCGACCACTCCTGTCAAGAGAGCCTCCGCCTCGGCGTGTCTTCCTTGCGCTCCCTGCACCTTCGCCAGACCATTGATGACGTCAAGGGTGCCTGGGTGTTCACTACCCCATATAGCTACAGCCATTTTGACGACCTCTGCCTGAAGAACCTCCGCCTTGTCCAATCGATCTTGACGGAAATACGTCTCTCCAAGTGCTGTCATAGCTTTCAGAGTCATTGCGTGCTGGTCTCCATATACTCGCTTTGCACTCTCAAGTGACTCCTCCGCGAGCGCCTCCGCTTCCGCCCACTTTTCCTGTTCCCCGTATATTGTTGACATTTGTTCGATATACCTGAGGGTTTCTGGATGGTCATCCCCCAACTCTTGTTTAGCGACAGCGAGTGTTTCTTGTATTATTGCCTCGGCTTCAAGGAACTTTCCCTGCATCGAATATGCGCCTGCAAGGTTGCTAGCCGCTCTTAGCGAACGAACGTGACCGTTGCTGCGCACACGTTTCCCTATCTCGACCACTTCCCGAAATAATACTTCGGCCTCTTTCCATCGCCATTCCAACCCGTACGTTTTAGCTAGACAGCTCATGGCCGTCAAAGTCTCCGGGTGCTCGCTCCCCCACACCTTCTTCCCGACCTGGAGTACTTCTCGCTGCAAAGACTCGGCTTCCCTGGGTCGACCTTGTCGGAAAAGTGCCAAAGCTACTCTCTGGGTACTGAGCAGTGTATAGGGATGGTGACGACCAAGTGCTTTGAGGTTGGCCTCGTTCTCAGCCTTTACTAGTGGCTCTCCATCTTCTATACGTCCGTTCTCCATATATATTGTCCAGAAACGTCCAGCGAGTCGTGGCCGACGTTTTTCTTGACCCGGCAAGCTATCAATGTGGCCCAATAATATCCGACGGTACACCAAGTCCTCTTTTGTTTCCTTGTACTCGATTACGGACCAGGCAAGTAAAGACGCCGTACAACCCCGTATCGTGGCGGGATCAGTGACCACCGTACGAGCCCAACGCTGCACCAAAGGGTGGATTGAATATGAGCGGCCGATAGGATCATATGTGATCAGAGAGTATGAGGCCAAGTTGTTGAGGGTGCGTAGGAAAGTAGATTTGTTCCAGGTACCATCTACGAGCGTAGTAAAGTTGGTTAAGAGTTCTGCGGCAAACTGCTCGGCCCTAGCTTCATCGGCTGTCGGCGTCAAGGGACTCAGTCCATCTCGGAGGCCCATTAAAGCGAGTCGAAATGTATCCTCCAGAATGTGGTCATGATGCATGAAGGCCATTACGTCGAACAGGCGCCCTGCAAGTGGTGTGAGCTGTCTGTAGCTGAGTTGCCAAGTCGCATAAACCGTCCGCTCATAGTCGTCTATTTTTTGCACCTCGTCTGCATACTCCTCCAATAATTGTCCTTGGCTCTTTTGGTACATTTCGAGGTAGTCTTTAAGGCTACATGTATGCGTGCGAATATATGCGCCAGCCTGGACGATCGCTAGTGGAAAATATCCCATGGCCTACGTGTTTGATCTTGTCAAGGGGTATATCATGTTGTGACTTGAACAACTTACTCGTATGAGCTCATCCAGTGTTGCTTTATCACTATCGTTTGTTAATCCAGCAGCTTTGTTGAGCAGCTCCCGTGCCTCTTCGTCGGGCATCGCTGTAACTTGGCATGCAGCGTCCATGTCGTGAGCCAGGTTTACCGCACCACGATTTCGAGTCGTAATGATAATGCTGCCGTGCGGCGATGGGGGGAAATAGCCACGTAAATTAATCGTTATGTCGTCCGCATTGTTGTACACCATCAGCCAGTTGCCGTGTATATTCGCTAGCCAGGTAAGCGCATCATCAGCAGTTTCGCCCACGCCCCTTTCGCGAGCAATAGATATAAGATCTGCGTTGAGAGTGTTTGTAGAAGTGCAGTCGATATAGAAGACGTATTGATAGCTACCAGCAAGAAAGAATTTTAAGTAGATTCGTTTGACTAAACCCACCATGACTCACTCGTTCTTGTATAATTCTACAAATTTCAGCGCCAACTGTGTCTTGCCAACGCCGCCTAGCCCATGTAACACAAATATACGACGCTGCGCTGCTTCACCCCCTAGATATTGACTCATTTTACTTAGCTGCTGCTCACGCCCAACGAATAATGGTGATGGTGGAGGGCATTGTCTTGCGAGGTTGTTCTTCAGTGGACTCGGAATTGCTGTACCTGTATACCAGTTGGTTCATTTCCAGCAGCATACTTATGATTGTATGCCCACCAAGGTATCCCGTTGGCACGCTAGCATCACAATTTGTTAAGCTATTCACCAACGCGGCGACCATGGCGGTGCTCTCTTGTAGCCTTAAATAGGCTTGAGCATTTCTAGTCCCTCCCGATCGCTTGTCCCAATCTATCATGCGGATTGCCTCCATGCCCTGACCTACATAAAATCTAAAATAGATCCCTGGACGATGCATAAATCGACGAGCCATTTCTTGTGCTACTCGTTCAGGCTGTTTTGCTAAATAATACATATCAGTACCATGCGCTATCGACCACGAGACAACGCACCGGATACTTCGCTCTGCCTAGCACCTATACTGGCAATGCATCCAACTTGCCCATCCTTAAATATGTTCACCGTCTCATCGAGCAATTCTACTGTTGGGCTGAAATCTCCGAGGCCAATATATGTTGACTTGATTCCCCCAGGTTCGATGACTTCTGTAGGTTTGAATAGTCCAGGAACGGCAAAGGTCGCGCACACAGCTTCGACTATAGTGCAGTCCGGCAAGCTATTCGCCACGGAGTCGTAAGTGCGTAAGCGTACTGGTACCCCAGCCCTCATTCCACTCTCGGGAGACACGCACACCATACTGGAATGTCCATCAGCTCCTACATTTCAATAATCGTCTCCAAAACTCACACTTTACACCCTTGCGAACCATCAGCGCGAGGGTCTGCCATACGCATGTCAGGCTCAAAGCCGCAGCTCTTGAGCATGCGTTCAATCGCGCTTTTTAGTCTAGTCGCCTTGAACACCTCCTTGCTCAATAGCTTTCTCTCCGAGAATGCGTCATCCATGATCGCTATGCAGTGACGTTTCGCTTCTTCAACCGATAAGTCGAGCCTCCCGAGCAGAACAACCAGCAAACTGCAAGAAAAATGTTAGCCCATATCATTGGTATACCAATGAACCGCGCTCGCCCTGAAAATCCAGCGCCCACCATCAACTTGAAATACTTGGATGGCTTGGGTGGTTCCGACAAGCCTAGCTGCTTCTGTACGCCCTTCATTACTTCTCCGACCACCTCGATGGTCGCCAGAAGTGACGCTATACTTCCAGCATCTTTGTTGGAATCGTCAGCTGTCCAAGCTAAAATGTATCAGAATCTATACAAAACCGACTTACCGCAAGACAATGCATTGATAACTTCATTTTCACTCAACGGGCTTGCAGTAGTCATGACAGCTATCCAGGTGGTCGCCGTGCGAGTAAGGATATGGATTCTACAATTGGTTTACCCCTACACAACTTGACATCAAAAATAACTCGTGCCGGGTGGCAATGGTTTTATACCTTATCCGGCCATCATCCGTGGAATACAAGGGGTGCCGGGCTCGACAGGCCGAATACAACGTAACCTCAAGTTATCGGAGGGTTCAAGCCCGGATTAAGAACTTCCGATGTATGTTGTTGGTTGCACCTATATGCGCAAAGGAGCTTCCCTGGATTACCATACATATGTGCGAGTGGCTATACGAACCGAGCAAGGTAAATATGACCGATATTGCTGGGCTGCAAGGGTCAAGGAGCTGTCGGAATGCCTGCAGACCGGAAAACGCCCATTGGACGAGGCCGGCTCTATCCCGATAGCCCATACAAATACCTTTGACTAAGGAACACACGTCATGAAGGTCACAGAGATAAGCCTACAGTCTTTTTGTTTGGGAGTACGAGGCAAATACAATGCAGACTTACACCAGGGTACCATATGGTACTTGTGGTAGGGTAGAAAAGCACTTACCGCTATGGTTTGCATGACCTTCCAGCCGTCAGTAGAACTATATCTTCCGGCCGCATACATTACTATGTCACGCTCTGCTCTCCACAATAAGCTTACAATGGAAACCAATTCACGTCTACCAGATGGCAAGCATGGAATCCATGTTTGGTGCGTTTGATCCAACCTTTATAGTGCCAGAACGGCATGGGTAATCTCTAGATTACGCTGAAACATGCAGCGGTATGCAATTAGCACAAAGATTAAACTATACCTTACACAGTTTATTCCAGATCTTTACCCACAGGAAACCATAAAATCATTACACACAACTCTTAGACATCGTGCTAGCCTGTTTGAAGACAAGCGCCATGGATTGCAAACATGTGTAAATACACAATGGTGCTTTACAGTTCACACTAAGTTAATCATAAAAAACAAAGTCTAAACTGAAATGAGCAGGCTAATTGCACAAAAAGTGGTGTTCGAAACACGTCATGCAGATACTAGTACAACTATTTAAAGTACGCTACTAAAAGAACTGTCCATAATGCTAGTATAAACTCCCAACGAATAGCTACAGATTTTTCTCCCACAACCTCCAATCGAGTGCCGATCCCAATGCACGCTCAACCGCAGCCACATCCGAGGTCGGCAATCCGCTGAGTCTGCCCCACGTAGCGCTCGTGTACGCCGCGTCGATCAGGAACTTTTGAGCCAAGACAAGCGCGCCTAGCAACATCTGGCGCGGATCGGCGAGCTCGGGGCCCGGCCCCGTCGCTGGGCTTCTCGACTTGGATCGTTTGGCGTAAATGTTCCCACCGTCCAGTTGAGGAGGCACGGCGTAAAGCGGAGAAGGCGGCGGAGAAATCGGCGTCTGCACGCGCGCTTCGCAGGCACTTCGGGCGGCAAATCGAGCCCGAGTGATATATGAGATGGCGAGCTTCAGGACGCCACTCGATACCGATGCGCGCCTGATGAGCTCGGTCGTGAACCAGTGGAGGGTGGGCGGGTCGATGGGAAGCGATCCGGCTATGGGCATGCACACGGCGACGTTGGGTCCATGTGGCAAAGAAATGGGCGAAACAGGAGGAGAAGTGTGATAGTATACTGAGATTAATAAATCATATGCTTGTTCTGTTGCACAGCGATCAGATGTTTGTGTTGGCTAAGCCGGCTGAAGCGATTACTCACGAACGAAGGCCGAGTGTGCATGTGGTGAGTCAATTGGGAAAGGTATCGAAGCCACTTCATCAAACTCCACAGACGCGTTTCTAGAGCGAGGAGGGGTTGGAGGCAGGGCCGGGTGAGAAGAACGGGAAGCAGCCAAGTCACAGTCGATTGTAGGGGGGACAGAGAAGCTATGCTTGTGAGAATATCGAATTGGGTGTGGGCTGGGGTCGGGAGTGAAATAATATCCAGCACCGATCGGTCGTCGAGGAGAGGGTTGGCGCTCCGAATAAGTCGACTCATAGGTGGGATACAGGTACTGAGCCTTTGCCGGTTGCGGCCAAGCCTGTCGCGAGGAAGACACAGATGGGACACTCTCAGACGATCGCGACGAGCGCATGCCAGACGTCGGGGTCACCGATCGAACACGAGACGTGTACGGATGCCATCGAGAAGTGTCGCCACTCGAACGCGGTCGGACGGTCGGAGGCGTCACTGGCCCACGGTAGATCCTTTCAGAACCGGTGTATGGAGGCGTCAAGTATGCGGTAGAATACTCCATGCTGGGTAGTAAAGACTGGGGAGGATGAGATGCTGGGTTAAATAAAGACGGTGATAAGTACGCGCAGTGTTTCTTCATTGATCCAAGGCAGGGTACGCACCGAGAAGAACACAGGCCCACACCGAAAACGAGTGATGTTGGCGCCACTTGGCTATGCGCTGGTGACAGACGGGGAGAGCAGAGCGGTCGATGCAAACAGTGTGATGGGTATGGTCATTCCCGGGCGAAAAAGTCGGCGGACGGGGCGGCCACTGAAGACAGGGCCTGTGGCATGGAGACTATAAACCTGGGCTCGAACCGGGGTGTTTGCAACACATGGCCGAATGCAAGCAGCCCGGACGCCCCTTTGTCACGCCGTTCCCGAGTAGGGTCGAAGCTGTGCGCCTTGAGGCTTATCCAGGACTCTGTGCAAATGCGCTGGCAGATCACTGCGAGATCCCCAGAACCGTAGCGCTGTACCAGCCACGCATGGATTGGTGCGCAAATAGCGCGCTCGCAACGGATGTCGCCTCCGGAAGACAGAAGCCCCCAACCGGATAGATTCCATGCATTGCGTCACGTTTTCTCTGCTCATAAAAAGACACAACCCACGTAACAGAACATGCGCGTGCATCGTGCAAGGCGAGGCAACACGCTGATGCGATTCGTCGGTTCGACAGGTGTTCAGGGAACGCACAGCCTGTCCCACTTTTGCCCACACATCAACCCATTTATCTCCCCCGGCCGATGGTTCGGTCAAAACGGATCCTGTTGGATCCATCAGCCCAGAAATCAGCCGAGTGACCCGCCCATCGTCGTCGACTCGACATGAATGGATGGTGTGCTTATCTGTTCTTGCACACTTCCATCGAACAGATTCAGACAGTTCTCCGAACAACATCATAGGCGCTGCCAACCCCATTGATGAACTCTAGAACGTGCGACACGCCCATCGTTTGTGGCTAGATAACAGGCCTCGCCATTGTCATTGCGGCTTTGCCAGTACGGATCGAACCACCTCGATCGCTCCTCTGCACCGCTCAAGAACCACATTCATTCGGAACACCAAATTGAACAGCGCCAAGGGGTGTGCTAGGCACAATCACTCTGAGCGCCAAACTCTGTCCAGTGTCTATATACGCAATGCAAAGGCTCGATCAGATGAACGGCTCCAATAAATACGGCGTAATGCACACGACCATAGCCGTCATTCAAAGAATCCACTATGCCATTGCAAGATTTAGCGCGAGCCGCGTGGGATATCCTCGAGATGTGAACTGAGATCAGGGCGTCAAGAGGCAATATTAGTCTATACATTTCAGCGAGAGCCGGTGACGTAGCGCTAACAGCTCCCGCCAATAAAAACCCGAATTTTCATAAAAATTCACCCCATCTTGTTTTACTATGCGATGCTAGAAGTATCAACTCAGATCCTGAAGTATTTTCAGCCTCGTGTCGAGCAGCGTGTCCTTATACACATGTTTATGGCGGGTGAAATGAGTTGATCACTCTTGCCTCGTGGTCATTCAAAACGTGTTGTTTGCCGGCTTAATTAAATCATCCCATTTACCAACAGTTTACCTCAGCTTGTGGCGAATTTCAATCCTGCCGTCACCACTGAAACCCGCAAATCGTTCCCTCGCAACCGAGATTCGGGCCTGCGCAAAACCATGGTTGCTATCGTGCCAGTCTCAGAATGATCGGCCAGTGCTATATTAAATTAAGAAATAATGCGGCCGTGAGAGTGGTTCTGTGTACATATACGAGACATATTTCCAGTTATGATCTGACATGCCATATCCGTATAGCCATGATGTGATTAGACGCACCAAACGCATGAATTTGCTGAACGACCCAGCGGCAAAAAAAAACGTCATTCTAGCGAAACAAAGCCTAAACAAAGGGCCGAGTTGGCCACCTCGTTTGATCTACACCATGTTTCGTCCCTACAGCGAGCGACGTAGAGTCTGACAGCTCGTCCCATCCAAATCATCACCCTCGTTCCCACCAGGTACAACCCAATTCACCAGAATTACGCAACACATCTTCAGCCAATTTAGTGCGCCACCAAAAGTGGGATCGGGCGCTCGTGAAAGAAGCCAAGAGACCAATTAGTTCGGATCCGCCGGCGACTCCATCACCACTCATAATTCACCATGATCAAGTCTGTGGGGACTCTACTCGGATTAGCTAGCGCAAGCGCCCGCAATATACGCTCACCGACTACCAGACGGCGGCTTCCAGTCGGTCAAGGCACATCCAGAGGTCGGGGAGTCAAGACCGTGTAGGGCGTGACCGAATTAGTGACATTTGCCGTCCTGGCCATGTCGCCACCGAGGCCGGCGGCTGGCCGAAAACAGCGGGGCTGAGTGATTTAGGCAGTGCCACTGAAGCCGGTGGCACATCGACTGCGATCGTGACAGAAGCTTGCGGCCTCCGGGGTGATGCCAAGTTTGAAGAATACTGCAGAGCTTGCAGCTGGTCTGGCTCGGCAGTTGGTGATGCGGCTGCGGCTGACGTTTAGCGACGCAGCCTGGGATGCTGTGAAGTTAGTGTACGGTCCCATGTCAAACAAGCATATGGATCGATTCAAGTCCAGTGCCATGGAAAATTGGGTACATAGCCTAGGTTGAATGAGAATATTCCAAGTTGGGCGAGTCATTCGCCTCGATTCAGGAGCTGATTTAGGCCAGGAGTGAATCGAGGGCTAAAGAACGCCGGACAAATACCGCCAAACAATTGCCCGAAACAATTAGATGCACAGCTTGTGCTGGACTGGACACAGTGCGGGCGTCTCTTCGGTCGCAATCTAACAGAATCCAAGCTGTGATATGGTCTTATAGGAAATGCTTGATATGGACTATGCTGTCGGGTTTCAGCTTTACTTGTTCATTTGAGCATCATGTACATTGATAAAGGAAGTTATGAAATAGTGTACCAGTTTGTAGTTCTACTCTAGTGATAATTTGAGTACCACAACACTTTGACCAGGAACGTTAAAAGTAAAGGTTTTGCCAGCTGCAAACGGCACTTCTTTCGGGACCACTGTGTTCGGGGACGAAGGTGTATTCATAACTAAGAGGTCACTATGTCAGCCTTGTAGAATTGGGCGACTCATGTTTCACCTACTGGAGTAGTCGCTATGCGCGAGGACTGTGGCATTTGCGTTGGGGCCGATATTGAGGTCGGGGAAGTTGAAACCAAGAGTTGTAGTGGTATTCAAAACATTTGTGAGCTAAATCATGAGCTCTGGTTAGGAGTCACTATATGTCCGACAAGAGGAAGCGCAGACCTTCACAAAAGCGGTGGTATTCGTCTTGGAGGCCACCCAGTAAACAGGGTTGACCTTAGCTGTTGATCGAACGGATAGAATCGTGTCTCCACGATTTACGCTAAACATCTAGAAACGTTTTCCAATTAGCGATCTAAATTCATCTCAAGCGTAATACTTGACACCTACGTGCTGAACCCAGTACGAGACGCTCTTAATGATATTGTATGCATCAAAGCCTGATAGAATAAAAGTAAGCAAGCTTCAAGCCTGTAGCTAGATATCGTACCAATTAGGTCAGGAGCCCATTGGGTCGAGTTGATATGTTGCAGAACGGGTGCATCTAAGTTCACGAAAAAATCAACCCTGACGTCTGCGATGGCCAGTTGTAAACACCTACATGCAGCGGCAAAGACCAAGTCCGAGTTTTTTTCCATCCCTGCCATGAATGTTGCCTCAGCAACCGCTCCTTCCAATGTAGGAAATTCGAGTCGCGTGTCAACGGCATTGTTGCGAATGACGGCATATTCTCCTTCGAAGCTGTGTTGCTGCGGTCAATCAAGATCAATCATGGGCACGATAGCCACATACATCTGAACCGTCGGCGGATATAGGGTACGGTTGTCGTACATCCCGTATCGGTTAATGAAATACGAAGGCCGCTGTGCCATGCGTCATGTTGAGCATAAGGACAGGCTGAAGTAGCGTCGACTCACCTCATAGTGATGGATATCAACGTATTTTGGTGTAGGATTCAAGGCCGCGCCATAGTTTGTAGTCGAAATAAGCTTAAGCTGTGGGTATTTCGCTGAAATAGCGTTGGCAAATGCCGCCCAACGGTAAGCAAGATACGATTGAGGCGCTGTTCGGTAGAGATCTTTCCACAAGCTTAGATAAAACTATCAAGCACGACGCGAGCTGATTCGAACCTTCGTTTCCTATTTCTACGTATCTGTGATAGCTTTAGCGTCCAGATCGAACAGCTTCAAGGGATGATGCACATACTCAAGTTTGAAGGGCTCAGGGTGACCGTACTTTGCCCGCAATGCCGCTTCAAGAAGATTCTCCATGAGCTCATGTGTATGCGTGGACAACAAAGTCGTAACTGACCCCACTGATTCGTCTCGGCATCTCCCATGACAAATTCAATCTGTGATAAATGTTGAATGCGTTGAATCGAACCTTGCGGCGCATTCACTCGCCTGAGAGATCGCTAGGTCAATGTATGGCTGAAGATCCGCCTCTGGTACAGTCCCTCCAAGAATGCTGTATCCCGCTATTAGCCAGAGTGATAAGCGTCAGTGCGTTTTTCGTTTGTGATGACTTGCATACCATAAACACCCATGATGAGTTCCTAGCGCGCAAGTTGTAAAATCGCGCATGATGGGATCGAAGCCACTTACCATTCCAAGGTCCTCACAGAACAGCAAATACTCCATAAGTCCTAGGCCATCAGTATTCCAGTATGTCCAATCACCAAATCTCCCGGGGCGATCAACCAACCTAAACAAAATAATTGCGTGATTGTCAAAGGGTAGCTCCTAGCATAGATCAAGCGACTTACGGCCCGATAGTCTTTGTCCAGTTCCAGAATTCCGGAATAGTTTCACCTCTACAAAGGACATAAGTAACATACGAGCTCAAGTGGCCAAAAAAACCTCACTCCAAGTTGTTCCTACGTCGGGCGTACCTCTAGTCAGTCAAACAAGCTTCTTCGCGATACGCTTGGCACTTACCCGCCCGGGAATCGGAAAAACGAGGGCTTAGCATCGGCCAATGCCTGAACAATGTCCTTCCGCAATCCATTCGGACTTGGAACCCCGCTCATCAGCGCAGCGCGCATACACCTACACAGCCCAACTCACCGATCGTTCCACGTCGGTGGGAACAGCGACA
Source organism: Ceratobasidium sp. AG-Ba (assembly GCA_016906575.1). Taxonomy (NCBI): domain Eukaryota; kingdom Fungi; phylum Basidiomycota; class Agaricomycetes; order Cantharellales; family Ceratobasidiaceae; genus Ceratobasidium; species Ceratobasidium sp. AG-Ba. The sequence goes on along the minus strand of CP059633.1, from coordinate 915,146 downwards.
ATAGAGTAAAATATACTATCTGCCCACTCTTGCTGTTGCCACTAAGCGTGACGGCAAACGAGTTAGCTGCGCTCTCGGGCGTCTTGCGCGCCAAAAGCCGGACAGAGAATTGTTGCCACGACTCGGATAAACCTTGTACGTGCTCTTCGGCCAAGGTTTCACCGGATGCTGATAGGAGCTGAACCGTCAAGATATCGTTGGCTGTGAAACTCGAGTTGGCGGGGAGCTTTGCATAGAAGGAAGCATTGTAGGTAACGCCCTCGGTCACACCGATACCCCAGTATCCCTCGTTCGTGAACCCGGCGGGCCCACTGCTCGGCACGGTTACCTGTAGCGAGTTGGGCAGTGCAGTTGACACTGGCGCCGTATTATTCACAACCGTGATTTTCGTAGATCCGAGGGCGTGCCAGGCGTAGAGCGCGGCAGTTGTGCCTGGAGTCTGGCCTTGGAAAGCCCGGTTCTGAAGCTAAAATAGACAGAGCAGGGTGGGTCAAGTTATTTTCTCGAGATGCGGTGCTGCGTGGAAATGCTGTTCGCATGACGTACCAGTTCGGCATAGAGGCCACCGTCCCCTGAATGATTGATGTCCTAATGAATAGAGTCGAGAGATGACGAATTTTTGTACCTGAGTGATGAGAAGATCGTACCTCGTACATGTATCCATACAATAGGGGCGAGCTTGCAAAACTGCCATTGGTCGAGATTGTGAGCGTGTTAGCAACGTTTTGTCGAGCAACCAGAGCAAGGGCAGGCGCTACCGCCGCGAGGACAGAGCAAACCCCGAGGACTCTCATACTGGGCTTGTGGAATGCACCCCCTTACTGGCGCCACATTTATATTCCCAAGTCGGCCGCGAAGAGAAGAGCGCAACGCATGAAAGAAGTCGGCACCGTATACTAATGGCGATGAGAAGTGGGCATATTGTGCACATTTGGCGCATTCATCCGGTCGAAGTTGAGAAAAGGCGGAATACGCTGACGTCAAGAAGCTTGAATTATGGTCCTATGTAGTACCAATTACCTAAAATGGCAAGCGTAGGCGATCCAATTTGGCAAGTGACCGCCGCATGATGTTCTTATTTCAACCCAGCGTGTTCTTACACACTCGGCAGGCAGAGAGCTACGAGGCGACGGCATGATTGTCAATTTCACGTCCCGGTGATTAGCTGGACTATTTGCAGTCATGCTCAAACAGCCAGAGCTCAATAGGCGGTAGCCAGTTTTACTCATAGAGAACCATGTCCACCCGTGGAACCAAAACCGGCAGAACCTCTAAGCGTCTCTTCAAGATCCTGCGCGATGAAGAGATTAAATAGCCTGTAAATACATCATCTTGAGCTAGTCTTACCTGAACCTCTACAACCTCAGGTGTCACAATCTTTTCAAGAATCAGCTGAGCAATCCGGTCCCCCTCCTCAACTATAGCAATGTCAATAAGAGGATTTCTCGTCGTTGTTTTCTCGACTAACCTGTGAAGTCCTGGTCTGCGTGGTTGAAGAGCAATACAAACAATATCCCTCGATAATCCGCATCAACGACGCCCGCACCAGTATCAATCATATGTTTGGACGCTAATATCTCGTCAGCCACCCTTCATGTATAAAGAACAGCGTATATTACGTACCAAGGCCACTCCTAGGCGCAATACGCCCATAGGTACCCAAAGGCACTGCGATTGAAATCTGTGTATCCACAAGCGCCTTGCCGCGTGCCGGAATCACTTTTTTCTCCGCGCTATTCACGTTCGTCAATCAGCTCTTATTTTTATTTGAAGCACAGAGGGAAGAAAATACCTGTACAAGTCATACCCTGCAGCTAGCGCGCTACCCCTCGTAGGAAGCTTGGCTTTTTCACTAACACGCTTGATCAACAAATGCGATACGGGAGCAGGCGGAGCAGCGGGAGCATCGTTCGCGTCAGTATTGGCCATCTTGGAAGGTCTTTCGGGCGCAGGGGAAGGGGGTTCGGCGCGTTTTGTTGCAGTACTCATACTGGACGTAAAGATGAAGGCAGGATGAAAGAGAGACGCGTGCATGCAGGCACGTGATCGTGCCACGAGTGTTTGGCCCTGCTTGTGCGGAGAGGTGAATAATTATTGCTACGAAACAGGATGTACAGATAGAGAGCATACAGCTTAAGGAAACAGCTACAGAAACACCAAACGAAAGAAATCAAACTACAAAGTCAGAAGAATCTATAAAACAACTCAACCACTCCACCTTCGACCATGCACCTCCTCCCTCTTGACATCCTTCTCACCCTTCTTTCCACCTAAACTCAATCCCAGCATCGAATTGTTTGGGCGAGACGAGCGCACGACCTCTTCAATCTCTTCTCGTCCGTCCGAATCAACAACTCGTACCCCAACCCGTGCAAGCTCACGTCTCCATCGGTTCATCTCGCCATTCACGCCAGTACCCTGAGCAGATCTGCCCATACCCCGTCGGAGCCACTTGGCCGAGCTAAACCGGACCTCGCGCAAGTTCTTGAGAGAAGGTGATATAAGAGAAGGCAAGAAAGATTGTGTGGGTATAGGCAAAGTAAGCCTTTCAAGGGCGTATGTCGGCGCTTCTGTAGCGGGTAGAGGTGGGGGAGTGGGTATACGTGTGGGGCTTGTGCTGAGTTCGGGCGACGCAAGAGCCAAACGGGCCAGCAAAGGCGAAACGGGTGCTGCTCCCCGCGGTTTGCCGGGTTCAGCCGGGGGGAATAAGCGGCCCGGAAGAGGCATGCTCAGAGTGAGCTCTTTCAGCTCGGGCGACCCGAGAAGGATATCGTCTGGGGCAGGAGCGGGAGCAGGAGGCCATTGTTGCGTTGGTACAAGAGATAACCGGCGGAGAGTTTCGCCGTGCCGGGTTAGGAAAACGGATGTGGGCGTTGGTTGAGTCCATGTAGGTATCTCGGTGACTTGTTGGCCCGGACCAGGTTCAGGCGGGGCGATTTGGACAGTTGGGGTTGTCGTCAGAGTCAAGTCTTCCAAAGCAGGAAGTGATGCCCGTGTGAGCATCCGATAGATGGGGGTATACGGGCAGTCCAGTAATGTGAGCCGCTTCAACCTCGGCAACACAACCTCGGTCCCCTTCCCGGCCTGAGCATCCTCTGGCTCGTCGTCCACAACCTGCTCTTCCTCCTCGTCAAGGTCAAGACCCGGCCCATGGACACTCAGCTCTTCTAGCTCGCCCAACGTCCTGACCAGAGCAGTAACCGCATCGTCCTCGATTCCGCCCTTGACGCCCTCGAACCTAATCTCTTCCCTCACCCTGACACTTTTCAGCTCTCTCAACATCCTAGGCACAACACCTGCCACACGCCAACTAAGTACATACCGCCCATCCAACTCCAAGCTCGTCAAGAACGGGGTCAAAGGCAGGACCTTGACCAACACCGAATCAAGCGCAAGAGGCGAACACGAGGTAATCTGGGCTAGAGAAATAGCTAGAACCCATCGGCCGGGTGTGGAATGTGGAATACGCCTGATCGAGTCCCATTTAGCGTCGCTTGTGACAAGCGTGTGCGCAAAGCGTTCAAACGCGCGAAGCGTATAGATCCGGACGGAGCTATACAATAGAGGTGTAGCGAGGTTCTGGTCGATGACGTTGGTAAACAAACGGCGATCACCACGCGAGGATGACGATGACAGCTCACCTGGAACGACTTGCAGACGAGCAGGAATCGGACTTTGCACGGTCCCTTTTGCTCGTCCTCGGACTGCATCGCGAATCCTAGTATGCGCTGCCATGCTTCAGCTGGGAGGTGTCGCGCCTTGGACTTGGTTGCATGTGTCGGGCTCGGGGGGAGGATAGGGCACAGAAGGAGCAAGGCCCGATGGTTGGGCCGGAGCAAGAGTCGTTCGGGGTGGCGAGGTCGACCGAAGCGGTGGGCGTTGGTGAACCGGTCGTCGAGCTCGTCAAAGGGGGAGTAGAGGATCGCACTGGCCGAAGGCATCAGTTATAATGAGAGTGGGGGTCGATGGTGACAGCTATCAATGGTGCGGGGGTATTTGTAGTCGTAGAAGTCCGTCAGGCGAAGCACATCATCGATCGCCAACGTGTCTGCTTGCCCTCGCTAGTTCCCTGGGCTGAGCTAGTCGTCGTCTAACCAAGGTCTTATGCACGCTGCAAACCGGAACGACGCCAATCCGAGACCTGCCGTTGTTTGTTTGATCGAAGCCCAGAAAACACAATTTTATTTGATCCAAAGAAACTAGCGACACAACAAGGAGCCGAACAGCACAAAGCGAACGAACAACAGATGGTTATGTACACGTCCTAGATACGTCGGTGTTTCCCGTACTCTGGCGGAGGCTGCGTCTCGGCCTCTTGCTCTTGCTCTCGCGCATTCGAGTCGGTCCGACGCCGGATCTGCCCAAGTTGGGCAAGGATGCGGTTCACATCGGAACTGATCTGGGAGAGGTCGGGTGCGGGCGCAGCCTGGCCGGGAACTTGGTTGGGGGGAGGATAGGGCTGGACGAGGGGAGGATCCGCATGCGAAAACGGTGCAGAAGAAACCGACTGAGAAGTCGCAGACGTTGGGGGAGGAGACGCAGTACGCATTGAAACTGGGGCAGGCGGGGCACGTTCTATGCTCGCATCTTGGGGCAACGACGACACGGAATTCAAGGGCAAAGACGATGATTGCCTCTCTCCAGAATTCGCCACCCCAGCTCCAGCGCTCGGAGTTTTGCCATGGCTCCGAACGCCATCGACTACAGGAGGCAACTCGAATGGCTCGATGTTCCTGTAAGTTCTCTCGTTTCCTGAACTCGCGTTGCTTCCGTGACTTGGGTTGATCAACACGTTGGGCTTGTGGTCGCTTGTCAGGCTCGGAACGTCAGACTGCGCCGACAAAAGATCGAGAGGAACTCCCTTCTTGTCAGAGACCAGATCAGAAGCTGGTCGAACTTTCTTGCCCTGCCGTCGACGACGTCGGATAAGGAAGAACAGAATAACCAGTGCAAGAACGAGTGCAAGGGAACCAACGACCGCGCCCACGATCGCACCAACGTTTGACCCTTTCTTGCTCTTTTCAGCCGCCAAACCACCCGAGTTTCCTACGACCAGCACCCAATCAAGATTCGTCTCCCGCCCTTGATCGTTGTTCGACATGCTAACCAAGTGTGGTTTGTCAGGAGACAGAGGCGGGGAGATGTATCGTAGGCATGATGCCGCGACAGGTGCTGCTGGGGGAGCAGAATAGGCATTGAGGGAGGCATTGTAGACAACTGCGGGTTCGTTGTCAAGTTTGATGGCATAAGCTCCGTTGGATGAGTAGCAAGGCCCGTATAAGAGAACTTGGGTACCTATACAAAGATTGGTTGAAAGCCCGAATTGTGCACGAAACAAACGCACCGTTGAAAGTTAAGCTTACGCTCGAACCTGGCAACTTAGTCGACTCAAACTGGGGGTCCATAACCCCAGGCGGGAGAGTGATATTATAGCTGGGAGAGGTGTAATCGTTGTATCTTGCCCATCCACCCGAGGTTTGGCTATATACCAACGCAGGGTTATCGATATCCAAATAAGTCTTGGACATCTGTCCTCTACAACCAAAAAATTACGTTAACCTTGGCTTGACATGACTTGATAGCAACACTCACCCAACAACACCGGTCCCAACCGTAACAACCGCCCCCTCGAACGCCAACACTGCACTCGACAGACTGGGCTTGGCCGTAAGCTGCAGCGTATGTTCCCTACTCGAGTCCAATCCACCAAACACGCCGAGTAGCCCGCCGCCAAGCTTTTGGCCGACCGCCTCGTCGCTTTCTAAGCTCGTCGCACCCGAATCGGGAGATCGACTAGAGCCATCGAGTTCCCAAGCGATTTCCATCCCGCCTGTAAGCATGCCCGCAAGTTCGATGCGCGAGCCCCAAAACTTGAGTTCCATCGTCGCACCGGACATGGCTGTATACACCGCGCTCTGGTTTGGAGCGTCGCAAACGTATCCGTCAGCGGTGCATCGTGTCTCCCAACCTGTTGAACGGTTGCCTGTGAGGGGTGTGACGGTGAAAAGGGGGGATGTGTGGGCGATATTCTGCGATAATGAACGATCAGCAAATGATGGTTGGTTGCTGTGCGCTCTCAACTGACGAGATCAAAAGTGTTTTCTTGGGGCATTGCAAAGAGTGTACTGCAGTTGGTGATGGCGGTCAAGATGCAGGAGAAGATGTTGCTATCTACCCATGGTTCGCTGGGAATGGCCGTGATCTTCGGGGTCGGGCTTCCTACCCCGTTACAGTAAAGGTACAGCCCGGGAGGAAGACTGAACCTTGGGCAGGGAAACTTTCTATAGTAATATGGTTTGATGGAATGTCTCGAAGCGATGGGCGCTTAATTATTTATGCGACATAAAATCTGTTGAACATGTATCCCCAGGGAAGGACATGTACAGTACCAAACTAATACGTTATATGCGCTCCGTTTCACCCGCTGCGAACTATGCGGTTGCCAATCACCAAATTGTTGATCTCATGGGCGTAACATCGAATTGTTGGGTACAGGAGCAAGTGTGTATACAGATCACTCCTCGCCCGTGCAGCCCTCTGTGCATACTCACTGCTCCCAGTGATTTTTCCAAACTAACTCCTTGGGTTGGTCCAGCTCCTCAAGCCATTATCTTTACAGCACAATTAGTCGATACCGAACATCGGTCGGATAGTCGTCAATTATTGACAAGTACCAGATGAGCTTTCAGATAATCTCTGCCAAGATAGTTCTTCCCTCTTCGTATGACGTACCGTTACGCTCGAACAAAAATGGATCATGACTGATTCTGAGCAATTAGGGAGGGGGGGGGGGGGAGGACGAACTGGGTCTACCGAAATTATAACAGTATTGCAGGCTCAAACTCTCGTAAACCAGACATCATCTATACATGTTCAAATCTGCTAGCTTTATGTACTCAACATGCTAAGAGGTCTCCTGACCTGAGTGTTTGTTTTGCGTCGTTGACTTGCAACGAAGCGGGTCCCAGCTGAGATGTTTAGATCCCTTGGTAGTGCTATTCAAGTGGCTCAATGGGGTTTGAAGACTATTTGCATGCCGCATAGGGGGTGATAGTCGGTTTGCTCCGTTTCTAAGCCTGGGGCGGGACCGACGAGCACCGGCGAGCATAGACCGCCGAAATTCTCGAGCTGAATTTTGTTTGCAGCGAACCTCCTCTATCTTGTGACAAGGTTGATTTTCGATTTTGGGTACCCTCACGTTCTGCCCGTAAATACTAGTTGGATTTCTTTTCAATTCATCGGCTACTCGTTTGCCTTGAGAATGTTGCACCTCGGTCCAATATAGTCTTCGTATTGTACCCTCCATAGCTTGAGCCCGACATCGTGGTTCTAGCGATATCTTGCAGGCACGACTCGTGACTGGATTCTTTCCGTTTTGGTCAGTCGGCTCAATCTTCGGCAGCTCCAAGGCATAAGCGCTTATCCCTGATCGGGCATGGCACGTTCAGTTTTCAACCACCTCTGCCAAGCAGCGCTCTGCTATTCTTATACCTACATCCCATTAAGCTACATGGAAAGTTCTTCGGACTTGCTACGGGATACAGTGTCCAAGATCGGCGGCCTAAGCTCAAACGTGCGAAGCATATCTGCATCTTGGCTACTGGTACTTTTAGCTACTGCAGTTTTCGTGTCTACGTTTTTCTACTTGAATCGCTCCAAGCTCCCCCTCCCGCCTTCTCCGCCTAAGCATTGGCTCTGGGGAAACTCGAGCCAACTCAGCCCCCATTATCGGCATGTAGTTTTCGGTACAGAGTACAAAGAAAAATACGGTACGTTTCTGTTTGTAAACTCGATGGGTAATTAAAGAAAACCTTAGGAGATATTATCAGTCTCACGACACCAAGTGAAACTCAAATCATCCTTAACACGGCTGAGTTAGCGGGCGAATTACTTGACAAACAAGCGGCCCATACGTCTGATAGAACGTACCATGTAATGGCCAATGATCTGTACGTATCATATTACTGCGAAAAGCAATGATGAAGCCTCAATAAATAACATAGCATGAACTGGGGCGAGGCGATAGGATTCCAGTCCTACGATGAACGCCTCAAGAAATCGCGACGTGTGATTGCCTCAGCACTGCATCTCACTGCAGCCAAGTCTTACGCCGCTCAACACTCTGACTCAACATTGGACCTAATCCGGCTAATAGCCTCAAAGCCCGAGGGATTCATCCAGCACATCAACCTGGTTACAGGAGCCTTCTTGCTTCGCCTCGTATATGGCTACAAGGTTACTGAAGACGATCCCGTGCTGAAGGTGGTACATGAAGCAATCACTTACCTTGGGAAAGCCTTCTCTAAGGTGTATTGGGTGAACCATCTTCCTTTCCGTAAGTCACCGCGTTGTCCCAAGCGATCCCTTGTTGATTAACGCATTCTTATAGTCAAGTATGTCCCAGCTTGGGTTCCAGGCGCTGGTTTTCAAGTGCTCGCCTATGAAGGACGACAGGCTCGAAATCGCATGGTTGATGATTCATATAACGAGGTTTTTGATCAAGTGGTAAAGGCGGTCTCCCACAGTGAGATAAGCTCCATCTCATCATTCCATTCTATAGATCCATGGTCGGGTCGGACAGCCTTCATATACCTCAAAGCTAATCGAGGAAAAGGGTGGTGTAAATATTAACAAAGAAGACGCGGACCTGATCCGCCTGACTGCGGGCGCTATGTATTCAGGTAGATTATTATTGTAGGGTTGCACTGGTTTTTGATTATATCCATTTCATTCTATTATAGCGGGATCGACAACAGTGAGCACTTCCTCTTCACTCATGTTCATGGTGCGCTTGATTGTTCTACAGACTATAGCTGTCGTACTTTCGTTTATCCTTGAGATGGCGTTACATCCAGAAGTAGCGCAGGCTGCTCGCAACGAAATCGATTCAGTTGTCGGCCGAGAACGCCTACCTATTCTCGCAGACCGAGAGAGCCTACCGTTCTTTGAAGCGGTACTTTTGGAAGTGTTGCGACTGTGGCCTCCGGCCCCATTGGGTAAGCCTAATTATTCTGTTTGTGTTCTACCCCAACCAGAGTTTAACGGCGCAGGTGCTGCTCATCTTGCTTCTAAGGAAATAGAGTTTCGAGGATATCGAATCCCTAAAGGGGCCGCTCTTTACGCCAATATTTGGTGAGCTGATTCGTATGTTCTGGGATGATAACCGAAGTAAATCAAAGTCAATCAGGGCAATGACGCATGATCCAGACCTCTATCCTGATCCTTATGCTTTCAACCCTTCTCGATTTTTGAAGCCCAACCAGGATCCCGATCCGCGCAAGTATATTTTCGGGTTCGGAAAACGTCTCTGTTCAGGCATACATGTGGCAAATAACAGCATGTTCGTGCTATGCGCCGGCCTCCTCTCCACTTTTGACATTGTTGCAACTCCCGAGCTAGCAACCAAAGTGGCGGCGCTTGGTGGATCTCAGTCGATGAACATGCACAAGCTGTCCTCACCGACTGGTCTGTTGTTGTAAGTCTATATTACTTATGCCACTTTACGTGCTAATGCGTGTGGCATTAGGAACATACTACCATTTTCTGTAGAATTAAAGTTGCGAGATGCAGCTGCCGTTGCTCTTGCAGAAGGAGTTGGCGAGTGAAACATACTTTTCAAGCCTAGTCTTTTCTTTGTCTGTATGTATGCAGGCCAACAATTCAAGACTGTGATCCATGCTGCTTCTATTTTTTTGGTTTGGTTGAAACACAGTTGTCGTATGTGAGGACTGCCTCTCTTGGATCCAAGCAGCCAGTTATCCCTGAGGATGTTTGATAATGTCACTGAACTGCCGGGTGATGTAGATAAAGTGTCTGCAAAGGCAAGGCACTGCAAGATCCAGATATGGAGTGCGCTCAAATACCCAGAAAGCTCTTCCATGCTATACTCGGTGCGTAGATCGGGGTCTTGCTAACTGGGCTCGCCTCCAGCCAGTTTAACGTGAATACTTACCAGCAGTTGTACGGGCTTAAACACTCGGCGGTTGCCCCTTTTCGAGCGGGTAAGTGTTGCTCGATATATGCGTGCTAAATGTACCAATGCGATCCCGCACGGCCACAAGACTCAATGTAGAAGATACTTTATGCATGTGGACTCAATAATTTTGCTGTTACATAGATTGTCTCATACATCCCTACAAGCTGACAATATCGGAACAGGCTGTTTTTTTTAAACTTCCCCTTTCTTCAGTAGCCAATATTTTAGCCGATTGGGCAAGGAAGACCCACTAACGCGCTGAAATCGGCGCAAGGAGCGCATGAAAATGTCCCGACAAGGTTGCATCGTGCGCTCTTTTGCGAAGCATAGGCACTCATTTGAATCACATAGTTCTTGGCATTGTGTCAATAGCCTCCCGCCTTTGGGCTTGGTAATTTACAGGCATTTACGTGTGTAAATTGCCTGAAGGTAAATTGCATAAGGCACCGTCCCGCACACTAGTTGAGACCATGTTCGCACCTTCATACGAGTTCTGTTCTTATCTTGAACATACTCTCCATCTTCAGAATAGCCTTCACGAAGAAATATGGTTCAACCAAATACATCGGATACCCAAAACACTTGACCTACTTGCGGCGAAGCGTGGTAGCGAGGTCGAATAGGAATGCAGCTGCCGCCGCAAGGTGGTCGAACAGTATGCAGAGGTAATATGACAGCTTATATGGAAGGGCCAACCTGAGGCTCCTGTAACCATGTCTGAATCGGCACCCACATGTATTGGTAGGCTTATTGAGCGTGATTAGCCTCCATCACAATCAAGTCAAGAGGTTGAAGCAAGTGAGTTGGTTGGTCTCTCCCGCAACCATTCCCGCATAAGGAACGGAGGAGCTTATCTGAGCGCGCTGACTGCCAACCAACACCCTGTTGACCGTATGGGCAGGATATTGGATCGCATATGGGCCCATCGCGAAAGGTTGATTCGACGGCCGGCTTCAAGGTCTGAGCTGACCCCTAGCCAAGTGCCAGTCAAGAATGCATAGGGGGTGCTTACTTGAGGAAACTACCATTTCTATCTTGCAATCGAGAGACAAACATAAGCCGGTTCGGATTTCAGCAAAGCGCGCGAATGGCCCTTCCTGAACCTAGGCACCGTAAGCAGAATGACAAATGTATTGCCAGCGCTATGCATGGTAACGCCTCAGACGTCATGCCGAGCGAGACCTGTCGTTTTGTAGGCTGAACCATTTCGCACCCCCTCCACAGCACTACCACTCCATGTCCAGTACCTGCGGCCTCAACTTCAACTGGATTCACCATACATACGACTCTTGGACGTCTAAATACCCCCCAGATGCGAGGTTCCGTGTACCGTCAAGCAAAAGAAGGGGTGATATCAAGGTGAAGATGTACAAACCATCGTATATGGCCGAGTTGGAAGCCAGGAAGGAGTCGGAGCAAGAGGGTAATAAGATGAAGTACGCAGTGCATATCAATGTGCATGGTGAGTATAGGTCTGGTCGTTGGAGTTCGCAGCCGACTCTGTACTATAGGCGGACGACTAGGATTTAGAACCTTTTTCAAATCGGACGGCGAGTTTTGTCGAGCCATCAGTAGAGAGACTGGAGCAATTGTGTTGGATTGTAATTATAATAAATGTACGTTCTCCGCCTCTAGATAAAGGAATATCCTAACAATTCTCGCTGTAGCTCCCACGCATTCGTTTTCAGATGCATACGACGACGTTTGTGATATCGTCAACCACGTGCTAGCGAACGAAGAAGGCCGCTACGACACTTCACGTTTCACGATTGGTGGGTTCTCGCTCGGCGGAGCAATTGCGCTGGTAGTCAGCGCTACTATGCCCCAGAACACATTCAAAGGTAGGTCTGGTTTAAACTAGCTAGTCTCATCGATTTACCAACTGCTTTCGAATAGCTGTAACAGCCTTTTACCCAATGACCGACATTGAATCCGACCCGGAACCCCACTCTATGCCCACATTCTCCCGTCTCCATATATCCGATTCGCGTCTCTCGCCTCACAACCACCCAGCATCTGATTTCCCAAACAAGATGCTGCTTGTTCTCTGCGAGTACGATCAACTACACGACGAGGCTGCGAGCTTTGCAAAGAAATTGAGAGAAGAGGGTAAAGACGTCGAGATTATGGATATACCAGGGGTTGGGCATGGATGGGACAAGAGTGCGAAGGCTGGAACAGATGTTGGCGCCAAAAGGGTGAGAGCCTACGACAAGGCTGTCGAGGTGCTCAGAATGGCGTACGTATATTGAAGAACAATATGTACTATGGGTTCTCTGTTTATCATCGCCCAACCTTGTATTATGTTATTTGGTTGCTTTCTTGCTCGTGTGTCTTGTTTCTTAAACTAGCAATCAATCTAATTATATCAAGCATAACCTTCGGGTCGCGTAGCTGTCCGCGCTATGATCAAATCTTGTATTCAATTAGGGATACATAAGACGTTCAAGTAGAGGATGTGGGCGACTCAAACTCCTTTGACTGTAGTTCCAAGCTGAGGGCTAGCAGGCGTAGCAAAGAGGTTTCGCTTGTCATGACATTAGGCCCCCACCTTTCCTTCAATTCTTCAATCCCGCTCTCATCTTTAATAGGACCGTTGTTTGCTAAAGGATCTCCTGTCCCAAAAGGCAAGCCGTCAGGACGCTTCTGGGTCTTCTGGAAAGGTAGAAGCATTTGCAAGATAGCCCGCTCAGCGCTTTCGAGTGCACCTGCTACCCAGCTAGAAGAATTCACGAGTTTATTAATGCAAACTGCCTGCTTAAGCACCTCGCTCACCCATGAATCGGGCTTAGTGTTTCACCGATGAAATGCATTTGCGTTCCAGCAGCAGGCCTGATCAAGTTGGGATATACATAAGAGAATTGATTGGGCGCGAACAGCCTGAAAGCACCTTGGATCAACAAGGATGTCAGCATCTGTACTAGCCAAAGGGACTTTATATGCGCACCCATTGATAGCGGATTGCTAGACCAGTCAAATGGATACCAGTCCTCCAACTCGGATTCGAGCTTTTCTAGCGGACAGTCGTGAATATAAGCGAGATCCGATAAGACGAGTTGCTTTAGGCGCTTCTTAGATAGACCGTCTTGCATTAAGGCCCCTAGCACTAACGAGTCCTGTGCTAAACAAATATGGAGATTATCCTCGGTTTGGTCTAAACGTATGCCAAATTAACACTTACTCCAAGAATAGCTAGCGATCAAGGCCGTAGAGGTGAATTTGCCATGGGATGGATACACGATCGTACGAACTGTACGGTCTGTTACGCTTTGGCCACCTTGGGTTATGTCAATACCCGGTTCTTTCCACCAAGCGGTTCTAAACTTCATTCCAACTTTGCTTGAAGGAGATATCTGAAGCTCTCGCAGAGCCTTGCGTTGAAGAAAATCGAGCTTGCAAGTTGGGATGTCAACCATACGCACGCACGGGGGAGGGATAGCAAATATAACATGGGAGTACGTCTCGGCTAGTGGGAATGTTGCTGGTACGTCTCCATCTTGGTTAAGGATTTTTATGCTAAAGTACGGATGTTGCTTGATAGGCGTGCTCGAATTGGCCTCGGCAGGATGCAATTCAACAGAAGTTACTCGGTGATTGTACTTGAGCCTGACCGTAGGATGCGCATCCAGTGAAGCCTTCATTTTGTCAGCAATCACCTCGGTTCCTCCTCTGGAAAGCGCATAAGGGGTGATTAGGTAGCATTTGAGTATACACATCAACATAATACCAGTCAAGGTCAGTGGGACGTGGTTTATCGAATTGAAACGCGATTTCTTCCATAACCGTTTCGCTATAAAATACGGATTCATTCAGTGGATCCAGACAATTAGTTGCAACGGGACTTACACGAGCGCACGGTCGAACCATCCGGTCCCCGAAGTTGTTGTTTCAATCCAGTTGATAATATCCGCTGGGTAGGCTTTCCTTGCAGCAGTGCTGGCATCGCCAATTACCGGATATCCATCCTGGTCAGTTCCTATCGACAGGTAGCTCCGAGTTGAATACGTGTCGATTGCCTCAAAGATGGCTTTCAACTTCTTCATACGCTCTTCTGGATCACGTTCCCCGTAGACATCCACCAGTTTCCGAATCCAAGGTCCGATAGCTTTATGTAGCAAGTCGCCTGGTGCGTACTGGGCCCACTCTGGATCAAGACCAGGCTTTGTAGTCTCGCCCGAAGAATCGCGGCGCCAGAATACGTCGAAAGGATCCTTTTCCCATGCGCTAGGGTTGTCGAGTTCCTCTCGACGTTTCCGGACGTCATTGTATACCATGAAGTTCTTGCCATGTTGAATTGTGTATTTTGCTTTGGGTATTTTCAGGTCACAAAACAACTTGAACGTTCTCGTCATGACCGGCGTATCAGGGAACCGCATGGCTCCCACATCCTAAGTAAGGTTTCAGCGAGGTGCAATGGATGCTTTATGAGGGACTCACGAAATAGTCCCATTTCCCTTTCTCTTTCCCAAAGTTGTGAGTATAAAGTCTACCACCAACACGGCCGCTGGCCTCAAGTATATCGATCTCAGCTTTGATTCGCGGGTTAGAGCCCAAAAGCGCGGCCGCATGGAGTCCAGCACACCCAGCCCCGATAATTGCGACTCGAACAATCGGCGTGCTGGGAAGCTCACCAACAGGGAGCATACGCCCCGTAGGAGCAGCACCAGTAGCACCTAGACCTAGACCCGTTTGACCGAGGGGCGGATCCATCGTCGGTGGAAAGGCATCAAGTAGAGCCCGTTCAATAGCGATTTCAGAGTAGGCTTTGAAAATATCTGATGCCGCGGTCTCGTAGAGGGGATCCATGATGTGCAAGTAGAAAGCATGGCAGAGATATCCTGTTCGACAGGCCCAGTTTTATGCCCAGCATCGGGGCAAAGGATTCGGCGAAATCGCGAAGACTGGCGCTGTAGGAGTCCAATAGCCGGCTCGGAGAGCACAATGCGGGCGCTTAGGAACTGCCCAACCGGTTCGGAAGAAATAGAAATATCTCACTGGGATCTCGGGCTTCTGTCGCTGATCCTTCCTGGGTACCACCAATGTGCTACTCGTTATACCCCAATACCGTAGCTATAATAAATAACATGGGAAGCTGCGCACCGCTAGTATTTTCGATATGATGTGCGAAAGAGAACACTAGGTGTATGAGCCATATTGAACTTCAGAAAGACGATCGCATTATTGAATCAGAGATTGTCGCTGCGGGCTACACCCCGAGTTTGCCGCCATCGAGGGAGCCTTGGATGAATCACAAAATGGTAGAGGTCGTGGGCAACTGGTTACGTTAATAAGTGTTAGGCGCTCGTCAGGAAGATGCCGTTACCCCAGTTGCATAGCTCGCCTGCGGACAACCACGACTTTGCCGGATGTCGTCAAGTCACACGGACGATTCTTCCACACCCCTCCTCGACGCCGTTAACATAACGATAATATCCATTCTTGTGCTATGGTGACGAGAGCGATAGGTGCGCTGCCGGCACACCCTTTAGGCACGCCCTACACGTAATACCGAAACGCCGCGAAATAAATATAGGCCAAGCCCGCTCCCAGCCCCCCTCTCCGCAGCTCCACCCTCTCCACCCACATCCACGACCCCACTACTCGATGTCTAGTACCTGCGGTCTCAAATTTGACTGGATTCGAAACACATATTACACTTGGACACACAAATACCCTGCAGATGTGAGGTTCCATATTCCGTCGAGCAAAGGCAGAGGGCCGATCAAGGTGAAAATGTACAAACCGTCGTCCATGGCCGATCTCGAGGCTAGGAAAGAGTCGAACCAAGAAGGGGTCAAGAACAAGTGTGCGGTGCATATCAATGTTCATGGTGAGTTGCAAGACTTGGCCCGTGCGAGAATGGGATTAACTGACCGATGTTTAGGTGGCCGACTTGGGTTTAGGACTTTTTTCAAGTCGGATGGCGAGTTTTGTCGAGCCATCAGCAAGGCGACTGGGGCTATTGTTTTGGACTGTAATTATAACAAGTGTATGTTCGCGGTCTGGTTGCAATGATGTATTCTGACGATTGTTATAGCGCCCACGCACTCTTACATGGATGCATACGAAGACGTCTGCGATATCGTCAACCATGTGCTTGCCAACGAATCAGGTCGCTACGACATTTCACGTTTCACGATTGGTGGATTCTCACTTGGCGGAGCAATCGCGCTGGTTGTGAGTGCGACCATGCCCCCAAATACGTTCAAAGGTGCGTCAAACTTGAACATGCGTGTTCGTCGACTAACGCCCTTTCAATAGGCGTAATAGCGTTTTACCCAATGACCAACATTGAATCCGACCCAGAACCGCATTCTGTACCCACATTCTCCCGTCTCCATATCACAGACCCTCGTCTTTCGCCTCATAACCACCCGGCATCCGACTTTCCGGAAAAAGTCCTACTTGTGCTTTGCGAGCACGATGACTTGCACGACGAGGGTATCAACTTTGCACATAAATTAGGTGAACAGGGCAAGCATGTCGAAATTATGGATATACCCGGTGTCGACCACGGGTGGGACAAGAGCGTGAAGACTGGAACGAACGAGGGCGCCAAGAGGGTGAGGGCGTACGACAAGGCTGTTGAGGTGCTTAGGATGGCCTACGTCTATTAATGATGCTGTGTGCTCTGTGTTTTCTATTTAACGTCCATACCCGGACTACGCTGCTGGACCTTTTCCCTCTTATTTGGGTGTTTTGACTTTATGACCATCTATGATACGAATCCATTTAATTATGTGAACCGCTCACGCAAGATTACGCTGGAATAGGCAAACGCAGATCACTATGCTATGACTTGATCGACGCTAAACTTGTCATGACGTCAGATGACTCTACGCCCAGTTTTGCCATCGAGCCACACACGCGTCGATGGTGGAGAGCGCCGAGTCGAACAGACTCGTCATGCGCATGTGTTTAGCCAACCCATTGCTTCAGATGCAAATCCATTCGTTCGCCCGAGAAGAGCGCAGAGTTTCAGTCATTTTACCCGGGGCCCGTAGTCGAGCGCGGGCTAGAATGCGCCACATCAAGCCAACAGATATTTTCCGAGGAATCGTACAGCGCGCGACCGTGTTATTTTGCCATCTACCGCGCAGTCCAGGGCCCGCGCGCGTCTTGGTCATGCGGACTTAGGGGCCATGCGCGTGCCGGCCGGAGGGAGTGCGGGGTTGGCGATGGCCGAGTCTGGGCCGAGCTAAGCCTTTCCTGCGGTCTTCGCCAATGCTCTCGGTTTTCTATCTGAATAAAATAGACAAAATGGATGAGGAATTCGAGCTGTGTTTGACTGCAACACTATTGAGTTTGGCAGAGTTGGAACGGAGAGCACACTCGAACTCATCGAGGGAGCGGATATTTCAAATTCAGTGACACAGCAGCGCGCTATATCGCGGTAAGCGTACGATTGACTTTTTGCCCAGTTACCCGCGCGAGTTCTTTCGCCCTGACAGTTCCGCTCAACCTGACCTAGCAGTCATGGACAATGGGACCTCCGACTCATATATAGCGGCCCGTTTCCGGCACCAATTCCTCAGTGTTCTGCACTTCTCTGCCAACTCCAGAGCTCAACACCAGCGACATGTCGACACAATCGCACGACACGCCAACGCTCGCTCGCACACCCTCCAAGCTCGATGCCAAGGAGCTTGAGAAGGCCAATCACGAGAGCGCCGCTCCCAGCGAAGCCGCCACGATTGTTGACGACAATGACCGCTATCTCAGCGGCTCTCGTCTCCTTCTTGTATTTGTCGGCATGTTGATGTCGATCCTTCTTGTGGCACTCGATCAGACCATTGTAAGTTGCGCTTGGCCTCCTATCTTTTTTCGGCGCTTACCAAAATTTAGGTTGCGACTGCTCTGCCCATCATTGCCAGCAAGTTCGATGCTTTCAACCAGGTTACATGGATCGGTACGTTTATGCCAACCACGGTATAATTCTTGTACTTAATCCCTCTTAGCCAGCGCATACTTCCTCACTCAGGCGGGATGCATGCTTACCTATGGCCAACTCCTCGCCATCGCACCGACTAAATGGGTCTATCTCTCTGCCATCGTCCTGTTCGAGATCGGCTCGTTATTCTGCGCGGTTGCGACGACCATGGAGTTCCTCATCTTTGGCCGTGCCTTTGCTGGTGTTGGTGCCGCCGGCATTTTCGTCTCGGTTCTGTCGATCATTGCCCAGGTCACCCGCCTCGAACAGCGCCCTGTTCTCTTCGGCTCGTTTGGTGCAGTCTTTGCCCTCGCTAGCGTCATTGGCCCGCTCCTGGGTGGTGCATTTACCGATCACGTCTCTTGGCGTTGGTGCTTCTATATCAACTTGCCGTTCGGTGCCATCACTGTTGTCACGATCATCTTCTTGATCCCCAAGCGTCCTGCCATGGGTGGTTCGGAATACGACAACAAGACCTCGCTCCAAAAGTGGCTCGGACTCGACTGGGCCGGCTCGATCCTTGCCCTCGGCATGGTCACTGCTCTGCTCCTGCCTCTCCAGTGGGGTGGAAACGAGAAGCCCTGGAATGACAAGGTCGTCATCGCCCTCTTCTGTGTGGTAAGTTTTTGATTGGCTTTGATCCTAGATCTGCTTCTGACATTTTACACTAGTTTGGCGTTCTCCTGATTGCCTTTGTCGGCTGGGAGATCTACAAGGGCGACCGTGCCATCCTCCGCACTGCCATGTTCCGCCGTCGCACTCAGATCGGTACCTGCCTCGAGGCCTTTTTCGTCATGCTCGCCTTGCTCCTCGGCACCTACTACCTCCCGGTCTACTTCCAAGTCACCAAGGGCCACTCTGCGACCAAGTCCGGTATCGACATTTTGCCGTTTATGCTCAGCGTTGTCGTTGCTGCTGGTCTTTCCGGGGGTGTGATCAACGCGACTGGACGCTTCTGGCCGTTCCTCGTTGGTTCGCCTCTCCTCATCTCAGTTGGTGCTGGTCTGCTCTATACCTTGGACATTAACTCGGGTTCGGGCAAGGAAATCGGTTACCAGATCATCCTTGGTCTCGGTGTCGGTGGTGCTCTACAGAACACGGTTATTGCCATCCAGGCCGAGTACGCCAACGAGGAGGAGCTCATCCCTCAAGGTAGCTCGCTTGTCACTTTTACTCAGCTCATCGGCGGTATCATCGGTATTGCCATCGCCGGATCTGTCCTCGCCAACCAGCTCGGAAAGTACCTGTTCTTGTACGCCCCTGATCTTCCGGAGGGTGTCTCTATGGCTGTCCGCCAGAGCGTGTCTGTTATCTTCACGCTGCCTCAAGAACAGCGAGACGTTGTTATCCGTGCTTGTGCGTATACTCCTAGTCTTTTCCGATGATCTCAAACTGACTCTTTGATTCTAGACCTGAAAGCACTCAACACCGTGTTCTTGATTGGTGTCCCAACTGGTGCTCTCGCTTCTCTATCTGGATTCTTGGTCAAGAACTACAACTTGAAGGCCATGGGCATCAAGGCCGGTGCCGCTGCTGCATAGATCATAGTCGTGTTCGTACTTAGATGACACGCTTTGTTCTCTCACGCATACATGTTGGGGTTATACCTGTACTATACTCTTCGTAATGGCTTATTTATCATGGGCTTTCGGATGTAGACTTATTTTGGTTGTAGATTCGTGAATAATTGGATAGGTCTTGCGAAATCGTCGTTTAGAAGATCAATTATAAACTTCCGCTTCTGGGACATTTGTTGTCCGCAAGATAGGCCCTACGTACCGCAGCCCGCGGAGGAACATAGGCCAATGTTAGCCGCAATATGAGCGAGCAGAGGTATTCTGATATGGCTACCTCATTTACCCACTAACCACAAACGTAGGGCATTGAACAACCCCTTCAAAAGAAGCAGGCGCGACCCATAATGTTCACTATATTCCAGTCCTATGGCCTTTTTTGTACTAACGGACCAAAGTGTCCCGTCCCTCCCGAGTCCCAACTCGAGTTGAGAACCCACATCCATCCGCTTCCCTTATTCCATTGATCGAAAATCTCCCGAATGATAACGACCAGGCCCGCCCAGACGATGTAACAACTCGTGGCCCCTCTCGCCCGGCAACCAACGAGACATCAGAAGGGCGATATAGCGCCGAGTCGAGCAAGTCAGCGGCTGACCAAACAGTGAGTACCAAACATAGGTCATATCATTTGCTAACTACAATTTAGAGTGGCCTTCGTATTATTGGGACATCAAAAATCAAAATCGCCCGACCAGCGAAGCAAGTCGCACTGAGCGATCACAAGCTTCGAACTCGCGGATAGGCTATACTTCCCTATACCCTCGCTCCTGAGCCCGCTTTCGATTTGGACTCGCTATTTTCACTTCGGACTTTCTGTTTTTCCACCGCTTTTATTCCTTCACTCCCGGTTCAAGATAAAGGCCTCATCATGTGAGGAACCCATCGGACTTGGTCGCATATGGCACTGCCCTGTAATAGAATAACCCATGTAATACGTGGACCGATGTAAATAAATGGGTGACTTGCACATGCGCGACCCAGTAAATCACGCGAGAAGAAATACATGCAGTGCAACTAAACAGACTATAGAAACTACTGGGATTACCCATGTCCCGCACATGGGTTACTCCAGTAAGTTCCTATATGTTATCACCTGGGTAACCCCCATAGATATTACATGTTCGCCCTATGTGTGATTTACGTGAGATCTTTTTCACATTGCACGAGCGATGCAAGGTCAACCCTAGAGGGGGTAGTACCGTGTGCATCAAGCCCTCTACGCCAAAGGCCCATAAGGAACGAACGGCTGTTCAAGTCCAAGGCAATGCGTTGCCCGAAAATGGGGAGGCGGCGCCCAAGTCGGCCGGCGCCAATAATGTCAAGATCGGGTGAGTGCGTCATGTAATTGTTTTGGGAGCCGTAAAGTACGCTATAGATTTAGCGAAGCAGTTCGTGGGTTTAACCACAAGATCCTGTTCTGCTTCTGGCAAGACATCCGATACCCAGGTCCTAGGTTCCATTCCACCAAGGCGATATCATTTTTTAAAAAAATTTGATCAGGCACAGCCACGCTTCAACCAAAGTTTGATTGCGCTCGCAGAATACAGCGCGCATACATTTGGTTCTTTAATACTACAGAGGACTCCAGCCGTATAGAAATTGGACGGGGGGGGGGGACAAAACAACCGGGGCGCCTTGCTACAGAAAACGGAGCATAGAACATGACGGGAATAATAAACACTCATACATGTACAGACGACCAAGAGGATCAGTTACATGGGTCGCCGCACATCTGGGGCTTTATAAGATTAGTGCGCTCTCACTATCTGCACATAATTATCGACCTTTTCGTGCGGGATATTGTGCCTGTCGTACATATATAATAAGCGCCAACTACTCAGATTCTTGGAGATATACTCACTCTTCCCTCACGTGGAAACGACACATCCTCATGCAAATATTAGCATCCTTGCATTTAAAAATCGGGTCCTGAACTCCGGCGGCTTCGCACGCTAGACAGACCACTTCAAAATCCTCGTGATTCTCCGGGACGTCTCTCTTTTCAATGACCACGGCAAGTGGCGTGGCGTCGGCGACGTCGACGTGGTGGAGAAATGAGTAAATGGATGATGTCTCGATTTCCACAGCCTCAAGTCGCGCCACAATGCGTTCGTGCCTCTCTTCGGCCTCCAAGTAATGCTCGACCTAGAAAGCGAGCGGAGTAGAATCGTCAGAACGCCCGACCTAGGATTCGCTAGATAAGACGAACCACTGCAAAACCGTACATATCACAAGCACCGCATCGATAGCATCGGAAAACCAGTGTTTCGAATTCCATGAAGCATATATCTTGATTGGGTAGAGCGGGCAGTAGATATTGGAGAATTTGCCATGCTTTTGTATGAAACTTATACTCGTGCAGTGCAATTGTTTGAGGAATGGTTTCGTCTTGTTCTTCAAGTTCGATGAGAATATCTACCATGGACCACACATCGGAGCCAGGCTCTTCGCCCCGATAGAAAACAGTATCCTTCTGATGAAGTAACGAGACGTCGGGGGTGACATTTTCAAAAGGGTCGATCTCGTATATACGGTTTCGCGCGAACCGCGGCCGAGGGGGATCACGTTCGAACCCGATACGTTGCCGCCCGATGCGAACCTTTTCTGCAATCTTGTGTCTTTCTTCATAACATAAAAGATCGATCGCCTGGGACACCTCGCGGGGTATTTCTACGGTCCAGGAACCCGCATCAGTATCGCGAGGAAGGTCGTTAGATCTTAGCCAATTTTCGACGGCCGGCAAGACGAGGATGTCTTGAAGCGATGGGACCGGGTACCAATCCAAAAGCGTGCGCAATTTCGCCAATGCGAATCGGCCTGAAAGCCCACGAACAAGTTCAGACTGATTCTCGCGCATCGGCTCAATAATTTCGAGCGCCAGTTTCATTTCTCTCAGGATCCCCAGCGCATAACGTTCGCTGGCGTGTCTGCTTGCGCTCCGAAGGTTGTTTATAAGTGGCAAGAGCGACGCCCATACTGTATGCGGATACGTCTAAATCACAAGACGTATGGCGGGGCCACTCACCTGCTTCACTGAACCTATATCCCTGCCAGGACGAGATAAATTT
Source organism: Ceratobasidium sp. AG-Ba (assembly GCA_016906575.1). Taxonomy (NCBI): domain Eukaryota; kingdom Fungi; phylum Basidiomycota; class Agaricomycetes; order Cantharellales; family Ceratobasidiaceae; genus Ceratobasidium; species Ceratobasidium sp. AG-Ba. Next base: position 892,595 of record CP059633.1, on the reverse strand, counting down.
CCATTTTGCTCGATGTTTTGGGGTCAGATTCAATTCCAGGTCGAGCATCAACCTATCTTCTGCTGCTTTACTGGTGAAGCTATTACGATAGTGAGACCAAATGAACGCTCCCAATGTAGACAGTTCATACTCCTGGTTCCATATTTCAGCTTGCGTGGCTCTATCCTGGTCTAGATACTCCTGTACGGTTTTTGCATGCTTAGATTTGTATGAATTTTGAGCTTAGAAACCACGCGAACTGAAAGCGACTAACCTCCTGCCTCTCATGCCGTTGGTGCACCCACTCATCCCAGTCGAACTGAGACTCACCACTCGCTTTGAGTTGGTTTATACGCTCCACACATTCATCGTATTCGGAGCGCATAGAGTAGTTGATCCCACGGCTACGTTCGCCCCTGCTTCCTATCTCTGGGTATGATTTAGGGTGGGGTCCTCCGGGCTCTCGCTAGCATAGTAGAGCACTTACTATTGGAGTACATAAGAATCGATTTTATTTCTTTGTCCGTGGTGCCGTCGATTCGAACGAGACTTAGACAATCAGGAGGTGAATATCGTATGATGACCACATAAATTAATGAGACACCCACTGGATCGAGCTGCACTCGTTACACAAGCGAACCAACAGCTCAGCATCCGGACGGAGGCATCCTCGAGCACCGCATACCTGCGTATGCAGAGGCGGAAATATAGATCGTTTAGCATCTCATCCGACTCTAGCGGATATAGATCACTACTACTAACCGTGCAGCATGGGTGATACAGAAATGACAGCCACTTCCATGACGTGAAGCCCCGGGGGCGACGAGGGATCCCTTTCTCTGGAATGTATCTATCCCACATCTCACCCGAGTCGTCTCCAAAAATTGTTTCGCGGAAGTATCGAACGGTGGATCCCAGAGCAAGTAGTGCTCGTGGCTCTAGCACATGCACCAGGTGCTGTGTCAGACATCAGCCAAAGCTCAGAGTACATACGCGGACAGCGACACGCTTACACCTCGAATAATCTCTGGAGTAAGGCTCCTTAGAGATGAGCCACTCATTACGAGGTAGTACGTGAGCGGCAGTCGGTGGGGTTGGAAAGTCTGAAGCCGTGGCTAACACGTGACACGCATTCAAACACGTCCGGATATGGATGCTGACGTCTGTGCCGGGTGATGAAGAATACACAACGCTGCTAAGGTTATCTTGGGGCATCTCGCGTACAAAAACTGCCCTATCCAGCTACAAACCGTAGTAATTTGGCTCGTGGTTTGCCATTTTATCCAGGCCGAGTACGCCAATAAGGAGGAGCTCATCCCTCAAGGTAGCTCGCTTGTCACTTTTACTCAACTCATTGGTTGTATCATCGGTATCGCCATTGCCGTATCTGTCCTCGCCAACCAGCTCGGAAAGTGCTTGTTCTTGTATGCTCCTGATCTCCCGGAAGGCGTCTCTATGGATGCCCGCCAGGGCGTGTCTGTTGTCTTTGCGCTGCCTCAAGAACAGCGGGGCGTTGTTGTTGGTGCTTGTGAGTATATTCCTGGTCTTTTCCGATAATATCGAACTGACTCGTCCATTGTAGACTTGAAAGCACTCAACACCGTGTTCTTGATCGGTGTCCCAACTGGTGCTCTCGCTTCTCTATCTGGATTCTTGGTCAAGAACTACAACTTGAAGGCCATGGGCATCAAGGCCGGTGCTGCTGCCGCATAGATGATAGTCATGTTCGCGCTTAGATTAGACTACACACTCTGTCCTCTCACGCATACATGTCGAGGTTATACCTGTACTATACTCTTCGTAATGGCTTATTTATCATGGGCTTTCAGGATGTAGATTTACTTGGATGTAGATTCGTGCATAATCATTTACTGTTATTCTTACGAGTATAAGAGATTTACTGGATCGTAGAATATGCGTGATTTGCGCAATCGCTGTACTACCATGATTCGGTGCCAGGTCTTAACGAAGTCTATCAAACTGAATCAATGAACGATTAAGGCAAGAGTGGGAACATAATGAGAGGATATAGGTTCGGCCCCACCACATTCTGTGATTGGGCATACATCACGAAATCGGGGCATGGCAGGCCTTGAAATACATGTACGATACAAAATAACAGTGCCATCAGTCACATATGACACATTGTAAGCGTGGGACTAACTGTTTAAAATTCCACCGAATATGTCAAATTGCACGTGGCGGGTGAGCCATTTTGACAAGTGGATGTTGTTCGGGGCCTGGCGGTCAAATGTATACAATTTCGTTCCTGGTGATAGAAATGCGCATGATTCATCAGGCGTTTCTAGCACCGATATGTGGCCCATTGCCTGGGGATTCCTTGAATCAAACAAAATGGCCTAGTGCTGAAGTACATGCGTCCTTACATGTATCGCGTTCCAATGGTATATTACATTGGTAGCGTCGTTTACGTCGTTTAGACGGAACAATGATCGTAGGATCTAACAAGTTTCTTGCAACGACTCCGTTTCTATCCCTCGCCTCTTTGCTTTTGCTGATGCGCCGTACCAAGCCCGTCCACGCTCATCTATGAAATAGCGGGGTCTCCACGAGGAACTGACAAACAACCCATTTCCCTAAAACCGGTATAACGATATTTCCACCACGACGTAGTTGGCAGGTGCCTATAAGAGACACGACACATCCAACAGTTGGCAGGTGCCTATAAGAGGCACGACACATCCAACAACCCGCGTTCCCAAACTACATGAACAAACGCCGGGGTATGTTCCTTAACCACCAAAATATTTAATTCCGGTTTTGTGGGTCGCGTGATTCATGTAAAGATTCTGGCTACGGTTTATGTGAGCCTGCCTATAGTACTTTCCTACTCTGACCGGGCGTATCAATACTCGTACATAGGTTCGTAGTCCTCAATAAAAGAGCCGACCGAGCTTTCTGAATCCGATTCAGTACCTTCGGGATCGTCACTATCCGACCCTACGGATTGAATTTCCTCCTCTTGACCTTTACCCTCCTCTTCGCTTTCTTTTTCCTTCCCTTCCACTAGCGGCCTTGTAAGGGTCGTTCGCTTGCAATGTTTAACAAGAAGCTCATTAGAGTATTCAGTCCTAAGGCGATAAGTGAGTGTTGGATGGTGTAAGTGCACGTCCTCGTCCGACCAAAGCGAAGGCTCAAAAATCACAGCCGGTAGAATTGAACAAAAAAAATGTGTGCTTGACGTATTCGCTCCCAGTCGCGCGTCCTTGTTCTATGCTAGGTATAAACCAAGGCTGTGATACGTGGTGTGCTGGGAGTGTTGGTCCCACTACAGGCAGGCAGTGTACACTGCACAGTGAGGACAAAGTAACAAGGCAATTCAATAGCCACCAGAAATCACGCAACGATCAACGTGTCTTAATTTTGTATGTCGTGGGATGTTTACAAGCTCGAGTGATATATTCAGGTTAAGCGACTCCATCCATGGGTGCACTATCAGTCACAGTGAACTTGAAGCCACCATTGAACATGATCCACCCCAGATGCCAATCCCCTGTAGCTTTGACCCCGGCGAGCAGCAACCCATACTTGTCGTAGAACTTGACTATCACGTTTCCTACTCCGTCCTCTATAAATCCAAATACCAGAATCCCCCATGTCTGCTGTACTACGCCTTGAAGGGTTTGTGCACGGTTGGTCTTCTTGTTGTCTGCGACGACAAGCACCAAACGAAACAAATAGTAGCCAGTTCCATAGGCACGCGGCCCACCATATCCACCATACTGGCCAATACTATTAGCTTCCAGTCGGACTACGCAGTGATTACCAGTGGCGGCCACACCGCAGTCTATCATGTAGGTCGCCTTCCGTGGTCCAGGCGTCCATTCAGAATCAACCGCGGGGAAAGCAGACCGCGCAATATGGATTGTATTTGGGACAGAAAGGCCGGGTTTAGATTGGAGATACGCTAGCCAGGCATCAAGATCGTTGGTCCTTCTTGTTTCGACGAGCTGGCGCAAGGTGCTTATGAGGCATAAGAATCACCACCGGCTGAAGATCGAAAGAACGTACTCCTCAGCAGACTGAATTGCATCGTCCGACATCCGAGGCGGGTAAATCACGGACTCTTCAGTGTTGGGCATCATGAAAAGCTTGGTGGTTGCGGAGAACAGAGTGGTGGCGGCGAACTGTTTGATTGGGCCATCTATGTTTAATACTATATGCTCCTGAATCCGTGACAAGCGCCTGAACACCACAATGCTAGTTGAGTATTATAGTTGCACGGTTTGAAAGTCAAAATGGAACAGACGAAGCACAAGCAAACAGCTGAAAGTCTGAGTTAGGCAAAACGCTGATGATCAAGTGAAGAGCTCACAGGATCGCGAGAGGTTTTTTTTTTGAAAAACAATGAGCGAACAAATCACCCAAGCTGTAGTACTGGGATTTCGACTTTTATTTTGTTTTTGAATCCAGTTTATACTTCTGTCAAGCCCGTGGCTTATGTAGACTATACAAAGATGCAGAGGAAAGAAGAGAGCCCCTGGATTCTACTACGCCTCCCATAAGGCCTAACGACCCCTTGCCGCCCGCCAGACGAGCCTACACCCTCCTGACGTCCAGATCCCCGATCTGTTTTAAGCTCGCGAGTCGGCTCCTTTCATGCGACGTACATCCTTCATGGGGTTTCGACTTGTAAATCATGTCCCCGTCGAAGGCATCAAATCAAAGGCGGTATGTCAAACGAAATACATTGAAGACAAAATGTCAAAACTGGCAAGTCGGAGCCCATGGAACGATATACGTACAATATAGAAGTCAAAAGTCTGGAGAAGAACCGTGGGGCGCCTTAACCCAAATTTTGACTTTCAGCTCAAGAGCCTTTGAATATTAGAAGACAGTGGTAGTTTAAGTAACGTAAATGTACGAGTGACATTCAACATGGGCAATACTACATGACATTACAGCCTTGAAGTCGACTCTTTTGTGTGGGTGGTAGTAGATTGGGAGCAGAAGACTTGGACAGAGACGGGGCCAATTTCATCGAGCCGGAGCGCATGCTCAGACATTCTACCTCAGACAGGCTTGCCATACGTAAGCTGACACTTTCCGTATCGTATGAACTTCCTGCCTGCGCGTGGCCCGTAAGGGCCAAAGGTGAAATACGGAATATCACTGATTGGCGCATGTGTTTACCTCATATGGCTGTGGAGCTGGACCCGCGGTTATAATACCTGTATCCCGCTTTCCCATTAAACGCCTTCAATCGTTGAATGTTTTAAAGCTGTAGCGTGTTTTATAGGTTGTGGAAGCAGAGCGGTGGGTCTACGGCGCCATAGCGGTGCGTGGCCCTACTGTATTTGTAACCCATATCGGATTTTCCCTGGAGCCACGAGGCAACCATATTACAACCAGCCACACGGCCGTAACACCGAACCGCCTGGTGCTTAGTCACCTCAGTCAATGTAACTGCCACCATTCAACGAACAATCGACTGGTGCGAGTTCGAGGCAGAACAACTTCCTCTGGTCGACTTGGGTATCACCAAGTCCAAGTTGATTCGACTGGAGCGCGCATATACGATTTCGGTGCATGTTCAGCACTGACTCCAGTGCAAGTTTTATTTTGAATAATAACTACCACCAGTTGTAATAGCCAGCGCACTAGTAGTTTTGGTCTTAAAACGACTGTCATGGGTGTTAAAATGACTGTGGCGGGGTACTCAGTGTGACAACAAGTGTGCGAAAGGCACACATGCCATGTCCACACCCTGGTCCAGCGTGCGGCCGTTTTGTACCAGGTCAGCATATATGCGCAGCTGATGCGCCTTGGCTCTTCCCAGCATCCAGTGTGGCTGATACGAAAAGACCATATTATGCGCCAGGGGGTGGGCACGACGCATGCGCCTTTCGCACACTTGTTGTCACACTGAGTACATTGGATTAAATGTACAGATTTCTCCTCATAATGAACCTAACGGTCGGTGCATTGGTCGTTCACCGAACTTGTCGGATTTGAGGTTCGCACACCAACGCTGCTTGACATTTTGATCAACCCCTCTCCAAGCACCCCCGCACAGCCTCGGGGACTATAAGACCAGCTCGCAGTGCTCCAAGGGCCCTTGGCACTTAACTGTGTACAACGGTCGAATAATTTAACTCTAGTTTGCCCGCATATATCCAGGTTAAGACTCGAGCAAACATCTAACATCCAGGGGGTTTGGTGAAAACACTGTCGTTATTCCGGTACAAGGGACAAACAAACAGTACAAAAACACCAACATTGACCAACATGCATAGCTCAGACAATATATGAATAAGGAGAAAAGTGAACATGATAGCACGGGCACGATTGGACAGGGTACGCGAGGATAGAAGAGCACTAGAAATGGATTCCAAACGGTGCGGACGAAGGAAGGTCCCAGCAGCAAATAGAGGGTGAGCGAACAAGTGTTGAATGAAACAACGGGCGACGAGCGGTCGGGTGCTGTCCCTCAGACACCTTCAATCCAGAGCTGGCCAGGCTCCGGACTAGACACCAACCTCGGGGGGCCAACCCAAGGAGATGTCTACACTGACTCGTGTACACGCGACTAGCTCCCACCGTCGCCAACCAGCGGCAACGGGTGGCCAGGGAGCTAGCAATGTGCACAGCGAGCTTGTGCGAAGTGGAGAGGGAGGGGGGGAGGGGTCGAGTCGGTGTGGTCGTTGTTGTTGTTATCGCCACTGTCCGCGGGGTATGCTTGGTGCTGCTGTGGGTATTGGTATACCTTCGTATGTTACCGTATGTTAATCCTACTCTATGCCTGCTCCTGTCGCCTTTGCCGACTGGGCCACCGCAGGTTTGATGGACCTTGCTCAGCAGTTGCTCCCTCGGTTGCGCCGTTCGCCTGTTGTTGAAGGAACCGCCTCTTCGCCTTTCCTGCCCGCACCCCTCTGGTCCGCCTCTTCTTTGGCTCGGACTCACCGCCTTCGACTGCAGGTGGCTGCTCGACCTCAGGCTCACCTGTTGTCGAGATGAGTTCCACAGCCTGAGCCGGAATGGGCGTAGGAGCCGAGGTCGAGGCCAAAACCTGAACAGAGACAACTGGCTCAGGTTCAGGTGTGGGCTCGGGCTCGGGCTCAGGTTCAGGCTCGGAGGTGGGTGCGGGAGTGGGCGCGGGCACAGGCTCGGGTGCAGGTGCGGGCTCGGGCGCAGGCGCGGGCGCGGGCTCGGGCGTAGGCGCAGGAGCAGGCTCGGGCGCGGGTTCGGGCGTAGGCTCGGGGGTGGGTTCGGGAGCAGGCGCGGGCGCAGGGTCGGGTGCAGGCTCGGGTGCAGGCTCGGGCGCGGGCTCGGGCGCAGGTTCGGGGACAGGCGCAGGCGCAGGCTCAGGCCCAGGTTCGGAGACAGGCTCGGGGACAGGTTCGGGCGCGGGCGCGGGTTCAGGCGCGGGTGCCAGAGGGACATCGTCCTCGACGGCTCGGTCTACCCAGTCCAGACTCATGTACACTTCCGCCCAGCAAAAGTGCACCACCTTCGGTCGTACCCTTTGGGCCCTTTTTGGGGGCTTCGACTCGCTAGCCACCTCGAGGACGATCGACTGGGCGGGTAGCTTGACCTTGGGGTGGGTGCTCGGGGCCGGCTCGGATGGCCTCATGACGACTTCGAGCTCCGCCTGGCGCTGCTTGGCCTCCTCCATCATCTGAAGGAGGTCAGCGTCCCAATGACCCACGGTGGAGAGCTCAACAGATGAGCCCTCGGGTGCTACGAACTGGTGAGGTTCGAGCAAGCCCTCCGGTGGGTCCTGGACAGGGATGGCCGGCTCGAATGGATGGGCGACCGGCTCGAACGGATGGGCAGCCGGCTCGAGCGGATGGGCGTCGACGGAGGGTTCCTCCTCGCACAAGTCGTTGGCCACATCGGCAGCAGGGCTTGGAGCCTCGGCGCGAACTTCGTCAGCGAGGGGGTCTGGGATGAGCTGCTCAGGGCGGTCGACTGTGGCTGGCTCAGCGGGCACCGTTATCCGGTCCAAGGCGTCGTCCAGAGCTTCGCTCGTGGCTAGATCCTCTGGCGCCTTGACGAGGGTGGTATCGGCCGTAGAGGTGTCGTCGGGCGGATTCAAGTCGAGATGGACGACGCTGAACTCGTCGTCCGAAGGGCTGGAGGGACTTGGTGCGTCGATGTCGCGCACCGCTTCGTTGGGGTTCGCCTCGGGCAGGTCCAGAGGGGGGTCCTCCTCGAGGAGATCGGAGGGGCCCGGAAGACCTTGGATTTCCCCATGTTCAAGGGCGTCTGTGAATAGTAGACAAAATTAGTATAAATCAATGAGTGATATAAGTATGGCGCATACCATCTGCATCCTCCAATAAATGCTCTAAGACTAGATCAATGTAAGCAAATGAAGATACGAGAGCATATATGAACTCACAGGTGCAGCTGATACCGACCCCGTTCAGCAGGTAGAGGATGTAACCTTCATCCAGGCCAAACGTGATCAAGTCACACGCTAAAAGCCGAGAATCAGAACGAATTATCGCGACACAATTAGCACACTTACCGAGCGTCAATAATACAATGAGAACCACGGCCGCCAGAATTTGGTGTTCGGTGATAGAATGGTCCACTTGACCAGGCGTGATTCGAACACGTCGTAAGAACCGACAGTGTCGGTCCTTAGGCACTTCCCGAGTCAGCAATGGCGTCCAAGCCGCCTGCGACAGTGGGAGAGGGAGGGTGTTCGAAGCCCAGTCGGGGACGAGGTATGGAAGTGGCGGCGGAGCGGGCGGGAGCGTGGCCAGGGTTCTTGGAGCCGGTAGAGTCAGGAATAGACGGCGAGTGGGTGCTGGGAGTGAAAGCACTGGACGCCGGGGCGAGGCCGGGAGCGTTAGTTGTCGCGGAGGAGCCGGTAGCGCTAGTCGTCGTGGAGGAGCTGGAAGCCCGAGTACGGCGGGCCGGGGGAGCTTGGACCGGGGGTCGGCAAAGACGCACGCGGACGTTGCGCCTTTGCCAGAGTACCAGGACCAACGCCCGCGGTACAACTCATCGTGCGCATCAATTGACGCTCGCACAATGGAACTCAAGGTCGCGGTCGTCGATGCGGCTGCGGAAGATACGCGCCGAGCATCAACGAACCGGAGGGGGCGACCCAGGGTATATACCACAGGCAGCGTGGACCGTCGCACAAACGAGCCAACGGGGACGGCATAGAGAAGGATGTCTTCGACATCTGAGAGCTGTAGCGCAGAAGTGACAAGAGTACCGGTCACAGGACCGTACTCGATGACCACGCTAAGGGATCATGTTAGCGGCACCGGGGAGACGAGTCGCATGCACACTCACCGTGACAGGGTTTCCCGCAAGTTCACGGGTGGATTGATGGCGACGAGGTCACCATGAGTAGTAGAGGCGGGCAAGAAGATGCCAAAAATAGCAAGGGCACTGATCAGTGGTTGAAGAAGCTGCATTGCAAGCATTCGGGGGGGGGGGTAGTCGATGACTGGAAATAAGACTTTGTCGAGGGAAGCGGTAGTGTTATAGCCCTGCTACTCAATGGCCACGGCCCAACGGGATCAAGCTCGGGCATACGCTAAGACAAGGTAAAGACAACGTGCTTCGGAGTGCGCATATAGTCAGAGGTATAGCTCCGAGTTGCCGGAAATGGAAAGTGGTCAAACAAATAGACCGCGCCTCCTGTCTCACCTGCGCCGGCCGTCTGGGCATCGAGCGGTGCTAAACATAGACTCGGCACGCTGAGGGGTACTGTGTATGTGCCATTCTATGCGCATCGTGGACAACATGTCTGGCGTCGTTCAGACTCGCGCGAGTGGGCCAGCGCCGCGCAAAATCATCCTGGTCATCAGCACCCAGCGACACGCACTCTATGCGAGGTCCGGACTCGCAGACCCATATTTGGGATGATGCACATTCACACGGGGTCCTGCCAAGAGAACCAATATGGCTCGGTCGAACGCCAAGGGCGGGGGTTGCGTCAGTATGGCCTCGGGCGAACACGGATTTGGGCGCACCGAAAGGCAACATAGTCGAAGGGTGGGCTCGAATTTCATGGCGTCTGTACGAGCATAAGCTCGACTACTTTGAATTAAATACGAGGATATGCATATCCTCGAGACGAGCGCACTAAACACAATCTAAATAACATATCGGCTAGGCTTATGAACCGAAGGTAAAAGCACTTACTGAGGACGTTGCGGAAAAGTAAAGCTATCCATAATGATCCGAGGACTTCTCGCCAGTTCCAGATGCGTGATTTGGTTACCTCAGCAGACTGGTCAACTTGTGGCACGCTCACCTGATCTCCGTTTGAGCTCTACGACCACAAAGTCCGGACTGAGCCACTCGCTTTGCGTCTAATAAATCCGAGATACTGAAGCTATTAATAGGCCCCAATGTCTTTGTCGCAGATACTGCGAGGACTTCGGCTTCGACTTATAGCATATTTCCTTCGCTCAAGTCACGCTATCACAGCTTTCTTTAGGCGAATAATTGGCACTCCTCCTCACTTTACTAGATTTGCGCCAAACCGAAGCTTTAGTATAGCATCAAATATATCATCTCGAAGAGTCAAAATCAATGTGTTCGAACCAGAGGGTTTTGACCGCGGTAAAAAGTACCCGGTTTATATGAACTTTCATGGTGAGTATCCTGGAGACTTTAGGATGCTGCTTCTAACCTAAACGTATTTCAGGCTCTGGGTTTGTAATACCGGGTCTCGGGAAAGATGCCGACTTTTGTAGGTTTGTGAGCAACCAGACGGGTGCAGTTGTCCTGGACTGTGATTATGCCAAAGGTAAGAGAGGGCCTCTATACTACTCGTATTCCCGGCATCTAATATCTTTGGCGATTATCAAGCCCCAGAGTGGCCATTTCCAGCTGCGCCAGACGATGTGAAGGACATCATTGCCCATGTAATCCAGAACAGGGAGGGATATTTCGATACTGCGCGGCTTGCAATCGGCGGGTTTTCTGCGGGGGGTAACCTTGCTTTGACATCCGGCATGAATCAAGCACCAGGGACTCTAAAAGGTGAGTTTTTGTATCTCTTGCTACCAACGCAAATGGAGTGTGAAGCCATTGCAACGTGATTGTAGCTGCGATCGCATTCTATCCACCCACAGATCTCACTCAAGGCGCCAAAAGGCCACAACCTGAAGGCGATTCGAGCTCCCTCTCAGCATGGCGTACACAATTCTTTGATGATTCGTACATTCCCCCCGACATGGATAAATCCGATCCGCGCCTCTCTCCCAACTTTGCCCCTATCACGTCCTTTCCTGAACACGTTTTCATCGCCGTATGCGGAAATGACTGCTTGCAATACGAAGCTCTTGCGCTTGCGGATAGGCTTGAGAAGGGTGGCATCAAGCTAGTGCGGAGATTTATACCCGGGGTGGGGCATGGATGGGATAAAGAAGCACAGGGGGGAACTCTTGGTGGGCAGGCCAAGCATGATGCTTACGTCGCTGCAGTAGAGGTCCTGAAAACTGCTTTCAAAAGCCATTGAGATTATACCGAATTCTTCTTTTCGTGTAGAATGATTTGCTTTCGTTTCGTAATGTTGGCTGGGTATCAACAAGTATATTGCCGTGTCCCGAAATACAATAGGCGCTCCGTACAATCGAACAGATCGGTCACAACAGGCCTACACCTCACAATAACAACACAAAAAACCAAGAGGAAAAGAAAGCAAAGAGTGTGCATCTACTGGAGCTCAAAAAAAAAGAGTCCTCGCAGTTGAATGGGCAAGAGCGCGTTTAGGTGGTGTACCTGTAGAAGGTCGCGTAGTCACCGTCGTCGCGTTCCTTCTTGAGCATCTCGGGGGTGTAGTCCTCGGCGTTGAGAGGGAGTCCCCTTTCGGCGGCAACCTGGTCGCGACGAGCGTTTTCGCGGGAGAGCCATGTTGTCATGAACAAGGAAAGGCACGCAGACATGGTGAGGGTGGCAATGAGAGTGCCGTGGCCGGGGTAGAAATGAGGGGCATCGCGAGAGCGGTAGCTGTATCATGTTTGTTAATAAGATTTTGGCGCATATAGACCGCTATGGGCACTCACATAAAGGCACCGATAACACCTCCAAGGTTACCGAATCCGACGTGCATAGCGAGACCGACACCACGCTTGGTGCTTCCACCGATGTTGTTGCCGTTCCATGCGACACCCATGGGGACGTTGGGGTACACACCCATGGCGGCCAAGAAAGTGCCAGCATACTGAACGCCTGGCTTTTGGCTGGAGATGAGCATGGTGAAGCCGACGATGGCGAGCAAGCAGAAGAAGATCATGTAGGGACCCCGCTTCTTGTGGGAATCGGCGATCTTGCCGGCGGCAATGGTGCACAAGCAGGCGGCAACGTACGGCGGAACCTAGGGTTAAGACGTTGTATTAGCTAATAGCTTATGATAACCGAGGACGACGACGTACGGTCATCAACTGTGACTTCTCATTGGTATACCCCATGTTTTTGATGATGGTCGGCAAGAACAGGGAGAAGGAGTAGAGCGGGGTGTAGATGCCGATGGTGATAAACACTATAAGTCCGGCATCGCGTCAGTGCCACCGAACTTCGCGAAGGACTTCGAAAGACTCACTGTGCACCCAGATCTTCCAGTCCTTGAGGGCGTCCCAGAAGTAGCGCATGCCAAACTCGTCGGCGAGCGCAGAACGATCCTCGCGCAGGCGGCGGACAACCTCGAGGCGTTCCTCCTCGTTGAGGAACTTGGCGGTCTCAGGGTAGTCGTTGATGACGAAAAAGGCGATACCGGCGACGATCAAGGTGAGTAGACCTTCGAGGATGAAGATCCAGGCCCACCCAGCCTTGCCACCGAGTCCTCGCATCTCGGAGATACCACGGGCGAGGAGACCACCGAATGCACCAGCGGCGGTGGCAGCGCTGAAGAAGATGGCCATACGGAGACCGCATTCATGGCGGCGATACCACATCTAACCCCCGATTTAGTTGGTCTCATATGGACTAGACCAGTTTCTACTTACGGTGATGTAAAAGGTGACACCGGGGAAAAGTCCACCTTCGGCGATACCGAGAAAGGCGCGCGCGACCAAGAGACCGGGATAGCTCGTGACGAAACCCATGAACGTCATGCACAAGCCCCAAGCAACCATGCTAATCGGACATTAGTCATACAAATCGGAATGAAATGTTGGGAGCATATACGCACATGATGGCGAACCAGAGGCTGGGCCGAGTCTTCTTGAGCATCATGTTGGACGGAATTTCAGCAGCCACATAGAATGGGAAGAAGATAGCTGAAAATTCAGGCGTAAACACGTGTTTCAAACAGTCGATAGAGATACGTACCAAGAGCCGTGTTGTACTGGAGCGAGAGCTTGTTCATCCCCAAGTCAGCTTCCAAGCCCGCAAGACGAGCATTACCGATGTTGGTACGATCGAGGAAGGAGAGCTACGCGTCTGGATGAGCAACGGAGACGCGTGATCGAGGCGATAAGCATACCAAGTAGAGGAGCGCGAGGAAAGGAACAATGTTCCAGTCCATCTTGCGCAAGAGCCGCCGGGTGCGGGCAGCATCAAACTGGCCTCCGATGTTGGACTCGAGCGAGGTGGAAGCGTCGATGGTGACCTCGTTGTGGTCGACTGCGCCTTTGAATTTCTCGTCCGACATGGTGGACAGGGGAGAGAAGAACGAGAAGAGAAGGAGAAGATGGGTAGAGACGTGGTGCGTGTGCGTGTTTTATAGCAAGCGAACACCATCTGTGCCATAAACCAGGTCCGGGCTGCTTCTGCATATTTCCGCCAGCGCTTGAACAGCGCGCCCAGCAAGCAGGAATCGTGATCGCTCCAGGTTCAATCTCTTGGCGATGGCTTGGCCTCGCCATCTCGTGACATTGGGGCCCCCTGGGGCCCCGAGACACCGGTACGCCTTCCTCTCCAGGCCCCCCTCTCCTCCCACCATACCATATCCATCCACCCATGCCCTCCCCCTCCTCTCCTGGGCACCGTCATTAATCGTTCAGAGTTTTAGTCCCTCTATGCGCGCGGGGCAGACCGGAACTGCGCTCTTATCACCTGCTCCCCCGTTGGTTGAAATTTCAGCATCAAGTCTACTCCCCAAGGCACTTGGATGCTGGTCCCAAGCGTTCGGGACCTTTTGCTTCCCACAAAGCCTCGTATCGCCGGCAAGGGATGAGGTAACACTGGACGCCCAGGGCGATCCCCGACTGTGTTAGACCAAGTTTGTACGATGCCAGTGCGCCATCGAATCTGTCTGTGTATTGCCCCCGGGCTTATCGGTTTACGACGTCGGATTCCACCGCCCTTTGTGTGGCGCCTGTAGCCTGCTGTCTTGTAGTTCAATTGTCCAATGTTCGACGAGTCGTCTCAAACTCGTTCGAGTTAGACCAACTTGTATCCGGTGACTGTCGCACAACCGTTGTCCTGCCTGGTGGGCTTGGCGCGCCCCTGGGCCTGGGCGCTCGGGCAAAAATAGGACACCATGTATGAGATTACACGGTTGAAAAAATTTAAGCAAAGGCTGCAAAGAGATGGCCAGATGTCATTGAGGAATGCTGCCACCTGCACACACATTGGTCATCCCCTAAAGAAGTTGGTTTCCAGGGCTCGAGGCCCAGACACATGCGGAACCGACGTCGATTTCACGGACAACGCCGCTAAATTTGCATTCCGAAGCCATGGCCGAGCCACTCTCGAACCACCTGTTTTGAGACAATAACTTTAATCAAAAAGCTTACCCTGCATATGGCATCTTGCTGCATCGCCGCTCAATTGGCAGTGTGGATCATAGATTAGTAGTCGATCTGTTGAGCTCCGTCGCCCACGCATCGAACAGATCACAAGGTTAAAAGTATATTTAGTTTTACAAGTTTTTGGACATTCAAAACTTCGGTGATCAAAACAGTCAAAACGAAAATCCTATTCAGTCGATGAACCTAAAGAATGTTGCCTGATCTCCCTCGGTCGACTCTGCAACAATTTCATCGTGGGTGTATGCATCGGGGGATTTGTATTCCCGGTCGCGGCGCGCATTCTCACGTTTGCAGTAAAGATGAACAACAAGTGAAACTGACGCGCCCATGGCCAATACCCCTATCAGCGTTCCTGTGTTCGTCCAACCACAGGGACAAGGCGCGAAGATCAGACGCCATTAGCAACCACGTCAAAAAACTTGATATTTTCAAGGCTCACCGTGACCCGAATAGTATCGAGGCGCGTTCTTTGATATGTATCTATGATTAGATCCAGGGGGAAAAGGCGCCGTGAGACTCGGAAGCTGCCTTGGATGCAAGGGGTGGACATACGTGTAGCTCGCAATTAGACCACCGAGGTTACCGAAAGCAACTATCATCGCAATAGCCACACTGCGCTTCATTGCGCCTGGTCAATCGTGATGTTTTCTCAGCGTCAGGCTAGGATCGAACCAGCGCCAAGCGACCTACCCCCAATGTTATTTCCTGCGCGGTTGATAATGAGTATTCAATCACAGTGCCAAGCCAAGTTCGAAGAATTACTCACCACACCACGCCATGCATATCGCAACATTAGGAAACGCTCCAGCGGCAGCGATAAACACAGCAGTGTACTGCACCGCCGGTTTCCTAGATGCAATCAACATCGCGAAGCCAATGATAGCCAAGGCTACTCGTGCATACATCGTGTGAGCTCACGCCCAGCCACGAATTGGTATACTGATCGACTCACAGAAGCACGCGATCATGAAGCGCCCTCGAGTCTTGAGTCGATCAGCAGTGATCCCGGCCAGGACGGTCAACGTGCACGCAAGAACATAGGGAGGAACCTTTTTTGCGAAGCCGGCGCTCGGTCATCGTGGCATTCCTATTTCGGAGTAGAAGAGTGGAGACTTACAGATAGGAGCTGAGAGCGCTCAGCCGTGTACCCCATATTATTGATGATAGTAGGCAAGAAAAGGGCGAGGCTATACGTTGGAGTCGTGCATGCTACAAAGATGAGCACTGTGGGGATTAGGGGGCTTAACCTCCGCTACTCGCTTCGGAGACTCGAGAAAAAGCGTACTATATGCATAGGTCTTCCAGTCCTTGACGGCCTGCCAAAAGTAAATCATTCCGTATTCTTGTGCTAGGCCATTGTTGTCGTCCGCGAGTCGGCGAACAAGCTCATCCCGCTCTTGAGACGTAAGAAACTTTGCCGTCTTGGGATCATCCGGAATAAAGAAAAATGCCACGACAGCTACCACAGACGTTTCGGAATCCGAATAGCAAAGTGGCTGAATCTCTTACCGATAACCACAGTGACTAGACCTTCTAGGATGAAGATCCATGACCATCCTT
This sequence comes from Ceratobasidium sp. AG-Ba, assembly GCA_016906575.1. Lineage (NCBI taxonomy): Eukaryota > Fungi > Basidiomycota > Agaricomycetes > Cantharellales > Ceratobasidiaceae > Ceratobasidium > Ceratobasidium sp. AG-Ba. Next base: position 876,363 of record CP059633.1, on the reverse strand, counting down.
TGAGCCCGCCGACCCCTTTCATCTCCGTTATTCCACGAGCGAGCAGCCCGCCAAAAGCACCTAGAATGACGCTAGATTATTTCACTTGCTGCGTTGGCTTTCGGAAAGTTGGACGCACCCGCTACAGTTGCTGTTTATGGATGATTTGGTGAGACCATGTTTGTTACAGTTTGCCCTCGGCTGGTACTAACCAGCAGCATAATAAATAGCCATTCGCGCGCCCGTCTCGGACCGACGATACCAAAGCTAAGGATATGCAGTAAGCTCTATTATACCGTCTCTTTTGAAATGGGATTGTCTTGTGACTTGCCGTAATATAAAAGGCAATTCCAGGAAAAAGGCCGCCCTCCGCGATGCCCAAGAATACACGTGCAATCATGAGTCCGGTATAGCTCTTAACGAGCCCCTATAACGCATGTTTTTGATTAAACTTTTTTTACTAGACATCGAATGAAGAAGACCTGCCATCAAAGTCATAATTGTGCCCCAGGATACCATACTGAATGTTGATCGGCAGGTTAAGTTCAGACTGACACCGATTTCAGACAGGTCACTCACAGGAATGCAAACCAGCTAGTAGATTAAACTTAATAAAGTACGTAAAGATAGGAAAGCGAACAACTTACAAGCTCGGTCTCGTACGTTTAAGCATCATGTTTGACGGAACTTCAGCAATAACGTAAAACGGGTAGAAGATCGCCAGTGCGTTATTGAATTGAAGTCCGTGCATGCCAAGATCTTTCTCAAGTTTATCGAGCCTCGCGTTTCCAATGTTGGACCTGTCAAGATATGACAGCTGTCTCCGGTTACATCAGTGACTAGTAAGCATGACGTCGAGAAACTCAGATAAACGCACAAGGAACAAACCAGCCATCCATGGCAGAATGTGCAGGTCGAGCTTTCTCAAGAGCCGCTGAGTGTCTGCGCGATTTGGTTGAGCATTTGTGCTACTACGGCCCGATTCAACGCTGTGAAGTTCGATGTGTTTCTCCTGAATTCCTTGAACTCCTTTTTCGCCAGCTATTTCATGATGTGTGGAAGACATTCTTGCCCTTGAGTCGCGAAATGCCGCAATACGGGGAGTGAAGAGAGGAAGATAGGATCAAGGGATATAGAGCTTATATACTCCACCTAGATCATAGAAGTCTGAAATGCTAGCTTCCAGGAGAGCCCAGCGTGACCGGACAATTCGTTCGTTTGGGAAAGAAGGTATATGTCATCACTCGTGCCGAGCCCAAAATCCTTGTTGTTGCTTCGATTAGAGCTATAAAAAGCGTAGGCCCTAAGGGGCAGGAAGTCGAGGACGTGTAAATTAGCCGGGCCAGTCTTTTCAAAGAGGGTGTGAATGTTCTCCCACAGGCGCCATGTCCGTGCAAGTTGGGTCAAAGTCGCCAATAGGCGCTCATACCCAGACCAAGGCGCCTAAATTGGATTTGACCATAGCTGGCCGTGGGTGGAGTTATCGTCCGTAGAGATTAGAGACGACTCGGATGAAGTTGGCGTGCTATGGCCCACGACCAAGGGTTTCATTCTGGAAATGCAGTCACCATGAGGTTTAACTCGAAGCTCAACCTGAGGAACCATACGGGATGGTCCTTTACTCATGTAAACGTTACCCACATGCTCGAATATCGGAACTCTCGGCTGGAAGCTCAACTTCCCACATCGTGCCAAGCGCATTGTGTCTATCATTAGATAGAATGGAAGTATCTGACATAAAGGGACCGAGGGCAAGGAGATAACGAGATCCGGGAATTCGTTCAGTCTTCTTCAGAGCCAGACCCAGACCCAGGTTCTCCGTCGCTATCTACAAAGATGAGATAATCAAAGTCTATCCTTCGAGATCGTTTTGTCAGATATCGTACGTACCATTAGCAATATCGGCGTGATCAACGGCTGCCTCAGCCTCGGCCTTGCGAAACGCGGCTCGGAGCTTGGTGTCTGTGAAGGGTACGCTGTCTACAGGGCGTTGGCCGTGTTTGTCTTTCACCCGTGGATCTGCACCAGCCTCGAGCAGGGATTCGACTAATGGACGACGACAAACCCAGGCGGGAGTTAGCATCGAAGGATACACCATTAAACATCTGCAGTTCACTTACCGACCTTCTGTCGGTCATCGGGGTCAGCGATCCTAACCGCCATATGTAAAGGTGTGTAACCCTCGATTCGGTTCTGCAAGTCAACATCGCAGCCGTCTTGTTCGAGGATATGTTCGAGAACATTTAGGGAGGCTTTAGATGCGCTAATGGGTCTTGGGGTTAAAAGATATGTCATTTGTAGATGGTAATCACCCACGCGTAATGGAGAGCTAGTGACGGTTGTTCAGTTGATCAAGTAGAACGATGTAGAGTGAGAAACTCACCAGTATTTCCTAGTCTAATCCGGGAACGCGCCTACCATTGAATCAACCCCTAAAAATAAAGATTTCGCGCGATATGTTACATACCCATCTCGGAAATTGATGTCAAAAGTTCCCTCCTTCTCAAAAACCTCGAGAATAAGATCCTCGTTGTCTTGCTTTGCCGCGGCCAACATGATCTCGTCTATATAACATGAGTTATTTAATTTATTCAGAGGTTAGAAAACACACTTACTAGGCGAGGCACCTTCGTCGGACATGTTCAAAATACTTGAATGCGGATAGGGTGGTGGGGAGAGGTAAGCGTTGGTTATTCCTTTGTGATAAGCGCCGGGTCTGGGGCGTTTCAGGGTCTAATGACCTGCCCCACCTCAAAAGGGCCGCCTGGCGCATTTCCATCTCCAGCCTTGTCCACCACACTCTACCCACCTCACAATCATGAGCGACGAGACAAATTGCGGGGTAGGTATCAGTAACATGCATCTGAATCAACGCTAAATTCTTTGACCAAGGCACTCGCTGCAGCGATGGAGAAGAAGGGTAGGTTGCTCAAGGCCGAGTCCCCACCATCGCTTGTTCAATAACATTTCTGATCATAGGTTGGAACCACAATCAAGTTGCTCAAGCAATTGGGAAGCCCGAGTCTTATGTTGCCGATGGTGGGTGTCGTGGACTCTGGGCTTGTAGTATAGCTGCTAATCATGCCGCAGTGTTTCACGGCAAGACTAAACCGACCACTGAGGAGTTCAACAATATTACGAAAGTGTTGGGGATTACAGCAGAAGTTTGTACATCTTACCATCACCTGGTTGCAAAGCTAATGTGCATGTGTTTAGCCCCCTCATGATGGTGCTCACGCAACAAAGTAACACACTCTCATATTGATTTGTATTCATTCAGTGTATCAATATAAAGTATAAAATACAAAGCCTTTCAAGTCGTCTAACTGTACCCCGTGAGATGCTATTAGTTTGACCAATCACATGGCATTGATTGGGCACTGGCGAGGCGAGGTTCGTGACTTCTTTGTACTTCTCGGTCGGCCTCCTTATTGCATAAATCACACTCGGGCACAGCACAAGCCATAGCATATACATTAGGGCCAAGACAAAACGATCTTTGTATCCAGGATGTATGCGGCGCTGTATAGCATCAAGCTGCAGCCGCAGCAGGCTCTACGAGGAGCAGAGTTGCATCTATCAAAGTGCTCTTCGACTCGAGTTCAGGCTCCGTCTCAACTCCCTCATCTTGCGCTTTTCGCGCCTTCGCCACTCGTGCCCTCATAATTTCATCCACCTGCCTCATGATCTCCTTACCGCCCGATAAGTCACCGCCACCAGGGAGATCCGTTTCAAGCATCTCGTAAGATCTCGCTTGTGATATTCTCTGACGAAAAGCCTTTCGTGCCTCCTTGGGCAAAGCTTGTCGGGATTCGGGAGTAGATGGTGATGTGATTTGTTGAATGCAGTGTTTTGTATTACCGAATGCGTTGCCAAGATATTTCGCCTGCGCAAGAAGGGTCATATAAGCTATTCATACTTTGACCAGCTATACACACCAGTCGCAAATATTCTGGTATCATCTCCAGCTCAGCATCTCGCACGGGTCGCGACGCATCAAAACAGCTTGGATTACTCTCGGCGGCTCGAGCAATCATGACGCTGGTCGCACCGGTCGTATCCCGAATCTCTTGTGCCGCCGCAGCTCCTGAGCAATCACCGTTGTAAAGCACCGCGATCCGTCGACCCGTTTTATCCTCAGCCTCAATCTCTGCAATTTGCTCCACAGCCTCTCTCATCCGCAAAGTAACCGCTGGAGTTGTTGGCCGCATCTCTCGAGTGCGACAGTGCACAGTCAACGCGCTCACTCCACCCTCGTGCCATATTCTGCTGACGAGCGACCGAGTAGCTTCTGCATCTGGGAGCAATCGTATTTTGGCGCTGACAGGAACGTTGGCGGGAAGTGTATCACGAAGTTTGGATAGGATGCCACAGAGAAGGTCGGGCGTTGACAAGAGTGCGGCTCCCATGCCCGCATGGACGCTGAACGGCTTGGGACATCCACAGTTTAGGTCGATTGCTGCTACATCTTGGAGGACCGTCTGGGCTGCTTGAGCGGCGAGTTCGGGATTGGAGGATCCAATCTGGAAAATGAGGTGCGTGCGCTCGACAGGATGTGTCGTGAACACTGGGGATTTAGAGTTGGGTTTGACATAGCTGATAACTCCAGTGCGCTCTAAAGATTATCCAATAAGCGACCAACAGTAACCTGCACTATTGTCTTACCGTCCACAGTCCGCTCACACCCTATGATTGCCTTGTCCACGATCTCGGGACTCCATACCAAGGACGCACCATATTTCAGGCTTAGCAGACGGGTTGGTACTGGAAAGATGCTGTCAGCGAGCAAGTCGTAGCAGCTCGAAATGCGGTCCTTACGTGACCCTGACCGTACCATGGGTGCCAAAACAACTCCATTCCTATAATCAACAGGAATACGCCAAGAATCGTCTGTGCTGGCTCGAGTAGATAACCTATTTTCATCCCCCGACAGCTTTACTCGCTTCGAAGGCCGAGGAGAAGATGGTGGCGAAGGCGAATGCCGAGACACAGTCATGATACTACGTCTACGAAAGGACTGGAGATGATGATTTGCTGGGAAGAGGGCCGATGATACTGGGCGTAGAGTACGCGAGCAAGAGAAGGGATAGATCATCCACGAGGTGGTGGTGAACCGCTCCTGAGGAAATTATAGTATGACTCAGCATTGGATAAACAACGGCCGAATAGCTCTAATTTGTGATTCGTGACTTGGCGCAGGCTGAACAGAAAGAACTCTGCGACAGATTATGCTATATTAAGGCCGAGACAGTCAAATCCGTAGAGGCAGAACATGAAGAATCACATCGGCAAAAGTCAGTCGTCACCATACGAGCCTACATGAGTTGCAAGAGCCTCGTCCTCAGAAGAGTCAGGGGTCTCTGGAATATAGGAGTTGTACCTAGCAGGGGCAACCTCGACAAAGTCCTCCCCTTGCTCCGGTGGATCTAGATCCCATCCGTCCTCCTGTCCGTCCAACTCCATTGGCTCTACCTCTTCATCTTCAGCACCATATATGCCTCGGCTCCGTGCATAGCGAGCCACAATCTCCTCGTTTGTCATGGGACGAACTTCCCACCCTTCCGAGCCTCGCCGTACCCGCACATCACGGCCGTGGCTCTCTTGTCGATCGTAGTCACTAGATGCTCGTGAAAGAGAAGAATTCGAGCTGTCGTCATATTCGTGTTCAAACTGTCTATCGGGGTCGTTTGAGTCGCGCTGGGGAGGTTGGTACGAGGGATGGTATGGGGGATGGCTGGTTGGGTTGCGTGAGCGAAGTGCTGGATTCAGATCTTCATTTCCATATGTCCATGGAGAACCTTGCAATCTTGTTTGTAGGGCAGAAGATGCGGCGAGACTTCGATCTTTGTAAAATCCTGGCTCCTTGGGTGGCCATACAAATTGCACATCTGGATCTGACAAGGAGGATCGGGTTAGCTAGAGTTTTAGATCATCTAACCCAAAAAAAAAACATAAACTAAATGGCGGGGTCAGTTGATGCGATTTGGTTTGTGGTGAGAGTGCAGGACATACCTTACCTGAAACACGCCCGGCGCAAGAACCCAACCCAGCAATATTTATCATACAAGATCACCCTCCTCTTCCACAGCCCGGAGACGTGCTCCGCCTCGACTTCCACTTGCACCATCCTCGTCCACGTCCGCGTCGGTACTGGACCAACCGTTCTCCCGTCTGGCCGAAGAACCGTGGTCCCGGTCTCGGTCTTTGTGAAACTCAATCCACTTACCCGAGCCTTCTGCGACGGGAAAGCTGAGTCCAGAGCCGCGCATACGTTGGGGCCAACACCAAAGCCACGGCCTTTCACCAAGGATAGCGCGAATATTGGGCCACATTCCAAGATGCTAGCTCATGACGGGTTAGCATGTACTCTGTGTATATTGAGCGTGTAGCTCACGTATGGAAACTTGAGCTAGAGTGATTTTCGTTCAGTAGGGATGATTAGCATATTGAACCGACTAGCATACCTCGCGTATCTTGCCTCGGCGAATCAGAGTTGCAACCTTGTCCTTCTCCCAGCCTTCAATAGTAGTTTGATTGGAGGCAACGCAATAAAAATGGTAAATGCTGCCAAACGGTTAAAACAGTGCAAGGCGATGATGTGGTACTTCACGTACCTAAACCCTCCAACTAGCAGTATAACTGGGACGCATGCAGCATAATTCAGGATCATAAACACAAGCTCCCCAGTTGATGGATCCGCCTGCAGATATATCGTGTCAGTTTGTGCACACATTCGATCAAGGCGTTCGACCTACAAAATACCCATTTACGGTCATTGCCTGCCACACTCGCACAGAAATCATGGCCAGGTGATAGCTGCATGCAACGTCCACAAAGAACAGGAAACGAATAAAATGACCATAGTTGAAGTCTGACGGAACGAGACCCGGTTAACCGTACTTCAGAGCAAGTAACAAGCAGACTTACGCCCAACGCAGTTGTTTACCCATGGGCAATGATGATCTGTTGGCTGACGCATCAGAAGATAACACGTAAACAACTGCGGACAAACCCCACCCATTCGCAAAACGCATTTTTTACACTGTCGGCAGTGATGGGCTATGCATGTGTTTGGTCAGACTGATAAGTTTATTCGAGTTGGAAACGAACTTGCCTCGGGGTGGCTTGTACCGAGCACAGGTACGGCAATAACGTGGCGCACCAGTCAATTTTTTCACCTCGTATCCCTCTGTTGACCGAAGGTCAGGTTGCTACAAACATGTGATTAGATTGTGAATGGAGAGGGCAGATAAACGTTTGTACCCATCCTTTAGGGACAGTTCCCGGGTCTGTACGGACAGTTAATATATAGTTCCAAAAGACCATCCCTACGAGCAAGCTAAAACGCGGTAAAAACAGGCATTGGAAGATATTTAGTAGCTCACTCACTTGAAGGGTACCAGAAGTGCCAGCAACGGAACGCTCAAAACGCGCCCGTACCACGGCCATATTATGAATATTTGGGAAGAGTATGAGATAAAGGATATAAGAGACAATGTGAATCCAACCCTTTTCAATAATTTAATCCGTGTTAATGATACCTACAATGTTTGGGACTCACCAGAGCCTACCAACGACGCGCCCCATTTGCGCGTATGTGGAGGAAGAGAACAGGCAGGCGTAAGTGTGGCTGTGCAGAGTCTCTAGCCGGTCAAGCTTGATCACAACCGCCTCACAACCGCCCGATTCCCGCCTATCCTCAAACTAAATACACTATCGACATACCACGATATAGCCCAATATCGGCTTGTATTTTGCTGTCTCTAGTCACAAGAGGGGCCATAGTGCCGGACTGTCACTCTTAAACATGGACCATCTCAGTGGCTACCAGGTTGGACAACATCCAGTGCATTACATCCCGCATTTCATCACTGAAGATGAAGAGGCTGTTCTGCTGCGGAAGATTGCCGAGACGCCAGCTGGCAAATGGCGAAACCTATCAAATCGCCGGTAAGCAGCAACGCGGCACAATCGCAGGGTTTAAATCGTGTCTAACCAAGTGTCCCAGCCTCCAAGTGTGGGGTGAGCCTTGTATTTCTTTGTAACATACTAAACCTCACATTTCTGTTCACTCCAAGGTGGAGAATTAACTAAGTCTGGTGCCCTGATCCCACAGGACCTGCCGGCATTCGTTACATCCTTGTACGCCGTTCCAGTCAACGCCTCTCTATAGCATCTCACAAGATAGGTATAGTCCTGATATCATCGACAAACTCCGGACAACTGGGGCGTTTGCTTCTACATCACCAGGAACCGCCAACCATATCATTCTTAACGAGGTGTGTTCAACCTTTATCAATACGGAAAGTCGTCTAACACGCAAACTTTGAGTACCATCCAGGACAGGGAATAACGGTCCGTGGACAACGCATACTACGAACCCACGCTTACATGATCCTTCATAGCCGCATGAAGATGGTCCCGCCTACCATCCGGTCGTTGCAACATTATCTCTCGGATCCCACACTATTATGGACTACTACCGTTACCAGAGTTCATCGGACACCATAGATGACTCCGAAAGCTCCGGCAAGGTCATCGACCCGGCTCCAGTTCTTCGTCTCCTGCTTGAGCCACGCAGTCTCGTGATCACTCATGGCAGCCTATATGCGGAGCATCTACACGGAATAGCCGGGGTCGAACGGGATATAATTATTTCAAAGGAGCACCTGCCCTCAGAAACTGCGGAGAAGCCACCTAGGAACGATAATTCTCAGATGATATTTTCTCAAGACATCGCAAACACATTGCTGCTTGGAGACCCCAGCTTGCGCGCTCAACTTGCTCGGTTGAGATCCCAAGGTGTGCCCAATTGCGCCATCGAACTAAAAAGGCATACTAGGACAAGCTTGACTTGCCGGGTTGTCGAGCGCACAGCGTCCGCTGTCGGTAGATTGATAAAACTCCGTTGATAAAACTCCTACATTCAGCCTAGAATATCCTTGAACGAAGAAGTTTTGTGAACTTGATGGGCATAAAGTTTAAGACGACATACTCATGTTTATGCATTTTGTAAACCGGCCTGGGATCAACTTGGGCAGCGTGCATCAATCCGTCCTAGTGCAGAGTTTTCGTGGAGTTACGGTTGGGTTTCAAAGGCGGAGCAGCTGATGGACTAAGCATGAAGTGAGAAGCAACGTGACCAAAAAAGCAACAGATCAACTCCATAACTTGCTACCGAACTGGATAGATATTCGAGAGAGATAACATCGGATAATGAAACAAAAGTACCGAAACCAAGTTATTTTTTGGTAGGGTCACACACAGTAGGTGCACATGCTAGTTTCGTGTTTGAAGACCTTTGTCCATGCTTATCGCAAGTCAACAACTTCAGCTATGACGTAAGCGCCAATCAACCTGAGGCTAGCCACGACCATCGCCCTGGTCGTATTTGCTTAATATACCCTGTAGTTTGCCTAACATCCCTTCTTGCTATTCCGTTCTCAAATAAATTTAACAGCATGGTCTCTAGCTCAACGTATACACTTCCCCCATTAACGCAGGCGATCTTTTTACCTGCCAAGGCAACGGCCTACTGTACGATGGCATCCCTCGTATATCAGTTGACGAACTTCGTACGCTACTAGGTGGCGGTTCTGGTCAAACTCTAGCAGGAAACCGTAAAGAGTAAGTTATACGCACCCATCAATATATATTTAGCAGCAACTATATACCATCAATCCTGACGTGTTTCGGGCTTATGCAGGCCCAAGAAGTGGTTCCAAGCACAGTGTGCTCATTACGGGCTGTCCACAAAAGGGGTGGTGGCCATTCTCCGTGCTCAGTTGGATGATCTGATTGCGTCACCTGCTGCTGGGGTCCCAGACGACATTGCTCAGCTTGAGACTGAGAAGAATGACGAATATAACAAGCTCAATGAACGCGTTCGGGGACTGACAACTCGTGCACGAAGTCCAGCGCCTGGAAGGACGAGGAGGGTTACTATGTCGAACGCTCCTGAATCACAACCTACTTCGTCCGAAACTCCTGCTAGCTCTAGAACACCTAGGTCACGGACTAAAAGCTTGGCGCCATCCTCGCAAGCTCCAGAGGAAGATGCAGAGCCTGATCCTAGCGCGCAGGTCCCGCCCAAACGTGGACGTGGGCGGCCGCGGAAATCGGCGCCTCCATCTCAAAGCGCCACTCAGCCCGAACAAACCAATGGTCGAGAGAAACAGGTACCTCTTGCATTTCCCAGTTCAAAGCGCCCGGATCCGCCATCCCAGCAGGACTCGGTTGCCTCAGCATATTCCGAGCTAGACGACGAATTTATTGAAGCTTTGGATGAGGTCGAGAAGGGAATAGAATTGATGGAGACCGATGGAGATGGAGACAGCCAGATGAATCCCCCCGCTCCAAGCCCCTCTCCCCCTGTTCCGGCCCGAACTATACCCAATGCACCTCAAACTCCGCGACATCGTCACAACCCTTCGGCCATGTCCCCTTCTAAAGGCTCACCCAAATCTACTCTGGAACGGGATGTTGTGTCCGGAATGTGGTCGCTACGCATTACTAGTCACAACACGCCCCACTTGATCCGTCCTCAGCAATACCGTTCATCAAGCACAGACACGGGCCTCAAAGGGACGATGAATTTACATCTAGCTGAAGATAAACGATCACTTATCGGAGAATTCAGCCTTCTCGGGATGGACGGAGTAGTTCAAAGCAAAACGCTCGAGGGGCGAGTTGACGGCGCATATGCCCGCTTACTGTTTGTCGGACAAATGACCATTTTAAAGGAGGGGGCCAACCAAGGAGAGACCGTCAACAGGGTTCTTGGCCCTTCGCCCTCTCAGTCTGGGTATTTGCGTTTTACCGACGTACGCAAGGGGGGCGATGGTAGATTTATGCTCAAGGGTACCATTCAGGGTGAAGGATACGGAAAGGTTGATTTTGAAGGCGTACGAGAAGGCGACGAACAAGATATGTGTGCGAATTGGGACGACTTTGTGGACTAATTACTTGATTGATTGAAGCGCTCAATGAAATCACATTCTCAGAAACGAGCACGAGGGCGGCAACACTGTCTCCCTTTGACACGAGAACATAGGAGTGTCCAACTCGTTTTGGAGTCGTCTACTGTAGACTTAGTGGACTCCTACCCCTGATCCGCTATTTCAAAACACCCACCTATAGTATATAACGAGGTGCTCAGAGACACTCGCTTAATCCAGAGATAGCTCTTTTCGTTATTGATCTTGATCTCTTCTGCTTTTAGCTGCTGACTTGCTTAGTTCTCCTATAGATTTCCCGGGGGGGGGGGGTTGACTTCGTTCTACTCTGGCTCCCGTTGTCGACTTCGAAATGACGCTCAAGCCGCTCCGGTTCCTCGCTCCTGCCCGTAAGCGCTTCTGAGGGCAACTTAGCTTACAGCGGTTCTCCTTGGAATTCTAGCTAAATCCTTACACGATGGTGTCTCGCGGTTCTGGAGAGATTGTTTGACGAGGGAAAAGGTTGGCATCTGCGTGTCAATTGAATTGTCTAATTAAGCCACAGAGTTTATGCGCACACGTCGTAGGTCAAGGCTATAGTTCGGATCCTAATGCTCGGATTATAGGCTCCCAACAAAGGGTATAATAGCAGCACTCCGCGCCTCATGAACTATGTCGAGCCAGTTCAAGATTGGATAGAACAGGAAGAGAACGAACGATATGTTATTGGAAGAAAGCTTCGCGCATATATACTTACTGCTCAAAAAGGAGGACTTTGTATGAAGCAAAATATCTCTACTAGAGTCCGTTCATATTCATGCCGACTCAACATCAATCGCACATCTCAGGCGGCCTACGGAGAGTCTTTACTGTCCAATCTATCCACAAGACGCCACCGCATAACTCAACTGTCGCAAATTCCGCCAAATGTTGAAGAGCCAGCGTCCTTATGTGCTGCTTCTCCATTCATCTTTCCTATTTGCCCAGTCTCGAATACCAGCCACACGCATAGAGAGGCCGGGCAACAGACGCCAGAAAGATTCAGTCACCCGACAAAGGACCAAAGAAAAGGTTCACGCAGAGATAATTCTCTGCCGACCACCGGCACATTCCGACTTCATCGGACCGGTTAAAGCTAACAAAGACATGGAAGTTGGAGTCGTTCTTATGTATAGTATTTGGGTTTCATTGCCGGACGGACACGGGAGGATCAATGGCTGGTCCGTAATGGAGGTTGCATTCTGAGGAGGGTTCGGTAGAGTCAAACTTTTGGGCATAATAGGCACCTTCTGCATAAACAATTTTGCGTAAATAGCTTATCCAAAATCGCTTGAACAAACTTGCTGAGACTCGCACTCCTAGCCTCGGTGAGCGTGATATGGAGCGTAAATGACAACCTTTAGCTCCCATACACCCGCCTTTTGTTTTGTGGGATAATAGCCGGTAATATGTTACAAGCGCGTATCGAAAATTGCTTATGCAGAAAGTGCCTAATGGGAGCTGGTGGGTAGAAAGGTTGTGATGGTTGAGGTGGCGCCGTCGATCAGCTTAGATGCATGTATGCCCATATAAAATGAAAATCTAAAACAATCCAGACCAACCTGGTGGCTTGAAGTGACCTTTTGCGAGAACGAAGAACGCGTCGCACCACTCTTATCAAGACACATATTAAGGTTACCGATATTTTACAATGAGCCACAAAGGCAACAGCCGTTTCCTTATCGAGACTCCCTTGTCTAGACTTACGCCCTTATCATATCTTCCCTTGACGTTCGCTTATGCTAGCCCACACGTAGAAGCTAGGAGTGCTAGATCCTGCCAGATATGGTGCGACTTCAACGCCGTGCATGTCTCTGGCTCCATTGTACTCCTGAGCCAGCACGCCGGGCAACCGCCCGCCTCGTTCCTACAGACGGGTTCTTTTGGCGTAGCGGATTCATTTCATGAACTATATAGAGCTCGCGGGAGCAGCTCCTCTCTCGGTTGTTCTTGCAACTTCTTTCTCTGCTTTTCTTTTTTTGTTTCTCTTGGTCCTCGTAATCGTTGCTGCCGGGCAGCCAGCTCTCTCCTTACCATCAATTTCAGCGTTTTTTTTTGATATCTCAACTGCGGTCTCTTTTGCAACCAACACATTCCTTTGACTACCAACTTACTATTCAGATGTCTCCTTCTACCAGCCTCCCTCTCCCTTCTGCGCGCCTTAACGGCCAATTCACCGTCCAAGGGGATACATTGCTGTACGCAGACATTCCTCGTGTCCCAATCAACGAGCTCCAAAAACTCTTATCCCGTGGATCTGGAAAGATAGTACGATCGGGTGAAAGGTGATTGACCTATCACGCATCCCCAGTGGCTGTTTGCTCATTGTATGCGTGTTGATTAGGACGAAGACCTGGTTTCAGGCACAATGTGCACATTATGGCCTCCCCACCGATGGCACCCTGGCTACCCTTAGGCTATACCTAGAAAACTCTCTGAAGTCATTTCAGGAACGAATGCGGGAAAAGGCTGACCGACTCGAAAAGGAGCGGCTTGAGATGGAGAAAAAATCACGACAATCTACGGCAAATATCCCAGAAAAGTCGCCAATCAACACGGTTCGTTTTCCCGCTGCTCGGGAGCAGCTTTCCCAGTCGACTTCCTCCTCTAGCTCCTCTGATTCATTTGCTGCACCTCGGATTCGATTCAAGTCTTCATTGCCAAAGGCTATCAACTGTACTATGCCTCCACGCGCGAGCCTTCCTGTCTTGGCTCCCGCTGTCAAGCCCTCACGCAGACGCTCTGAGCCAAAGGGTCTCAAACAGGTCAAGCTTGACACGAAGTTCCCGGACACTAGCAGCAGTAGCGCTGATACAGAAAGCGAGGGAGATAACTCATGCTCAGTTGTGGAACCTCCTACAACATTTCCCCCTCCTGGTCTCGCATCTCCACTGTTCCATCCTAACCCATCAAGATATGGTCGAAACAAGACTCGAGAGCTGGAAAAAGATGTCGTATCCGGCAGGTGGGCGCTTCATGTAACATGCAGCACCATGGAACCTCTCCCCGCTCCCTGGCGTGCTGCTTCGTCCAAATGGCTTCGAGGGGACATGGACGTCCACCTCTCTGACAACAGGAGATCGATTACCGCTCAGTTTGCACTTTTGGGCTGGATGGTGTAATCAAGTCACGGAAATTTGAGCCATGGGGAGAAGGGGTTTGTGTATGGGTGAGGTTTGTGGCTCAGATGCCGATAACCACAGCGGTCAACCCGGGAGACGTTGGCCTTCATGAAAACTGTGTGTTCGGACCCTCAGATATGCAGTACGGATATTTGAGATTCCATGGGGAAGGAAGAATCAAAGGGATGCTAAGGTGCAAAAGGTACGGGAGGCTCGAGTTCGAAGGAGTTCGAATCGGGAAGCCTAGGGTGCTGTCTGCGAAATGGAGCGACTACGTGAGAGACTGAGAGAAAAAGTCGAAGTATTTTATCCTGTATCATTCAACCACGGACCTTTCTTTCGTTGTATTCATAGGACAGATAGCTTGCAGATCGGAACCACCATGTAACTGTTGTACAATATAAATGTCGTATTAGTAGTGAAACAAAGTTGAGCGATTGAACAACGCTCGGAACTGAGACATCCACGGATAAATGCTTTACGTGCCACATGATTCCGACATGTGTCGAAGTAATGGTTATGTGCCCAGGTTACCATTGATTTATCACGTTTTTCAGGGGAGCCTCGGTGCTGAAGATCACATGACCCGACGCGGACAACATCTAACGACCACTCTGGCTGTTGTCGAACTTATTTCTTGAAGGCTTTACACTTAGAATTGATTGCCATGCTTATCTGTATTGTTGGTACTCAATGTTCTGGAATGTCTTCCGTTAGAAACTATCTTGAAGGACTTGGCTTTCGGAATATCGTTTGTGGTCCTTGTAAGGCATTCTTTTGAGTTTGACACAAAAAAACAAAAGGACAAACGCCATTATCCTAGCAGAGTCTACTCCAGCTGGGTCGTTTTGTTATCCAGATTTCAATGCGCTGCTTAGTGGTGTGACACAAAACTGGCGAGATGATTTTGTTTGCAGTTCTTTGAGAACTTTGGACCAGCTTCGTTCCTGTGCCCAGCGGCCGTTTTTCGTTTTGGTCTCGGTCGATGCGCCTGTTTTGACTAGATGGGAGAGATACAAGAAGCTGTGAGCGAACATTGTAGCGCTTTGAATCCACTGACATGCTCTTAGACACCCAGAAACTCAATTATCGTTGGAAGAATTCGTTCAACAAAGCGATGTGGAGCGGTTCGGTCCCCCAACGGACTCGACGGATGACCCTCTGAATGATATTCTAAAGGCGCTACCTCACGTTTCGGTGACGAATAATTTCGCAAGTTTGCCTGAACTGCATACACACCTAGAATCTCTTGCACTGCGCAGCTCGGAACGGGTTAGACCCGGATGGGATGACTATTTTATGGTATGTTCTACTTTTTTTGGCCAAAGAAACAACCACTCACAAGAGTATAGCTTTTGGCATCGTTGGCGTCTTTGCGGTGTAACTGCATGAAACGTCGAGTTGGCGCTGTGCTCGTTCGGAACAAGGTTGTTATTTCTACCGGGTACGTTCTATATCACGTCTACTTGAACTGTTCGCCTACATGCCTTGCGTTCTGCAGATACAACGGAACACCTCGTGGACTGCTCAATTGCAACGAAGGCGGCTGCAAGCGATGCAACGGGACGGCGAGAAGCGGAGAGGCATACGATTCATGCCTTTGCCTGCATGCTGAAGAGAATGCCTTGTTGGAAGCAGGGCGCGATCGAGTTGGTGAAAATGCGACAATATACTGCAATACGTGAGTTCTACGCTTCCGAGAAACGGGTAATGTGTCTGAGTAGTTATTTATGAGGTAGATGCCCTTGTTTACGATGTACGATCAAGATTGTGCAATCAGGAGTCAAGGAGGTTGTGTACAACAAGAGTTATAGCATGTAAGTGTTTAAACCGAGAGGTATACTTGTCGTGACTTGCGATGATCCAGGGATGAGGCCTCTGCGAATATATTCAAGGAGGCAGGCGTGATATTACGACAGCACTCGCCGCCTCGAGACCCTCCTATCTAGCCAGGAGTTTTGCTGTACCCAGTAGCGTGTGGCTCATACGCCGAGGAAATGAAAGAACAAGCTTGAATATCATAAATTCGTGCCAAACTTGCAATGATCTATTCAATTTCATTCAATATCAATTCTACATTCTGGCGTACGTCCCACCCCTCTACTTCCAGGAATCCTGGCATCTTTGTGCCGCTTCGTTCGCCCAACATCCCACCCAAGACTAGCCATACACCATCCGCGTTCCGCTTTGCAACGGCGATATACATGTCTCGCGCTGCAGCCTGTACATCCTCTCTCTCTTCTCTCTTTAAGAACCTTCGACAGGCAAGTAAAACGGCCCAAAGAGCATCGTCCCGAGGATCAACGTGCGTAACCGCACTTGTAAGCGTTCGCAAGATTGAGAGATGCAAACGAGCAAGCGTAAGTGGGCCTAGATCGTCCATTGCACTAGGACGAACAGGAAAGTTTTTGTTTCTTCGGGTGAGGGCCGTATGAGCCTGGGCTTTTAGCAGCTTTTCGAACCTCGGCCAAACATCATCCCACACTCGCCTGGCCATAAAGTCGCCCACGTGTCGACTGAGCACTTCGACGAGCTCAAAAGCCTTTTGAACAACCCACATCTCCTTGTCCTCCATCCTGTTCAGGATAAACGGCCAACTGGCATGTATAGTCGGCATCAGAGCCCTCGAGCGAAGTGTGGGCGCGGCACTGGCCAAAAGCGACAGAATCCGCGCACGTATATGCGGCGAAGCATGCGTCAAAAAATACGTAGACCGGGCGATAATCGCACGCGTCAACGACTCTGTAGCCGAAAGCGGAGGAGGTTCAAACGTTTCCTGCTGCTCTTTATCGTCCTTGGAGAGTTTAGGCTCGGTATCCGGCTCCGGCTCGTCTGGATCCAATTTCCACTCGTCGTCTTCTTGTTTCTTTTCGCCTCGTTGCTTGAACCATGTTTTGAATCCTTGCCAGATCTCTTCACCGCTCGGTTCGGGGTCTCGTTCTTCTCGTTCGTTTTCCCTGGCGAGTCCTTGGTCTTCTCGTCCGACTGCTTCGACGACTTCGGCTAAAACGTCTATGAGTGCCTGGACGACGAGTGAGTAGCCGTGGTAGTCGTCGAGTCTGTCGAAGCATTCGTCTAGGACGTCGTATGCTCTATCGACGATTGCTTGACCGATAAGACGAATGAGCGCACGAAGGACTTGGAGCGCTTGGATCGAGAGAGACGGTGCTGTTGATTGAGGTTGAGAGCCAGTGGGGAGGGGGATGTTCGTATATGCTGAAAAGACGGCCAGTCGACTCGACACGCTTTCTAGCGCATAGTCAAAGTTGGCCAGGAGCATGTTAGGCGGCGACGCGTATCCTAGTGCGTGTGCAGTTTCGGTCAATGCCGCGTGCGCCGTCGAGCTAACGAGTCCGATAGGTGAAAGTAGCCCTTGAAGAAGCGGATAGAGTGTATGCTGTAAAAGAGTGATAGAGGTTGAAGATGTACCCAGGATGACGTGGGAGGCGCTGATGAGTTGGAGAGCGAGCGAGGTATGTTGAGCTTGCAGCTCCAGAGTGCGTTTCCATCCGGGTATCGAGGAATTGGCAGGTGCAGGTCGATCAAGGAGAGTAGTGAGTGGGTTCAAGCCTTTGATATGTTCTGTCGGGACAAGATCGAGGACTTCTCCCTCTTTTTCGCCTGGTTTTTCTCCTGTGTCAGTTCCTACAGCGGCATCGTCCCATAGATCAGCAACAGCTCGCCCGATCCACTTGGCAGTTTTGACCATCTTGACACTCTTCTTGTTGCTGGATAATGCACCTCGGAGGAGGGTCAATGCACACCACATTGCTGCAACTTGTCTCTCCCCAGTCGACTCGACTCCAACGCCTGCAAACCACTCGATGGCAAACGTTCCCCCGTCACCAGCTGCTCTACCCATGGACGCGAACATTTCTTGAACGTCTTTGTGTATCTCATCGTCTATCCCTTTGAGCCTCAGCACCGGAAACCCAGGTCCCGACGGCAGAGAACCCGAGTCTGGTTCGATAAGTTTGGCTGGATCCGCCAGAGGAACGATAGCTGGAGACGTAAAGACGAGCGAACGAAGAAGCGTCAGACCCCATTTATCGATTTTCCCAGACGGGCCAAGAAGCGAGGCGGGGAATTGGGGTGAGAGGTAGGACGAAGTTGTTAATTGTCGGGCCAAGAGTGAGGCTGAAGATGAAGGTGAAGCTAGACGGTGTGGGAGAGCTGAAAGCGCTCGACTCGTCAGTTCGTTGAGTGGTTCGGAGAGGAGTGGGGTCAAGGTACGTAGAGACGCTAGTGCTTCTTTTGCGTCTTCCATTGGCTGTTGGGTGTGGTGTGGCAGAGCTGGGTAAGCGAGAGCCAAGAGGTGTCCGAGGAGCAGTGTTTGGGATTGGGGTAGTGCTCGGGGTGTGGACCGAAGAATCTGTGCGCAGAGGCGGGCGAATGCGAGTCGAGCGGTTGGGTTTGGATGGGATATGACCGAGGAGAGGGTGTTGAGGGCCATGTGCGTTTGGGAGGATGTTGCATTTAGCCATACGGGCGTCCTTGGCGTTGACGTTGGGTCTTTTGTCTCTGGCTGGGGAGGAGAGGGAGGAGAGAGGAGGTCGTCGATGGTTTGGATATCCTTGAGTGCTCCGTCTTTGATGCATATTTCGTCGCTAATCCCTTTGACGATGGTTACACGCAGGACGTCGAGTGCGAGCGCGACACTTGGACCTCTCGTCCCCCCCAGTTCGAGGATGACTCTGGACATGTTGGAGACTGTACCTGGGAGGATGCTCGGAATACCCGAGGAAGGAAAGTAGTGCTCGACCAGGGTGAGGAGAACAGATAGCGACGTTTGTTGGAGCGTGATATTGGGTGAGGATGTGTGTAACAAGAGGGAAGAAAGCGTCTTGCCAAACGTGGCGACGGGTGTGAGGGACACTAGAACGTCGATGCGAGATTGGGCGTCCGAGTTGGGGGGGCGAAAGAGTGCGCGGAGGGCCTTTGTGGTAGCCAGGTAAGTCTCTTCATCTCGTTGCTGTCCGTCGATCCCGGCCAAGACGGAACTGGCGAGAATGACGAGCTGTTCCCATACGGCTGGATCGCACGACCAGAACCATTCTTCAACGAGGAGCGATAGCACAAGAAAGAGCTGTTCGACGGTTCGGTTGGGTAGAGTCTTGATTGGATGACGTTGGACGAGCTGAGAGATCGGGTAAAAGACGTATTCAATCAGGGCTGGGGTAAGGTCAGTCGATGGGGCGTGCTCGAGGACAGTGAGCAAGGGAGCGAGGTCAGGGGAGGACTGGCGGATGATGGATGTGCATATCGGCTTGAGCTAGAAAGGAATAAGATTCGAGCTGGATGAAATGGATTGGCAAACCTGTGTGAACAGCGACCTGGCCCGTGCGTGCATGATGAGGTCGGAATAGGAAGTCCCGTGGCCATGCTTGTCAACGCAGGATATAAAAGGACACAACTCGAAATTTACCAGCGGTTTGATCTCCCCCTCTGCCTCTGCCCCCCATGCAGCACGTATTCTCCGTCGGCGGAAACTCGATTACGTTTCGTGCCTCGCCGTTTGTATCGTACAACCACCCGGCGATGGAGCAGCCCGCGCCAGACCCGACCCCCAAAGAGCCCACTCCGCCCCCGCCTCCGCCCCCGCCCCAGCAAAAGCTGTTGATCAAGCTGCGTGTCTCGGATCTCGGCACCGCGGGCGGCAGCGGCAGCAGCAAACCAAAGCAAAACGGCACGTCGGACGAGGACGAGGCGCGTGACGAGGCGCCGGCCAAGCGACGTGGGGGCGGGCCTGGCTCGCGCGGCAAGAGGCGCAAGGTCGAGCAGCCGGGCACCCCGACGTCGGACGATGCATGGGACTCGAGTGCGAGTGCGACTCCCACCAAGCGTGGGCGCGGCGGAAAGGGGTCACGCGGCGGCGGGACGGGGCGAGGACGGGGCGGGCGCAAGAGTGGGCTGCAGTAGGTCATTCCTATCATTATTCTGTGCTCGGTGTTGACCACTGTTCAAGACACCAGGTGTTGCCGGTCCCTATTCCTGGCACACCCGATTCGGCGGCAGAGCGTGCGTTGATCACTTGGAGTTTCATTCGTGTCTTATCATGCTTGCAGTGTCACTCCGTCCGGCCTCGCCTTCGAGCGAGAGTACATCCAACGTTGCGCTCACACCGACACCCATCTCGACACCGACGATTCCTATCCCAATTCCCAATCTTCCTGCTGTGCCTACTCCTGCTGCTCAACCGTCGACCCCATCCGAAATTGATCCCGCTCTCCTAGCAACAGCACCCAGACGTCCTCTTCCAACACGCGCCTTTCCCGTCCAACCCGCACCCAAGACGACTGCTGCTACCCCAACCGTCGGCAATGGTGGAATCGACTGGAACAAGCGTCGTGTCAGGCGGTGGGGTGTCAAGATGCGTGAAATACGTGGTGTGGGCGGTGGCAGTTGGTGGGTTCGTACCTGGGTTGGCTGTACGTCTTGTTGCTTTCTCCCATTCGATTATGCTAACATTCTGTGGACAGCACCCGAGTCGGAATATGCGTCTGACCCCACACGCATACTCTCTGTCCCAACGACGCTCCCCAGATCTTCCTCGACTACATCTCTTACTACCGTAAAACAACGCAAGCCCAAAAACACAAACACGGCCCTGCCCAAGCCTGAACCGCGCTCTGCAACCCAACTAGGAGAAGAGGTCAAGATCGAACCAACAAGTCATTATAGAGATCAAGAAGGGGTCGAGCTTCTTACTGCGTTTGCCTCGAGCGGAGGGATTGGCGCAAATCATTATCGGGAGCGGGAGTATAGCCAGCGAGGAGAGAGTAGTGGAGCGAGTACACCTAGTGTACCTGTTCCCAAGGTCAAGTACGATCTTGCCCGAGACGGGATCGAGGAGGTAGCTGCCCCTCCTGCCCCTGCCCCTATCTCTATCCCTGTCCTGGTTGCTGCTCCTTCACCCGAAGGCAAGGGAAAGGGAAAAGAAGTTCTAGTCAACGGGAGCTCCAAAGGAAAAGAAAAGGCCGTTGAAAACGGGCCGATCGTCGGGGACGCACGCGTACGATCGGGGAGCGGGTACGAGCAGGCCGCCAAGGACGTCGAGATGGAACTCATGGGCGACACTTGACACACACAAAAAGGACATTTCTTTGTCTAGCAATCGGGACTTTTTTTCGCTTGTTGTTTTATACCATTTTGTTCATAATACATCTTCGCTTTCGATCGAACATGAACCGAGAGCGTCATGGCGATACGTGGAATTAATTTATCTTATCTCCAAAACACAGCCACGCGACCACGCTGCTGCTCTTCCACTCGCCCACCACCAGAAGGGAATTATATACCCCTGCCCTTCGTTCGACCCGACCCAATGTCTGAGTCAGATCCAAAAGCTGTTATGCTCGCCCACGCACGGGATACACGTCAGTCCCTGCTTTTTACTTGCTTTAGATAGAAATAACCGGAACTCAACGGGGGGAAAGAACAGTGGGTATACCCGAATCCCTCGCCAACGATCCCAAGTACAAGAAATACGTCAGCCAAGTGGACAAGTGTCTTGCTACGTTTGATAATGTCCATGAATGGGCGGATTTTATTGCGTTTTTGACGAAATTGCTCAAGGTTTTTGTCGTTTCTGCTTCTCTGTGTGCTCTTTACTGATTTGTGGTGTGGGGATACAGGCGTTCCAGTCGTTTATGCAGTATAAAGAAATTCCACGCAAGCTCGTGGTGGCGAAACGCTTGGCGCAGTGCTTGAACCCGGCTTTGCCGAATGGAGTGCATCAGCGTGCGTTGGATGTCTATGCGCATGTGTTGGCCGTACTTGGGGTGCGTTTGGTCTCTTACCTGTCTCGGAAACTGACCTAACTCTAATATCTTTCCACTTTCCTCCTCCAATCGTTGTCTTTATCTAATGCCTTTCCTCAGCTGGATGGTCTCAAACGCGACTTGCTGCTCTGGTCATCCGGTCTGTTCCCATTCTTCGAGTACGCAGCGACGTCAGTCAAGCCAGCTCTGCTCAACCTCTATGATACACACTTTCTTCCTCTCGGTCAATCACTTCGACCAGCCACGCGGGCACTTATATTGGCTCTACTCCCAGGACTGGAAGAAGAGCAAGGAGAATTCTTTGATAAAGTGCTTGCGCTGTTGGATCGGTTGGCCGGAACGGTCGGGACGAGTTTCTTTTTTATGAATGTGTGGTTGGTGCTGGTCAGTGCACCGAGTGCGCGTGCTCCTGCATTGAATCTGTTGGCGAGGCGGTTACCCAAAGTCGGACCTGATGATGGTGCGTTTTGTGACCGCTTATTGGTATTACTTCGACAATTGACCGAGAGGAGAAGATTTGACACATATCGTGGGGAACGATACGGGCCTCATGATTCGAGCGTTTGCTGCTGCGTTGGAGGACGAAAATATGTTGGTCCGGAGAGGGATTTTAGAATTGTTGTGCACGACTTTAAGATTGGATGGGGAGGTTATGAAAAAGTGAGCCTGCCTTTACCTTGTCCACCGGAGTATCTGGCTAATTGGCTCACATTAGGGCACAACAGTTAGACCGAACGATTCTGATGCGCGCCGCCACCGGAGTTGTGCTTCGACGAGACTTGTCCCTCTCCCGCCGGCTGTTTGCTTGGTTGCTTGGGAGTTCCGAGAAACCTGCTGGACAGGTTGCGTATTTGAAGGAATACGGGCTGAACCTTTTGGTTTCGACTCTCAAGGTAGGCACTCTAAGGATTCTTGTGATATTGGCTCACTGGTCCTGTGTAGGATGACATGTATGCGATTAGCCATACAGGTGACACTCGCCCGTTCAAGATCTTTGTTTCGCTTTTAGATCGCTGGGAGATTGGGGGACCAATGACCGAAGCACTAGTGATTGATTCATTGACGGCGTTGCAATCCGGGCTGGCCCGTACCGAGGACGGCGACGATGTGCGTTGACCAGATGCATTAACCAAATGCTTGTCATTAACGCACTACTGTAGATCATGATGGCTGCTACCACCCTATACGAAGCCTTGGAGCCCCAGATACTTTGGCAGCAGTTGTACACCGACGCTAGGCGAGAGGTTTTGGATCATTCAACGAACCCCAAAGTATAATATTTGTTCCGTACCATGGCACTATACTGACCTGTTCTAGGCGTTGAGGATGATCAAATTTATTCTGTCGACATTTAAGAACCATGACGAGGAAGTTCAGAGTGTGCATTTACCGTTGGTTTCCACCGCCTTGGCGGAGTTGTGCGTTGTAAGTTTAATCATTTAGCTCACCGGCCTACACTTAACTTTTAGCAGGAAAGGATATCCAAACAATCCGAGGCAACACAGATTCCAGTAATCCGAGATACTCTGCAATTGATTGCAGATACGATACCTCACACTCCGTCAACTGCATTACTCGACAGGCTTGACGTCTTTGCACCAGTCAACGCTGTGGAACCCCCAACGTCTCCCCTCTCACCGGAGGGCACAACCATTACCTCCCCTTTTGCTGAAACAAGTGAATTGGGCCAGGTCCCGACATCTCCAGCCCCTCGACCTCATGGTGCAATTGGGCGAGCAGACGTATTTTACGGAGTTCCTCAATCCGTGTCAGACATGCTTCCTGTGTCAGAGCGTCCACATGATTCGATACCGTTTGCGACGCTCTTCGAGGACGCCGCGGCGATTTGCAAGCGCCCGTATGTCAAGCTTACAGCCGGTCTTATGAGCACGCTGTTGGTCCGGTTGAAGGACAAGGCAGACGTATCCGTGGTTGTAGGATGGCAGCCAGAAACCTGGATGAAAACTGTTTTGAACGATATTCAACAGGTAAGTCTCGTTTGTTGATGTTTCGGCAAAACCTCACATTCTTTCAGGAGTCTCCTTTTGTGATCGTGGACTCGGTCGTGAGTCTAGTGGTCAGGCTCAGCAGGTCGGCCGTTGTCCAACCTGCGTTGAAGATCCAAAAACGACCCCAGATCGAACAAATTATATATCTGGCAAGTAGAAAACTATCGTTATTATCAAACTTGAAGTTTATTGTGCAATTAGCTACTGGGATACCTCCGACCAAAATTCACACCCTATCACGTTCGAACGGTTCAATTGCTATGGGACCTGGAGGATATCCTTTCCCATCACGAGTTTGAATCTGTGATAGCAAAAAGTCTGGCTTCTCAGAAACAAGGTGAAGGAGATGCGTACGAAGCGTTTGGAGTACTCTGGAGGCTGACAGGTTACGTACCATCAAGTTGGGTCACAATACACACATATTGATGCTTTGACTGTAGATGACTCTCTTGTCCCTGGATATCGATGCAAGATGCCTTTACTCATCGTCCTGGACACTCTCAAGAGCGAGGATGTTCATGTACGACGAGTTGGTGAGACGTGGATGCGATGTAGCTTAAAGTCGTACATCCGGTGAGTGCTGAAAAGTTGAACTTAGCGCTGAATTGTTAAATCTGTCTCCAGCGTAATCGAACCTGTACTCTTTGATCTCTTGGATCCAGCTATCAGGCGCAGCTCTGCGACGTTCACTTTCAACGGGCGTGATACTAGGGGATACGTTTACGAACGACCAACAGACCTACGCAAGTTTATCTATATCCTGGAATCACTTCTTTCGGTCGTTCGGTATGGTGGCCAAGGCTTTGGAAGGGTGGCGCGTACAACAATTGTTCAACGAACTCTGTACCCCGGGTTGATGGCGCGGGCCGAGGCCGGTAAGGGTTATCCGAACTACATACGAAAGCACTTATTCAAAATCCATTAGCCCAAGTCGCGCATACCAACGCGACATTTTTGGATGTGCTAGTCGATGTGTTGTTGCGGTAAGTGCTTTTTATATAATTCACTCGTGTCTAGTTGACGCTCTACTAGGATTGTTCAGAGTGAACCTAAAGAGAAACTAATGACTCAAATGAAGACTCACAATGCGCATATACATACTGTTACACTGGACATCCTTCAAGCTATTGTATCTCGTGGAGAAGTGGACTTGCCAACTCTGGAAACAATCGAGGCAACCATTGTTAGCAAACTGTACATGTCCGTGCATACCGACCGGATCGACCTACAGAACAAGCTGCTGCATACACTCCATTCGACAATATTTGCTGCCACTTCGACCTCTGTTCCGTCCATTGGTTCTATCGCTGGGTCGCCTCGACCAGTCGCTGGAAAACTAGCGCCACTTCCTGGCAGCGCGGTTGATGAATCGACATCCAGCGACATAAATATGTCCAAGCCTTCTGGCGCAATCAACCCGCTCTTGGTGCAAACCCTTACCGATGGCATATCACGAAATGCCCATACACCAATACTTCAGCACTGGATCGATTTTGTCCTAATGACGATACCTCACTTTCAACAATCACAGGCTCTGGTCGCTCTTCCACTCGTCGATTGCGTGTGCAAACAAGTTCAATCTGCGTTGGATTCAATCCAAGAGTTGATTCAAAGCCGGCGCTCAAACGAAGCAGACCATGTTTCTACTGTTACAGATGCCGAATTTATTGTTTTGTTGAACGCCCTCGAGAGACTCGTGCTTTTATCGATCAGCCGAACTTCCGAGTCCGGCCCCATGGAAGAGGAAGATGGTATGCCAGAAAAAGAGAGCGGCGGTCTTTTCGGCATCGTTTCGACAGTGTTTACGTCTGATTCGAGTGCTCAGTCAACTGGGGACCGAATAACACCCCTTTCGCCGACGTACCGCTGTCTCTTCGAAACTGTTAGTGTGCTTCACTCGTTGTGGATCGCCTCTGCTTGGAATCCATCTTCTCCTCCACACGCAATGGACGAGTCTATATCTCTCACTTATGCCCGCGCACGGCTACGGTGCCGCAAGGTCTTAGAACGAATATTCCGAGTGCAATCAGCAGAGGTGTTGGAGATCATGGTCGAATGCTGGGAAAAGGGCGAGGAGTCGGCTGCAGTGAGTCTTGCCGCTCTATGCTCTCCCTACTGTAAATATAATGATAAATGTGATGCATGTGCAGATGACTTTAAGAACCTTTGAGATTGTCGATTTATTAGCTGCTAGTGCGCAGACCGTTGTGCACATGCTGTGCGAGAGTATTTCTACGAGATTACCGAACAACCTTGGAGATCGCGGTCGGCGGCCCTCCGTTCAAAACCCTGCCCTGTAAGCATTTCTACTGGTGTATATGCCATCACTCTACTTAATTTTTAGTTAGCTCGGACATCGCACTGTTCAAATTCCTGCAAGAGTACCTGGCTAAACTTGAAGGGCCGATTATCAATCAAGTCTGGGGACGTTTTACGTCGTTGCTGAAGGATGTAGCTGCGAACATTCAAAGTCACCGCGCGCAAGTATTTCCCGCATTACGGTAGGTACTTGAGCCGTGCCGCATCGACATGTTTCTTATTCTATTTGTGCAGATGTCTTGTGGTTGCTGCCGAGAAACAGGCCATGACCACAGGCTTAGACGACAAGCGAGCCAAGAAGGATTTTCAGGATCTGATGAACAAACTCATCGACGCTTGCCTGAATATTTCTGGGCGGAGCATCGATGGCCCCTCTTCAAGGAAAGGAACCCGTGAAACGCTGGCGGGCATAACCAATGGGCGAGCTTCTCCGTCACCCATCACACGAGGTATGGCAGAGGTTTTGAAGCTCGCGCCCGTATTTAACCCTATAGTCTTAGTTAAAGCAGATAGCATCGCAAGTGAAAAGAACAGTGCCAGTCCTGCAGAAGACTCTGCGAAGATTGCGGCTGCTTGGGAATTCGATATGTCGGATGAAGTTCGTGCGGTTTCTCGAAATATTGCGTCGTCTGACAGTAGTGTTAGATCAACCTGTTCCTCGCAAGACGACTGATACCTAATCTTCGCAAATTCATGGTCGAAAACGACAAAGTGATCGCCGCCTGCACCAACATTGTGTATTATGTCGTAAACCCCGCGATTCGAGCCAAATCCAAGTGAGTATACGCCTCATATCGTCATGTGCCTCTTAACAAGTGTATATATAGGAATGTCCTTGACACTCAGCCGACTATTATGACCTTGATGGAAGCCTTGGTCAAACAACAAACGGCTGTCCGAACATGGCGGCCAGCACTTGCCGAGGCCTTCGAGGACCAGAGATTTTTCGCCCGAGATGTAGCTGCAGGAGCAAGGTGGTGCCCATTGATAAAAGCTTATGTTTTGTCAGATAAACTTGCCGTCTCAGATATTGTTGGTGCGTATCGCTTCGCCGATATCTCATGCCTAGATTTACTCAAACACCCATAACAGGGCGAATCACCACAACGTCCTCAAACAACATTTTCACTAATCGCGAAGCAGAAACCCTTGCGCGCACTATATCGCTTCGCAGATTGTCGTTCGCTATCTTCTGTGGAGAAACAGATGGCTGTTTAGCGCAGCTTCCGAGCATACAAGAGAAACTCGTTGAACTCTTCCGATGGACATCAGCTGAGCCCGTTGTGCACAGCGAGGTCTGCTGCGCCCTTACTGTAACAGTTCGCCCACTAACAAATCGTTTGTGGTAGATTTACCTCTGTATGCGTGTTTTGCTTTGCAGATTGTCGCCCCACAACATGTCTTCGTTTTGGCCTGTAATCCTAACGGAACTGGTATGTATTTGTCTGTTATTTGGTACGGAGATATGTAACGTGATATTCAGATTCGATTATTTACCTCCGCTTTGGTCGAGCCTCTCCCAGACGCCTCAGACGAACTGCAGCTACTACTCGCGGCCTGCAAATGCGTCGATCTGATGCTTGTATTACAGACTCCAGAGTTTCAAATGTGAGTCTAGCTCTACTTGAATGGGGGAGCCCTTGAACGCTTTAATCCTATAGACACCAATGGATGTTTGTCACCGACACCATGGATGCAGTGTACCGCCCAGATACGTGGACTCCCACTTCACTAATGGACCAATTAGCCGAAATTATTGGAGGCCTTCCGGTAAGAAGTTCACTACTCAAGTATGCAGTTACTCAAGCGCGTGTGTATTAGCGACTCGAACAAAGCACCGCCGTTCTCCCATCTCCAATAACGATCCATTCCTCTTTCCCGGGTAGTACCCAAAACCAACGTCGCCCGCTTCTTGGTGCTATTCGGCGAGTAGATCGGCTAGGTGAACTGCTGCCCTTCTTTTCGCATGTCAGTATTGCCTTATACGAAGGTGTGTATGCGGGTGGCATTCCAGATATGGAGGCCATTGAGCGGGGGCTGTTGGAAGAAATGTTTGCGTCTTGATAGATTTCTGTGGAGACTTGTAGCTTTTATGGCACTTGTTTGTCTGTTTAGTGTGCTTTTACATTTGGTTGTAGATTAATATCTCCAATAATTTCAGAGGCTAAAATAGCCACAAGATGGCAAACATTCGACGGGCAGCTGAATATATCCGTTATGACAAGTGTTGAAGGCTGGTGCCAAACCGGGCCATTGTATGGCCCCAAGGAACAATTGTATTCTATATTGCCAAGCACAATATCTCGCCAGTTGGTCGTTCAATCTCCTTTAGTAGTATTTATAGCTTTACGATTGGCGACTTTCTGCTGCATGGAACTGAAAGGCGAAATTGATTAGAAATCACTCAATGCTCATAGCAGACTGCACCCACTATATCCCGGAGCTGAGCCTGAGAGTCATTGAATTGCTTTTCATGGTACTTGAGCTTTTTACCAAGATTTTCGATATCGTTTGATAACTCTTTTTCTTGGGTTTTGAGACTGTTTTCAACCCTAGACCTGGGCTCCTGGACGAACCTACTCGCAAGTTGACAAAACTCGGCGATGCATACCAGCTGGGACTTACATTTTTCCAACTCCACGATAGAACTTCACACCCGTATCTTTTGGTATTTCTGAGATCTCCTTGTGCGTAAGCTGAATTACGCGGCGTTCGCGCTCTTTCGAAGTAGTTTGAGCCTTTGTTGCAGAAATGGCTCGTGAACTGTCATTTGCTGTTTGTTGAATTTGAAGCAGTATCTATGACAGTGCAACGAGATGAAATTTATGCATTTTTGTTCTAACATACCTTCCTCAGCGCATCGTCGGGCAAGCTCGCCATCGTAGAGAAGTGCAAGGGGACGAAGCGCACGTGACCCCTACTGAAACGCGCTAAGTACTTTGTCCGATTTAGGAGTCTGGTTCACGAGACTAGTACTTTGGGTGGAAAAGATACAAATTCAAATCATATCAATAGCATGACTCTTAACTAAGAAAGCGGACTACCGATCATCCCACACATTAACATTTCCTGTGTGTATCAGAAAACTACACTGCCTGAGAGTAATTGTTCATCCCCCGCTGTACTGCTTGTCGGCTCGCAACCCGGTTGAACCAAGCGTTGACGTGCGGAAATGGAGCGATATCCTCCTTGGATATCCCAAAATCCTCGCTCTTAGATAGCCTGGATGCGATAAAAGGCCTTGAGTCGACTGCACTTGAGCGGCTCCATTAGGCTTACCAGGGAAATATGGCTATATCCGCGCTACGGACAGCCAGGATCAGGTGAGGAGCCCACAAAATACGGAGTGTTACGCACTAGCTGTATTGACCTTTTCCATTCCCAGCCACATACTCCCGTTCCAGACCACTAGACGTAATGCCTATTATTGAAATGTCAGGACGATACGGGCGTAAACAGCTTAAGTGCTCGGAAAAATCATACCCCTTAAGTGATTATCTAGGACACCCAACAGTCTGATTGCTTCTTTGTAGTGACTGGGCTCAGCCACAACTCAGTTAGACCAATATATTTGAAGTACTACGCGACTTACAAGTCCAAGGCCATTGGGATCCTCTCGGGTGTGAGATGTTCAAAATAGAAGCGATGTGCGAAGGAGATCGCAAGACCAGTGGCTGACCAAAATATCCATTGCATCATCTGGCTCTTCTCGGCTGGATCTGAGAAGCCAAACTGAAGTGATGTGAGCTAGAAAATATGATCATCCCTGAGAAACAATAAGTACATACCTTTTGTTTCTTGTCGTGTACCTATGGAGTGACGCAGATGAGCAAGGTCTCTATGAAGGGATGTTTAACTTTACTTCAGCAAGCCACGTAAGAATGGCTCCAGTCTCCATTACAGAAACAGGGGTTCCTTGAGTTTTGTCTAAAATTGTTGGCATCCTTCCGTTGGGGTTTAGAGCCAGATACCAAGGCTCCTTCTTTCCACGGGTCTCAGGCCCCATGACTAGGACGATGATTAGTGGAACGACGTGGAAAGCTTGCTGGGACACACTTACACGTCCAAGAAAACTGGATCCCGTACTCAGACTTGAGTTCCTCCAATGCAATCTGAACCTGCATGTCTATCCATCACGTTGGGGTTAGCCATTGAACTCTGAACAAGTCGTGGACTTGATTCACTGTTAGGAGAAGGCATAGTCCTTGCAAAATTAATCAATAGACCGTATTATAGACAATATATGCGCTGAATCATACTTACCAGAGATGTAATCCATATTCGCCAGTGTTTTTGGGGAGCTGGTAGAGTTCCATATTTCAGTGTCCTGGAGGGAAGATGGGGCAGCGTTATTAGGGAAAAGGAAACAGCTCGATATTTATCACGAACAAGTAAGTTTAGAGGGTGCAGGCAGGTAATTGACGATGTGCTTGGCTAAATTTCCATAACTGTCTACGTCATATCGGGTAGAATTCCAACCAAGCTTGCCCCACGTTCTTGTGCACGGTAGAAGTCCATATAATAAGCATTCGAATAGACGTTATCACTATATCCACGTTGAATGACTCAGATAGAGCACATCACATTAGTAACGCTACGTCAAAAGAAGGCCAAGTCGGGGGAAAACTTAGTAAACAAAAGATCATGAGTTGGTGCCCTCCACAACAGTATTCAAACTCGTGCTTCGATTACCTTCCGCACCAGGAGTTTGCGAACTACTTGCAGCGGCTAATTTCTCAGCAAGCCGGCAGCATTTCGCTCGGGCCTCCTTGTAAAGCAAACCCCACGACGCCCCTGGTGCGCACTCGCTATGCAGCGAGCCGAGTATAGGTCACAATTCTCTAGCCTCCACTGGTTGCTTACATTTTGACCCCGCCAAATAGCGCCTCCACCCTTGGCGTGTACCCGATGTGGAAGTACCCATCGCGTTATTAGAAATGAGAGCGAGAGACACTACATATCACATATTACTCTCTCTATACCATATTCCAATGACCATGCGAGTTCCGCCCCCTGCGCTCCTAGTGGAACCGCTGGATACTGGTCATGTTAAGTTCTGCTGGTAAGGCTTTTCTTTGTTAAAGAATCATGTCTTCCTTAGGTATCTCATTGGAGCATGAATAGCAAAACTACATTGGCTGGGAGTAATTGTTTATTCCTCGCTGCACCGCAGGTCGACTCCCAATCCGGTTAAACCAAGCTGTGAGATGTGAGAAGCGTCCGACTTCTTCTTTGGATATCGAGAAAAACTCGTGTCGAGAGAGCCTAGGCGTGATGGGCAAGGATCAGAACCGGATGTGCTTGCATATACCTTATTGCTCACCAGGGAAATATCGCCATGTCTGCGCTATAGACTCCCTATGTTAGATCATAAGCGCAGAAAGTGTCAAGATATACAGACTAGCTATATCGACCTCTCCCATTGCCAGCCACATAGTCTCGTTCTGGGCCACCTGACAATGTACCTGTGATCAGCTCATTAGTTCGTATAGTATAGAAATTCTGAATACGTAGAGGAAATTACCTGCCAAATGCTTATCCAGTACATCCAACAGTCGAAGTGCTTCCTTATGGTGGCTGGGTTTAAGTTGCAGTTTAGTTACAATCGATACCGTTAATCGTTACGTTCTGAAGTGGGACCCACAAGTCTAAAGCCATTGGGATCCTCTCCGGGGTTGCATGCTCGAAATAGTAAAGGTGTCCAAAGGATATAGCGAGTCCAGTGGTCGACCAAAACATCCACTGGATCATCTGACTTTTCTCGGGCAAGTTTGAGAAACCAAACTGAAATATCGCAGTAAGAAGTCGCCCTGTTAAGATCGATAAACGCTTACTTTTTGTTCTTTGTCGTGCACCTGAAGGTTGATTCAATAAATCAATATGTTAACTAGATAGAGATGTAATGTTTTACTTCTGCGAGCCAAGCGAGAATTGCTCCTGTCTCCATTACAGACACTGGAGCAGCTTGGGTTTTATCTAGGATCATTGGCATCTTTCCGTTGGGGTTTAAAGCCAAGTACCAAGGTTCTTTCTGTTCACGAGAATCGAATCCCATGACTGAAACGACGATCAGTGAGTGAAACGGTTCGATAACTTTGAACGGGGTATGCATACACGTCCAAGAGAACTTTGTGTTGTACTCAGATTTGAGTTCTTCCAAGGCGATCTGAACTTGCTGACCTGTCCACATAGTTCACAATCAAAAATAGAGACGCGTTAGGGGACCACTTTACTGGTTGGAGTGGGCATGGCCCTAATAAAGCACCTCAGCAGGCCGTACAGTTGATATATGCGTCATAAACTACGCTTACCAGAGGTGTAAACCAGATTCACCGGAATTTTCAGGCAAACGGTAAACTTCCATTTTCGGAGCCTTGGAGAGGTGAATAGTTTAGTTTTATGGAGGCGGGGACCCAGAGTTGTATTTATCACAAATTCGTAGCCCCAGAAAGAATTGCTGAGTGATTGACTGCACACCAACTTCTTTACACATGCCGAAAACTCGTTCCGCCGATTTCTAATCCAGCCTAATCTTGCATTCTCGCGCGCGGTGGATATCAAGGTACGAACCAATTGAATAGATAACATTGCTATATCCACGTTCAGCGCCTCATGTGCAATAGGGAACATTCATTTTAACTGTTGGACGGATGCCCCTGTATAGTGATTCGTACGGCAGGCCGAGGCGGACCGCGGGGGGACTCACTAAGCAGGGAGTCATGAGGTCTCCCCCTCGACCTGGGTATTCAAATCGATGGCTTGGTTGTCTTCGACCGCAGCGGTTCCGGAGCCACTTGCGGCCGCTGATTCCTCAGCAAGTCGACGCCGCTTTGCCCGAAGCTCCTTCCTGTGCAACAAAACCGACGAAGCCTCTGGCGCGTCGTAGCTACACAGCTCGTTAGGGAACATGTTATGCCGCTGTAGCTTTTAGGTAGCTCACATTTTGATCGCGCTTAAAATGAATCCTCCCGCTCCCGGCATGTTCATATATGGATGTGTCCGACCCGGGAGTACCTGTTATGTTGTTAGACCCAAGAAGAGCCAAATCCAACAAACATCACCTGGTACTCTCGATGCCACGCTTCTGTAACCGCAGGCGCCAAATAGGTGGGTATCGCTCGCATTCTGGACTGGGCTTCGATCAAAGGCTAGAATTGGGCTGGAGTGAGAGTCTATCAATGGGTTGTGTCCGGTACTTACATGAGAAAACGGACTATAAACAGCGATCATTCCAGACCCAGCGACGTACGGAGAAAGCTTCTCGACAATCGAGAATGGCTCGAACTGACTCGCAACTATCAGCCTTGCAGCAAAAGAGCTCTGAGCAAGGTTGTCACTGCATAAAATAATAAACTCACCCATCGAACTCTCCAGAGAAGAGCTCTTCTCTCAGGTTGGATAACACGTTGGCTGTCGCTTTGCGTTTTCGGAGCTTCGATCGCTCTTTGTCAGATTGGAACTCCCCACTTGCTGGCTCCGTAGGTAGCGTCGTCGCCACTAGAAGGAGAACATATTAGCGAAACAGTCCACGAAGCACTCCCAGACATACAGGGAGTGTATTCTTCGTCTGCGGCCGCCCAGTTGATTGTGCTGAGAATAGACGAAGATTTGGCGGCTGGTTCAAAATTCATGTTTGTCATCACTGGAAATGCTGAAGGCCCATCCACATCGGTGATGGCTATACATCTTCCAGAGCCTAACGGTGGGTGGTTCACAGGGGGTTAATCATAAAGTAGGGAAGAGAGGCTTACCTCCCAGTCGTTCTAAAACTCCGGCGACAAGTATTCCAGAAACATTATCGCAAACCAACATCCGAGCTCCGGGTTGGACATTTGCGGTATTCAGTAGCTGGCCAAGAGAATGAGGTCGCAAGTCTCGAATTTTGCTTGGATCTCGCAAGAAGTAGTACTCGCAAATGTTGAAGAGCGTAGGCTCAACGACCGTGAATCCTCTCGAGAATCTAGCAAAAACTTAGTGGTATGCTCGGACATTCGACATCTCCTTACTTGGCCTCTTTTCTTTTTCGGTACTTTTCTTTGCTGTATTCATTCTTGAGTTCATAGTTGGTATGTGCT
Organism: Ceratobasidium sp. AG-Ba; assembly: GCA_016906575.1. NCBI lineage: Eukaryota > Fungi > Basidiomycota > Agaricomycetes > Cantharellales > Ceratobasidiaceae > Ceratobasidium > Ceratobasidium sp. AG-Ba. Next base: position 842,105 of record CP059633.1, on the reverse strand, counting down.
TCAATTTGCCGCTTGATGATTTCCTGAATAGTTGGTTAGGTGGACATTCCTTGTAGACTGCGTAGCTCGCACCGTGACGTGTGCCCCGCTTTCTTTGAGCGCAAGAATCTCCTGCGCTGTCAGTGGCTGCACAAATTTGCCGTCATCGTTGATCAACTCATTGGTGGCATCCGTTTCCTCTGGTCAAAGGTTCTAGAGTGTCATGATGCAATACAGCTAGCTCAACAATGCCATTGGGCTCACCAACGTCTTCTATAGCCTTTTGGGCCACAACCTTTAGTGCCTTTTTCTCCCCAATCTCGTACGATAGCCCAAAGGGGTGACCGAGAATACTCTCACTCCGAAACATGCCATACTTTCCCAACTTGACATCACTATCTACGTATGAAATCAAAAATCCGGTAAATTTTCATCGCATAAACTCACCCACGACCGTCTCCGTCTGGTATTTTTACATGCTTGAGCTCGCCATTGGGTAGACGAAGGAGAAGATTGTCTCCTGCTCGAATGGCCCTTGATTCACCGCTAGACATTGCGTTGATCTATTCCAGAAGTATAGGCCAAGGATAAATAAAATAAGTGAGATTGGTTCAGACGAGGTGGTGGGGAGGCGCCACGGCCGGCGCTTCGCAAAAGCGACACAGTTCGCGGACACAATTTGATGCATTAAATTCATACTAGTCCTGACAACGGCATCCGTCCCTGTTGCCTTCCCATCCCGAGAAGCACAAGACTATTCATGTTCCACCACATCTCATCCGTTCTTAATCCACACTGGTCCTTTCCGTTTGGACGACGACGCGCGATAGCTGCTGGGTCTGGCTAGTTTCCGCATCCAACGACTACCCCGCAAATTCCTTCTAGTTCGCCAAGAAACTAGCAAGATGTCTTCTCTTGGTTCGACTTCAACAAGCAGAGCACACCACTTGGCCAGCTACCTTCTTTGGAATTGCATATTACGCACATGCTCTGGACTCGTTGGTCTATCCTTTTCTCTTTTATCACTTATAAACCAATACACAACAACAGGTCAGCTAAATATCCTTAAGACTATTGGTTCCTTTACTCAACAAGCTACACTTAGCTCCACAAATTTTAAGGATAGGTGAGGTTTCCTGCAATTAGACCTACTCCGTGAACTGATTTCTGCGACTAGTTTTGTGGGCCACCACCATTACCAACGACATTTTTCTGTGAGGAGTGCCCCCTTTGATCTTTCCGGCAACAGCTCATTCGAACATATACCAGGCTGTCTCACGATTATTTTTATACCAACACTTATGTTGGGACAGCTCGATCTCAAGGCATTTTATCACTTTCGACCATAATATTAGTGACAGGTAATAACCCAATAGAAAACCTTCCTCGCCAATGATTGACATCAGTCAAAGCTTCTACATTCTGGGGTATCGACGACGCATCCGAATTCTACACATCTCATCCAATCGAGTTGGGGTTCATGGCTCTAATCGTGGTGCTTCATGTCATCTATTCGGCGCTTTTAATCGCATCGCTCTTGCGATTGGATGGCAAACTAGCCAATATTCGCTGGCTGATCAACTCGAAGGATGTCATAACTGGGATGACCTACCAGACAGCTGACATCACTTGGGACGGCACTCCTCGGACTCCTGCGGATCCCATATACCTTGCAAGAGGTGTCAAAATCGCAACCTGGGTGCCCAGCTATATGTCTAATGTATTGTTCCGTCGTATTAGGTTAGCACAGTCGTCGCCCCGGCTGATAGCTACTAATGGATATGAACAGTCCCGTCGAAGCTAGACCTTACGCATTCGTTCAAAATACGTTCGCGCTACTTGCTCTTGCGGTAATATTAGCTAGAGCGGTTGTACTATCCCTCCAACCACAGGGTCAGACATTCGAGACACAAACGAGCTTACAAAACTGTGGTCAACCACGCGATCCCCTATTGCAGCTCCTCGTCGTAGGCCTTCCCTCTTTTAGTCAACGCTCTCATCTATCTCAATGGCATATGCAGAAACACCCTGGGTCCAATGCTGCTTCGCCACGTACAAGCCTCAACTATAGCCTTACCATCGATGTGCAACTTTTCCGGACCATAGACGGGGAGACCATTTTAAGCAATAGCGAGTCTTCGTTCCACTACATTGATTAAATGTGGCGCTAATCTCGCATTGTATCTTTAGCAGGCTGCCCTTCAAGTTTTGCTTCAACTCCGAAGCAGAGCGAAAGTGGTGTCGCCGAGTGGTTCCAAGTATTCGATTGCTATTCTATCATATACAATAGCATAAAAGGTTCGCTTGTCGAAATCCGACTTATTTAGTTACACTAATAGTCAACCAGGACGTAATGAAGGCCGATGGCTCTCTGGCTTATATCCTATTTACACTTATACTATGCGATCTCTCAACGGACGCGACCTCAACCGTTTCGACCTGCCTCATATATGGTTCGCTTCAGACAGCCCATCTGACTCTACGAGTGGCCGCCTCGATAGCATGGTCCCCTGGCTGGTTCGGTCATGGCAACCAATTCCCGGGCAGAACGTCACGGTTGAGATTGGCTTTAAAGCCCGCAATTTCATTGTGTCTTCCTTCCTACGGGATACTATTGGCGGTATGAGCCCGGTATGTCTTTCCCAGACACGCTGATCCCACAAGTACTGAAGCCTGTCAGAAATACGAAACTGTCTCGCTGTTTCCATTAAGTAGGCGGGCTGACTTTATGCGTGGGGTAACCTGGATCGAGCTAACCTGTACCTCGATCAGCTCTCACTCGGGCCTCCCCTTTAGATAACAGCCAGATCTCAACAGGTACCTTTTCAATGGACACTACCTACGACTATTCGTCCGTCAACTCGCTACAAACCATCCGAGCTCTGAAAAGTTCAGGCTACCCTCTACCGTTCTATTGCGAAGTCACCCAGGATTATCGTGCCTCGACGGCCCTTGATCTTCTAAGCTCAATTGGTGGTCTGCTCGCCCTCTTGCAAAGCATACACTTGTTGCTTTTTGGAAAGCCCATGTTCTGGGGACTTTTTGGTTAGCCTTTGTCCCTCTCCTTGTGGAGTTGTTCTCTGATGATGATTCCAGGGACGAAACTTATCAGTCCGTTCGGACTAGTCGGTAGGCTGTACTCTGCCCAGTTCCGCAAGCGGCTTCGCGACCACTATCGTATCACGGAGGACGATTCTAGGGCCACACAAAGTGAACCAACAGGTGCCATCCGTGTATTCGCGCTTTTGCGAGACTATGTGATCGATTTCGGTCCTGCCGATTCAAGTTCAAGTTCCAGTCCAGACCAGTGCGGCCGGTCGGAAAATATTGTTGGAGGTATCGGAGAGCACGAATTGCGACGCCGCTCCCGACAACAAATAATAGACAACAACCTGTAGGTTTCTTGGTTCTATTATTAGACGATGTATAGTGCTCATATTGCATCCAGTCCTCTCTTAGTACGAAGTTCAGACCCTGAAGCGAATTCGACTCCTGGTTCAGAAAACGCAGTTGAAGATTATGATTCAAAGCGCGCTCTTTGACGACTACTTTCCACCATAGCCTTTTCTGCAATCGGATTCGCCTGGCGAAGTTGTATACCACCTGTACGATCGACTTTGTACAGCCAATACAATCTGTACCTGTTCATGAAACCGCCGTGAGCTTTGAACTAATAAGCACATACATTCGGACACGACCCAAACCCGTGCATCTCCAACCGGTCTGCAAGCCGAGAGATCCGAACATGTGCCACACCAAAATAGTAGATGCCATGTAACCTCCGATGACTGGGCATGTGTGTACGTCATTGACAAAATGTAAGTGAAGATCAGTCCCCAGTATATATCTATCTTTGTGAAGATAGATTTGGCATTCCATCCGGCCTGCCTCCTCGTATCCCTTTGTATCACCTTGAAGACCGACGCTTGAACGCGCAAGTTGGCTCCCGCGCTCTGGTGGATGGCCGAGGTTAGTAGCCAAGTATGGTGGGTATATGTACTGGACCCTAGTTACAGCATCAAAATAGTCGAAATTGCTTCCGATCGTGGGCTACAATCGACTGCGAGCTCGGATGCCGACGGGACACGCAGCTTGTCACCACCGCGAATTCTGTGGAAAGTCCCGGCTGGAGTGTTCGTCTCAACCACGATCTTGTATATAGTGTGTAGTCCTGCTTCCATCTGCTATGGCAAATCTAGAAGTCAAGGTACTCCGAAAACGTTTGTACTTGAACCATTCGCTAAGTCCAGCTATCTCTATCTAGCCCATAGCACCCCAACCCCCAACGGCTCCGATATGGTGGTCTAACGCCATCTTCTTTGTTTCAATGCACATCGCAGCTGCACTAGGCGTTTACAAATATCCAGCCTGGCAAGTGCCAAGGCGGACTCTAGTGCTGTGTATCGTGTCATGGCAATTGGCATCGTTCGGGTAAGTTTTGGCGTACCGTGGACTGGTGAAGCTCACCTCTTTCATTCAAGCATCACCATAGGGTATCACAGGCTCTGGTCGCACAAATCATTTACTGCGCGACGCCCATTGCGCATGATTTTGGCTATCATGGGAGCACTGGGGTTTCAAGGATCAATCAAGGTACGCCCAGCCGCCCAACGTGTCGTGAATAAGTTTAATCATATGCTCGTATGATTCGTTAGTGGTGGTGTCTGCGTCACAGACTTCATCACCGATTCACGGACGATCCGGTCCATGACCCTTACGCCGCAACTCGTGGGCTGTTGTACGCTCACGTAGGATGGATATTTCGAAAGCCCAAGTACGAGAGAATGTCTCGAATTGAAAAAGACGATCTAGAGGCAGATCCTAGTATGTTTCAACGCCAACCGCTAACCAAGATTAATAGTGTGTTTGCAGTCGTTCGATTTCAACACAAGTTCTATATTCCTATTGCCATCTTCTTCGGACTAGTCGTTCCAAGTTTGATAGCTGGACTATGGAACGACGCGATAGGTGGTTTCATATATGGAGGAATCCTGGCTCGCATCCTCAGTCAGTTCACTATCACTTGCCCCTGTACAGACGCAACTGACGAGGTGTCGGCCAGTCTGGCACTGTACCTTTATGATCAATTCACTGGCGCACTGGGAAGGGCTCCAGCCATACAGTGACGAAGTCACCGCCCGAGGAAACTTGGTGAGTGCAAGATTTGTTTCTTCAAATGACCAACGCGTCATTCTGTCCATCACGTGGCTTTCAAATGACTGACAACTGTCGATCCTTTTACCAAATTCGGGCGTGTCTAGATACTCGCCTTGTTTACCTCAGGAGAGGGTAATCATAATTATGTACGCAGGATTTTCTTTGTGTGTTAGTCATAAGCGCTCATTTCCCCATCCTGTTTCAGCACGTATGCGGTCCCACATATTGCGCAAGCTTGCCTTGACTAACTCTTGATCGCAGCACGCTTTCCCTCACGATTTCCGCAACGGACCATGCCCACAAGACTGGGATCCATCAAAATGGATTATCTGGGTCCTACACAAATTTACTCCTCTTGTTACCCGGGTTCGCCAAGCCCGTGACGAAGATGTGACCCGCGCCCGGAAATGGATGGCTTACATCCATGCTCAAGGGAAAGATCATCTACCATATGGCTGGGAGGACCTGGATGAAGATGCCCTGGATACGATCGATGAAATTCCCATTCCTCGGGCGCAGTCTTTTGAGGAATGGGATCGTGCTCGGCTCGATACCTATGTCCAAAACGAGCGCCGTCTGATTGTCTTAATTGACAGCTGGGTCGTGGACATAACCGATTATATCAAAGAGCACGTTCGTAATGATTCGCGTTCAATGTGTTTTCAAATAACTGATCTGAGCCTATCCGATTACTTTAGCCGGGTGGGTCTGCCATACTAAGAAATCATCTCTACTCCGCCAAATCCCAGGCGACGGAAAACACGGACGAGGCTCTCCTGAAGGATGCGACTTGGGCTTTCAACGGTGGGATGAACAATCATACCCGCACAGCTCGTGCTAGAATGCGATCTTTGCGTATCGCTCGGTTCATTGAAGATTCAGAATAGATGATAGATTGTTTGCTACAGTATGTACTCGAGGAACTTCCTACTCATTTCCAATTTACCGGCGACGGATCAGTCTATCGATGTGGCTATCTTGGTTGTATCCATCAGACTCCTGTCAACGATGATCACCGTCAATATTACGGCTTAGCTCGGGGGGCCGGTGCCGTATTCCATCCACTGTACACTGTTCGAGACCAGGCTGAAGAAACTCTGAACGTGATTTGAATGCTCGGCACGGCGGCCTCGACCCTGTATCACTGGCTTGGCTCATCTCCTGAGCGCGGCTGCTAGCAAGAGTTTGAGTCATACACTTTGCTGCCTTTGTGCGAGGTATCTTTGGGGTTCAGACGCCTTGCGAAGTACAATACACTAGTGCAAGTGCAGGGTTTGCCACTCATATAGTTTTGTCGATCCGCCTTGCCACCACATGCACTCTGCAAGGATTGGATGCCACCCTCCTAGGGCTCAATGATGGTATAATTCGTGTCTATCTATTGAGAAATTAGATATAGGCTACTTGTTCCTAGATCCTTTTCTCCGAGGTGATAAATGCGGTTCTATTGTTTATCTTCACCAAAAGAAGCCATGCACTGCATCAAATTGCTCGCCGCTGCCCAGAGACGATCAGTCCCCGAGCCGCTCGGTGTTAGGCCGCCCGTCGAGCTCCAGTAGTGCGCAGCTTATGCTCCCGCTTTCTGTTATCGGACCACTCAGAGTATTCCGCTGTGGTTGGTTGCGGCATGCATACCTCATTTGCGATACGCGCGTATTGCGCGCCGGTGAGCGCCTAAAAATTCCATCCCGTCAAGCCTAGACCTGGAGTACGAGTCGGCCTCTTGGCATGGAACTGCGAGCATTGCAAGCGTCCACATGGAATGCTCGCCACCGGACGCCTCACGGGCATATTGGCCAAGCAAAACCGGCTCATATCATTAATATGGCTAATCGTGGATGGTGGGGCAAAACTCCCGTGGGATCAACGGAACGATTTTCGGTTCAAGACATCTTTGGCTTTCTGCCAACGGCGGAGCACGCAAGCGCGAGCCTATTTCGTGCTGGACTCGCATATGAAAGCTTGAACTCTAACACAACCGCGCTGACACAAGATGTCAGAGTTGTTACGAGACCGGACACACGAACACCTCACATGGCGGTCCCGATGCGGATTGATATTTGTTCTTTTGTACATGCCGATATCAATGAATTGAACTAGAGGGTCTTGTTAGGACATCAAACTTCTTTTTGGTTCATTGAATTCGGGTGGCCGTCAATTTAACATGTCCCCAGTATATCCATGCTCATCTTTTTGGGTGATCCTCACAGCACTAGCCCTTTCCTAAATCTTCCTGAACCGGAACAGTCTCCCGACGCCGAGAGTGTCGCCCATTCATGGCCGGAGGCGGATCACAGCCTGCGAATCATCCATCGACTGGCTCCCTATCCATGGGCCACTCTCCCCAACCGGAGTGACTTTAGCGGTTTAGGGGCGCTCTCACTGCTAGGGAGCATGTCGGCATGCGGCAGCCGACGCTCTCCGACTTTGTCTAAAGTGTGTATATGCGCGCTCGGAGAGGAGTATTTAAACCGGGATGAGCTCCTTTTGCTCGTTCCCCATCAGCGGTTCAGCGCACAATCCTCTCCTCTCCTCGAAGATGTTCTCTCGCATCGCTGCTATCTCTCTTCTCGCTGCGGCCTTTGAGCCTTCCATCGCTGCTTTCGCTGACTACAACTTTGACATTCGGAACGTCAATGCGGCTCCAGACGGTTTCCAGCGCTCCGTTGTCTCTGTCAACGGTCAGCTCCCCGGCACTCTCATCAAGGTTGGTAGCTTTACTCTGAGTGCTGCCGTTGGTATACTTATATAGTTCTGTGTCCCTGTAGGCTAATAAAGGCGACACATTGCGCATTAATGTCACTAACTCGGTATTAAATTTGACTTCTTTTTTTAAACAACCTACTCAAATGCCACAATCTGTAGCTTACGGACCCATCAATGCGTCGAGCGACTACAATCGTAAGCCGTTAGATGTGCTCCTTGTTTCTTTTTACTGATCCAATTCTACAGCATTGGCATGGGCTGGTACGCCGCGATATCCGCTCGGCCCTCAAACCTGTACTAACACTTCACAGTTTCAAGCCACCACGGCTGACGAAGATGGTCCTGCATTCGGCAAGTATATATAGAAGCCAAAGTGCTTTGCGCTAGACTGACCCGCTTTCGTCGACAGTTACCCAATGTCCGATTTCACAGAATCAGTCATATACATATGAAATCCCTTTGCACGACCAAACCGGCACGTTTTGGTGCGTGAATCACGGTCTTGCTTTGGGATCTCGGGCTAAAACGGGAGCACCGCCTATAGGTATCACAGCCATCTGGCGAGCCAGTATGTAGATGGATTGCGGGGTCCCTGTAAGTTATTTATATTTGTCTGATGGTTGATCCGCCTGATTAATCGTGATTGCTGCCTAGTGGTTATTTACGGTATGCAAGCTGAGGCCACAAGATACTATGTTTGCTGATCTACCGCTCTAGATCCCAATGACCCTCAAAAGAATCTCTATGATGTGGACGATGAGAATACCGTTGTGGTTCTCGAAGACTGGTGAGTGAACCCGGGAGCCTCTCTGGTATTTTATTTATCGTTGTTTGGACAGGTATCACACACCAGCACCAACCTTGGAGAAGCAAATGTTCTCAACCAACAATACTCAATTGCTTTCTCCGTGAGTGCGATTTGCCTCGCCAAAGCCATTAAACAGGAAATAACTTCGGCGCTGCAGAGTTCCAGACTCTGCTCTCATTAACGGCAAAGGACGTTACGTTGGTGGACCAACGGTTCAACGCTCCAGAATCAATGTCACCAAAGGGAAGAAATACCGCCTCCGGGTAATCAACGCATCTGCTATTGGCTCGTTTACCTTCTCCATTGAAGGACACAACTTGACCATCATTGTAAGCATTCATACGATTCAGGGTGTGGGATATTGGCTTATATAGGATTATGGTTCCAGGAGGCAGATGGGATCGCTCACCGACCGTGGACTGTCGGTAGTTTCCAAATTTTTGCAGGACAACGCTACAGCGTAGTTGTATGTTCGGCTCTTTGCTAAGCTAGACTGTCACGGACTGATTCATATCCATAAAGGTCGAGGCTAACCAAGCTCTTGCCAACTATTGGATTCGCGCGCCCATGACAGTTGCAGGAGCTGGAACGAATGCAAACTGTGAGCATAGCTATAATGCATCTGATTAATACAAAGCTGAAGTCTTTGCGGTTGTCAGTGGACCCAACTGATGTTTTCGCTGTGTTGCATTACGACGGTGCTCCTGATGCCGAACCTACTACCGAACAGGGCACTGCTTCTGGTTTGGCACTGCTTGAATCAGACCTTCATGTAAGACTTCTTTCTGTGACGGCTTTGGGCATAAGCTAACTCACACCAGGCGCTCGAGAACCCGGGAGCACCTGGCGGCTCTGCTCCAGCCGACGTCTCGCTTAACTTGGCTATTGGTCGCAGTACTGTTGATGGAATCTTGCGGTTTACGTTCAACGGTATCAAAGTATGTGTAGATATGGCTTTGCGCAGCTTGGTACGCTAATTCAAGTCATGCAGTATGAGTCCCCCTCGCTCCCAACACTTCTCAAGATACTCGCAAACAACGCGACAAACGATTCTGATTTCACCCAAAGCGAACACACTATTGTTCTGCCCCACAACAAGGTCATAGTAAGCACTTGTCCGATTCGATATCCGAGAATCACGCTAATGTTACTCATGAATGCAGCAACTAAACATCACTGGTGGAGCCGATCACCCTATCCATCTCCAGTAAGTAGCATTCAGGCGTGTTTTATTATTGATTTAGGTCTCACTCGAATTCTTTCTTCTAGTGGACATGCCTTCGACGTTGTCCAGTCTCTGGGACAGACTACTCGTGAGTGTGGCTCGTCATGTCAACCATGTATACCGACTAAGCTACAATCTGTGCAGCCAACTATGTTGACCCTCCCCGCCGCGACGTTGTTCGAGTCAGTAGCACAGGGGTAGTACTCCGTTTCCGCGTATGTATTTCAATTTCTGGGCAATCGACGTATGCTGACATTAGTCCAACATCTCAGACCGATAATCCTGGCCCGTGGTTCGTGCATTGCCATATCGACTGTAAGTACATAGCCACCGAACCTGAGAAACACATGTTCATATCTGAGTATAGGGCACTTGGAGGCTGGCCTAGCAGTTGTATTTGCCGAAGCTCCCAATGAGATTCGCCAGGGTGCTCAGTCTGTGCAGCCTAACCAAGCATGGAACCAACTTTGTCCCAAGTACCAAGCCTTGCCTGCCGATTTGCAGTAAAGAATAGCCCGGCAATATGCTACGGTTAGGAGAAAGAAGTGGCTAACTACAATTACATTTGAAAAGTCTTGGACGTTTGTTTGAATGGGCTCTCTTGGGTTGTCAAATAGTTCTGCAATTTCGATTTTTATTTTCGGTTGATACAAAACTGGACGTGCAAATTTTGCAGACTGAGTCTTCGACTGCGCATATATCCCAATCAAGGCGGTGTTGGCTTCAACCCGGCTGAATTGGAATTGGGTATTCGTAAGAACCTTAGAAGGTATAAATAGGTCACATAACCATCCTCCGTAGACAGCACGGAGCAAATCCTGGGTATCATACACACAAGGAAAAATAAGCGTTCGAACGATAATATACAGGTTCCAAAAAGACACGAAGGGCAGTTCGATATGAATTGTGATTGAACTAGAAACGGTAATATGCAAGGCAGGCTCACGCTTCTTCCTTTCTACCTGCGAAGCGGGTTTCCCATGCCTTGATGTTCTTCTTGACGCTCGGGCATACCGCCAACCTTGCACTCTCGCCCGCCACGCCCAACTCACGACCCTTTCCTTCGAACCAGGACACATCACGCCTTGTGGTCGTGATCGCACGTGCAAGTGCGTGGCGACGAATATGCGAGTTGAGTGAATGTACTGCAGGGAGGAGTGCCCGAGCTACACGAGTGGAAGATGCTTCGATATCTGGGATGACACGAGGGTAGAGAGTAGCACGAGCAAGGGACCGAGGTGTCCGCAGCAGGTTTGAAAGTTTGGTTCGGACGCGAGTCATTTGCAGGTTAACTGATGCGTTAAATTGCCTAATTGCCTTTGAAAACAAACATGTCATTTGTACAACTGTGAATTGGTACATGAATACGTACGAGTGTCGAGTAGAGGTACTGTCCGGCTCGCCACCTCCTTTCGATTCCCAGCCCACGCAGAATGTTCGAATGAACCAGGTCAAGGATGCTCGGTCGGTTAACGGAGAAGAGCGAGCGGCTGACTCGCTCCGGAGTAAAGACCAGGATGCGGACACGGTGCAACGCCGGGTCCTTGGTGAGGGGGCGCAGCAACCGAGAAGAAGCGGCCAGCGAGTCCAGGTCGGGAAGGTCCAGATGCCATGCTGTCAGAGATGGCGTCAGTGGCGACGAAAGGCACGACCAAACTGAATGACAGACAAATTTGTAGCCATATTTCAGGGGGGAAGACAGGGGTCTGGTATGTTGATGTTGTCATTGTGGTCGAGGTTGGAAGCAAAGAAGCAGGAATCAGTGCGGGGGCACGTGACTGTGACATCATGATCTGGGCCATATCATCATCGGACCCGGATCACAAATTGCATCTGCTGGCTCCAACCACCACCGCCATCAGCCAGCTTCGCGGCAAACACAATGCGCGCCGCCGGTGGTGCTACCCCGAAGCAGCAGGCGCCTGGCCCTGGCTCTGGTTCAGGTTCAGGCTCTGGCTCCGGATCCTCGTCGAGCGACTCGGGGCAGACCGTACGACAAAACGTGAATCAGACGGCCCAGCAACCGGAACCCATCACCTTTACATTTTCGTCCAAACGCTCTCCTTTTGTACACACCTCCCCTCCTGGCTCTCTGGTATACTTATCGGCAAATCGCAGAGCAGCCGATACTCCTCGTGATCGCCCTCATCGCAAGGTGCCCAGCACACCCCAAACCGCCCTCTCACGAACTGATTCCGACTGGATTCCGCTCCGGCCGCTTAAGCCTGTGAGGGAACTCACGATGCCACTGTTTCCCAGTCCGAAAGCGGGATCCCCAGACCCTGGACCAAGCACTGCCGTTTTCGCTAGTCGTTCGTCCTCTGAAGCACAGACCTTGGGTGCTGGACGTACACCACGCTTATCCTTGATTGCCCAACATTATCACGCTACTTCTCCGCACCCGTTCTTCGACACCCCTCCGTACCTCATCACGCCACCGCCTCATGATCCATTCTCAGAAGTCGCCAAGAGAGATAGCTACTTTCCAGCAGTCTCGTCTCCAAGGCGCACAGACTCATCACGTCGCACGTCTGAAAGAGCTCACAAGTCGAAACACATGTCCTCTAGCGCCGCACTTGCATCTTCTAATTTTTCGCAACCCCGTGCTGGCTCATCTCGCTCTAAATTGGCATCATCAACCACTACATCACCGTATCAGGAGCCTGCCCCCCGAAAGCATTCGCTATTCCTTACCGGGGCTCAACCGGCACCAGAACCTACACCCACACCCACACCCATCGAACGATCTATTCTTGTCGTCTCAAAACCTCAATCTCAATCCCAATCCGCGACTCCCCGCCCGCTTAAATCCCGCTCTCCCAAGTCGCTCACACCACCTGACCCGAAGCGGGGGTCACCAGAGCCACAGCCCTCAATATCAGTGTTTCGCGACTGCTTTGGTGTGCTCACTACGGCTGAAAATCTATTTCCTACTCGTCCACGTAGTCGCAGTGGGAGTCGGGCTGGGTCGGATGCATCAGGTTCGATTGGAGGAACTGGGCGAGGAAGATCCGAGTTCCAAAGGAGGTGGACGAGGCGTTGGTTACGGCGGACTATGCGTGGGGTGGGAAGTATGGGCAGTGGGAGTGGGAGCGGAAGTAGCGTTGATACCCCCGCTCAGCGAGGAGCCAGATCAGCAGGTGGAAAATCGAGCCCTATGTTCTTGTCGTCGACAGCCGGACAGTCATCGGATGGTTCACAGGACTCGTTGGACAGAGTGCGAGTATCGAGGTCAAACGCTGGTTCGCCGAGCGAAGGGATGGCTCAGATGATACAGAGCGCGCAGTTGTCGGACGTTGACGAGGTAGAGACGGACGCCGAAAGAGATAGTCCCAACGATACGCCTCCGGCAAATAATGCGCCAGGAGAATCTCGGGAGGCTACAGCCAGCGACGGTACTGTCGAACCCAGGAAGGAAGTATCCATGGTCTCGATCGAAGCTTCCGCATAACTTGTTTTGCCTGTACGTGGTGTTCTTAGCTTGAATCCTCACTCGTATACCCAGGCAGCGTATGGAGGGCATGCACTCCTTTCCAGTACTCCAAAAAAACCACACATTGTCTTTCGAGCGCCGCATGCAATGTACTTGTACCCCGCATCCAATCTTGTTTCGTTTGATCTCACGTTCATGATCCTCACGCCACTTCTTAATCTGCTTCGCATTTGTAACGCATGTAATATGTCTGCTTGCCTTGCGTCCATACACGTCGATGCACATACACGCCCATGCCTTCTATTTATGTTGCTTTTTCTTTATCTTTAAGCACTTCGCCTTATTCATCCGGGGACTTGGTAGCTTAGTAAAAGTGTTATCATGCTGTATTTGGATGGGGTCGGATTGAAAAACACTCATTTTTGATCGCATTTTTGGAGTATCAACAGATGCAAACTTGGTCGACTAGAACACAATTTCTATTGACCAAAGAACCAGATAGAGTGGATTAACCCTACGACGTATTCTACAACAAAAATTCACATCGCCACGCCAAACGTCCACATCTGACTCGGCTTTGACGGCTTATTCTCCTTCTCAGAAATCAGCGCGGTAACTGCCTTCAGTCGTAACTCGGCCTTTTTCTTTTCATACTTCATCCAAGGTATGTTCTCCTTTCCTAACCTCCTCTTACAACCAGAATCGTGGTTCTCACCCCCAGCCCCGGCGCCTTCTGCTGTGTCGGTGATTGCCATGGCGTATGTGCCGGCCACTTCCCTGTGAAGTTTGGCATGAAGTTGGAGCTGCTTCAAGCTCTGTGAGCGATAGAGAGCAAGGTTGGCCTGCAAGAACGAGTCCTCGTCGATATCGTGGTTGTCATATGGAGTATCCCAGGCAAACATTTCTAGACTATCTAAACTGGTGGGGGTAAGTACAGTGTGGCTTGGGGACAAGAGCTTATGGGGTCCTTCTAGATAATGGGAAACACCAAACTGGGCACTCACACGGCCTGGGTATTTGGTTCCTTGGGGATAATTGCGAGTATGATTTGCCCGATTACGAAACCCAGGACAAGCGGTTGCCAAGGAAAATAAACCATAGTTATACAGAGTCTGGTGTCTATTCCCAGAATAGGGATGGGTCAAGTCGTGTGGTGGTAGAATATTTGCCTGGGGGCAAGCCCCCACTTCTGATTATCCCACAAGGAGTTGACCATATGCCGTTTTCATATGCAAACACAGCCGCGGTGTTTGGGCGCCTAACTCCGGTGGCGTTCTAGTACTCGCCCGCCCAGGCAGAATACTAGGAACAGCCTGGACCTTACCGGTTGACTAGTTCGCGCCCATATGCGTCAATTCGGTTTTTACAGTATGATGATATCAACTATGACATACTAGTTATTCTCAGCCAACTGAAAGACTCAATGTGGACGCGCACGACAGTGAGAACGGTTGGAGCATCAACAGATGTAAGCCTGGTCGACTAGAACACAATTTCCATTAAACCAAAGAACCAGATATTAGTTTAACCCTATGACATATTCTACAACAAAAACTCACATCGCCAAGTCAAACGTCCATATCTGACTTGGCTTTGATGCCTTATTCTCCTTTTCGGAAATCAGCGCGGTAACTGCCCTCAGTCGTAACTCGGCCTTTCTCTGTTCGTACTTCATCCAAGGTAGGTTATCTTTTCCTACCCTCATCGTCCGACCAGGATGGTTCTCATCCTCAGACTCGGCGCCTTCTACTACAGCGGTAATTACCATGGCATATCTGTCGGCCACTTCCTTGTGAATTTTGGCATCCATTTGGAGCTTCTTTAAGCTTTGTGAGCGATAGAGAGCAAGTTTGGTCTGCAAGAACGAGTCCTCGTCGATATCGTGGCCGTCATATGGACTATCCCTGGCAAACAGTTTTAGACTATCTGGACTGGTAGTGGGTAAGTAGGGTATGGCTTGGGGACAGGAGCCCACGAAGCTCCCCCAGCTAACGAAAAGCATCAAGCTAGGTACTCACAAGGACTGAGTATTTGGTTGCTTGAAAACATTTCCGAGTATGATTTGGGTTGCTACAAATCCAAAGATCGGTAGCCACCAAGAAACCATAATAATATGGAATTTTGTGCTTGTTTCTGTAACAAGAGTAGTTCAAGTCGTGTGGTAGCAGAGTATTTACCCAGGGTCAAGCCTTTGCTTCTGACCATCCCACAAGGAGTCGACCGCCCGCCAATATGCCCGGTTCCGCATGCAAACACAGCCCCAGTGTTTGGGCGCCTAACCACGGCGGCGTTCTTATCCTCACCCACCCAGGCAGAATACTAGGAACACTCTGGACCTTGCAATTTGACTAATGTGCTCCTGTATGCGCCAAAATTTCTATTTGGTTGGTTTTTACAGTATGTGGTATCAAATATCACATACCAGCTATCCGCAGCTAACTAAAAGACCTAATGTGGACGCGCTGTGAGATGGTATGGGATGAGTCGGATTCGCTATATATATATGTATAAGAAAAGCACACACATATATATTTGAATCAGTCGTTGGGAAATACACTGTAGCATGTCCTGGAGCGAGCTACCGCAATCTTAAAACTTCGGATGCCCTCTTACTTACGCGTGTTGACACAAATAGTTGCAGTAAGAAGTAACGCGACAACCGCCACATTTGAATCGGGCCCCTCCAGGCAGTCGACTTGGGGATGGGCACCGAGGATACGAGCACACCGATGTGAATCCCCTTAGGCGATTCCCGGGTAACGAGAAGCCCAGCGCGTCCCAGACACCTCGGCAACCAGTAATATATGCCTTACCAAAGTGGCAATTGTTCTCGACCTGATAGTTCTCTTCAAATACCCAAGAAGCTTTTATCCAATCGGTCCGTGAGCCTCGGGACTCGCCTGGCTCCCAGAAACTTGGCATCAGAATACTAAACCCCACGTAATATTCAAATATTCCTTGGAACCTTTGATCCAGATACGGTCCACGCCGTTGGTCAGTGGCACACCAGCATATTCGGAGCTATGACTGACTTTCTTCAAAATCACAAGAGTGTAGAAGCATCAAAACACGAGCCATAAGGGCGAGGTCGTGTTGTGCAGCAACGTTGGCTAGAACATTTCTCGTCGTTTGCGAAACCGCAGCTGAATGGTTGGGCTCCACGATAGCTCTTTACGTAGTTCAATGCACATTTAGTTTCTCTAGCATTCGTTTTATTATAGAACCTTCTGCTCACTTGATGTTATGAAGAATTATCTATGTAATATTCGCTACCATGTCAATCTGACCACTGGTCAACGGTCGAGTTTGCTTCCTCGGGTCTAGTATCTATCATAGTTCCATGATAGTAGAGTTCGCCAGTTGTGCGATGAGATTAGGTTAGCAGCTGGTCTTGAGATAGGACTGAACCCAGCGCTGTAAGCCATTCGTTAGTCTTACTGACAGTAGACTCGCACTGTATCTTGGAGAGACTGCTTGGGCCACAAGATCCAAGTCCATCCAGCCGATTAGCCCATGGTAGAACTTCTTGCACTCCAAACGAATGAGAGTATGAAATGCCAGATGCTCAACCAGCAATTCCTCGTCCCGTGACGCCAGTTCTCCTGCAACAAGTCGGTAAAGTAGATTTGTAAGTTTTGGCCCTATCGTTGTAGCGCTACGAAGCACATCATTTAGAATAATTCTTATAAGATAGATGGAAGCTCACGCTATTTCATCATTCATGATATAACACCGGAACAAGATCGAAATTCCAAACCAGTATTCTAGACTGGCACAGCGACTGACCAAGAGCCGGTAGCGTTCTCGATACAGGCAGTCGACTAATACAATCGTGTCGTGTATTGGAATGGAGGGTTACGAGTATAAACTCGCAAGGTCGATCGTTTGAGGCTTGTCGTCTGTTACATAGATGCTCTCCCTACTACCAGAATGGTATCCTTCGGGCGAAAGAACTTGGCTGTAAAGGATAGACGCTGCAGATTTTGCGAGTGCTAACCCTGGAGAAGGACTTGAGCTATTTTAGTTGATACAGTCCTTCAATATTCCGAATGTTGATAATGCGGAACTAACCTGCATCATCACGGCTAATATCGTTAAGCATATAATACTATATTCATCTCCTAGAGTCTGGATAGAAGACCTTAGAAGCATGCTCGTTCATACTCATTAGTAGAACACACGTGTAGGCGGCTTCGTTACACTAGTAGTTCAACCATACCCCGATGCAGGCGAAGTTGATTGAAATTACGCATTTCAGTTGGATTCCCCACACTCACCAGAACACGTCGTAGGTCATCGATTGGGACAGGAGATCACGAAGTAACCGTGTTGATAAGATCTTTCATATTAGCTTTGGCGGGTGAATCTGGCATTTTCGGTTTCAAGAGTCAGAGCGAGCGCAGGTTGCAGGTGATTCTCAAAATAAGTTGAGAGAGGGGGCCCAACGAGGGGGTGTGCGGAGATATGTATATAAAAACACTATTGTGAGGCTCATCGCCGTTGCCACACCAGGCATGGTTAGTCGCAGAGAACTGAATTATCGGTTGTTGCGCTCCGGCGTCTATCAATCGATAAAAACCTTATCCATGAAGTCACTCAGTGGCTACGTGGCTAGCAATCGACTGTGCTGACAAGCATTTTTTAAGATAAATATATGGTCCTTTCTTATTTGGATGGTGGCCCCTATAAAACCGAGTCATCGTCACTGAACCCCCATATATTAACGGGCCGCTACAATGGGTTGTCGCCGTAATTATACATTGCTTCACAGGGGAGATGTCCAACAAGACATTAGCCACGAAGCTTTCCCCCTGTTCGTTCAACTCATCACAACTATCTTCTCACACTAGGCCTTATTAGGGACGTCTTTGGGGTGTCGATATACGTGAATCCGGTTGACTAGAACACCCCTTCTACCAGGCCACAATGTCAAATATAGAAGTTTAACCCCATGAAATATTCTAAAACAGAAATTCGCAGTACCATATTACAAAAAGTTCACGTCTGGCTCTGTTTTGATTTGGCTTCCTTCTCGGAAATTAGCACAGTGACTGCCTTCAGTCGCACCTCGGCCTTTTTCTGTTCGCACTGTAGCCAATGTATATTCTTTTTCTCCAACCTCTTCTTGCGACCAGAATCATGGGTTTCGTCCTCGGTTCCCGCTGCTTCTACCTTGGCGTTGATTATCGTTGCATACTTGTTCGCCAATTTTGCGTGAAACTTAGCGTTGAACTTGAGTTGCTTTAGGCTTTGCGAGCGATAGAGAGCAAGTTTGGTTTGAAAGTACAATTCTTCGTCGATATCGTTACTGGACTGGTTGGGATCGTACGGGTCATCCCAAGCAGACGCTTCTGGACTGGCTACAGGGGCAGTGGTACGTATGGTATGCCTTGAGGGTGTCCATTAGTTAGCTGCTCCTGTGTAGAACATGCGTTAAACCCGGCACTTACGAGGGCAACGTATTTGATTGCTTGAAGAGAAAGCCGAGTATGATTTGGCTCGTTACGAATCCAACGGCAAACGATAACCAAGCAAGCATCATAATAAAGTGGTATGTGACCTCGGGACAGGATTGGACTGAGTCGCGTGGTTGTAGAGGAAACGGAGTATACCCCTATCTCTAGGCCCAACAAGGGGACATGAGTCAGCAATCACGGGATTTGAGGTCAGCATGACACACAATATACTGTACTACGACCGTGATATATAGCAGATATTTACTCTTTCATCTCCATGCATGATTGACAAGCCTTGCGTGATCTAGAGTTGACCGACGATGAGAAACGATATAACTCCTCCAAGAATTTCACCCTCGGGCGGCCCACAATGCGTCATAGTAGTGCCTCATATGGTGCGACCAGGCAAATGCACCTTCCACCCCCTAGCCCAATCCAGCGTAACTGTTGCGGGTAGTAGCCTTCTGGCGCTTGCAAATTACGACCAGCCACATGGCCGTAACACCCAAACGCCCGGCGCTTAGCCACCTCCACCCCGTACTCCCGTGCTCTCACTTGAACCCGCTCTATCCACCAGTCCAAACTCACTCCCAAATATCCTAAAAGCACCTAAATACATGAATCACTACCTGCTGGCGGATGTATGCGCCATTCCACCGTCTTTGCGGCTCGCCCCGTCTCGCTCCCGCTGACCATTGGCCCTTCGGTCTATTCTTTATCTTTCTATCTCCGTTTCGTCGTTGATACCGATAGTATGCTTCTCCTTTCTTGTTCTCACTCCGCTCGTCCACGTTCGCTTGTATATTCATGGGCCGATATTTGATATGTTATTTGTCTGGCGGTCTATCTTGTA
This sequence comes from Ceratobasidium sp. AG-Ba, assembly GCA_016906575.1. Lineage (NCBI taxonomy): Eukaryota > Fungi > Basidiomycota > Agaricomycetes > Cantharellales > Ceratobasidiaceae > Ceratobasidium > Ceratobasidium sp. AG-Ba. The sequence goes on along the minus strand of CP059633.1, from coordinate 822,488 downwards.
TACTCGCCCTACGGGATGCCCTGTAGTTTTTCCGTCGTATCCAATGCTATTTTCTGCCCCCCATCGCTCGCTCAAGCTCTTTTGCGCTATACATTCGATTCTCGGTGCCTTCTCGGTTCCTCTTGACATCGTCAAGTCTCTCGAGGCTTACCGTCTCCTGCCTCGAGTCTAACATCGCACAATTCGAGTTTACTGCGGTGCTGGGATTATTTTCAATTAGCCCAAGGCTATTCAAATTGGTGAAATCTTTGAATAGCATTCACTACGGGTCTGGGTCTGACTCTGAGTTCGTGCTTGGTCGTTATATACCGACCAACTCCATGTGCCACCCACAGACGATCTCCTCTCTCCTCTTTCCGGCTCGAAACCATGGGCGACATCCACGGCAGCGACAAAGCACCTTACACCGAGAAGGGTGCCTCGAAAGACAGCGGCTCGGACTACGATGTCAACCACATGGGTGGGTCAGCCGGTGAGGAGTATGGCGTCGAGCGCAAGCTCCAGCGCCAATTGAAGAACAGGCATATCGCCATGATCAGGTATGTTTAACATGTGCATATATCCATACAAGGTGCTCATTGCCTAAAGTATCGGCGGTGTTATCGGCACAGGCCTGTTCTTGGGTACTGCCAACGCCCTCAGGCATGGTGGCCCCCTCGGTCTGCTCCTCGGTTACACGATCATGGGCAGTATTGTAAGTGATTCAGGTTGACTAACATGTTCGCGTAATGATAAGCATTCTCTAAAAGTGCTACTCTGTTATGATTTCCCTTGGTGAAATGATTGCGTACTTGCCCATCCCGGGTGGCCACATCAAACTGGCTGAACGATTCGTCGACCCTGCGTTCTCCTTCACTATGGGCGTAAGTTGACGCCTAGCGGTACATTGTTCTCACTCCTAAATGTTGTCAATCGCAGTGGAACTACTGGTACAACTGGACGTTCACTCTTCCGGCCGAGTTGTCTGCGGCGGCTGTCTTGATCAACTACTGGATGAACCACAGGATCAAGTGAGTAGATCAACGTTCAGTGGAGTGTGGAGAAAAACTGACCGTTCCATCTCAGTGACGCGCTGTGGATCTCGATCTGCCTTGTCGTCGTTGTCGTCATCAACATGCTTGGCGCCGGCGTTTTTGGTGAATGTGAATTCATTTTTGCCAGTATCAAGGTCATCACCATCACTGGACTTATCGTAAGCATTTTGTCTCTCAACCAGACTTTCTCGACTGACACCCACTAGATTCTTGGCATTGTCCTTGACCTGGGAGGAGGCCCCAATCATGACCGCATTGGTTTCCGCTACTGGAAGAACCCCGGTCCTTTCGTCCAATACGCCGGTATTGCGGGTGCCGAAGGTCGGTTCCTCGGCTGGTGGTCTGTCATGACCCAAGCTGCGTTCTCTTTCATTGGAACTGAGATCGTCGCCATTGCCGCTGGCGAGGCCAAGAATCCGCGCCGCAACCTCCCAAAAGCTATTCGCAGAGTCTACATCCGTATTCTCTTGTTCTACGTTGGTGGCACTTTGGTCATCGGTTTGCTCGTCCCGTCCAACCACCCCGGGCTTAACTTGTCTGATGGTACGGCTGCTGCCTCGCCTTTTGTCATTGCTATCAAGACTGCCGGGATTAAGGGATTGCCTTCGGTCATCAACGCGGCGCTCCTCACCTCTGCTTGGTCTGCCGCGAGCTCCGATCTTTACACTTCGTCCCGCGCGTTGTACGGTCTATCGCTCGCCGGAAACGCACCCAAGATCTTCGGGAAGGTTTCCAAGAACGGCTTGCCATACATCTCGGTTATTTTCTGCTCTCTCTTCTCTGCGCTTGCCTACATGGGTGTTAGTAGCGGCGCTGGTCGTGTTTTCGGATGGTTAACGAATATGGTATGTTTATTTTCCTAGCTACTTGGAGAGCTTCACTCATGCGATTTCATTGCAGACGTCCATCGCTGGGCTAATGACCTGGTTCGGTATCTGCCTCACCTATGTGCGCTTCTACGCCGGTCTCAAGGCCCAGGGCTTTGAACGATCAACTCTTCCGTTCGCGTCCAAGTTCCAGCCGTTTGCAGCCTGGTACGGGCTGGTCGCTTGCCTGGTCATTTGTTTCTTTTCTGGATGGGACGTGTTCCTGAAGGGCAACTGGGCGGTCGACGCCTTTGTCACCCACTACCTGCCATTCGTGCTTTTTCCGATCTTGTACATTTGTGCCAAGTTTGTCTACCGCCAGCCTATGGTCCGTGCTTCGGAGATGGATTTCATGAGCGGCATTGCGGAGATCGAGGCTGATACGTACGATGAGCCCCCGCCAAAGAATGCATGGGAAAAGTTCTGGGCGTGGCTCATGTAAAGTGCCTCACATTCTTCGTGGTGTGGTTTTTTTTATACATGTATCGTCTACCTTGTGCACTCCTATATTTATTTCGAAATGAATTTTTGGTATAACCCCCCTACCAGGTAACTGGTCAGTTGATCGTATGGCAGAAGTGATGCGCCATCTTCAGCAGACAGAGCCCAAAGGCTACGCAACAATAGCTAAAGTAATTGGATCTTTATGTTTCTTGTGAACGACAAAAAGCAGATCGAGCCTCTAGTTTTCGCTTGCAGTTGCATACGTAGTAAGCCGGTTGAACGCTTGTAGAGGACATGGATTCCGCGCACCTTGACGATCAAACGCCAGAAGTACATCTAGTGCGCATATAGCGTACCCGGTTGCGAATCGGAAAGAGGGCTTGAGCCGAGTTGCCGAGTCCAAGCTGAGATACTGGTCGTCACAATCAAACACCGCCACACAAGGCTTGGTTCCTTGACGACAACAATCGGAGTACGAATACTGTACGAATCCACAGACCCCTCGACTCGAATGCATATATTGTGTTTGAACACGGTAATGACGTAGAGCGTCAACATCAATGATCGAGTCGAGAGGAAGGGCGGCCCTATTGCTGGTGTTTGATCCCCTGACTGAGAGATCTAATTTGATCTAAATTAGAGGTGCTGTTCCCGGCTCGAGACGGAATGACAACCGTTTGTCTTTTTCGTCCACAGCCCCGAGACGAAAGAAGACCTGTACGCGTGGACTCTCAGCAACTATTAAGGCATCCGTCCTCTGAGCTCTCCAAGACACAAACTCGCCCCCCTCTTGTTCTCCTGCCCCTCGACTGGGATTTCTTTCAGCTTCAACTTGACTGTTGTCTTTCTTTTTGACTTTTCACGCTCGGTAAGTCTTTCAGTTGCGTGGCGTCATACCGAGATATTCTTCTTTTGAATGAAATGTGCTATGGCGGCAGTCGAAGGTGTGGAGCGCGCTGACACCAGAAGGCGCGCCCGCCTTCCATGACGACTTCGCCGTTTCGGGATAGATGTATAAATGCAGACCGTCTGGCGGACGAGAACAGACAAACCCGTTCTGTCTTTCCCCTCTCACACCACGTTCCTTGCTCGTGCCCAGCCTCGTTGCTGTATCGTTAGCTGACTTCTTCCCTGATTGATCTTCGCTCCCTGGCCCCGCCTCTACCACACACCTATCTCTAATTATATCCTCTTGTCCCCGACCATAACTAGCTTGGTCGACTCTCATATTTCTTTTTCTATTGATCCAATCTCGACGACGATGTTCAAATCGACCACTCTCGCCTTGCTCGTCGCTGGAGCGACCTCTGTCCGCGCGCACGGATACGTACAGAATGCGTCTATCGGTGGACAGATGTACCAAGGTTTCCACCCATTCGAAGATCCTTATGCGAGCCCGGTTCCGCAGACTGTTGTGCGCAAGGTCGCGGACGATGGACCGAGTGCGTGTTTTTCCTTTGTTTTGTTTATCTCCCACGTGGTCTGATTTAGTCATTATAGTCAATTTTGACGCTGCCGAGTTGACATGTAACAAGAATGGGCAGCAAGGGAACGGAATGACTGCGACCGTTGCTGCTGGCCAAGATGTGACTTGGACAATGAACCGGTGGCCGGATGACCACAAGGGGCCGGTCTCGGTGTACATGGCCAGTACGTAATAATTTTGTTTTCATTTTGATTGCTTTGTTTATTCACAAACCTGGGTAGATTGCAATGGCGACTGCAACTCGTTTGACGGCTCTGGCAGTCCTTGGTTCAAGGTTTCGAGCGAGGGTCTGATCGACCCGAGCAAGTTTTATTGGGCGTCGGACAAGCTTATTCAAGCTGGGAATTCGTGGACTCAAACGATTCCGTCCAATATCCAGGCCGGAAACTATCTCATGAGGCTCGAGATTCTGGCACTCCACTCTGCCGGCCAGCCACAATTCTATCCGAGCTGTACGCAGTTGACAATTACGGGCGGCGGGGATGGTGCACCGGGGCAGAACGAGATGGTGTCTATTCCTGGCCTTTATAAACAGGGAGATCAGGCTATCTTCGGAGGTGAGCTATATCTTTTTTGCATTTGGATCCACGCCGAGGACTGATGGGTATGTGGCTAGACATCTGGAATCAGCCTCAGAGTTGGCCGCAAGTCGGGCCGGACGTCGCTGCGTTTGTCCAGGGTGGCTCGGCTCCTGCGCCCGCGCCGTCGTCTTCGGACCCAGCGCCGACTTCGAGTGATTCAGCACCGACTTCTTCTGACCCGGCTCCTACCTCGGATCCTGCGCCGACTTCGAGTGATCCTGCGACGAGTTCTGACCCCGCACCGACTGAGGACCCCGAGACGACCCCGAGCCCGACGTCGACCAAGTCTCATCATTCGGGTACGGCCAAGCCGACGGCTCCTCCCAAGAAGTGCAGGCGCAGGGTCGCGATTGTGAAGAAGAGTCATGCTGCAAAGAGGGATTATATCATGCGTCCGTTTGGAAAAAGGAGGCTATAGGATGAATACACTCGTTCATGAACCTTGCTTGATATGATACCCTCGCATTTTGTTTATTTCCACTATTCCTCCCACATTCTTTACTGTCGCATACATTTTCTGCCTGTGGGTGGCTGGACTATTTAGCTTCTTGATGTTTATCGAGCATAAATAAATAAATGAATAGGAGTTATTTATAATTGGAACACTCGTGCATCAAGAAGGCGTTCGGTCTGCGGGGGAAACGTAAGGTTCAAGACGTATTAGGCGCTCATCAAGCCGTCGGCACGTTCGAGTATCGGATGGGCATGGTGGCTGCCGTATATCGGCCAGGGAAAAGCGTCAAGACGCGTCGCGTTGTTTATTCATTTTCGACAATTTCGGCCGTTCCTTCCTTCTCGCACGTCAACCTGACGGATTGCACCATCATCAACGGCCACGGTTTACATGGTCAGGGAACACAATGTTCCTAGACTTTGACAGACGGAACTTTTGTCCACAAGCGCCGACACTAACACGGTGTCGAGATGTATTCCTCAAGGCAGAAAGCCCTATCGATTGACGGGGCGGCAGCCTCGTTCCTGCTCGACTACGGCCTCGTTGCACATATCGCGTCGTCAAAGCGAGAGGAATCATCATTATTCGGGGAGTAGAAAGGGCGTTGCCAAGCAAGGCAAAAGAGTTGATGCGGATTATATTCCGGATCGCGCCAAGCCTTGCTTCTCGTTAACGTCGCGTGTTGTATGGTCGATCAGCGGCCGGAAGTCGGGCGGGCTAGAGCAGAGGAAGCGATGACGTCTATGACGTCGGGGACGTTGGGGAGGTGCTGGTAGGTGTATGCGCACGAATGCTTGCTATTCTGGCCGTGCTTGGCAGCGTGCGGTGCGACTTGATCTCACCACCAGGATTGATCAGCGGGAGCGCATACACGCCCCACGGTCGTCCCGGCGTCCGATTGGCCGCTGTGGGAGCAGAATCTGGCAGGAAATTAAAAACATCGCGAGGAACCCGAATTGGGTGAAGCGATGACGCTGACCACGCGTGCACAAACAACGGAAAAGAACAAGGGGGCCACCCACTTCTGTTCGTGACGACCACGCCCGCATCCCCGACGCCGCCCCTCCCTCTTCTCTCCTCATTCCTCCTTCCCTTCCCGCGGCGAGAACATCCCCCGCGGTGGCCACGAACTCCGCTCTGGCGGCGACGAACCTCACTCTGCCAAGCCAGACCCCTCCGACGACTCCCGCACATCCCTGCCGATCATGAGCAGCGCTCGGCCGCCTAGAGCAGCCCCGCCGCGCTCCTCATCGCAGCCGCCGCAGCCGCCTCCACCTCCGCAGGCGAGCGTGTCCTTCTCCAAGGATCAACATGCACTGCCCCCGACACCCCACGACGCTGAAGACCATGGCGCGGACATGCGTCGCAAAAAGAGCCTTGTCCGCCCCGACCGTGAAAAGATTGAGCCCGGCCATCGCCAGTGGCATTACCGAAACCACGTCGCCGACGGCAGCCGAATTGCTGTGATGCCCTCGGGTTAGTTTTCCCCCTTGCAATTTTGCCGGATTAGTCGTGTTGAGTTTTGAACGTGTTTTTAGCGACTGGAAATGCTCCCCAGGGTGGCTTGCGTCGCGGCAAGTCGTTGCTCGGACGCGATGAAGAGCTCGGTGACGCCGGCCTGTTCAAGCGCACCAACAACACTCTCCGACGCAAACACGCACCGTCTGCTCAAGGCGGTCCGACTCCTAATATGGACGACGCCTCGGAAAAGACCAAGCGCGGGTGCTTTGAAAATATCGGCCCTGGCCCGAAGGATTGCTGGTTCATCTACTGTTACATCATCACCGCCTGTGTGCCCCGTTTCCTTCTTACGTCTTGCGGCATCCGCACGCCTGAGCAGCAGCGTGCCTGGCGCGAGAAGATCGGTCTTCTCAGCATCATCATGAGTCTCATGGCCTCGGTCGGTTTCATCACATTTGGCTTTACCCAGACTGTTTGCAATAAACCTCCTCCGCGTATTCCGGCCTATGGCGTTGGCAACGGCACCGTCATCATTCACGGTTATGCCTATGATCTCGCCGACTGGAAGCACCCTAGGGCGACTCCGTATTTCAATGGCAATACTTCTCCCCTCTATTCTGGCGACCTCCCTACTGGAGGAATGGACGCGTCTTTCCTCTTCCAAATCCCCAATGACCATTGTGCAGGCCTTTTGACCCTCCCAAGCGGAAGCAGCATTGCAAACACCAATGGAGTTCCTCAATGGGTGTTCCCATGCAACGTTTACAACCAATATGGATCGAGCAAAGCGAACTTGACGGGCTACAACTCGAATAAATACTGTCACACGCAATCCAACTCTCGCCGGATGCTCGCGGAACTCCCCGGCCGCAGCGTCGTATATTATAGCTGGGAACAGGTCGCAGCCGATAACCGAAGTCTGGCAGTATACGAATCGTAAGTGATGTTCGACTTCGTCATAGGCTCCTGACTAAGCATTATCATAGCAATGTCATGGATCTCAGCCTGCTCAACTGGCTCGACAAGTCTCAGATTCAGGTTCCCCAGTTCTTCACCGATATCCTAAACAATGCCAACAACGCCTCGTTTTCCGGCCGCGACATGACCATGCACGTGTACCGCAACTCCCAGAAGCGCTATGCCCAATGTCTCCAAGACCTCATCACTGTTGGATTCATTGACACAAAGAGCGTTGGATGTGTCGCGTCCGATGTCGTGCTCTACGTCTCGCTCGTGTTCATTATCGGTGTCGTCAGCATCAAGTTTGCGATGGCTGTCATTTTCGGCTGGTTCCTGTCTTGGAGGCTCGGCAGCTTTGGCAAGGAGACGTATGCGGAACGGATGCAGCGCTCACAGGCAATCGAGAACTGGACGGATGATATCTATCGACCCGCACCCGGAGCCTACCGCCCGAACGCAAATCAGGGCAAGTGGAATGCGGGCGGCAAGGACAAGAAGCAGTTCCTGCCTTCAACTTCTCGCTTCTCGCGTGCGGAGGGTACCAAGGGCGCTGCAGGACGGCCGACGACGACGTACGGCGAGACGACTTACCGACGTGCAAACACGGGCACGACCGCTGCTTCCTCGACCCCGAGCTCGTACGGCAAGAACCTTCCGGTTTTGCATCACACACCGCCCGACTCTCCAGGGCTCCGTGCGAGCCGTAGCTCGACGTCTTTGCCTTACCCTGATGGTTCTGCTTCTGAGGTCCACGGTGGTATGAACAATGCTTGCCCCTTCCCGCTCTACAACGTCATTCCTCAGCCGCCGCCCGATTACGAACCGTTCAACTTCCCGCTTGCGCACACGATCTGCCTCGTCACCGCTTATTCCGAATCAGTTGAAGGTCTTCGCACCACTCTGGACTCTCTTGCAACGACCGACTATCCCAACTCGCACAAACTCATCCTCGTCATCGCCGATGGTTTGGTCAAGGGTTCCGGCAACTCGTTGACGACACCAGACATTGTCCTGAGCATGATGTCCGATCTGGTTGTACCCCGGGAGGAAGTCGAGCCTCACTCGTATGTTGCGATCGCCGACGGACATAAGCGTCACAACATGGCCAAGGTCTATGCGGGTTTCTACAAGTACGATTCGGCGACGGTTGAGCGCAGCAAACAGCAAAAGGTCCCCATTGTTCTCGTGGCCAAGTGCGGAAACCCCCTGGAGGCTGGAGAGGCCAAGCCCGGCAACCGTGGAAAGCGTGACAGTCAGATTGTATTGATGGCGTTTTTGCAAAAGGTACATTTATATTGATGTTGGACGAACGTGGGAGCTGATTTGAGATTTTAGGTTATGTTTGACGAGCGCATGACAACTTTCGAGTACGAGTTCTTCAACTCGATCTGGCGCGTAACTGGCGTTAGCCCGGACCGATACGAGATTGTGTTGTGCGTCGATGCAGATACCAAGGTCTTCCCGGATAGCTTGACGCGCATGGTGAGCTGCATGGTGCACGACGAGGAGATTATGGGTCTTTGCGGAGAGACAAAGATTGCGAACAAGGCCGAGACTTGGGTTACCATGATTCAAGGTGGGTTGTGCTCTGATAACTCTAGTTGCCGGTGCTAATAGAGGTTCCAGTGTTTGAATACTACATCTCGCATCACTTGACCAAGGCGTTCGAATCCATGTTTGGTGGTGTTACTTGCTTGCCCGGTTGTTTCTCGATTTACCGTATCAAGGCGCCCAAGGGTCGAACCGGCTATTGGGTCCCGATTTTGGCCAACCCGGATATTGTAGAGCACTACTCGGAGAACATCGTTGACACGCTTCACAAGAAGAACTTGTTGTTGCTCGGAGAGGATCGATACTTGACTACGCTCATGTTGAAGACTTTCCCGAAGCGCAAGATGGTTTTCTGTCCTCAGTGAGTATCGAAATACGCGCTTTGTACGAGCGAGATATTGATGTACACCGGAACATAGGGCTGTCTGCAAGACTATTGTGCCGGATACGTTTAGCGTGCTACTCAGTCAACGTCGTCGCTGGATCAACTCGACCATCCACAACTTGGCCGAACTCGTGCTCGTGCGTGACCTGTGCGGCACGTTCTGCTTCTCCATGCAGTTTGTCGTGTTCATGGAGTTGGCCGGTACACTCGTCCTTCCCGCTGCCATCTCGTTCACGATTTTCTTGATCATCAAGGCCGCCCTTCCCGAGACCGATCCCAAGCCAGTCATCCCGCTCGTCCTTCTCGGTATCATTCTCGGTCTGCCCGGTCTGCTGATTGTCGTGACGTCGCGCAAGGTCGCCTACCTCGGATGGATGCTTGTTTATCTTCTCTCGCTCCCGATTTGGAACTTTGTACTCCCGGCGTACGCCTTTTGGCATTTCGATGACTTTTCATGGGGTCAGACGCGTATGGTTGCTGGCGAAAAGAAGGAGCAGGGACATGGCGACAAGGATGGCGAGTTTGACAGTTCGCACATTGTCATGAAGCGCTGGGCCGAGTTTGAGCGTGACCGACGGTTCAGGATGAATGGTGGCACATTGATGGTCCCCGGAAATCGCGATTCGTACGATCATCGTTCATCGCCCAAGAGGGACAGCAACCGGTATTCAATGGGCAGCACCAACGAGACATACTTTTCGGGCAATAACCCTGCGCGCGCTAGGGATGATGCATCAATCGAGCCGTCCGCGACTGGAGAGACTTACTATCGTCCGCGCGATAATTCTCCGCTGGTGATGCTTCCTGCGCCCTTGGCTGTCGCCTCTCGTCCGGCTGCCGGCTCTCCGTCTGGATTCCGTGGTGGGCCGAGGGACGCTTCCCCTGCATCTAGCGCTTCGCCGTTGACAAGGAGTGTGGAGGACGACCACGGACGGGACTCGGTTGGCGCACGACCATTCTTGACCGAGAGCTCAAGCGCACGGCCATTGCTCCAGGAGTCGAGTTCTGGGGAGGGAGCGGCCTGGGGGCCTGGACCGAATCCATATAGGTGGAGCGGTCAGGCTGATAGTTCCTACGATCACGACGGCTTCTTTGGTGGTGAAGGACCCGAGGTTCGCCCAGCTTCATCTAATCGACAGTCGCAACCGCCACCTGCGAGGCAACCCAGGCAACAGGCTCAGTCCCAACAACAAGGGCGTGGAGTCAGCCTCGTCGACCACGGTCCAGTCAACACCCCCGAAGGTGTCAAGCGCCACGCCAAGCGAAGACAGTCGACCCAACCACCAGTGGCGAGCAACAACGCGACAGCGGGTGCAGCGGGTAATGGTGGAAACAGGCGCGCGTCGCGCGGGTCTACTCTGCCTCCCCAACAACAACCGCCCAGCGGTCACGGCACGCTTCCACCAGGTGCTGCGCCACCCAATCCTCGTGCGAGTGCGAATCCGTACGGACGATACCAGTGAAAGGATAGTCCTGGATTTGGTTTAGATGTTCATATACGAACTTGATCGGACGTTTTCTCGTTTTCTTTTCTCCTCATTTTCTACAAGACTCTTGCCTCGTCTGTTCTGTTGTCCCAAGTGAACCGAGTGACGATGAGATTTGGATGGTACTACACAAGTGCAATTGGAACTAAAACGTGTTTCTTCTTGGTTATATGACATTTTATATCCTAGCTTCTCTATCTTTCTTTGTTGTCACTCTTTTTAGTAGTTGCCGGAATGGTGTTCTTTTTCTTTTCTTTATAGTTGAACGTTTTGATGGTGACATTATATAGTGCTGTCCAGTTTTCTCATTGAGTTACTTCACTGTGAGCCAAAGGACTCTGGGAGGGAGGAGAGTTATACCATAGATTTTATTCATGTGTGTTGAGTTGCTTGATGTTGAAGTACATACAGTATGTCTCTATGATGATGCACTATGCCAGTTTTGTACGAAACTTACACAAAGCGGGTGGTGCAAGGGAAACGTCTGGACACTGCTATTGGTACTGGTATCTTTAACCGTCATCGGCCTGGCTGAGGCAGCTAGTCGGGATTGACGTCGAGGGTGCCTCGGTTTGGTCGGCTCTCTGTCCCACCAGATATTTGTCCATTCGAGTAGCCGTGCAGACAGCTTCAGACGCTTGCGCGACGTAAAAAAGTATGTATGTTGTTTATGTTGGTCTATGCTCCTGTATGCCGTATATGCCGCGTAGCAGTCGGTGTGAGAAATACATCGTTCGTGTGATGGAGGCGAACCCTGTTGATAGAGCAATGAGACTTGACTGCATGTCCCGCGTTGGGGAAAGTGGGCCAGTATTCATGGACGAGACTACTCTAAAAAGGCTGTGCTAGGTTTGCAATCGTAGCCGATAGAGTAAACAATCACCAAGTAAATGTGAGGCATGATTCGGCCGCTTGGACCACTAAATCCGGATTATTGGCGTACATCTGCAGGCCCCAGCATTAATTTATTCGAGAGATCACTTGCATGCTGAAGCATCCCTATTTAATGTGCTTAACACTTATCTTGTTGCTACTAAAAGACATTTGGTTTACATGAACAATTTGATACAAGTCTAGAACGAAGACTTTTCTATATTAGTACAAGATGGGTATGCAACTGATGCCTATTGTTTTCTCTTCAAACGAAGCTATTCTTCAAGAGGCATTGGGCTACATATCCGGTGAGATAGGTTAGATACTGACGACAGATTCTAGTACATTTAAACCTTACCCGTTTGGATAGTGACCGATATACCGATGAAGCGGTGGGCCGGGCATGGGGGTCCTGGTTCCAACATGCCACAAGCAATGCCCATAGTCTGTCTTGTGATAACAGCTCCCTTGGACGCTTTGGGAGCTTTTGTTGATGCAAAGCCATTATAACACCACCGTCGACCTTGTATTCTGAATACGGCAATCTACCGGTAACAATTTCCTACTCGTTCGTGAGCAATTGACCCCCCCCCCTCATATAGGTTGACGCACCAGCATAGTCTAACCGAAGATTTTTCAACATACATTATGAGACAACAATATATATTACGTACCATTGCTAACGCATACACGTCAGTCTGCATTGTTCTTGTGGCATTAGAAGGTGAGTCCTCCTCGTCAGTAGCTGAGAAAAGCTCAGGCGCCTTTGATGTGTAAGTATATCGGGTCCTCATCCCTGACCTCACACTCACCATCCACCTAAGAGTCCCACCACCAACATTCGTAGTCTCTGTAAAGGCCAGACTGCATTTCGACAAAATCGAGTGATCGAAATCACTGAGTTTCAGAACGCCATTCGGGCCAACCAATACGTTTCGCTATACACCTAAAGTGTGAAGATTTTCATTGAGTAATCTTAAATTGTACCCACAGCCTTAAGATCCCCATGTACCTATGAAAAGCGGATTAGTTCAAATACTTGACCCTCGGATATATGCTAGATACCATTTCCATGTTGTGCAAATATGAAACGCCGCGAGCAACCTGGGTGCACTGCTTGCCAGTTTGAGCAACAACTATAGGATAATCTAAAATTGTGATAGACGAACTAGGTTGTGCCTATCAACTGTTGGATTTTTTCGAAGGTATTCTTCCAAGTTCCCGTTTTCCATCCACAGGGAGACCATACCTAAACACCCTTGGAACACAATAACACCCATCAACTCTTGAACGTTGTTGTGTTTTACTTTTGACCAAGTGTAAATTTCCCGCATGGCACGCTTAAATGAAGTCCATGAGCTATAAGGTGGGGTGCTATAACTATATGTCGGCTTACCTTGAGCGCCTTCGGTGCTGTTTCCCTAACTAGCATATGATGTCTTATAGCCTTAATCGCGACTGGTGTTCCATTTCGAAGTTTTCCACAATACACGTCGCCAAAAGCCCCCCCTGAAACTGCAATGTGAGACTTGGCGTTGAGATCTACTTGAGAGGAAAGATCCGTGCAACCATGAGTCAGCAAGCTATTGAACATCTCCTGAAGAGACTAATAATTCCGTAAGCATGGGATATTCGTAGCGCATATATCCCTCTCTCCCTCACACTCACCATTCTGCTTGACGCGATTTTGGCTGACAGATTATCCGGCGACTGGAGATTCAGTAGTCCAGATATTTCAGTAAACGTCTCGCGAAGTTTCGCTAGTCGTCCAGAAGCCTCGGCGTCACCTTGTGCTGCGGCCTTCGCATACCACTTGATCGCCTCTGCTCGATCGACCCCAACGCCGACACCCATTTCGTAGTAGTATCCCATTGTGAACATCCCAAGTGTTGAGCCACCATCTGCAGCCTTCTTTGCGAACGCAACTGCGAGGTCCTCATCCTTGTCGAATGCGCCCTCCAATCCACGCAAATACCATTTCGACAATCCCATGTTTGCCTCATTCACACCCCTTTGGCTCGCAGCCAAGTAGTATTTTACCGACATTTCCGGGTCATAGTTGTAACCCATTTCGGCGTACGCATATACCCTTCCCATTCTGTATAATGCTGGCCCAAACCCAAGATAAGCGGAACGTTTAATGAATAGACGTGCTTTGGAGAGGGATACCGGCGAGCTCTCGGGACCAGGTTTGGACAACACTTGCGCTATCACCGTTGGGGGAACCGTGACTCGAGGGAATTCACCCATAAGGATGACGCCAAAGACATATGCTGGATGAGGACAATCGACTGTCGACAAGTTGGCAGCTTCCTGAAGCAGTTCCATGGCTCGCAAGAGATCAACGGCCACATCGAGCTCACCCAGTAAATAGGCTTTGCCCAGGCGCTAGATATTAAAACATCAAACAATCGCTCGTTATGGTTTGAGAAAAGTAGCTTACGTAGAGGCAGTTTGGCTCCTTGAGCTTGGCGCCGTACTCGAACAATCTTCGTGCATCTTGAACACGATTAGAATTCTCCAAGGCTTTGCCTAGCCTAAACCATCCAGCAACATATCCTAGCTTGGCGGCGGCTTCGAAGTCCCTGTATGCGGCCTCAGGATTATGCGCAACCCTTTCGGGAAACGCGCCATTCGCTCTAAGGGTTCCCCTCAAATATAGTGCCTCAGCGACATGAAGAGGTACGCGATTCACGCTGTCAAGAGACCATAGGGAAGCAACGGTGGTTATATGTCCAATAGCTACACTCGCTAGGTCTAGGAGCGAAGTGCTTGCTGCTGGCCTCAGGCCACCAACGCCTGGATCTGCTAGCTCAGTGCGGCTAACCAGATCAAGAACATTCTTACACCACGAAATGATATGCGAAGGTTTGATGAGAGTGCTTTCTGTTGTGAGCAGGCTCGATATTGTTGGCATTGGGGAGATGATATCTGCAAATTCCTGCTCGTCAATGTTTGGGAATGAAGCTTGTGGCAAGATTTGTGGTGAGGTCTGTGATAGAGAGCGAGATGCGCGAGGTTTGGATACACGAGCACGGGGTGTAAGTGTTGCAGAGGAAGTTGGGGGTTCCTCGGGGATACCTGGGTGCACCGTCTTTTTTGGTTGCCGCCGGGAGTTTGCTTGGTCTTCTGCCTCAGGCTCTAGATCTGACTCTTCTCGGTTTATCGGCGAGCTGATTTGGATAGACAAATCATCGTTGTGAGAGGCAGGGCTAGACACGTCTTGTTGGCCATGAAAAACCTCAGATTGAGAGATGGAAGGTGTAGACAGGATTGTATACGTCTGAGATGTCCTTGAATCATCCGATCTCGGAGAGTCCGGAAGTGGCAAGATAATCCTACTATCATGGGGTGGTCTTGGAGGTGTGCGATTGTCTCTGAGAGCTCTAGATATCTCCGACGCTCGTTGTTTCTGTTAGGAGGTTGGGATTGGACTTCGGTCTGAGTTCGAAATGAAACATGCACGTACTGCATACATCCGCTTGTCATCCATCCTTAGGTCTTGCCCTTGCTTCACCCCATCGAAGATCGAAAGTATATCAAAAAGACGAGTTACCCTAAGAAACCTTTTGGCTGTAGACCGAGAGGTGGCACCTCTACGATCCTCCTCATCAACTTGATTGAATTTCTGTGGCTAACGTTAGTTTGGTCCATTATATAATCATAAGCGCTCACCCTGCCGGCAAAGTCCTTGACGTACAGATAACCAACTCCGTTGTTGGCGATTGCTTCATGATTGCGCAGCGCCCTCCTAGTAGCTTCGAGCGACTTTAGAAGCGAGGAAAGGTATAATAAAGATTCTTTTTCGCGTGGCCCGAGTTCCATCCCAGTCTTAACCGCATGATATTCACACCTGATACAGTGAGCTGACTTTCCTATATGGGGGCGAGGACAAACACCAACCAGTATGAAATAATGGGATCCCTAATCCTAAACTCATCCGCGTGCTGCAAAAACGGCCGGATCGATTTGAGCTCCGTGGGGACATGTGGTTGCGACATAGCTAGTGGAATGTCGGAACTGTCGGTAGCTGGTCCAACTTCTGGGTCATATATTCAGGTTGAGGGGAGAATCAGGAGGATTAATGTCCGGACGTTCGGCTATCGAGCGATCCCACGAGGTTGGGCTGTGCATCGCAAATTAAATGATTCGACTCGGCGTTCCGGGTCGATTGTCCTTGTAAAGAATGTTTTCCTACCTCAACCTTGATGGATCTTGTGTTTGGTAGCATGACTTCAGCTCCCCTCCAACGAGGGCAAAAGAGCGGCGGTTCATGACGTGTAGGGGTGACAAGATGTTTAGGCGGCTAGCCTGTGCTCGGGGATCCAGGACTTGCCGGCCAATATACCTCATACAATCAGGAGGCACCCACTGCGTGCTATTCGCTTGAGAGGGGCTAGGATAATAAGAGGTAGAAATACAGTAGAAAAAACCTCTGTTTTTATGATGTGAGTTCCATTTTTAGGTCAAGAGTATGTTTGGTACATTCTGTACTTCTAACGCTGGGTTGTACGATAGGATAAGTGTAGGTAGTGATGTCCAAATCAAGGTCACGAAATGGCGAGCAAGCACATCGAAACTCCTCAAAAATTGACTGTAGCAGTTAGACCCAGAGTGCAGTTGCTTCTGGCCATCGTGATAGATCTCCTGATTCCTGTAGAGTAAACAAGAAATCTTCTGTCACTCGCGAAATATAGAGGCCATCAACCTACGGTTCCTATGTAAGCACAACGTGTGATCGACTGTAGGACTAAAAGGTACCAGGTTATGTACGAGTGATGCTCGTGGCCTCTTTTTTGGATCAATGTCCCAACACGATACTAATAGCGACCACATCCAGACGTCCTGGACATCCTGTGTAGAGAGTTCCTGAGGGCGTTTTGGTAGCTGATTTCTATCGAGAGCACGGATAACAGCAGGGTCAAATCTGAATTCGGCATATGGTACTCGACCCGTAATTATTTCCTATGTCGTATCGATTTAGATTCAAACTTATTTGAGACAACAGCTTACAAGCATGGTCTAGTTTGGCTGGGTGTTAGTACTCACAGACAATTGTTGAGTTTGGAACGTACCATTCCGAGCGCATACACGTCAGATTCTGTCGATTTGCTTGGCACGGTATCGTCCTCTTGATGCAATAGTAGTTCCGGGGCCTATAAGAAAGACCATTGAGCTTCATCAGCGGTCTTAGCCAAACTCTTACCATCCATCGAAGGGTTCCTCCACCGGTATTATTAGTTTCTGTAAAGCCAAGAGAACAACCGGACAGAATCGAGCGATCGAAATCGCTAATCTTAACAGTACCATCGGAGGATACCAGTAGATTATACTAAGTGTCAACGGACGCGAGTGATTAGATCTGAGGAAGAGGTTCAGCCGATTTATGCGCTTACGGCTTTCAGATCTCCATGAACCTAGGATATTTTATAGTAGAGCTTCGACTATTCGTATGGCACTCACCAGTTGCGCCATATGCAAATATGAGACACCCCTAGTTACTTGTGCGCACTATTCTCCATTCAATTGACATCTAATCAAAGATTTCGGTCTACACGCACCAACTCGTATCGGTCAACCCCAGGGTATTCTCGAATATATTCGGCAAGATTTCCGTGCTCCATCCATGGGGAAACCATGCCTAAGCGTCCGCGAAACATTACGATCCCGGATAGTTCTTGCACATTGGTGTGTTTTATTCTCGACCAAACATAAAGTTCATGCATCGCGCGCTGCGCATGAATATCACACAACACCGGTTAATACATCTACTAGATACCATGCGAAACAATACTAACCCTGCGAGCCCTTGGTGCTGTGTCTTGAAGCAGCACATGATGTCGAAGCGTCTTGATTGCCACTGGCTTTCCATTTCGCAACCTCCCCATGTATACCTCACCAAAACCGCCTCCCGCGATGGCAAGCGAGGGCTGTTGGTTGGTTTCTATCTCTGATGAAAGATCTGTGCACCCATGCCGTAACAAATAGTCAAACATCTGTTGCGTTGACTAAAAATCGTTTGAGTGCCAATTACAGATCCCATGCTCGGTCGCTATAGCCAACCATTTTACTAGACGCCCTGTCCGATTTCTCATGACGCGCCATACCACTAGAGCTACTGGAAAAAACGCGAAAGAGATTTCTTAGCCCTACTTGTAGGTGGAGGGGGAAATGGCCTTCAACCAGGAAAATCCGCACTTATTTATCAAGGTATTAGGCGCATCTTTAATCTAACACAGCATTTGCGCGCACTACAAATATATCAGGGTAACCTCCATGGGATCAGCACAACGATAAACGCATTCATAAATACAACTGCTCAGCACATGGGTATTCGTCAAACTATTATTTCTGCCTCTATCGTTCCAGGCGCGGGATCGAAAATCCATACGCCTTAGTCTTTCCCTCCGGGCTCTTCTTGTCTACTTCGAGGCGTAACGAGATGTTCAGCGCATCATGGGCTTTCGTGCCCGTCGCAGGCGCTAGAGCAGATGCATCATGCCCAACCTGAGCGCCCTTGACCTCTTTAGCGATTGTGCCCGTTCCACCCGAGATCTCCCCCTTTTCCACGCCGGTCTGAGGCTCTCCCTTACCGGGGCTGCGAACGGCGCTATGCTTGTGCATCACTTTCCCCAACAGTGAAATCTTGGGCTTTTCACCTTCGTTGATTTGCTGTTGCGCAGGATTGTCGCCGATCTCCTCAGCTGAAACAGCATCTGGCCCGGCGGCTGGATCGGCGCGCGTGATGACGCAGTAGTTGCGAGCGGGGTAAGTGGTCTTATTCACGAGGCGGTTGGAGCCGTCAACGCCTTCCTCGAATATGTTCACTAATACCAAAATTAGCGTCGCGCGGAAGAAGTAACATGAGTATATGCGTACTCAAGTTCTCGTGCGTGTTATGATCAAGGCGATGAAGCTTATTACGCGCATTCAAAACGTCAGCAACGGCTATTACCAAAGAGGAATTAGTCAAAGATAAGACAAATGTCAGCCGACTGACCGTCAGGAGGTGGCGCGTTCGTAATGGCCGAGCTGATCTACAGCCCGAGGTCCAATGTTGTCAACGTCCAAGTTCGCTCTGTTATTGGGTGTCGCACTTACAACATTGACAATATACCGATGGTCCTTCTCCTGCGGCACGTTCAATTTGGCTTTGCTGAAGAATCGACCGATGGCTGCAAGGTGGACGTCTCCACTCAGAATAGTAATCCGAACTTGCTTGGCATAGCTAAGTGTCTGCAGGCGTTGGACAAAGTGGTTGCGCTCGGCCTTGTGTACAGCGGCTGCCCAGTGATCTTCGAGATCTATTGTTTACAGATAATGTCAATGAGCTGTTTGAGTTAATGAAAAAGGCGTACCATCCAAGAGCTCGACTTTTCCATCAAAACTAGATCACAGTTAAGAGCGAGAACCTGGATTGCGAGCCGAATAACTTACTCGTTGAATAGACCTGACATAATGCCGAACATCCTATTTAATAATCGGAATGGCGCCATGAATCGACTTGTCATCAAGGTCTCAGCCCATACAAGTCGGGGGTATGCTAGATAATGTGAGTTTTAGCCAGACTGGGAGGCGCTATAGAATAGAATCTGGTACGCACCGATTGGAACGCCTAGCAAAAGTAATAGGTGCTTTGTCTTGCCTTGGACAAGCTCCTTTTCCAAGCGATCAAACATAATCTGATACGTATCAGCATAGCAAATTCGTTCACGAGTACGATCCGTTCTGTACACGTCAAACAGCCATTCAGAGGATTATCCGTGTGAACTCGTAGATGTAAACCTACCGGCAATCAAGGCCATAGAACAAAACACCCTCGCCAAGCGAAGTGCATATACTCAGCCCACGATGCTGGATGTAAGGACCTTGCTGAGGATGGCGGATATATGAAGGGTCGAGCTCTTCTTCGCCTTCTTCGTGCTTTCCATTGGCAGCTCCGTTTTCCTTCCCATTCTCCACACCGTTTCCGTTTGCCGTGTCACTACCGTTTACCTTACTAGCATTCTCCTCCTTGCTGCTCGCCTCTTTCTCCCTTTGAGGCTTGGTCTTGGGCAAGTGTACATTGTGATGTCTCTCTGCGCTTGGTGTCGGCTTTTGCGCAGGTGAAGAGGATGGGCTGAAGGTCGCAGGGTCGTAGGTAAGGCCCGGCGTAGTCGTCGAAGGCGGAAGGTGTTGTTGAAACAGGGACATGCTAAGAGACAGGGGGTCAGATGACGAAAGTAGGGGGTGGCTGTATCGTACTATTTCCAGGCTATTTCGCCAACACCCATGAATACTGGAGCACGCTGCCATGCATCTTTGTAGGTTCCGAACCCATCTAGACCGCAAAGAAGTCGTTAAAACAATCTCATAGTGCGTGGCCCGCTTGGCGCCTTACCGACAATATCGTGGTCGTCTACACTCGGCAGCACATGTTACATGAGGTTCATGGTAGAAGTGTGAG
Organism: Ceratobasidium sp. AG-Ba; assembly: GCA_016906575.1. Classification (NCBI taxonomy): domain Eukaryota; kingdom Fungi; phylum Basidiomycota; class Agaricomycetes; order Cantharellales; family Ceratobasidiaceae; genus Ceratobasidium; species Ceratobasidium sp. AG-Ba. The sequence goes on along the minus strand of CP059633.1, from coordinate 802,460 downwards.
GCAGCGACGTACCCCAAAGGTTAAGTTGAGGAATTTGAGAATTCGCTTCGCGGAATGGACTCGCATTGAACCAGTCGCAATGGTGTTGGAAATACCAGTCGTCCACTTTGTCCCTAGAATCATCACCATGAATGTCATTTAAGCGGAAAGGTGCTGCATTTGATAAGAGCTGACCTTAACTCGAGAGGGAAGGGTATCTTAGCTCGTTTGCGGGGCGAAAGTTCCTGGCCCCATGGATAGAGAGGGGCGTGAGGCTCCATGATGCCGTCCGAGTATATCTGGTCTCCACCACCAATCATCACGTGCAAAGGAGACTTTTCATGGACTGGATGGCAAAATATCGGTTAGTTGAGATCCATACAGTGTAGTGACAGGTTCTTACGGCGGAGCACGTCGTTCCACAACGCAAGGCCGTTGACTTGTTTGTCGGCTCCAGGCACGAAGCCGTTACAACTAAGGCCATGTGTGAGTGTCAGGCAAACAGGCTTAGGACAATACAGACCTGTGGAACATAATCCGGAATGTCTGACCGATCTTTGGAACCCAAAACGACCGCTCGATCTTATCGCCGCCCTTGTGGCGAGGGAGAGTAATTGAATATTTCACTTGTCGCTCATCGTTCCCAAGCGCGAGATCCATATTGAAGCGCCAATAGACCCGATCACGCTCCGTAAACAAGTGCACGGGCTTTGTGTTCGAATCTGGTGCGTCCAGGGACATGCTTGGCTCATCGGGGTGTTTGGCAACCTCCTCGTCGGGCGCACGAAGGACGATTAGCACACTTCCGTGCCACCGTTTGCTCTCGTCACTCAGGCGCGAATACTTAAGCATAGGCCCACAGAGCAGTAGCCATCCGTCTCCGTCCTCACTATGGCCGGTATTATCTGCGGCTCGTTCAGGATCGACGACTTGTTCGATGTCTTTCCCCTCGTTGGCGTGGGCTACGGGCTGGGGGCGGTCAGGTTGGGGCGCATCCTGGGCGACCTGGTTGGCGAGCTCTTCATGCTTTGCAAACGACGAGGCCGAGGACGAACGAGAGATGGGAACGCCAGGTTCAGCCATGGAAGTTGGGAGGGGGAGTGTGTGACTGGGCGCAGGACGAACATGGATCGCGGCCTTAAGCAGATTCAGCGTTCTCGTAAATGACGTCACTTGTCCGGTTTCAAATACTGAGTCAAATCACAACATCGAGTCTTGGCACGGGCGCCTATTAAAAATAGCTGCGTACCGCTCTCGCTGAGGCCTATAGCCCAGTTGAAAACATTCCAACAGCATAATACGACCTTCATACACCACCAAATCCAGCTGGAATCCCAAGATGATCACGCAAAATGACGATAATACTATACAAAGGTTATCCTGCTAAACATTCGCTATTTGGACTCTATTTGGCGTCTTCGCCACTGTCGTCACAACTCAGAGGTCTTCGATGCATGCGTGCTGCCTGATTAGAAGCCAGCATCGGCGACCACACCTGACTATACGATAGGTCATATTCGTGTGATTTGCGATTGGATTTCCCCAACCATTCAAGCCAGGACCATTAGGCATTGCATGCGTAAACAGGAACGTTCAACACTAAATCGATGTTGTGGTATGGTCGTGTCAATCGGCCAAGCTTATATCACCTGTGAATACCAAATTCTGAGCTCCTTCGCGACCGCTCGTCCGCTTCCTCACATAGGCTCAAGGCATGAGTCAGATGTCAAGGACAGCAGTGGCGTTATCAAGGTAAAAAGGCACGCTGCTTGGGCGTGTTGTAATTCGCAATACTAAACTTTAAATGAAATCTCCGGACATACCACTGACATACCTCGCATAGGAGACACCATTAAATTATGACAGGATCACTTTGTTCGATTGCTCGTGCAAGACTCCCGAGCCCGGATGGGGAATGGGTCGTGATATCGGCTCATTTGACACGCTCAATCCAAACCAGCGGCCCCGTCGAATAAGCCCAAATTCTTCGTGTTGTAGTGTATGATACACAAGTACCGCATGATCTATGACCCGCGTTATATAAGTACTCTCTATGGCTTTTCAAAATTGGGTGAATAATAAAATGGCCGTTTACATTCTTAGCTTGATGGCAATATTGCATGTTTGAACCATGCCTCGCCCACTATGTGTGCTGCCGACTGTTTTGTTGCCTCTGCCACTTGTCCGAATAGTTTACCTGGCATATTCAGCGTTGAATCAATCAAAATAGATCCAATGCACTCGTTATAAGCGAGATACATAGTGTGTGGTTGTAGTGCAAACATTGTACATAGCTCAATTCAGATGCAAAACCGGCTCAAGCAGCGCTAGTTGTAACGCGTCGCTCTGTTACCACATTTATAAAATGCTATGATATATTCCGGTTCGTCTTACTGGTTTATACAGAGAGTTCTTGCAAGAGTCGAACATGGATAACTCGGTTCCCCAACCCCCTGCGAAGAAGCAGCCCAGTGTCTAATAACATGGACACTGAATTTGACCGTAAGATTACATACTACACCTTCACTCCACACCCAGCTCCTTCTCAAGGGCTATGAACTGGTCCAATGTATCCTTAAGTGCGTTCTCAAAAGAGTTGTACTCGAGCCCTAGGATTTGCTTGGATTTGCTATTGTCGGGGTAGTAGGTACCCCCGGGTAGATAGTGTTCGGGCTTGCCTGTGTCGAAAATGTCACTCAAAGGTCAATGAAAGTCTAGATAAGAACTTACTCTTAGGAATGCCTTTTGCCTGAGCACGTTCCGGGTAAGTCTTCCATATAAAATCAGACAACCTTCCCACGTTGAATTGGCCTTCAGATATCAGGAAGCGATTGTTACCAGCTTGAGGTATTTCCTATACGACCGGATCAGTGTCAGGATGCTGACGCCCTAAGATAAACTCACAATAGCCGCAAGATGCGCCTTTGCGACATCTCGAACATCAGCCCATATCTTTATCAATGTCTGTTGAAGCTCTTTATCCTGGCCGGAGAATATCGCATAAAATCCCTCGCTGGTATGGTTAAGCCGATCGAGACTCGGGACCTCTTGAAGAGCAGGGCCGTAGACCTATAGACCGTATGATTCACTCGATGAACAATTTGCAGATGTCGCTGTGAGTCTACCATTGGGGGACACAGGGTCACAAGGTCAAAGCCAGGTTTTTCATTCTCGATAAAGTCCCAAGCCGCTTTTTCAGCAAGCTTTTTCGAAGCTGTATAACCTAAACCTGCGTTCTGTTTAGCTTCTTCCTCTGTGATCTAGAAATAGATGAGTGATAGCGCATATATCGATTGGTCTGCCTCTACTCACCGGATCCCAGTCCTTTTCGGAGTATGCATACCCTGGACGATCCCCTTTGGACAAGTCGACGATCGCAGCGAACGATGAAGTGATGACCACCCGTTTCACAGTGGGGCCGCGGTTCTTGATTGACTGGAGCAGTCCCGTCGTACCTTTTATCGCGGGCTTCAAGATGTCGTTTTCAATGTCGGTCCTAAGTAGTCATTTGGCGCCTGCAAACATGTAGGATCATAATAAAAACTTACACATTGAATATCACAGGGCTGCTTATATGCAGTACTGCGTTGAATTTATTGTTCTTGACCACTTCATCGAAAGCTCCGGCCACGGTGATGTCTTCCACGATAACAAACCGCAACTGGTTGTCAACAACAGCAGTTGAGAAAATTTTCCGGAGATGGGCTGTTTTGCTCTGAGAGCGTACGGTCGTAGTAATGGTATAGCCATGTTGTAGCAGAAGACTTATGACGTGAACGGCAATAAAGCCATTACCTCCAGTGACAAGAATATGGGGAGACATATTTGCTTTGAGTGTAGTACTCAAGTTGGGCTACAGTTCCGCCGAGGTTTATGTATTATCAAAACCCGAGCCGCCCGAGACGCCGATCCGATCGCCGCACACTCTGCGGTGCCGCGGCATGACGGCCTCCACTGGCTTGCGTGTCCATGAAATCACTTATCGAATCCTGAGTCAGTGTGTGAGCTACGATGCTCTGATCGAATGCGGTCATCGAAAGGATTACCAACTTTTAACATCCATTCGGGGTGAGATGCACAGTGCATCCAACGGAAAGCAGTAATTATACTTAATCTAATCCAATAAGATATACCAGGGCCCTGCCAGCTTGTCAAGCATAGTTATAGTCTAGCTTAGCCTTGGTCGCTCTGAGTCGGACATGCCGATATATGCGAGGTATATGCACCGAGCCCAGCATACGCGGTGTGCTTGGAGAGTCGGTCGGCTGCAGGCGGACCGACGAGTGGCCGGGCCGCCCAGGGTGCGACCGCGGGGATCGCCCCCACAAACGCATTCTGGGCGGCACTGAGCTCGGTTTCATATCAAAGCAATCTACATTATCAACTGATAAAAGCTAATTCTAACGGAGGGCGGGCGGTGGGCTAAAAAGAACGCGAGGGCGCACGCACACGCGCACCTCGTCGTCGGCCTCTGTACGAGGGCCAAGGGGGTCACGTGAGCTGTCCTTTTTTGGATACATATTGAACGAGCTACATGAACACGAGGTCAAACCGCTCGGGGGAAGAAAAGAGAAGAACAAGCAGGCGAGGCGAGGAAAGAGGAGAGTAGAGGGCGTCACGTGAGCTGTCCGACCCGCTCTTCTTTCGGCTGAGTATTCACGACGCTTCCTCCGCAGGCTTCGTCCCATCGTGTCACTCCCTCTACCGCCCTCGCAGCACAAGGAGATACATCTTGGACGTACGTACCGGCGCCTTAGGAAGACCAAACCAGGATGGAGGCCTGGGGATCGTCGGTCACATCTGATGTAGAACCAGGATGCTTACCCGGGTCCATCCTGTTCAAGTTACATATCGACCACCTCATACCTTACGCGCAACCTAGTCACTCTTCCGCCCCATCACCTCAGCCTTGAGTCCGATGCGCCAACTTCGCTCTTGCAGCACTGAAACGTGAGGCCGGGCCTAGAAATATATATATAAAGTCTAAAAAAGAGCGGAGATAATTAATTATTGACATTGGGAAATGTACAACAAGAGGTTTTACATGTACGTTTGCTCAACTCCCAGCTCCTTCTCTAGAACTACGAATTGGTCCAACATATCCTTGATTGCGTTCTCCAGCGAATTGAACTTGATACCTAAGATTTCCTAGACTTGCTGTTATTGGAATGATAAGTGCCAGCCGGTAAACGGTGTTCAGGTTTGCCTGTGCTAAATAGCCCGGCGTCTAGTTGAATAAAAATAAATATATAGACTCTGAGGGATTCCTTTCGCCTGAGCGCGCTCTGGGTGGGGCTTCCAGATGATATCGGACAACTGTGCCACGTTGAACGAGCCTTCAGAGACTAGGAAGCGATTATTCCCTGCCTCTGGTACTTCCTATGCGACGTATTAGTCTCCATACACCGATGCGAGTGAATTGATCATAGAATAGCCGCGAGCTGGGCCTTAGCAAAGTCCCTAACATCTACCCATATTTTTATGTCTGTCGATCGAAGTTCTTTGTCCTTGCTTGAGAATATATCGTACAATCCAGCACTGGAGTAGTTGAATTGGTCGAGGTTTGTAACTTCTCGAAGAGCAGGGCCATAGACCTGCAAAAAGCTGATCTTTGATTACCTGATGAATCAGCTACGACCGACTGACGCTTACCAAGGAAGGACAAAGGGTCACAAGGTCAAATCTAGATTTTTCGTTCTCAATAAACTTCCAAGCCGCCTCTTCGGCGAACTTCTTGGAGGCATGTATGATAGCACTGTATTTTGCATAGCTTCTTCATTTATGATCTAGGAACCAATGGTTGGTACGCATATATCCGTTGATTTGTTTGCACTTACCGGAACCCAGTCCTTTTCGGAGTATACGTACCCCGGACGATCCCCTTGAACGGATCGATGATCGCGGCAAATGATGAAGTAATAACCACCCGTTTCACAGTGGGGCCGTAGTTGTTGATTGAGTGCAGCAGTCCTGTTGTACCTTTTATCGCAGGCTTCAATATGTCGTTTTCGATATCAGATCTGGGAACTATATCAGCACGCGGTAAAAAAGGACAAAATACGAAATATAAAGAATCGTATGAGAAATTTACACGTTGAATACCACAGGACTACTTGTGTGTAGCACCGCACCGAATCTATTGTGTTTGACCACTTCATCGAAGGCTCCAGCCGTGGTAATATCACTGACAATTGCGAATCGCAATTTGCCGTCAGCGACAGGAATATCAAACTTTCTGCGCAGGTGGGTGGATTTGTTCTCTGAGCGTACAGCCGTAGTAATATTATAGTTGTGCTTCAGCAGAAGGTCGATTATGTGGACAGCTATGAAACCATTACCGCCAGTGAGGAGAACGTGGGGGGACATGTTGCCTTGCGTCCGCTAAGGAAGCGAGGATAATATTTATGTGGTCTCAGAACTTCACCTCGGCTATTTTATTTACCGTTTTTATCTCCCCACGCTAGGCTATGATCAGAATATGACTCCACCATGCTCTTCGCCAGTTCACACAGCTATGGCAACAAGCATGAGGTCATGTGTGCAAACTCCGAGCCCTGAGTTATCGATTATGGTGCTTCCCGCAAGACACTAATAGAGAAGGATGGGCGGGTAAGATTGCTCCAGCAAGTATACGGCATGATCCTTGGTAGTGGCCGCAGATATGTCTATGTTTCGATCTCAGTGTTCGTTTGATTGATCTAATTCCCTTGCCGTCTTATTTGGCTTAGCATATAAGCAGCAGGTGCACACCAATCCGCTAGAGGACATCTCCATAGCTAAGGGGGACCTAGCAAGGTATATCTAGCAAAAAAATGTGCACACACTATTAAACCTCTCGGTTCCCAGGGGCTGCACTATTGTTTGTGCCAAGCTGTTTCGGCACTCAAGGTTCCCTTGAAAAGTACTATTAGATTTATTATTTTCAGACGCTTAGTTGTCTGACATATATGTGATTCCAGCTATGACAGAACGGTCAATTGAAGTCTGAGGAGGTGCTTCAGACAGATACAGCGGGGTTTCTTAGCGATTATATGGTTGATTATTCAAGTAAAAGACGGGCGAGTAGTGAACCGGTCACACAATTCAATTTCAATTGCTCGCATGTTCGAACCATGCCTCGTCCACTCGTAGTGTGCAGATGTATCCTTTTGTCCAACATGAGTTTTCTTCTTGCTCTACTTTCATGCAAAGCTCAATTCGTTAGTTTTAACACCTTGGTGGAATTTACTAACGATACTGTGTTGAATATACTTAAACTTGGAACTGGTATGTAGTCTTTCGTCCGTCAAACTTTATAAACAAGGCATACAATAGCCCCTAATGCCCACGATTTTGATGTTTTAGGATATCTAATAGTATGGTCTTGCGAATGACAGATATGATTCACTCATACGCTATTCAGTCTCGAGCTTCAGCCCAGCTCTGATGTCGGGCATCAGGACCGCATCAGCGGGTATGAGTCCCACTCTCTACCGCCGGGCGCTAGTGCTAGCCTGATCGCGTTGTTCCACCGCTTTCCACCTTCATCCGTTCTTTCCCAACCACGATCCCGGCTCGGCCCCCGCCTTTCTCTTCTCCCCAACAGAACTCCGCCTATAGACGAATCTCTTACAGCCACTACACTTAATTCACGACCCAAGATGTTGAAGGTGCGTCTAGGGTTTTTGCATCTGTCGTGTGGCGTGTGTGTGTGTGGTAACATGGTGTGAATAGATCTGGAGCATGAAGAAGAACGAGGATGCGGCAGCGAAGAAAAAGCCAAAGACTAGTGCGGCACAACTGCGAGTTCAGAAAGGTGTGTGTGTCGTAGTGGAGCTGTGCGGCTAGTGGCGCGTTACTCATCGTTTGCTCGCTTTCGCGTGAATCAGATATTACCGAGCTTGACTTGCCTTCGACTATGAAAACAAACTTCCCGAATGCTGAGGACTTGCTGAACTTTGAGCTGATCATTACCCCCGACGAGGGTGAGCGTGCCTTGCGTGTCTCCATGCTACTTTTTGCTCAATCATTTGGACGGCGATAGGGATGTACAAGGACGGAGAGTTCAAGTTTTCGTTTAATATCAATACCAACTACCCGCATGAGCCACCAAAGGTCAAATGCCTACCCAAGGTTCGTGTTGCGCCTCGTGCTCTCGCCTCGATTATCTAAGGTGTCTGGGGCGTTTTAGATCTATCATCCTAATGTCGATCTTGAGGGCAACGTCTGCTTGAACATTCTTCGAGAGGACTGGAAGCCTGTGCTTAACCTCAACTCCGTAATGGTTGGGCTGCAGTATTTGTTCTTGGAGCCAAATGCGGACGATCCATTGAACAAGGGTACGTCATTTCCATCCGAGCCTAGGGCATTATTCTGATAACCCATATCCGTATGCAGAGGCTGCCGAGGAGCTTCGAAAGAACAGAGACGGGTTTATCCTGAATGTGAAGAGATCGATGCAGGGACGAGCGATCAACGGTGTCACTTACGATAAGGTCACTCTGTAATTGTGCTTTATATTTTGTTAATAGACCACTCGGACTCTATGCTCTGTGTCGATAGTATGTTATATACTATAAACAATCCTATGTTTGCGCAGTTGGTGTATGACTCGTGCCTTGTTTTGGTGTAATTAGCTCTCCCAGGCACTTGGGCACCGCCACAGTTGAAGACCCTCGGTTCCCCACGACAACCTCGGCGTGTTCTGGGCAACGATCATTCGGCCACCACAAGGTCTTTCTAGAACTCGCCTGCCCGCCTGATGTCTCATGCGTCCCCTCCAGCGTCCCACTCGCCCAGAGTCACTGTGACCGATGTCGAGGATGCCAACCGAACCCAGCACAAGCTGACAACAGCCGGCCAAGACAGCCTCGAAAGACATGACGACGTCCCCGAACAAACCGTAGATGGCGTTCACCGTAGCCATCACGCCGATTCAGGCCTAGACGTCTCCGGGGATGTAGACGAAGATGGTGAGTGCGCAGTTTGTGCCATGCTCCACGCGCTCGACTTCACGATCCTATTACGCGTTTGGCTCATACCAAGGTTCTTTTTCTAGACAGCAATGATAGAATAGTCCATACCAAGCCAGCACCCCCATCGTTCATGGCGCCGATAGATATCCCACTCCCCCGTTCTCCGGTCTCGCCGCGCCAAGAGTATATCTACGCCGATAGTTACCCTGCCCGCGCCCAGTCAACCTCTCCACGACCCTACGTGAAACCGACGGTGATATCGGCCTCGGTCTCGTTACCCGTACCCAACCTGACTATCAACACCGACATTGCGTCCCCGAGAGTCTCAGCATCGATTGATCCCGCGCCCAAATCGCAGTCTCAGCAAGAGACCTCGGCTCATCCCGATTCGGCGCCTCCGAGGACGCCAGTTGCGCCTCCCGTTGTAAAGACCCATCGTCCAGTCAAGTCGGTTGGCCCGAGTATGCTTGAGCAAGTGATTAGCAAAACTAGGTTAGTTAGAAGCTATTGTAGCTCTCGGACTGGTGCTAATGACCAAACGTATTACAGACCAACGCATTTGCCGCCAAAAAGAAAAGACGAGGACGTAAAGCATATGAAAGAATATGCGGCAATGATGGAAAAATCTCGGGAAGCCGGTACGCCTCTCAGCCTACGTCAGTCTATTTATACACTTACACCCGACCCCGCGTAGAGCGAAGAAAAAAACAAGAGATCGAAGAGCGGCGGTTGGCGCGTGAGCGTGCTGTCGAGGACTCGATCCATGTCTGGCGAACAGAGATCGCACCAAACTGCCGCGAGGCGACACGGAAACCTCATTTGAGGGCGTTGTGGTGGAATGGCATTCCAACCAAATTACGAGGACAGATGTGGATCGCTGCGATTGGCAATGGATTGGCTGTTAGTAAAGGTTAGTTTGTAGCGTGTTGTTTTTGTTAGCGTTTGGTATTGATGGCTCGGACTCAGACACATTTAGACGGTGTCTTGCACGAGCGAATCGAGCAATTGCGTCTGGTGGATTCCCAACCGAGACCATGGCGATTCTCGAAGAGGATATCCGGGTGACGTTGCCCGCACTACATATATTCCATCCCGAAACTGGGCCTTTGTATCAGGATTTGAAGGATCTGTTGTGTGCATGGGTCGTATCGAGGTCGGACGAGGGCTTGGGATATGTAAGTCCGTCCGCGTTCTGTTGCTCCTTCCTTAGCTAAACTGGTCCCGGGATTTTGAACGTCATTAGGTTAGGGGGGTATCTAGCGTCGCTGGAATGTTCCTCATCAACATGTCATCCGACGAGGCGTTTGTATGCATGCGGAATCTGCTCGAACGACACTGTTTGAGGTCATTCTACGGTGGGCCAGGCGCACGGGACGATGTAAGTTCTTGTAGCCTGGATCATTACCTCTATGCTAACATATGCTTTCAGATTGAGGCGTACTATCGGTAAGCGGCTGTCCTAGCGGGTGCCATGGTTATGATATTGAGATTGGTTTGGATCGAAGAATATTCGACACTCTTCTTGCAGACGGATTGCCTAAAGGTGCGTCAAATTGTTTGTTGAGGGGCATTGCAACGATCTGATTACATACCAGTGTTCTTCAACTTTAAGCAACATCAAATAACGCCGGCCCAGTACCTTCCTGACTGTAAGTAGGATTAAATCGACATCGGGTCAGATAACAACATCTCGTTTATAGGGATACTCCCAATATTTCTTCACCACCTCCCCTTTGAAGCCTGTGCTCGGATCTGGGACGTTATTATTCTCGAGGGGGACTCGTTCCTTTACCGTGCTGCGCTAGCCATCATCGCTGTTATTGAGCCTCGCCTATTCTTCCCTGACCGAAATGAGCTGATGGAAGTACTCCGTGGAGAGAACAAAGCCGCGCTGGAAGCTGCCAAGCGCAACGGCGTCAAGATTGACGCGAGTGCGCGGTACGAGCAGTACGGAATGTCTGAAGAGGTACTCTGGGATAGAATAAAAGGGATGGAAGAATGGTGGAAGGATAGTACATGGGGCCGCTTGATTGAGCGAGAGTTGCCAGACGTGTAGTTCTCAAGTTTCAGTCCTGATTATTGAGACGGACATGGAGTTGCTTTGTTCATACTTCGATGGATTGCTTGTGATATATTATGTATTAAAGATAGAAACTTGAGTGTGATTTCTGCGCTTACCCATAGCCAACTACTTGATGCAACATAGCCTCTCTCCTATTGGGCTGACATGTATGGTTCGTTCGTGCTACTGGAGTTTCGTGACGATGGTACTGTCAAGCGGATCACTAGGCGCTGGTATGATATCAACCGTCTCAAAGCCTGCCCCACCTGACATCAACCCCGAACATGCGGAAAACTATCGCTACTGTACCAGCTAGATACTCACCAGACCCAGAGCCTTGCATGCCCAAGCTAATAGCTCCGGGCATATTACAGAAAAATTTAGACCCCGCATCCGACACGTGAGGGCCCCATAGTTGCACCGATCTACGTTTGGTATACGCTCTCCAGCTCCTGGTTCACTTCATTCCTATGTCTGCCCTTGCTCGGTTTACTGTTCAGGATATTGTTACTTATATGGCTTCGGAATCTTCGGTCCCAATTGAAATCTTGGCATATCTCTTGAATTTGGCTAAAGATCCCGACCGTCTTCACGAATTCGATAATAGGCATCTATACTCTGTGTGCATTGGAATACTTCAGCAACGAAGTAGGCTTCGAGTTCGTACTATATATTTGCTAACCTTCCGAATTCTAATGCTTCGCGGTGTCTAGGTGTTGGGAGACCAATACAGCGTTCTGTGCATCAAACTAATTGCAATCAACGTTCAAGTGTTGATGGTGTCCGATTTCGGTGCTCTGGACGAGTTCATTGAGAATACTAGATCCGTTTCCGATCTCCATTTCGCACTCGCAAACATTACCGCATGGTCTCTCTACCAAATATCAACTTCCGACTCGCCTGACGCATCTCTGGTCAAAGAGCTAGGAGGTATTGCTCATCTGATAGAGCTCAGCGAATCAATTGACGATACAGTAACTTTGGTCGATTGCTTGTATCAGGAACGTGATCGGCTTCTGCTAAGCCGCTGCTCATCGCCTGAATTTTGGTGTGGGGTTTCCCTTATGCTATGCCCCGCCTGGGCTTATATCACCGTCAATCGAGATTCAAGGCGAGTGAATAGGCAAGCGAGTTTGCTGAAGCTCCTTCGTATTAACATAGGTTGACTAGACACACTCTGGACACGGCCCCACAGCTGGGGGATTTGCTTTTTAGATTTGCGTCAGCAAAGTTTACCTCCCGGGATGAAGAATTAATGACTGGGTACATGGCCAGTAACATCCACTCTGTTTTTGGAGAGGATAGCCCTGGCGACAAACTCTATGTTGGATCAGCTGGCCAACGAGACTCGCAGCTGATCGTTCAGACCGTATCTTCGAAATTCATTACTGGTCAACCTCCTCTGGTATTGGTGCATGAGCTCCAGAAGTGGGCGGGGTGCTCAATCGACTGTAGCCGGCGATCAGACCTGATGTTACAGCTAATTGAGGCGACACTTGTTCGGTTTTGGCGCAGCTTGGGCCGTGAACAGCAGAAGATTACCGCAAAATGCGAGTCAGTTATTCAGATATTGTATGTAATGAGCTCGCTTTTTATTCATTTCACGTGAGTTTGAGATGGGTTACTTGATTTATCTAAATTGAGTATCCTCGTCTCTAGTGAGGTGCTAGAGCCCAAGGACTTGACGCTGGTTCCTCAGACAATGAGGAATATAATGGTTGCGTCGGCCACTATACAGAACGACTTTACCAGCCTGTTAGCTCGGGTAACGACAACTGCCTACGTCTCTGATCGTCAATCTCTTACAACTCATCGTAAGCATATGCATACTAGTATCAGATGCTGCCTTGCGCTAACCTGCTCAAAGACCAGCTGTGGTTAGACCGGGATCTAGGTCACCACTCAAATCTTATGGCTCGTTTCAGCTTTCAACTTGAAAAATTTTGGCCGTCAAAATGGCAACAATCAGACGAATCTTATATCGACTGGCTCAAAGCTGCTCAGCTCCTGGACGTCTATTGCTTCATGCCTGAAAATTATCAGTTTCATCAAAAATTCATTTCCGAGTGTCGCCTGACTTGGTGGGGATTAGGAAAATCTATCATCCCTAGTCAACTCAAAGGGTATTCACGATCATGTTGGCACCCAAGGTGCCCGTACCCCACGCCTGTTGGCGGACCGCCTTTTGTCTGTGGACGCTGCCGAGTGGCTACGTATTGCAGCCACGCTTGTCAGCATGCGTAAGTCTCCTGAAACAGTTTTAGTACTTAAGATAACCATGAGCATTTTCCTTTTCGATCGGGCGATAGACATTGGACTCAGTACTTACCTGGAGGTTCGCATGCGTTGAACTGTATTAGGGAACAAGAGCTAGAATAGTGTAGGGCCATTTTTCCGCTGGTAAATTATCTATATCGAACCATATCTAATGCAAATCGATACATGTACGGTATTCCCTGGAGAACGTCACAATCACATTTGACTGTTCGGTTTTGCCATCATAACGAATGTTTGTGCTCGATCTTGACGTCAGCTTTGGGCACCCACGAGAAGGACGTTCTGCCCTTGCTGCCAGTCAGATCTTCCCATTGAGTACCGCGCCTCGTGAATTCCTTGAGTTGAAACCTTGTGCCAACACACGAGGCTATGGTGCTGCTCATGTCGACAGCCAGACTTTTTGGTCACCAGAAAACTTCACCTTCGTAAAGTCGAGTTAAAGATGTCAACGCCTCTCTCTGCCTCTGTCTCCGTGGGGGCTGCAACTATGCTCATGACCTCGACATTCCCAGTCCCAGATGAACTTCTACGCAATCTCTTAGACCTTACCAAAAATTCCACAAATCTATCCAGCTTTGGCCATAGGCATTTGTACTCGGCCTGTATTGGTCAACTCCAGCACCGTTGTAGAAACAGAGTACGTATCAAGTGCCCAAAAACATGACGTAACCATCACAATAATTACGTTGCCCAGGTTTTAGCCTTTGCGTGTGGGCGTTGTCGAGTAGCCACATACTGTAGTCATGCTTGCCAACACTCGTGGGTGGAGTATACATTGCGGACGGATTAGTAAAACTGATGGCTCCTCAAACTTGACAGGGATTGGGGGCAGGATTTACCTGGAGGTCCACATTCACGATTATGTCCCCGCCTACATGAAGAGTCGGATTGAGAGATTTATATTTGCTTGTGACATTTTGTGTATACTTCGTGATAAACCCTCAACTTTCTCCTCAGAAGCGAGTCTTTGGCCTTTTTCTAGCCAATTCATGGTCATACTGGGGTACATTGCTGAGCTACGATGAAACATGTGCTTGCAAGAGGTATGCATATATGCGCGAATCCGATGTATAGAACTCAACTTAAATGACATCGTCAAATTGACCCCCGATGGCCGGACGTATACGTGACCAGCTCCCGACCGTGAGAGCTACTGGCGGGGGGGGGGGGGGGGGACTTGAGGTGAGCGAACCATCCGTGGTGTGTGGCAGGTGGTGGCGCCCTCACAATGCTATGGTTGTGGAGCGACGCTCGAGCGTGCATCTCACGTGACTTGACGCGGTGTCGGCCTTGGTCCCTCGCTCAGTGGCCATCAGCCAAACGGCGGGTTCATTTTTTCACGTTTTGCAGATTTTGTATTCTGTCAATCATCTCGCAGCGTTTCTACCTGTTACGTTAAATTACACACAGTCCACAATTGTTAGGGAATGAAAAAAACCGTTGTAATCCATTGCGGCTACATTTCTAATCCGCCAGTTCGTTGCAATAAATTGAGAAGTGGCTCCAACCAACATGTTATTTCAAGTTTCTTCCAGTAACATTGTGGCCAATGACAATACTTACGAGCCAACCCGCATATATGAAGCTAAATCAGCCTTTGTGTAGTAACAGTGATCCGCCGTAGCGCTGCCACTGCGTCGTTTGCCCAGATCTCTAGTCGGGGCGTCGAGGGCACATAGCTCGAGCGAGCACCATTCTAGCGCAAGGTAAACCGGAAACTCCGACACATATCGGAGGGATTGTGGAGCCGGGGGACTTACGGACCGCGAAGCTTTCCTAAAACGGCGGCATACTCCACTTTTTGATGCCGATTCTACTGCGATCAATGGTCGCTCGGCAAGTCGGGTATATAACTGGGTGCCTTTGGATCTTTCGCCCTATCTCCCTCTCCCCCCTTGACCGTATCCCAAAGGTTGAGGCTCCCACAATCACGAAGGTATGTGCCATGAGGGTTTGTGAGATTCATAGCTCATGCCTTTTTACTTAGGTGTGCCATGAGGGCTAACCAATTGTCTGCTGACGACAGTGTGTTAGTACTCTTACTAGACAGGTTAGTATAGCGGCCGACAACCGTGAGGAGGGGCGCTGGACACCACTCTAATGTCTAAGAGCATTTTTGCGTCTTGATCTGACATACAACCTTGTATATATTGTTGAATCGCATGCTGTCTTCTCTACTACAACTGCGCGAGAGCTGGAAAACGGCGTGACGTTTGGGGGTTTCGTTATGAGCGCCTGAATTGCTACTATATTGTGACGCTATTCCAACATTCAAGTTATCACATTAGCTCAATTACAACCTACTACAGCGGCTGTGAAATGATTTATTGGTTTACTATCATTTCATACACTCAAATCGTGAGACTGGATTTCAACGCAAATACTGGTCCGCCAGTTCCGTACATTTGATTGGACCGCCCGATTGGGACATTTCACACATTTTCACAATTGTCGCGTTTGCAAGCGCTTATAACTGGTTACAACACTGGGGCGTTTGGGCTGATGGCCGTAGCTGTCCTACGCCTTGGTTGACCACGGCGCATGACTCCCGGGGCAGAATCGTCGGCGAAAGTACTTTGAGAATAGGAATGATCGGTGAGCTCAGCCACGACTTCACCCGTCGTGCGAGGAGGGACAGAAGGTACGATACGACTGTCTCCTTCGTGACTAGTGGCGGGCTGACCATGACAGGGTTTGATGGTCGACTTCTGCAAGTAATATGGTTACTGAGTATAGGTGTGGGCTACAACCGCGCCACTTTGTGGCTCGGTCGCTGTTGAGGTTGGTCGTCGGGGCAAACAACGCGAGCACGCGTCCACCCGATGTACCTCCAAATACAGATGACCTTCCTAGGGTTAGTAACGTAGATCAGGACTCAACACCACAGACGTTTCACATGAATACATACATACAGGCTAATCATGGCGAATAAGGAATCGTGAGCGCTTTCAAGTGGATGGATGTATAAGGCATGCCAAGTCTTGGGTAACCGAACTCATTCTGAGCCTTATCCGTACCATTTCCGCGTACCTTGTCCAAGTTTTATCCCAGTATTGTCCAAACATTTTCGTCCCTTACCCACGATAGGAATTTTCCCATAAGTTTGGGGTGAAGTTAGGTGTTGGTAAAGTCGAGCTCAAGACGTCAACACTGTGGGGGCTGCAACAATGCTCATGACCTCGACATTCCCAATTTCAGAAGAACCGCCCCGATATCTCTGAAACTGGACCGAAAATCCCGCAAATCTATTCAGCTTAGGTCATAGATACTTGTGCTCTGCATGAATCTATCAAATACAGTATTGATGTAGTAACAGGATATGTATCAAGTGCCTAGTATAATGCAACAACCATCACGATAGTTACGTTGCACTAGTATTTTGCTATGAATGCGTCCTAGGTGCCCCAAGATTTGATAACATAGTGGAGTAGCCATTACCAGGTCATCACGTATAATGTCCGAACAAAGCAGAATAGGTTTTTACGACTGACACTCGCCGATACTCGGATTGTTGGCGTAATGATAAAGTATCATCCAGGACTAGGATTAGATGTTTGTTGTGGCACAGACCACCCCTGAGCCCAGACTGCAGCTTCGGGTCACGACTCGAACTAAGATCTAGATGGAACCATAGTGCAACAAGAGCATACATTGCATGTATTTAACTAGCCGAGTAAAAACGCTAATAGATTATTCGATGCGAGTATTGCATCCTCCTTGAGCACATGCGGAGGCGAAAGCGGAAGTCACCAAACACTATGTGAGTAACTTTGGATGAGAAAGCGGAGAGCAACGAGAAGAGATATCATACATACAGTATATCAGGGACTTGGATATGAGTCCACTGCAATCCTTCGATGCAAAGCTGGTCGACTTTCTCCTTGAAAGCACGATCCTTGTCACTCTCGATCCCACTGAGGTGATCAGCTTCAGGAGGCACAATGAGATATACTTCCCGCCCCGCCAAGTTTATGACTGGAATGAAACATTTGAGGCGGACGCAAAGCTTGCTGGCCATGTTTGCCTCGTAGAATCGTGGATTGATCTTAGCGTCACCAAACAGCTTTTTTTCAACTCGACGTTCTGCAAGGCCTCGGCTTCGAAAAAATAACCGCAAAGAGGAGAGCTAAGCGTCCTGGAGAAGAGACCATGTTACATAGGATGTTCAAGGGAGCTCCAGGTGATCAGCTCACATGTTGAGTGTCACGGTGAGGTTGTGGGTGGTCGGCTTTTGAACGACCGGCTACCAGGGTCCAGATTGGATATGTTTAACACGAGACTTTATATAATTGATTGGTCTTTGGACAAACCAGCCGTAAGCTTTCCGCACGCACGCTACCAAGTTCTGCTCGAAAGATAACTTTTCACCAGTATGTTCACAACTGATGTTCTGAGACTTGCGAAACGACGTCACACTTAGTTGTGGGTCGTAAACCATCTCTCCTGCTGTTTAGATTCTATTGGGTATCTTCAGGTGAAGCAAGAATAGACTGGCAACTATCTTCGGTACTGAGAATGGATAGCGAGGATTAAGACCCGGCACAGTACAGCCAGCGTTGGTTAATAAAAGTGAGAACGTCGGCTCTAGCCAAACTATATAAAAACGCCAGTTGGGTGTGCCGGTTTGGTCCAGCGAGCTTTCGTGTACAATGATTCAATTGGAACAATGGTTCTTTAACTAGTCAATCGTGTTTCGGTCGAATGATTCGTCAACCGGACTCCTTGACATGGGTGGTTACGTCCATGTATTTTTGAAAAACCTTAGGCTGCGAGCATCAGATAGCCATATCAGGGCGAGAAGAATGTCGGATATTCGACACGGACAAATTCAATCAATTTGTGCGGCTGAAGCGACCGGCCCTGATGATTTCGGCTATTGCATCATCAGCGACAGCCGGTTGCAGACGATCGACTGGCAACTTTAGACCACAACCACCATCATGGCATCCTCTCCTGCTGGATTCAAGGGCCCCTTTATCTGCCACGCTGACGTATGTCCCAGTCTCTTTGCGATCTTGTCTATGCGGTATATTAGCTCTACCTTGGGCATTCATCTGGGCCGTCTTGTGTCTTCATCTCAAGCATCTTACATTTTCCTTATCCATAGATTCAAATCCAAGAAGGCAAAGGCGATGTTTTCGAGCGCGAGTTCCGCAAGGTCCGAGAATGTGCCAACTCTGATAAGGAGCCTGGATGCATCGAATTCCGCACGAGTCGTAGTGGGGATAGATTCTTAGCCTTTGAGCAGTGGGTTTATTTCAGTATTCAAGCGTTTTTCGGGTAGTTGACGGAGGACTGCATAGGTATGAGAATTTAGAGTCGTTCAAGGCGTGAGTGCATACACGCGGTCGCACATGGGATCGGGGTCATTGATAAAGTGTATCGTAGTCATGCGGAGACAGACGTGTTCAAGGCGTTTGTTGGGGTTGTAAAGGACCTCCATGCTCGTGTAAGTTTATGAGACATCTACCAAGGGGCGCAGAAGTGCTGATGCGTTGTTACAGCCTCCGGTCGTGCTGTTCTACGAGGAGGTATGGTCTAATGGTTTATGTATCATGCGATTAAACTGACTGCTTTGCTTCTAGCTCTCCAACCCTCCTCAGAACACTTACAAGTCCAAGATGTGACGCGGGAATAATGAATGTGTAATCTAAAGCTGTAGACACAGAACCAGATCTCATATAAACATCTTTGTGTCAAGAGAGAAATGTGCCTCTACTTGGGTACAGCCCACGTGCTTGATCAAGGGTCCACGAATCTACCCCGTCGCCTGCTCCAGCGCGTCTCCACCGCACCACCACCCTTTTTTGAGCGACGATACACGTTTTTCTTAACGATCCACCATGCCTACTTACTTTGATGAAGTTAAAAAAGTAGGCCTATCCTTTATCTGTGTCAGATCTCTTGTGCATTGATTGACGACGCGTCGCGAACTAGTCTTTTGTCGACGTCCCGGTGACAGAGGAGGGTGTTGCGACGACCGAGTTCCTCGAAGCATCCGAGGGTCTCGTCGGTGTATTTGGTGCGTGTCCGTCAACGGGATTTGGACTACTGAGTAACGAAAACCGTTGGATAGATCTCTTCAATTCGTCTGCATTTTCTATAGTTCAGAGTGACATGAGGGGGAATATCGCGGTACGTAATTTTCTTTGGTAACTAACTTACGGAAATCGGCCTGACATGACAAGTAGAAAGTCCGTGCTCGACAGACAGCACACCCCACTGAGTCTACGACACTCGAGAAGCTTGTCGAGAACGAGTGGAAAGAGAAGAAGCGGCCTGCCACTGAAGGCTTAATGTGGCTGCTTCGGTTAGTGCTTGCTGTATAGACAGACGCGCGTCACTGACACAATCGATGGATAGCGGCCTTGCGTTTACCTGCATTGCCTTGCAAAAGGCACAAGCCAACAAGAGTGACGAGCTCACCCAGACTTTCAGCACCTCTTATGAAGCCACGCTCAAACCTCACCATAACTTTGTCGTCAAGGGTGCTTTCGCTGTATGTCAACTTTCTTGCGAGGTTTGTTCTCGTTCAGCGGCTAACAGCTACGACTTCGTCTTCAGCTTGCCATGAAGGCGTGCCCGTATCGCAAGGACTTCTACGAAAAGCTTGGTTCGCCGCCAGAGAAGGTTAACGAGCAGCTGGATAAGTGGTTGGCTGCGCTGCACGAAATCGTGACGCGCATGCAAGCCTTCTACGAGAAAGGAGGTTACAACAAGGGATTCTAAATACTCAGCGTCTTGTTGCACAGTCGTAGCATTGTTGTAACACCAGCCCACAGGCGTTGCAATATATTTGAAGTTTATTACATTCATTCATGTGTGTCAGCCAGTTTGAAATCAACTGCCTTTTATGGCACAGATTACATCAGCTCTAAACAAGGATCACGTGGCAGGTCGGTCTGTTACGCCTGTCTTGTTTCTCAGTCCCAGAATCTCGCTAGCTGTCGGGTGCAATCTTGTGTTAATCGATGTCCGAATCACCGAGCCAACTTGCGAAACGAAAACGAGTGTTAGGGCTGGATACGTCGAATATCATCGAAGGCTCTGAGAACCGGAGAGCCAAGCGCCGCAAAGACGGATCTCCGGTCAAGGTCTCAGAGTCTGCGAGCGACGTCGATGTCGATGGGGACGACGGAGAAGCATATGTTGGAACCGAAGAGTCGAGACAGAATGCAACAGGTCTTGGAATTAAGCTGCTGGAGACCTTGAAGAAGGCTACGAATGCTGGGTGAGTCCTCATTCATTGTTTTGAGGGCGCTAAATGTACCTCTTGTTGCTAGCGGCATACCGCTCTCAACCGAGTTTATCAAGCTACCGAATAAACGTACATATCCAGACTATTATACGCAGATTAAGCAGCCAATTGCCTTTGATGATATCAGGGTCAGTCCTTGTCCTGTTCGATCACACCTCCGACACTTACGCTTTTTCCCCCGGTTAGGCAAAATTGGATGAAAAACAATACGCGTCATTCGAAGACGTCAAAGCCGACTTTGATCTTTGCTTCAACAATGCCAAGCGATACAACCTCAAAAACTCGGATATCTGGACCGCGGCGAGGGATCTTCAAGTATGTTTTATAAATGACATAGCAATATGAGGCTCTGACATAGATTCACCTGTAGAAACTAGCGAATTCGACCTACAACGAACTTGCACCCAATGCCCCAGACGAACAAGTGAAAAGCGAGGATGAAGATGACGAGACGGGTGGCGATGGACCATCAAAGCGCAAGGCGGGTCGGCCGTCGGGACTACAGGCTAAGTTCCTGGCTAGGCTAAACAAAGTCATTGAAAAGACGGACTCAGAGTAAATCATTTTGCCTTGCCCTAACTGGTGCAATGACTCACTTGTTCTGCAGAGGGTACGCGTATTCAGGACCTTTCATGGATCTGGTCCCCAGAAAAGAGTATCCAGACTACTATCAGGTCATCAAGAAGCCAACGTCTTTTAACCAGATCATTGTGCGTTTCTGTTTGCTTTCGTGTGTCGCATCATTGTGATGTTTCGTTTTAGAAACGGATCAAAGACAAGAAATATCCCAATCCAAAGGCATTTATGGACGATGTGGAGCTTGTGTTCACGAACGCCACTACATACAATGAGGACCATTCCCAAATTTGGGAAGACGCGAAGGTGCTACAGGCGAGTAGATCTTGATTCAACCGTCCAGACATTCTTGCGAACGGTTTTTGTTAGGCAACCTTCCACAACATATGCAGTGACTGGCGAGCGGAATACCCTAATTCGAGCACTTCAAATAACACCGTACCTAAGCTCAAGCTCAAGGTTCCACCTACCAAAACAGAGCCAGCTACAGCCCGATTACCTCAAGCGGGTACCGGTGCTGTGTCATCAACGCCCCAACCTCAGCAGCCTCAAACAAGTGCCACATCCGCCGTCCCAGCCGCATCTACACCTTCGTCCTCTGTTTTGGCCCAACCGGCTCCAGGATATGCTCGGCCTACTCCACCAGCAATTCCTCCACACATGCAAACACACGCTTCTCGATCACCTTCCGTTCAAGTTCCACACCCACCGAGCATTAATTCGGTCGAGCTCGAGACTGTGCCTGCCCGTCGCAAGATTTCCGTTCACCAGTATGGCGTGCCTGGGTTAAGCTCGTGGGCTTTACGTTTGAACGAACACGAGACTGGCATATCCCTTGGCACGAATCTTGCTTACGAGAACGGGGGTGCTCAGAATGGCGATGCGGATCCTGTGGAGGTCAAGTGCAACGCCACCGTTCTGACGTCCAAGAAGGATGTGGCAAAAGGGCCGAGGTGGGATGCTCCCCTCAATATCGGAACCAATGTCCTCGAGGTTCGAGTGAAGGGAACAGGCAAACCGGGCGTTGTCTGGAGGATTACGGTCGACAGGGCGAGATGATATGTTTTCTCCTCTATTTCTTTCTCTAGTAGTCTTTTTTTGCTTCATGTAGTCTGATATTCCGCTCTCTGTAGATTCTTTTGTAATTTTCGAGTAGGAGATATTTATACACGATTATTTGCATCTTGCTCTATCTCGGAAATGCCCGATGCAACCCGAGTCGATTGGAAATACCACTCATGGTTGTGTGGCTGGCCATGGATCATTTGGGTGGCGCTACTCCGACAAGTTTCGTTCATCAGCCTTCGTTGCATCCTCCAAATCATACCACATAATATGGAACTCGTATATCCCAATTTCATGTGTCTCTTCGGTGGCGCCTGGAGGGCTAACCCGACTCGGTCGCTGCCGGACAATTACCTTCGATCAAGAGGCTAAGCTTAGTTTATTTCAACTTGTCCAAGATCCAGTAAAGGTATAGATCCATATTCGAGCAGGTACACCTTGTTCTTCTATGCGTCAGAACAGAGCTTCCCTCCATAAGTAGCACCATCCGCTCACTCCCTCCCCAAAACCGAAGCACTGTTAACCAACTGTATTGATTTATTTTACCGATTTCATCGCCGATCGAGGTGGAATGCAAAACTCTCTTCTGGTCGGGGTAGTATGAATACGGCGAGTTCTCCCTCCGGACGTGATCCCCCTGGTCCACGCCATGAGCTTACTGCAGGAGATCGAGATTGCGTTGTTTCACGCGCACGTTAGTCGGTGAGTTGGGTGCTCAGTTGTAGTCGGGCTAATTGATTGATGGTTTTTGGACAGGTGCACATCATGCATGTCGATTTCACGTTGAAACTTTAGAGGTTGCTGACTGTATGCGATATAGACGCCGGCATCACGGTGTTTGCGTATGATTATATTCTTACGTTCTCGGACGAGGTAGGCTCAACGGATGAGTTCATAATTCTGAGTTGGCTGAAGAACCGTGGGGGCCTAGGTTCGATACGTATGGAATCGACCCAAGAGTCTCGTTTCAGCATTTTTTCTTACGGTAACTTTTTCTTTGTTAAGTTGCGCGCCCATCGTTGATGCATTGTCTAGAATCGCTATCTGGTACGCATTCTCTAAACAAATTAGAGGTATTCTGGGTTCTGATTCGGATTCCATAGACTCCATTGGTTCTCGCTGTCGATTTATATGGTACGCTGCTTGACTAGATCACTATGCTGCGGTGCTTAATATGCACACAACATAGATAAGAGTGGTTTGACGACACACCTAGATGGACGTGTAAGCCAAAGCAGCTCCTGGTCGTCAATGCCACTAATATCTTCCTAGTTCTGCAGATTTTGGTTCGTTGTCGATGGTTATTGCAACTTTTTGACTCTTGCTCTGGTACGTGTCACCTGGATCTATTGGGCATGCGCATGATTAAGCGTGCGAAACCTTGCAGGTTCACTGTACGTCCCTGTCGCTGGCCCGAGAGTATCGGCTTATACGAGAACCGCCAGGCATTATGGCTATGCGAGTAGATGCATTGTACGGCGGTCGTCGAGCCGTTCGCATTCTAATTTGTGTCGCATACGTGCTCTATTTCGTTTCCACGCTTTCGATAATAACACCTGGGATCGTTGAAGCCGCTAGTAAGTGGATTAGATGTTCACCAATAACATTATTCAACGTTCACCACTAGAATCTGTGAGCCGCTAGTCTCAGAGTTTGAGCAATATCTAACAATTGGCTAGTTCTACGCCGAAAACTTGCTCCTCCATGTGTGCTGGGGTGAACTCGTTGAATATTTGTAGGCCGAGTTCTGCGTATTTCCATCAGTCACTGACCTTGGATGTAGCTGGGCGACATGGATTCCGGCCTTGATCCTTGAGGTTTGTTTGCCGCTTATTTGTTTCTGTGACACTCATATTAACCAACCGGGCTCCAGAGTCTGATATTTTCCCTTACATTACTCAAGGCTTGGAAATATTCTCGCGCGAATATGCACGTACCATTAGCTACGACCCTATTCAAAGATGGTGAAGTTCTGCCGCTTTGCATTTATGATGGGAGGGGCGCTAACCCTCACTTAGGCTTTCAATACTATGTAGTGATTCTATGTGCGTCGATCTATTCGCTGTCCTATCGCTTGTGTTAACCTTGGAGTAGTATGTTCACTCTTTCCGCTACTTGTTTGGAGATTTGCGCCTCCAACTCGTGAGTTTGCGTGCTGTACACTGAAGAGACGAATTAATCCTTCCGCCAGTCGATGCCATGCCTAAATATGCCCCCTTTGGTAAGATACAGCATCTCTTAGGAGAGCCGGGCCTGATACTCATCTCAGTCTGCGCATTTAGCCATAGTCAACACGATGGGCTTTCGACTTGTGCTCAACATTCGTAGTCACAGTGACGGTGGCCCGGTCGTGTCCTCGTTCGGCGCATATGAAATGTCCAATAATCCTTCATCCAAGTCGAGCTCTAGTTACCCGAGAACTCTTGTGGGAAGCAACTTTGGAACTGACTCGACAGGATCATCAGATCGGTTTGGAGTAGGGAGCAAAAAAAAGGTTACTCGATCAGCACAGTCCTATCAGTTAGCAGAGCTGGATCTCGAGCTCGCCGAGCAATTTCCTTCGCCCCCGCTGTCGCTTTAGGCAGGAAACATTCGTGGTCAGGTTTCGCAAGTTTTGTGTTCATGATATCTTTGCAGATTAAGATGTTGTTTGTCGGGCCAGCTCATGAGCATGGCGGGTCTTTTCTTCATTGGGATCTTGATATTTGGAGTGGATTTCGGTTGAAGCTCGTTTTGAAATTTGTACAAAATATATGTCTGTACGTGAAGTGTAAGCTATATTATTAGCGAGGTACAAAATCAACATTCAACCCAAGCCTGCTCCCGCTTTGAATCAGTAACGAAAACATGTCTCTGACTTGCCCGACACTCTGCCCAAGAATTTGGAGATTGGGCCGATGATGAGCGTTTTGTTGACACCTGCTTGTCTGATGAGTTCACCGTTTCTTTCCAACTTAGGGCAGTACCGCCACCGCAGCGTTCCACTTCCCACCACCACAGTCAATCCGTCACCACATTTGTCATCGCTAGCCTTAATGTTAGTTACCGCACCGTCAATGCTATCACACTGAGATTTGCTAAATAAAAACGTCGGTTGCCAGATTGCCACCAAACCCACGTTTTATAGTATCTTGCCCTTGCCTAGTAAACTATGGACAATTCCCCGACTGCTCTATTTGACTCATATGCCCAAGATTTTCAACAACTCATAACATCAGTTCGCGAGAAGCTCGAAGCCCCCAGCACCAATGGCGAACAGCGCAAGGCCTCGCTTCGCCGTGTCGAAATGGAGCTCGACGAAGCGGACGAAATGATCTCGCAAATGGAGGTGGAGATTCAAGGAATGCCCCAAAGTGTGCGGGGCACATACAACACCCGTGTCCGTGGCTTCAAGTCTGAGCTCGCTCGTTGGAAGAAGAGCGCCGTAAGTTTGTTCGCCTCCCATCACATCTCGTTTCTCGGCTGACGCATGACATGATCCGCGCACAGAAAGACCTTCACCTCCAAGCCTCCCGTTCAGAGTTGTTCTCCCACTCGACTTCTGGGGCCGATGATCCATACGCCGATGACGCTGCAAACCAGCGCACTCGTCTTCTCTCAGGAACCCAAACATTGGCTGATTCGTCTCGCCGACTCGAGGACTCTCATCGTATCGCGCTAGAAACTGAGGATGTTGGAGCTGACATTCTTCGTTCCCTTCGTGTTCAACGAGAACAGATGTATGTTTACGCCATGCCCCATGTTGGATTTTATGACTAACACGGTACCTTTGTAGCGAACATACCCGGGATACGCTCCAGACCGCCGACCGAAGCATCGATAAGGCGAGTGGAACTCTCAAGCAGATGATTCGCCGGTGAGGATTCTATATTACCACCCAACCCTGCTTTATTCTAATCTATCTTTAGGATGTACCAGCAACGCTATGTAACATGGGCTATCATCGCAATTCTCGTCATCCTCATTGTTCTTATCTTGTGGTTCAAGCTCAGCCGTTAGTTATCCTTGTGTCTTGGCCTTTTCCTCTTAATTCTTTCTCACTGCCTGAAGCTATTGGACGTATGTGGCCAGAGGTGGGAAACGGTGCGATGTAGCCTTCTTACACTCTTTATGTCTCTACCACCTCTTATACCAATTTGTTTGAGCTTGATGGGTCCCAGGATATGAACTCGAATCAGGCTAACACGCTGTAACAAACTCGATCAACTCGAACAATACAATTCCAGTCCAGCCCGCTATACATTGCTACACATGTTGCTCAAAACGAAAAGCTTCACAAGGCCCATTCATTTTACAACAAACTCGCTTTGCCTTCGCGAGAGGAATGCCTTCCATATACCTCTTCCTTGCCCCCAGAATTCCACCACTCTTCGACAGCAGCGTAGGCGTCATACCCGAACTGATATTTGTTCTTGGCTTGGTCCGCCCATTGGTTCATATTCCCTTTCCAAGATGGATCTTCACTGCTGTCCCTTAGTCGGCCATCTCGCGCTTCACGTTCTCTCCTCAATCGTTCTTCCTCCCATTTCATAGCACGACTCATGTCCGCGTCACGGGCTTCTTGTTCTGGCCCGTCGGGGAGATGGAAGATAAACTGGTTTAGCCGAGCAGACTTTTGAGATTCAGACGTTCGTGGGAGTCGGAGGTTTTGGTACGCTTTTAGGAGCTTGTGTAGGTCCTTTGGAGTGCGGAGCCTAGATAAAATACTGCCTAAGACGGCTCCGTCTTCAACCTGATTCGTATCAGAATCAGTATTTAATATCTGATTTCAGATGTTAACTTACAGCCATGGCGGCACCTTGCGCACGGTACGGCTACAATTCACTGTCAGCGATCTCATATGGCAAGATCCACAACTACGCACCAACATCGGATGGCATGCATCTCCCAATAAAACCACCTTCCCGCTATCATGAACCCATTTTTCGAGAGGCTCCCGGTCGGCTAGCAACCATTTAAGTGGTGAAGGGATGAGCTGGAGCATCTTCTCGATCCTTTCGTACGACGCATAGATATTAGCGGATGTAAGGGCCAACAGATGGTAGACTACGTTACCTCGGTTCCCAACCACTAAAATCTCTTCGCATATCATCAACACTGCCCATGGCGGTCCAACTCTCCACCGCTGGCGCGCTACCGTCTCGCCCATCGGGATGAAGGAGTACAAGGTTGTATTCCTTGCGGCCACGAATGCAGTATCCCATTACGTGGCGTCCCGGACCCATCCACGCCGTCATCTAAGCCAGCAGCATGTCAGGATAGATTCGGAGGCTGTTTGAGTCACCATTCCTATGCCTTACCTCTGGGTGGTCTAGTAGCCCTTTTAGCTGAGGATCGCTCATCATTTTCTCCGCAGGAATAATGGCTCTGATATGTGCAGGTGAAATTCATTCTCGCAAAAAGTGAGGCCGCTCAATGACGTACCGGTATGCAGCGTCCCCTGTTGGCCGCGGTCGGTCAGGCGCTCCAATAACCACTTCGCGTATCTTGCTCTTTACTCCATCTGCCCCCACTATGAGATCGCAATTGATAACCTCGCCACTGGCAAGGAGCAACGCGGGTCTCGAGGGGTTGATAGATTGAACTTGAGATGATAGCCTGATTATTACTCCCGCATCCTGTGCAAGTTCATATATCATGCGATGGAGATCTGCACGCTAAGACATAATATAATAAGCATTCGAACGTGGATACACACGGGGGCGGGAAGGGACCAACATGAACGTGGTAATAAGGCGATCCATGGTCTCGTTCCATTTTGGATCCCCATGTCGAGTATCCGACTTTCTCTCCTGTTTTGTCTAGGGACAGATGTGAGTATCATTTCATATTATTCGGCTCGGCTCGGACTTACAGCGGCGGAAAACCACGGCTTCTGGTATAACCGCTATATAAAAGTGTGTATGTTAAGCATCAGAGAAGATTCTTCAAGTTGCGGCCTACCTTGCTCGTCCAACTTGGACTTCAACCCCCATTTGATGAGTATACGAGAAAGATTGGGTGTTACTTGAATCCCGGCTCCAACCTCAACAGTTATTCCGCATTTAGTCACGCCGCAAGAAGGTGTCGTTTATAGGAAACACGTTACCTCGCCAATAGCACGCGCTGCTTCGTATATCGTCACATCATGTCCGGCCGTCTTTAAGCTATATCCGCACGCAAGACCTCCAATCCCACATCCAATAATGGCGACCTTCAAGCGAGTACCGGGAACATATCTGTTGTGGTTTCCTTGGCTGCTCATGATAGTCTGACTTGAAGACCGAACGAGATAATGAAATGGAACGCAGGCGCCCTGATCGGACTCTTGGACAGGGTGCACTATAGCTTGGGGTGATATGGATCTAAACGGGAGGAGGTTGAGGCTGGGGAGGGGCTGTATCACATCTCGAATTCGCGCAGCCTCCCTTTTGAAGCGTTGACTCGTGTCCGCCCACACAGCTGTTTAAGATCGTTCAGAAGAACAAGCCGGCCCGTCCAGATTCCACGAACGCTCGGAAGTTAGGTTTGCGGAAATATACCGCCTCTGATCTACACCCCCCTAATTGCGCCTTCGTTTCGGGAATAAATCCGTGGCGCTCGCGGCTAAGCTGGTTGCATCACGCCGTGCTGCTGCTTTCCCGATCATATTCGCCGGGTAAGCATTACCCCGTTCAGGAGTAGGGGGGCCTGAAAAGTGTTACAGTCCGCCCATAGATCTTACGGGGTGGCTGTATTGGGTTCGACTTGCCATGTATGCGTGGCATAAATAGCCCGATCAATCCAAGACAACAGCTAGTGTACATTCGTATGCCCAACTTTTGAATTCCTAAACCGTATGGCCCCCCAGTTTTCCAATAACCAAGAGGCGTCATCCTTCTTGTTGAGATCGGAACGTCGCCATGACGGCTAATCTTTTAGCCCAGGAAGGTTGTTATCTTTCAGAGTCTTATTCACTGGATCAAGGTGCTTTAGGAACTGCGCGTCAAGGTTATCCCACATGTCAGGGTTGTGTACTGGATTCGTTGGTTAGTTTCATAATTGGTAGATAGTTGCCAGCAGTAGTATTTACCATGCAGCTTGCCGCTTCTCTTCATCGCATAGTCGGTCAAGGTGAACATCTGGCTGGACTCCATCATAAAGGCTAAATGATTTGCCGGGCGGAGATGAGGTCAACGCGCTGAAGCTAGCGAGAATTCACGAACCTATCGTTCCCTCGCTGATGCGCATAGGCTGGAGATCTGCTTCGCTCGCAGCCTTGAACTCTTCGTAGGCAACTACATTTACACAGAAACGAGGCTGTAAGTGAAAATCCCGCTATGTAATGAAGAAGGGTTTACCTCCATGGGCTACGTGACCGCACTCGTAACTCGCGCCACCTGGGGCAAAATCGTCACTCCGGCCGCCGTAGTTGCCTAGAAAAAGTTGAATTTAGAGATGCAGCATGTTAGCATATCGAAATGACTCGCCATAGATGAGACCCATAAACTCGGAGGCACTACGTTTCAAATACAGGTCATGAGGATCTGGAAACAGACACGACGAGGCACTCACGCATTGCGGTGATAGTAAGGAGGTCGATATGTATTAGATGCGACGTCCCATCGTGGACTGAATATCAAAAAGTCTGTAAGAGGGGTCCCAGGTGTCTTGGACTTGGCTGTCAGCACGCAAAAAATGGATCTGTTCAAAACAATTAGGCTGAACGATTCTCCAGTATTCAATAGACTTAACCTACGGATCCATATGGTCTTTGGAGATCGAGCCGACATTGACGAATTTCTCAAGGGCGTACTTGTAGGGTATATAGCTACGTAAAGTTGTTATGGCGTGCTATCCATATGTTGTTGGGTCTAACTCACTTCCCATGATAGGCAACCACATCGAATGGCGTGTGGTTTTGTTTGCAAGAGAACAACTTTCCTCCCAGCTTATAAACAACTGACGGCTCTTCGTTAGCACCTTAGTTTTAAGACAAGGGTGATGAGAACACATACTCTCCCAAGGCGACTGGTCTAGCTCAAAGCTTGCAACCGGAAATTCAAAGTCCCTAGGATATGCCAAGCCGTTTGCCCCAAGCGGACCAAGCTCGGGCAGCTCGAATCGAGATCCGTATATCTCCTGGATATCTGTTGATCCCATAAATGAATCCACAACGTAGTCAGTAACCTACGTAAGGCCCCAATAGGAATAGAGACATACAACCACGCGAGTCGCCGTCCGGCAGTTGTACCTTGAATCGCACACCGCGTTGAATCACACAGATCTCTCCCGGGCGAACCATCATCCGGCCAAATTCGGTTTGAATATCCAAACGACCAAGTTGAGGAACCAACAGAAAATCACCATCGGCATTGACGATTGCACGATTCTCCATGGATGTATTCGCAGTATAAATGTGGATAGCGAGGCCTTCATTTAGGGTTGGATCTCCGGAACCGGCAAGAGTCTTGAGACCAGTGAGGAAATCAACCTTGTCCGATGAAGAAGGCAGGGAAAAGGGACGCCATGCTAAGCAGTCGTTTGGATTAATTTCTATAAACACAACCTAGGGTCGGACTTACCTAGTTGTGTTGGACTGAACTGAACTTTTGGATTGAGCGGCAAAAAGTTGGACTCCAGCTGGGCACGCAAGCGTGTCGGTGTTGGTTCGGTTCGCAATCGGGACAGCAACCACTTACATCTGGATTATCTGGGAGCTCTGAGAAGCCCTGATGGGCGACAGCAGGCCGGACTCGGTAAAGCCAGGCATTTTGGTTGTCCTTCCGAGGCGCAACAAATGAAGTTGCTGTGATCTTGTTCATGTTTTTCGTCAAAGTTGACTTCCTTGCCGACCACCGGACGACTTACTTGCTCTGCGTACAAACCGTAGGCACATTTTTGTGGGCTATTTTGTCCTCCAGGTAGAACCCCAGGTCTTGGTGAGGACCAGGATTAACGATTGTCCGTATGACTACAGTTAAGATACGTACACAGCTTCGCTGGCAAACCTATTGCCGAACCCAACCTAATGGTCAAATGTCAATTATGTTAGCGTCGCTATCTATTGCTAGCGGGTGGTTGGCTTACCTGGTACTGATACGGGTCTTTGTCGGTCGGTTTAGTGAGGAACGCGGATTTAGCGGTGACACTTGCGATACCGCGACCGGGCTATCAATCGTTCGAGACAGGGAATCAATAACATTACGTGGAATATGAGCCGGCAAATAGACGCACAGTAATCCGAGGGCAGGAGGAATGGAGAGCGCGAGTGGTATAACGCAGCATGATGGTCTACTAGGCAAGAGGTGACTAGGAGATAGTCTGGTTGACAAAGTGCGGGCCTTTTTTAACCACGGGCGTTTCGTTTATAATACTCCTACAAAAGTAATCCGGAATTGGTACATGGTCTTCTGCTCATTGGGGCGGGGAGGTCGGTTAGGCTAAACCCGCCGGATATACCATTTATCCAAAACGTTTACTCGACCAGAAGTTGCGATCCGTGGAAAGAAATGTCCCTTTGGGGATACTGTGCGCTTCTGCCTCGGCCAGAGGCTGAGATGGATCGCGGGCTGTACGATGAGATGATCAGTGGCTATATGCGGCGTTTCACGAGATATTTATGATAAACCCGAGTTCGGGAGCGAAAAGGCATTTGCTGACGTTGTGAACATGACAAGAGACTGTTTGACTGTGGTTGTCAAGTGGAGAGGCTCGGCACGAGTTTGATGCCCGGCAAAGGGGTCCAGAATTGGATGACCAAATCATGTAATGTACAAACCTCCTTTCTTACCTCTGCAATACAAACCGCCTGACTGCATACTTCGATACACTCAACTTCAACGTTTCGAAATACCAGCATCTTTGCTCGTTAGATGGATCGAATCTACTGGGCTAGTATGCGTGCTACCTCCACGTCAACGCCTTGAAACTCTGGTATTACGAGCACTTGGTTTTGGTCGCTGAGAGTAGCAATGGCGTTGGACACGAAAGTACTTCGACAACGCCATTTTGCTCAACCTTTAGTTTGATCTCTTCTAATCGACCTCATGCTCAGCTTGGATTTGCTTTTCGCTCCTCACACATAGTTCGAGGTCTCTCGGAACAAGCGATCTGTGCTGACTATCGACGAGCCTGTGCAACTCCTGTGTTCATTTGAGACCCATAACATGTTCTTCGGCCCGTTTAGCACCCCAAATATCCCAAACTATACAGCTTGAGCTCACCCTGGCTCTCTGTTGAACTGCTCTGACACCCTCAACCACAACGTGACCCTCTTTTGACTTCTTTTGGCGTCCGCCTTACGCAACGAACATCTGCGTAATCGAGATATGCCTTTCTTGCATTCAGGAGACGGAAAGCGAGCCCAAAAACTCGGCGGCAGCTGGGGAGGGGCGATTCAGAAGTGCCGGACACCACAGCTCGCAGTCACTTGCGGTGAACATGACATCATAGGCACCCCTATAACTCCAAGGCTGTGTAACCTGCAGGTGGTTTTTGTTGATTTTGAAGAAAAAAGCCGTAAGGTGGGGCCTGATGATGTCAGGTGGAGCACACGTTGCGCCTTTGGGGGCTTGCTTCCGCGCCGAACGTCATTCTCCTATTTGGGACCATTGGTTTTAGATGTGGGGAGGCTAGTGATGCCTATGTGCATATAAGAGAGTTCTTCACTCTAGCACTTGCGTTCATCGTCGACATCGACCGAGTGCCCAGCAACACATCCTCCCCACGTGAATCAGCGCTCGTTTCCGAGGAACTCCACCAATTTATTCTCTACTTTAACCTCATCCGTCTCGCTTACTCTTTTCGAAATGCCGAATCGACACAAGACGAGCTACGAGTTCTCTTTGACACCGGTTAATAAAAATAGTACGTGGTGCTCTCGTTTCGTGGTGGTGCTGTTCAAAAAGTTCGTTATTCAATTTGGACCGTGCGACTGTTGATGCTTAGACATACCCCCGCTCAACGTTCTCCTTTCCTCTGCAAATGCGCTGCTTGCTTCGACAGTCCATTGGCCTCCTGGGAAGACGTATCACGATGGGCTGGTCCAGACCTTCAGTCAAAAACTCAGTTCTGGACCGAGCTGGCACGGTCGACTCAGGTACGTGTGTTCTTTTTGTCAAGTACTCCATGAAACTATTTCTAACCTCTGCTAATATATCGGCCATTCTTACTTCCATTATTTATGATATCTAGTTACCATCCTATTGAGCATGGTACTTTCCATGAGTTTTGGGAAGTTGTTGGTACGCACGTCTACCACTTGAAGCCTTGTCAGCATCAACATGAACACGAAACTAGGTGTCCGCCACTGTGCAAGCCAAGAGGAATATGTTCCAGAGCTGGTCTCGGCTACTCACCTTGAGCCATACCTTGAAGGGGAGTATCAAGGTAAAATATTTCATTACCTACCCTGTACCCCTATGCGTCAGCCGCTCAACAAACACCCGCAGGTTGGACGTTCCACTACAGCTATTCGCCCCCAGTGTCTCCTCGAACATTCACTATCCTACTCGCTACGTCCCTTGATGACAACCCCCCTCGCCAAGGGTGGGTCATAAGTATACCATTCGACGTGGGTGAAAACGAGGTGAGGCGGTGTTTCAAAGTGTCTATTTATCAAGATTCTGGTTATGGACGTATGAGAAATAGGGTCTGAAAGCATTGGAAGAAAAAGGAGTACGTGGTAGGTTTACAACGGTAGAACGTTTAATGGAGGTGGATGACAAGGTTGAGTGGATGTTAGTCTAGCCCTATCCTCTTGGTATGCGCGCATAAGCTGACTCTTAGGACCCAGGGCTGTGACAATGAACCAGATAGGGGGGTCGATTCCCGATTTTATTTCTGAGCGCAAAATGCCAAAGCAGTTCTCTGAGGCACGTATTCATTCTTATGCTGACATTCTTATGCTGATACCCCCCCCCCCCAAAAAAAAGAGGGTCCCTCAAGTTCTCGAGTATATGACTGCTAAGCGCGAGGGGCAAACCGGACGAAAGCCCAAGTTAGTCTCTCGCTCGAGTTCTCTCTCCATCATCAAAAAGGCTAGAAGGAAAAGCGTTAACGCCTTGAGTAGCTCTGCCCCTACTACTCCTGCAGCCAGCACAAGCTCAGCTATAAATACAGAGGCCGCCGATGGACCATCTTCTACCCCAAATGCCTAGCCTCGTCCATATCTAAAACCCAAGTATTGAGGACTTGTATAGACGTTACGTCCCTTTAATATGCGAATCTTGTACTTCATTTTCTCTGGTTTGTCTTCTGGGAGCTCTCATGGTTTAAACAAAATCAATGTCTTCTCCTTGCAACACATGTATTTATTAGAATACCCTGACTCACGTTCGATACCAAACACGAATATATCGTTCGAGATGTCTTATCTTAGTGTGTCATTTTCAGCATTAGACGCTACGGGAGCGCATAGTTCACTACAACCCCAGTGAATGTATTCAGAACGCCGGCCACAAGGTAACACCGGATCTAAACTATAGTGCACGAGGGATTGGAGCATCAATCGCGAGGCAGTACCGTGTCCTTTGTATCCGTCCGCATGCCCTTCAACAAACTCGCCAAGTTGCTCCCACCTGTGCCGCGTAGTTGTGACTCATCTGGCTCGTGGACAAGCGTCGCCTGAGCAGCGCGCCGAGCCGGCCCTATGACGTACAGGGCAACGATCTTGAAATGCTCGGCACGGAATTGTTCAAGGTTGTAGAGTGCCGAGTTATAGGCCTGGAGTGCATTCAATGCAGATTGTGATATGGTATCGTCTTGCGCTTGAAGAGTTTTCATGTATTTTCGAAGAGAAGGAAGAGCGGAAAGGCTTTCGAGGAATTGAACATGGCATCCTGCAAAATATTTTAGGGATTGGTTTAAGCACAGGTTACTATACGTCGCACCTGGCATAGCTCTCCTCATGGATTTGACGAACTCTGCCCTATTCGTTTCTCCGGTAGCTGGATGTTCAACGTCCAACAAGATGTCAAACGCTTGGAAGAGCGATGATTGTCCAGCAGTAGCCCCGCTCAGTTTTAGCCATTCTCCTTTACCGTTCTCCGGAGTTCCATCAATATCAGATGGATAAAAAACTCCTTTGGGCAAGCTTGGACCCTATCCAGAGGTCTGCTTATCATTGATCTCGTGTAGCAGTGTATATGCATACTTACGGACCCAAATCCCGACAAAAAGGGGCGTAGCTGGTTATAAAAAACGCTTGGTTCGCACCCATCTCGCATCTTTCTAAGCTCGGTCCTGCATTGATCAATCGAAAAAGCCATGCCATTTAATGAATCTGCCATTGCATCGTGAACGGCATCCTCGTCTTTCCCGCCGGGCGATCTCCGGCGATCTCCGGTAAAGTCGGCGTATCGAATTGCTTTGATGACTTGTTGACCAGCCATCATACCGTGTACGACTCCTGGGCCACCGGCGCGTTCGACTCGGAGGGTTGTCAGGTTGAAATGGTCCTCGTCTGGGGTGCCCGTGAAGGATACAATGCATTTCAATTGGGAGTCTTCGTTTGAGGATACACTTTCATTGTAGAGGTGATTCCAGATTCCTCCAGAAGCGTATGTGATGCCAGGTTCTACTTCAAGCTCATAGGACACCTCACGCAGCGGCGATGCAAGCACGTAAGGAAGTTTGTCTGCTACTTGGGCCTCGGTTGTTGAGCCCCAAACATATGCTGCCGCCAGTGTACTAAGAAGAACATAAGCCAGCCGCCATTCTTCTACCGGAGCATCATCAGGCATGGACAAGAGGGGCAAGTGGTCAACTGAAGACCGGAAAGTTGCGTTAGATTGTCTCAAGAGCTCGGAGATTTTTTGAGAGACCTCTAGCCACGGTTTGAGGGCAGGGGAGGAAAATTTGACTGCTGGTGGATTTGATTTGGGGGGCGCGAATCCGGTTGCGGGTGAGACGGAGTAGTTGGGCAAGACAGATTCTTTTAGCACGGAAAGATAATCTACTCCAGGAGAGTTCATAGCTAAAATCGATATCTATATGCTGATTCCTTCGGTGGTGGTTGTCCGTAAACAATTACATGACTCGTTTAAAGACGATTAGACGATCAGGCGCACAACAAACAGCCATAAACAACGGTATTGATTGGATGTCATTTCAACAAAGCAATATTCTGTACTTGATGCACGCATCCATAAAATCTAATCAAATATATTCACCAGCGAGACAAAAACTATTGTTCAGCAGCAATACGATGGACAGTATCTACTATGTTTGAGTCCTTGCGAACATATACAAGCTGGGTGGGATTAGAGAGCTACCTCCAGAAGTTCGCAATCAACTCACCAGATAAGGGTTCGCGGTTGAACCCGTGCCATCCGCGAGCACCTCGTCCTTCCCGACAGCAGTAACTTCGCTATCATTGTACTTGAACCACTCGTCCGGTTTATCGGGCAGGCGACGAGAGTAGAAAAAGTAATGGCCAAATGATGGAGAAGTACCTCGATGAATAAAGACAGACGCAAGCTGATATTCCGCTTGGCGTTCACCCTTCCAAAATTCTTCTAGCTTGGTCTTGAGTTCTTGCGCTCGGGTACGTGTGCGTGATATCTCCTCTTCCACAAATGTGATTTCCTCCGCCAAGTGGGTCTTCAGCTCCTCATCGATGTCTGGGTGATCGTTGTCGAAGGTGGAAAGGAAAGCCTTAGCTCCTGAGAGAGACGCTGTTAGGTTGGCGCCCTAGCAAACGGATTAGCGGTATCCACCAGGAACCTATAGCTACTCACATTACCAGGATTCGTAAGTGACTTTAATCGCTGCCTGGCATCCGCGAGTTCCAATTCCAATTTTTTGCTCTCCGCTTTCTTCTCTGGATCGATGTTCGCCAGGAAACGATCCATCAGAAGTGTTTCCTCAAACTTGACGTATGCGTTGGACTTGAACGCTTGCATTGTGTCACGATTGAATTGTACGCGCTGGTCGATAAGTCTGTGTAAGCTACGTTGGTTTAATTTAGGCTTGCCTACCTGCAATTGGATCTGGAGAATTGGTGGTAGGTCAAGAAGCGCAACATCCATCTTTGCCCGCTTGCCACCATACTCTACTTCATCCTCAAAATACCCGCTTAGCCCGTCGTATAAATCGAAACCCTCGTCGGACACGTTCACTAGAAGATGGGAAAACAAATCTTCCTTTTCGCGGGTAGTGCCTTCTCGTTTTGTAGGAGAAATAGTCGGAGACGTCGTTGGGTCAGATATCGGGCTTAATCTTTGGAGTAATTTGCCATAGAATAGTCTTAAACTCGTTTATTAGTTCGTCGTTACTTACATGACTCCAACCTACTGACTTCTTAATCGTCCCGCTCCCCGTACTCTCTGAACTGCTGGATTCGAACCGAAGAGCCGTCTCGATTTGGAACATGCAATTGTCAAAAACCTCTGCAACAAAGTAAATACCGAACCTAACTGCGCCGCAAATTTACTTACCGGAAACATCATGTTGCTTTCCTAAATAAATATAAGGTTATATGCATGCATATATGGGGTCAAGCTACTCACCAAACATCATGGTCCCTGAATCTACGACAACAGTTGATTTTCTCCGGGGCCCAACGATCACCTCTTCGGTCGGGGGCTCATCACCGGTTTCGACGACCATAGAATTCTGTGAGGTATCAGCTTCCATCCTTTCCTCTTTAGGAGAATCCTGAACTTGAGTGACTGGCACGACAATGGTAGCTGGCTCTGGCTTTTCGGTTGGCTCGGATTCTGGCTTGGTCTCTGTTGGTAGAGCAGGAGGGCTGGCTGGCCTCGATTCCATGGTTGCATCCGCGTTTTCTTCCAATGCGGAAGGTCCATCAGCTGGTTTAGTTACTTGATCCTCTATAGGCGAGTCAGGCATCTCCGACTCCTCGATACCAAGGGGATCTAAAAACCGCCGTTGGGAACCCTCCGGTGTCTTGGAGCGCTTGACTGGCGTCTCGGCTACCACTTCTCCAATGCCATCTTCCTCTTCATCTTTGGACGTAACAAGAGCCAACTTCGCCAACTCGAGTTCGGGAGTAATCGCCGGTTCATCAACGCACATCATTTGCATAAATAAGCCCCCCAAGAGTTTGACGACTAGGACTCGGTGAGTATACGTGCTATATTATGCAGAGCGCCAACTCACACTTTTTGGATCGCTCAACTTCGCGTTTAGTAACCAACCTACCTCCAATACGGTGCTTCGATAGATCCTCTTCAGATATTGGCGCCTCGAGGTCAAAGTTTCCTGTGCCAATAACGTCACGTAACTCCTTGACCGTGTAGAAGTATTGAAGCAACGAGTTGAGATAGCAAGTGTTCCCTAGTTGCTGTAATCCTCGTGGGAAGTCTGGGGGTACTTCAATTTGAGGTTTGCCAGCTGTGTATGGCCGATTAGCCAAGTACGCATATATTAACACTTTTAAGTGAAAACTCACGATCCACGCCAGTGGTGACTAGTTCCCTCAACCGAGAGCTATTACGTTCTTCTGCAACGCATAAAAGTGCATTTTGCATGCGCTCTTTGGAAAACGGCGAGTCTGCTATCTGGATGACATCAAAAGTTCAGGATATATGCAAGGATTATCGTCGTGGTACCCACCCTGACTTGATAAACGACTACCAGAGTATCATCATCCACCTCTTTGGTCACCTCTAGAATCCTGTAGGCCTCGTCGATATCCATATAGCTGGAAGACATTACACGATTGTAATGATCCACAAGCTTGTGACTGCTACGAGATTCACCCAAGATTTTCAGACTCGATTTGACCCGAGATCGTTTGAGAGAATCACTACCAGCTTCCTTGAACGCGGTCTGGAATGCGAGCAAGATGTACTCGTCATC
Organism: Ceratobasidium sp. AG-Ba; assembly: GCA_016906575.1. Classification (NCBI taxonomy): domain Eukaryota; kingdom Fungi; phylum Basidiomycota; class Agaricomycetes; order Cantharellales; family Ceratobasidiaceae; genus Ceratobasidium; species Ceratobasidium sp. AG-Ba. Next base: position 763,504 of record CP059633.1, on the reverse strand, counting down.
TGCTTCCTCGGCTACGTACTCTGTCCCAATAACTCCGTTGATGCCAAATCCGAGCGTTTCGGCTGCACTCTGCAGGTCGTACTCTGTCCAACGATCCTTGGAACTTTCTTTGGCCAATAGATCTTCCAGGGCGTGGACTCCAGGCAAAGGTTGGCGACTAAGAGTCTGGAGTGCGTGATAGTACGTAGGAGTATGCAGCGGGTCGCATCGAAGTTGATAACCATACGCGGTCTCCACTATGACTATAAAACGGTCAGGGAAGAACTACACGCTCTACGACTTAGTACTCGCCAGCAGTCGCCGTGGATCTCGTAATGCCAAGAGCCTCGAATATGGTCCAAGGTACACTAGCGACGGCGCTGATATTGTCGTTGCGGGGCACTATGGATGCTGTTAAAGTCGATCTCGTTGGCCTCGCCCCAGTACTCACTTTGGTCCGGGTGCGACCCTAATCGTTTAGCAACGCCCTCCCATGCGCTGGATACTCGGATGCTGTTCTTGCGACTCGGTTTTAAAGACGCTACACGCATCTATGGTTAATGGGGCCATGTATAGCTTTCGTAAAAACTTACGATTTCGCAGCATATACTCTGCAATGGTCACACCCATCTCGACCCAAAGACGCAAAAGCCTCATCCGAGCAGCGCGCCCAGTAGGGGTTGTAACTTCGAGAGTCGGCGGAGTAACACGGCCGTCGTCCAGCGTGAAGCCCATGGCCTCAAATATGAGTCGACTGATGAACATATACTTGATCAGGTACATGTATACGGCAGCGAATACGACTAACCTATTATCACTCCACCCAATCCTGCTGCTGAATACTTTCCCATTGATCAGCAGTGACTTGTTGTTCCCGGACCACAGGGGTTCTTCGATAACTCTACAATCCAGTTAAGCCTAATCCGTTGATACAAATATGAAGACAGACCGTAACAACATCTCCAGCGAAGAGAGCACGCTCTGCTCCTTGGTTTGGTTCGGCTTCGGTTGTGATCCGCGATCTGCAATGTAGCTTTCCATCACTTGTGACGGGATAGTGCATGGAATGACACCCCCTGCCGGAGAACAGATCACTTGAGTCTTGCATTGGCAGCACACATACAGATCAAGATGTTCTTCTACAGGAGCCCATTCCCAGGATGCTTGGGGCGCAACATCATTACCAGCCTCTTGAGTCTCCTGGACCTGCGATGCAGATTCCATCTCTACATCTCCATCGGACGTCGTGGGGATGACAGGTCGAGGCGAAACAGCCGATAGTGGTCGCTTCAGAGGGGGATATAGGCCAGAACCAGCGACAACATTCTTATACATATGGAAATGGTGCATTCTATATTCTGGCTTTGATGACCAATTTGTAGTCGGGTACGGAACTGTTTCGGGGGAAGCCTCCGAGCAATCCTTGTCCTTTCGTAGCGCTGGGTCTGGTAGTTTGTCGAAGAGCGGCCTTTTATCAGGAGCAGAGCACCAGTGTGTGCCAAGATGCGAGGCGGTAGCAGACGCGACGGTTGCCGACATGATAACCCACCCGTAATGTCGTCGGCAGAATAGAGCACTTGGATGAGGAATGGCGTCTCGGAGCTCCTCTTGGGTGGGTGGCACGTGAGGTTCGTCGGGCGTTTCAGACGTAGGCTGTGTAGTAGCGTCTGGGGCATCTGCAGAGGACGCTGGTGCCATTGCACCGATCGGATCGACAGGAGTGACCGGGGATGTCGGAAAGGCTGCTGGAGCAAGCGTTCGCGGAGAGTTGAGAGCACCGGTAGCAGTAATCGAAGACTTGGGGGATAATGGGTTGGACGGCTCGGTAGTAGGATTGCCAGTGATAACCACCTCATAGAGAATGTGGTCGGAATCATGTATCGCTTCGATCACGCGAGGGGCTATCATTCCAGGACCCGGCTTCTTTTTATTGCTGGGCAAGTCTTTATCCCACCATTTGTCTGAATCGTCCTTCCATGCGTCGTCAGTACCCAAGACCCCTAGTGTGCCCCAGCCGTCCTGGCTGCGCGTATCGGATTCCCAATTTTTTCCGTCTTCGGGTTTGATTTCCCAAGGAGTCATCCAAGGTATGTTACCCTTGGGTTCCCCCCAACCACCGAGTTTGGTGGAGTCTCCCCAGCCTTCAGTATCGGACTCAGGGATTGGAACAGCCTCTGGTGGTCGATACTCGGTGCTCCGAGCCCCAGCAGTAAGAGAAGAAACAGCGGCTCCCGTTGTATCATCATATCCTTCCGACGGGCGATCCATTGGAATAGACGGAATACTTGCGTCATCTTTAATTAACGGGGGTATATCGGTTGGGATCGCTTGTTGAGAGTCGACTGTCGGTTGCGAGTGAGAAGCAGGGGGTTCCGGAGATGGCTCGAGTTGAGTCATGTTGCACGGCTAGAATTAGACTGGATACGCGAGATGATGTTCATGCACGACTATCTACCCATCCGGTAATATGGTGAGCCTTCCGAGCCGCGACGCGGAGCTGACGCAACCCACATGGAATCTGGTGTGATACGGCCAGGCTGTGGTATGTCGCGCGTTGAGAGACCGGTTACGACGCCTAAAGAGATGGTCCATAAGGCATTTGTCCTGTCCAGGGATTCGATGCTTACCAGCAAGTCGTGAGGGTTAGGTAGGGAAGGTGAAGGGGATAAACAACTTAGGTAATCCTGGCGCCTGATGTAGCCACTTTCGAATGCTTACGTCGCCAGCGGCGACACTGTGGCTACCCTTGAAAGTGTCTTGTTGGAATAATTCATCGATGGGTTTAAATCATATACATCTTTATGACTCCGTCTCTTTGTCCGGCCCGTGGTTCACCTGGTAGTCCGGTGACATGAGACCTGAGCATATTTGAGCATGTGAACCGCCAATCCAGTCACTCGACCAATGTCTAAACATTCTCAGCGTAAGTTGCAGCCAACACCAGCGCTCTCCAGCTCTACTTACATCTTCTGACAAAAGGGGCTGCAATAAGCTTCCTCACAACAATAACTGCATACAAGGAGTGTAGTGCCTGGAGTGACTCGAGACGGGCATCTTGGATTTGCGCATGTTAGTGAACGTTTATCCATCGGCTCTGTGGCAAGAAAGGCTCCAATGGTTCTCCAAAATTCTAGGCACCTGTCGAAATGAGAGTGAAGATACTCGTTTCTGTTATTGCTGTACACCGTGCGTCGTTCTACCAGGAGCTCGTCCGTTCTCAACCAGTCGACATAAGTATCTTGTAATGCCATGACAGTGGATGGATAGCGTTTCGCCAATGACATAGCAAATCTTTTAGCCATATCAAATAAGCACATGAACTTTTGGTCCATCTTTTCCTGGCCTGTGTGTATACGTGTTAGATTGATCTGGTACTGAAGTTCAGTCGAGTCATACCGCTTCGATCCAAGAACGCATGAGAATCACATAGCGTCGGCAGTAGAAGAGTCCGAGATAGAAGAGCATAAATGTCATGTTTTATCACGCGGTTGGCGAGGGGAGCGAGATTTCCCTCGAACACCGAGTTGCAATCCACCACAGCAGGATCTAGGAAGAAGCTTCAAACAAATGCATTTTCACTTTGGATGAGTTTTCCTGAGTTCTAACCATAACTACTTACAGCGCGTAACGAAACAACGATGTCGCAAACCACACAGTATCGCAAACCCGTAAGACCACCAGTGGAATGTAATCCGGAGTGGCTAGGGCCTCCCAAACATAGTTAAATGCGGCTTCGAAAAGCGGCGGTATGAGATCCGTTTGGTCGAATGACGAAGAATGGATAACCCAGTCAAACAAAAGCACAAGTGTGCTCAAGGGCAGAGTTCCTGCAGAAAGCCTGGCAGTCACCGCTTGGAGCGCATGCTCCGAGTCTTGCCGGTTAAAACAGCAGATAAAGTAGTCAGAAACTCGAGCATCGATAGTTTTCATGAATGCCGTCACCGCCATGAAGTTCACTAGCTGCACCTCTTTCTCGTACCCTATTGGGCCTGCCGCATACCGGAAAATCAGGTCTGCGAGTTTTGCGCCCATATCTCGAGCACTAGATAATAACTGATGTTAGCTTTGGCTGTTGGTTCTAGTATACTAATCATTTTACTCACTGTGATCGCTTATTATCGTACAACGCCTGCCATACCGGAAAGAGCAGCACTGACCATCCGCGTGACAGCTCGGGAAACTTGTACCGACACGACAAGAATCGGTATCGCTCTCTATGAATATATTCCAACAGCGCCAGAGACTGAGCATGGGTTACCGGAAGCGCTATGGGGGTCACTATGCCAGTACGGATGGGAGCAGAGATATACTCCTCGCCAGTCGCGCGGATTCTGTCGGCAAGGGCTGCAGTGGCGTACTCTTCTAGCCCTATTTCGCGAGGGGACTGATTGATAAATTGGGATAGAACTCCTGCTTCTTTCAAGATTAGGGAATGGAGGGAAAGCACCAATATTCTGATACACAAGAGACCGAAATGGGAAAACACCCGAGGCTGAGAAGTAGAGGGTCAATGGCTACATATCTGAACACCATCCCACGCAACGTACTTTGGCATCGTTACCTTGCTCCTGGATCAATTTAATACATATCGGGGCCAGCTTGGGATTGCAGAAAAATATGAGCTTCTGAGGGTCTTTGGCGCTTTCCAATGCCGCTGTTAGTACCCCACTAGAAACCAGATCTCCAGATAGGATTACGCTTAGGGGGTCGGGTATTTTGTCATCAAGCTGCACCTTGGAATCCAGCTGTTGTGGATTCATAATTCGAGCGGCGAAAGGACTTCAAGGCGCAAGAATGGTCAAGCAGGTGAAAAGTGTTGCATGGGCACGTGCTTAGGCTTGAATCATTTTTCAAACAAAATGATTAGGGGATTTTCTAGAATGGATAGAGGTAGCAAAGATTATATAGCAACGAACGTCTCAGACTGGTATATAACTAGTGCTCCGGGAGTGATCTAGGGTAATTCCAGTCATGTTCAACTCAAACAAAAGTGCGGAATTTTGTTTGCCAATACTGGAGTTCACCAGACGGAATGTAGCGAAGTACAAGAACGTGGCTACTATCTATGTTCCTGGCTCATATTTTAGAGATTGGATGACATATGAGGTATTTTTCATGTGTGTCAAGAGGAGTTGGGCCCCTCGTATCAATATGCATACGTCGAACCTTCATTCGTGAACCGGGTGTCATTAAAGAGCTCAGTGGCCCAGATGTGGGTCACTAAGCTCCGAGGCATATCGAGCGTCTATAGGTTAAGAAAAGGTAGATCGCTCAAGTACCCCACAAAATAGAGCCTGGGGTTGCGGCCAAAAACATTGTATCTTTTGTATGAGTTTCGTGATATCGCACAAGAAGTGTACACGAACACTTGTTATTAACCTTGAGGACCCCAGAGGACCCACCTCGGGGCTTCTTATTGGCTCTGAGTTCGCCATTAGGGTGTATGCACGTTCTGTATGCCTTGCCTAGCCTTGAGGACTTTTGTGACACCGCGTAGGCCCCAGCGGATTGGGCAGCGCAAAAAAATTGTCTACATGTAATTCACTGCATATTTGGGCAACGGTAGTTTCCCGAGCGATTTTTAGGAGCAGCGTAGAGTGGATGATATTCTATCAGTGACTGAAAACGTAGCCGAACGAAGGATAACTGTCAAATTTTGTCCAGTACACCCCCCAGCATTTTCCTAATCGAAGTTGCATATAGACTATTTATCTAAGCACTTGTTCACGTGATGTTCGGGCTGTTTTTGGCCCGACGGAACTCATTGAGTCCCATCAGCATATTCGGAGATCCCGAAATTGCCCATTTTCAGACATCTGGAGAAAAAACATCTGAAGGGCGGTCGTTTCCCTCGTCTCGATAGCTTTGGACATCTCAAGGGCCGACTTGCTGGCTGGTCTTTTGAGCGTCTGTGGGAACCTGTCGGTGATCAAGAATGCCCACAGTCCTAAAATCCGCCAGTCTTGGGCTGGTACTAGCCAAGAGGATGGAATTCCCCCACTTGGTCACCTCATAGGCTTGGACACAACCAGTGAATCCACTTTCTTTGAAATTCATATCAGGCGGCTCCGCTGCCTGATATAAGTAGGGAGCTGTCACGTGTGTCTCGGATGTGTATATAGTCACACATGTATGCATCCGGTTTGGGGGGGTTCCTCCCCCCGACCGTCGTCGTCTCTGGCGTCCCGGTTGCGCGCTCGCGCTCTCGACCTCGCACTTCAGTCTAGCTGCTTCATGCTATATAAACGGACTCGGGCGGTTGGGCCAGCCGCTAATGCATCAGAGGTCTCGAGACATCGAACGAGGTAGCTGTCAGCAATAGACCGAGTCCCTCCAAACACATGATGCAAATGCGCAGGCACCACTCTTCCCCCCTCCCGATTCATCTCGCTTCAACCATGAACATCACCCCGTTGCTTTTTATCGCGTCTTTCTGTACGAAACGCTGTTCACCAGCCTTGGCTATGATAACGCTACCGATCTAAGCGCGCTATCCTCATTATGGTGAGCCGAGTGGTCTAGTTGCTGGATATCCGCTCACCATTCTCGTCTAGTTTAATGGGAGATTATATAGCCCAGGCTATACTAGGACAATACTTATATGCAGATATGTAAGTCGCTTCTCGCATGACCAAATTTGGCTAAATACCATCGCAGTCAGTTCAGGAACTATCATGGCCGACCCCTTTTTATACATCTCCTTGATGCCACTCTGAGCGTCCCGCGACCAGAGCAGGCCTCGCTCTGGTCACTTATAGGCTACCTTTGCCCTCTCGACGCTGGTGCGTAGGCTGACTGCAGCCTTTACGCGATGTTCTCCGTCGACGGAGTCACGCCGACCCGTCCGTGGTCCGTGGTCCATGCCCGTACCCGTCCAGGCACTCAATGCCGGACTGTCCACCAGTGTCCAGGGCAGCTCGTTCACTTCTCTGGCCACATTTGCTAAGTTCTAAGCTCTAGAGCCGTCGATGAGCTCGAGCGAGTATCGTGCGTAGTACCCACCCCCTCGGTCTTGGCCGCCTCTATCCCGGTATCTCCTGATGTGGGGGCCTCTGATAGCCCTTCCCTGACACCTTTAAAAAGCGTCATCCCTGCCCACGACAGTGTTGTGGGCATGTCCGTCAGCGAGTTGGCGCCTTCCCTGCTGCTATCGAGCGCAGGATCCGAGTATACTGTGGCTACGCCCGCCGACTCCTACCATTATGGCTACTTCCCCGTCTCCCGGGAAGTCAGAACATCATCAGCCACGCATGAACCTAAGCCGGTGGGGATTTTATCGCTCGTGGCTGAATTTCTCCTGGGCGTTCCAGTCGGCGGCCGGGTCTTAGGCCTGGTTGCGTCGAATGGAGTTCGGATTGCCGTCATCGTTTACCTTTTTTGTGAGTTCATTTTATTCGAGCATTCCAGTCGGCGTTGAATATTCGCCCATTAGGGTTCTATTTTCTTCTCTGTCACCGGGGTAAGAGCGGAAAAATGACTTCGTCACTAATACTCATAAGTTGTTTCAGTCACATGTCGCGGAGTTGGCGGGAATACGGTTCCTCCTCGAGGAGCGTGGGGATATCCCGTATATACTCGACGACGAATTCTCCTGTTAGTAAGCTAGAGCCAGCGAGCGAGGTTATCGCTAGTGAACTGCTTGCTTACCTTTATGACCAGACGGTTTCGGATACCACAGGCGGGGCTACTCTATGTGCCGGCCACTGGAACGCGCCTTGTTTGGGGGGCTCACACTGGGAGCCCGGACTGGAGGAAGAGGGGTCCCCCCCGCTACGACGAAGAACCCCGGTGGTGGCAAGGGAACAAGGCCTTCGGGCCGAACGCTACCAAGACAGATTGCGTTCAAGGTCCCCCTACCTGTCCTCGTTTCGAGAGGAACGTGTCTCCTACGGCTACAAGGCAACGGCTTCCCGCCGCTGGTCCGCATCATCGCCCCGATCGTGCCCCGAAGAGCAAAGCCAAGACCAAACCCCAAGTCGATCGAGCGATGAACCGACTATCGAACGACGTCGCCCGCCTACAACCGAAGGTGTCAAGCATCCTGGCATCGGTCATCGAGCTCGAGGAGAAGGCTCTAGTCGCGAACCGGGCGCTGAACGTCGGGGATCGACTGTCGATGGACCACCAGATGGCCTTGCTCAAGACAAGCAGCAAGGTGCACCAAATCGAGACCGTGGTCAAAAACTTGGAAATGACGGCCGAGTCGAAGCTCTCGATCGCCCTGCCGATCCATCGGCACCCCGATCAGATCGAGTGCGAACCGACCTCGGCTCCGCCCGAGCAAGGTACCGGACTACAGTCGCCCGAGCCACCGCTCTCTTCAGCCAGCTCCCTGCCATACCTGTCGGTCCTGTCGTCGCCTCGACAGAGCTTGAACGATATCGATCACCCTCAATCGCCCCCTCCGAACTCTCCGCCCTCCCCGATGGATGGCGCTACCGACCTCCTGCGGCAAAACCGCGAGCTTGAGCAGTACCTGCTCAAGCACATTCAGAACCTCCGGTCGTACGAGAAGAGTTCCGCCCCAGCCTCTCCGCGCTTGGACTTACGAGGCTCGACCTTGGAGTGCCTGGGGCACTATACTCTCCCATCCGCATCGACTCCCTCATCGCCACAAGTTCGAGCCGAGACCCCGGGGTTGACGGAGGAGGCCTAGGAGAAGACGGATTCGGACTGGGAGGCGATCAAGGCGATGGAAACGGAGGAGACGACGGAGGATCTGAACAAGATGCCGAAGGAGAGGACGAAGATGTACAATGTGCTCTTAGAGACCTTGGAGGAGGATTAGGAGAAGTCGATCATCGTTCATCGACTGGAGGGCGTGTGTAAGGCGTCGCCTTCCGCCGAGCCTTCCATGCTCGATAATGGTCTGAATATTTGGTTCGTATCAATCTCTGCTCCCACCCCTGTACCCTCGTTATTGTGTGTTTCACGTGTGCCTCGTCTTACCACAAGCCCCCGCTCGTGCCTCCACGCTCCCTAGCTATTTCATGGCTGTATGCGTGCGTTTGTACGACCAGGTGGCTATAATAGACCCCTGTCTAGATCTCGTTTTCGCGTCCTCTAGTTTACTCGAATATTATCGGATTTTCGGATCGTCAAGCTAGGTGTCCCCGTCTCCCGTGTGATTTATTCGAACATATATATTAAAATATTCTACTGGACCTAACAGTCAGGTATTCTGACATCAGTCAGCGAGCTCGAAGAGAAGGTGTTAGTTCCGCGCCGGGCTCTGAACGTAGGGAGCTGTTTGTCCATGGACCACCAGGCGGCCCTGTTCCAGACCAGTGTCAGGGTGCAACAGATTGAGACAGCCTTGAAGGACTTTGAGTGGACAGCCGAATCGAAGCTTTCGATCACCTCGCCGATCAATCAGCTCCCCGATCGGATTGACTGCGGACCGACCCCGATTCCACAGGAGCTAAGCAGCGGACTACAGTCACCCGTAGCACCGCTCTCGTACATCTGAAAAGAGACGACCACTTCATTGAATAGACCGTGATATTGAGCCTCGAGATCACGGGAACGACAGCTGTTCAAGTTCAACATTGAAATAAGAAAAAAACGCCAAATAGATGCTTATTGGGTGCATATATCTTGTGATCAGATCTATGATATGTTTGAAGCTCGGTGACATGTATCGGCGTGGGGCGTTTCAGGTAGTCCGTATATCCAGTGTCTAACACGACCACGTACACATATCGTTAGCAGACGTCCGAATCATTGATGCGACTTACGTATATCTACAGCGATGACTACAATAAGCGGCCACCCGACACCCCTCGCACAGGAGAATCGCGCGGCTCTCGATCGTCAGGTATGGACATCGCGGGTAAGAGCACATCACTGAGCTTGAACGGTTTCCGAACAGCGTGCATCCCAGCTTCTTCCAGACGACTCGGCGCCGAGCAAGGTAAGTGATCTCAAAGCGAGAGCGGTAGTGGTTGTAACAGTACTCGTTGAAAAACTGGGAAACTTTGAGCCAGTCAAGCTGAGAGTCCCTGAATTCCTCGATGCTAGGTTGCCAAAATGTGGATAAAGATGCGCTCAATTCCACCACACTGTCCAGAAGAACCTTACACCTAGCGTCTAACGACTTCTCCTCTTTCGTAGAGTTAGTGTATTAGCTAATTCGGGGTGTAAACAAGACTTACGATCCTCGTAGTAATATAGCTATATAAGTACACCAATAAGTCCCTGATGGACGATAGTATTGACCATTCTATGCCTTGCTCCTTGTGAAGATATCCGTGGATCGGGAAGTCCTAAGATCACCCTGGGTACGGACAACAAATTCGCAGCCATAAAAACGTGGGTTTGCACAGCGTCCGGTCTACGTACCCAAGAAATGAAACGATAAGCACTGTAATTGACCCAGAATGAGCAACTTGGTATAACCGCTGCGGACGGTTCTCTAGCTCTGAGTATAATGTTCGCCACAGAAGAATGATTGCTGCTTCTGTAAGTGCATACAATGGTTCCAACCTCGTGCGGTTGATCGCCAGGTGCCCGACCCAATTATGTAGCTCATAGGCCAATTTTGTATCCAAGAAGTCGTGAGTAAATCTGGATAAAATCATTTGGACTATTAGCTCTAAATCTTGCTGGCTAGATGCTCCAAGGAAAATGGCACGCCCCGGGTACATCTCTGTGGTGAGTACGCATGTTAGTGATCATATGAGCGATAATAAGCTCCTCTTCCGGGATTACAAAATTTCCCGCTGCGAACCGGCATAAGATATCTTCGAGTATAGATCCCGTGGTTGCTAATCTGTTGAGGTAGATTATGCCAAACGGTGGGTAAACGCACGGTATCATAACAAGCCCACTTACGCTGTATCAACGTGATTTAGAACATATGTCCACGTCGGATAGAAGACAAACGAGAGCCAGCACTATAGCTCAGTACGTGCGTAGCGGCTGTGAAGATGGACGCGTTCTTGAAATAAAAAATCCATCAAAGTGACGGTGTCGTTTCCAGGAATTGAAGGATTCTAGCCCTTGAAAAAACTATTTTAATTGGCGGCTTCATATGACTCTATGGAGAAGCATAGTTCGTAGATAAGAGGGGCAGCAAATTTTGCCAGTGTGAGACCAGGATAGGAGCAGAGTGGGTCGAGTGCGGATGTACTAATAATTCTGTCCAGGCGGTTCATTTCGGTTAAGAAATTTATTTGGTTAACGGCTGCCAATAGCATTAGACACGAGAGACTGTAGTCGTCTCCTAAAAGCTGGATGAGGTGAGGCTCGGTAAATTCAGATGACCCGGACCCGTATCTTCCCAAGGCTCACCCTTTGTTTGCTCCGGCGCTGAAGTAGTCCAATGCAAGCAGAATACAGGTGACGATTATTTAATATCCATATTTTTTCGGGTGACTCTGTGAGCATAAGAAAACTATCCAGAAGGCTGATCGGGACAAAACGGTCTTCTGAGACCATCTGATCGATTAAGTCCGGAATGGTAGGACTATTTCTTGGGTCAGTAGACATGACGAGTCTAAGATTGATAGGTGGTGCCCTAGCGTCAAGTTTCTAGCAAAAGCCAACTAAGACCCAATCGTTGGAGATCGCCACAGCAGGATCGGCACGTAGGCGTTGTTTCCGAGTTTCAAAATAGGTTAGCGCGCGTCGGTAGCCCGCTCGAAAAAGCTAGGTATAGAGTATGGTATTTGTGGCATGGTCGCTTGCTGGTCATTCACTGACGCGATGCAATATATTATGACTAGCCATTCGATGAGAGATTAAAGCGACCAAAACATGTTATTGTTAGCTAAATGAGTAGTTCAGCTTGTTGGTGCGCCAAAAGTAGAACTATATGCGGTGGGTATATACATTGGATTAGCCCATACGGATTTAAGCAGTGATTAGGAGGGGTAATCATAGTTTGACAAGAGCTGACGATGATGGAGATGTGCAGGTTTCCGCATGCGGTGCTTCGGACCAGCCGTGCAGCCAGTGCCTAGGATTAAGTGATCAGTGCTTTACTATTTTTCACTTACGATAACAGTTCAGCCCACTCACAATTGCTGGCAGTGATGGCTGCAATAGGAGACCTCTCGGCACCTTCCACACATAAATAGCAGAGGAAGAGAAGGCCTCGGATCTGTACATCTTGGGTAAGCACATACCGTTGGGAGATACTTAGGATATTGTTTAGATGTGAGAGCCCCTGTTTCCTTCCATGCCTTTTTGCAATTCGAGCTATGGATTTGAGCAAAACGGTTACGGTTGAGTTTGTCATTAGCCGATTGAACATCACGGTACTGTGACGTTTTGATCCAGTCGACAAGATGAGAATCCAAGGCTCCCATATCATTCACGAAGTGCCTCCATAACAGCCCAAAGAACCTTTGTATGGCCTCAGAGAGGTCGTCAAAGTCGCTCTTGAATTCTCTTTGCTCTTTTGTCGCCGCCCTAAGTATGTCGCTGCACGGTTTGAATATACTGCTTACTCATTTGTGGTACACTATAGCCGTGTATCGACGGGGCAGCGAGTGTCCGCGCAATCAAGGCTGTAACATCTTGCCTCAGAGTGATTTTTACCAATGAATCTTTGACGGCTGGCGCTACTAGGCCATCAGACGCCGGCGTTGATGTAAGGGTCCTAGAGCCAAAGGGAATAATGGCTTAGTTAGAAAGTTGGGAAACTAGAAAGCCAATGCGATAGCAGTGTTTTTACTTACACAATTTGGTTGAGAGTCATATTCAACAATAAGGCAAGCCGTTGATCATGGTTGAATGTCGAAGCAAGATTTGGTTGGGGAGGATCCAACGCTAGCCAGGTTCGGGTTAAAGCTGCCGATATCAGCCCAACAAGAAGATTTCCCTCGCAACGGAACGCATAATACACTGCCCACTGCAGTAGCTCATACGAGAGCTCGAGACTGGTAGACCCGCTGGACAGCCGAGTTGCTACTGCTGTTACAGCGAGATCTAAAAGTTGCTGACTTGTATGTTCAGAGAAGTGGAGATAATCGTCGTCTTGCATCTGGACTGCCTGCGAACGAGTCGAAGTAATCATCCACCTTATGACACAATCTTCTTTCAGGTGGGCAAGTTCACCGGCAGCGTACCGAAGCATCAGGTCTCCGAGTTTAGATCCGAATAATTTTGGGCTGGATAAATCAACAAGTTTATATCATAGGAGCTGTTATATCTGGCTGCATATGTACTTACTTTGTAACACGTTGTGTGATCATGTAAATCCATGCCGGATAAAAAAGAAACAACCAACCACGACAATCCTCGGGATATGCGCAACGACTAAACAAAAATTGGTCTCGTTCTCGGTATAGGATCTCCACCAGCGATTCAGCTTCTCCACTTTCAATAAACGGTATCATAGGCGGGGCGCCGTCTCCAGCTTGTGCAGCAGTGAACTCTTCAGGCGAGTTATAAAGATCGTATACCAAGGAAATAGCATAGTCCATCAGTGTGAGTGCTTCGTCCGGCCTCGACGACGACTGCTGAACGAATGGAAAAATGGCTTTTCGAACAACTAGCGTTGCAGTCTGGATGCAGGCCATCACTATTTTGGCGCACAACACGCAGACACGATCTTCCAGAATCTAGGCATGTAATCCGGTCAATTTTTCTGACAAACGTTTGCACTAAAGGCTCTTATGTGACGTACAGAATATTTCCTAGTTCTTTGTTTGAGTATATTGATGAGCGCTGAAGCTAGTTGAGTGTTATGAAGATGGAGAAGTGATTGGGGAGTCTCGGCGATTTTCAGAACAGCCTGCAAAGTCTCAATTGAAATAGCTCTTCCCATTATAATATCATTTATGTATCCGTCAGCAACAAGAGACCTCGCCGGCATTAGTTGGCTAGGCATGTTCTGTCGTTGTCAACTCGACCAGCCGAGTTGAACTAGCGAGCGGATTTGACTAGCTGATGTATCTTGAATTAGGCTCGGGTTAGGGCGAGTTGTGTACAATAATTCGAGATATTATTCTGCTTTGAGATTCTGAAGCCGCATCCAACTCCAAGAAGCAGCTAACAACCAACAGCCAGGGGTGGAGTTTAAGTTCTGGTCGAGTAAACCTCGTGACGCCTGAGAACAGGCCACGTGATCGTGCCTGCTTTTTCGATGTCCCTCATCCAGCTCGGTCGAACAAGCCCCACCCGACTATTCAGTACCTCGGCACCTGCATATGCGGTAACCAGAAGAGCAGTAAAGAACAAATGGGATATTGCGAAGATTGGTCCGGATGTGGGGAATGACCCAACGAGTATGGGCCATCGGTTGATTCGGGAGCGGAGGGAGATGCTGCACTATTTGAGATTGATTGAATATGATGTGCCGCGGCTTGCGGGTGAGTGAATCAATGAACTCGAGCTTCCTGTACTATAGAAACTGAATGGCGAGCCTGGTTAGCATTTCGCAAACCATTCACTCCTCCGCCTGCAAACGCCCCACTTTCTATTCGAACATTCTCATACGGTGGGGAACCGCACGCCGCAGAACACAAAGCCGTAATTGTTGCCCCTGTTTCCAAGCTCGGTCTCGGGACCCCCGAGGCGGTACACAAATTTAAACTCTTGGCCGGTGTCCGATGGTCTCCTACCGCACCCAAGGATGCCGGGTTTTCGACAGAGGAAATAGCAGCGGAGTCCGACGGGTTTATCAAGATCTCGAGTGAACAGTTTCCGGAGGTTAGGATGAACGTGAAATGGTGTTCAGATGTGGTTGACGAATTGATTCGGAAGGCCAAGGTATGTACATTATTACATTCACTTCTCGTCTAGTAGCGAATCGCGAGATTCTATAGGACACATCGAGCGATTCTTTCAAAGACATCCCTCTCGACACGCGGCATATTACGGCACAGACGCTCAAAAGGAGACAGGGTGGCCATTCTCATGGTCAGACTAAACGCCCGACGATCAATGATTTCCCTGCCGCTTGGTTGCCAGCGAGTGTGTGATTTGTTGTCAATCTATGCGTATTATTTAGCTTGAAGTTTTGATGGTTGCCTACTGGTGTGCAAGTTCTCAGGTTGAAAAGGAAGTTACAACGGGACAACATTGGTGGGAAATGAAGTTAGTAGCTACAATTTCAAATTATGCGCCACCCAGGATCTAGACATTGGTCTGGCGTAGGCGCAACGACCTCAAACTAGCTTTTGTGAAGATAAGAGATAGCACGCTCATGCTTTCAAGTGGGAACCTCACACGGCCGTTACGCTTCAGGTCCAAACTGATCCATTCTAAATATAGGCAGCAGCCGTATCTTTCTATATATGCGCTGTGTCCTACTAGCCTCTCAGCATTTCCCCCGCATACGTCTAGAAGGGCAATTGCTGCCGCTCTGCCGTTATGTATTAGAGAGCCAAAAATGAGAAACCGGCGTACTTCCGATATGATACGAGAATTCGGCCGCGAGGCGCATTGCCCAGGATGAAACGGCATAGCGAGGCTGAACGATCTCTGCAAGATTACTGCGTTGTACAGGCACATTCCCAGGCGGAACAATGAATGCATTTAGGCCCAACCTCCTCGTCCTGTCTGTCCCGCTTTAAATTGCAGCTAATAACTGCTTTTTGTGGTCAAGCCGGTTGATCACGTGCGGGGTATCAACAAATTTAGGACCAAACATTAGCTTTTCTGGCTTCTGGTTTCCTACCACAACATCCTCTTGGCTTTCTCGTCTCCAACAATGGCAGACGCGTCCGTAGCCCTGCTGCCGCCCCCGGTACCTCAAGTACTTCCAACTGAACTCGAGCGTGTCGTTCGCCTGGTCGATGCTAAACCTGAAGCGCTCGCGAGGGGCGATGCCGAAATGTATACAGCGGCGTTGGCTGCCTCGAGGATGATTTACGAGCTCTGTGAGTCGCTTTGGGTATCACATGCGCTATGGCTAAGCTAATATATGGCTGGATAGCTCTGGAGACGGAGAAATCTGCTGTGAAACCGATATCCAAGCTGCTATCGGGCCTTTCACCCGACGTGGAGGCTCCGACCACCCGGGCGCAGAAAAGAAAACGAGATGACACGTTTAAACCCCCGACGCTGTCCTTCAAGCCTACACCTAAAGCCGGGTTATGGAATTCGTCGCTGGGCGCGGCCAAACTCTGGGAGCGTATGGAACACCGCACCGGGCCGTTATGCGGCATTCTGGACGCGGTGGTTACCCCCGAGGTCGTAATAGAGGAAGAGGAAGAGGAGGGCGAGGAGCTCGACGAGACGATACAGGAGGACGAGGACAGCGAGGCGGAGTTTGTCGCCGACGACGACGAGATGGATTATTCAATGTCAGACGAGGACGAAGACGACGACTCGGATGAGGAAGAGGATGAGGACGAAGAAATCATTAGCGACGGCGACTCCCATCTCGGTGACACCACCATGGAGCTTAGTCGGGGTGAGGATGACTCCGAGCCGTCCGAGAGCGAGGACGGGAACGAAGAGCCGATATCCGAGGGCGGTTATCTGGACGGTTTAGACTTAGACAGAGAGGAGAACCCTGAGCGGGCAGCTAAACGACGGTGAGCACGTCTCGTCTCTCATCGCCAGCCCATCAAATTGACCTCGAATCCTCTTTGTGCCCTTTGTCTCGCTGCGCCACCCCCCTCTGATGTGTCACGTCCCGTCGATCCCCAACGCCACATCATTTCCGCAGTGCCCACCCCACTCTAGATGATGACTTTTTCTCAATCGACGCTTTCAACCGAGAGACCGAGGCGCTAGAGGCTCACTCGCGGTCTTCGGGTGCTCTCAATGACGAGGACGAATCGGAAGACGAAGACGTAGACATGTTTGCAACTGTCAATGATATTGAAGACGACCAAGACGACGTGAACGGTACGTAAAAACCCCGTTCTCAACTATTGCCGAGGGCTGAGCGTGTGTCCCACAGATCCGAAATACAAAGACTTCTTCGCTCCCCCTCTCAAATCTAAAAAGCCTGTCAAGCCGGTAAAAGCCCAGCCGAGACGTAAAGTCAAGCTGCTGGTCGCCAGTCCGCCGAAACGGCAAACCAGAGTCCGGTTCAGTGAGGAAGTCCGGGTGCGGAACGTCAAGTCCCGCCGGACGCGTGCCAGCTTGTTGGCGGAGCTTGCTGAAGAGGGCGATGAGATTGTTCTGACGAATCCGGCAATGATGTTTGAGGGCAAGGACGCAGATGATGGAGAAGGTGATGTGGAGAGTGAAGACGAAGAGGAGAGTGGGAGCGGCGAAAGTGAAGGCGAGGAAGAGGATAGCGAAGGCGAGGGTACGGACGATGGAGCGGAAAAGGGCGACCTCTTTGCTGATGACGAGGCCATGGACGAAGATGGTGCTCGTAAGTCTCTGACCGTCTTGTCCGTTCCCAGCTTGAGCTGATGTAATACATTTCAGCCATGTCCTCTTACCAAAAACGACAGGCAGAACTTGCTGCCGAAATTAAAGCGCTCGAAGCTGAAAACGTCGCAACCAAGCCATGGATGCTCCAAGGCGAGGCGACTGCCAGATCCAGACCTCAAAATGCGCTTCTGGCTGCCGACCTAGAGTTTGAGCATATCGGAAAGGTGGTGCCAGTTGTAACAGAGGAGAGCGTGAAGAAGTTAGAAGACCGGATCAAGGCCAGGATCATCGAGGTGAGCTCAAGTGATGTGATTGTGCATCGAGTCGTACTCACGGATATGGCGTAGGGCCGTTATGACGACGTTGTGCGTAAACGCGAAGTGGACCCCAAACCATTCCTTCCGTCTCGGACCTTTGAGCTCAAGGACACCCAGTCCGAGAAGTCCTTGGCCCAAATATACGAAGAAGAGTATACCGCTGCCCGGGCGGGTCCGAGTGCGGCACCCATCGACGACCGAGATGGGAAGCTCGCTCAGGAACACAAGGAGATTGAGGAGTTATGGGATGGGATATGCTACAAGCTTGATGCGTTGAGCAACGCGCATTTCACGCCGAAACAGGTGAGTTTGTATCAATTCTGACCTGGCAACACTTTGCCTGACACAAGTTTGTATCAGCCCAAGGCCCAGATTACTACCGTTTCCAACATGGCTTCTGCCTCGCTCGAATCTGCACTTCCGACCTCGCTTAGCACCTCGACCCTCCTTGCTCCAGAGGAAGTCTTCGCACCCAGCTCAAGTGATACACGTGCCCGCGGCGAACTTACACCTACCGAGAAACGAGCGGTTCGATCCAAAGAACGCAAGAAGCGTCGCAAGCAACGAGATGCACTCTCTGGGGCTGTGGACAAATTTGCGGGTCAGAACAAGCCGAGGTCGGTCAAGGAGGCCAAAAACCAGGTGATGAACAGTTTGGTCAAGAGCGGCAAGGGTGTGACCGTCATTGGCAAGGGAGACAAAAAGGGGAAGAACGGTGTCAAGCCCGGGAAAGAGGACACCGTCGTGAGGGATAGTAAGAAACTCAAGCTTTAATTGTATTTTCGTGGTCTGTTGGTGGATCTTTTCTCACGGTATGCTTTCGTTGTATCGATTTGAATGTTCTCACAAGCATCATGAACACATGTCCTCGTACTTCTAAAGCCAATCAAGTATAGGTATCTCCATGTAATTCCTTCGTATGCCCGCTATCAACCCCTGAAGGGCTGATTGTACATGTTATTGTTTGCTTGGATTGGAGCCTGGGATTGTGGGATCTGATGTGGGCGTCTAACAGGCGTCTATTGTATGTAGATAACCCAGCGACGTGCCCTGAACCAAAGTCATCATAACGATTGCCAACTATTGGGCGCGACTTTGTTTAACTTCATTGAAACTCGTTGTTAAACAAGATGCAAATCAGTATACCACCAAAACCAGCCTCAAATCGACTTAACAGCATTTACCCAGATGCAAATCATCGGGCCTTTGGGCCGAGCCTTACATGGAACTATAAGCGCTTGTAGTGTACGTAAGCCACCTAGTGATATCAAGAACGAAGAAGGTACTATATGGCAGTCCCAGTGTGACTTGCTTCTTCGTAGTGTATTCTCCACGCATGTAAGATCCCTATCATTCTCCGCAGGAAATAATATCGCTACCTAATAATTGAGATCAGTTTAAGTCACAGCAGCCCCCAGAACGATGGAATTGATGTTGCCTGCGAGAGCGACCACTTTCATCCGCTTCACGTACAATACATTTACATATGTTGCCCATGAGAACTAATGCAGGCATGGAGGTTTTCGATAAAATGAAATCGACCAAGATCTTCGTTCTGAACTGTCATTGTTAACTACGCCAGAACTTAGAGTGTTATGATGGATGAAAGAACGACAATCACTAGTTGGACCGATCGTTGTCATGGACCTAGCGAATTTTATCAGAATGACCAAAACTTTGATATGCCAAAAAGCGGAATGGTTATATTTGGTACGTTATGTATACTAATGGCAATCGTTTCAATAGGTTGCTTAAATCGATTCATTGACTTGGTAATCGGTAACTACATGCAGGCACGAACACGACATATGTAGGAGTTGATTATTCCCTCTTTGCGCAGACGAAAGTACTACAACATTCACGTCACCGCTCAAACACCTCGAGCACGGCGTGCCACGCGTGCATTGGCCATCTTGCGGCGAATGCTCGAGCCTTGGGGACGAATGCGATTTGCGCGTGGGTGGGCGTGCGGGAAAACAAGTCTGGGTGCAAATCATAAACGGTCAGTGAGGACGACGCAATTTTCAACCTGCCAATCTTACTGGTTGAGGTAGGTAAGTAATTCTCGCACCTCGGGGGCGAAATCCGGATCCTCAAGCATGTTAAGCACCTCCAGGTAGAATAGATCATAGTTATATCGAGTATCGATTGCCTCGTTGGAGATACGATACCAGGATCCCGGGCTACGGAGCACGAAGCGGAGCTACAGGATTTGTGAATATACAGTTGGATGTACAAAAATATCACGCACTATCATGCTTGAATAGGCAATGGACTGGATATTGAACTCAAACATGCCGTTTTTGGCGGCTTTGCCACGCGACCCTCCGGATCTTTTCGAGAAGACGCTGGCCGGTCCAATGAATATGGTACGAAGGAGCTGCGGGGTTGTGGAATTAGTTATACATGAGCCACCAACTGGCTGCTGGCGTTACTTACATTTACAAACAAGTCACTTCGGCCAAATCCGTGCAGTGGGCCCGCCTCGTCTGTCGGGAACTCGTAGTCTTTGTACATCCCTCGAAAGATTTCGTCATGCGGCGCATCGGTGATATTATCACGGAGTTGTTCGCGCAGGCTTTTTGACGCTCGAATTAACGCTCGTGCAACGGCGAGAAACAGACAAACACGTACTTGGGGTCAGTCATATCCATAGATTCGGTGGCTAGTAGGTTTGCACACACTTCAGAGCTCCAGCCAAGCCTTGGCGTATTTTCAAGCTGTGGCCATGAGCGTATATGCTTTACAACTGACATGCAATCGTCAGTTCTTCCAGCAGAGCGACCAGCCTGGGCCTAGATGTGATTTCAGGATATTATGCGGGGTAGTGTACATATTCGAGCCACCTACAGCAGAGCAAAGCTGATTCCGAAATTCAACCCCGGACTCTTGATTGCGAAGGGCGGCCAGCATTGTAGGATGATCGGATTTACGCAAAGCGTCATACATTCGAGCCATGTCGGTAAAACAGGAATCGACCCAGGCATGTCTGTGATCTTCGTTAGCGGTTAATACATATATATGCATGTCGACCTACTCGGGGACGATTGCTTGACCTTGTTCCCGGTTAAGAGTGTTTTCGAAACCACGATCAATGATTGCGTGAATACTAGCATTTGCCTCCCCTACTCGACCGAAATGTTTACCAACTTGAAGTCCGAGCGGAGCGTGACTTCGACTGTGGACTCTGTGTGAGTTTGGTTTTTGTTGTAGAATCTATCTGACATACCGGGCGCGCGTTTGGCGCATAAGGCTACGAGAGCTTAATGGCGCAATAAGCGACCCGTTGTTAGCATTTTGTTCGGCCATCATGTTGAAACGAGATTGGAAAAGGAGTTGATAGAAAAATGCAAAGCACTGGAGCGCTGTCTGAGGCGACAGTTTTACATTAGTTGGGCTAGCACTGTGCCGTTTATATGATCTACTCCCTTCTCAAAATTTGAATTGTTATGTCCATATCTGTAGCTAGTTTCTAACGGCGCAGTCCCTCTTGCTTGGAGCTCGTACTTTACACGCTCCCTGATGTTCGTTTAACGTTTTAGGCCAAAGACCTCTGTCACTCTCTATGTATATCTGGGCGCAAACCAGCAGAAGCATTGCACGTTGTGCAAGCTACCAATGCCTCGTGTTTTGCATGCTGTGTTGATATGATGCTTTACAGCTAACACCGCATACACACGGAGCGCATATACTATCATTTCTTGCTTGTAAAAATGCTATAAATATTGCGCCAACATCGAGATATTTTTTAACATAACACCCATCCTATCTTCCCTAGTATGTCATCTCGTCGTGCTTTGCCGGTTGATATCTGTCCTTGTGGTATATCCGAAGAGGAATGCGGGCACCTCTGGTTGGCTCACACTTCGTCCTGCGAAGCCTGGAATGCGAAGCGTCGACGCCTCATTGCATCAACCCAAGCCTATTTTGAGGGTGGTGGGTCCACCGCGACAGGAGAGCCTGATAACCATGATGTAGTGCAAATGTTTTCCAATGATACAAATGTGGCACGTTCTGATATGCTTGACATATTTAGCCGCAATCTCAGTTGCCATCCATGCCACTAACATTGAATCCTGCTCAAGAAGAGGTGCCTCAAGAATCTCAGGAATCTCGGGAATTCTCTGAGGTTAGTCTGTTTCTCAACCAAAGATTAACATTATATTAACACAGGGGTACTTTCTAAATCCGATTAGATACATGAACGGCCAACTGTCATATCCAAAGATGGACTCCGCCTTATAATCCGCATACCATCATCCATGCGGCTACCGGCCCCGGCAATAGATGTACTTCCTTCCGGCCCGGAGCAGTTGGATGACACCTTGCCAAGTGATAGTAGCCCAACAAGTTCCGGCTCTGGTTTGATTTGGCAAACCTCTTTGCCAAATCAGTTTGGGTTGATTCGCAAGTACCTAACCATGCAAGATTGCATTTGTATTGATCCCGATCTCAACCTCCCAATATCGTACTTCACAAGGCGAATTCAAAGCATTTATCCAAACCTCTCGCAAGATAAAACACAAGCGCTCTTGGATATCATTTATCCGTTCCCTAATATCAGCACTTTCCGCCTTGCACACTGGTTTATCACCGGAAGTACCATCAAATCGCAAGAAGAGCGTACCCGATTGGTCTCAAATGTTCTCCTCGCACCTGACTTCTCCTCTGAACACTTTCGGAGGGTGAATTTGCACACAATAGATCGCATGATTGATCGATTGGACTCAGTGCTAATCAATCAGTCTGAGAACGAATCCTTCACTGCAAGTGATGGATGGTGCTCGCATGACGTCAAAATAAGTATACCTCATAGCCAATGAGCTGGTGCTCGTGCTCGTACGCATGCCGCTGTTTCATCTGAGTCATTTGATGAGCTTGGTACCATTCTCACTCTACCTGGCCTTCGAACACGAAGTTTGGTCAATGTCATTCGGTCGCATTTTTCAGCTATGGCTTGCGATTCCGTAGGCCCCTTGCATTATACGCCATATAGACACTATTGGCAGCATGGTAACGACCGTTCAGAGCGCATATATGATGAGCTCTACACAGGTAACGCATGGATTGAGGAACATGAGAAGATACAAAAAATCGCCCGTTCAGATAACTGCAAACTTGAGCGCGCAATCGCAGCGCTTATGTTTAGCTCAGATGCTACACATATTGGGCAATTTGGCCAGTCTTACCTGTGGCCGATTTATCTGTTCTTTGGAAACAATTCAAAATGGGATCGCTGGAGACCGTCTAGTCGAGTTAGCGAACATGTAGCGTATATACCCAAGGTATTTATTGCCTGGTTAAACATACTGTTAGCAAATATAACATACAAACAGATATCGGACGAGTTCCAAACTCATCTCCAGGCGCTACAGACTGGAAAGATTCAGCCAGCGCTTCTCTCGCATTGTCGAAGAGAGATATTCCATTTTTGCTGGCAAGTACTTCTTGATGATGAGTTTGTTCGTGCATATCAAGATGGAATGTGTGTTAAATGCTCTGATGGAGTCGAGCGCCGCTTGTATCCTCGTATATTCACATATTCTGCAGACTATCCAGAAAAGTAAGTTCGATAAAATGATAAGACATGGAGTAACTTGAACCCTCCTTTAGAGTGCTCATTGCAACAATCAAAGACCTTGGCATGCACCCTTGTCCACGCTGCCTTATAACCAAGCCCGAACTATCTCAGCTCGGACTCCCGAGCGATAATAACATGCGGAAGAATTATCGGGTAGACGATGATAGCCAGCGAAGCAAAGTTTTAGATGCTCGACGTTTAATCTACCACGATGGCTATGTTGTGAACAGCAAGCATGTTCAAGACCTTCTTTCAGATACGTCAAGTGTACCTACGCTTGTATAGTTGCTCTAATAAATGTTCCTCAAATCATATGCTCACCCATCTACACTCCTATTAGAATGCCTTCTCAACCCGACTAAAATTGGTTTCTGGATTTCACTTGTATCGAATGCTCACCCCTGACCTACTACACGAGGTCGAGTTAGGGGTCTGGAAGTCATTACTCGAACACCTTATGCGAATGCTACACACCCGTGGCCCACATGCAACCGCAACATTTGACACTCGGTACGTTTTACAATACCCACTCGATGATTTTATTAAATAGACACGACATCAATCAGTTTTCGACAAATAACTTCGTACCCGCCCGACACGATCCGCAAATTTAGCCATAATGTTTCGGGCATGAAAAAGCTTGCTGCACGAGACTACGAGGACATACTGCAGGTAAGCGAATTCAATAGCGGCCTTATCATGTATTTAAAGATCGATATAGTGCTGCGGTCCTTGTTTTGAAGGACTGTTCCTCGAAGAAGACGATATACATATTCAACAACTGATATTTACTATGGCCCACTGGCACGCTCTGGCTAAACTCCGGGTCCATACGACAACAACCATTGGTATGTTGCGCACGCAAACAGTCACACTAGCACGCAGGTTGCGCCGGTTTCAAACCACGATAGCCTCGCATTATGATACAGTAGAGACGGATTGCGAGCACGAAGCGAGGAAACGGGTAGAAATACGGCATGCTTTGGCGACAGGCAATGCCGCTCAATCAACGGAATCTGGCAAACGAGCAGTTAAGTTCAACCTGACAACATATAAGTTGCACTCGTTGGGAGATTACCCAGAGGCAATCGAAATGTTTGGGACAACGGATAGCTATTCAAGCCAGATTGTAAGTGACTGCAGCTGGGTCGGTTTTGTTACCATGCCTGACGCATGGATAAGGGTGAACTTGAGCATCGGAGAGCCAAATCCCATGCCCGAAGATCTAATCAAGCTCGGCTTGTTGAAAGTGTTAGCGACATGGACCATCGACAATCTTATATTGTTCAGCGCGGGCATTTACTATCAAAATTTGAGAAGCACATTCGGGAAGAACAGAAGACCAGTATCGAGAGCAATTCAACCGATTCAATGGAGCGAGGCGAACTCACCGATTCATATGCTCTAACGGAGCATCATACAATTGGCGCTCGTGGAGAAACAATGCATATACGAAGGTTTATGGAGCAGAATGCTGGTGATCCAGCACTCGTTGTGAGTGTAGACGTTGTTGAAAGGTCGATTTTGATGCAAATCTTGATCTAAGGACTTCCTCCCGAACCTCAAGAATTATTTCCTGGTTTGTTTCGGCATATCTCCGGCCGAGAACCTCCTATTTTCTGAGCTGCAGCGACAACAAATCGTAATTCCCTCTGGTACGCTTGTCCGACATGCAACTTGCCAAGTCTCGTATACTACATATGACGTCCGCCGAACCCAAGATACCGTTAATCCACGAACTAAGCATCATTTTATTATGACGCGGAACCAAGATGACAATCCAGACCATCCTTTTTGGTATGCAAAAGTTATAGGAATCTACCATGCCAACGTTTTGCATCTGGGACTTCATACGCAAGCCCCACGCCGTATTGAATTCCTGTGGGTTCGTTGGCTGGAGCTAGCCGAAGTCGGCGGCTGGGATCTGTGCAGAATGGATCGAATAGCTTACACTAACTCGAATTCGACTATTGACTCATTTGGCTTCATCGATCCTGCAACCGTAATTCGATCATGCCACCTTATCCCGTCGTTCAAATACTATCAGGCTACGAAACCAGCCGCTCCCTCCATATCATACGATGATCAGCTGGAAGGTGACTGGAGCCATTATTATGTCAACCGGTAAGCCTGAAATGCTCCGTTCAAATAATATGGTAATGAGCATATATTAATAACCTCGTACTGAACTAGATTTGTTGATCGAGACATGGCGGTCCGCTATATGCCTGGAGTTGGCATCGGCCATCTGAACGCGACTTCACACTCGGAGGTTTACGACACCGAATCAATGGATGTCGACGAACTCGAACCAACAAGCCACGAACCACACTTGAACGCTGGTCAAGACCCAACGTATGATAGTGCAAACGACCAGGACGATTTTGAGACCCGATCACACGCAAGCTATGATAGCATTTGTGAGGAACAGTACGATCTGTAGCTTATTTCGACGGAAAATCTTGAGTTCCTGTAATACCTTGTCATGAATCGATAGTTGTCATGCTCATTGTGGTTCTATTACAAGTATCTGATGAGGGCATCTAAATCGGGTACATACTCTCAGAACACACCCGTCGCACGTGTACTATATGATCGCTATCTGAACACTGCCATCGTCAATCAGAACGATATGACACTACGAAACACATAGAGCAGCACGTGAGCATACAGTGCCAGCCCTAAAGGGCCGATGTCATGGCCCTCACCTCCACAGATTGTTAGGCTTATTAAACGTCCCCGGGAATCGTATGTAATCTTCCGGCCATATTGTTGTTTCTCTCGATAGCTTAAGGGTGATATATGCACTGCAGAGGCTTGCGCGGACTGTAGGGCTCCAGCGCCGAAGTGGAGTTCGTGGAATTTAGGTATATTTATATGGTATGTAAGAAACAATAGAGACGACCGTGCCAATTCGAGGCTAAAATTCTATTTGGCGCAGCGTTCAATGCGCAACCATACACAAGAAGCTTGGGACACACATCACAAAAGTGTAAGCAAACCGCATTATCTAGCGCGCGTCTTAGTTATGACAAAGCCTGGTCAGCTTGAGCGTCAAATTAGACCAATGGTCTAACGAACAGATTCAAGTAGGTCCATACTCACCTACCCTGGTATTATATGTATATGTTGACTACGGATTGACAATAAAAGTCCGTCGAAGCGATAGGAAATGCAAAGGCAAACGATACATGGAACCCAAGCGACCACCCTCCCTCCATAAACTTTGACATGGGGGAAGATATCCTGTTCATAGAAATGGAAAAATACATTCGGGCGAAGTATGAGGAGGGTCGATTCATGACCTCGACATGGACCCGCTTAATGGCTGCTCCTTGGTCTAATCGGGCTATTCAGTGGTACTGGAGACTGGGTACTCCATGGAGCACGAAAGAGGACGCTGAATGGAACGCATGGTTGACTGGTCTCCAATTGTCTTCTGAAATACAATCTTCACCAACTGTAGATCACCGGAACCAACAAAGTAGCTCTTCTGTTGAGATTGCATCTAGCAAAATGGTAAGCCTCGGTTATGACACGGCTCAACCGTACTCATCATATTTTCAGTCACTCCAGCAGATGTTCGAATGTTTGACGGCACACGGATGCACAGATTTATCTTCCCGGCTCAATTCAGATCCTCGCTCATATACCGTTATTTCTGGGGGAGCTTTTGGTGACGTATACTCGGGTAAACTACGAGACGGTACTGCCATCGCTATCAAGGCACTCAGGAATCACTTGCTTTCACAAGACATGGCGCCAAAGTATCTCAAAGTAAGCAATTGATTAAGCTCGATCTCTTCATTCATAAGTCGCCCTCACATTGGGTTTGAACCAAGCGTGCGATGCGTGAATTGTACATCTGGTCAAAAGCAAAACATGAAAACGTTCAAGAGCTCATGGGTGTTTCCATTTTTCAAGAACGCTTGGGTATGATATCACTTTGGATGCCAAACGGCAATCTTGAAGAGTACCTTCGTAACACCCCAAGCGCAAATCGATTGATTCTAGTGAGAGGTTATTCAATTGATCTACGTGCATTATTGAAGCCGAACAGTGCACGCAGGTCGCCAACGGGCTCTCGTATCTTCATAGTATTGATATGGTAGATGTTTCCGCCTAATGGGACTACCCACATATATGCTGATATTAAGCTACAGATTCATGGAGACCTTAAAGCAGTTAGTATTTGCCTATTTGCTCAATCGCGAGTATTTGATTTGTTCCGTTCGTAGAGCAATGTCCTAGTTGACAAAAGCGGAAACGCTAAAATAAGTGACTTCGATCACTCAATTCTATCGGGAGCTGTCGGGCGCACACTTGCCTTTACGGAAACCTCCAATAAAGGGGGAGGGACCACTCGTTGGATGGTAATTATGAGAAGGAAGCGTATTTCCGTACAGTTCGCTAACTCAACAGTAGGCACCAGAACTACTGCGCAGTAGCACCGATGGGTGTGAGACTAGGTCAAAAGAGGCAGACGTGTATGCGCTTGGGATGGTATGTATTGATTGTTAAATATACCTCCATATTGACATGTTTTCTAGACAATGCTGGTAAGTTTACAACCTTCGATAGTCTTCAAGGATTCTCATGATCGGGGTAGGAAATTACGACGGGAAAGGTTCCCTACGCCGAGTACCCATTGGATGTGGGGGTTTACTGGGCTATTTTTAAGGGCGAGCTCCCTACACGCCCATCTGATTTCTCCCCTCCTTGGATGTGGGATATATTAAAAAGCTGTTGGGACCATGAGCGTACCGCACGACCACCCGCAGCAACGGTTCATAATCGAGTAAGTGCTCATAGTCACCGCTGATACTATTTATGGTTAAGCCAAGTATCACCCGCTGAAGCTGCTAAACCATCGGTCTGTGGTGGAATTGACCTAGCTGCGAAACCCAGTGAGCTCTGAAGGCCTTTGAGATGATCGAGCAAAAGAAATGGCGAAGTCTCTGTGCATGCGCATGTGAATTAAAGCCGTGATCTGTAAATCTTGCCTTATAAGTGGATTGAAAACACTGATTCGCTATGTTGTCATGGACGGTAGGGCGCTGGTGTCGCGCACTCCTTTTGGGGAACTCCAAATAAACCGCCGGGTATTCTTGAGAGCCTCTCTTGGATTGACCAGATGTTGTGTGACTAACCTTACCGTCACTGTGTCGGATGTTCCCCTCATAAATGATCTTTCGCAGGTTTAGACAGCGTGAGGCCGGTAGGCTGAGCGAGTTGAACGCGAGAAGCAGTTCGGCGGTGTCGAGGCTTAGGTCGAAGCGATGACTCGCCAACGATCTCTGATTAAAGGTAAAGCTGAGTATCTATGTGCATGAACGAGAGTCTTATATGGACGAGAAACGATAGTAAGGGTTCGAGTATGAAACATAGGATAAAGAATGACCGTGTGTAGATATAAGATAAGAGAGGCACAGCCGTACGGCTGTGCCGGTTGTGTAAGTGCGCGAGCGCACCTCACAGATAGCAAGTTAGCGTGTTGGTCGGTTACATCCCTCTCCAACTATGAATGGAGGCTTAAAATAGGAGTGTAAAGGCAATGCTTGAAGCTGAAATAGTTCAGGGCAACAGCGTCAGTATGAAATATCTTTTGTTTGATAGCACTAGGGGTCCGGTGTGCTTCATGTTGTGACAGTAGAACAATATTTCTGCGTAAAGAGCTCTCTCTTTGTTATTTATTTCGTTGCATTAATGCGCTTTAGTGCCTGTGGATATGCTGAATTAATTCCCGTATATTGTGTATCTAACAAGTAGCCAAGCCAAGTGATCTATTGAGCTCCTGCTCGCCTTGCCAACTACAAATATTTAACTTATTATTCAGTGCTGGAAAGGACTGATGCGTGCTTACCATTTCGGCCAAGCTCATCTGTCCCGGAGGGGTATCTGCTGGCTTCACAGAACCAATGCGAGGGGAAGCCGTCGATGCCACAGGTCGGGCGGTTGGCACAGGCGGCTTCCCAGCCGGCGCCGGTTTGGGAGCGCCAGCACCAGCTGGCTTGGGCGCGATCGGGGGAGGCTTGGGGCCTAGTGCTGGTGGCTTGGGAGGCACAACACGCCCTCCCGGGCCTGGCGGAGGCGGGACCGTTCGCGCAGAACCTGCGGCAGGAACAGGTCGGGCGCCAGCGCCGGGGGGAGGTGGCGGTGGCGGAGGTATGGCGCTACCTATGCCGGAAGATGGTCGAGAAGACGGCTGGGAATCGCTGTCGTCTGCAGGAGCCGGCGTTTTCTTCCACGGTGTTGGGCCTGATCCTCCTCCCATCCCTGGGAACACGGAAACTGGTTTAGCGCTAGCATCTGCCGCAACGGACCTCGGGACGATAGGTTTGGCTCCGCCTACCGCTGGTTTGGGGGCTACGGCGGGAGTAGGTGCTGCGGCTGGCTTCGGCGCGACCGCGGGAGTAGGAGCAGGAGGAGGTACGACTCGACGAGTTGGTGGAGGTGGGGCTGCAGGAACGGGCTTTGGCTTTGGTGGCACAATCTCGAGATAATTAGTCGGTGCCCATCCGTCCGTCCCATTCTTCTTAACCAAAGTCCAACCTAACATTATAGATTAGTGCCAGATAATGATGGTTGGGTCGGTGAGCAGCGCACCATCTTTGTCTTTCTCCACCAGCTCAAGCATCTCTCCCTTAGCCAAAGACAACTCTCCGGGTTGACCTGCAAAGTCATAGAGAACCTTGACCATGGGGACCTCAGGTTCGGCAGGCGGCGGAGGCGGAGGTGGTGCAGGAGCGCGGGACGGAGGCGGTGGAACACGAGCAGCAACAGCCGCAGCAACCGGAGATACTGCAGCAGCTTGACCTGGGAGAGGTTGGGCTGCAGGTTTTGGCTTCGGCTTTGGAGTAGGGCGAGATGCCTACAGGGTAACTATATGCGTAAGTCTCCCCGGCAAACTAGACGAGCAAACGCACATTCGAAGGGCCTGAGGGGCCACCCTTGCGCAATAATTTGCCCTGAGTGATAGGCCGAACCACGCCTGGCTTGCGTTTAGCAGGTGGCCGCGAAACACTATTGGGTGGCTCTCCCGACGGGACGTGTACAACATGGCTTTTGTAAACATCGTCCCGTGGGACAGTTTCGTCCTTCACAAATTTGATGATCTGCTTCTTCTCTTTCTTCTTGGCGTATTCGATTCTGTGCGTAGTCGTTAGGTATGCGTATCACTATGACTATTAACTTACGTTGGTCCGATGAGCAGATTCGTCTGGCCACGCGTCAGACGCATCAACGTGGCGGTGAACTCGGTCTTGAACTCCAAGCTGATTACCGGATCTCCTTCCTCGCAAACGTTGACATTCAAGGCCTAGAGATGTTTTGTTAGTGAATATATGCGCGATAAACTGGATCCGGCTCACGATCCAATCATCTCGTAAATTCGACATTGCGACTGATCTAATTGTAACCAACTGAACCTTGCGATCTAGAGTAGTGGCAATTCGGCCGTCCTTTGCATTTGTCACGGCCAAGTAAACCGCCTTCTCGGTCTATTGCAAAAAAAGGTATAAGAACTTAACCTATACGATCCGCCGACCTAGCTTACCAAAACAATGTATCGAGGAGATGGTTTGCTGGAGCGTCCTAGCTTTGAGACCAAGAGTTGGCATCTGCTACTAAAGTGCACCGTCTCCCCACCTAATACACATTCATCAGCATTGATAAGCTACGGCTTGTTTGATAGCACATACTAGCAATCCCGCAGGCTTCCTTAATCATCTCACCCAAAGCGTTCTTTCCGCCAACATCCAAATAGTCGCCCATAAACCGCCGGTAACTCAGCAAGCTGAATCGTCGACGCTCCTTCCTACCGCCTAGAATCTCGTGGCCATATTGGCGAGTTTCTGCATAGGCAATACCCTCTTTGTTGTTCTTCCAGAATCGTTGGATGCGAGCAGCGGCCTCATTCTTGTACCGCAAATAGTTACGCCAGGCACGCTGGATGCGGGCAGCCATATTATGCCAGTATCGGTCACGCATGGTCTCGAGTGCGAACAGCTACGAGAATCGAAATTAAGTGTTTGGAGACTAGTCATAAATGTAGGCTTACCGTTTCTGGGTTCTTGATGAAAGCTTTTGTTACACCCATTTGCCATTCCTCTTTCGCAATGCCAACGTCCGTCAAGATTTTCTCGCATCCAGATCGTGCATCTCCAGTCCAGGTGTACTCTCCGGCATAGGATGTAGCAGGCGAAAGTAGATAGAAGCTGCCCAACACATATCCAATTAGTATACTATTTCAACAAAAAAGCCAGTCATATTTGACTTACCGCTCAACCATCTTCTCGAACGTATTCCTGTACGCGAAACCAGCTCGTCGTACACGAATGTTCTCCTGCAAACCAAGATACTTGATCTGATGCAAAATCGCCTTGGTATCATATTCTGTCGCGCTGCGGTTCTGGTTTGGCTTGATCGTACGGATATATGCTGGTTGTGCCCGCATCAAGTTCTCGACCAACGCTCCAGCACTTGCTTTGATTTTGTCGCCAGCAGTCGGTGGACGCTTCTTGCTATTCGGATCCGGACGGTCCGGGAACAGAGTTTGCAAGAACTGGTTCCCAGAGCTTGCGATCAAATCCGTCAAATCCTTAACGAGCGCGTCCTTGTTCTTGTCCGTCATGCCAGCTACAGTATATAGCACATCTCCAGCGTAATGTTTCACCAAGAACCGCCCAGCGCGCGACTCGAAGTGAGGGTTGGATGCGAGAGCTGCAGAGCGTTGGATAAACGAGTTATCGGCCGCCGCAGGATCGGCACTTGCGACTGCCGTGGCGTCGTTCAGAGCAGCAAATATTCCAGGAGGACGACGTTCTTCAATGAGGTCGCACACAATCTTGTTATTGAAGTACTGGATAGGCGTCCATTTGATTTGTTCACGAACATACTCCTCTTGCTCGGTCTTGAGAGTGAGTTCGATGAAGATTTGCTGGAGCTTCTCGTTAACATAATTGATGCAAAGTTGTTCGAAGCTGTTGTCTAGAGAGAAGATCCAGGCGATGCACATGCATATCACCAAAAATGTCACTCACCTTGGAAAATCTCGAAACCGTAAATATCCAAAACACCGATCACTTGTGCGGTAGCTTGCCGGGGCTTCATAGAAACATTGACGCGAGACACGATCCACTCGAATAAGTTGTTGTAGATAGCCTTTGCGAGAGCGTCTCTTCCTGAGGCCGCTTGAGCTGGGTTTAGGGGTACATCATAGACGGATCCTAGAAAGCAATGTTCCCTTAGGTTTCATATTAGTTTTAGTCAAATAGCACCCACTTACCCCTCCTTCCGCCACGTTGTGTCTCCACAGTTCTAGTCACCATAGCTCTAGAGACCATTGCGGCATCAACTTCTAGCAGGTATGCGACAAAGTCCTATTTCGTGTTTAATCAGCGGGTGTCTACATATAGCGCGCTATGAATACTGACTGTGACTCCAGTATCAGTGATCTGTGATCCGCTGCCATCATCCTCGGCAAATTGGACGTTGCCGATCCAGAGGATTGCTGCGAGCATCCGGAATATATCGTTCTGTTCCGCAGCACTTAGTCCAATGACGTTCATGGCTTGCTGCAAAATAGATGTCATTGTCGTAATCCTAAATGGCAGATTTTAATACTTACAATAGTATCCTTGAAATCCTTTAGATCGTCGACCGAAGCAACGTTCAGACAATTGCTACGGCTGGTATAAGTGTAGGCTTCGGGCCCTTGTAAACCGTATGCCTCTGGTCCGTCCTCATAAGCTTGGATCGAAGATTAGACGTGTAGAACAAATGCGCACCCCGCTGCTCATCAGTAGCTCCTTTCGTAAATTGATAAAAAATGTGAAAGTCACGTTCGTCGTTAATTTGTCCGACAACGCGATTCTGCTCAACGTTCACAGCAAGTGTACCAACGGAAAAAAGATTTATTTACCTTTTCAAGGAGGTAATTTGTGATCTGCGCCCCAATAGGTTCACCGTTGGAGTTGAACATAATCTCGAGGTATTTTCCCTATCACGACTGTCAGTGAACGCGTATCGTACACGATGCCTGCACTCACATGTCGACTCGAATTGTCATTTCGCAGAGTTTTGGCGCACCCAAAACTCTCCAGCAGAGGATTGGTTGCGAGAACCATCTCCTTGATTTCGGTAATGCTCGAATCTTGTCCACCGGATACGGCCGCAATGTATTGCATGATCCGTTTGGCTGCCTCGGTCTTACCAGCACCCGACTCGCCAGAAATGATAACGCACTGATTTTCCTTGTACGACTTCATGTTGTAGTACGATGACTCCGCAATCGCGAACACGTGTGGCGGGACCTCTAGACGGTTCTTGCCCCTGTAAGATTCGAGGACGGCCTCGGTATAGATGCCCAGGTCTAGGGCAGAGTCAGACGACGCGCAACGTCACCTCATCCAAATGAACGCACCTCTAAATGGATTTACGGATATAAGCACCTGTCCGATGTAGGTATAGATCTCGCCGTTCTTCCATCGTTTCTCGAGGTTTTCATTAACACTCTCATTGCTGATGGTCGTGAGCAGCGTCATGTCCGATACACCAGCCTGTTTCTTCTTGAATCCTTCCTTCCAGTCAGCCTAATTATGATCAACGCGTGTTATCTGCTGCAAACGCGTGTGTGAGACATTCCAGTACTCGCTTTCTGCACTTTGGCTGCGCCGGCCTTCTTTGGCGCAGCCGCAGCCGCGCCCTTCTTTCCTGCTTTCTTTGATGGAGCCTACACGGCGATCAGCACGACACGAGCGTTTGTATAGATGAGATATTACCATTAGGCTATTGGCTCGTCGACTGCTCTTCGCCGGTTGACGTCTGTCTTGTGGGAATCAAAGTCAAGCGACGCCCCAGGAGATTACGTCATTACCTACACAGCCATCATTAGCTCAGCTCTTATTCGACAACAGTCAATAATACCTGCCCCTGTTCCACCCCCTAGTACAATGTCACACGTTGAATCTACAAATTCAAGGTTATGCTCCGTGACGTTGATCCGCTATGGCACCCCTGAACGTTTCCAGCGAAATGGGGTTTCCGAATTCCAGGTTTTAAATGATAAGCCTGTGTTGGCCGCGGGTAATGGTCCTCAAAGCGAACTGGTCTTCCTCGCACACAAAGCGGAGTGATATACGCCTTTTGGCATTTTCGAGCATGTACCGGAGCTGAAATCTAGGTTCCGCAACGATCGATGCTGAGCGCTCACGGGCTTCTAGCCGCCTTGACGCGATTCCTAGGCGTACTGCCTCCCTTCTATCCTCAAGTGACGATGTAATCCGATGTGCGAAGGTGCACCAAGGCTATCATAACTGAGTACACTATTCATAGCTCTTAGATCAATGATAAGGACAGCTGAAAACGCACAACAACCTAAAACATTCATCCGCTTGAGTAACATACAAGAATGGGGCTAAGAAGTGGGACTTCAAATGCTATTAGAGAATAAAATATTCATATAAAACACCATAGTGCTATAAGGAGAATTCCTCGGTTGTTTTGCGGACAGAATGCCTCCTCTTGCAGAGTGCGGTGAATACCCCGACTTCGGTTAGCCTGAGAGTCCCAATATCATTTAAGCTCCAGAATCCCAAATATAGACAATTCGCCAGACCTAACATGAATAGGTTCGACCATCGCCCCATGTGCGCTGTCTGCTCGGCGCATATCACCGATAACCGGCCAGCCCTGGCCGCGGTTCGTTTGCTCCGCGTTCGAGTAATACCTTTTTCCACAGTTGGTTATTTATCTACATAGATGCTAGACATAAACTCAAGACAAGCCGTTTTGCTTTCCCCTTATGGCAGGTCAGGAACGACCGTTGCGCACCAGGTGTCCGCTTGGCCACCCCATGCTTTCTGGCTTTCATGGGTTGCTCCCCGGGACGGTGCATCAGACTATCTCGTTGGTTTATCAAGCCATTTCAACATCCATGACTCTTTTTTAAGCTAGAGTTCGAGGTCTTGAAGCTCGACCCTCCCGTGGGTTTGTCACATGTTAGCGTTTAGTAAGCGCTCGTTCTACCCGCCCGAAGCTACGCTGACACTAAGTTTGGACATCGCTTCCTATGCGCTCTATTCTACCATGTGATGATCGCTCGAGTGCCGCCTAGCTCAATGTATCCAAGGCGAACCTTTGCCGACTATTCCATTTTACTTTCCAAGCTACGACTTTTGGCTATAAAACCCACCCAGCTATCCAGCTAGACCTCACGACCACCTCTACCTCGACAATGAAGTTCTTCACAGCTGCCATTGCTGCTACATCCTTGAGCCTTGCTGGTGTCGTCAGCGCCGCTAACTCTTTCGCTGGTTCAAACCTATACTACGCTGCTGGTCTGAGTGCGTCGCAACGTGCGACATTGCTCGGAGGTATGCAGAGCGCTGGCATGAAGGTGCTACGCGTTTGGCTTGACGGCCAATCAACTGCCTCTACGAAGGTAATGATTACGATGTTATACGGTGACACGAATCTGATTATCCGTTGGGTGATATAGAACACACCTATTACCTGTATGCAGGAGTTGTATTGCCGTCGGTCACCTGAGTCTGAAATTATCTTTGTTTATTCGTAGCTTATCCTTCTCTTGAGACAAGTGCTGTGGGAACCTATGACGACACTGTCTTGAACCTCTTAGATGACTTCATGGTTGACGCCCACAAATACGGGATTAAGCTTATCATTAGGTATGTGGCCATAGTAAAAAAATGGTTTTTGGATCTAATAGGAGTACACCGCTAGTATGCATAGCTGGAACGCACTTTCTGGAGGTGACATTTACGGAAAGTGGTATGGCACCGGGTAGGCATACATTTCTCTCAATCGATTTGAATATGCGAATGCTTTTCATTTAGGTATTTCTACGAGCACTCTGACGCCATCAGCGGGTTCGATAACCGGCTGCGCCATATTTTAAATCACACCCACAAGACACTCGGCAAACCTTGGAAACAACTTAATCAATACATTTTCGCTTTCGAGGCTCAGAACGAAGCGATGATCGGAAAGGGTGAAGACTACATCAATGCCCACCTAAGCTGGCAATGTGACCGCGCTAATACCATCAAGAGTACGTTGGGGAGTAGCTCTGGTGTAAGTGTTTTTTTAATCAATATCCCGCTCGGTTGATTAGAGTGTATATGCGCATAGATTCTCGTCATGACCGGCGGCGAAAGCTGGATGTCTGAGTCTGTCAAATCGGCGTGGTTGAACTGTGCAGCTCTTGATGTCGTTGCCATACACGCATACGGTGTTGGGGACTTTACTACCTCAAACATCCAGACCTATGTTAACCAGGCCAAGTCGGCCGGCAAGAAGCTTATCTTCCAGGAGTGGGGCGCCTGCTACTTTAATACTGAAAACAACAACTGTCCCACCGGCACCGCTCTGTCTACCACGACTCGTAACAACAACATCAAAGTGAGTCGAGGTACGTTTCACTATCTGATGGGAGTGTTTACATATTATGGTCAGAACTGGGCTTCCCAAATCACTGCCGCCGGGGTCCCTTGGCTATACTGGCAGGTACTGCCGAACCCAGATCCCCACGTGAGTTGGTTTCAAACTCGATCCAATTTAGTCTGACCACGGTTTGATTCTTAGTACGGATACGACTTTGAGATTGGTATCCAAGACCCATCTTGGGGCACCCTGAAAAATGCTGCGCTTGATGCTCTCACCAAACCAGCCGCGTTTGACTTTACTCCCTGGTTGAATCTTTAGTAGTTTTTTGCAACATGATAGCCAACGGTCGTATTCACATCAAAAAATCGATATGTTCATTTGTTCGTTCTGATGAGTCACCTGCCCTGAGCTTAAATTAGCGGGAGAGGCTCGGCGCTTGCAGCATTGACTCGTGAATTCTCTGGAGTGGCGCTGAACGAGAACATAAATGGAATGATCGCAACCAAATAGTACAAATTCTAGATTTCTAAGTAACCGAAAAGACAAGAAGTTATACCCGTAAATAGCATCAAGTAAAGTTACCCCCGATAAGCCAAACATGTTACGGACGCGGAGCGGGAGGGAAGACTGCATAACGACAGCCATGTGAAGGTTGTTCCTGTACATGCCCATTTGGTCGGTAGGTTACTTCTCGAGGTCTCAATCGGAACCTGTTCCAGATGGACCATGTGGCTGGAACTGGTTACCTGGGCCACGTGATCGATTTGCAGGTCGATCAGTGGCTTCTCCCGAAAATAGACCTCCTCGGGAATGGAAATCCCCGTCGCCCGCAGGGACCCATAAATTGAAATGCGAGTTGCAACCATGATACATCTCGGTTCATCTTCTTGAGCAACGTTCCTCCCTCCCGCCCTTTCGTTCACCTCACGGGGACGATCGTCCAAATTGCTTCGGCATGGCTAGCCCGGGACCTGGAGATATAGCACAGTATGTCGAAGAGGTAATACACATATATCGTGTAATGCAAGGGACGAAATACCTCTCTGGTTCGTACTCCCTCGGACCCCAACGGCGCAGGGGAGCTGTTCTAATCTCAAACATAGTCGTTGCTTCAACCATACTCCTAGTGGACATGATCACAACTCTACCTAGTGAAATTGTGTACATATGGGGCTCAAGCTGGACGTTTGTACGAATCATGTTCCACATAAATCGGGCATTTTCACTTCTTCTCCTTGGGTGAGCATTTACGGGCGGTCGATATCGAGAAGGCTTGGGCTAATCATTTTTGAAAGCGTCTACGTTCCAAGTGCGTGTTGTTGTTCTTGGGCCAGGTTTGGTTCCTGATTAGTACGCGGTTAGCTCTGTTCATGTATCGTCTGACGGAAGAAGTGAGTATTTCTTCGCTGTGTGGTCGGTTCTAGTACTGAAACAGCCCCACCAGACGTGAGTTGAAGACCTCCCAACAGTGCTGAAAAGGTTCAAAGAGCGCTAAAACCGAACTAGCTGTGTCATTGTATCGCTTTTCTACACATATGGGACAATCTTTGTCATGTGCATAATCACTAGTAAGTGCGGTTTATATTTTTGGGTTGGATTGAAGCTAAGGTACACAACACAGGCGTCTTGATCGTGCGCATTTGGCTTATATACGGAAAGAAGTAGGTAGTAACCGCAGTTTTACTCCTTCGGGCCACTGACGGGATTGTCTAGAACATGGTTCCTGCTGTATGCAATTATATTTGCGCAAGTCTTCGCCAGCTTACACATTCTTTGGATTACGTAGAGTATTGATCGCAAGCGCGTTGGGGGTCACTGTTCCAACCCTAGTGTTATTCCAGATTTCACTCATGGTAGGCACTTGAATATTCTGAAGAGCTTAAACTCTAACGTTTCCTATAGAAAAGCCAATGGATACCCAACCCTGGTATGCTAGCCCTTTGGGTCTGTATCCAAAGCTAATTACCTCCATGATAGCCCCCGACGTAATCACAGCGTGCCTATTCACTTCCAACCCGATTGCGTTCCTTCCATACATAACTGGACTTCTCTATGAGACTCTGATATTTTCGCTGACTGTATACAAGACGTGGAAACTCAACCGACAATCCATGACTACGCCACTCATAATTCGACTTTTCACGGAGTTAGTCCCTTCGTTTCTCACCCTAAAGTTTCAAAACTAACCCCTGCGTAGCGGTTCGAGCTATTATGTCGTTGTCGTGTTGTCTGGTATCTTTACATGCCTTGGTGCACTGCATCCCCTTATCTCAGGAGCAGCGATCGGTTCAGGGTACGTCCTTATTCCCTAGTTGATATGCCCCAACCGACTTGAGAGAGCATATAGCTGGTTACTCGCTATGATGTCCTCAATGTGTAGCAGACTTATTCTCTCAACCCGAGCGTTCTACAATAAGGAC
Source organism: Ceratobasidium sp. AG-Ba (assembly GCA_016906575.1). NCBI lineage: Eukaryota > Fungi > Basidiomycota > Agaricomycetes > Cantharellales > Ceratobasidiaceae > Ceratobasidium > Ceratobasidium sp. AG-Ba. The sequence goes on along the minus strand of CP059633.1, from coordinate 724,514 downwards.
GAAGACCTAACAAACGACTTTGTCTCACACGAGATGGAATCGCTTCCTCGAGCTCCACCACGGAGTGATCCAGAATCGACAACCATATCTTCGTTCATTCAGATGGGGCGGCCGGGGTTCGATTACAGTTGGCCGTACCAAGACCCGCTCGATGTTAGAGCACCCAGTTCGCCACCTTTTGCTCGTCGCGGGTTCGGCGAGTACTCGAGGGATGAGAAGTGTTGATTATGCTATATCAGGGTCGATAAATTATTCGTGATATGAATCTGGTGATATACTGTACCTTTTTTCTCGTGCAAAACAAACTTGAAGTTGAAACATTCTAAAAATGCACTGGCGCCTTGAAATCCATGATCTTGTCAGAGCGGGCCAAGCTTCTGATCAAGCCGCCGACTGGTTCAACATGTGGACTCGTTCTTGGGTTTGGTGAAAGAGTTCATGACAAGCTTCGTCCCGGTCATGGCGTTTGCCGAGTAGGCCGCGAGCGGTCTCGCATGGTCAACCTCGTTGTAGCATGCATCGAATCTGTTATCGCAGCTCACTGTTTCGTAAGCCTGGATGAGGCCTACTTAACCGGTGCTTCGACGCTGTGCTCATAGGTAGTTTGTTTAAGCGACACCCGTGTGACTCGATTTGATAAGCCTAGAAGCTCGTTTTCATCTTCGGCGGACATGTTCGCGACATGGACTTGGTAAAGTTCGAAGCATAGACTTTGCTAAAGATACGAACAGCTCACGGCTACTTTCCATAAAGAGCACCAGCCTAGTACTATCAGAGAATCGAGGCGGGTAGAAGTCAATAAGCATGTTCTAAAACTGAAACTCGCATTACTCGGCACAAAGCTACACACATGCCTATTTTATTAGCTAACCCAAGAGATCTGCATGGCCCGAGGCACTCAATGCCAACTATATCTCATTAGTCGAGAATATTCCAACTCCAAGAAAGAAGAATTACTTACAACGAACTCGTCATCCAAATATTTGGATACAGCGATCTGATCGCCCAGCCCCTTTCGCCTCCTCGTCTTGAGCACCAAATCCCTCGCGAGCGCTTGGCCAGTCGCAGGCTCCAACGGGCGCAGCTTGATAGACGAATCGGTTGGGTCACCGGGAACAATCGACCAGTGGTCAAATGTTTGGAGACAAAACGCCTGGCCTTGTGTTGCAGTCCTCAAGTCCGTCTCGAAACCGTTTGCGTCGATTACTGGAATGAGAGCCTTGACAGTATAAAGGGGAGAACCAGCCTTTGGAATGTCTTGTGTCACATGGCCACGGCGACGCGCTAGCACGGTGTACACGGCAGAGATGCAGTCGGCGGGAGCTTGGACTTCGACGTAGTAGATTGGTTCCATCAGACGAGGGGTTGCCTAAATAGGTAGGGTCATGCGTTAGTGCTTGGAAGCGAATGGGGAATTGCAAGGAAGTTCAAGTTTTCATTAGATAGTATATGGTTTGATTCCTTGTCCCCCATTTAGACTTTCGAGAGCATAATGCCATCATGGAAAATTTCCGATCGGAAAGAATGAGGGAAGAAATGAAACATACCATGAGGAAAGACGAGTAGCATACTCGTCGAGCAGTTGGGACGATCTGCCCGCCTCCTCGGAAGATGGGTTCTTGCGCTAATGTTGCGTCCAGAATCCTAAACTTGACATTGCGAATGGCTGGCCAGTACTAATCAGCTCCTATTCAAAAATAAACGCCAGAAAAAACTCACGTTCATCACACAATGGACCTTCCCTAGTGCCCCACTGGAACCCTTGCTTGATATGTTCCTTGACAGTCCCCAACATTTTCTTATCGACCTGGCTCGGGAGTGTATCATCTAGCAAAACGTTTGGACCTTGTTCATCTGGTCCAAACGCCCAAACTGCGCGCGAGGCGAGTAGATCCCATTGATAACGCTCCTGGAGAATCTTGCCGCGGTCTTTGGGTGCCATGCGCATGTTGATTCGGTCAGACTCGATATCTTCCGCCAGACCACGCTCAAGTGGTTCGGCAATCATCGTGATTTTGTTTCTGGACAAACCCATCAACATGAGGAGTGAATGCGATATTAAGAAGCGTACTTTTTGTTTGGTGTGTCTGCGTAGCACTTTAACGCACTAGTCTCCACCACGGTCTCGCAGAATCTCGTAACGGGATCTGACACCTTGATTTCAATCTCGGCGAACACCCTCCGGAGATCATGCAAGACGCAATCGAGGTAGAGCTCGCCAGTCCCAACGATAACGTGCTCTCCGCTTTCTTCTACCTATTCAATCCGCTCCGTTGAGCATGAAATCAAAGACGAGATATAGAGAAACCATACCTTGGTATGCAAAAGCGGATAGCTTTTATTCACACTCCTCAGTCCGCTCAACATCTTCGGCAGCTCACTAGGCGAGATTGGCTCAACCGCGACCTTGAGCACAGACTGTGTCATATGCTTAATCGGACGGAAAATGTACGCGTCGCCTTCTTCGTAATCATCGGCAGGTTCGAGTGGGGGAGCAACGAGGGTCGCTGTCTTTGTGATGGAGGTATCGATTCCCCCAAGCATGACAATGTTTCCAGCTGGGACCTCTTCAGCAGGAATATAATACCTACGCATTACCAATCGTCAACGAATAGTTCTCTCATGTTCAGGCCCAACTCACCTCGCCTCGTTGATCCAAACGTCACCTACGTCGCCTTTCCACATGTCTTCCTCGTCGTCTGCACTAAATCCTTCGCCAAGCACGCGCACACCCATCCCTTTGCGAACGACTCCGCTCATCACCCTTCCAAGAGCACGGAAACTTTGTGCGTCCTTTGCAGGTAAAAGTTTGGTTATTTGCACGACAGTAGGCGCCGCTGTAGTGTTTGCGCAGGCAAGCATAGACTGAGCTGCAGGTGTATTGATCGGGCCAGTGTAAGTTCGCTCAACCTACCAATCGAAATAAAATGAGAAAATAGCCCCCATAGTCCGGGCAAATTGGGACGAACCTTTGCGGCTGTCGCCTCGGCAGGGCTCGGGATCCATTCGACGAGCATGTCGACGAGCCCGACCGCTGGCCCAAAGAACTGATCTAGTACTGCCTTTAGGAGTGGCCGACTATCCATTTTGTACAAGACCTGCTTGAGCGTGATGCCCAATCCAGCGAGCGTCTGTTTCAAATCATTTCGGTCCGCACTGAGAACCTGTCGTATAGACCGAAACCATTTAGGGAGAAATAGAACACCATAAGAGTTGAACGTACCTGAGAGTAAATCTTGTACACCGGCTCCAACACAAAGTGGACAAAGCTCCTCTTTTCTCCCTTGCGCCTAAACTTTCGCTCGTCCGCATCATAGTACACATCACCCCACAGCCGTTTGGCAAACTCTTCAACCTCGAGACCTCCCTCGACTCCCTCGGCGTACATCTGAGCAAACGACCTCAGAGTGAAACACCACCCCATCTGCGTACTCGCAAACGCAACATTGCCCTTTTCAGGACTCAACCGTCGTTCCGGGTCGGGATCCAACGAAGCGAGGAAAGTGTTCACTTCCTCGATCGTATGTTTAATCTTGAAATACGCGTCCGCAGGAGGAAGCCGCAACTCCAAAATCAGTCGGTCGATTTTGTTGAGGACAAGCACCATTGGCAAGCCCTCTTGAACCGCATGTCGAATGATCGACTCGGTTCCGACCATCAGACCTTCGACGATATCCACGACGAGAACGACTCCGTCCGCGAGACGCATTGCTGAAGCTGCTTCGTCGACAAAGTTGAGATGGCCGGGTGTATCAAGGAGATGGACGAGATGGGATTTGCCTCGAGAGTTTTGGAGGATGAGGGAGAGCGAGTTGGATTTGAGTGAGATTTGGCGGTCGGCTGAGAGTGGGTGAGTGTCTGTGTATCGTAGCTGTACCCAATGCCGAATGAGCCACTGTTACGCGCCACTGGGATGAATAAGACGAACCGGTTTATCCGCATCCCAGACCATTTTATGCGTCTCGTACACGAGCATGTCGAGTAATGCTGTCTTGCCGTGGTGCAAGTGTCCGACTACGGCGACGTTGCGTATCATTTCGGGGTGGGACATCATGTTCAACAAGAACCGTTTGTCGAACCGGGTCTCTGGCAAGCCTTTTTCTTCGATAACCCAGTTTCGAACTTTAATAGGTGCAATGATAGGCTCGGTCAGAGGCTGAGCGTCTTCCTCTTGGACAAGAGTTTCAACGTCCGGGCCGTATCTACTCAGAGCTTAAGCACGAAAACACATGAAAAACAAAGCCAGGAGAACGTACACCTCTTCGGCTGTCGGGTAATATTTTTGTTTTCATGAAGGACGACAGCCTGGGCTTTGGGTGCATCGTCTAGCTCCATGAGTGCAGTGCTGGGCTCGTCATCGAAGCCCTCGAGCGGAGCGTGCGTAGGCTGCTCGGGTGCGGCGGGCGCGACATACTGGGGCTCGTCGTCATCATCGTCCGAGTCGAGGTCTGCTCCAATGTAGTTTCCGAACTACCTATTATTAGTAGGAATAGTCGGTTGAATGCACAATTTGCAGCTTACCTCGTCGTAATCCTCGAGACTTGCCATCGTTGTCTGGTCCGCGCTTACCGCGTGTCACGTGGTTTGTCGGACATATAAAAAAATCGAATTCTGAAAGTTTTACTCTCAAGTTTGCCCTCATGTCAAATTGCACTCTGCTCACTGTTGATGGCAGAGTGTGCCAAAGCAGGGCACAAACCAACTCGGATGTCTTAGTGCTCAGAGATCTCTCGTTGCGCTTGGTAGTGTTTGTATCTGACTCGCGCAGAGCCGGCAGTCCGTACACCTCGCCCCTATCCCCCTGATCTCAGTTGTACGACTAGAACTAATATGAATGGTTATTCCACCTCATCTACACCGCGATCCGAGACTCTGCCTACGTGCTGACGTCTATGAGGCTGCTTCTTTGACACGGACCATCATCCCGGCCACTGCGGCTCGTGCGAGCCTGGCTTCTGCTCTCGACCGCATGGCTCACAGCCATCCATTAGACTACTCCACCTCCACATCTCCGCCCTCGCCTATGGTCTCCGCCACCGAAACACACTGGGCGCCGTTTCATCTATAACGGATCACGACTCCCGACAACAGAGCCGTTGGCGCACTCCGAAACTCGGACCTCGCCTGCCGCTGCTTTAAATACTGACTTTGGCCACCGACTGTATCCACATCTCTCATGACCTTTTCGTACCAGTTTTGATCGATAGGGCCACTAACACGTCTACAGTACCTCTCATTTTAATACTCGCCTAGTTTCTATCAATTAATTCTTTCACATGGATCCCCACCCGTACCTGGTTGAACTGGCCCAAGCTGGCGTACGTATACGATCTCCTACATCAATGTTTACAACTGACAAAGCTCTATTCCAGTCCTCATCCCTCCGCGCCGGCCTCGTAAACGTCCCACCGCACGAACGTGACTTTCTCGAAGCATGGTGGTACGTCTCTTCTCCTACTCCCCACAATCGTTAACCAATGATGTGCCATTCCAGTCGAGAAACATTGACAAACTACTCTCGCAACACTACTCCCGCCCTATCCCGAACAACTACCCCTCCTCTCTCGCGTACACCATCTTCCTTGGTCGGAATGATCTCTCCGCATACCGACGTGGGCTCCACATCAGGCTTTGCCTCGCCTCTAAATGACTCGCTAGTCATGTCCCCCGGGCCTAATGGAGGATGCAAGGATATGTTAATGGTGAGTTTCCCATATTCCAAACTCGACGATTCTTGTCAGCGCTTCGGCAGGCTAGAGGTATTAATACTCTAGCAGGACCATTCCCATTGGTTCAGTGCTGGAGCGTGCCCACGCGCTTCTCTCCATACCACACCACTTTTGCTCTAATCCTGATATATGAGAAGCTGACTTCAGCGCATATAGTCCATTCCCCTTGAGGCAGTGCTTTACGAACTCGAGCTCATTATCGAGGAATGCAAAACCGGTGGACGCTCGATTTCTGAGATACTCGACCGGTTCGTTCTCCATCTTGCGTTATTTGTCTGCTCGTGTTCATCAAGTTTGCCATCAGACCTTCAACTCCTCTTTCGTTCCGAACAATAACATCTTCGTCTGGTACGATCTCCTCCACCTCCACCCCACGCTCGGCCTTTTTCCAACCCTATACATCAAACATGGGCCTAAGTCCGATGCAGCAGCTTATTGCACAGGGCCCACGGCACACGGCTGGTGTTCAAGTGAAGAGCATTGGACGGGCACGGGCGGGCAGCTTCGCTGTGCGGGGTGTTGTGTGAGGATGTTGTCTTTTTTCGGGGGATGCAGATCGTACTATATATGCTCTTCTAATTCCTGTCATTTCGTCTCTGATGGTTTTAATTTGCGCTGATTGTTTTATTATACACAACAATGGTTAATCATAGCTTGGGAGTCGACGAGGCAGCTGGCTAAAGTTGGTATTACCACCCAATAGAGGGATTGTGATCTAATGGCTATTTGCTTAATTTCTTTGCGATTTGCGGGGCTTTTTCTAAATTCTCTCTGGCTTTTTCTGCTGGGATACTGAGTCCATATGTGATCACAGACTACCACGATATGCAGAATAGGCAGACGTAGCAATTCTTGGGCTGAAAACGATCACTTACGCGGGTAAACCAAGTATGAGGGAGCAGACAAGCTATGCCAATGCGAACCAGACAATCTCAGAATGCAACAATGTAACTCTTAGTTCACTCTAGTGAATATAGCGTGCCCCCGAGAGTCGCTGTAAAGCTCAATCCTCTGCTCTAAGGGGGCAGAAATAAGAAACCAATTTGGAAAGCACACGTGAACCGCAACAAATTTAAGCGAATAGGGATTGGATCGCAAGTCACCCAAACCTTGTGATAGAGAAGCGATTAGCAATATAAGTGTTACATTTGTGGCCTTGCCATTCAAACTCGTCGCTGGCTGGTACGCGACCAGTGGAACCAGTAGGATAGCCTCCAGGTATAGCATCCAATCCGCTGTTCACCATTTCACTGTATTTGTGCTCCCACAAATCAGAGAAACACAGTATGGTGATAAAACTAGGTTTTAACAGTTAGCCTACCATCTATAATTACAAGGGCACCGTTGACGTTACGTACATTCGGAATTGGATCGAGTATCCTGTTGCCAACGCCGTAACCTCCTCAGGATTGGAACTTGTACTTAGAAATCCCCAGTATGATCGAGGGTCAGAGGCTTTTGAGGGATTGCAGTGAAAATACAATGCACCATCACTTGCAACTGTCTGTTCTCCTCGATCAATCTGGGCACTACACCATATATGGTCACCTGATCACGCAGAGTGCTGAATTAGCAACAGGGTAGGATAGGTGTTTATCGCTCACAATAGCATGCTTTGGCCACGTCAATGCTACGATCCCTTAGAGCATCTCGTGCACGTTCTGACATAGCATGGACATCCTCCCTTGTTTCCATTGCTAGTGGCCGCCACGTTATCTTAGCCGGAGGTGTACTACTTAAACGGGTGCTAAGCGGAACAGTTTTCGTCATGCTTAGTGAATTTGGAGTTGGTGCGGACGTACCTGATCCAATCCCCATGAGTAACTCCGGGATTACGCCAGTATGGGTCCCAACTATAATACTATGCAATAAGACGCGAGCAAAACATGTGATCTACAGTCAGCAAACGCAAGTAGCTCAGTAAAAATACCAGAAACGTACAAAAGTATCACTTGATCGCCCATCATTTAAAAGTCTATTCCAACCCATCACCTCTGAGTCCCACTGATCAATGGAACCAATGTCACCAGTCCTGATGATGGTAGAGGGTGCTTGGCCGCTCCACGTTATGATGCGAGCGCAAGAAATCATCCTTAACTCGGCTGCAATACGCGCAACCCCGAGCTCTGAGAATCCATACTGGTCTAAAACTCCAACAGCATCAATGAATTTGTCTCTTGTGCCTTCGTTATGGTAATAGATATCGGCCGCCATGTCTGCGATGGGGTTGGGCAATATGCGGTCTCTCCATTTTGAAAAATGCTACAAACTAGCTTTAGCTCACATGTTCTGCTGCCTCCCACGACTCACCCAAAGTGCGGGCAAATCATCTTCTGGATCCACCAATTCCCAGTCAGGAACGACTATAACATTTCCTCCGTCATCGACAGTAATATGTAAACGCTGCCGTTGAGTTCGCGTATAGATAGTGCCATTCTCGAAGTCGAGCAGATAGGCAACTTACCGCAGCATAGCCGGTGAAGCTATCCGCTGCCTAAATGAAATCATTCAAATACTAGCTCAATGCACCATATATAGTAGTAGTACACACTGAGCGTACCTCTAAGCCTCTCAACTGTGGTAGGTAAATTCAGGAGGTGGATAAGGAACTGCAACTCGGGTACTCACAATTTTGGCGAAGGCTACACCGTCGCGCACCTTCGGCCAATAATCCGTCAAAGGAATTCCACCTGATTGCCAAGTAGAGTTAAAAAATTGAGAAATGAAAAGTCCGCCTTGATGGTCCTCAGAGCAAGATCATAACTTACATGCAACGGCGTAACCGTTCATCCCATAGTACCCCTTTGTAACCCCTACAACGTTTGCTATGTTTGGGTGCCTGTAAAGTCGTCATATTAAGTCTATCACGTTGTGTTAAGAGGGTACGGGGGAGGACCATACAACGAGCTAGAGAAGAACTTGAGGTCCCATTCAGCAGCCTAGTACTCTACGTTATTACATGCTGCTAAATACCTGCTTCTTTAACTTGCTTCGGGCCCTGGAGGTAATCTAGGGGCCTCCAGAATCCCTCCAGGTTCGGAAGCAAGTTGCAGATGGAAGTGAGGTAAAAGGGCCTTCCATACCTTGGCAGCCGCGTTCCCGTCAGAACGCGAAGTGTACGTTTTCAACACCACTTGAAGATTCTTATGTTTACCACGTCGGGCGCCAACCACAACAGAATCATCATATTTAGGGTATAAAGGATTCGTAAAATGGGATTCGTCTCGTTCAATAGTCTGAAGGTCAATCTGATCAGTCATCTCGTAGGGGGCGATAGTAGGGAACTAATCGAAGAGGGTCAGGTTAGAACTCTGCTCGGAAGTCTTCAAAGTACGCACATTGTCGATATTATGTCTTCGAGACTGGGTTTGTTGGATGGACAACTGTATATCGAGAGATCAACCTCCTCGTTCATTAAGAATTCCCCTAGAATGCTCACCAACTGGTGTACGGCGTCAAGTTTACTAGCTTCTACCAGGTTGTCTATCTTATGGTTCAAGTCTCGTATCATGCTATGTCGCCGTTCCGCATTGAGTACCCCGCTCTTCCATTTGGCTCTACTATCCTTTTGGAATGTCTCGTAGATCTCGTACAGGTTGCTAGGGTTAACGATCAGGCATTATCATAAACGCAGGTGAAAGGATCCGCCACCCACCTTGTCATCGAGGAAAGCCCGTTGTATTGTGTTTCGTCGAAAGACCGAACCACGCCCAACAGACGCTCGATCCGATCGGATAGCCACCGACACTCGTCGTCATTGTATCCTTGCGTCTATTGACAGAGGTTGAACGTTCTGAACAGTAAATAGCAAGCATGTTACAGGCGTACCTTCATACTATCGATCCACACTTTCACTGCTTCTTCCATATCTGTTAGACCAGGCAAGGGGGGCATTATAGCGCGTAATGACCCGGGGGTGGTAGCCCGTAGACCAGAGCCTGAGGCTCGAAGAAACGATGAGAAGGCTTTGCGTCTGTCGGACATTATTATGCAACTAGAGGGCCACCCAGTCAGCCGGTTGGTTTATATAGCTTGGACTGCAGGTGATGGGCAGCAGGGCGGTGCTAGCAGCATGAGGGCGACGCATGGCCCATGCTGGCGCCTGGCAGTCTGGCGGTGGTACGGGGTCCGTGAAGCTTTGGCGTCTATCGGCCTCTGAGGGTTCAGACGGGCATGATTAGTCATCCACAGTGGCTGATGCCAGCCACAAGACAAAGACATGGGTGCCTCAGGACTAGGGAAGGAAATGGGTATAACCCGGGTATACCCGGGTTATTACCTGCGGGTTGGCGGGTAGCTGAGTCAGCGGGTGGGTGATCAGCTAAGCGGGCTGGGCATCAAACGGGTAATCGACCCATGGGTCATGTGCATGCATTTATGATAAACAGCCAGAATCGATTATATGGAGAACAGGTAGCATACAGGCATCGTAAGGCGGAATATCAAATATCGAGTGGCTCTGGCGAGTCCTGAGAGCCGCCCTTCATGATATCGATAACCTCCTTGATATTTGAGAGTAGGGTAGTGCCGTACCAGGAGTCAGCGGCCATCTTTGCATGGAATATCGAGAGGCTCATGCGATACTGGCGATAATTGATAGCCATGCTTCCCCTCGAGAATGCCCGCTCAGCGTCAAAAGAAGACCATATTGATTAATCGCATTCATAAGACCCGAAATCTTATGTTAATACTACGATGATATACACACCTGGTACACTTAAGATATCAACGCCAACCCTGCGATGGGTGAGCCTCGGGTCTTTTATCGTGCGTAGCACAACATTAAGCCTCCGCTGCGCCTGATCTCTTGCTGATCCACTATTTCAGACCCCAAATATACACCTAGAGCATTAAATGAGCGAGGGAGCAGGCGAAGCCGGGGGGCGGCTCGCTGAATGGTAGGCCCAACGATTAATCGATTTCGTGGCTTCCAAGCGGAGGTGCTTAGAGGGTGGGGTAGAACTTTTTTCAATTCGACAGCATACCCTAGAAGAAGTAGGGAAGTTAGGAGCGATAGGAGGAGCCGAAGACTTTGAATCTCGAGTGTAGTACTGATGATGATAATCGTGCAGCTTCTTTATGATCGACTGAATGCGATCACGGGCGAGGCCGTTGCGAGTAGACCACTGTAACCTATAAATACCATGGACAGAGGACTATTTAAGTAGCATATTACAAGTAAAAAAAAAGTAATAGTTGCCATTGGATGCAAATGCGCACCGAGCTGGATGCGCCCGGTACGGTTGCTGTCGACAAGGTGGATTCGGTCGCCATAATTGTAAGAAATCTAGGGGGGTTCGACGTCAGAAGGAAGGACCACAATGACGGCATAAATTACTTTTTTCTGCTACTATACTTAACTACAACCTCGGCCTGCACGCTGAACAACATCTGCGCATTTATCTATATGCGGCCCGTACGGGTATTTCATTTGGAACTACCCGCCCGGGTTATACCTGCACTGCCCCACGCAGCCGCTGGGTCTTACCCGGGTAGGCTTATTCAGCTACCCGACCCGGGCAACCCGTTCGGGTAAACTACCCGTTTCCTTCCCTACTCAGGACTCAAACAGCGAGCGCTCCTCCATCACCATCTCACCTGTTAATTATATTAAATTCTTAATAAATTTGCACCATTCGACCAGCGCAACCAGGGCGCTTTCCTACAACGTCATTTGGGATATTTCATAGCGCATCGAGTGACGTCTATCCCGTTTTCTAAATAATCGTAGTTGGGCTGTTTAGACGGCCGCGCTGTATAAAAATGATTATATCTTACTCAGCATAGCGCGCCTGTCAAACAAGCTTTGTTTAGCACCTGGAAGACACAGGCATGCAGCGTACAAATGGATTTACGAGCATACAGAAGATCCGAGGTTAGGTAAACAACACCGTTGCATAGCGCGTGTATTCTGGTATGGAGCATCCTAGTGGTTGTGGGGCCTACGCAATCAGGAATCTATGGAATCCAAGGCTGTCAACTCTGGGGCCGGCTGCAGACAACTCGCCACAATTGTCGTCAGGATAGCTCCCAGGCATCGAGTCCAACTCCTCTTGCACCATTTGGTTGTATTTATGCTCCCACAAATCCAAGAAGCGGACCATGTGAAAACAACTAGTTTCTGGCGGTTAGCCTAGCATGTCCAATCGAGCACAGCGGGTTCAACTATACATACATATCATATTTGAGCATATTACGGTGATCTGAAATCACCGCTTCTGAGTGACCAGGATTTGAGCTGGTGCTTAGAAATCCCCAATACGTCTGGGGATCGGAGCTTGAAGGGTTCCGATGGAAGTACAGTGACCCAGTTGCTGTCATCTCGTCCCCGCTTTGGTCAACTTGTACACTACAGAATATAGAGTCGCCTGAAGTTGGTATCAATCAGTTTCCGTACTCCTGGCCGGTTGAAACAGCACTCACAGTAGCATGCTCTGTTTATATCAACATCCCGATCTCCCAAAGCACCTCTTGCACGCTCTCCGGCAGCATACAAACCCCAGTCTCGGAAAGGTGATGTCCAACATATGCGAGACAGAGGGGTGTTGACTATGTTGACGCTGATCTCAAAACTTGCTCGACTTAAATCATCATGGAGCAAGTTAAAGTTACATACCTGATCCATCTACCATTAGGTACCTTCTGCCAATCTTCGTTCTTGAAGTTAAAAGTTGAGCGGTAATGATTGATTCTACAAACATTGGTTTGAGGGCACGGCGAATGATACTAAACATGATGTATGCAAAATGTGTATTATTAGCTTAGTCGCGTTGTTGAACTAGCAATTATGCGGAAACGCACGTAGGTGTCAACTGCACAATTCTCCACAATTACATCCCAACCTAGATCTTCCGTGTTTGCTCCAGCGATATACCCAATTTCGCCACACTTGACAACAGCAGAAGGTGCGTGTCCCTCCCATATTAACTCAGACACCCGGGAAAGTAAGCGGAGCTCAGCCGCAATACGTGCAACGTTGAGCTCGGAAAATCTGCTCTGACCCAAAACCTCAATAGTATCAATCAATTTGGCCCCCATGTGGTAACTTTGCTGGTATATTCCGGCTGCGAGGTAAGCAACGGGATTTAAGCCCCAATGGTACCTAGCCTGGAAGAAGCCGAGTCTACAGCTTATCGTAGCATTTCCCCGTTGGTGGTCCCGGAACGAACTATCCAACGAGTTGTGAGTTGGAACGGCCATCACGTCACCTCTGGCGTCGACGATAAAATGGATATCCTGTCGTTATGTGTTAGTTTTGTATACATTTTCGTTAAGCTCTTGAATAAATGCGAGCGTCGGGCTCACCATATCCTCCGTAAGCAGTCCAGAATTCTCCGCCTCCTGAATCAACCATTATCAGGATGCCAGCTTGGCGCATCACATATAACTTTAGTTAAACATACACTAAGACCCCTTAACTGGAACACATTATATCAGGAGCCGGTCGCTACCACATCTCGTATACTCACAATCCTAGCGATAGTGATGCCATCGTTCAGCATTGGCCAGTAGTCCTTCAAAGGAGTCCCGCCTTACGGGCAGGTCGGTTGCGGTGGGTAGTTTGCCGCCTACGATTATAGCTTACCTAGTGCGGCGTATCCGTTCAGTCCGTAGTACCCTCTTGTGACACCCACAATGGGAGCGATATTTGGATGCCTGATTCCAAATTCAGCAGACATACACAAATAGATATATAAATGGCTCATACGATAAGCTGGACAGGAGTTTCAGATCCTTTTCGGCGGCCTGCCGTTCCAGATGTCAGATCATCCTGGATCAGACGGTCAAAACAATCTGGAATACCTGAGTAGCCAAGTTCCCAACGGAACGTGAAGTGTATGTCCTGTATATGACCTGGATTTTCCCGTATTGACCACGACGGGTGCAAACCACGATGGAGTCATCATCCTGAGAGTACGAAGGCTGTAAATTTGTACGTTTGCGCTCGTTGGTCGTGTAAAGAACGGTTTGATCGCTTATTTCGTAAGCGTTTATAGTGGTGAACTTGTCGAGTAGAATCCTTAACGACAAGCTCTGTGTGGAACTGTGAAAATACATACGTTGTCGATGTTCCGTGTTTGAACCTGGTGTTGTTGGATGGGCAGCAAGTCAAAAGCATCGGCTTACATATATTATATAGCAAATCACATATTGTGCTTACCGACTTGTGTACTGTGTCGATCAAACTGGCTTCCACCAGATTATCTATCCTGTGATTTAGGTCACGGATCATCCTCTGCCTTCGCTCGGCGTTGAGCATCCCACTCTTCCATGTAGCTCGACTCTCTCTCTCGAACGCCTCGTGAATCTCGTATATTGCCCTAGTGTTATGACTGCTATAGAGTGCTCTGGGTAATGGAAGTCTGCATTACCCACTTCGCTATTACAGAAAATGGGGTGTATTGCGACTCGTCAAAAGACTGAACCACACTCAACAAACGCTCGATTCGATCGGATAGCCACCGACATTCCTCGTCATTGTACCCTTGTGTCTATCAAAAAAAATCAGACGCCCAGAGTAGCAAGTAAAGCACGTTGGAGACGCACCTTCATAGCATCGATCCATGCTTTCACTGACTCCTCGATCTCCATTAGACCAGGTATGGGAGGCATTATAGTGCGTAACGACCCGGAGGTAGTAGCCCGTAGGCCGGAGCTCGAGGCTCGAAGAAACGAAGAGAAGGCTTTGCGTCTATCGGACATTGATGTGCAGCCAGAGATTCAACTGGTCAGGCAGTTAGCCCATATAACTTGGGCTGCGGGGATAGGTAGCAGGGCGGTGCCAGCAGTATGAGGGTGGCACATTGCATACGGGCGCCTCGCAAGCGAGACCGATCAGGTCCTGGCGCCTATCAGTCCAGGGAAAATTCGGGGCGTGGGACGTCCGGTCGACGTGAGGATCAGGTCCAGGATGAGCATGATTTAGTCATACACAGTGGCTGATGCTAGCCACAAGACCCGAGGACCTCGAAATTCAAACTGAGTGCACTCCTCCGCCTTCATCCATTTGTGCCCCATGGTGTAGGTTTGAGCATTACTGTGTGGTGTATATATCATTATCTAAAATCTCGTAATCTCCGCTTTTTAGGCTGGTGCACTGGCCACAGATTGTTAGGTTGAGAGTAATATACAATAATTATCGAGCAAGCCTTGTCCTGCATCTAGAAAGCACGAGCATGCAGCGTGCAAACCAATTCCAGGGTACTTCCATTAGTGCTGGCACAAATTATCCTTTCTATATACAGAGGAAGATCAGAGAGCAGGTAACATGTGTTCCGGTATAGTTTCCAATCGTGGTAGGGACTACTCCATCCGGAATCCATTGAATCCAAGGTTGCGGACTATATGGTCGGCTGACGATAACTTGCCAGTACCGTCGTCAGGATAGCTCCCGGGCATTGAGTCCAACTCCTCTTGCAGCATTCGATTGTATTTATACTCCCACATGTCCAACAAGCAGACCATATGAAAACGGCTAGGTTCTGGTAATTAGCCTAGCATATCCAATCGGTTAGAGCAAGTTCAGCTATACATACATATCATATTTGAGTATGCTCTGAGCTTCTGAGATTACCGCTTCGGAACAATCAGGGTTCGTGCTGGTGCTTAGAAATCCCCAGTACATTCGGGAGTCGGAGCTTGAAGGGTTGCGGTGAAAGTATAATGGTCCAAGTGCTGCCATCTCATACTTGCTCCGGTCAACTTGTACAGTGCATGATATATAGTCGCCTGAAGTGGGTGACATTGGGTTTAGCGCTGTCAGTGGCTTGAAGCAGACACTCACAGTAGCATGCTCTATCTATATCAATTGTGTCAATGTCCTGACCCACCAAGGCATCTCTTGCACGTTCTCCAGCCGCACGAGAACTCGAGTCTCGAACTGGTGAGGTCCAGCATATGCAAGACAGAGGGGCGTTGGTAGTTATTTCGACCCTGATGTGAAAAGCTGCGGTCAAATTTGGCTGAGAAGCGAATTAAAGCTACATACCCGATCCATCGGCCATAAAGCGTCTTCTTCCAGTCTTCGTTCCTAAAGTTGACATCCGAGAAATAGTCGTTGGTCACACAGGGATCGCTATGACTGCACGATGAATGGTACTGATCCATGAGATGCGCGTAGAATATGTAATAACAGTTTAGTGCATGTAACCGGCTTGGGGGTTATACGGAAACGCACATAAGTGTCAACCGCCCGATTCGTTACGATTGCATCCCAAGCTAGCTTTTCCGTGTTTGCTCCAGTGATATACCCAACGTCGCCGCACCTAACGACGACAGGAGGCGCGCGTCCTTCCCACCTCAACATAGCCACTCGGGAAACCAAGCGGAGCTCGGCTGCAACGCGCGCATTATCGAGCTCGGAAAATCCGCTTGGCCCCAAACGCTCAAGAGCGTCGATCAATTTGGACTGCATGGTATTGCTTTCTCCGCATATCTTGAGCGCCAGGCTGGCGGCTGGGTATATGCACGCAGCTCTCAGACAATTCTGAACGCTGGTTTCAGTTCACACTTTCAGCCTTTTTATAGTACCCACCCAAAAATAATAGTACAAGGGCGTTGGATTGGGTGCACTGCGAGTTAGGATGCCTATTGCATTGCCTCTGGCGTCGATAGTGAATTGCACGCCCTATTTATAAGTGTTGGTTTCCGTATCCGTTTTCATCGTACTCCTGAGCGCACGCAAACACGGAACTTACAATATCATCCGTGACCAATCCAGAGCTCCCCAGTCCCTACGAGCGATCATCAGGACACCAAACCGGCCCGTCACGCATAGCGTTCGTTAAACATACAACTATACCTCTCAGCTGCAACACGCAACTTTAAGACCAGTATCGCGATCGCGACTCATATGCTCACAATTTTAGCCATGGCGGCGCCATCCTTCACCATCGGCCAGTAGTCATCCAAAGGCGTCCCTCCTTGAGTACAGGTAGGTTGTGATAGATAATTTACAGACTGTGATTGTATCTTACCCAGCAAGGCGTAACGTTCAATTCATAGTATCCTCTCGTGATCCCCACAATCGGTGCGATATTTGGATGCCTAAATCTAAAGTGAGCGGTACCGCGCTAAAATTTAGATAAATGGCTCATACAAGAAGCTAGACAGGAGTTTGATGTCGCGTTCGACAGCCTGGGGTTCAGGATATTAGATTAGATCCAGCAATTGAAACGATCTGGAATACCTGAGCAGCCACGTCCGCAGCGGAACGTGAAGTATACGTCTTGTATATCACCTGGACATCCTTGTATTGGCCACGACGGATACAGACGACGACAGAGTCGTCGTCTTGAGAGCACGAAAACTGTAGACGATAATCAATAAGTCGACCCCCGTTGGGTGTGTAAAGGACGGTTTGGTCGTTTATCTCGTGAGAGGAGATGGTGGTGAACTGGTTGGGTGTGAGAGTTTGAACCGGAAACTCTAAGGGGAACTACGGAAACACACACGTTGTCGATGTTCTGTGTTTGAAGCTGATAATGTTGGATGTATGACAGCGAGTCGAAAGGGTCAGCGCTGATACCCTATGTGTGAAATCTCAGTTTATGCCTACCGACTTGTGTACCGTGCCCAGCAAACTAGCTTCAACCACATTATCTATTCTGTGGTTTAGGTCACGGATCATCCTCTGCCTTCGCTCAGCGTTGAGCATCCCACTCTTCCATGTAGCTCGACTGTCCTTCTCGAACGCCTCGTGAATCTCATATAGTGTCCTAAGGTTATGACCGCTTCGGTTTATTTTGGGTGCGAATAGAAGCCTGTGCTACTCACTTTGCCATCAAAGAAAATTCGGTGCTTGGCGACTCGTCGAAAGATCCAGCCACGGTCAACAAACGCTCAATCCGATCGGATAGCCATCGACATTCCTCGTCATTGTAACCTTGCGTCTGCCACAAGGCGTCGGGTGTTTCGAGTAACAAGCAGTTAGCATGTTAGAGACGCACCTTCATACTATCGACCCATGCTTTCACCGCTTCCTCAATCTCTACTAGCCCAGACAAGGGAGGTATTATAGTGCGCAATGACTCGGAAGTGGTAGCCCGTAGTCCAGAGCCCGAGGCTCGAAATAAAGACGAGAAGCTGCCATGTTTGCGAGACATCGAGGTGAAATCGGCCAGTCGCCTCGTCAGGCCCGTAGGTTTATGTAACTTAGCTTAGACTATGAGGCAGTGCTAGCAGCGCAGGAGGCAACACGGGCTCGGCGTCTATCAACCTGGAGGAACATCCCGTCATGGGTCGTTTAGTCAACGCAAGGGCAATCGTCGTTGACAACCAAGAACGGCCGATTGATCGGAATGATTGGTCAGCCAATGCGGGTGGTGGCTGATCCCAAATCTAGCCACAAGATCTGAGCGCCGCAAAGCTCGAACTACAGGATCAGTCCGCAGCCTGCTACACGTTGATCTAGCTACGACTCTTATTGAGACTGCAACTATACTATAAGAGCGCCTTCTGATAGGAGAAATAGGATTCTCATCTTACCCATATTAGGAAAGTCAGGTCAAAAACTTTTGTAAGTCTGTTGTGAGTGTTCCGAACAAGAAAGTGTATGTGCTCCAATCATTCGAGAATTATGATTGCAATGTAAACTCCTGGAAACACAAGTTACACCTGTAACACAGGGGCAACTATTCTCATATGCAGCGTCGCTAGCAACCCACAATATCTGGACCGGTATACACCCGTTGGGATGATAAATGTTTAGTACAGTTCAGGGCAAGCCTCTGCTCATCCAATGAGGCCATGAAATCTAAATACACGCCAACGCATACATTCAAATTCTCCAACAGTCTATAAGGCCTAACAACAGCCTACCCAGAGACCTCCAAGAAGCAAAATTGTTCTCGATTTATGAAAGCACGTCTGGTTTCTTCTTATAGCTAATATAGATCCTCTCGCCCTTAGGACGAGCCTATATCTACCGTTCTAGAAAGGCAAGATTGTGCTAATGAGACGACTCACTAGGTAAAGATCATTCCGGTCCGGTATAATTGTATACGGGCTGGGACGCACGCCTTTGGAGTTGACTACTTCGTAATCGTACTGAGGACGAGTACGTGTATAGTAAAACACCACACGCGCTGATTGAAGGATACTAACCTGCGAAAGCAACATGGCGCAGAGAGCTTTGATTTCGTATTGAGCAAACCGACGACCTAAACAAGGGTGTCGGCCTACACCTAAGCAAAGCTCAGCAAGCAACCATCACATCTATGTTTGATATTTACCCCATCCTACAAACGCGTGGTATTGAGATTTATCCTGGCCCTCGGAGAATCGACCAGGGTTGAACCTGAGGCGAGACATGGGTATATGCGTTATAAAACGGACAAATGCAGATAGCACACCTAGTAGGCTCGGGGTAAATATCAGGGTTGTGATGCACCTCTGAAACCAAATGCACCAAGTACGAGCTATGACGGAAGGTTAGGATAAAAGTGTGTTTACCTCGACAATACCTGCTTACCCGATCGTAATTTTTCTTCCTGCAAGATGTACATCGCCCTTCATCACACGGCGAATAAAGCACTGCGAGAGAATCAAACTAATGGCAATGTCAGATTATAGATATGGTGATAGTCCCTTGAACATACCGAATAGTTTCACGTAGGCAATCCTACACTATCCATATTAATATACGCCAACATAGGAGCTACGAGGAACAGCCCACCTCAAGAATTGGCATATCCTCTTCCCAAGCCTCTGCCGGGACATCCGAAAGCCGCTCGGCTACAGATAAATAGCTTCGCGAGTTTGGAGCATATTTGTCCAACAACGACTTGATCTCAGCCTCGACCTTGGCCTTCCATTGCGGCTCTTGGTCGAGGAAGATAAAGATCCATGTACCCATGAGAGCGGTGGTGATGATACCAGCAAACAAGACCCTCAAAACAAACTAGAGCCGAGTGAGCATGGTGCACAATCGTCTAAAGTCTGGAACGTACCCGCATTATATCGGCAGTCGAATCACCCAGATCTATAAGATCCTGGAGAGCGTCTTCTTCACGACGATTTTCTGTCTGCCGGGTTTTGACAATATCGTCAAGCCAAGTGTACCTGAGTTCAAATGTAAACTAAAATTTGATTAGATGGAAATATGTCATTCTAACCCACATTTCAGCGGTCGCCTCTTTCTGACGGTTACGCGCAGACGACGGGAGCCAAGGTAAAAGAACCGTTGCCGGTGTTGTTCCCTTTTCGATATTCCAGTATATCTTTTCCATTCGCTTGCAGTTTTCGATCGAGTCGGCAATCTCTCGGCAAGTAGCAGTGCGAACAGTGAGTTGAAATATTATCGTGCTTATATCCTCAAACGGATCGAATGCCCCGCTTGACCCCCATCGATTCATGTTTCTTTCGATATCGGACATGAGAAGAGGGATTACTACAAGACTCTCAGTATGAATCATAAAGGTAGAGGGCGCAGCCTTACAGGCAGCGATGCGATCTATACGAAGGAGAGGACCAAGGCGATTGTTAAAGGTCAAGAGTTGCGCCTGATCATCTATCGTTGGGAGTTCTTCGTCCGCATCCTTGGCATCTTTTGCCTGTGTCAGATCTAGTTTAGCCAAGAGCCTGGATAAAAAAAAATAGCCACAACTCACGCCACCGAAAAGTAGCAAATAACTACATCGCCAGTTGTGAGCAATGGAACAAGTGATATAGCGCAAGGCGTACCCCTCTGTGAAGCCTAAACCTTGCCGATCATAGAATACTCTACGAGCTTCTTCGCCACGAATCGCGAAAACATTGTGCTATGGGCGCACATGAGAGAACGTGAACAAGTTTAAGCTAGTCTAACTGACCTTTAATATATTAAACCTAAACATGGGCTCACCAGGAACGCGACGAAACCCTTTCATGATAAAGTCTGGCATTCAATTAGTTAGATCATACGAGTGAAGGAGTGGAGGAAGGCTACCATATCGCCTGAGCAGATCACGGGAAACTCAGCGGATTCACATAGTACTTCACATACCATGCTGCACTCACTTGGTAAAAAACGACCACTGTCCAACTATAGGCCAGCCACGAATCTTTGTGATGTGGCTACCGTTTGTGGTTAGAAAGTACCACGCCACAGTGCCACCGAGAACAGCAGCTGCCCCAAGCGCAACCCGATGGTCGGTGATTGCTGCAGTGATCCTTGGATAGCCGTCAAAGTGAAGCCAGAATGATTGATTCATTTCAACTCGAGCTGCAGAGGAACGGGCAGTTCACCAAGTTCGTTGGGGCTGACTGCATCTCTTATTCACTCGGGCGCTTCAGCCATGTCCTGAATAGGACACCAGAATTGCGCCGGGAGATGTTCGTATCAAAGCCAAAAGGCGATCGGGCAGCCAACCCCAGAGATCATGATTCACCGCAGCGGCCATCATGCGATCGATACACTCGGGCAACACCTCGTTGATCTTATATCTCTGCGCCCATCGCACCTCCAAATGAAACCTGACCAGTGAGGACCAGATAAAGTATACGCCGTGTTCTTGGCCCATTTATCTGTCCGCGCTAATCAGGAAAACGGGATCTACCACCGTAGCATGTTCTAGCGAAATTGGTTCGTAACACGGAGCCCGGCGGCCGAATGCACAAAAAGCTACTCGCGCCCGCCTGAGGTTGATCAGATTCAACAGTCAAGCTACTGCGCCTATATTTATCTCGTCTCGGCTTCGGTAGGCCAATTAGACTATGGAACCAGCGTCGCAAGCACGACAAGCGTGGTGGCGAGACGAGGTATCGTTGTTACGAGGCTGCTCCCAAGGTGGCACCAGTCACGAGTGCTACCGAAGCCGTGTTAGGCTGATCCGCCGGGCGGGAGCTGATGCTTACACGCCAAGCTGAGTGACTCGCAGAACACGCCGTATCCTATCGATCGGAGTTCCTGTGCACGTCGGCACGGCGGAATCTAGCAACATGCGCTGGCTACGAAAGATAAGGACGCCTGTTTCTGTTACTATGCGAGCTAGATAAATGACGTTCGCCGCAGTTGGAGGTCAGCCAGAATGCAGGTATTGGTCAAGAAGCCAAGTCATTAAAAAACGTGTACGCAAAACAGGACATCAAAGCCAGATGCATCGTGGATATTAGACGGAGAATTCGATTGTTACCGTTTGGGAAGTTATCCATGGTCGATGCAATTGGATGCCCCACCGAATGGTGGAATTTCCCCACCTGAACCCTGATCAAACACGTGTAAACTCAAATTTGTGCCAAGACATGTAGGCGGCGCGCCAGGTTCCAGTCAATTCGATAGGCAGTGGATTCACATTTGGAGACAACACAGAGCAAGGGCCGCTCGTCGACATGACGTCGTGACATTAATTCCGGCTCCGATGTTGATTGCATGACTAGAAATAGCACGCATGCGACATCCCACAATCCATCAAGTCAGGCGGGAAGAAACAGAGTATATATGCACTTTTCACGGCTACGGAGGTGGGTAACTCCGATCCCTCGGCTGCGTGGAGGCTTCCATATGAAACGATGCAACCGAGGGATGCTTGACGACAAACAACGTCTTTTTGATATTTTCACATGAAGCGTATGGATTGAGCCGGTGACACATTTCCGTGGTGCCCCCTGTAATTTTGTTCAAGGTTCCTGTTACGTTGGATTCTAGCCCTCGATGATACGCATGTTTGCCGTTTATGGTGCGCATTAAACCCATAGATCAAGTGGCGGACGTGAAACAGCCGTATTGGTGTATGCGACGCGTGGAGCATCTATGAGCGAAGCGGGTCTATTCAAAAGTGGAGGTTCCGTAGTACGTGATTGAATCAAATGGACGGGCACTGTATTACACTGCTGCCCGCAACTAGATTGCTTCTGCAAGTTCTGCGCTTTATCCCCCGGTAGGTGAACAAAAAGTGGACGATGTTCAGTCGGCTGGCGACGACGACATCCAAATGGAGCCATTTTGTGTGCGGTCGCAGGGACGGTAACCGGTCACATTAGGTGCCTGAGCGCTTGCGGCTTCGGACGGGCTGCTAGAAGCTTGCATCGCATCGGCCAGTGCTTATCTCCTGGACGACGGGGAGGAAAAGTCAGAAAAATGTATAATGTGTATGAGCTAAACATAGCCGGGTTGCTACCTGGCCACGTGACATTCCCGGATCGTCCAGGGTCCGTGCAGATCAACGGCAAACAGAAGGAAGAAGATCAAGTGCTCAAGTTGTCTGGGCACGCTGGACTCGACCGTCACCCTCCCTCTTTCCCCCTTCTCTCTTTTTTCGTCTTTCGTTCTTCTTTGCCGCTCCGGCTCTTTTTATTCGGTAAGTCACAAGCACTGGCAATGAACACGCTCATGAACGTGCTTTTCATTTCGCAGAACGCTAGCGTTCCCAGCACTCGGCCGGTCCACCAGACAACCTAGCACAACAGCGTAGACCGCTTATTCTTCGTTTTCCACTTTTTTCTTTCGTTCAATCAACATGAAGTTCATCGCAACACTCGTTCTTCTCTCTGCGCTCCGACTCGTCGCCGGCCAGGCCGTCGTGGTCGAGGGTGTCCACATGGTCGACGCCGGGTCGTCCTCTGCGGCACCTGCATCGGCTGCCACCTCTGATTCGGCAATGATGACCTCTTCCCCTGCCCCCGCATCCACCGCTACTTCCGACTCGGCCATGATGACCTCGAGCGCCATGCCAAGCATGACTTCCTCATCCATGATGGCGGCAACAACCGAGGCACCCTCCAACCCGTACGATGCGATGCCCTATTCGAGCATGACGGCGGGCGGGTATTCGAGCATGGGTTGCGGATATGGGTACCAAAAGGACAACCAAGGCAAATGTAGTCAAATGAGCTGGGTACGTCCTGATTGGTTCCGAGTCGCGACCGTCTAACGTGGATTCCAGTATTCTTTTGGTGGATGTTATGAGACCATCATCATCAACAAGAAGAAGACCATTACCCAGACGGCTACTGTTACCTATACCCAGCCTCCGATGACCGTAACTTACACTCAGCCCCCGGTTACGGTCACCCATGCAGTCACCCAGACGTACACTCAGGTCGTCCCGACCACGGTTCATGTCACTCAGACCGAGACCAAGAACGTCACCCAGACTCAGACACAAACACAGACCCAGACCCAGACGATGCATGAGACTCAAACCCTCGTCCACAACGTTACCCAAACGATGACCGAGCTCAAGACGTCGACTGCTACCGAGATCAAGACGGCGACGATGACCGAGTTCAAGACTTCGACAGCCACTGCTACCCAGCACGTTACCCAAACTGCGACGTACACCCAGGTTGTGCCGACCACGGTCATGGTTACTGATGTCAGTAGTCGCGCATATACCTATACTTTTTACTGATTTTTCGCCAGAAACAAACGGTCACCGACGTGCAAAAGCAGACGGTCACTGCTACCGCCACGGCTACCGAGGTCAAGGTTTACACGCAAACTCAACTGGTTCCGACCACCAAAGTTTGGGTGTCTACGGAGATCATTGACAAGGTGCGTTGTTTTATACCCACGCATACACTCGCTCATTTCGGTTCAGACGGCTACTGTCGAGCACACTTTGACTGCTACGCTCACCGCGACCCAATTGAACACTGTCACGGCCACTGCGACCCAGGTTCAAAAGGAGACTGTGACGGACAAGGCCACAATCGTACGTCGAGTCGATTATTTCCTGGAATTTCGCTCACATTTCCGCAGACCCAAATGGCCACCGTTACCCAGGTTTATACGCAAGTCGTCCCAACCACATTTGTCTCTGTTTGGGTCAGCACCGAGATTGTTGACAAGGTGCGTCTTTTCATAATTATATTGGCTTTTTACTGACCCTTTTTACAGACTCAAACCGTCGAGCATACAAAGAGCGCCACCGTCACTTCCACCGCCACGTATCTCCAGACTTCCACCGAGACCAAGACGGCCACTGCTACCGCTACAGTCACAGACAAGGTTACCCAGGTTTATACTCAAGTTGTCCCGACTACCGTCACCTCGGTCTGGGTCAGCACCGAGATCATGGACAAGGTATGCAAATCTCTCCCGTTCGTCGCAGCAGGAGTTTTAATCTTTCATTAGACCAAGACTATTGAACACACGTTGACGTCGGTCATGACCGAAGCGACGACTGTTGTACAGACAAGCGTCCAAACAGCAACTGCTACCCAAACCGTTACCGAGACCGCCCTTGCCAGTTGTTTGAGCACTGTAAGATTTCAATTCCTGTTCATTCGAGTTTATCGCTAACAGCCCCGATAGTGCACAAAGAGCTGGGCTATGCCGCCTGCCATGATGACCGCGACCAGCACTTCCTCTACCGCCATGGCAACTGCTACAAGCGGATGCGGTTCGAGCGGCTGCGGCGCTGCTCCTCCGGCGTGCGGATCGGGTGGATGCGGAGCTGCGCCTCCTTCGTGCGGTTCGGGCGGATGTGGCGCCATGACCTCGTCTTCGACTGCGGCAGCGATGCCAGCCGAGACCGGTGGATGCAGCGGATCTAGCTGCGGCGGGTCTAGCGGATGCGGGAGCGGAGGATGCAAGCGCGCGTACACCAAGCGGGAGCAACGCCGTCGTCTGAGTCAGCGCGATTGATTGATCGTCCGCGAGATTCCTATCCTGTAGCCTGTTCACGACGTCGCTCATGCCAATAGAGATCGTGTAATTGTGTCGTTCTTCATCTTTGTTCGCCTTTTTTTTAATTCGTTTCGGACACATTTTGTTCTTCTTCGTTCGGTTTCGAACCTTTGGCCACCTTTTTGATTTTTTTTCTTGGTGTTGGTATTTTTTTCAATCAACAATCGTTTACTCATGAAACACCACACCTGGCGGGAGTCGATCGAAAACTCGGACTTGGAAGCGGGGCAAACGGCCCTGGCTTGGTTACTTTGTGTATAGAGTGGCCGCGACCATAGCGCATACTAGTCTCTTCCACATCCGGTCTAGGTCGCCCCACTCTTCGGCTTCGTCAGGGTTCGGATCACTCGTACCTCGCAACCGAACCCTCGTGCCTCGGGTCTCCCCAGACCGTCTGTGAGGATTTCTCGGGGTACAGGCTTGACTTAGCGAAATTTCGGACGTGGCTCCCAGGGGAGCGGGACTTAGTGAGATTTCGACCGGCGCTTCACGGATTAGACTTTTTGATTAGCCCAGATTGTAATACGAGTCTACAAAAAGTGAAATCAATCAAAATCAAATGGGTCCTCTTCCTCTCCGTCGCCGTTGTCGACCACGACATCAAGTAAATCTTGGATTTGGGATTCTATTAAGTCATTATGAGTGATATGTGTTGTTCCGGTACAAGCATATAAATAAAATGAAATAAAACGAACACTAGGGCTACTTACCTGCATCTTCACTAGTCTCAGCCTCACGTTCGTGGCCATCATTAGATGGTTGATTCGCATAGGAGGCGGCGTTTCGTGCTCCAAATCTGTCTCTATTGAACTCCTTTATTGGGGAGTTATGCGCTTGATGCGAATACCGTCGGTACGGCCAGTAGCGAATATCGATTGCACTCACCTGCGAGACTCTGGAGTCCCAATGACAGCGCGTCCTTGGCTCGCAGATCTTTATCGAGGTGCCGGGTCGGATCGCATTCGTGGACTTTGCTTTCTGTGAGCGATTTTGTCAGTGCTTCAAGATCGGCTTGGAGGTTCGGCGTTGTGTGATGGTTCGAATTACGAGGGGCAAGCGACGCATTAACCTGGCTAGCAAGCTCTCGTAAGGTAGAGATGCAAGGTGAGATTTCGGCCAGCCATTTCCAAGTTGCATTGGGTCCTCGGGCCTTATATATGACCTGAATCCGGGTCGAAAAAGGCTTAATTTAACAACGAATCAATGTACTTACCTTGATCCAGTAATTCATATGTTCTTGGAGAAGATCTACCTCCTTCCACCCATTCTTTTTGCCCGTCATGTTAACGAGCATGTTAGAGAGTATCAGCGAGATACGAACGGTTTTGATCCTCGGTTTTACATACCGAAGTGGTTTTGGCCACGCATGTGTAAGGTTATGCCGCAACCGAAGCAACTCGCCAGCATATTGGCTTCTTCCTGAACCCCGAAACGAAATGGTCCAGATTTTTAGAATGAGCTCGATCATAGCCATGTTGCCGCATTTTACGGAAGTCACAAAGCAGCGAAATAGCAACGCATCTCGAATGAAGAGGATGCTATTTCGTAGGATATCGTCAGTTCCGGCTTCCTCGGGCGTAGTGAAGCGAGTAATAGCGGTTGATACAGTTGATTTTAGTCGCCCCCAAGCCTCGTCATCTGGTAGCTTAGCTAGCTGCGCACCAAAACACTGGAGCGATTCGTATCCAGATTCGATTCGAACAATATCCAAGAGTCGAGCATAAAGCGAGTGGAATGTGAGGTCTTGAATAGTCCTATATTTGGGGGCCTGCGATATCGGTATGTTCTTCCGCTTTAAGATCTCGTTATGCCTCCAGAGGGAAGCGGGGCCATCTATTGGGCGGGTATTCGGCTTTCCAAAGTGAGTGTGTAGAATCCCAGTAACTGCAGCGATTCGAATATGAAACAGGCTAGCAAATGGTACTAGATAGCTAAGGTTGTCGACCTTGTCTTTGATATGCACAGGAGTTCGCATAAATAGAGTTCGCACATCTCTAACGGACAGGAGGCGAATAATCGTAAGAAGATCGCCAGTAGCAATGCATAGTCGTTTTTTAAACAGTTCCGACTTGTCGATCCGGGTGATTCGTCGAAGTTCCTCGGTAACCGTTGCATTTCCGTTTGCTGAAGCTTGCTCGATATGAAGCGTTGGAAGAGGGTAGGCCTTTGAGAGCCGTGGAGGGAGAAGTGGTCGAATTAGAGGGCGGAGTGTTTCGTTGGCTTGGTTCAAAAGAATCAGTTTAAAATATAGCTATAAATGCTATCCTGCTTACGCTTCTTGAATCGCTTGAACGACTCTCCCACATGCTCAACAAGAATGTTAATTGTTTCATAGACAAATTCGTTTCGCAAGTGTTCCTCGTCCTTGGGGGTAGGCATAACATCCGACATTTCAAGGTCGGGCGCATTCTCGACCGATTCAAGGTATTTATCAAGATCCAAAGCCTCGTCGATTGCCTCTGGGCCGCAACCAGGGGGCGGGTGAAGCTCTACAATTGTAGAAGCCGTACCGCTTTCAAAAGAACCTGGAAGATGGTGTTTAGTAGGCCGATAAATATGTCTTAACGATCGGACCAACTAACCAGCGTTTTTGATGCGTTGCTCTGCGGGTTTTTCATCGAAATTAACATTGTCCCATACAAACATAGATTCGCATTTTGCGGCCACATTTCGAAATCGCTCAGTGCAGGAGCGGTTAAGACTCGAGAGAGAGTCTACAAGTGTGCTATAGGATACTCCCAATCCTAGTCGATTCAAGACATTAATGGTTGCAGCATGAACTCCAGAGCTATAGAGGTATGCCGTAAACCCTTTTGCAAATAGATTTGCCTTCTGCGACCGCTTGAGCCACAGTATCGAGCCCACAACAGACAACGTCTACGAGTGAATCGACAAAGTCAAAAAGTGCAAATACGAAGCTATCTTTAAGATCCCTACAATTGGTATCTCGTCCTGCTTTGATTCAGACGAGTGTTCGCCGTCTTTGACAAACGACTCTAAAAGCGACACGAAATATGGCATGTGGTCGCACAGATGCTTGTAGACAGTATTTGGCGACCATTCCTTTAGTGAGTCTACTGTGAAAGAGTTTGCTGGTGCAGATATATAGATATTTCAGCGCCTCAAGTATTTAAACCAAGTCCGACTGGGCTCACCAGATGTGCTCAGATGATGATGCTTTTCCATTTCTTTTCCCTCCCGCAATATCTCCTGGCATGCGATTTCTTTTGCCCAAGCTCGTACTGCCTGCGCATCTTCAGCCTCACTTAATGTAAGTTGAAGATTGGGATCTTCTTTGGCTCTCTGTTCTCCATAGTTGTATGCACAGATTATTCGGACCATTTGAGCAACAGTAAGTCCATTTTCTTCAAGAGAATGCCTAGCAGCATCGATTCGCTGGTATATTGGATCAGGAGAGCCAAGAAAAGATCTGCGAAGACGCTTCCTGGGCCGAGAGGAGAGAAGACGTTGTGGATTAAGGTTGGGAAGCCTTGCTGCCTCTTCAAGGCCACCTTGAGCCACTCGTTTGCGTGCATGCCGGAGGCGTGCGGCATCACTTTTAGGTCCTTTTGAGTTAGGAAATGGACTATCCTCTAGCTCAGATTGATCAGATTCTGGCAAAGGTGAATTGTGGCGAGACATAGTTTGTTAACGACGGGGGGAGGAGGAGAAAAAAGTGATGTATGTATGACAAATTTACTAGAAAAGGCTAGGTTGGTAGCAATTTGCTATTCATGACAGCCACATACGACCACCATGCCAACTCCATCGAGCTCATGCACTCAAAATACGCCAACTTCAGAGCAAGTCGATTCGGATGGTGAGTGCATACAGTCACTGGAACACATTTAGACCCTTTCTAACTATTACGTCATTTCCAGATCTGGCCACGCATCGTCACCTCGTGTCCAAAATCCTTGAAAAAACTGGATTTGAGGCCCGGGACTTCCAAATAAAGGCTGTAAAAGCAGTTTTAGACGGACGCGATGTTATTGTACATGCTGGAACTGGTAGTGGCAAGACATTAATATTTGCAGCACCACATTTTGTCCTTGAGAAAAGGACTTCAATTGTCATATCACCCCTTATACTCTTACAGCATGATCAGGTGAGTCTGTATTTGTGTGTTATTTAAAGCAAAGTATGAGCTAAGCATTCTAATAGCAAGAGCGAATGCGAAAAATGGGCCTGAATGCAATAGCTCTCAATAAGGAGGTTCATGTCGAGGCTGAGACCTGGGAGGTCAGTGACCGATTTGGCAGATGATTGTCGACTTCCGCTGATTGACTTGATCGATGATCGACGCCTCCACAGGAACTCGCGGAAGGCAAATACGAAATCGTTTTGCTTAGCCCCGAAATGGCATTACACAGCGAGGACGTGAGCAAGGTATTCAAGAGTGACGCTTTCCGAAATGCGTTGATGGCCATTCATGTTGACGAGGCCCATATGATTTCGCTCTGGGGAGGGGACTTCCGGAAGGACTACCAAGGGATCGGTCGGATTCGTGCATGCTTACCTAAAGGCATTCCTGCCTCTCTGGTCAGCGCGACGCTGCGACCAAATGTCAAACAAGATGCAATGTCGACGCTTGGATTCCCTTCGGATCCCGCTAAATACGCCGATGTTAGCATCGGAAACGAGCGCCTCAACGTGTATATTGGTGCGCGCCCAATGCGGTACCCGTTGTCGTCTTTCAAAGATGTTTTATCCCATTTCAATCCTAACGAGACCGACCCCAAGAATATTCCCCAGACGATTATATACATCGACGATGTCAACGATGTCACCCTCGCTGTGATTGCCTTATACGATTGGCTACATCCGTCGCTCCAGGGTCAGGAGTTGGTCATGCCTGTACATGCGTGGATGACCCCGAAATATAGGAGCGAAGCGATGGCCAAATTCGCTTCAGGAGAGGTTAGGGTGATAATTGCAACTGAGGCAGCTGGAATGGCGAGTTCAAAGCCCTCCATTTTATGCACCTCAACCTTATACTTCTCTGAGCACTTAGGGATGTGATATATCGAAGATTAAAAGGGTAATTCAATTTGGTATTTGTAGCTCAATAGGTATGTAGCACAATCGATTGATATTGTGTTTCTAGCAATGAGTTACTTATTGACGATGGGTAGACGCGTTTATGCAGAGAATCGGTCGTGTTTGCCGTGGGTCCGATGGTAAGGGTGAAGGTTGGCTCATTTACGAGAAGTGGGTGCCCAACTGTGTCTCGGAAGGGGCGCCAAACGACAAGGGGAAATCTGCAGCTAATAATAAGAAAAAAGCGGGCAGTAAAGCTGAACCGGTCGACGATACGGACAAGACCAAATATGGGGCCAAGTTTGAACGCAAATGCGACAGACTGCTCCAGAAATTCGTGACGGAGCCCAAATGTCGGCGGGAATACTTAAACCGTGTGTACGCCAACCCAAAGAGCGGTAAACACTCGATTATTGCTATGGCCTTTATTTTATTAGTACTCACTCTCAATTCGATAGGAGTCGTAGTGCCGCCTCAGGACTGCTGCGACTTATGCGATCCGGATTCTGCCGCCCGAGTCCCGTCGCACAAGTTCCCTATACAGCAAGGACCGCCGAAAGCCGCTCGCGTTTCTGGAGAATCAAACCCGAATATGCTCTCATGCCTTCGCACATGGCGAGCAAATGCGTTCCCCTCCGCATTTGGGCTCTCCCGTATGTTTGGTTCGTCTGCGTTGATTAGCGACATCGAGCTCGAGCGCATTTCGCGTTGCGCTCCCGTTCCCTCCATCGACCGTCTCCGGTCATATCTTGTCAAATGGCCTTATGTCGACTCACAGCTTGAATCCATGTGGGAAGCACTCAAAGCTGGAGGATTTGCCCTTCCAGTTGAGTCGCCAGCGCCTATCGCCTCTGGGTCTTCGCTTGTATGCGATTCACAACCTACACCCGGACCCTCCACTCTACCAACAGCTGCAAGCGCATCAAAGCCCCGGCGCTCTACAAGGACGAAATCAAAAACCACTCGATCGAAAGCAGTCAAGCTCCCCACATCGACGCAAACGCCAGCCATTGACACATGGTGGAGAGGATACTCGGGAGAACAAAACTATGAGGTCCGTCAGAGTAACATGGACGATATTCGTCGGATCTTAGCTCGAAAACCGAAAGAGGAAGCCGACAAACAGCCACCTCAACACACTCGACCCTCTAAACGTCCACGATTAGATAGCGTATCGACCTCTTGTCCTGCCCCTTTACAGCCAGCCCCAATGTATCATTCTACGGCTGTGTTCCCCCCGACGCCCCGTATTTCTGACTCAATGTTCAGCGCACCTGCACGACCGGTCGGACGATTGATTGTACCGTCTCAACGTCCCCTACCACCCGTTGTTCCACCACGCCAGCCATCCACAGCTGCCAGGTCCGATCTCCTAGTCCCCAGAAACGCCCCTGTCCGACTAGTTCATCCTCTCCCCATTCGCGTCCCGATCTTTACGTTTTTGGGCATCTCTCAAAATCGTGAATGTGCCTCCTCGAGACCAGCGCCATATTGATCCTCTCACACCCAGCCCCGTTTGTTGCAGCGCTTCTACGATCACTGTTAAATGCTGAACCGAGGATTCTACTCAGGTATCCTACTATCGAATATTGTTTCTCATTTCCTAAACTATTTTTTATTGTTTTTGGTACACTGTGTGGTGGATAAGTTATTTGTTATTTATTTAAAATTTATGCGTTATGTGCTCGGCTGCTCGTCTCGTCCTCCCCGTGGTTGGCGCCTAAACCCCCATGGTTGGCGCTTCGAGCCCCAGCGCAAAACTTCTAAGTCGAGGCTGTACTCGGAGTTTTCAACACAGACGGTTTGGGGAGTAGCGAGGGAGGGGGGATTTGATATTGGGGTGTGTGGGGTATATCAAATCCCACCGACCCGACCGAGCGGATCCTCAAACCGTCTGTGAAAGAGACTAAGCGCATACCAGGTAAAGCGAGATATTCCATAAGCGACCCTAAATAAGGGCTTAGGGACGTTGAGTCAGTATCCTGATATAGCTACAATGTATGAAATAGTTGCATACAAGTCCAAACCTAGGGGAACGTGCCGCTTATTAGCATCCATGGTATCAGACGCTGACGCAGCCTCCTTGGCCGATTGACGCCCGCTAAAACTGTGATCCGGCATATGAGTAGGGCCACATTTTGCCCTCAGCCTTCACATCAACCACCCCATCATGTCATACGCCCAAGGTTACTCGAGTCATGCTGACCCGTACGCAAGAGTGGTCAATCACTTTAGCAGAACGTATGTGTAGTTTTCATGCAAGGAAAGGGTTCGGATAAACCTTTCATCTGGTGTTTGTGAAGTCATCCAGATCGCCCAACCTCTCCAGCCCCAGGAGTCTCATCTGCGGGTGTGGCCTATGGCTCGGCGCGCTATTATATGAATGCCACCGCTCATAACCGCCAACGAGACTCTCAGCCGGCCCGCACATCTTCTGCCAAAACTTGGAATGTGGCTCATCTGATTAAAGCGCAGCCAGAAGAATGGCAAAGGTTCATTCACCCAAATGGCTCAACCTACTGGATGTACCGCTGGGCTCACGGAACGCGAGTGATCTCAGATATTGACCCCCTGATACTTATAAGTAACCATTCAATTGTTACTGAGCTACGGGCCGCATCGCGAGACCTCGAGTTGGATGATTCATACTGTACATACTTGGACATATGTATTGGGGAGCATGGCTGTAAATTCATCGAGCACGAGCATCGTGTTGGAATTTCAGCCCAGCAAAACTTAAGCGAATTTCAACGCCAACTTTGGGTCTCAAACGTCTTCAGTTGGTTGATCGTAGGTTCTGTGTATCACCTATTTGATTACTGATACAAATAGAGCGTTTCAGGACTCCGTCTCGAAGTTCGTTATTGGGCATACTTAGAGTCACATCCAAATCATAGAAACCTTACTGAGTCTGTTCTCGACGAAGTTTCCGCAGCACTAACTTGGTGCTACGCAGGTAACGTGTCTACCAGATGTGCAGTATGATGTGGCTCACATAAAATCAGACCGGGTACTCTACGAAGCTTCAAGCTCCCCCTACGAGAAGGAGACTTCACGGGAAATGCTCGACCTCATTCAGACTCTATCGGGCAAGTAGTTATTCACCAACACTTTAAGTTTTGAGCTCATCAGCTTGTTGTATATCAAGACATGACGGATACAGATAAGTTTGCGTCCCCGGCGGCAGTTCTTCGAACGTGGTACTGTGCGGCCGTAATGCGTACTATAGGTCTGTTGTATCTATGCCTATAAAGCGAAGTCTATTCTGACCTAGATGGGGCAAAGTGGACAATCGCCGACATTCATGCTACGGTAGTCGAAGAGCCGCTGAAGCACGCCGGAGGACTCGGCTGGAGGACCTTGTGGTTGTTCTCGAATATAGGTCCACTATTGAGCGGATTTTATGGCATGTTGCTGGAGTTTTGGCTTTCGGTTCGCCATTCGGGTATCTTAAGCGGATCAGCAACGTGGTTGGTGTGCCATTTACCTCGTCACTAATAGAACATGACTAAAGCCTATGTGCTTAGGATCGAACGACAATAAATGACGGAATCAATACAATACGTTGGAGGGCTTTCTTGAAGGAATTATGCACAGAATGGACTAACAGCAATCTGATTGTAAGGGATGTTCTTGAGAGTTACCTTACGATTGACATATGCTCTCCAAGGCCACTGTATTAGTTGCGTGAGTACAAGGAAGCGGTACATTAGCTAGTTTATATCAATAACCGGGTCGTGTTATAGCGCCGCAGTTGCGCTACTCGCGATACCAGACATTCACGAGTTAACGCAACTAGCGGGTTTCTTATCTACGCTTTGCGCTCTAGCTTCGGTCCTTGTAGGTACGCTTCTAATTGGAAACCACCAATCTCGCGTCGAATCTTCAAGCAATGCGGCTGTAAGTTTGCCTTGTTGTTTGTCCTTGAACCAAATATACATTACATATCCTGTGACAGAACATTTATTTCAAAAAGTCTAAATTGCACGGGCTGGGATCGATGCGTCCACTTGCAGTGATACTCAGTTTACCGGTTTCTCTCATGCTTTGGGGAATGTTGTGGTTTATCTTTGCAATTGGAAGCAACGCCTATACCTCTGGTCTGTCCGCATCATCCGAGAAGTATTCGCTTGCAACTCGCATCTCTGTCTTATCTCTGGTTGTTGTGTTCTTGGTGGTCGGTTTGCTAGTCATCCTATTTTTCTACAAGATCTGGGTATTTCCGACAACTGAATCAGTTACCGGACAGCCCGCAAAAATGTCCGATCTTGTACCAGCTCAAACAACTTCTATTCATGTGCATGCACCTAATTCTACAGAGAACATCACCTCAGCCAATGCTGCAAATATGTCACCGTTTGCCGTTGCAGATGTGGAATTATCAGGGCCCCAGTCTGGTTTCACAGCCCGTCGTCCTACTGTAGAAATCAATCACGATGCTATCGTAATTCCGCTCGCACAAGGACCAGATACTCACGATGTAGACTCAGTAACTAGCCCTCTTATAGTACACGTGGAACCTCCTAGGCGTAGCCGGAGTCGTGATTCTACAATATACATCCCTACACCTAGAAGGAGTGACAGCGTTGCCTCAACTCCGAATCCAAATAATAACACTGACGAAGCGCCACTAGGGTATAGAATATACCCAAATAATCCATCGCGAGGATTTTTCGTTGATATCGATATCGGTCAATTGATACCAAGTACACCAAATACTGCGCCAGAGTTCCATATTCTTAATCACGGGTCTAGAGTCACTTTCTTAGCTTCGACTGGACAAACTGCACTCCTCCTTACAACTCAAAACAAAGCAATCTGGGACTTTCTACTGGACGACGATTCACGTTATAACTCACTGCTGGAGGATATTCAGTCAAAGTGTGAGCAATATGGCGAAATCGATCGTGCCTCCACAAACGTACCTCGCAGCTCGTCATCCCAGACAAGACCTGAGGCAGTTGGCCAAGCTTATATCAAATTTTCCTTGCCCGCGGCCGCTAGCCGTGCTCTCCGTGGGTTTTTGGATCAACCACTTGAGCATTGTCCAGTATGGGCGCGTTTATTGACTGAGGCGGAAGAAGCAGCATGGAGGTCCTCTGAGCGAGGGACCCCGCCGTCATTATTGACCGTGGCGGAAGAACAAACCGAGTATGTTGATGCCGTCTCAGCTGATAGTGTGGAAGCCGTAAACATGGCCCTCACAGCATCCATGGCTGGCGAGCCGGGTGCTTAGGAGCTACATCAGAGGGGAAGCATTTACTACCTTTTGTAATGTGATAAGGATCATTAGTTGTGTCTAACGCTTTAACGTCACATATTTCATTCTTGCTGCATATAATCTTGCTCCCTCAAGCCGGTCTCTGAACTTTAATCTCAGTAGAAGCGGCTCGCTTTAGGCCACAAACCTTGCTAATGCTCCTTTAACCCGCGGCCTGTCACATATTGCGCATATAAGCTTGAGAAGAATTTGGTAGTAGTAGTCCCGATGTAGCGTTATGGCTGTTTTCACAAGTCTCCCCAGTTACAAAAAGTATATGCCGAGGTTACAAAACAATGTTTCGACAAGTGTTCAACAAAAAGAGTAGCTATCAAAAACTTAGATATGAATTCTGAAATGTAGAATTACTGTAAGCTGTTCTATGTACATATGGTTTTGATAGGTAAAATTTCAGCTGTAGGCTTCGCCCGGGGTGGGGGGTATACCAGCTAAGAACGTATCATCGAAGACAAATCCAAGAATCATGTAAGTGCAAGAGGTATAAAAATACCTTGAGAGTATTTCTGGAGCTCCTGACGTTGATAGTAACCCTATAGAGCTAACAGGGATGCCAACATAAGCCTATCTAGGTAAGTTCTAAGAGAACTAGAGGTACATCTTGTGTGTTTTAGAAAAGCTATAAACTTCAAAATTTCCAGAAATACTCTCAAGGTATTTATACTACCTTTAGCACTTACACGGTTCTTGGATTTGTCTTCGGTGGTACGTTCTCAGGTGGTATACCCCCCCCCAGTGAAGCCTACAGCTGAAAGTTGATCTATCATAACCATATGTACATATAACAGCTCACAGTAATTCTACAATTCAGAATCCATATCCAAATTTTTGATAAGTATCGCTGTTCACGAAATCTCGAGTTAATACGTTCTCGACATCTCGGTGTCTAATTTTCGATCGGCACGAACAATTGCCAATCGCTGTAATTGTAATTCATCGTTTTCTTTTGTGGTCAAGTGCATACATCTCTATGGCACCATAAGGTGCTGTTTTTGACAGTGGAGCGATATCATGGTCACCTATGCTGAAAGGGGCCCAAATGCGATGCTCACGTTCGAGGTCGGTGCCGGCGCTCCGGATCCACTGCCACAACGCAGCACACCGTCTATTCCGTTTTTGACGGTTGACAGAGGGGCTAAATAACATCTATGACCTCCGTACCATCGACGAATCGACCCCTTCAAACGCCTTTCACAAGCTAGCCCAGACCATGCCAAGACGACACGCCCCCCCTGCTGATCCAACTACGGACCGGCCACGTCCCGTTGAACGCCTACCTTACAGCGGTTCGGCCATGCAGAATCGGCCAATTGCCCAGCCTGTAACCAGCGAGCTGAAACTGTAGAGCACTACCTGATGCAATACCCGGCATACGAGCAAGAGCGTCATAGGAGGAACATTGCTTTCCCTGCGTCTGCCAACTCAATGTCCATGCTGCTGTCTTCAAAGGAGGCCGTCCGCCATCTCATCACTTTCATCCGGGAGACGGGCCGGTTCCTCCTACTTTCTCCGGCGCCTATTGCCGTGGAACTAGGTGAAGTGCTCAATCAGACACGAAGCAACAACAGATAACGCACTACAAGCAGATTAAACTACCAAAACCGCTCAATAGAGCGCCGATCAACCATGCAGTACCTATCAATAGACGGATGAAGGGTGTACATCGCATGAAAGGAGCCGACTCGCGAGCTTAAACAGGTCGGGGATCTGGACGTCAGGGGGGCGTAGGCTCGTCTTGCGGGCAGCGAGGGGTCGGTGGGCCTTATGGTAGACGCGAGGCGTAGCAGAATCCGGGGGCTCTTCCTTCTTTCCTTTGCATCTTTGTATGGTCTATATAAGCCACGGGCCCGACAGACGTATAAACTAGATTTAAAAAATATCTATGACCTCAAAATGGGCCCACCTATGTTTTTCCAAAAACCCGGACATTGGGGGCTCGCTGAGATATGGTATGCGGTTATGTCATCATAATTCCGTCGTTCTTGGTAGTTTACGCACCCAGGAGCTCCTGTGTTGCGGAACAGTTTTCGATACACTGTTTTGTACCCTTGGCGTTTCTTTGTAACCGGTGAGACTTAAAACAAGCTAGTCTGCGGTAGATTAAGCGTGTGAAGCCCGACCGATTTAAGCGCCGTGGCTACCGGCGCACGAGACGCTTCAGGGTCCTAAATGATGCACTTGTTTGTCTGCGCCACAAAAATTTCCCTGTCTTTCGACTCTGATAGATGTCTGCAGTCCACTCTAATTAACTTATTACAACATGGATATTGGCCACCCTCTAGCCTCGCACGTCAAGTCGATCTCTTTCTCGTTTCTGAATTCACAAGACATCCGCCGCATCTCGGTCAAGCAAATTGTCAATCCGGTTCTGCTCGATGATCTGAACCGACCGAATATCGGAGGGTTGTATGATCCAGCACTGGGTCCGAGTGAAAGGGGAGATGTGTGAGTCTGTAATACAAATGGCCTTTCGAATGCTAACGCTGCTGCCAGCTGTGGAACATGCCGCCTCGACTCGTACTCGTGTCCTGGCCATTTTGGTCATATCGAGCTCCCTTCTCCTGTATATCACCCCCTGTTTATGACAAACATGCTCAACCTACTTCGAAGTGTTTGCATGTGGTGTCATAACTTCAAGATGGCTCAGGGCGAGGTAAGTTGCTTGTTCTATTTCCGAATCGGCTTTCTTACATTCCAAACTAGAAAGCAAAATTTGAAGCCAAGCTCACGCTGCTCGACCGCGGTCTACTCACAGCTTCCGTTGATGTCGACGAACTCATGATGCGTCCGGGGGTCAAGTCCGATCCAGATGGGTCAGAGGGCGAGACGATTGACGAATTCAAAGAGCGAGTGAAAATGTTTGTGCAATTCCATCTCGAAAACGCACCTTCTGCGACAACGGACAACTACAAGGATGGTCCAGTGTATCAGGCGAGAAAGGATGTGATACAGAGCTTCTTGAAGGCTGCTGTAGCGTGCAAAAAGTGTAACAACTGTGATGGGTGAGTCTCTACTTGTCTTTTGTTATGATTTTTGTATTGACTAGAGCCCAGCTATGGGTATACATTCCGGAAAGACGGTCATACTCGAATCGTCGAATACGACCTCTCTCGAAAGCACAAAATACTCATGGAGACTCTCGGCAAAGTCAGACCAAACGTTCTCCTTTTACAACGTCGCATATCCAAATCCTCTGGTCCGAATCCTTACACGACCGACTATCAAGATCGAGACGAAGATGGAGATGTCGAGATGGACGACCCCGAACCTGAACCCGCCGGCGAATCAACAATGGAGGAAGACAGGCCGAGACCAACCCCAGACGGCGAACGCGAACTTCCACGCGCTGTTTCGGGTGCAGTCAAGACCGTTCGAGGACGAAACGAGCGAGTCGTACCTCCTGACGAAGCTCGCGCACATCTCCGGCGTTTGTTCTCGAACGAACCTTCGCTTACGACACTCATCTTTGGTCGACATGGTCCGTTTGCTCGGTCTCAGCCTTCGAAACGAAAGGCGGATGCGGACATGTTCTTCTTGGATGTTCTTCCCGTACCCCCAACGAGGTTTAGGCCACCTGCAAAGTTGGGAGATAGCGTGTTTGAGCATCCTCAGAACGAGTTGTTGACCAAGGTGCTGGTGACCGCGTATCGACTGAGAGATTTGGAGGCGGCGTTGAGGGAGGCGAGTGCGAAACCTGTGGAAGGTCTCGAGGTAGGTCCTTTTGGTCTCACATACAACGATACTTACAGTGGCGCAGGATGAAGAACTTGAAGCCGCTAGTGCGGGAACTCGTCAAAAGATCTTTGGTCAACTCCTCGAGGCGCTCATCCAACTTCAGATTGACGTGAACTCGTTCATGGACAGTTCAAAAAACCCGGCACCGGTTCGACAAGGCAAACTCCCAACTGCGGGCGTGAAGCAAGGGCTCGAAAAGAAGGAAGGATTGTTCAGGAAACATATGATGGTGAGTTCGCTTTACTGTTTCATAGTTATTGTCTATTGAACTGGTACATCGTCGTTTGCAGGGCAAACGTGTAAACTACGCCGCTCGCTCGGTCATCTCGCCTGACGTGAATATCGAAACAAACGAGATTGGTATACCACCTGTCTTTGCTCGGAAACTTACATTCCCGGAACCCGTGACGGTACACAACGTGAAAGACCTAAGACAGGCTGTGACCAACGGAACGGCGGTATATCCTGGAGCGAGCATTGTTCAAAACGAAGACGGCAGCCTTATCTATCTTGTAAGCTCATTCCTTCGTTGGTCGATCTTCTCATTAACGATAAGCTTGTTTAGGATAAAATGGAACCTGATGCTCGTGCTGCTCTTGCCGCTCGTCTACTGACACCTCAAGAAGGCCCAGCCCCCACCACACTTACCCACCGAGATGCGCGGGGAAAGACTGTTTACCGGCATCTTCGAGATGGAGATATCTTGATTTTGAATCGTCAGCCAACACTGCACAAACCGAGTATGATGGCGCACAAGGCGAGGGTGTTAAAGGGCGAGAAGACGATTCGGATGCACTATGCAAACTGGTGAGTGAAGTGTGCCCATAGGCTGGGTTCAGGAGCTAACCATAAACTTTAATCCCCAGTAATTCGTACAACGGTTGGTGCAATCCAGTGTTGGTATACCAGCAACCATTGACTAGGAGTTTGTAGCTGATTTCGACGGAGACGAGATGAATATCCATTTTGCTCGTATGCCTGTCCAATATGTTGTTCTGTTTTTGAGACTAAACTTGTCTTGCAGAAAATCACGTTGCCCGCTCCGAAGCCATGTATATCGCCAATACCGACAACCAATATCTTGCAGCGACATCTGGAGACCCCCTGCGCGGTTTAATCCAAGACCATGTAGTAGCTGGTGTATGGATGACCAACAAGTCAACTATGTTCAGCCGTGAAGAGTACTACCAACTACTATATGGAGCACTCCGACCAGAGAACGACTACTCGGGTCAGGGAAGGGTGAAAACCCTCCCACCTGCGATTTGGAAACCAAGGCCATTATGGACCGGAAAGCAGATTGTAAGCATACAGGCAGAATTACGAAAGCCTACAGCACTCTAACATGTTTCCCTGAAGATCTCAACACTTCTTCTGAACATCACGCCCCCGAACGCCGGCGGCCTTACTCTTACATCCAAGGGCAAAGTTGGAAACGAGCACTGGGGACCACACTCAAGCGAAGAGACCGTTATCTTCTTTGACGGTGAACTGCTCTGTGGTGTTCTTGACAAGTCTCAATTCGGCGCATCGTCTTATGGTCTCGTTCACTCAGTCTACGAACTCTACGGTCCTGAAACTGCAGGCCGACTTTTAAGTATTTTGAGCCGACTGTTTACCAAATTCCTCCAACATCGCGCCTTCACTTGCCGTATGGATGATCTTGCACTCACACCTGAAGGCGACGCTCGCCGCACCAAAATTCTAAAGGATGCTCAATCTTTTGGACACGAGGCTGCAATCGAGAACTTTCCCTCACTCGATGGTGCTTCTCCCGAAGAATGCACCCGGCGACTTCCTATTCTGCTCGAAGAGGTGTTGCGAGACGACGCCAAGATGGCAAACCTCGATCTAACGGTGAAGAAAAAGATGACGGGGGTAACCGAGTCCGTCACTAAAGCCTGTATGCCTCATGGTCTATTACGCAAGTTCCCCGACAACCACATGCAAACGATGACCATGTCCGGGGCCAAGGGATCTGCAGTCAATGCCCGTCAAATTTCCTGTGGACTTGGACAGCAAGAACTCGAAGGTCGCCGTGTGCCAACGATGGTGAGCGGCAAAACACTTCCGTCGTTTAAGGCGTTCGAGACCGCTGCTATCGCTGGAGGATATATCGCGAGTCGATTCTTGACTGGTATTAGACCTCAAGAGTTCTACTTTCATTGTATGGCCGGTCGTGAAGGTCTCATCGATACAGCCGTCAAGACGAGTCGATCTGGTTACCTCCAGCGTTGTTTGATCAAGCATCTCGAAGGCTTAAAGGTTCACTACGACGGAACGGTCCGAGGATCAGATGCCGCGGTTATGCAGTTTGCCTATGGTGGCGATGGGCTGGACGTTACTCGACAAAAACATTTGCTCGCGTTCGGTAGCGAGAAACAAAAGGTTCAAAACGCACTCTTCGAGTTTGCTCTGCGAAACGATCGGGCGTTGCGAGCCAGGCTGGACGTCAGGAGTGTGCAAGGGCGAATGGAGGAACATGCCGCAGCAGAACATATGAAGAAGGCTCTCAAGAAACCACACAAATACCCACCCACCATGTCTGTATATCGCCCCAGCACCCACATCGGTTCGACGAGCGAGACATATGCCGCTGCGCTCGACAAATACGTCAAGGACAACCCGCACAAGCTCATTCAACCAAAGAAAAAGGATGCAGATCAAGTCGCTCAAAAGTGGCAGAGTCGACAGACGCTGGTCCCTGGGGCGGTGTTCAAGATGTTGATGAACGTGAGGTATCTGAGGAGTCTGGCGGAGCCTGGAGAGGCTGTCGGGTTATTGGCTAGCCAAGGGTGCGTGAACGGAATCGAGTTTGGGTCTGGGCCTCGGTTTGGGTTTCGTATGTTGGCAAGGTGGATGCTGACTATATCTATAGTGTGGGCGAACCGTCGACTCAGATGACACTCAATACTTTCCATTTTGCTGGTGAGTATATGCGCCTCAATTTCATCTTCCTTGTCTCATTTGTAATTGCAACAGGTCACGGTGCGGCAAACGTTACACTTGGTATTCCCCGTCTACGAGAAATCGTTATGACTGCTTCGACAAAGCCCAAGACGCCGACAATGACACTTCCACTCGTTACCGCTTCTCCCAATCCACCAACTCCGGAGCAGATAGCAATGTTCACCAAACAAGCCTCTCGGTTGACGCTTGCGGCCGTAACATCAGACATCACAGTACGCGAATCGCTCAGTGGCGCACAACGCACCTATGCCGTCCAAGTCAAGTTCTATCCTGCCGACGAATGCGCGTCAGCATATGGCGTATCTCGTGGAACCGTGGCCAGGACCTTTGGAGCTCGGTTCGGAGCCGTCTTGAGGAAAGAGGTTGTATCAGCGATCAAAAAGGCCGTAGGAGAAATGAAAGATCAGGTCGGTGGAGTCGGCAAGGGACGGGCTGTTCGAGATGCGCTCGATGGGGTCGGAGGCGGCGCTGATGACGACGACGCACCCGAAGCCGAGGCTGCTCCAGCTAGGGACGATGCTTCAGAGGTTGGAGATGGTGACGCAGACGCTGTGAAGCGCAAGACCCAAACGGAAGAAGCCGCGACCTATTCGGATGACGATGAGGAGAGCGATGACGGAAGTGAGAATGAACTGGGCGTCGATGAGATCGAGGCCGCGATCGACGCGGACGATGACGATTTGGTTCTGGACGGGGCCAAGGGATCGGGCAAGACCAAGAAAGGCAAATCCAAGGTCAAGGGAGAGGACGAGTGGGACGTGCCTGCTGGGTTGTCTCAAGACTTTGCCGATTGGACCAAGTTTGGTAGCGACCTCGAGTTTTCAAAGGACAAGTGTACTTTCAACCTCGAAGTGAGTATTCGTGTTATCAGAAACGGAACCTTCGATTGACGTTTTGCTTAGTTCCCCTCTTCAACACCCAAATTGCTTCTTGTTGGCATCCTCGAGCAATGCATGCACAAGACGGTCATCCACGAAATCCCGCGCATCACATCCGTGCACGAGGTCAAAGAACCCGATCCAAAACGACCTGGGGAGTTCCGTACCAAGCATCTCGAGACCACGGGAACGAATTTCCCTGGGATCTGGGCTGCAGCTTCAGACGTGGTTGACCTGGACGGGATTATGAGCAACGACATTTATGCGATTCTGTGCGCGTATGGTGTTGAAATGGCCCGAACGGCGATCTTGCGCGAAATCGAGGGAGTGTTCTCTGTGTACAAAATCGCGGTTGACTTTAGGCATTTGACGCTGATTGCCGACTATATGGTACGCGCTTTGTGTCCTCTGGTGTGAACATTGTTTGCTCACTATATACTAGACGTTCGATGGAGGGTACAAGCCATTCAACCGGCGAGGTATCTCGACCCATAGCTCTCCGCTACTCAAGGCTTCATTCGAAACCACCGCCGCATTCTTGTCGGACGCCACGCTGCACGGAGACTTTGACGATCTCACAAGTCCATCTGGGAACATTGTGCTTGGGCGACCGACGCAATGCGGAACTGGGATATTCAGTGTCGGAGTGCAGACGGCATAAAATGGCGTGTCGAGATCTTGTAATTAAAATGTATAGTAAGATTTCGTGTAGAGTTGTCCAAGTT
The DNA here is from genome assembly GCA_016906575.1 of Ceratobasidium sp. AG-Ba. Classification (NCBI taxonomy): domain Eukaryota; kingdom Fungi; phylum Basidiomycota; class Agaricomycetes; order Cantharellales; family Ceratobasidiaceae; genus Ceratobasidium; species Ceratobasidium sp. AG-Ba. The sequence goes on along the minus strand of CP059633.1, from coordinate 680,550 downwards.
TACTTCTCTTTGCTTTGAATTAAACTAGTTTTATACTCATCGTTTTATGGGGATGCTCCGGGTCGGAAAGACATCTATAATTACGCTTAAAGATATAACCCGGCCGCTTGGGCCGCCGGCAAACAATCGAGCACCCCGATCAGGAGATTCAAGATTCACTTTGTCCTGATGAGATAGACTGTTTGATGGGGCCTTGGACGACAATCACACTCGAGGGTTCGCTCTCACTCAGAGATATGACAGTTTACAAAATATGATATGAATTCATGCTACAAGTGGTATGTGTACAGAACCCAATGATTTGGTGGCGGCGAGCTATTGAGGCACGTCAGCGAGAGGGTAGTTGACAAGAGCAACTGGCTCACAAGTAGTTTACTTCTTCTCGCAGTCGCAAGAGGGGTAAGAGCAAGTGGCAGCGGCGGTCTTGACGCCCTGGCATTCAACGCTGGAAGGCTGTAGCAAAGTCGTATGAGCGGACATTTGAATCGGGTAGACAGGTAAAGCTTACCTTGGCAGACATTGTGGAGAGTAAGATGGATGTGTAGGAGTGGATGGGAGTCTAAGTGGTGATGCTGAAGCTGGGCCAGCCCACCATGGGTTATATACCCCGCTGGCTCGTAACTGCCTTGCTGCCATTGGCAGGCAAGAGTGCGGAGAAATCTCCCGGACGCCGCCTCGATGCGGCGCTTGACGTCCCTCGATGAGCATTACGAGCGCTCCCATTGGCTGGTGATGGCATGTGAAATTCAATCTGGAATGACCATGCGAGATGGGAGCTCACCGATTGGCTGAGATACCCAGTTCGATCACAAGGATGCTGGCGTATCGTACCACGAGGTCTGATGCGCGGCTCCGCGGCAGACGTGTCTTTACGTGGAGCGCTGCAGGGGGAAGCTCAGAAGGGCTGGAACATGCTCGTTCTCTCTTTTCAGGGGTTGTCCCCTCAAGATAAGATTACGAATCTGACATGGCCGTTATCAGCTGGCGCCTCTGGATAACATGAGTGGTTCTGGCGAGGTGGCCCCAGTAGGCGGCTTATGCCAGGTCAGCATATCGGGAGATACGTGGACGCATGGCTGTCTGTAGTTCGCTGTTGTCGAATGGCAAATTTCACAATCCCGCTGACCGTCAACTGGCAAAGGCCATATTAACGAGTTTCTCTATTTTGCGTGATACACACACTTTCCAAAACCTCAGTCAAAAGATTGGTTTGTACAGTTTTTACAGGGCTATAGTTTCAAACACTAAACGCAAACGATTGTGGCGTGATTAAGCAAGCCTGGGTCTGTCGTCAGCTACAAGCTGGTAAAGGCCAAAAAGTGCTACTCATACCAATCGTTTACTTCTTGGGCTCGCAGTCACAGGACGGATACGAGCAAGTGGCGGCAGCGGTCTTGACGCCCTGGCATTCAACGTTAGCAGGCTATGAGGCCTTGGTTAGCAATCCGCGCGAGAGCATGTGGAGCACTGTTACACTTACCTTGGCAGACATGATAGTAATGAAGTATGTAAGAAGAGTAAAGCGACAAGTGATGTAGCTGTCAGGAGAGGCTCCTTGTCCACCCATCTTTTATAGCCACAGTGTCTGCAAACGCCGAGCGTCCCATTGGCTAGTTTACAAAATACGACGTGATGCGAAACGACGATCATCGCCCCGGCTGACGTCCCATAGCTCCGCCACCGGTTCGATTCAACAAGGAGGGGCCACAATGAGAAATGTACCAGCTCCGATTGGTGCCAGTTACAGACAGGCGGTCAGCAGACCTTGACCAATATGCATGGTCGCGTTGGTAAAACGCGGGCTGTGGTGCTGGACAGCCGTGTTTAGGGATAGGCTGGCTATTTGGGCTGTATGCACGATACCAGAGGTTCAAGACGCCCATCACTATGTGAAATTCCATTACGAATTCCGATTGGATCCCACCCAATCTGGATGTGGCATGTACATCTCACGCATATATCCAGTTTGTTTGAGTAAAACTTTGAGCACTATTGGTTGGAACCTTTGGAATACTCTAAAATTAGGGTAGCCATGTGATTCGATTCGTTTGATCACCTTTATGCCACTCTTCGTAATCGCTGGAACTTGTCTAGCGCATCCGGCACCGCTGGGGGTCGCATCTTATCGCCAACGCTTATCTTATCGGTTATCGTCGGCGTTATCTAATCTTGGCTAGACCCGCCAGCTCATAGTAAGACCGAGTGAGAGTGTTCTAAAGGTGTAGAAGGTGTAGAGTTCTGATATGCCAGCGTGGGGCTCTGGAGATGAGCACGTATCATTGGACCAACCTGGCTTGCGTTTCTCAAGATCCGTTGTCGCCCGTATGGGATGCTCACATGACAATCGTTGAGGCGAGCACTCGGCGCATACATCTTTTGGATGCGATGATACTTTGCTAAACAGTTCTTAAGAATATGATCTGCAGGTCCAGGTACATCAGATAAAAGTGATTAAAGGTTGACATTCTCCGGCATATCTCCTCAACTGCATTCGATACGTAAGCACAAATGTACAATCACCGGCGTGTGAGGTAATTGCTAAAAACGTCACCAAGACATCGGCATTAGGTTCCAGACCCAGCATTCTGATCTAACACGTACACATCTCAGTCGCACTCGAATACATGATCATGCGACCGAATAATACAGACGTTGGAGTCGGATTGAGTAGTCGCTCGAACGCCCAGCTTGTCTTGTGACAAAAGGATGAAACATTGGAGCGGTCATATCTCAAGGACTTGACATATGGAGGTTAGCTATTGGTGAAAATGAAATACAAGAAGACCAAGAAGGGGGATTCTACCCATGTGTCCGTGCTCAGTTGCGGATCACTGTCAAACTGAATATGATCGAGAATGTCATGAATCTTCAAACTGTCGTCACGCGGATACTCCAACGCATATAAAGCAATCGAGTTCTCCCCAGCCAGAATTCGTACCACGTTTTTTTCTTCAAATTTGATATCTTACGTCTATTAATACTTTGAGAATATGTCTTGTCTGCCTATAACCACACACAACGCACTCGTTCTTCCTAGCGCTGGCGCCTCACCTCGTATCTCTGCTGTGACTGTCTCCCCCAATGTTCAGCATCGAGGATACTCGCACCCCAGATCGGTTGACCTTTACCCTCATAACCATTTAATACACGTCAACGAGCTAAACATCGAGGGGGCGACGTATTGCATGTTCTACGCTCTTACCCCAAGTTTGCCTGTGAATGAATGCGTGCTGAACCTCCTTGGTTTGCGAACTGCTCCCAAAAATCGACTCACCTATCGTGGAGATGTTGTATTTATCAAGCTTGGGGGACCCAGTGCAGATGGTCAGTTTCGAGTTGGAGGACTGAGCTCGATAGAGTAACCTGAAATACTCGTAGATGTATGCGATAGATGTTATGGGGACGTATCAATATCTATTCTACCATTCGTGACAGCCCGACTTCAGAAAATGTGGCAGCATCGAATCCTCGATAGCGAATTTGCAAGAATGAGGCAGCAAGGTAAGCATGTGGGCTACGTTTTTGGATATGAATGTGACTCGGGCGTTGCAGCTACCAACCCCGGGGCCCGTCGCGGGATGACAGACTCGGAATACGGTGAGCTTGTATCAATAGACCAAAAGCGCACTGATCCGATACCACTTATATTAGATATCTTGATACAAGAAGTCCAAGAGATCGAGAGGACATTTTGCGTGTGATAAATTGGTGGAAGGAGTGGCGAAATATTTGCAAATATATACAATTAGAGAAAGTCCGCTTGTACAGTATATCAACCGTACGTTATGGTTATGGTCGAATACGCTTGTTTCTCGAGCGATACCATATACTAGAATAAAGTATATACGCTAGTAATTGGGATAAAAGTGTACTAAAATACGGAATGCGGCCGAGCTCAGCTAGGTCGTAGCATTTACACTGGAATAGGAAGTGGGCGATGATGTTATGGGCCATCAGAGTGGCTCATGTCTTTAAGGCATTATATCACGTTACACTATGATTTACACGACAAAACTTCATAAGAAACCCCAATTGCTCCTTCTTAGTTAAAAGTTAGGCTCAGGCTGGGAGCTAACCGGGTTAGTTTGAGCAACTTGCTGACAAATCGGCCGTTCTTCAGGAAAATGTGACTGCGGTCACGAGCCTCACCTTTCTCGCGAGGGCTAGATTTCGTGATAAGCACATGACTGGTGCTCATTAGCACTTGCGACTATCCCCGAGGACCCCTGAGAACCGATTTTCGGGCTCCTGATTGGCTCTTAGAGCTCGCTATTAGGGAGTATGCGCAGCTTGTCCTCGTCGCCTTTTGAGGGCGCGCGACGCCACGTGAGCCCCGGAGGATTTGGCAGTGTTATCGTTGCGTCACAAGCACATCATAGCCTCAGCCCATGCATAGCTTAAGCATTTATAAATGAACGTTACTGTAGCGAGTCTCAACGATCAGAAAATTATGCCTTAAAACCCAATTCGGAAGAAACTAAGTTGCACATAGCTGCTCCATTGGATACGAGATACTGTAATTATCGAGATGCATAGGAAACAAGGATTTGGGAAGGGATAAAACGCTCGCCGGCGACGGCTATATCGCCGCAATAAGACGCCTTTATGTGATGAGCACCCTCTTCTTCACCCACTGATCGTGCGAGCCACGTTCCATGTACCGCTTCTCGGAGATAAACAACAAATATACTGATGCAATCTATTCCCCCTCAGCTTGACCCTTCAATCGCGTCGAGAGTATCGTTTGTACATTTCAGTAATTCCCTGCTCGGTGGCCTTGGATACCCGGCGTTCTCCTTGGAGCTCCCAATATCTAAATCACGCCTCAGATTTTGTTGTGCCCAGATCACGTGTTCAATCGTGTGGCTGTCGTATGTAAAAAATCAAGGGCTTCTATTTAACTATCATTTTGATATGATAAATCAACCAGCAGAAATTCGAGTTCTGTTCAAAGATGTGCTATTGGTTACAAAAACTGTCATGAATATCCCTACCAGTTACCCAACTCTCAAATCCGACAAGGAAATCTTATCCTTATAGTTGATACGTGTTTCCGTGTGCGATCACCACTTGAACATTACAAGCCTGATACCAAATTGAATGGATTACGTATAGTCCGGGAAAGTCAGCACCACCTTGATCTACGCTTGCGGACAAAAGAATTGACTCACCCCATATTTCCACCCTGTACGGCATATATGAAACTGTTCCGGCAGTGATATGTATATATCTATCTTACCAGATGTACAATAGCTATCTGCATGAAAAAAGGAAGTCGAAATTCGAAGTTCTGATGGCTCTGTAGCAGGGAATCCGGGGAGGGCCTGGGAGGCAAAATTGTACTGCTCTGGGAAGATAACGAGCGCTGTAAGTAATTATATGAGCGACTAGAGACATCAAAAATAAGGCGATAGAACTTTAGATCGTTCAAAATGAATCAGCGGTTCCCGAGATATGGCCCTCCTAAAATCGGTCTTTTCATGGTAATTTAGCCAAACAAGTCATAATCTTGATGGCAAGGCCGATTTTGGGAGGGCCATATCTCGGGAACCGCTGATTCATTTTGAACGATCTAAAGTTCTATCGCCTTATTTTTGATGTCTCTAGTCGCTCATATAATTACTTACAGCGCTCGTTATCTTCCCAGAGCAGTACAATTTTGCCTCCCAGGCCCTCCCCGGATTCCCTGCTACAGAGCCATCAGAACTTCGAATTTCGACTTCCTTTTTTCATGCAGATAGCTATTGTACATCTGGTAAGATAGATATATACATATCACTGCCGGAACAGTTTCATATATGCCGTACAGGGTGGAAATATGGGGTGAGTCAATTCTTTTGTCCGTAAGTGTATCTTCGAAGTGTTGTGTGAATCGTTGAGAAAAGGTGAGTATGTAGAATTCCGTCTTATTTGTTTGCACAATTCTAATAAAAGAAATGCTTGCTTCTTAGCTACAGCTGCCAGGCTCGTAGGTAAATGAGAGTAAATCGGATTCGATTGGTGTCGATACAGAGTAAATATCGAAGCTCTTTATACATGAGTAGATAGAACATTCGAGATGTAGACAGACGCGGCGACACGTCGTCGTTAACATATCAGCGAATGTACACGTATGAGTGAAAAGCAAATAGATAGTGAAATGCACGCAGTGCATTTCACCAGTATTCGTCATATCGCAACAGAGTAAGATTCACAAGCCAACGCAATGTCTCGGACTAAACAAAGCAGTTTTGGTATCGAGAAAATCCCCCACGTACAGGATAAATCTCGGGAGCGAATTGAACGTGTATGCAGTGCTGTGACGAGTACCACAGCCTTGATGTGATAGCACATGTGATATGCAAGATCTCATCACTTGCATGCACTTATAAAGTGCAGCCTGAGTGACAAGAACTGGGTATTCCTATCTTGATTTCTGCTGTAGCTAGTGCAGAGGCTGTCACTTATTGTAGGGGATTCTGATCGGTACGAATGCGCCTCATTGGGCTTTCGCAACAACAGCTAGATGACTCAGAATCGCGAGTATAGAGGATACGAGCTTCGAAAGGAAAATACTAGCACAAACATTCGTATCACATCGGGAGAAGGAGGAGCGCCAAGTAGTCGTGATTATAACATGGATGCGCCACTGGAACCGGGGAGACGGGGGAGACCTGAGCAGGTCTCTGGAGTGATTGAGTAAGTAGATCCAGCATTTATTTACCAGAAGATGGGTTCACCACATTTATGCTTTTAGACTCAGTAGTAAGCTCAATGAATTGATGGCAGCTGCATACAATTGCATGAAGGCGTTTCAGTCGGAAGGTGATGTGGAGCTCTTAAACTCGTCCATCGCTACTATGCGGCAGGCCATGGAAATCAACGAAAGTTTACAACACCCTGTACTGCAAGTATTTCGGGGACTGGGATCCCTTCTTAGCCTTCGGTTTAAAATGCTAGGACACATGAAAGACATCGACGAAGCGATAGAATATGAAAAGCAAGCGTTGGCGATTAGTACAGAAGATAGCTCACAGATGGTGTATTGCTTACTTAGTATCGGGAACTACTGGCAGGCTCGTTTCGAACAGTCTGAAAATCTTGAGGATCTGGAGAGTTCTATTCGTTGCAAAGCAGAAATAGTCCAGCTTACCTCGGACGACAATCCTGACCAGCCAAGCAGGCTGAACAACCTTGGGAATGCGTGGTTACGTCGATATGAGCGCCTTGGAGAATCAGCAGATGTAGACCGGGCAATCGAGTGTCAGTCTCAGGCAGTTAAACTCACTCGCAACGGACATGCCGATAAGCCTGCCTTTCTAAACAACCTCGGGAGCTCACAACATTCTCGGTTCGAGCGACTTGGAGAACTGATAGACATAGACCTAGCGATTGAGAGTCAAGCTCAGGCGGTTGAGCTTACCCCTGACGGAGGTTTACTCAAGCCCGTGTATTTGATAAACCTCGGAAATGCCCGCCAGTCTCGTTTTGATCGACTTGGGAAGCTAGAGGACATCGATCAGGCAATCGAGTGTAAATCTCGGGCGGTGCAGCTCATGCCGGACGGGCATCCTCAGAAGCCGAGCTATTTGAATGAACTTGGAAACTCGCGATTGCGTCGGTTTGAGAGACTGGGAGAGCTGAAAGATATAGACCAAGCGATTGAATGCCAGTCCCAGGCAGTCAAGCTCACTCCAGACAGTCACACTCTCAAGCCAATGTATCTAAATGACCTCGGAAGCTCAATGCAATCTCGGTTCGAGCGACTTGGAAAACTAGGAGATATAGACCAAGCGATCGAGTATAGATCTCGGGCGGTGCAGCTCACTTCTGACGGGCGTCCTCAAAAGCCAGGACTTCTTAATAACCTTGGAAACTCATGGCTGCGTCGGTTTGAGCGACTCGGGGAACTTTCAGATCTCAACAAGGCAATTGAGTGTACATCGGAGGCACTCCAACTTGCTCCCAACGCAGATAAGCCCCTATATCTGGCTAATCTAGGAAATGGGTGGCAGGCTCGATACGAACGACTTGGAGAGCCGGAGGACATCGATCAAGCAATCGAATATGAATCTCAGGCGGTCCTGCTCACTCCTGACGGGCATTCTCAAAAGCTGAGCTATTTAAACAACCTCGGAAATGCCCTGCAGTCTCGTTTTGATCGACTTGGGAAGCTAGAGGACATCGATCAGGCAATCGAGTGTAAATCTCGGGCGGTACAGCTCATGCCGGACGGGCATCCTCTGAAGCCGAGCTATTTGAATAACCTTGGGAACTCGCGATTGCGACGGTTTGAGAGACTGGGAGAGCTGAAAGATATAGACCAAGCGATTGAATGCCAGTCCCAGGCGGTCAAGCTCACTCCGGACGACCACTCTTTTAAGCCAATGTGTCTAAATGACCTCGGAAGCTCAATGCAATCTCGGTTCGAGCGACTCGGACAGCTCGAAGATATGACCCAAGCGATTGACTATCATTATCAGGCAGTCAAACTTACTCCCGATGGGCATTCTCTCAAGCCTATGTATTTGGACAACCTCGGAAACTCAATGGACTTGAGGTTTGAGCGATTCGGAGAGCAGGCAGACATCGACCAGGCAATTGAGTACAAGTCCCAGGCCTTGCAACTCACTCCCGACGGACATCCGCACAAGCGTTGTTATCTGAACAGCCTTGGAGTTGCATGGCGGAATCGATATGTACGACTTGGAGAGCTGGCAGACATCGATCAGGCGATTGATTGTCAATCCCAGGCCGTACAGCTTACTCCTGACGGATATCCCGATAGGCCCATGTATTTGAGCAACCTCGGCACTACATGGCAGTATCGATTTGATCGACTTCGTGAGCAGACAGATATCGATCGGGCCATTCGGTGCAAATCTGAAGCCGTGCAGCTTACTCCCGACGAGCATCCTAAAAAAGCAACCCGCCTAAACAACCTCGGAATTACATTGCGGTATCGTTTTAAGCACCTCGGAGAACTGGGGGACATTGATCAGGCGATTCAATGCCAGTCTCAGGCGGTCAGGCTCACTCCTGACGGACATCCTGAAAAACCAGGCTGTCTTAGTAATCTGGCAAACTCATGGCAGGAGCGATTTGAGAAACTTCGGGAGCCGGCAGATATCGAACATGCAGTCGAGTGTCATTCTCAGGCAGTCCAGCTTACTCCTGACGGGCATCATGCGAAAGCGGGCTTTATGAACAATCTTGGAGTTGCGTGGCACTCTCGATTTGAGCGTCTTAGGGAGCTTATGGATATAGACCGGGCATTAGACTGGAAGTCTCAGGCAGTGAAACTCACCGATGACGGACATGCTCAAAAGCCTGCCTTTTGGAACAACCTCGGGCGTTCATGGTTGTGTCGTTTTGAGCACCTTGGTGAACGCAGCGACCTGGAACAAGCCTGTAGCGCCTTTAAAGCCGGAGCTGAATCATCCGCATTTCGACCTTATGACCAGATGGCGTGTGTCAGGAATTGGGCGCGGACGTTATCCTTGCTCAACGTATCTCCACTTGAAGCTTACAGTGCGGCGTTCTCCTTCCTTCCCAGCCTTATATGGGTGGGTCAAACCATTCATAACCGTCAAAAAATCATGGCCGGGATCGGAAATCTAGCTACTCGAGCTGCTGGCTGGGCCATCTCTACGCATATGTATGACCTTGCCTTGGAATGGCTAGAGCAGGGTCGCACAGTCCTATGGAATCAGACGCTCCAGCTTCGCAACCCGTTTGAAGACCTCTCTCGTGTAGATCCTGGACTTGCTCAACAGCTTCGAGATGTTGCTTCAAGACTTGATACTGCTGGCTCCGGCCCCTGGCCGCAATCACCAACTACGGCTACAACCGACGATTTAGTCTATGAATCTAAGCATCACCATAAGCTGGCGTTTAGCTGGAACGAGTTCATTTCGCGAGCGCGTACGATTCCTGATTTCGAAGATTTTATGTTACCTCTAAAGTCCGATAAACTCAAACAAGCGGCACAGAATGGGGCCATTATAGTGATCAATACGGACGATGAACGCTGCGATGCTCTAGTCGTCATGCCACAACAAAAAAATATTATACATGTGCCTCTGACTAAGGTTTCTCCAGAGACACTGGAGATGCTAGGTGCTCAAGATTTTTCGTCATTGACTCGGCGCGGGGGTCCCGACAGTGCTCGAGGAGCGTTTAAGCGGGCAAAACCTGTAGGCCATATTCAAGTGCTTCGAATCCTCTGGACCCATATTGTGGAACCGATTCTGAGCACACTCTCATACAGCGTACGTTGAGCAGTTTCAAAAACGGATACTACCAGCTGACAGATAAATCCAGGACAAACTGAAGGCCGATGAGCTACCGCGTGTAACTTGGTGCGCAACAGGAGTTCTGTCGTTCGTTCCATTCCACGCCGCAGGTTTGTACGACGGCATATCGCCAAATACTTTCGACCTCGTTGTCTCTTCGTACACGCCAACACTTTCCGCTTCCCTCGTGTACGATAAGCAACCAGGACCTCAGTCCGGGCTGGTTGTGGTAGGACAGGAGGCCTCGCCGGGGCATGCGCCATTACCAAACACAGTGAACGAGTTGAAAATCATCAAAAAATACATCCCTGCCACCCACCATTGTCAGCTCGAGGGAGCGTCCGCCACAGTTCGCGCTACGCTTGCTGCCATGGAAAAATATGGCTCAGTGCACCTTGCTTGCCACGCTTCTCAAAATCACGTCGATCCCACTAATAGCGCCTTTCACCTTCACGACGGCAATCTTACACTCGACGAAATCGCGAGGCAGCAATTCAAGAACAAAGGAATTGCCTTCTTGTCAGCTTGCCAAACCGCAACTGGAGATCGTGTCCTACCGGACGAAGTGAATCATCTGGCGGCCGGAATGCTTATATCTGGATATCCGAGTGTAATTGCGACAATGTGGTCGATTTGGGACGAGGATGCACCGTTGGTGGCTGAGATAGTGTACTCCGAGCTCATGAAAGACGGAAAGATGGACCACAGCCGCTCGGCGAGAGCTTTGCATAAAGCTGTAGAGGAGCTGCGTAAGAAAGTGGGGGAACAAGCAGTGGAGCGGTGGGCGCCATTTATCCATATGGGCGTGTAGCTTTATACCTGCGAGATGTGAATGAGCACTGAGAAACTGTGCAAATATCAGACACGGATGCGCTGAAATAAATGAATCTTCCCACAAGCGAGGAGCTTGCAGCTCAAAATAAGTCTTCGTACCGATTAGCCGTTTCGGCCTAGACGACAAGTAAGTTTGGAGGTTGTGCGTTAGGTAATACTAGACCGTCAAATATGAGCTCCGAGATGATTGAGCCCGATTGAAAAGCTACATTGCCTGCTTCATGTACGCATATACAGACGCCCAGAACAAAAGCGAAGTCTGAGACATCTTGGCACGTGACCCGTTTGATTGACGTCATGGCTGTTCATTCGAGCACGATCCCAACAGTTTCAGCATCTTCTGTGGCCCACAACCATCCCCACACACCATGCATTCTCATGACAACTCCCAGCGAAATTGTCCGCTTTGCAGTGGTACTATGACAAGCGCGCTTCGGACCGTCTTAAGTGGCTCCTCGGTCTCAGCTAGTGATCTTCAAACAGTCTTGGACTGTGCAGGCAACTCGGAGGATTGGATGTCTTTGTGCAATCCTGACGTGATACCTTCGTGTGTTCGAATACTGAAGCAGTATAGCCGCGAATCGCCTGTGAGTCTTTCGGAGATATACCACGCTGAGCCTATAGTAATGCCTGACCGAGCACTCAGGTCCTCCAAGGTGAAAAGGGTATCCTTTGTATTCGCCTGATGTCGCTGGCGTTCCAGGTCGCCCTCCAGACGTTCCTGGACGATCCGTTTGCTTTTACAGATCTCCTGCCCGCCAACCCGAGTATCGAGCTTCTGGACCATGTGTTGTCTATTCTTACACCATGGGTAAGAAAATCAGAAGAGCTTGTACATAGCACTGGGATTCCACAAAAGATGATCATGCCTTCTTTGTCTTCGGAAGATGCGGGCGTGCTGCTGGACTTGTTGTACAAGGAGCGTTTTCGTTTTCTATTGGACCGCTCGACTCACCCGCAGAACTGGGAGGGATTTTCGGTGTTACTGTACGGGATCTGGGGTCATATGAGAGGTCTCGGAAGCGGTCTCAAGTGAGTAAATTAAACATACGTAACATGAAACTGCTTACGGATTATTCTTCAGTCCGGGAACACTTGGACCTAAATTCCTCGACGTCGCTTGCCGTTTTGCGTCTGGGCCCTCTAGTAACCCGAACGAAGACGCTCTCACCACAATTGTCATATACACCATGCGCAACATTGCCGCCATGTTTGGAGCGGTCCAACTATTTCCAGAAATCTCCAGAATCCCCAATCCGAATGTGGATACAGTTTCTGACGCTATGACAGTGGTCCGGTGTTATATCAATAAACTCTCAAGCGGAGATCCTAACTTGAAGCTGTGGTTTCATCTCTATGAATGGGCGCATGGAATGGTTCATCCTGATATACCCGAACTGATGCTGCCTTTCTTCAAAGCTTCTTACACTGGATTATGGAATCTGCTCGACCCTGCTAAAGATACTGCGCCAGTAACACCTGATAGAATATGCGACTTGGTAGATTTCGCTGGCCAGTTGATGGTATTCACTGGGTAAGCATGTGCCCAGTACATGAGCGCCACGCTTGAACCTCAGTGTATACTCTTTTCTAGGACTATTCTGGAAGAATCAATTCTCACTCGGAAGAACAAGGATGCACTCTTGGAAGTCGTTCGTCAAAGCGATATCTTCGCGTTGCTCGCTCGGATCCTGTTGCTTCCCCTCACACTAGAGGATGTTACGTTGACTCAACGTGACAAGAGTGAGCAGTTTTTGACCATTGGCACTCGATAGATATTCATAGACCGATTGATAGAAAATCTAAGCGAGCTCTACGACGGTCTACGGTCCCAAATCCCGGATTTCGGTAATGCACTACAAACCAACTCCAAATCCAGCTCCCAGCTATTCAAGAAATCCTATCCGGACTGGCTTAAAGCAGTTTATCATCTTCAGGAATCGTGTTTCATGTCCGATCGCAACTCACTTATGCACAAGCACCTTACGTACTCTATGCGCACGTGGATAGCCTTTGGTATTTCTACTCTTGGGGCTCAACCCAAGACCGAGGCAACAATATGTTCCTACTCCCGGTGCCTGTGGCCTACTCTCGTGTCTGGAATGGAGTTCAAGTGCTCAGTGTGTCCTCCGCCAGTCAACGGACGATGTGGATGCCATAAGCTGTGAGTGAAGTTTCCGCCTGTAGAATGTGCTTGGAGGACTGATACACGTTGGTCAGGCAATGGGCGCGTCACGCATACTGCGATTCGCGATTGCGGTCTCAGGAAATTTCTTCTACCTAAGTCGAGCCGGTGTTACTCAGTCTGAACACGGACTCTACCTTTTGTTCGGATATGTGTAGAGCAATATGTATATTTCGATCCTATAGTTTACGAACAGAGTTGCTTTGTAATATTTGTGTGCTTGCGGTCGCTTTGAGATTCAAATTGTTATCAAAGGTTCCGCATACACCTTACACTAAACTGTTATATGCGTATTGGCTGACGCAGGCCCTCTGTACAGTCAACATGTGTATGCTCGTTTGCTCTCGCCTATATAGTGACCGATGGCGGCCAGCGCTGTGTGCACGTGAGGCGACGCAGGCGCGTGCGTATCCGGCTCCCGACCGCGAGAGCGACCCGAGGGCGGGAGGGTCCAATTAAGCAGACTATCAGGGCGTACGAGTGGGGACGGTGGGTGGGACGAGGACTCCACGCGCCGACGGGCGCTGACACATCGTGGTCGTGGTCAAACGCGAGTTGTCACGTCGGCGCGTGTCACGTGATACCGCGCCGCGCCGGCCGTCTCCATCGCCTAGCTGTACTGGCCGTGCACCTCCGCGGGCTCCATTGCACGACATCCGCCATAATTATGGTTTAAATGATGTCAGCAGTTGAAAATTAGACTCTCCCAATGCGTCGATTGGCCAAGACTGGGCTGGGTACGAGTATCAGAGAGGATGTGAGCGCGATAAGACCGCTTGGCCCGGTGCGGTTTGCAAGACCTACCCAATAAAAAAATACGCATATAGCCACCATGCCAACATTGATCTCATTGGCTGACACGAGTACTCGCATATATTGATGGGCGTGACCTGGCGATGAGCTTGGACTACCAGCGTACCAGCTGGCGGGACGCAAGCAGCGGTGTGTTCGGAAAACTGCCAACCTCGAAATAGACTCGCCGGGCGGACGGAACCAGCTGGACCAACAATCCCGGTCCACAAGCAAGAGGACCTACTCAGATCTGACTGCGTACCATGGTAAACATGAAGTCGTCTGACTCGTCTGTTCGGTCGTTCCTTCCTGAAGGCTCGTTCCTCCCCTCCGCGGGTTCCGTCAAATCATATTTTACGGGCGGCGGATCACCCATATATTCCATAAAACAAGTTCTTTCAGGGTGGAACTGATAGTTAAGATAGTCAAATTATACTCGGATTTTGTTTGATCTCGCGCGGTTTGGTACGTCAGCATACAAGCGTAAAATCTCAATACATTTTTTTCGTTCATCAATAGTAAATACATGTCACGATCGGTGTACCGTTCGTTCCAACCCGTAACATGCATACCAAGTAATCATTCCAAGACAAAAAAAAATAGAAGATTTTGGAGATAAACATTCACCACCATTGGATGGGTAGTTTTTGCCATTGATTTACTAGGTGTTTGCAGCAGCGACCTCGGCCTAAAAGTTCTACATGAGCAACCCAAGCATACTCAATGAGGGATGTGGTATAATAGCTTACCTGTTTGCCTTCCTTGAAAAGACAAATTCTACCATTGGGGCAGCAGCGAATTGCCCCAAATATGTTACGGATGCAGTAGTAGCTAAGTTATATGCGTGAATAAATGATTGAATACGCTGGAAGATGATACTTACCCAGGCCTGCAGCAGCTTCCACCCTGGCAGCAGTTCCATCCCCGAGCACAGCATCCCTGTTTTTGATAAATCAGTCACATAGCGAAACATGAAGCCAAAAGGGATCCCACTTTACGATCGCATCCGTTGCTAGTGCGGGGGCAGCAGAAGGTGCTGTAGCACCAATATCCGGAAGAGCAGCACTTCCTATTGCCGCAACAGTCGCCTCCAAGCGGGCAACACGAACCGGGGTCGTTGGGGCACAAGCCGTAATTAACGGGGCAAATTGCCTTGTCAGCCTTGGACGTGCTATCCGGTGCGCCACCCGCGAAGGGTTTCTGAGGGCTGTTGAAGACTGGATCAATATCAATACCAGTGGACTGGCGTTCAACGAGACCGTCAGCAGGAATAGGTTCAGCAAAGGCGAGCTGAAGCACAGAGAGGATAGCAAAGAGGAAAAGGGCTAGGAAGGTGTTAGAGCGCATTGTGAACTGGCTGAGGTGTGAGTTGTTGTCAATTACGCTCGAAGATTGGCTGTTTTATACTCCATTAGAGACAGTTGAGCGCTCTAGCCAGTCAAGTTTTTGTCGAGAACTCTGGGGAACGGACGCCCGTCATGAGAACATCAAACTGAGCGACGTATTTCGATAGCAAACTTAGGGGTCCGACCGAGGGCCGCGTATGTATGCGCCCAAGAAGTCACCAAATCAAGTGATGCTGTGGTCAGACTTGCTACGGAGCGCGCACGGAGCCGAGACCTACTCGAGAAGGTGTGTATCAACGAGATGCGATCACCGAAGAGCCTACGGCTCTCGCTGATTATCACGTCACATGGCTGGTGGTTCTTAATCCATTGGCGCAATACATACGGTTGCATTGAGTATCATGGACTCTCCTTCCTATCAAATAAGATCCTGTGACAACATAATCACTGCAAGGAAAGGAGTCATGTGAGTCGAGTGGATCATTTGTAGACTCTACGGTCGCAAGTCGTACTACTAATAGGAGTAGATCCAGAAACATCGAAGGGGGGTTTTTGGGGCACCGTAAGTTACTCTTCTAGCATCGGTGAGACTTCATTTGCCGTCTGTAAGTCAACAGTTCAGATGGTACATCTCGTTCGTCAATTCAGCCTCCTAGCGCATTGATTTGCGCAGTCTGTTCGAACCTAGACATATGGCGGCACTAATGTGGGCTAAACTGTGGCTTTACGGTAAATTCTACCATTGTCTCGAGTACTCTTCGCTTCAGCACGAGATCATTGACCGAATATTTAAAATATGATTGCATGAAAGTAAGGAAGTATTTAGAGCAATAATCACGTTTACATTAGACCTGGGGGTCTATTGAGGATAGAAATTTATATATTCAACTCGAACCACCGGGTCCAATCGATATCTCGTGCAGACAAGGCTTCGTTCTGGGTGATGATCCATACAGTGGTGATTCCTGGGGTTCTCGTTTGCCGAGCTAAGGCAGTGCCCAAATACTAAAAACGGGCCATAGCCATTCGAGGTCATGGCACATGTTCATGCAAGAGCTGTGCATTCTGGAGGACGTGGAATCATTGGTACGCCTTGAAGTTGCAACTCTTGTATGTACATTTGGAAGGGGAGCACCAAGTGGCAATTACAGCGCTAGCAGCATTGTAGCAGCGTATACATGGCTCGTACAATAGAGCAGAACTAAGCTTGTCGCAAGGCTAAGCTACCCGGCTCAATGACTCTGGGGGCAGACGGGGGTTCTTTTTTGGTGCTTCCAACTGACGCTCGTGGGCTGCGTTGTTCTCACCAGACCTGTTTTGACCGGCCAGAATGATCGAACAGACGCGCTCAAGGAGAACCACCCGACATGCGTATCCTTTGACGTAACGCCCATATACACTTACCCCGATTATGCGTTCTGGAGGCTGTGGAATTAATGGCTCGCCGCTGCGTTGTTCCCTTTGTAGGTTAGGGAGAAGGGCTTGGCCAAGAATGCTTGTTTTGTTCACAGGATCAACCTCCAAGGACCTGGCATATATTGAAATGTTTTAGATGAAATTGATAGTGGTTGAGTGGATGGTTTTATTTGTTGAACTCATCCTCACTTAATCGTAAAATATTATGACTGAGAAAAGAGATCCAGAACATGATTCAGCCGTAAAAATATTAACCTTGAAGCTTGCTGTAGGAGTCTCGTTCTTATGTGGTTACGCCGTTAGTGGCTTTACTAGTCTGGCCGTGATCAACAGTCTTATAGATCTCGTCCGATTTGCAGAAGCACGTCGAATCCTTTACGCCTTTGTCTATGAGCAAAGACCGGCATCTGCCTCGCTTCAATCTGTCCAGGCCTTTGTTCTTTTACTGGATGCCCCGCGGAGACAGTGATATGTGAAACCTAAATGCAGACGACTTATAAACGATATTTCGCCCACCGAAATCTCTACATTCACCCAGATTTAGACAGCCACTCTTGGGGAGCAAGGTTATTCCATGGCCCTACGACAAATCATCATAAACACGATCCAGCTATCGGAAAGTACTACAGCCCGACTTAATCACCACCTAGCATGGCGTCGTACGCTGTGACATGGTGTTCATATTGACACAGTCGAGATGACCCGGCATTATAATATGGTCGAACTATGTCAACTATGTAACTAGGAGTGAAGTGGATTCAACCTTTGCAGATTGACTACTATGTAATGGAGCTGTAGTACAGAAATGGGATACGAAGACTCCAGCATGTGGTTCGCTATAAGCAGCTCCCTCAAAGATTTACGATTACTGTAGCGCTCAAATGGATGACGTGATTGTAAGTACAAGGGTGGAAAAAACATGTGAAAAAGGCGGAAGCAGTGAAGATAGTAAAGGAACTGTAGAAGGGGAATTTCCCGGAAACTAATGAAAATCATGCATTCATTAGCACAATTGATGAGACGTGGGGAGCCATATATTATGATCTGAACCGCTGTCTGAACTAAAAGGCTTGGGTGACCTGCTGTTGAGATGTATGCGTTGCAAATCTGCGTTTGGTCAAATTTGCTAGCCCGTCCTCGCATACAAATCATAGTCTTGCGCTGAAGTCACACACCCCTACAAATGATCCCTCAAATATTTTGTCTGAATTGAGACTCAGACAAAGGTCGATCTATCTTCTCCTTCTATTATCAGGGCTGGTAACTATATACATACGTTACCCCAAGTTGCCCGGACACCCCCTTTTAGAGTTTCCGTCCTATATCCTACCACCCTCCCTGTTCTTCCCAGCTCTTTCGCAAAGTTTATTTGCATGCTATGTCAATCATGCGCCTTCTTTACCTCCTCTGCGAGTCACCGAAGAAACTAGGGTGTTGTGTCCATCTTTAGAGTCACTGAACATGCAATAATTTAACACCACACATACGCGGCGCTGCAATCGACCCGAATTAGTTCTCCCAGCTGATATGAGCAACTATTTGCCTGGAGCCAAGCCCTCGCTTAGGCTATGACCGCCGATCGTCCCACGGGAGCTTGATGCATATGGGTGTACTGGGAGGGGGTCAGATTCGTGAAGGCGATAGCTCCGTGTTATACAAGTTCCCCGTTCGTTTCGATGTATTAGTGCAACATTTATAAATGATTTTAGCTACTGAAAAGTCTTAGGGAGTAAATAGCGATGTGTTTGGCGGGATCCCGGTCCTGAAATGGCCAAGGCAAGCCTAAAGGGACATGGTATACATTTTATAATGGAAACAGGTAGCTCACTCCAAATGCTATACAATTTTATAATAATGAGACGACGACCGTGGGCACACACAGAACTACACCACGACACCTCGATTCGGTACAACTGTGAACAAAAAACGGTGCAAAGGGACAACAGAATTGCGAGACTTAGTGGGGCAATGACAAGGATAACGTTGAAAATGGTTACAGCATTTGATACCAAGAGCACGGAGCTCCAGAACGCTACTTCCATAGCTATACCTTATAAATGACCTAATTTGCTTGAGCGAGACTCCGCTAGTGGCCACCTTGACGATAGAGCTTGTAGGAGAGCTACTATAGGTTGCCCTCAGTAGGTCTCGCATCTTGTCCATTAGACACATCACCCACGCCTCCCTCATTTGTAATGTTCTCGGGAGACTCAACTCGCCCGGAGACCGCATCTTCATACATCGAGCCCTCTTCTGTCACGGTAGTTAACGAGGGCTGCATCAATTGTCGAGTTGTTCCCCATGTTTCCTCCTCTTCCTCAGTCAATAAGCGGGCTGATACTGGACAATGTTCCAGTGGCTGGTCGAAGAACCCGCGGAGAGCGCGACTTGCAGCGGCAGGTTGAGCGAATTTGATATACGCTTGGCCTGTTGCCTGAGGCCTTATTTGGTGCAGTACTTGACGAGGCACGATTACATGCTCTACTTCGCCATATTGCTCACATACCAACCGAATGTCTTCCACCAGCGCCTTGTAACGGGAATTAACCTCTAATAGGAAACTCCATATTTCTTCATTCTGGGTTGTGAGAAGTAGCGCAGTTCGTCCAGTCGAGGCAATAAGTGTAATCTGAGACCCACGCTGGGAAACAAAAAATTGCGGCATGGCAGTCATTCCATATGGTGCTAGTTGGGTAGGGTCAATATCGATGAAGAATTCTCCTGATCGACTGTCTGGGTGCGGAAATACGCTTATTGGAGGCGTTCCAAAGGAGGCACTCAGAGGGGTTTGAGTTGAAGAAATGCTGTCACGCCTCCAGGTGTTGGGGAAATGTACTGTGGAGTCAAGACTCTGGCCGCGGGAAGAAGCTGTAAGCGGGCTTGTTACGGAGGCGGGGTTTGACTCCGTGTCAAGGCTCTGGCTCCGCATAGTAAGTGTTGATCGGTCGGGAGTTGTGGTGGGGGAGTCCTCAAACTCTACGGTAGGACGGCGAATTGTAGGAGGATATTGCAATAATTGTGGTTCAGGAAATAAAACCCCAGGTTGCGGAACATTTGGTGGGGGATTGAGGGTTATTGCGGGCATGTACGTAGAGTAGTCGGGAAGTACATCTTCTGTATCGGTCTGCAGGGTATTATGCCCGCCTTCACGTATATCCACATGAACAAAAGGCGACTGTGTGGGGTTAGATACAGGTTGTGAAGTGCGGCCAATTATTGGTTCTGCCCCAGGCAGAATCCAGACTTTATAGAAAAATAGTACGACCAGTATGCCGACTGCAACAAAAGCTAAAGCAAGGGACAATACTGTGATCCGAGTTGCTAGGAAATATTTCTCAGATATGCTAGGCAAACCAGAAGCATAGGCATTGCTTCCAATTGCGAATACAAACCAAAACATCCCCCAAAGCATCAGAGCAACGGGCAGGCTGAGTATGACCGCTAAGAGGCGTGTTGTTCCACGCCCATGCAATTTAGCCCTTTCAAAATAAACAGACTATTGTGTTTCGTGTTCATCACATTGTGAAAAATAGTAGACGTATAGTAGGACTTACTGCTGCTTTGCTGGACGATTCAACTCGAGGTTGATGATTTGCAACCAACAGAGTACCAGCAAGCACAGACCCCAGAGCACAAAGCGCAGATAAAAACCCCGCTAGTTGGGTCATCCCATTTATTCCCGGGATGGCTAAAAGTGCAACTGTGCCTCTAGCTCGCCACAGTCATCATTGCCTGTTTCAACCATGCAAAACGCGGCTGTACTCACGCAACTAATATGGTAGCCTTTTGTTGAATTCCAGTATGTCAACTTCATACCGTATACGTGAAACAGCTCTTACAAGAAGATTGCTATTAGTCCACTCATTGCATAGCTCCTTCAGAAATAATCTCCACCGAATTGCGTTTATCCCGTCCTGAATAACCGTTCGATCCTGGATACGTGTTTCTTAGTTGCCCAAAAGACTACATCGGTATACCGGACCAACCACATTATTGATTCGTTTGAAGTACCCAAACGGAGACCCGAAAGCGAGGATACCAAGAGGATGCCATAAGATACGCTCGATAACAGAGCCATAGGGTATGACGATCGAGATTTCGTCTAATTGAGCTCGCCTGCGGGTCTCAGCTGCGCGGCGACGCCCGTAGTGCGAGTGTCGGCGATTGTATACTGAGTACAACGGCGTTAATTAGGTTTCTCGGGGGAGAAAAATGCTACGAACCCACGTCACGCATTACGGCTGCACAATACCATGTCCGGAGGTCGTTCCCAGGAGATCCTGGTTGATCACTACCCGCCATACCTCACAAGAGTCGAAGTTGAATGATTTTACGAACATCGAGTAATGATTTACTCAATACGGCTTACTTGATATAGTCTGGCTCAGTTCGAGCATTTCTCTGGATGTTTCTTTCTCGAACGGAGAGCTTGAGGCCTCGTACAACACCCGATCTAGCATATCTTAGATTGACAGATTACAAGATTATGCTTCCGAATACTCTACCTGCGTAGCACCAAGTCAACGCCGCAGTAACTTCACCAAGGATTGATAAATGCAAACTTCTGTGGTTTGGGTGATTCTCCATAAATGACCAATAGCGAGCTTCAAATCGAAGCCCTAGCAACAGGTGATTCAGCCCTGTTGCAGAAACTTGTACCAGGCGAATCTTACTGTCATGTAGCTTAATGCTATGAATGTCTGTAATCTGAGATTGGAATTGAACCAGATTCTGATTTGCTTGCATGCCTGCGCGATGTTCGTGTTGGATATAACTGCAACCCCTTCGCGCGATGTATATATCTAGATGCGTGGCAAAATTTGGATTCATCATGAGATCCCTTGACACAGCCTGAAGTTCTCCAATGGTTGATGGATTATTAGTAAACAAAGGCGGCTCTATGTCTGAAACCACAGAAGTTCCATTAGCCCAGTAGTATACCCAATAGCTCGAGCCATTCGGGTGGATGAATCTTTGCCATTCTTCTGGTCGTGATCCAATCAAACGAGCCACATTCCAGAGCTCGGAATCAGGGATGTAAATCGGTCCAGGGGGCGGTCCAGGTGCACGTTCAAAGTTCAGGTGGTTGACTGAGCCTACAGGCGCTGCTTGACGTGTTTGGTTGTTGTCAGGGGCGAGGTTTGAGGCTATGGTGATAGGGGTGGGAGGGGCTCGACGGCTACACCACAAAAATGTATAAGGCTTATCTTAATCGCACGGATTGACGGACGACTTACGTTTCGCCAAACTGGTTGACGACTCTCGCGTACGGCGCAGCTGAACTTGTAACTGACGAAGGGGGACGGTAGGCCATAGTGACAGGTTAGTGGGACAGTTGGCACCAAAATTTCAGTCTTGTGCATACGAAGGCGTCAATCAAGCACACAAGCGCTGCCTTGAGTGGCGGATCGTAACGAATATGGATGCTATATATCGAAGTGACATCACTCTGCTCCAAGGTCTCGCCCCTGTATTCGGCCCACCTCTTATTGCAATGCTTGGTCTCACGAATTGAACACATGATACTGGTCGGATGAGCTGTCAAACCAACCAATTGTCCATTAACGTCCAGCGTACTAGAAACGCCCACTGGCGCGGGCAGGGCACCTTGCTCTTATGTGGTTTGATTGACGTGTTATGTAGTCCTTCAGTTGAATAAAATGTACTAATTGCTGGATAGAATCCTGTTTCGAGTTATCAAAACTCAGTAATGGCTCTCATAATATAATGTATTACGGCTCGCTTCATCATCTCACACACTTGATTGGTTTGTATCGTGGAGCAGCTTGCCTTGAACAATGCATGCGTGATCTTGATATGAGGAGTGTTGTTACGGTTAACCATCATACCGGCTTGGTTAAGATACGGCGCGACCTGCGACAAAAGGGCTTTGAGATGCTCGGTAGCAGGTGTTGATGCGGCCGCCCTGTAATGCGCTTTTGGTTGAAGACGCAAGACTAGAGCAGTTGAATAACGAAACGAAGAGTGCCTGGGAGAGGGAAAGAGCTGGTGAGTGTATACATAGTATATCACGCCCCGAATCTCACCAGCTCGCCAGCTCGTCAAGCCAGGACTACCATATTGTGAATGTTACACAACAAATCAGATTCTTCCGCTTACTGTTGCAATTTGTTGATTTCTGTTGCATTTTCGAGGGGTTCCAGCAATCATCCAATTTAAAATCTATATTTGAGCCATTAGAGAAAGTGCTTGGTGCATGGCTGCCCTTCGACGCACAGAGTGCACATCAGCCTCAACTACGACACCAACCCATGCAATAAGGACAATCTGGGGCGCAGCCACCAGGGGTTCACATACAAGTCCCCCCTGTCGTGAATCCATTCTGTCTCGCATAGCGATTGGTTCGGATAGTTATTCTGTTTGAATATGTTTTATACAAGCGTGGTCCCCGCACTAGAATCCCACAACGCCGGGCGTGGTTTATAGACGCCGAACGATCGTGGGCCAAATCACATGGCTCACCGAACAAAGGAACAATAAGGCTGGCAACTAAATACAAATAAACACGATGAAACCTTCAGACGCATTATGGGCAGGGTGAGTGACCTTGGAGCAAGGTGATTTACGAGAACTCGCCACGCACGGGGCCTGCCTCGCTGAGAACATGCCCTGTAAAACAGCAGCTTCAATATATTTTCCATCATAGTTGATATCACATATTAGGTTGGGCCTTTTTTAGCCCTCCAAAAACTCTTTGAGCTTGGCCGAATCGAGAATCTCCCGATCAACAAGGCGCGCATCTTCTTTACCCTGTGCACGGTGATGAATCGCACGCATCCAGGGACACGACGTAATAAACAACTCACGTCTTTGAGACGGATGATGGTGGGTACCGAGCTGACACCGTAATCGCGCCTGTATACGTTCGAGGGAGATTTCCAGCTGGAGATCGACAGGGGGTGAGAAGAGTGCATGTGTAAATGCGGGGAACGGAGACGTACTCTGCGCGATTTCCTACCCAACGAATGATGCCGGTCGGGCTGTCTTCCTTGTCGAATGCACGTTTGACGACTTGCTCGACGTTGCGGCAGTCCTAGGCGGTGTGAGTGAGGCAGCGCATATATCCGACCGAGCTTACCGGACACCACATCTGACCATCAACGATATCGGAGTAAAATATCAAAAACGGGCGTGTGGGGGGCGCATTGCCACCGAGCGAGGCAATGAGACCGGGGGTGGGCGAGTGGATGAGCGGCATGGAAAGACAGAGAATCTGGGCTGAGTCAGCAATTAGCTTAGCTGGCTGTAATGTCCACGTAGGATTCTGACGTGGCATCAGCATTCATAAACGCCCGAGCCACTTTCGGAAATCCTCAACTTTTTGTTCTGTCCCACCACCGACCAACGATGCGTGCTGTTGCCGGAGCCTCTCTTGTCGCCCTCGCCGCTGCTGCGGGTGTCGCTGCCGAAGTCGAGAAGCCCACGTTCACGGTATGTCTCGTCCATCATCCATCCAGACGCGTCGCTCACCCATACGCGTAGCCGACCAACGTCAAAGGCGCGTTTGTCGAGCAATTCACCGACGACTGGAACGAGCGCTGGACTGTTAGCTCTGCGACCAAGAAGACGCCCGTCGGGGGCGAGACCTGGTCGTACGTCGGCAAGTGGGAGGTCGAAGAGCCAACCGTGCGCGCTGGGATCATCGGTGACAAGGGCCTTGTCGCCAAGTCCAAGGCTGCCCACCACGCCATCTCTGCTCCTCTCCCCACCCCGCTTAACCCTGCTGGCAAGCCATTCGTCGTTCAGTACGAGGCCAAGTTCCAAAAGGGCGGCAACTGCGGTGGTGGATACCTCAAGCTCCTCGAGCAAGGGTATGCTGACAGCGGCAAGGAGTTCTCGGACAAGACCCCTTGGGTTGTCATGTTCGGTCAGGACTTGACATGCCCGGGATCCAAGGTACTTATAGACGCGTGTGAATGTAAAGACGTGGCGCTGATCATATGTTTCATTTCAGGTCCACTTTATCTTTAGGCACCAGAACCCAGTCACCAAGGAGTGGGAAGAGAAGCACCTCAAATCGGCGCCCTCTCCTACGACTGGCGAGAACACCAACCTCTACACTCTCATTGTCAAGTAGGTCTATCGTTCTCGTACACTTGACGTCATTGAATTCTAACGCGCGCTTATAGCCCTGATAACACGTTCGAGATCCTCATTAACAACGAGTCTAACACCAAGGGTAACCTCCTTGAGAGCTTCGAGCCTGCCGTCAACCCGCCCAAGGAGATCGACGACCCAGATGACAAGAAGCCCGCTGACTGGGTCGATGATGCCAAGATCCCTGACCCGGAGGCGACCAAGCCTGAGGACTGGGACGAGGATGCTCCTCGCGAGATCCCCGACGACGAGGCGACCAAGCCCGAGGGCTGGCTTGACGAGGAGCCCCTCACCATCCCCGACCCTGATGCTGAAAAGCCCGAGGAGTGGGACGATGAGGAGGACGGTGACTGGATCGCGCCGACTGTGCCGAACCCCAAGTGTACCGAGGGACCTGGGTGTGGTACTTGGGTCCGCCCGATGAAGTCCAACCCGGCCTACAAGGGCAAATGGTCCGCTCCTCTCGTCGACAACCCAGCATACAAGGGTGTCTGGGCCCCGAGGAAGATTGACAACCCAGCGTACTTTGAGGACTTGCACCCAGCCAACCTCAACACTATCGTGAGTTGCCGACGCCATGGTTTCTGTGTTTGAATGCTGATTAGTTGGCATAGGGCGGTGTTGGTATCGAAATCTGGACGATGACTGAGGACATCCTCTTTGACAACATCTACATCGGTACCTCTCCCGAGGATGCCAAGAAGCTCGCTGAGGAGACGTTCGTCGTCAAGAGCAAGGTCGAAAAGGCCATTGAGCAGGAAGAGAAGCCCAAGGTCGAGGACGAGACTCCATCCGAGGCTCCCTCGTTTGCCGAGCAGCCCGTCGCGTTCCTCCGACACAAGGCTCTGTCCTTCGTCGACGCCGCCAAGGAAGACCCGGTCGCTGCCTTCAAGGCCAACCCCGAGACTGGTGCGGTCCTCTTGGCTGTGCTCCTCACGTTCTTGGGCAGCTTGGCTTCGCTGTTTGGTGTCGTTGGCTCAAGCGGCCCCCAAAGGCCTGTTGTCGCCAAGGGCAAGGCCCCGAGCAAGAAAGACAAGCAGGCAGTTGCGGCTGATGCGGCTGCGGCTGCTGATACCCCCGTTGCCCCCGCCGGTGCTGAAAAGGAGAAGCAGCAGGGTGATTTGAAGAAGCGGGCGACTGGTGTTGCGGCCAAGTAGGTTGAAGGAGGGGAACGGACAGGGATGGAGATTTTTTGTTCTTGGCTCGGTCGTATTTTATTTACGTTGTAGTTGGAGTGAAATTTGGTTGTAGATATTGGGTGGCGGGAGAGTTAAAATTGATGCCCCTATGGGCTTTTATATCTCTGATTGTCGCTTTTGCTGAGTGGTCTGGCGGGAATGACTTCAACTTCAGTACTTGACACAAGAATGACTCTAGTTGTCTTGAGAGTCTAAATCTCGATGCAAGTTTGTTTTTGAGAGTATACGATTTCTTTTTCACGCCACGTCAAATTAGATTACAGGGCCAATAATTTAATTTTGGGTCAAACTTCGAGACTATGAAAGTCCGAGTGTGCGCCTCTGGAAATAGGTGGTGCGGAATGAGCGCGAGCCGGGCAGTAAGATGGCACAAGACCTACGAGTTCCAGCAGCGCAGCTCGGTCTGCTGGTGGGAGCGCGGCGATTTGTTCTGGCGTGAGCATCGCGAGTCGTTGGATCATTTCCTGTCCAGTACGAAAAAGACGCGTGTCATTCAAAGCCTGCAAAACAATCAAGTCGACGAACCTGTTGGCCTGGTGCAAGACCCATTGGCGCTTGTGGAGCTTGTTGTTGCTGAGGAGGAGGGCCGCGAGATTGGTATGCAGGTTGAGGCGGGGTCGGTTGTTGTTGTTGGCGTTGGTACGCGTGCGGCGGGATGCTTGACGGTTGGGGAGGCTGGGGAGCAGCGTATGGTTGAGCTTGTGGGGGTGGGTAAGCCTGAGTTGGAGGCGGGTAAGGTTGGGCTGGTTGCGGAGGGTAGGCTTGTGTAGGTGGAGGAGGATAAGACGGGGTCGAGGTTGGCGGGTACGGTGGTACTGAGGTTGGTGGATATACCGGGGTGTGCGGAGGATAGGATGGATTCGGATTTGGAGGTTGTACAGGAGGATAGACTTGAGCTGGAGCTGCTTGGGCGGGCGTGGGTTGAACGCCTGTTGCTGCTTGGAGCGTACGCTTTGAAAGGAATGACTCCGTCAGTCGAGATATATCAATCTAGAAGATGAGAGGAGCACTTACAGAGAGCACTTCGGTATCTACAACGTCCAACACCACCATTTCCTTCATCAGTGCATATGCCAAATTTGGATGAGCTGTTAGTGCTGCTCGAGCTTGGTTAGGATCGGATTTGACCATGTTCTGTTGGTATAAATTGTCAGAAGATTCAATATGATAGATCAGACATTTTTGCTACCTTTACGTTTATTAGCAGGTCAAAGAGTTTATCTTCTTCCATTTTGGGTTGATGGTGGTGGTTTGAAGCAGGATGTGGCGCGGTGGCTATGCTATGCTAGGCGCCTAACTTTCGCCGATGATTAGGCCCCGCTCGAGTTGACTCGCAGCTATGCACCAGCTCAGTCCCTCAACTCACAGTCAGAAAACCCACAACGATCAGCAAGAAAGTCAGTTGAGTGCAATTAAATCATTAAGTATGAGCTTTTCAGCCACCAGTGCTCCACCTCCGCTGTGTTCGGGCCTTCCCGCTAGCTTTTTGGTTAGATTACGATCTATCGAAAAATGTACATCATAATAAGTCTTGAATCAGCATTTATACTTCTGACAGCGTGCACGGAAAATCCCCGCCATTTCGCTAGTCTTTGATCTTCTGTACTTGGCATTACAGCCTCATAGGATTCCACTTTTGTAGCCAATTGGAACTAGAAGGCATAATTAAACACCGGAGTTACTGGCGCATTCCCCTGCTGTCATCTTCACTCTCTGGCTCGATGGAAATCAACGCCCTTGTTTTCGGCCCGCAAGGTTGGACCGAGTTGGACTAGCCATGGCTAGGGCTTCGATCTCTTCTGTCTAGCATACTCAACAAAAGGATACCTTCACTGAAATAGTGACTTAACCGCTAGCCGAAACGACGCAGGCAGGCTTGCTGAAGTAGGCTAGCATGTATTATGGTTTTGAGAACGCAATGGAGCTGGAGCCAAATCCATGTGGTCGATCAGTCGAAGCCCGCGGATGAAATCGTTTTTGTCACCGGACACGATTATCCCGTTCTTCGCTGTCATCCTGTAGCACCCAGGGGCGCCACGCCTGCTCGCCCTGTCATTACTGTGGGCGGTTGTCCTGTGCCGGCCGAACGGCTTCTGTTTGAACTGCGATCCTCTTGGTCCAACTAGACGCTCTCCTTGTCCCGTCTCGTTACCCCTTACACATTCACGAGCGATTTCGAAACGTCCACACTGCGCTCCTATGTTCGTCTGTGCTAAGACTGTTCGTTATTGTGATATGTACCATGTGGGATAAGGTGCAGAAGCCAGAACGCCCATCACCTCCTTGATTTCTGGTCGCCAAGCGGCGCCCGCCGCTGCATAATCCATTTTCCTGCTGTGCATGCGATACTAGGGACCCCCAAAGGTTCACATGCCTGTGTGCGCATGTCATCATTGGAATTTCTGCATATATCGTGAGTTGCTCCCATACTGAGCTGTCTAGAAGAAGGCTGGGCTGTAGGCTAATGACCGTCTTGTTCTTATAAGTAGGATCACCTCTTATCGCGCTGGCGCATGTAAGGTCCACAACCCGTGCCGTCTCAAACTGCTGCTCAACCGATACGCAACCCGTATGGACGCACGATCTCCCCCATGCGATGATCATCGCCCCACCATAGGCCAAATTGTCGAGATGAATGAGAATATGAAGAGACTTGGTCGTGAGTTCAGCATTTTCAATCCTCGCTTCGAGCTCCGCATTTAGTGACCTATCATTTCGTGTATCCAGTTGCATCCTTGACATTCCTGCTATATGATATCGTCCTTACATTGCACGAAGAGTGGAGATACATTTGGGGTACTCGTTGGTCGTTTGCCCGTGTAGCCTTCCACGCAAATCGGTTGTGTGGCATCTTGGGGGTCATGTAAGTATCGAACAAATCATGGACAACTGTGGCTGACGTGCAATAGGACGTTCATGACCGGTGAGTCGGTAGTTATACAACATTGAGCTGCTAGCTTAGGGTGTCTGAAGTCGCTTTCACTACTCGCCTATCGGACCAGGTAACGATCGACGGTTTCTAGGTTCGTGATAAGGCGGACTAATTTTGTGACTAGACGTAGGTCTATGGCGCTGGTGACCCTAAGCACTACTAACTGCCGTCTTGGTATACAATATAGT
The DNA here is from genome assembly GCA_016906575.1 of Ceratobasidium sp. AG-Ba. Classification (NCBI taxonomy): domain Eukaryota; kingdom Fungi; phylum Basidiomycota; class Agaricomycetes; order Cantharellales; family Ceratobasidiaceae; genus Ceratobasidium; species Ceratobasidium sp. AG-Ba. The sequence goes on along the minus strand of CP059633.1, from coordinate 651,266 downwards.
TGCACTGGACTCATGTACTTCTATATGTTTGAATCTCTCGTTGGTCGCACTATTGTTGCCAGTTGAGTAACAGAGAGATAACTTGAGATGTTAAGCTGATTATGATCTTCGATAGGCGTCTTGATTGTACGAGTATGGGCCATGTATGACGCAAGGTTGGTCGGTAGTCCAAGTCTAAGATGACTTCAGACTGATCCGTAATATAGGCCTTGGCTTATGAAGTATGCCCCTTGAACCATTGGCCCTACACTAATTGACCGTGGACTCGGTTAGAACATTGTGTTATTTATACTTCGCATTGATTGTGCCTTGCATGGTACTGCTTTTGATTCGTATACCTGTGAGTTGTACTTCACACCCATGAAACCCCCGTTGACATTCCTGAATAGAAAGACAATATCTTCCCCAACATTGGTATACTTCAACATTTGCTCCTTATCCGCCACTGCAGTGCTAATTCTTAGGCAGCCCCCGACGTTGTTACTGGCTGCAGATTCAAACCGCTGATATTCTTCAACCTTTCGTACATAACTTCATTCGTATTCGAAACTGCGGTGTTTGGCATGACTGTGTACAAAACTTGGAAGATCAGCCGGACTCCTCTGATGAGGAGACTGATGCTAGAGTGAGCAGGGTTTTTTGCATACTACTGTTTCATGCCGCTCATCTCTGACTAACCAGCGGGTCTTATTATTACTTGTTTATCGTCGCTACGCTGTTATCAATGGCCGCTAGCTTTGCTTACCCCCCGACCAACTTCATTGTTTCAGGGTCAGGGTATGTTTAAACCACACTGACCATTCTTTAACCAGTCGCTAACATACCTCATAACGGAGTAGTATATTCAGTGCCGCGATGAGCAGCATGTGCAGTCGGATGATTCTTTCGGGCCTTTCGTTTCATGATAAAGCCGTAGTGGTTAGTCAGCCTTTAGAGATGCAGTCCATATCCCCTCCTTTGTCCGCCTTGGCCCCTTCAGATCCGGAGCAGCCAGAACCAGCTCTGTCTTTTTCCTCTATTCGCTCAAGCCGAGGCACACGAATGCAGTATTGAACTATTCGAAGAAAGCGCGAATGTAATGTTTTTAATATGTAATATACATCTCAAGACTAGGTCTTGTATCGTACATGCTATCTGCACTGATAGCGAGGTGTTTGGTGGTTTCGGGGGCCCCTGACCGAGGTCACATGATGCTGTTGGTGGAAATGTCCCTACCTTATTTTCGTATCGACCACCACCACACATTCATAGAAGAGCATCATATGTTTCGCCGGCGTTCGGTGCCTAGTTGTCCGACTAAAAATAGAATAAGCGTGTTATCTTTCTCCTTAGTATTGGTCGTTGAAGTCATGACACCGGTCGAACCAGCATGCTAGGCCAATGGTTAAAGGCCGGCTATAAGTTCAAACGAACACCATGGCTAGTTGATTATAAAATTAACCGTTCACCAGGCGACAGATACCACATTTGAAAAAATATTGCTGCCGCTGTTTCCAGATGTGAAATACATAACCATTTGAGGAGGATCCGCTGATGTGTTAGATTTGATTCACGGAGTCGATCAACACGGCACCGACTAGAGCCATGTTCGTATATTCCATCTCCCTCCTCTCTAATCTTCCCCTGGTCTGTTAGTACCACTTCGCAGTGAGAACTCCTTGGACCATCTCCTGCGCTGATCTTCACTTTGGCCGGTAACCAACTGAAACACCTCATATCGAATATGTCGTCACAATCGCTTGAAGCGGATATCAGGACAGCATATCTTGACATACTTGGTACAAAATACCTTGCTAGTACGTCGCAAAAGCTACTGTCGTTGATCTTGTTGAACATTTCTAATTCGTTTCATGATCTTCGATATATTTCATCTACGATTTGCATGCAGTCTTATCCATCACGGTCCTATTTTATGATATCGTTTCGACTTTGCCTTCGGAGGTTCAATACGTATGGAGATCGCGCTGGTCTTTTGGACGAATCTCGTTTCACGCGAACAGGTACTGGACTCCTATACTACTTGCGTGAGTCGAGTTCTTAAGCACGAACAAAAGATAAGTAACCTGATGTCACTAGAATCTATATACCTTGTAAGTTGAAGCATGCGTCGCCTCGCATGAATGCTGAGTAGAGCTATTCAATCAGCTCTATTTATGTATCATTTGAGCGATAATGTGAGTTCCAAACCTCGCTCCATTGTGCTCCATTGACTGTGATTCAAACAGATGTGAGTTTTAGGAACTGAAAGTCACACAGGTAACTCACGGCCATGATCCAGGTGTATTGCAATATCGTTATTCTATATTTATGGGTCGGTGGTATCGATGCTCATTGTCACGAGTAAGCGTTCACTGGTTCCAAATGATCTTCCTGGCTGAAAGTGAATGTCAAAGGTGTATTAATCATGAGAGTGTGGGTTATATATGGAAAAAAGTACGTGAAGGTGATCTAAGATGCGTCTAGGCTAACGAACACTTGTGGTTTCTCAGGAGATGGGTATTTATGTTGGTTGTTTAAGCAACAGTCCAACAGCATTACCTAATTCAATCTTCCGGTTAGCCTCGTTTGGATCGGTTGTTTATTAGTTGCGCTGCCCAGCCTAGTTCTGCTACAAGTGCAGGCAACGGTGAATATCAATATTTTCCTTCGTCCCAGCAAATGACTGAACATTTGTTAGAGGAAGAACTTGGTTCCCAATCCGGGTACGATGCCGTCATTTTCCGGGCGAATATCAATTAATACGCTTGTGCAGCCCCCGACTTCATTTCTGGGTGTATATTTCGAAACAATCCACTAGCGATTGTACCATATATCGCACCTTTCTTCTACGAAACCGCCTTATTCTTCATGACGGTTTACAAGACCTGGCAGCTCAGCCATGGACCAATGCGTACCCCGCTGGTCGCTAGATTAATGAGAGAGTGCGTCCACTTGGGGACCCCGTCCGCGTTTGCAGAATCTCATCAGTCATCAGTGGCTCCCAATATTATTTTGTCGTAGTTTTCACCCTTATACTTATCGGACTTGGTTCGCTTGTTCCTATTATACGGCCAGCGGTCAATGGCTCAGGGTGAGTAGACTGCCGCACCCAGTAGATGGCTTCATACTTACCAACCTGCATCTGGCGACAGGCTGTTTGTGGCTATTTTGTCATCTATGTGTAGCCGACTTATCTTATCCACGCGTTCGTTCTATGATGACGCCGCTGCCTCGGACCAGTGGTTCGAGATGACCACTACATCTAGACGTAGTGGGAGGAGCGGCGGCCTCGTGGTGATGGCCTAGGTCAATATAAATAATGCATCCGGTTTTATAGATTGTATCATACCGAGCCATTGTGGCACACCACATGATCCCATTTTGTTTTTGGCAGCCCCGAAGAAATTGATATTCCTCAAGTCGACCTCGATCAACTGGGTTCACATGATTAGAAGATGCCTTAAATGGCGTCAGCCCATCTTGCCGAGTTCTCCGCCGGGCTCCCACGCGAAACCCACGCCCTAGCCCCTGATTCAATGAAATGCGAGCCATTTCATTAGCACCACTGCGTTAAACTTGCCGCTCTAGCCGGCGTTTGCCACGAGATAACCCCACCAAGCCTTCGGCATGTGCGGAAACCTTAATTCACAGCTCCAAAGGCCGCAGAGATGTACATCTGACCTCGGCCCTGGTCACAGCTATGGACGTTATCAGCGGACTTATCGCACGAGTACCTTGAACTATGCCCCAATGAGGTTTCCGTGGAGTGTTTTCAAAGGAGGATTGTGGTGCTTTTGGGCATCGTATGACGTTCTAATCAGTACGCTGTCCGCACGTGGAGATGCCGCAGGAACCACCCAATTGGTGTCGATGTGGCTTAACGGTGTGGTGCTTAGGCGCTGTTTCTCAGCTGTTCAAATTCCTGGCCATAAGTTTTTGTACGCTCGAATCACCCCCTTTCGCTTCGTGCTGTACAATGGATTCCAGCACTTGGTCTGACGTGGGACTGTATACCTCTACGCTAAGAACAAGAGAGTTCCTTGGTACGTTTTGAGCCTCATAGTTGACTATCATTTCCTTGGGCTAAACGTCGTTTTGTTCTAGTGGCCGCAGTCACATTACTGGCATACGATTTCGCTCTCACTCTGCCCAATGAAATCCGATATGTCTGGACAACTCGTTGGACTTTTGCTCGCAGTGCTTTCCACATTAATCGCATATTGGGACCTATAACATTCTCGTTGGTGAACACTCGAATCCTCGTTTAGCGCTGGAAGCTGACGCACACATTTATACATTGCTTTGCAGCCTCCAACTGGCAGGTACGCATCTCGTTGCAACTAATCGCATCAATTTAATTTGACCTTGAAGTCTGATTCTATAGATGCCTTTGCATTGCAACTCACCGATCGGGTAGGAATCTTGGTTTAAAGTGTATAGCACATGATTCTGAACAGACATTTTTTTGCCCAGGCGTAGGTCTCCCGTACCCTATATTCTGCAAAAGATCAAAGTTTACATCTTTCGCAATCAGATGTGTCGCGATTGTTACAACGCATATATTCGGAACTCTTATCATTCGTGGTACTGTTGCGAGTGCGTGTTCGGCCGCCCTCAAGTTCCACCACTGACTTTCACACGTACAGCCGTCTTGGTTATACGCGTTTGCGCGATATATAACATAAGGTCAGCGCCACAAACCTATTAGATGGCAACGATGTGGCTGAAGACATGCGATGGCCAGACCATGGTTGCCAACGTACGTCAAAAAAGCTAGTACACACACCGCGAACTGATCCCTGGCTACCTGTGCCCTTAGTGCCTTTTGCTTTGTGTACGGGGCACTTGTTGTACCTGGCGTTCTATACTTTCAGAAATCGATAATGGTATGGTCTATCTGAGGAGCTATAGCATCAATTCATCGTCAGTTACAGCCCCGTGAACGTATTGCCAACCCAGGTTCGTGGTAGCATGATATCATTCGTTACGACATGCGCTGAACTTCGCTGAAAACAGCTCCTGAAATTATTCCCGGTTGCCTATTCAAGCCAATCAACAGAGCAACCTTGATTACTATATACTCGCTGGCACTACTTTTTGAAACTGGCTTATTTGCGATGGTGGGTTATAAAGCTTGGGAACTCGGTCGCACCCCATTGATGAGGCGGCTAATGCAAGAGTGAGTGTACCATCCGAAAGGTTCCACGAGAGTAATTCATCTCCATTCATAGCACCGTGGCATATTACATACTGTTTATGGGTACATCTTTTGTCATAATTTTCGGCTTTCTTGGCCCCGAAGCGATGTTTTCTGTGAGTGATTCAGGGTAAGTACTCCTACAGTTATTATTGAATAACCAAAGCGCATATACTGAAGGAGACGGGTAGGTTCATTAACGCTGTCGCATCCAGTATGTGCAGCCGATTGATTCTTTCGGGGTTATCGTTCTATGATCAGAATACTGCCACCTCGTTGAGTCTAATTAATATGGATCCTTTACCCCGTTAGCAACGTTCGGACTTGTTGATTTTGTACAACCAAAACTAGTGTATACCCAGCTGTGCTTCAATCGTAGTAGCTTCAAGTGACGACAGATTAGCATTCAGTCATGGTCCAGGGGATATTTCTGCAAAGCAACGCTTATACTGAGCACGGGGCTGGACGCTTGCGCCGGTACGACCTACCGGTCGGTATCCGCCTCCGGCAAGGTTGGGGGATGGTGGGTGGGTAGAAACGCGACGCGCAACGTCGGACGCTGTCACGATATGATCGTGGACAAACGCAAGGGGAAGCGCGTTCGCACAGGCGCACGTGACCGCCGCGCCGCGCCGGCGAGTCCCTCGCCCAGTATGCGCCGTGCACCTCGGCCAGCTCCGTTGCACTGCTTCACTTACAACCTTCTGTCGTGCTCGAAGCGCGCTTATTTAGTTCAACTACTCGGGACCAATTGCATTCACACCACCTTGGTTTCCTAGTAGATGGTTTTATAGTGGCAGGTTCCACAGGTTCGGCATTGGACGGTGTGAACGGAGCGGGAAAGTGAAGATCTTGAGAGAGCCAGTAAAATAGAGAGGCAAAAATGGCAGATTGAGGACAGGGACACTTACGAGGAACACCAGAACAATCCTCAAAACCAAGAGCCTGCACAGCCGCCGTGGCATTTGCACTATTTAGAGTTTCATTTTAATCTTAGAGCCGAAGCTTTCCGATAGCCGCTTGTACGCCATTGATGAAGTGCAAGATTCAGGTTTTCGCAATACAGCACTTTCATGTGATTATGAAAACGGAGGGATTTCTTCATGTATTTCGTCCTTTCAGTAGCTTTGAGATCAGCCCTGTCGGATGTGAACGGGAGGCGAACAGTATATCTCACCAGACGCTCGCCTTGACTTGACGTTCAGTACCCCCACCCTGCATCGTCCAATTCATATACATCGCAATTACCTTCCCAGCACGGTTCTTTGTACATCAACTTCCCCTACAGCTCGTAGAATACCTACCAAATCTATGGCGGATGTGTCTGAAGGATCTAGCTTGCTTGACTTGTATCTCAAAGCAGAAACAACAAAATATCTAGCTTGTGAGTGCACAAATCAAGTTTATCCGGTACACCACGTACGCTGAACGATTGTAATCCACATTCCCAGTGGCTTCGTGCACTTTGATCATTTATGATAGCTTTATTACGCTCCCGACCGAGATAAGCTACGTTTGGGGGTCGCGCTGGTCTTTTGGTAGAATAGTTTTCCACCTCAATCGTATTTGGGCGCCTCTGATGCTCATGTAAGTCTCAACTCCCCACCGCTTATGTAGCTGTTTATCCATTAGTTGAACAACAGCTCTTACTTGCCAAGTAAGTATGAGATTTATGCTGATGTACAAGTAACCGACTCGTCAAAAGCGTTGTTTTTACATCATCTAACAAACAGGGTACGCCCAACACATTTAAATTTTTAATACATTAGATTCGAGACTCAGGCTGACATGGTGCATCTGAATAGAGGTATAGCTGCTTTGCCGTTTAATAATGAATTTCTTGTTGGTTAATATGTTGCTCGACATGACTAGCTGTCTTTCGATCTTACAGTACTATATCTATGGAACAATCATCGCCATGCTCATCGCCACAAGTCAGTCTAGGCACAGAAAATCCACGGCGTCTCAACTCGTCACCGACTGATTGATTGTGTAGGTCTGTTGGTTACCCGAGTATGGGCGATATATGAGCTAAAGTGAGTGAGCATTCATGACGTATGCGTTACCGTGTTGAACTGTGACAGACCTTGGGTTTTAGCGCAAGTCTATACACAGATATTTGTGTTATGGTCTACTCATGCATGGTTTAGGATCCTATGTGTTCTCGCGATTGCGATTTTGGTACCTAGCGCGGTTCTCATTCAGTGGCAGTCTAAAGTCAGTCAACTGTGAACTTCATTTCAACATCTTCCTCAAGTTAAACTACTTTAGTATTGTGAATTAGTGCCAAATCCCGGTTAGCCCTGACTTTTCACACACCCACTTTATCTTATGATAGGCTCACACGTTCTCTACAAGCCCCCGACCTGGTTTCGGGTTGTCGGTTCTACTCGACTCCGTTCTCAGTCATACCATACATTGCACCATTCCTGTTTGATACTTCCCTTTTCATCATGACGATCTTGAAGGTCTATAGAACCGGTCGCTCTACATTGATGAAAAAACTCATGCAAGAGTACGTAGCTCCTGTCTTAAGGACCCACCCGTTTGTTGAGCTTAAACCTCTAGTGGAGCGCTCTACTATGGTGTCGTAATGGGCACCTTTCTCTTCGTCGGATTCAGCACTCTCATTCCTTCAACGAGTGATGGGTTAAATGGATCTGGGTGAGATATACTGGTACATATCGAATAGGATATTCTGTAATTGACGTTTAATAGTCTTTTTGTTGCTATCCTCTCTAGCATGTGTACAAGGCTGGTATTATCTACACGAGCTTACTATAGCCCATCCTTCCTTCTTAGCTCATTGGAGATGAGTTCTGTGTACGGGGATGTACAATTTCGAGGTGGCGAGTGGCGGGTACACCGTGAGTTCGAGAATCCAAGTGTCGGCGTTTCTCATATAACGTCCAATGCTGGTTCTGTGGGCGTTTGAGCACTATTCCGCGTGGCTTGGAACCCTAGTTCAGTTGGTTTTGGAGAAAATAGACACTTATAATTATACACGACTAGGACTTTTAGAGCACTTGTTATATATTCATATTGAGCATGCTTTATCGTGTTCGAACTATACCAATTTCGTTAGTTCATTGATGGGGCTTTTTGCATTGGATCGACACCCGTAAGCACGTGTTTGGATCAACCATTACAGGTATGCGCGTCAATTCAATCTGTAACCATCATGATGCTCGGCTAACTCTTTCACAAGCCACGGAAAATTCAGCGACATACCCCAACAACTAGTTGAACTATCTTTCATCGACAAAACACCTGATTCTGGATTACGCCTCATAGTTCTGTCCAAAAACGGTCATTTCCGCGTTCCAAATGAACAGCTAGCCCCAAGATCGACACTAGGTACTACCTAGCTATGTGATGATCTAATGTGGGCTGGGGACCAAGACGACTGGAAGCGTTGTAGTAGCACGAGGCTAGGTGGATTTAGTGCTCCGGATGCCGTTGAATAAGAGGCTTTCTGCTTGAATTATTTGAGCTATCTTATACAAAACCTTCCGTCTTACCCTCCACCTTGTATTAAGCTCTCTGGAATTCTACCTAGCATGGTGCTGGACAAATCACTGCACACGTCGGTTGAGCCGGATACCTACAACCTCTTCGAAACAATCGAACGAACCAAATTTCTAGCAAGTGAGTTTACCTCCCTATGATTGTCACCCATATGTTGATATATATATTGTTTCGAGTCGCATCCTGCACGATCCTCGTGTACGATATGCTTTTAACTCTTCCGGAAGAGGTCTATTATGTTTGGAGCTCACGCTGGTCGTTTGCTCGTTTTGCTTTCCATGCCAATCGTTTTTGGGCTCCAGTCCTTTTGGCGTAAGTTGCTAATTTAACCCTAGAGTCGAAGGTGGCTGATGCTGAGTTCACGGACGTCAGGGGATATGTGCCGAGTGGGTGTTTCGTGCCTGATGCTTAGAAAATGGTTCTGATGGTCACTAGCACTCTTCATCTATGGCCTGAAAAGAGAAGTACGTTAATATCAAACATTGCGAAACGTCGTTTTGACAAGATTTCTTGCAGAAGTGAGTCGGTTTGATTGATGCTCAAACTGATTCTCATCGTTATTAGCTGTGTTGTCATTTCATTGTTTTATACATACGGAACCGTCTTTGCGGCTATAATTGTCGGGGGTAAGTCCCACCTGAGGTTGGTCGAACAATGGCATTTATTCTGGGCCCAGTCGTTTTAGTGGTTAGGCTATGGGCGATCTATGGCCGCAAGTGAGTTCTGCTTTGCCAGTCTTTTTGTCTGATTCTCATGTCAGAACGAAGAACCTGGATGTTAATGTCGGTGCTCCAAATTACTCACAGTATGCGTTGATGCTGATCTTACTCTACGCTTGATTCAAAGTACAGCGGTTTCGGGATGTATTGCAGTGAGTGTTCCCACTTTAGTTCTTCTGCAACTACGGGCAAAAGTGAGTAAACGGCCAACTTGATTGAACTCATACTGCTGCTTACACCCCCGTAGAAAAATAAGTTTATTCAAAATCCTGGTATGGGCTTGTTTGTAGGACGCAGATCAGTGTCTGACCATGGGTTCCTCGACTAGCCCCAGAACTCATATCCGGTTGTACCATCAAGACTAGTCCACTTGGTGCTGGCGCCTATGTCGGACCATTCGTTTACGAGACTAGTATATTCCTTTTGACGGTTTACAGGACGTGGACGACCATCAAGACTCCACTGATGCAGAGGTTGATGCACGAGTACGCTGAGATACTGTTTGCCATGGCCTATTCTTACGACTTGTGCGCAGCGGATCGAGATACTACGTCTTTGTAATCGCGACACTGTTGCTCATCGTTGGCAGTTCTACTCATCCCGAAATTCGACGTGCTATGACCGGATCTGGGTGTGTCATAATCGGTGCTTAGCTGTCATCGGAATTCTGATGGCGTTACGGATTTAGTATCCTCACTGCTGTCGTTGCTACCATGTGTACTCGGTTGATTCTCTCAGGTCTCTCTTTCTATGACGAGAGTCAAGATATCAACTATATGGAAATCAGCTCGGCCGGGCGCCGATCAGCTGATTCTACAATCCCCGGCAGTGAATGGTGTTAAAGCGAGGGCGGATTTGAGGCCACGGAATGTTCGATTGTACCGTACTCAATGACTAAGGCAGGGATATGTGAGCGGGTTATATTTTATCTGTAGGAATCGTGTAGAGTATCCCGTTGATTCCACATACATACATACGTTATGTCCGGGTACATTGCATCAATCTCGTATGCGCATACACTCGTGAAATCCTATAAATAAACCAAGGATCTTGCTGTACCTCGTAGATATTCTAGCTTACGCAGCGTCGGTGTGCTTCGATTTTCTTGATTTCGGGAGCCGAAGAATGCCACAGGAGCGATAACGGAATGGCCATTGGTATTTGACTGGTTCGTATAGACGATAGATGAAAGATGTTTTAGCTCCGTTTGACGCTACCAAATGCCTTCATGCATCTGACCTAAGCTAACTCTATGAGAGGAATCTACAAAGCACAGAACTGGTGAGTATGGCGTTCCCCCTCAATTCAGGTTTGCGGCGTATCTGCTTGTTTGCCGAGCTGATATCAACCCATACAAACAAATTAATCAAGTTTGTATTGGTGGCAGGTCGATGAGTCAGCCTGTGCCCTGATCGGAGAACATCTCGGCGCTTGCGGTTGGATTCCAGGAAGGGGTGGACCATGCACCCCCATTTTTCGCCTCTCTCCGTCTCATGTCCCACATAACACGGGGCGACTCCCCAGACTCATCGACAGACTCGCTCCAACATTCCCCTCATCACCTCCCTCCCCAGGTTGGTCCCAAGACTTGTGTCACATGGCTTTTTATTAATATTGTATTCAATCGTAGATTTTAAGTGCTGGTCCCGCGACAACTGGGGATAAAGACCAGAAGCCCCTCAGTACAGGAGTAGAATCACCCTACTGGGATCCCTACGCGGGCCATTCTGCTTCGCGAGAACACCACGAAGCAGGCGATTCCATCCCGCTCGTAGCGTTCCAACCGCACTATAGCCAGTTTGTGGAATCTACCAACTCTCCTCAAGTCCAGACCCCCCAGTCATGGCGGGGGAGATTCGAACCGGTTCCAATAGCTCCTCTTCTTCTCCATGCGTTACTTTGGTATGTTCGGCTCTGAGTCGTTCAATCGTCATATTCATGCGTATCGGCAGCTTTGGGGCCTTCCCGCTCGTATTCCTCGTCTCTCGGGCCGCTTCTGGGATGTCGCTATTTTGGACTCGTTTAATTGTGGGAGGGCTGTGTGGTGGCGTAGGCTTGACCCTCGGAGTGAGTCTAATTGACCTCTCCCGGCGAAGCATGGAGGCAGCTTGTGAGTATTTTCCCTGGAATCAAGATTCGCTCGACAATATATTGCTCATAGTATGGGCTATAATTATCCACGAATCCATGAAGGGAGAAATCCAGGAGGATTTAGACTATCACACAGCCAACCCGTTGAGCCCATGGGCTGCCATCCTCCTTCTCTACAAGCAATTTTTAGGCAAGGTGTCTACAAATCACAAAAAGGCTATCCGAAAGGTTCATAAAGAGTACGTGGCATTTGCCGCACAGCACCATTCTTCTGCACACACATTCTGACCAGTATGGTATAGCGGTACCCCATGGTGGCTCTGCATCGTCCTGTTTTTAATCACGGCAACCATGGCGGCATGCCTCGTGTTTGTTCTCGGCCGAGTCGTGGATATCTATACAGTACAAGAGGTTTGCCATTTTCATTCATTACGAGTGCCGTTCGCGCTGACGTGCATACTCGGTTAGACCCAAACGGCTGAGTACTACGAGACAACCGTCGTTGGAGACATCACACCAGAAGAGATAGCCCGTGCAGCTTCTCAGCTTGACGACACGTTTTCGGTATGCTCACAACTCAGAACCTGGGAAACCCTTACTGACCGATGCGGCTTGTTCGCCGCACACATGTCCTTATCGCAATAGCAAGTCAAATATACATGGACCATTACGCCATTGTCTTCGTCTGCGCATATCCCAACCGACCGCTATTTTGCTTTGAACCGAACTGCCAATGTCAACGGAACGACTACGATTATAACAGACACGATCCACTTTGCTGAGACGTTCCCCGACCAACTCGCCCCTCCGTACCAACACCCAGCTGGATTCGGGACTTTCTTGAATCAAAGCGAAGTCGGTGGTATGTCGGCAGCCGACATAGAAGACTCGAACGTGAGCAAACTTGGCGCGGGGCCAACAACGAGGGCGGTCGGACAGATCGTAAGATGGCCGAGGTGGGGATCCCGAATCAAGTGCCAACTGATCGAAGATCTTGGGCGCTATCTGTGAGCGCTCAAGCCTATTTTTACCAAATACACGATAATAACTGACATCATGAAGAACACCGCATTCTCCAATTGTGAATATGACATATCTGTATGTTCCTTGGACGGCGGTCAACAGCATATTTGACACGATGGGTCTGCCGGCTCCGAATGCGACTGCGTTTCCGCCGGTGAATTTTACTTCGTTTATGGAGGGCAACAATACGCCTCAGGTCTCTGTAACCGAACAAGAGATTGCGATGACTTGTGAGTTTGTCCCATACACAGCCTCCCCGGCCAGCGCTCACCCATCTTTCGCCTGTCCTAGTCAAATGGTGGGACAATGGTGTATCTCACTCGTTCGCATATCAGCCTTATAGTCGTGGGGATGATGGCAACGGTTGGCTCACCGTGGAGGTCGTCATGGTACGGCTCAATCAGTCGTACACGGCACCCAACAGTAGTTTTCAAGTATACGGAGAGCTTGGGTTGGCGGCGGACAGGACCCAGATTGGGTTCGATGCGGCTATTTGCGTAGAAGAGGTCAAGGGATATGTATTAGACGCATATAACAATGTAAGCGCACAAATTATGCCGTTTCCCAAGAAATTGTTCACGTTTTTACCGCTAGAGCGCGGGCTCACCCGTGTCACTCAATCTACAATACACCGGGACTCAACTGAACAACTCTGCCGTCCTGTTGACCCAAGATTCGTCCAAAGCCAACCATCCTCGCAAACTTGTCGGCGATCCTATCCCTGGAAACGTACAACACGGAATTTCTTCAAAGGGAAAATGGGCAGTGTACAATGCGTCGCACTACAATGCTCGAAACATTATGCTCAAAGACAACGGCCGCGACTGGTGGTTTGTTCCAAACCCTACTGTGAGTTCCCATATGATGTCTATGTATTTGAGTCGGGTATAATTATGTTCCAGGTGGTTGCTTTCGGTGGGGGTATGGCACCAACGGAATACACCAAGTTGAACCCTATAAACGTTGCCAGAGTACTCAGCAATTCGGACTCGCAACATCTGGTGAGAAACTCGTTCTACTTTTCCTCCGGAGTGAGCTGAACCTTTTGGATGTAGCTACCTTACCTAGTTGGGACGCAGCCCATCATTGCATATGAATTCCGTGACAACACTGTAGCATATACGCAAATATATGCCCAATGGCTCGCAGTGACTCTTGCGAGTGAGTATCTATCGATTCATGCACGGAATTTTTGGCTCACAAATTAAGTGATTTAGTTGTACTCATTGCTGGAATCGTTGTTTCGGTGTTCGTACCGCGACTACCTCTTGGAGTCTCGCGGAGAGACATCGGGGTCACCTCTTGGCTTGCTGCGATTGAAGGTCAGAAAGATGATAATTCAGAGTTGATGAAAATGACTCTTTGCATAGATGATCCTTCTGCAAAGGCGCACTTGAGCCCTATTGCAGGTGAACGGTTCGAACGCCTACGTCGGCGCGTGACGCGCTGGGGAAATACGCGTCGATGAATTTCGGTTATTCTATTGATTTATACCCAGGGAGAAGTTGCTCAGCCCCTTTACATTGCGAATGATGTAGTCTAACAGTTAATATCTTGTCTTTTTTTGTACTGCGTTACGTGGACCTCAGTTGAAACGCTTGTATCTCCTTGACATACTCAAATTCTTCTAGCGATTCATTACTTCACTGCCTATCAATGATATAGTGACAACTTTACCGGTGCTCGAATCCGAGCCCAAAGGATTATTGTATATAATGATTGATGCGATACTTGAACTGGAATACCATGCAAAACCGAGGGAAAAGGAACGCGGTGAAGCGGGGGATTCTTGAGATGCCGAAGGCGAATCAAGGATGTAAGTTATGACCGGGCCACCAGCCACACAAGCGGGGGAGGGCGGCAAATACTTGCCCTCTGATAGCGGTGCGATTGGTGGAACAAAAAGATAATACGAGTCGCATCCATGCTACGTAAGAGTGGATGAGGGAAGAGCCAATGATAGGGCACGTGACCGAGCCGGCTCCATCGACCTGCGGCGGAATATCGAGCATCGAGCCTCCGCAGGCTGCATTATACCTCGATCAACCTCTCTATCATTAGAATATATGTATAGAGTACCATCGATCGGGCGCAGCCAAGTGATCACAGTTCAGCCTTTCAGCCACATGATTAGTCAGAGGCTTTCTTGATCGGAGGGGACCTGGGGTCGGGGCTTTGCGCATTCAATGAGACCGGGCCCGGCCGGCGGGCAGACTCACAATGAGCCACCACCTTTAATCGCTGTTTCTTCTATGTTACACCCTGAAGAAAACGACTCTTTTGACTCGACTCCAGGTTCCTCACGTTATATCCCTTTTCACGTTAGTTTAATCAAAATAGCTCAGTGGGGAGGTCATTGCTGAATTATCTTTTGTTCAAGCTCCTGAGCGCAGGTTCTGCTACGAACTCTGGACAACATAATAGACAATATGGCAAAGAGGCAGGGTCATACTCCCCCTGGGATCCTTACTCAAGACCAGATACACCCAATGAGCATCGCGAAGCTGGTGACTCGATACCCCTTGTCTCTACACAACGGCGCTCCTACGAAGCCAGCTCAACCAATTCCTTTCGGGTCCAAATGTATTCACCCTGGTGGGAAAGCTTCGAACCGGTTCCAATTGCTCCCATTCTGCTTCACACCTCGCTCTGGTGAGCGTGATCGTAAATCGGTCGAAAATATCAATTTACCCGTGACATAGCTTTGCATCTTTCCCTATTATGTATTTTGTCTCCATTGCCGCTTCGGGACTGTCTCTTTTTTGGACACGTCTAATTGTAGGAGGGTTGTGTGGTGCCGTGGGCATGGCTCTGGGAGTTAGTCTTATAGATCTTTCGAGGCGGGGTATGGAGGCAGCACGTAAGTAACCCTCCCCCCTATATGCAATAAAAGGCGACTAAAAATGGCTAATCAACGGCAGTATGGGCCGTGATCATCCATGTATCATTGGAAGGGGAAATTCACGAAGACCTCAATTATCATGCTGCTAACCCGTTAAGCCCATGGGCCGCAGTGCTGCTCCTCTATAAGAAATTTCTAGGAACGGTATCCGCAGCTAACAAGAAGGCTATTCGCAATCTACATAAAGAGTGCGTGATATTTCATGCTCATTATCAATACACACTACAAAAACCTGACTACCATGGTGCAGTCGGACTCCATGGTGGCTCTGTGTTGTCTTGTTTCTAATCACAGCAACCATGGCAGGTTGTCTGGTGTTCATTCTCGGTAGGATCGTGGATATTTATACCGTACAACAAGTACGTGCCGGTGTTCAGCTTGGATGCTGTCAAGTTTAACAGCGCATATAGACGCAAACAAATCGGTATTATGAAACGACGGTTGTTGGAGATCTAACTCTAGCGGAAATAGCCCGCGCATCTTCCCAAGTGGAAGATACTTTTTCGGTAGGCCTTAAATCGCGAAGACTTAGAGCTTGACTCAGCTACGTGGCTCTTTTTTTGTACCCGGGGGCTTGATTCAACAGCAAGTCAAATATACATGGACTATCACCCCTTTGTCCTCGACCGCACGTATCCCTACCGATCGCTACTTTGAATTTAGCAAGACAACAAACATCAATGGGAGACGTGTTACAATAAATGACACAATCCACTTTGCCGAGACGTTCCCTGCACAACTTGCTCCTGCAGACCAACAGCCAGCTGGATTTGGAACCTTCTTAAATCAAAGTGACGTTGGCGGTATGTTGGCCACCGATGAGGGAGATACTGGTGTAGGAAGATTTGGCTCAGGCCCGACAACTAGATCAGTTGGACAGATCGTACGATGGCCCAGGTGGGGGTCCCGAATCAAGTGCCAACTGATCGAGGACCTTGGGCGCTATTTGTAAGTGAAAACGCTATTTGTTTCTATCATGCGCCAATGATGGTACAAACAAGGACACCACATTCTACGGGGAAAAACATGACGTATCTTTATGTTCCTTGGACCGCAGTCAACAGCATATTTGCCGCGATGGGCCTTCCAGCCCCGGATGCAAGCGTGTTTCCTCCTATCAATTTTACAGCATTCATGGAGCTTGGCGATAAACCAAATGTCACCGTGACCGAAAAGGAAATCGCAATAACTTGTTAGCAGTTTCCCCACGAACTCCTAAAACAGGCTCACTTTATTTTTTTGCTATGCAGCTAAATGGTGGGACAACGGTGTGTCTCATTCGTTCGACTACCAGCCCGTTAGTCGTGGCAATGATGGCAACGGCTGGCTGACCGTAGAGATTGTTATGGTGCGGCTCAACCAGTCGTACACGGCACCTGACAGCAGCTTCCAAGTTTACGGTGAACTTGGGTCAGCAGCTACTAGAACCCAGATTGGGTTTGACGCGGCTATTTGTGTGGAAGAAGTGAAAGGATATGTCATAGATGCATACAACAACGTGAGTGCAGACACCGTACATGCTGTATGACACTTCACGCGGCGTTTTCCATAGACCGCAGGCTCACCCATATCGCTCAATCTACAATATGCTGGAACTCAGCTCCATAACTCGACTGTGGAGTTGAGCAACCTCGAGCTGGACGATCAACCTAAACTTATTGGCCAACCTGTCTCCGAAAACGTACAGCGCGGTATCACTTCCGCAGGCAAATGGGCCGTGTACAACGCTTCGCATTACAACGCTCGTAATATAATGCTCAAAGATAACGGCCGTGACTGGTGGTTCGTCCCAAACCCGACCGTGAGCGAGCAACTCTTCGTGCCCCTTCTTTGCCTGCTAAAACAACAGCGTCCCAGGTAGTCGCTTTTGGTGGAGGTATGGCTCCGACTGAATATACCAGACTAAGTCCAGTGAACATTGCTCGGATACTTAGCGACTCGGATTCACAACATTTGGTATGGCCCAAAAATTCGATTTTCGTTACCTACAAAACTCAGTTCGTCAAACACAGCTCCCCTATTTAGTAGGGACACAGCCTATTATAGCATACGTATTCCCCGACAAGACAGTAGCATACACCCACGTTTATATCACATGGCTTGTAGTCACTTTGGGATGTGAGTACCCGCCGAGTCCTGCAAGCGATGAATGGATTTTAAATTAAAATTTACAGCGGTGTTGTTCGCTGGCATTGTCGCGTCGCTGTTCGTCCCACGGTTACCCCTAGGGGTATCACACAAGGACATTGGAGTGTCATCTTGGCTTGCCGCAATCGAAGGTAAGTCTTTTAGTGGTCTGATAATGCCACAAGCCTAACTCCAGCGAAGATGATCTTTCTGCTAGGGCTCACCTGAGTCCGATCACAAACGGGAGACTGGAGCGTTATCGACAGTGCATGGCACATTGAGGACATAGTAGTTTCTTTTTTGGCGAACAGTGCATAAATTTTCTATAATGCCCGAGCAACTCCTCCCCATTCAACTAAACCTGTTGATGGTTTCGCATATGCCTATTTCTGAATGTTGTGATCTGACTGATCCTGTATAACCACTTCTTATACTGCTGAGTTATGATACACCATAGCGGGAAACATCTTGGCTATGTTGATGGTCCTCAGTTATCGAGCCATTTGGCTCTTCTAGCCGAAATCTAATATGTAGATCGTAAGACTTTGTCCATCAATGCGTCCCACTATCAATTCGGAACCTCCCTGTTACTCTACCTGCTCGGATATGCTTATTTCTACGAAAGCTTATATATAAAAGAAACTTTCACATTGTCTATCTGTATGTTCGTCTCCTAGTTATATCAAGTTTCTGGACCTCTAATACTCGCAACTTCGTCGCTCGAGCGGTCGATTCGATCTGTTTTGCACTGTCGCCTAAAGGATATGACTTGAACGATAGCAAACATAGTACATGGTGCAAATCGGCCGCTCGATATTCCCACTTTTTCATCCTGTTGCGATATATGGCCAACTTGAGAGCATACAACCCGTCTTCTAATTCATCCACCTCTATACAATGTATTCGTCCAAATAATCTGGACCCCTCAGAAGGGCCACCGTGCCGACGCTTCATTCAGTTTTATATGGCGGCCTCACTCCGATATTGTGGTGGAGCGACAAAATATGGTTAGCTCATCCGGTGCTGGAGCTCTTGGCTCAGATCCGGCCCCACTTTTTTTACGACATTTGGTGACGCCAGGTGGGCCGCTTTTTGGGTCATACACCTAGATTCCATTTAATTTGGATTGAGATCTAAATAATATGGATGTTCTAGTTATACAGAGCACCTTGTTCACTGGAATACCTAATCTGCAGGAAACAGAAGTGAATTCCCGATTGTAATTGAATATACATCCATAAAAGCATATATCACATTCCCAAAACCCATGGAAGCATATTAAGAGTTGTATACTACAGTCAATCCCAACATAAATGCGTAAGAAAGCGAAATCCGAACAAGATTGTATAGTCTATCTACACGCGAGCACAACAACCATCTATGCAGCCGCAGCACCAGCCTTGATACCCATCGCTTTCAGGTTGTAGTTTTTGACCAAGAACCCAGAAAGAGATGCGAGTGCACCAGTCGGTACCCCAATCAAGAACACACTGTTCAGCGCTTTCAGATCTATAACGTGCGCGTCAGTTTGGTGATGATACAACAATAGGAGCATACTCACAAGCACGGATAACAGGTTCTTGCTGCTCCTGAGGCAAAGTAAATATGATCGACACGCTCTGGCGGACAGCAGTGGCGACGCCGGTAGGAAGGTCGGGTGCATACAAGAACAGATACTTTCCGAGCTGGTTCGCGAGGACAGATCCGGCAATCGCGATACCGATGATACCGCCGACGAGTTGGGTAAAGGTGACCAGCGAGCTGCCTTGCGGGATGAGCTCTTCTTCATTGGCATACTCGGCTTGGATTGCAATGACCGTGTTCTGGAGAGCACCACCGACACCAAGACCAAGGATGATCTGGTACCCGATCTCTTTGCCCGAACCCGAATTGATGTCCAGGGTGTAGAGCAAGCCGGCACCGACAGAGATCAGGAGTGGGGAAGCGACAAGGAACGGCCAGTAGCGTCCGGTTCCGTTGATCACACCTCCGGAAAGACCAGCAGCAACGACAACGCTAAGCATGAACGGCAAAATGTCGATACCGGACTTGGTTGCAGAGTGACCTTTGGTGACTTGGAAGTAGACGGGAAGGTAGTAAGTGCCGAGGAGAAGCGCAAGCATGACAAAGAAAGCCTCGAGGCAGGTCCCGATCTGAGTACGGCGACGGAACATGGCAGTACGGAGGATTGCGCGATCGCCCTTGTACATCTCCCAGCCAACGAAAGCAATAAGGAGAGCGCCAAACTAGCAGAAAGTCAGATAAGGGCTCAGCATTGAGAGAAATTAGACTTACCACACAGAACAGAGCGATGACAACCTTGTCGTTCCAAGGCTTCTCGTTTCCGCCCCACTGGAGAGGCAAAAGCAAGGCCGTGACCATGCCGAGGGCAAGGACCGAACCAGCCCAGTCGAGACCAAGCCACTTTTGCAACGAGGTCTTGTTGTCGTATTCCGGTCCACCCATCGCAGGACGCTTGGGAATCAAGAAGATAATCGTGACGACCGTGATGGCACCAAACGGCAAGTTAATGTAGAAGCACCAACGCCAGGAGACGTGATCGGTAAAGGCGCCGCCGAGCAGCGGGCCAATAACGCTGGCGAGTGCAAAGACTGCACCAAACGAACCAAAAAGGACCGGGCGTTGTTCAAGACGGGTGACCTGGGCGATGATCGACAAGACCGAGACGAAGATGCCGGCGGCACCGACACCGGCAAAGGCGCGACCGAAGATAAGGAACTCCATTGTGGTGGCGACCGCGCAGAACAAGGACCCTATCTCGAACAAGACAACGGCAGAGAGATAGACCCATTTGGTGGGTGCGATGGCGAGGAGCTGGCCATAGGTAAGCATGCATCCTGCCTGGGTCAAGAAATAACCGCTAGCTAGAAGAAAGTCAGAGTGAGATATATGATATGGTCGATGGCGGCATACCAATCCATGTAACCTGGTTGAAAGCATCGAACTTGCTAGCAATGACAGGAAGAGCAGTCGCAACCTAAATCTGGTTAAATGTCTAATAAAATGACTGCAGGCCAAGCTTAACTCACAATAGTTTGATCGAGCGCAATGAGCAGGATCGACATCAACATGCCAACAAAGACAAGGAGAAGACGGGAACCGCTGAGATAGCGTTCATTTTCATCAACAATGGTCGCAGCCCCACTGGAGAGGTTCTCGTGGTTAGCCTTGTCGAGTTCCTTGGAGGGTACTTGAGCGAGAGTTGGTGTGTCGTGCGAGTGGGTCGACATGGCCATGTTGGGCGTTGTAGCTGGCTAGAAAGTGCAGAACACTGAGGTCTTGATGTCAAAGATGCCGCTATATATATAAGCGAGAGCCCGGCCATCAGTCGGCTCCCAGATGGCGCGTTCGGTCGCCCATTCGGTCCAAGCAGATGAGCGAGGAGTTCAGGGGAAATGGATTGCCGCGCATAACTGAGGGAAAACTTATCATTCGCTGACCGCCATATAGCGCGCGCTGCTTTGTCATCAATTTGAAACACCCTCTCAGTGATCGACTGAGCCTATTTTTCCACCACAGTCGAGCGCATACAGATCGGTGCAAGTCAACTCGATAGTTTGGTTTCGGGCCTTTCAATCCGTTCACACATTTCGATTCAAGGTATAAACTGCAATGACACTTTGCTTCGGCCTGAACCTGGGCATTCTCGTTAACGCCGTGATTTCTCCGGTACGTGCGCGGCTCGCGCAAGAAGAATGACAAAGTCAGCGCGCTGGATATCAAAGCGACGCGCTTGCGCGCGCGGAAACAACTAGCGAAGAATACTCGAAGCGGTGTAGCACTCTAACGCTGACTCACGTTCTGGAACCGCCTTCAAAGTAAACCGTGTATATGCCAGATTGAACTCTAACAAACAATCGCATTCAGGAGGTCCGAAACGGTGAGCATGTAGATGAATGTTCCACGCCACGCGACCTCAGTACTGCGGAAAACGTTGTAGCCAGTGCGTACCCGAATGTATGCAAATAATTCGAGTCATGAGTCATGGTGTGTTTAAGCTCTGTTTAGACATCGAATAACCCTACGGATATCAAAGATGTTTAAATCTAAGGTTCCAGGCTACCCCATGTATATCGTGGATTTGGGGGGTTACATCGCCGTATCATACTGTACGTTTGGGAACAAATGTTTTACCAATGTTCGGCTTTGTACTGGGTCAGTCTTACTAGGAAAATCCTTTCCTATTCAATAAATATTTCGACTCTTCTCATCGCGACTTTGTACAACATTCTGCCTTTCCTATGCTACTTTGTATGGGCCGACGTAAAGGACTAACTATAACTCGATTCCTTTCTGGAACCTATACTATCCAATCCGCAGTCCCTTCCACCGCTCACCGATCATATCTGCGTCCATCTTCAGACCAAGTGGGCCCCGATCGTGAACGACATACGTTCTCGATTGATTCAACCAGAACCGCAAGTGAGGCATGACCCACAGCAGACGCTCTGAGTTCGACCCTACGATCCACCCGTCGTCTCTGATCGACCAGCCGTTGATGCCATCTCCGACATACCAACTATCAGAACGGAAGTTCCAGATGAAGATACGACCTCCTTTATCACTAGAAGCGAGGATGCTCCCGTCAGATGACAATACCATTGAGGTGATTTCATCAACGTGTGCCTTGAAGGGGCCAGCTAGCATATCACCGGTTTGTGCGTCCCAGAGCCAGATCTCAGAATCATATGAAGCGGAGATGATACGTCTACCGTCATGTGAAAACAGAAGGGAGCATATCCTGCTTTTATACTCTGGTGGAGGATTTGCAAGAATTGACCCGGTGTATGCGTCCCAGATCAAGAAGCCTCCCTCCTCTGATGCAGAGACAACGCATTTGCCGTCCGGTGAACACGCCATGTGTTCAGTCTTGTTCGTCGGCCCTTGTACTGGACCACTAGTCAAGGTGCGCCCCAAGTATACATCCCAGATACACGCCGTGCAATCACTATATCCACAGAATAGGCGACCGCCGTCGATTGTGAATGTCAGGAATATAGGCGCACGATCAGCGGGCAATACTCGTAACATTTTCACCGTCCGAGCGTCCCATATACGCACAATTCTGTCGGACGAATAAGTGGCAAGGCATTGACCGTTTGGTGAGAGTGATAGCAGTCCAGGAGTGGGCTCAGGGTCCAAGTACTGAGTGTTTAGTAGCGTTCCGGTTTTCACACCCCATGTATGGATCTCTCGTCCACGAGAAGAAATCAGTCTGTTGCCATCGGGTAAAAATGCAGCCCATTCGAGGTTACTACCGGCTGCTCTGAGCGGATGGATAACCGCGTCACCGGTTTTAGAATCCCACAGGTTGATACCTGCACCCAGTGAAGCCAAGTAGTGCCTGTTCTCAGAGAACCCAATTAAAGAAACGTCGCAGTGAGTTTCTAGAAAAGTCCTCTCTTTGTTGCTACGACTAGCCTGTAGATCCCAAACTCGGACGGTTTTGTCCCACGAACCAGAGATAAGACGGCTTCCGTCAGGCATAAACATAAGAAAATTCACATTGCCGGTATGTCCTACCAACGGACCACACAGCAGATCGCCGTTGTGAGTGTCCCAGATATATATGGTACGATCGATTGATGAAGACGCGAGAGCTTGGGTATCGGGTGAGAACGCTACCTGGACAACACCCCAAAGTGGTGGCCGGTAAGCCTCAGTCTCAACTTCCCATTTTGTACCTCCCAAATGAGTATTATCGCGGAAGATATACTAGCTATAGCGACAAGCTCTTCATCTAAGGAGAATGTGATAGAGGTCGCTCGCCGTAAGTAACCTGGGTCGTTGTAATTGAATGATCCAAATGCCGCCTTGCCAGTAGCGGTGTCATAAATATTGACATTTCCATTTTCCGCCTGAAAAGCGAGCCACTTGCCGGTAGGTGATAATGAGACGCACCGGAACCGAAATTCATGGCGTTTTGGGCCACAAATGCTTAAACTAGGAATACTTAAACTAGCAACAGCCCAGGTTCTAATCATTCCATAGTCACCAATCGACACAACATGACTCCCATCTGGTGAAAAAGCGATTGGATTGGCTCCAATAGAGAAGCTTGACCGAAAAACTCCGGGATCAGAATCTGATTCCTCTGATCCACCTTGCAAAATGCCGCTTTGCGTGTCTAGAATGCAAATTGTGCCGTATTTTAGACGTAAGGCAACTGTGTGACCATCCGGTGAGAATGCTGCATGCGTGAATGGATGGTCAGTTTGTGAGAAAAGTATACTCTCGCGTCCGGTATTTGTATCCAGAATGCAAACTGTGGAATCGTTGACGTGCACTAAGTGAGCGCCATCCGGTGAGAGAGCCACCGAAGTGGTAGAAGACGCTATGCCCCAGACAGCCAGCGTGCCAAGTGCATCATCTTCTATGATCGCTCGTTTTTTTTGCACGAGACCTCTAGTCCTGACCCCGTAATAGTTCCACATTGGCTTGCTTCTATCCCACAGCCCCAGGACTGATACATATATATGAGGTGTACTACACTGTACGTCATTGTTCGCACCAACAATGGCCGTAAATGCGCACACGTCCTGTAGAAAGGCACGAATATCACTTGGGCAAGGAACCGCCTCCATGGCGAGGTTAGTAGAAAGCGTATATTACTGGTGTATTTGCTCACCAGTAGCCATTTTTTCAGAGCAAACAGCCGAGAAACTACCTTGTAAGTTCGATCTGTTAGGTTGACCACCTCTAGCCAGAATAGCACTTGGTGTTCCAAGAACTTCTGCAACTTCCCCATCATACTGGAGGATTCCGTAGTTTCAGATAGGTGAACCATCCAGTACTTGCATGCGTACAGCAGGTTGGGTGGGATGTTGTCAGCGATACGCTGCGATATGTCTTCGACATCTTCATCGCGGAAGTATGAAGATTCCAAGTCGCAGATGTTGAGCCGCAGCAATCGATCCATTGAGCCGAAGCAGCATACCGCGAGCGCTTCACTCTTCTGTTTCGAGTTGCAGAAAAATTGACCGGAGCGTTTAGCGTTGAGTAGGTAGTCGGGAAAAGATGCATGTAGTGCAGAAATAAGACCGTCTTGCTCGGATATATGCAGCACAGATTGTAGGGATTCGGCTGCATGTTTTGCCAAGTCGACATCGATGTCAAGCAACCCGGCTAAACCGATAATGTTCAAAGGTTCCTTGGCACACACCACTGTGTGCAATAGGTTGATTATGGCTTGTACGTCTCGCGGCTCGAACTCGTCGTTCTCCAATGCTGCGGCGAGTATCTTATCATAGAGAAAGTCAATTGATCGATAGGCTTTGCTGCCAGGTTCCCAAGCAGCACTCAGTATGGTTTCAAGCCGTCCGGGGAAGAGGGTAACCGTGCTACTGGGCTTGACATATCGCACGACTGTGGCTGCAAAGATAAACAGCTTGTCTGAGAGTCTGACGAGTGACTTGATTTGGTTCACAGATAAATCGCCCAGCTCGGCGGCCAGAAATGTCTCGATATCAGCTTGGACAATGGTACTTTCGATATTATGCAAGTGGAAGAGGGTCCGAGATGAGGTATCCTGGCTTTGTATCTGGTTGTATAGTATTGGCTCAGGCCGACATGTGACAAAAAACCTAACCGGCAAGGCTGGTGCATGACTCAGCAATATACTGAGGAAACTTATCGTGAAGTTGTGGCGTGTGCATTCATCCAGTGCATCCACGGCTACAATGAGGTTAGGTGGCAACGTGTCCTTTATATCCAGAAGCGGCTCTGCAAGTAGTTTTTCGAACTGAATGGGGACTTCGCGTGTGCCGAAGTCTGGATCCTCGCTCAACATGCGGCATAACGCAGCATGAAACGGGGGAGAAAAGCGAGCAAGCTGATACGCAAGTGTAGGTACGATGCGCGTCGAATCCCTACAATCAGGCAGTTCGCGGGAGCAGAAGAAGCTAGCTGCCAGTTGGTGCGTTTTCTCAAGCATTCTACAAAAGGTATATGCGATCGTAGTCTTGCCGGTGCCGGCCATGCCATTCATCCAGTACACTTTGGGTCCGTTAGGGTTGTTCGCCCATGCTTGTAGCTCCTCTAGGAGTGCTATGCGAGTATTTGGTGTACATGCTCTTCGGCGTACCATAGTTGCGGCGGACGAGTCGTACCGGCCTTGTTTCACGGGTTGCATGGCTTCTAAGCGTGAATTCTATAAATCAATCAATCAAAGTTAAGATAAAGGCCATCTAAAATAGTATTTACTGCAAGTTGTTCATTCACCATGCTCCATGTGCTCAACGCTGCGTTGCTCTTCAATCCGGTCAGTGTCACGGTTAGCGGGAAGCGCAAGGTCTTACATATAGACGTTGAAAAAGTAACCCAATACGATGGTAACATTTGACAATGTCGTCTGCATCACTTATCGCTTCCGTATGCCACCGAGCACCCCACGAGCTCTTTTTGCCGTTAACATAGTCGACCTCTCGTTGAAGCCCGCTGCCAAACAAATGTCTGAGTACACATTCCTCTTTAGCTACAATCGCCATTTCCCTTACTCTATGAGATTATGAATACACTTGGATACTTGTAGCGAAGGTGATCCGCCCAGGTATACTTCTAAATCGTGTATTACATCACTGAGTTTGGACACAAGTTCGTCGTAGTCTGGGCAATATTGAACTGAAGCCTGAACTGATGATATAAGCCTAATAAATATCATATGATCGTAAACCTTACGTTTATCAGATCGAGACACCCTTCTAGGTTGTCTATGGCTGACTTCAGGGGAGGAAAGAAGGATGCGCTCTTAGATAATCTCCTCAATGCCGTTTCCAATCCAACCCAGGCCGAACGCCTAGCCTCTTGAACCGCTTGATTAGACAGAGCAGTATCTACTGTATCAGGAGCGCTATTATCTTGCGCTGGTGGCACAGGGTCTTGATTCGTCGTTGAAGTGGCGCTAGTTGATGCTTGAGAATTTGAAGAGCGCAGTAGCTCTTTCAAGTTGCGACCAACTTCGTGCAGAGCTTCGTCAACCCGCTTGCGTTTTTTGCCTGTATCTTTAGGTTCCGTTGACATACTGGTCGTAGTGGGATTCAGACGCTGGGCGTGTCACCTATATAAGGGTCTACCCAAACATTGCCACACACCAATTTCCAATCACCCCGCACAGTGCTCTCCATCCAACCACCACGATGCGTCGCTCCAACTCGATTCGTCCGGGCGGACACAGTCGGACCCCGAGCATGGGCACACCCGGGATCTCCAACTCGTCTGCGCTCGACTTGACTCTTGGGAACGATACAATTACGAGCTATTTAGACGAGAATAGTGGTAATTTGAATGATTTGGTTCAGAGCCGGACTGCTATTTCTGAGAGAGATCGGGAGATTGCCAAGGTGAGTTTAAATCAACGGAGCTCGAAAGTGGAAGGGAACTTATGGGAGGACTGGGATAGTTGAAGGACCAGTTGGCGAGTTTGACGCAGGTCGTCAATTCTCGACCTCCGTTGGAGCAGATGAAGGCTTTGCAAAAGGAGTATCAGAATTTAGAGTTGATTTTGCAAGGTAAGTCTATGTCGTGTCATCAAGGTAATTCTTTATACTCACTCCCTCTTGACGTAGGAACGCAACGCGAGAATGAACGATGTATGGCTGAACTTGAAAAGAGCAAGCGACGCGAGAGGATGATGGAGGCCGAACTCGTAAAAGTTTACGGAGACGATTGGGCTGTATGTTTTCTCTCCTTCTCGGATGTTCTTACACTCACATCTCGGGGTACAGTCGAATTTGGGTTTCCCAACGTCCTCACCCAACATCTCGCGCGCTCTCCCTGTCGGAAACACGAGTTTCCGACAATCACCTCCTCCTATGCCACAAAAGTCTGAGGAAGAGGCCAATGCAGCATCTGCGGCCGCGATCAACGAACACATTGAAGCTGTACGGATGTTGGTTCTTGGGATGGACGCGAAACTCGCGGAACGGGAGGCACAGATAAGCAAGGAGATGGCCAAGGCGGAAGAGGAGGCGCAAAAGGCTACGATTGCGAGGAAAAAGGTTGGAGTCTGAGCTGAACATTGGATACGAGTGACGACATATACGACGAACGTTGGAGAGGTTTATTCATGGTCTTGGTTTGAATGGCTGGTAGCATCTAGATGTGGCACGTGTATTTTTATTTGCTGTTTTGGTCGATTTTTAATTTAGCTCATCTCGGACTCCTATCTCGAGATCAGGCGACAGCCTCACATGGTCTGTTGTATAGAGAAAGATGCATGGTTTTGCCCTCGTGCCTAGTGCTAGAGACTGTGCACTGAGATTCAGACGCACACACGTGTCTGTCGGGACGCTGGGCCGGGCTCGGCTTTGATTAGAACGGCTTAAATAACATGGATAAATCTTAATTTCGGAGCGCTGTCGCCTGGGCACCTCGTAATGGAAAAACGTTGCAAAAAGAAAAATAATGTTATTGCAACCGTCGCGCTGGAAGGTGTGCCGAAACAAGAACCCCAACAATCATCTTGTACACGAGGCCGCTGCGAAGTCTTGACAACCCGAAACGGCGTCAGGGGGCTCGAGCCAGGGTGCAACCACAAGCGCAAACAAGATCCCAACCAGCCCAACGCCGACCACTGCTGGATTATACCACTTGCTTTTTCTGACGACCGCATTTTCGACTCTTTGGATTTTATGCTGTAAAACTCTCCCAACCGAATGGACGCCCCTAGACGCAAGGTGTGTGGACATATCCGGTATGGTCGGGCCTGCGCCGAATGGGATGCTGACGACCAACATCCAGATTACTGCAAAAGTGAACCCAGATGCGACTCCCTCACCTGTACCGACGCGACCACCATCGCAGGCATCCAACATCCTCGATGTCTCACCCCTCTCTCCCCCTGCTCCTATCCGACCGAAAGCCAAGCTCACGTCTGGCGCGACAACGACGACGACGGGCTCGCTCAAACCAACAGCACCAAAGTCTAGTGGATCAACTATCGCCAACGGCAAGAAAACGCCGGCGTCTAGTGTTGTCGGCCGTGCTACACGCGAGCGCCCCGCATCCCTAATCGGTACTCCTGCGCGCCAGCCCAACGCTCCGTTCTCTCAGCCGGCATCTCCTATGAACCCTCCTAGTGCCTCTCTGCGACGAGCTAGATCACCCCAGCCCCCCAGGGGTGCGTCACCCGTCTCCCGAACTACACGGCCGATAAAATCGCCGGACCCACATCAGGACAGACGGTTCATGTCGCCCAGCCCGTCCCACCAGCGACGTGTGCTGGCCCCCTCGCCTGCTCCGGGATCAGGTTCAACACTGTCTCGACGAGCTACGTCACCGAGCGTTCGGCCGACGCGAAAGCGCGAGTCGCCTGTGCCTGTGCCGCCGCTGACGATACCCGGCGAGGTGCTTCTCCGACCCGACAAGGGCCATTCAATAACCCACGATCGCTAAAGACCTCGACACACCGTCGGATAGCATCCGCGTCATCTGCTCTATCTAGTTCGTCTGTTGGACCGAGTGCTAATCCTGAGCCCACCAAACCCCGAGTGCCCCAATCCCTATCGGCGATCACGCTCGACGCACCACCACCGTTTTCAGCCGTGCCCAAGTCTCCTCCCCGATCGGCGCAACCAGACTTGGGTTCTCCATCCCCACCTCTGTCTCTCCCGCTCTTGCCTGTATCCGAGCCCTCTCCTCCGGAGCCGAGTACCGAATCGCAGGATGACGATTCATCTTCGGCATCGATTGAGCAGAGCGAAGAGGAAAGCCAATCATCCACTCCGCCATCTGCAACGCCTCCTATCCAGAGCATGCCACTTGTGGTGTCCAGCGCGCCAGTCACGCCGTCGCACATCCAGATTACTCCGGCTCCCGACCTCGTCCCCTCGTCGACCACGCTTTTGGTTCAGGATCCACCTCTCATAACGTCCAGTGCACCAGTCACACCATCCCATACCCAAACTGCAGCCCCACCTCCACCTCCGAGCCGACCCCGCACGTCGAGCGTGAGCTTCGCACCCCAACCCCCTAATAACCTATTAAGTAACCTCGCATCCGGCATGAGAATCACCGCCAAAGTCTCCCCTGCCACCCTCGCAGCCGCTACGGCCTCGGCCCGATCGAGCTCGGGCGGGTCGACCATCTCGGGTATCGCGCCCTCGATGATCAGCGGCGTATCCTCCATCCGCGTCGGCGCAAACTCGCGCATCCTCTCGCCACCACCCGACCGACGCATTCCGTTTGTCGGACTCAACCTCCAGGGCTCGACGTTTCCCGTCCCGCCGATCGGCTCTCCGCCCGCGTCGATTGTGTCGTCGATGAGTTCGGCCTCGCGACATTCTCGGAGCGCGAGTTACACGCATAGTCGGAGCGGGAGCTTTACGCATGGCCGGAGTGGGAGTTTTAGTCATGGCCGGAGCGGGAGTTTTGCGGATGGGACGAGGACGCCGACGGATGTGGGGTTGAGGCCGCGGTTGAGTAGTAGTGGTGCGTCTGCGCTCGGGATTGCGATTGAGGATGAAGGTGGTGGGGGTGGTGGTGGTGAGCGGGATGATAGCGGGATTGATATGTTCGAGGCGGATGACGGTGAGGAGCGACATGGTCAAAACGAGGCGCGGTCGAATCGGAAGATTGCGGATTTGGAGATTTCGAACAAGAGTTTGTGAGTTTGTTTCTTTCTCTGTGCTTTTTCTGGGATTTATGGGTGTTTTTTCTTTTTGTCTAGGCTTGCGATCAATGCTATGCTCGAAGCGACTAAAGAGCGGCAAGCCAAGGAAATTCGAGACCTCCGCCGCAAACTCCGTGAGAGCCGGCTTGTTCTGCCACCCAAGACCTTTGCGGCGCTCGAAGAGTCTGATCCGCTCAAGGATTCGGGGTCCAGTTCCGGCTCGTCTGAAAACGGCAACGACACGGACGGTGACGTTACGCAGATCCAGGCGGACGAAACGTTTGATCGAGTCCGGCAGATGCTGGACCAGATGATGGATGGCGCCAAGACCGCGTTGGAGACGGGTACGGTCAAGTTGAGTGAAAAGGCTAGTGGGGGACCGTCGATCCGGGTGTTGAACAAGATGGATGTTCATGGTGAGGAAGGTGACGAGGAGGAAGACGAGGAGGAGGAAGAAGATGAGGAGGAGGAAGAGAGTGAGGAGAGTGAGAGTGAGGAGAGCGAAGCAGACGACGACAGCGCGATGGGCGAGCTTTCGAGTATCGACGGTGTCAGCCCGATGGAAGAACATCCGCCTATCCGAGTCGGTGCCAACGCCAAGATCATCGAGAGTACCCCAACAGGAACCACCTTGAGCAAATTCGGAAGCATCACGTCGAGTTTGAGCATACCTAGGTGGAGGTGACTAGGGACAGGAACAACTGGGGCCGGGCTGGGCAAGTGGTTTGGAAAGTAGTGGTATGGATTGTCGCTATCGAGTATATGGACAAACCTTGGATGCATGTCACGACCCTTGTATGACCCCATTTTGAGCATATGCTTGCTGCTTTTTTGCATGTATTAATCTAGTGAAGAGAACACATTTCTCAGTAATCCATTGCCTCCGTCGTTGGAAATTTTGAGATACCTGTCGAGTCGAATGTATTTTATCGAATCGAGTCTGTTGAGCAACTGACCCCAGGTGTTCTGAGCCTTTTATTCCATATCACGATCGTGCTCTTGGCCAACGAAATGCCGAGGATCTCGCCATGTCTCGTAATTTTTCACATACGAGGTATGCAATTTGGGGTACGGGCCGACAGCAGTGAGAGTCGCGCTCTGATCCCCGCAAGAGCAAACCTAGACGCCACTTTGGATAGCCACCGGGGCAGTATGCTCCTTTTCTTTTCCTATCCTTCATAGTTTTGTGTGACCGGGAATCTGTGCTTGGTTCGAGCGCTAAAGTAGCCCAGGACGACCCTATGAAACTCGCCCCACATAATGGACGCTACAAACAGGAAACGGATTGTAGTCTTGACGTCCAGTGGATCATCCTACAAAGCCGTCTGTATTCGACATGAAATGCATGCGATCCTTGGTTGGGATGCCTGTGGAGTTCTGGGGATTTGTTATTTTACCAACCGGTTGGCAAACTTCTTGTCTCTTATCCCATGAACTGAATGGGACAATTATTCGATCAATTCTAGAACCACATCCCAATTATGTCTGCTGCTGGTAATTCTCTCAAACACACCAGTTTCAACTTTGCTCTGCTTCAGTCGCTGTTTGACTGGTCCAGATAGTTTTGTGCCGTTTCTTCCTCTGGTGTTGACCGATGATGGATTCTTGAGGTTAATATGGAACGTTTAATTATAGCCGCAGGTCACTGGGATCGAATAAATTGAGTGCATAAGTGATTTCTGCTCCTGACCATATGCGCTACATTGGCTGTATCCGTTTCAGTCCCATATCTTCAGCCCCCGCCCTACCGAATCAACCGCATACATCCAGTGCTCACACCACAGCCGCGTTTCCCGAAACAAGACTTCCGACAATCCTTATCTCAAGATGCATACGGGAACCGAAACTACCGGACTGTGCCAGAATTGTATTTAAGAGTCACGCTACGCTCATGTGGTGGTTTCCCATGCGAAGCGAGTACGAAGCGCCCGGCTGACACGCCGACAAGAAATGCCACAGTTCACCGTGACGACCACGAGGAATGCGCTTTTCTTACTGCATATGATCAAATGACTGAGCCACGCAATAAGAAAACAACCAATGCTTGCGATGCATGCCGAAAACGGAAGCGCAAGGCAGGTGACAATTCCAACCAGTTTCTCTTACACCGACCGCAACTCCATCCCTAGTGTGATGGAAGGGCTCCAATTTGCTCATCATGCGAGAGAGGGAATTATACATGCGTTTATGACTCAACTCTCGATCAATCAAGGTTAGGAGCCAA
The DNA here is from genome assembly GCA_016906575.1 of Ceratobasidium sp. AG-Ba. Classification (NCBI taxonomy): domain Eukaryota; kingdom Fungi; phylum Basidiomycota; class Agaricomycetes; order Cantharellales; family Ceratobasidiaceae; genus Ceratobasidium; species Ceratobasidium sp. AG-Ba. The sequence goes on along the minus strand of CP059633.1, from coordinate 618,848 downwards.
TCAGTCTTTGTCCCCGACTCAGTTGACAGTTGAACAGGCCTGCGCAAAAAAACTATATTGCAGCACTAGAGGCTCGCGTTGCGCTTTTGGAGGGGATCCTCCAGAAAGCTGCTGGGGATCCAAGATCTGGAACTGATGATCAGCTGGGACAACCAAACGCGCCGGCCGTCGGGCATTCCGGCCTCCGATCAATAAGTATTATTTCAATACCCCAGCCAATCGATGATACACCAACCCAAACTGGAAATATGTTTATTCCTGCTGACGGTGCTGCTGATGCGCTCAAGTTTGCCAACCTTGCGACGTCTGAGCAAGAAATCGACGCTACTGTGAATGAACTAGACTTGGGCATGGAGGACTGGGTGCCTCTTGTAAGCCTAGCTGACGAACACAAGCTACTCGACCAATTTTGGGACTGGCAACGTATGCATTTACGTTACGTTGCTCCAGTGCCCTTCCTCTCTGCATACGCCATACACTCTGAAGCGGCTCATGCCTATGAGTCGGTGCCACCCTTGTCTCCACCATTTTCTGCACCCAGCACTATCGCAGTTCCAAGGCCAGCAGCCGTCAAACCCTCTATAGACCTCTTTCAATTTATCAGCCCTCTGCTTCTGGATTCAATGTTCGCTATTGCCGCATTATTTACTGGTGACCCGGAGACTAGCGAAAAATTCTACAGCAGAGCTAAAACGAGGGTCTTGTCCGAAGTTGCAAATCCACGCTTGGCCACCGTACAAGCAATGATCATTATGGCTACATGGGAGCTGGGACATGCTCGAGGACCCATTACTTGGATATTGTCTGGTATGTGGTCTAAGCATTAAATAACCAAAAATCTAACACGGCTGCATTGTTGTTTGAGGCATGACCTGTGCCCTCTGCGTGCGACTTGGCATGAACACTGATGCTACTCCTCTTGTGAGCCGCGGTGTAATGTCCGAGAGATTGTTTCAAACCCGAAACTTTGTATTTTGGTCCACCTATATCATGGATAGGTAAGTGATGTATACGAAATCCAATTACTTCACATTTCACAAATTATATGCGTCGCGCTGACATAACTGGAATTAACCAACAGAACGATTGCAGCATTCATGGGGATGCATCCGCTCATAGACAAACGAGCGATCAACACTCCGGATCACTGGTCTTTTGCCACTGCAAATGGCGCAGGGAGTTCCGAGCCCCCGAACCTGAGTGACTCTTCAGCTCTCTCAGGATCATTTGGCGCTGAAATGGGAGCGGAGATTACCGCACCGGATGCGAGTATCGATTGGTTGAACCCCACAACACTTGGCATAGGCGACGTAGTGATACAAGCGCTATGGGAAAGTATTCGCGACTTGAATTTAATGGCGGACGCATTATTTGATGAAATGTATGTCTTTCATGATTTATTTTTAAGTCCCGAGGATTCGTACAGAAGTTGTGGTTTTAGATACTCACTTGACGCTGCCGAACGTACTCCACAAGAAGATCTTGAACTCGTTACTCGTAACAACCTAACGGTTCAACGATTCCTTGATAATTTACCAACATGGCTCCGTTCAACGGCCGCCCTTCGGAAAAAAGAAAATAATCTGGTTTACCTGCAGTTAGTGCCGTCATTTACTTTGTGCCGACACTCCATCTTACCAAGTACAGTATGTTCGTACACTCTGTCAACATTATCGCTTCACGGCCATTCTTGTCGCCTCGTTCACTCTCTGAAGCAGCCAGGCGTATCGATGCAAGAACGCATCCCACAGAACCCACTCACTCATCACATATCATCCGCCGCTATCGCACCCTTGCTTTCAGAGCCTCGCGAGCTTCTGCACTTCAAATCATGTCCTTGGTTCGGCATATACCACTTTCCTCCCCCTGTGTCACACTACCTTATCTCGTGTACACCGCCTCAACCGTCCTGTTACTTGCTCCGGACGACCCTGTGGCGATGGACGGCGTTAATACGGGGATATCATGCCTTGAATGTATGGATGGGACTGGATACTGGGTTACCAGCGCAAGAAATGCTAGAGAACGCATCTACGCGCTTGCATCACGCTGGGGTGTGAAGATCGTCCCCAAAAATAAACCCCTTGGGCATATGGAGAACAGGATCAATGCTGGATCGGTTAATGGACACCACATCTCTGGCGAAATAAAGGAGACGGGGCCGACAAGTAGATACCACCACACACCATCCCAGAATGGCCGCGCGAGGCTAGGCCGGCATGTCGGCGTCAGCAATGGGATCAATAGTGGCTCATTGTTTGATCAACCATCATATCAACCAGGCGACGACCTCGACTACGTTAGTTCCTACCCATGCATTGGAGGAACAAACCAAGCGCCCATAGAGTCTCAGGAGACTATATGTTTTAATAAATCCATTATCGGGGAGATTGGCCATTGCAACACAGCAATCCTAACGCCAATGGATCCCCCGCACTCTAGAGTTCTCGCCGACGGGGGGACATATATAGGGCATACGGGCGCACAGGTTCGGCCCAAGACTCAAGCAATGGGCCACGAGCTAGACAAACGCCAAAACCCAGTTTACTCCGAGTTGAAGCACTGCGCCCAACGAGAGCAACCAAATCAACCGACAGATCATAGCGTACAGTCTTATATGCACCTTTATTCAGAATTCTATTATCAGGAGAACCCGTTCGCTACACTCTATAGACCTAACCGTCTGCCACATGTCGCCTACGCTCGATCCCATGCAGATCCTCGCCATGACTTACAGGTGGAATATAACCACTTACATGAGGCCCCTCCATCCTTGAATACTTATCCTCATTTCCCGGACGATACGGACCCGTGCGAGGACATTTCAGCTTATTTCTTGGAAAATCTGGGGGCGGGTGGAGAGCCATCGTTTGTTCAGACGACGACAGACCCTTTCGCGGACCTTGGACTGGACCGGCTTACCGACCCGCAGCTGATTTTAACGCCCGTTATGTTGTATTTAAATTGATCAGATGTTCTTTCTGCGCACGAGTACATGCTTTTCGGCTGATATAATGAGGCACCGTTTGTTGCAGGGGTTATCTTATCTTTCAAGTTGATGGGGTTGATGATGTAATGATGGTCTTATGAGCATGCAAAGTCAGCGAACGATCACCACCATCGACGCAATATGTCTTGGCTCGAACCGATGTGCGTAGCAGTGCAGAACTGACGAATAACAAGAAAGAGGAGCTATACAGTGAAACGTGAGCGTTCGCATACAGACGGGAAGTCGCAAGTTAGACAAGTATACGGACGGATTCTCATCTACCGCACATCATGCACAAACATTGCTGAGAAGCGTTCACGTGATCATAAGCAATCTATCGAAATCCTTGTAAAATACGATCAAAATTAACGAAAAAGGTATGAAATCGAAGGATCGAGGTAAGATACGATCCTATTATCCCGTCTTGGGGATCCCGAGCTCTTGGCTAAGCTACACAATAATGCATTCTTCAGATGGTTCGGCTTCGGTTGGGGCACTCTCACCCGAATCGACAAACCGACGCGCCGAAGCTGGATTTGTTGGAGAAACCTGATCAAACACGAGCTGCAGGCTCAATATTAAACTGTCATCTCATGAATCGAGCGTATCGAGGCCCGGTTCTGGTGACAAAGAATCTGGCGGACAAATGCCAGTTCGGTACCAGCAGCCTATGAAGGTGGTGGGCGAAACCAGACTCCATGCTTCGTAAGCCACCTGCAAACCTTCAAGTACGTTGACACGATACGCTTCGGATTCCCCGAGCTCGAGACGCTCGATGGCGCGTTGTAATCAGTCTGACAAGAAGTGTACAAAAGGCACGTGTGCCATGTCCACACCCTGGTCCACCACGCGGCCGTTTCATACCAGATCAGCATATATGCGCAGCTGATGCGCCTTGCTTCTTTCCCAGTATCCAGTGTGGCTGATACGAAAAGACTGTATTATTGGCCATGGGGTGGGCACGACACATGTGCCTTTCGCACACTTGTTGTCTCACTGAGCACAACACGAACCTACTAAAACCGCACAAGATAATTCGCAACGCCGTTCGAAAACTTCGTCAAGATCTGAGAAAATCAGTAGTTTCTCCATCTGTCGAAACGCAAACGTTAGCTACCGTTGTAAATGCGACTGAAGCTAGGACTCCTGCGGTTCGTCAGAACTTAGCACATCGCAGCAGGCGACATATGAACCTACGTCCCCCCAAAGCTCCCTGAACTCTGTCTCGGCTGGACTGGAATCAGCGCTAGGGCACTTGCGTGACGGTGCAAGTATATGTCTTCCGTTGAGATCCGCCATAAACAATCTTCTAACGTGTCTTGAAGTCTCCAGGGTAAGCCAATTAAAATTCTCGGGTTTTTAAATCAACGATAAACATGTTTGTTCAGGCCTCAACTGATAATCGTCGAGAATATCACCGCCTTGCATCGGGTTTTGCTGACATTGTCAATGAAATTGAAGCCCGTCTACGTGAATCGCCTTCGCTAGAGACCTCGAGCAGTGTATATAACTTTGTGAAGCGGGTCGCAGAACCACAGCTCGGATCCTTTGATGAACTAAGCCAACAGCGAGATTCAAAACGAAATCTATGAGATAAGTAGCAAAATAAATCGGCGGGGTCTTGGCCAGTATATAGAATCAACGAACGACATTGAAAATCTGGTAGAGCGCTATCGTCATATCGAGCTGCTTTGCAAGCAGTTACGAGTAATTTCAGCGAATATTTACATAGACTAGGACTGATGGTATCAAAGAGTAATGCAGTGTTCAGCGTCTGGAACATTGCGAATGAGCAAATGGCGGTATTTTGCGGTAGTTTCTAGCATTGTATGATTCCCAGAGCTGACACTGTGTTGCATACTCTGAGCGGGTGGGATTGCCTATTTTTTAGGCATTCGATTTGCTCAGAAATTGCGCTTTTTAAAAGCTCTTGGACAGCATGAATCAAATTGTTTGAGCATGTAAAATAGCCCAAAGTATATGCGAATAATAGGTGGTACCTTTTGAGCAGTTTCTGGCTATTTCGGTTCCTACTCAGTGCCGATGATTTTACACTTTCCGTAGCACTTTCGTGTTCATTATTCAGGTATAATATTTAGCACGATTTTTAGGCTAAACCTGCTGTTTGAAATGCAGATCACATCTATTATGGTTTCCCTCAATTCGGACATTCTTTTGTATACGGTTCAAATGTAGATTGCATTGTACTATTATATACATGCAATAAAGATAACATTACGGCTGTACGAAAGGATGGCCACAATGCGCCGGACGCAACAGAGCGCAATCAGATTGACTGTAACCCATCAGCTCATGTACAGGGGACGACTTATAACGAAACATCGACCAATTTAGATATCTTCAAAAAACGCACCGATTACGGGGCGATACCCTGAGCTGACCACTCGTTGAATCGCCCAGGCCTCAACCAGCGCTGCCCTTGTCTGCTGGTAGGTGTTTGGTTATCGATAGTTGGTCGAAGCGCGCGACAGAGTAGAGTAGAGGCTAACTTCTCACTAAAGAACTTGGCGCAAATCCTTGTTGGCGCATCTAGTCGCCCTGCGATGTAGTTATTTCATGCTGTGTGTTAGAGCTATGCATATAGGGACTGACCAGGATTTGTTGATAGCGAGGATGGGTCAGATAGCGCCGTGGTTGGCTGTACCGCCCAAGTGGGAAAGAGCGAAGCTGAAGATGCGGCAGAGAGGGGGTGAGTTGTGGATGAGTTCAAGTTCGAGCGATCCCAAATGGGTCCTTAGAAAGCGGGGAAGCGCCCAGCTGCTAAGGGGAGCAAAACGAGCAAGCTGTATACGCATTCGATTCAGCTAAAACTAGTACCATTCGACGCGCGTCGTTGATGCGCGTTCGAATATGTGGGTCTTTTCTTGATGTGATGGTTACGGGCTACAAAAAATGCGAATGATTGCGCACGCTCCACCACCCGATCGAGCCCCAAGCCTCTGACATCACAGCTGAGTCATACATTTCTCTGAATCTTCGATATACTGACACCCTCCCCTCCAATCGTTCCTCTGTCCCGCTGCCCATTGACGCGTCCAGGATCGGAGCTATGTAGCGAACCGACTCCGATGTATCAAAGGTATGTCATCCCCAGGTCTCCTGTCGTCACTATTGTTCACACATTTTGATTCTTCACAAGTTAATATGATCCCGTGAACATAGCTTGAGCAATGAATTTACATGCCGGGCACTCAGGTATTCAGCAAACCGCACCATTCAGCGACTCAAACCACCCCCTGGCGACCCCGGCGATTTGTGGGCCGACATGTATGCGCTCCTATATGCATAGGCGGATGACTGGTAGCATGATGTGCTCGATTTGACCTGAGCAGTGTCCTCGATCGGCTAAAGAATGATGAATTTTTTGGGAGTCCTTCTCCCTATAAAAATGAGTGGTACCTTTTAGGCATTTTGCGTCCTTAAAATAGGCCGAATCATGTTATCCGTCACACAAATTTCTTTACTACACATGTTACAAGTTTAATTTTGGAACCTTGTCAACTGGGCCGTGAGTTAAATCTGTTCAATTAGTCTATTAAATAGACAAGCCGTTATAAATAAAAACCCGAAGCGAGTTTGGAGCGAGGTGGGCAACCGTGATGCTCTGTCGACTGGCTGAAAAAAAAGCCGGTTTTGACGATTAGCTATTATAATAGGTAGCGTACCTAAAAAACAGGCAAAAGGACCTGTGCAGAGATAGAACATGCAGCTTGAGGGCATTGTACCAGTGGGACCAGGGGGGTACCCTGGTCACCCTCCCAGCCTCCTGCACCTGTCCACCGCTAGCTATACATCCCCTTTCCCCCGTCTCCAGCATGCAGATCGCAAAACGAGCTCGTTAGGACTCATCCATGGCCGGCGCTGTAGTGCGCCAACCAGCATGTACAACAAACACACGCGAGGCGGTGCTGGAGGAGCTACGAGCCTGGGCGAGCAACCCTGATGGACCGAGAGTACACTGGATGTATGGCATATTGGCTGGTACTGGCAAGACTACGGTCTCCTATAGCTTCTGTAGTTGGCTTGAGAAGGCACACCAACTAGCCGCTAGCTTCTTCCGCTCTCGAATTGCCCGACTATAGAGATCTAGCTCAGATTATACCGACTATTACTTACCAACGCGCTCGCTTCTCACATTTACTCCAGTCTGCCCTCTGTCACATACTGGGCGACAATCCAGACGCGAGTATTCGTGGAATACCTGCGCATTTCAAGAAACTTTTGGTGCAACCATTGATAAAAGCGGAGAGCTCGCTACCGGCCAAGTTGATTGTCGCAGTGGATGCGATTGACGTATTTACAAGCCACGAAATCGCCCGGTCTTTCTTGGGAAGCGTATTTAAATACCGGTCAATCTCATCTATCAAGTTTTTTGTTACCTGCCACCCCGAACCAATTCTGTACAACAAGCTCCGAAACCTGGCACCATCGGCTCGATCGCTGTTCCATTTCCACGATATTAACAATACAAAGACCGAGCTGGATGATGTGGCCAGAGATCTAATCGTTCAACACGCTGAAAAATCGGGCAAACGGTCTATTTTCGCCACATCGATTGTGCAACATGTGAAATCAAGTAACATGCATGTTAGGGATTGATCATGATCGCTTGAAGACTATACTCGACATTACTTAGATTCCTGGCAGCAAAGCATACAACTCAATCGATTAGCTGTATAGTGAAATATTGGATGACTCCTCGTAACGACTAAATCTAAAGCTAGGCAATTCTAAAGGTGGAGCGATAACAATGAGCAGTAGTCAGACATTAGTAGATTATGACTTCATCTAGACTTCAGCTTAGCCTAGCTTAGTTTCAGCTCTTACGGGAATCCATCCACTCACAAGCATTTATAGGGCTTGTAGGCGCCAGTATCTTTAGGTAACAACTAGTCGCTGTGTAAACGGCGAATTATAGTAAGAAGCTGTACTGTGAGCGCTTCAATATTTTGCTGTTGAATCGTTTGATTTTGTGCGCCGAGGGATCAGTTGAACGCCGTCAAGACCTAGCAACTTCCACAATTCGGTTCGTGTTGCACAAGCGCTAGGTCAAGCACCGCCGAGGCTTAAACGTGTGATCTGATCGGAGCGGCCATCACGGGCCAATTGGCGATTCTGCATCGGGAACATGCCTACCTACTTGGCGATGCAGCCTTCGTACGCGGGATTGCCTACTTAGGGAAGCGCTTCGACGCATATGCTTAGAGTTGTAACCGCCGATGACCTAGCCACCCGGCTATCGTGTTTACAATATCTCACAGCTGTGTGGGTTCTCGGTGGAGGCGCGACTGGACCGGGATACTCGCGGGGTTTCCTGTTGCAATACTATTAACGTTCAGGATAGAGCGTCATTTCTCAGAATAAAAAGGCTACAGGACGAGCAACTTCAACTCAACCAACAGCTGAAAGCCGACTCACAATGCGCTCTATCAAATTTCTTGCCCTCTTTCTTTTCTCTCTCATCTCCATCTTCCAAGTGACACTTGCGGAGCCCCTTCCTGCTGAGGCGCTTGAAGTACGCGATTCAAAAGGACTCGATATTGCCCCACTTTCAGGCTCGGGCGGATTGACCGGTAGTGGATCCAAGTCGGATAAACTCGCTTGCCCCGCGGGCTGGGGCTTTTGTCCCAACGACCCTGGCTACTGTTGCCCGCTTGGTGGCGAGTGCTGCGGAGGTCATTTATGCTGCGAGCCTGGGTATGTAATTCAGTTCCACTTCCTATGCTTTTTTAAAAGGAACCTGCGTTGGACAGTTACTATTGTTACGACAGTATTTGGGGTGAAACGCGCTGCTGCCCAAACGGCGAGAGCTGCTCGCGCTGGAATAAAGGAAAGACGGTCAGTTACATTAATGCTACATACAGAGGGGCGTCATCTCATCCTTCATCGATTAAAGAGCAAAGGCGGCAGTGAACCAGCCTAATCTGCAACAATCAGGCACCGAAAAATACAAATTATTCAATTGGTTTCTATTGTGATGGATCATTGTGCACACATGACTTAGCTTGAGATGGACACTGAAACTGTGCTGTATCCTTGCTTCGCATTTGTAGCTGCAGGATCAAGTATAAATCTATATAGGAGAGTTGGCTTTTTATGATTTCAAGAACTCGCAGCAGCTGCTCTACGGAACTAGGTTTTGGTTAGTTTGTAGCTATTTTCGTAAGCTTGGCCTGACGAAAGAAAAAAGATAAAGGTTTTGCTTCAGTAGTCCCGATTCTTCCTATGGGTTCTATATAGATTATCGCAAGAGTTATTGCAAGAGCAGGTAGTCAAGTAGACTAAATCGTAATCAAAACCTCTGTTATCCCAAACGCCGAAGGGCTGCCACCACTAGACATTAAATTTGGGGATATCGACATTATCACCGTTCCGTCGGCTCCCATCTAGTCAAATTGAGAATCACGGATGACATTGGCATATGGGGGCGATTACACATAAGGGCAACACGCATCAAAAGTATTACCATGGCCGTACACTCGTCTCCCCTTAATCTGTTATAGCTCGCCGTGCCTTCCTGAGCCACTTGCACGACGAGGGCCAGAACCAAACTGCTCGTAATAACTCGGATACAGTGCTCCATCTTTCGTGTGATCTGTGAGGTTCCCACGACCAAGGAGGAAGCTTAGAGTCTTGTATGCTGCCCACGGAGCGAATTGAGGCATCATATGTCCTAGAGTACGGTTTTAGGCAATGCCTTGAGTCTGAGATCTTGCCACGACGTACCAGCCAGATCGACTTCGACATAGGTGAGCTCTGGGAATCTGTCAGATATTGCTGGTGCGGTCCTGAACTTCGGAACCTACTGCGTTCTTGGTGCATGGATCCTAGAACACCGAAGCCTTCGATCACGAAACTCTCCGGCTGAATAGGCTTCTGGAACCCTTGCTTCCCTCCCCCTATCTTTCGGTGGTTAGATGGACAAACAGATGATTTATTGAGTCCTTACATGTCATGTTCCTATGTAAATCGAATTTTGTACGTTAGTAGCGAACACCCATGATAGAAGTTGAGTCATACTGGATAGCAATCCTGGTGGATACTCAAATTAACGCATGGCACACAACCTAATACTTCACACACACCTTGTTCCCTCGGCAATCAACACGAAGTCCTGGTCAAAGTATCATCAATCGACTGCTGAATCCCCTGATAAGGTAAAACTCACGATGCCACCGTGCATGACCACTGTTCTCTCGCTTTTCTCAATCACATTTGGCATGACGCTCAGCATGGCTGGTACTGAGCGATCCGTCTGGTTAATAAACGGACGCTATAGGCTCCTCAGCTGAGCCATACAACTAGACAGAGGAGTTACCCACGATCGGAATACACTCGATCCACTCAGTGTGTGGTGCGTGTATTGCGTCCTGCACCTCAGAGCGATTAAAGTAGAGCGCACTTTGTTGGTTGGTGAAACTCCCTGTATTCTCGATCAGCAGGAAAGTAATCGCTTTCTATAGACTGTACGCACCAGGGAAACCAAGCACGTCCTTTGTACTATGGTAAGCGTACGCTCAAACGTACAATGGAACATGCACACACCCAAAGAACTGGCCAAACATCGAAGATTCGGTAGATGTTGAAATTTGGGTTGACACTGTTGTATTCAAACACAATCACCAAATGTTACTTCCAGGAGACAACGGTTTATGCATACGTAATGGCAGCCAGGAACACTTGAGTCCACAGATCACATTGTGGCTTGATGTTGTCGGGAGTCCCGTCATACGCTTGCTTGGGCAAAGGTAGTATCCCCTTTGGCGGGTATGTCGCGTACTTCTTGTAGTAGTCGGTATACCCACACACATCGCCGTTTTTCTTGAGCTGAGCCATGAAGGTGGAATTGAGAGCAAGGACGTGTTGCCATTTCTATACATCGAGTCAGAATAGTTATCGGGCTGATGATCGGAAAACGTACCTCAGCGAACGTGAGGGTGGGGATTTCTTGGGTGACCAGATCATAGGAGACAGATGGGTCTGTGATCCATATTCCTTTTAGGTTGAGGTCTACCGCCTTGGGGTGAGTGTAAAGATAGTTTGCGATATCTGTCAAATCACAGGAAACCGTTAGGTGATGATCAAGGCTAAGAGGCTCGAGGGAAATGACGCATACATGGTACATAGAATCCAGCATATGATTCACCAGTGGCATAGAAGTTCTTCCCCTTGAGCTCGGAGAACACCTCAAGAAACTGCGTCAGAAATCCGGCAAACTGGGCTGCAAGTTCATCTTCGTTTCTATAAATGCGTTTGTTTTAGCCACTTCCATGTGAGCTCGCTCCATCGCCTACGTGATATTAGGTACACCGGTAGAGAATCCTGTGCCGACGGGCTGCTCCACCCAAAGAACATGGGACTGCGCGTTTGTACTCAATACCGATTCTTCCATAGCAATTCGATTGTAACTCACCAAATTCGTCCAAGACCACTGGTTAGGAATTGGTTTCGCAGTTCCCGTCGGCCAGACAAACGGCCCGTTTTCCTGAAGCAGTCCCTCGAGAGACGAGCAACCCGGGCCACCTGATTCGATCAGTTGTGTCTGGAAACCAACGTACAAGGTCGCTTACCATTGGTCCAAAATACAAGGTCATCCGTATGCTGTGCGTTCGTTGTTGGCCAAAACCAGAAGAACAGCTTTCTTGTCTCATTTGCATTGTTGGAAATCGGCATCAAGCCTAAGCATAGTAGAATTAATACTGTAAGTCATTGCCGCAAGGCAAAGTTACTCACCAGCCCAAGACGGGCCGACGTCAAAATCGACATCCGGAATTTTCGTCCCATCCACAAGAAAGTCATTGGTCTTGGGATTAGAGAAAGTGATACTCGACCCTATTGCGCGCGTCTCGATAGCCGAGGTATCTACACGACGACTCGCCGTTGCTCGTGCTCGAACGTCCTTGGAAAACCTTGGAGGGCGAACACCAGAACTAGCTAGCACAGAACTTGCCGCAGCTAAGACGAGCGACAGCGTAAGTAGCCTCATCATGTCGATGTAGGAGAGAATGGTCAGCTGGGATATATAGCCCACATCTTTTAAAGAGGCAAAAGACTTCGAACTCGGGGGCCTTAAACTATTTTTTGCTCGTGTGCATGGGAAGCCAGGTGTCGTGGTTTGCATAGAAGCAAGCTCGCCATGTGGATCGGCCTCGGAGGAAAATAGGGACTCACCTGATAGGAGTTCAGAATCGTGTGGATTCGCGCAGCAGACTATCAAATGGCCGCCGAGAAGTTGACGGGGGATTCGGAGAAGGTTACAGGCGCATCAGTACATATAAGGCAAATCCGATACTCAGTTAGTCTTGGACGCGTAGGAGGATCCTTGAATACGGTAGCTTGACACCGTAAATTAGAGACACAAAAATATGGGCAACTAAATGGAGGTGTGAAAATAATCAAGGGCTGGCTGTGATAACGGACCAACTAACTCATGCGGTATACCTTGTTCACATTCAACAATAGCAGGTAGCCCGAATATAATGATTCACATAGCATCAGGTATCAATTTTTGGTTTACATGCCGAGAGTGAAGCCAAAATTATCTTCGCCAGGTAGATCGTCCAGCCCAATATGAGGTGGTGACCGATAGCGAGAACTCCATAGATAGCGCGTGCTGCCACAGCGTTCCGAGTCCAGTTCATAAGATCCGAAGTATGGTGGTGTTTCCTTATTTCCTCATTTGATGGATCTTGTAGCAATCGGCGCAGTACTGTTTATCAAGATGTGGGGTACTCTTGCAGGTGATGGGAAGTGACACCGGTGATCACGTAATGTATGCGTGTGATTGTGGTTTGAAATGACGCTAAATAGTCGGGGCGTGTCCAGAGTTGAATGCTTTGGCCAAGATGGCTGAGCGGGAAGCCGAGAAGTTTCGATGAACGAATTCATGTATATGAGGCTGTCAACGGAAAGGTACATATGAGCCCACTTTGCAAACCCGAGGGTTTCGGTTGGATTGATACCTTAGTCTTCTCGGCAGACAATAAATTCATTTTCACAGGCTCCCTAAACTCTACTCGCGCACAAACAACCCCTCCAGGGCAGCTCAAAGTCAATCTGGCCTAAGAACAGAGACTACATGTCTATCATTCTTGCCAAATAGTAAACTTGACCAAGATATCCTCGTGTAACATAAAAGCCAGGACAGTGTACTTCATAAGACTACCAAACAAGTCGAGTGAGTGGTCGAGTTAAATGACCCGAAACAACCACACTTGCCTGATAAACCGTTGCGAGATTTCGTTCGCGTCGAACATATACTTCAGTGACAGGCCAAGGACGATCCAACGGTCCAGCTTCAGCGAGAGCAGGATACGTGCCAAACGTGAGGCGATCACGAGGTAGGCATATGCCAGTATGCGGACGCCTAGTCCTCCGAGTAAAAGCGCCGTGAATACGGAGCACCACAGGACAACCATTGTAAGGAACTCGGCGAAGAAGGTGAGCGGATAGTTCGATATGCTATAACAAGAGCGGCAAGAGTCAATTAGGAGGAGCGAAACAACTGGTAGAGCATACTCACTTTGGCCAAATACGAGACGACATCCTAACATCGAACCCAAACACCACAAGGCAGCTCATGGCATGGGAAAATATGCATGGCCAGAGGATCGAGACAAATTGTGAGCACGGCCCGACCGAGAGTCGCTTGATGTGGCCCAGCACACAAGACCGAAGCTTGTCCATACGCTCGATAATTCTAGGCAAGGAGGACGATGTCTCGGTGGTGAGCGCCATGCACAGTGAGCAAGGAGTTAAACTTTCAGGTCGTACGAGTGGGGATGGGTGGGACGAAAAAAGCCACGCGCCGACGGGCGCTGACGCGACATCATTGGTCGTAGTCAAGTGCGGGCCGTCGCGTCGGCGCGTGTCACGTGATCGGCGTGGCGCGCCAGCCTTCTTCATCGCCCGGTACTTGCGTGCACCTCCGCGGGCTCCGTTGCACGACCCCTCCCCAATTAATACCGTCCAAGAACCATGAGCCCGCCTGCGATAATGGCAGGCAACAGACCCAAGCTAAGGACGATCACTTTGACGCCCATGGCTCCGCTCATGCTTCCATGAAACTCGTGCTGCTAATACTAAACCGTCTCGATCACTTCATCATTCTTCACTCGGCCATCGGCCTCAAAGTTGTTTCTGAGCGTTTGTCCCGCCCATCTATAAAATAACCAAAATAAACATCAGATGACACACACACGACAAACGACCTCACGGCACATTGCTCTTGAAGCTCGCACTCGACTCGGAAGAGTACTTGACCGTGACCTGAGTCGGGGCGTTGCCAGCGACGGAGATACACGCAGCGACATCATGGTAGCCGCTCGCGTTCACCACATAGTTGATGAACACTGCGCGACTGGACACGCCTTGCAATCCGGGCGTGAGGTTCTCGCCAGCCTGTACGTTGAGATCTGCAATATGAGCTTAAACTCTCTTGCCAAAGAACCCGGCGCCGATGAAGATCGAATAATACGTCGAGCCAATCGATCATCGGCGAAACATTGACCGGTTGGTTGGGGGAGGGGGTGAATTGCAATAGTCTCGTTGACCAACAACGTGCAGCGTCGTCAAGTTTCGGTCGGTTTATAACTATTTTTGTAAGCCTAGCCCAACCACAAAAAGAAAACGGCCAAGGCTTCTGCTTCAGCGATCCCGGTTCTGCCTATCGGCTCCATAAAAACCGATGGAAGAGTAGGTAATCAAGCAGACTAGATCCTAATAAAATATCTTTGTTATCCCAAACGCCTACGGGTTGCTGGCATTCGACATCGGGTTTGGGATCGACGTCATCACTATTCTGTCGGGTTCCATCTAGTGAAATTGAGGATCATGAATGATATTGACACATGGGAAAGAATGGTCAAAAGGGTAACATGCATCAAGAGTATCACTATGTCCGCGAACACCCGTCTGTTTTTGATTCGCTATAGCTCGCCATGCCTTGCCGACCCAGTTGCACGGCTAGGGCCAGAACCGAACAGCAGGGAATCACTCGGATACAGCGCTCCGTCGTTCTCATGATCTGTGAGGTTCTCACGACCAAGGAGGTAGCTCATTGTCTTGTATGCTGCCCATGGAGCGTATTGGGGCATCATATGTCCTATAGTATGGTTTTAGGCAATAACTCAAGTCTGAGATATTGCTACAACGTACCAGCCAGGTCGACTTCGACATAGGTGAGCTCTGGGAATCTGTCAGATGTTGCTGGTGCGGTCCCGAAGTTGGGAACCTACTGCGCTCTTGGTGCATGGATCCTAGAACACCGAAGCCTTCGATCACGAAACTTTCCGGCTGAATAGGCTTCTGGAATCCTTGCTTCCCTCCCCCTATCTTTCAGTGGTTAGATGGACAAACAGATGATTTATCGAGTCCTTACATGTCATGTTCCTATGTAAATCGATTTTTGTACGTTAGTAGCGAACGCCCATGATAGAAGTTGAATCATACTGGATAGCAATCCTGGTGGATACCCAAATTAGCGCACGGCACACAACCTAATACTTCACACACACCTTGTTCCTTCGGCGATCAACACGAAGTCCTGGCCAAAGTAGCATCAATCGGTGGCTGAATCCTCGTGCAAGGTAAAAACTTACAATGCCGCCATGCATGACCACTGTTCTCTGGCTTTTCTCAATCACATTTGGCATGACGCTCAGCATGGTTGGTACGGAGCGATCTGTCCCGTTAACGAACACGTCCTATACACATCTCAGCTAAGAAACACGAATGGGCGGAAAAATACACACGGTTGAAATACACTCGATCCACTCAGTGCGTGGTGCGTGTATTGCGTCCTGCACCTCAGAGCGATTAAAGTAGAGCGGACTTTGTCGGTTTCTGAAAGTCCCTGTGTTTTCGATCAGCAATAAGATACTCGCTCTCTATAGACTGTACGCACCAGGGTGACCGAGCACATCCTTTGTACTCTGGTAAGCGTACATCCAGACGCAAAATGGAACATGCACGTACCCAAAGAATTGGCCAAACATCGAAGATTCGATAAGCGTTGAAATTTGGGTTCACGCTGTTGTATTCAAACGTAATCATTGAGGGTTACTTCCGGGAGAAAAACGGTATGTGCATACGCATAGGCAGCCAGGAACACTTGACTCCACAGATCACACTCTGGCTTGATGTTGTCGGGAGTCCCGTCATACGCTTGCCTGGGCAAAGGTAGTACTCCCTTTGGCGGGTATGTCGCATATTTCTTGTAGTAGTTGGTATACCCACATGTATCGCCGTTTTTCTTGAGCTGGGCCATGAAGGTAGAGTTGAGAGCAAGTACATTTTGCCATTTCTACGAATCGATTCAGAATAGTAATCGGGCTGATGATTGTGAAACGTACCTGGGCGAACGTGAGGGCAGGGATTTCTTGAGTGACAAGATCATGGGAGACGGACGGGTCTGTGATCCATATTCCTTTTAGGTTGAGGTCTACCGCCTTGGGGTGATTGTAAATATAGTTTGCGATATCTGCCAAACCGGGAGTCGTTAGGCGAAGTGTTGACAGCCACAAAGAATACAACGCATACATGGCACATATAATCCAGCATACGATTCACCAGTGGCATAGAAGTTCTTCCCCTTGAGCTCGGAGAACACCTCAAGAAACTGTACGAGAAATCCGGCAAACTGGGCTGCAAGCTCGTCCTCGTTTCTATAAGTACGTATTAGTCACTGCTACGCGAGCATGCTCGATTGCCTACGTGATATTGGGTACACCGGTAGAGAATCCTGTACCGACGGGCTGCTCCACCCAAAGAACGTGTGACTGTACGGTTGTACTCAATACAATCCTTCCATAGCAATTCGATTGTAACCCACCAGATTCGTCCAAGACCACTGGTTTGGGATTGGTTTCGCGGTTCCTGTTGGCCAGACAAACGGCCCGTTTTCCTGAAGCAAGCCCTCGAGGGACGAGCAGCCCGGGCCACCTAGTTCGATCGGTTATGCTAAGAAACCACTGTATAATACCGCTTACCATTGGTCCAAAATACAAGGTCATCCGTATGCTGTGCGTTCGTCGTTGGCCAAAACCAGAAGAATAGCTTTCTCGTCTCGTTTGCATTGCTGGAAATCGGCATCAAGCCTAACGATAGTAGGATTATCGATGCGAGTCCTCGCAATAAGGCGAAGTCACTCACCAGCCCAAGACGGCCCGACGTCAAAATCGACGTCCGGAATTTTCGTCCCGTCCACAAGAAAGTCATTGGCCTTGGGATTAGAGAAAGTGATACTCGACCCCGTTGCGCGCGTCTCGATAGCTGATGAATATATAGGACGAGCCACCGTAGCTGGTCCTCGAACGTCTTTGAAGAACCTTGGGGGGCGAATACCAGAACTAGTCAACACAGAACTTGCCCCAGCTAGGACGAGTGACAATGCAAGCAGCTTCATCTTGTTGACAAAGAAGGGAATGGCTCGATTCGGATGCGTAACCTACATCTTTTAAGGAGGCATAAACCTTCGAACTCGAGAACCTTGAGCTATTTTCTGGTTCGCGTGCGTAGGAGGCCAGGAGGTGTAGCTTGCACAGAAGCAAGCTCGCCATGTGGCCCGGCTCCAGACGGAGACGGCGATATTAATTCGCGTAATAGGAGATCAGAACTGTGTGGATTCACGCATCAGATTATCAACCAGCCGCTCAGAAGTCGACAGGGGATTCGAAAAAGGGATCTAGGCGCATGAGTAGAAAACGAGATAAAGTTAATGCTCATTTGATGCTGTGCGTGCAGAAAGCCCTGAGATAAGTTAACCCGACGCTCTTATATATTAGAGCTGCAAAAATATAGACAAACAAATGGGGGTGTGAAAAAAAAATCAAGAGTTGACTGTGATGACAGAGTAACTGGCTTATGCGGTATACTTCATTCGCGTTCAACGATAGCAGGTAGCCCGAATACGATGGTTCGCATAGCATCAGATGCCGAAAGTGAAGCTAAAATTATCTTCGCTGGGTGGACCGTCTAGCCTAATATGATGTGGTGGCCGACAGTGAAAACTCCATGGATAGCGCGTGCTACTAGTGTTCCGAGTCCGGTTTGTAAGATCCGAAGTACGGCGGCATTTCCTTATTTACTCATTTCGATGGATTTTGTAGCAAACGGTACAGCACTATTGACCAAAACGTGGGGTATGCAACCGCGGGGATCGCCCCCACGAGCGCGTTATGGGCTGTGCTGAACCCGGTTGCGAGAGCCCCCGTCGGACAAAAATCCAATGTGCCTGAATTATACGTGAATATTTGGGAGCTTTTATGAAGTCATGGGATGGGGCGTGAACTATTGGGAATTCTTGTGAATTCTTGCGAATTCTCTATTTGTCACAATACCGCGTGGACTCCCGAGATTGGTCCTAACGCTTGGTATGAATACAAAATGTAGTTAGTAAGATGTTCGTATTCTCCGGGGGTCTTGACCTTGACTGAGCCTGTACCGTATCCTTACTTCGCATTTGTAGCTGCCGGATCAAGTATAAATCTATATACAGAGAGGATACGATCTAGTTCTATCCCGCGGGTGGAGCAATTCAAAAGTGTGGAGCTTTTGTTTACAATTTTGCATGCAATCAAAGTCTTATTTTAGGATAGAACCGATCATGGCTAGAGTCTAAATCGCGTCTTCTCTACTGAAAGTTCGCTTTTTAGAATTTTACGAACTCGCGGCGGCTGTGCATACATACATCCGCCTTTGTCAAATCCATGGGGCACTATGATCGTAGGAGTAGTATGTTCTCCCAAACATTCCCTAGAATTCTGAATCAAGACACTCGTCCGAATAATGAAACCCAATGAACCAGATAACCAATAATCATCCCACTCATCAATCTTTGTGTCTTCGTTCCTCAGTGAATTTGTGGATTTTGGGCTTGTATGGCTGCACCAACACATCTTGACATAGGGCAACTGTTATGTTTTACGATTGATGGAGACTGAGATTCGCATATACCTCGCCTTTATGCCCACAAACAGGGCTATATACCTTGCGATCTCAGATAGCTTATACAGTATAAGTCAAAGTCGCAGATGATTTAGGATATAAATTGAGTCGAGATCCCTTGCTTGCGTTCACACTTGCGAATGACACCGGCCCAGCCAGTAATCTTTTTCACGTAAAACTACAGAACGCTGGAAAGATACAACTTTATACAATACATAAGCCAGGAGCCACAAGACAGGTCTTCAAGCCGCGCGTCAGCAGATGAGTCTTGATCCAGGCGGATGAAACATTCAAGCGAACTAGGGAGTCATCCCAGAGTATCCCTTCAGTCCGACTTCAGGTTCGACGTACCAACGCACAACTAGAGCCAGCTTGACGACACGGTGGGTACTCGAGGGCCACACGCACAAGTGCGATAGGCTGGGATATGCGGGCCTCTATGAGAGTATGGCCGCACCCTAGGTCCGCACCTGTATGCCGGAGCTGTTGATGCCCACCTCGGTGCATCGATAACCTCGTCTCCCCGTCCGTCCAGAGTTCCGTTCGACTCGTTGACAATCCATCCGCTCGCTCGCATGCTCCATTCGCCATGAATACCGACCCGAACTGCCTACGTTGGTAGTCGCCCTGGCGGTCCTTGGTTGGGTAGATGAAAAGAAAAAAAAGAGATGTAATCCGAAGAGCAAGTCCGGTCCAAAGCAGGGATGAAAAAAAAGCGAGAGAAAAGACAAGAAACAATTATTCAAAGCAACGCTCAAAGCGAAGGTAAGACAGAATAGAGAAGAGCATAGACAACAAAGACGAGAGAAAAAGAGGGCAAAAAAAAAAAAAAAAAAACCACAGTCATTGTCCGCTAAACCTGAGCTCGAACCAGTCGCGATACACGCTTGGACTGCCTAGGGGCCGAACCCGACTCGAAGCCAATGTGAAACCCCGAGAGTTGCGTGGCAAGCGCCAACACCTCTTCATCCTCATCAGCGGACTCGTAGCTGACGTCGGAAGTTAGATCGGGGGTAAGAGCGAGGTCCGTTGGGGATACAGGTGGCAGGGCTGGAGATGCAAGGATTAGGGTGGCCAGGGGAGAGAAGCACGGCGTCGGCGGAGGTATCGTTTGAACAGGGCGTGGAGAGTGCATCGAGGGTGTGTTTTCAAACTGGCCCTCGAGCTCGGCAATTGACCCAGTCGGTACAGAATCGTCCAGATAGGCGTTTATCAGGCGACCGAGTCTTCGTACACCCTCTGAGGTCGTTGAATGCGATGAACTAGCGGGGGATGGCGGGGCCGACGGAAACCCCTCTGACGAAATAGGGGTTTGGTCGCAATGCTCAACGGTGGGGATTGAAGGTTGGGAAACACTAGCGACTTCTTGACTTGACTAAAACATGATTGGATTATCGATATCTGTTACTCACGCATCAAAGCAGACTTCTTACCTTGAACTGACGATAAACGAGCAGGCTTACGTCGAGCACCGGCACGAGCAGAGCCGCGAAGAGTTTGACCGCGATTTTGCCCGTTACCGCACATCCAACAGTACAGATCGCTAGAAAAGGTTCGACGTCAGACTTTTAGAAATAAAGAATGGACACTTACCACATGTCCAACCAAGGATCTTGAATATAAGAAGTCGAACGCCAGGCACAAGTACATCCTTGAACACGAGTCGGACAACTTGACAAAACAGCCAATACGAGCCCGAGGCGATGAGTCGCAACGAGATCCTGAGCGGAGCGATGCACACATATTTGACAATCAGTTGAATCAGTTGAAGCACGCATCGGCAAAAGGCGCTTCGAGCCAAAGAGCGCAGATTGCAAAGCCGTCGGAGCAAGATATCCTCGTGCAGCATAAAGGCCAGGACAGTGTACTTCATAAGACTACCAAACAAGTCAGGTGAATGGTCGAGTTAAATGACCCGAAACAACCACACTTGCCTGATAAACCGTTGCGAGGTTTCGTTCGCGTCGAACATATACTTCAGTAACGGGCCAAGGACGATCCAATGGCCCAGCTTCAGCGAGAGCAGGATACGTGCCAAACGTGAGACGATCACGAGGTAGGCATATGCCAGTATGTGGACGCCCAATCCGCCGAGTATGAGCGCCTTGAATACGGAGCGCCACAGGACAACCAATATAAGGAGCCCGACGAAGAAGGTGAGCGGATAGTTCGATACGCTGTAACAAGAGCGGTAAAGAGTCAATTAGGAGCAGTGAAATAACTGGTAGAGCATACTCACTTTGGCCAAATACGAGACGACATCCTAACATCGAACCCAAACACCACAAGGCAGCTCATGGCATGGGAAAATAGGCATGGCCAGAGGGTCGAGACAAATCGTGAGCATGATCCAACCAAGAGTCGCTTGATGTGGCCCAGCACACAAGGCCGAAGCTTGTCCATACGCTCGATAGTTCTAGGCGAGGAGGACGATGTCTCAGTGGTGAGCGCCATGCACAGTGAGCAAGGAAATTTTGCGTACTTGTGCCAGCAGCCTCCAAGAATTCTTGAGCCAGCGAAGACAGGGGCAAACAGGCCGGTGTGAGTGATAATCATCCGTACGACCCAAAGTGAGAAGATAAAAGTGGCGTGCAGCATCGGGTGAGGGGCAATACGTTTACGGACAGAGTGGTAGGCCCGAGAAAGGCCAACCACGCAAAGGGCGAAGGTACCGACGAGCAGCAGAGGACCAAAGACCGACGGAGCACATTTCCGGATAGAAAAGAGATATTTGAGGTACTTGGCGGTGCTAATAGGTGATATGAGCCGGGGTCTGTGCTGGAATAAGCGTAAAGGATGGAGAACTTACCTGACGAAAGCGCGTGTGACAAGTGCAAAGCCCGGAATAGTCAGCGAGATCGCGGCGAGCACGATAGAGACCAGAAGCGCAGGAAGATCAGTCATGATTTTAGTGGTTCTCAATAGAGTTAATCGGAAATCTGGATTGGAGGTTCGACAGATATCGTAGTTGGGAAAAAACCGGTGAGGCGGCCCTCCCGTATCTTATAGCACCCACCCATAGGACAACTCCACGGTTTACTGGGCCATTCGGCACGATGAAGACATCTAAAAGACCATAAACCCCAGGGGGTGGTGCATACATTCCCGTTTATTGCCTAATTAGGTGAGCGTTGGGCCAAGATAAATGGGGATCAACTTACGCCGATCCTCATCGTACTCTCGTTTCAGCGCGCCAATGTATGGCTTATTTTTTCTTGGCAAAAATTGATACCCATTTACCACGTTCTTGAAGATGCAAAGGCTCCTGTGCGAGGCATTACTGACGCTAGCGCAGACCCTCCCGAGTACCCCCTGAAGATCGGACCCTGATGAACCAGAACTTCCACCTTTGACCATCGAGAAAGTCCTCGGGCTTCGCCAACTTGGTGAGCTCAGTCGTTCATACGAAGCGCTCCACCCGAATAGAGATACTGTAGCAGAACAAGTTTTCCAACAATCCGCTCATTTCGGAGGTATCACCTCAGGTCAAATCTGTGAGGGAAGGGGGGGGGGATGTTCTTGGGCTGTATTTAGCAGAAAACCAAATAGCATTTACCATCGTTTCCGGGCCAGGTGCTATGTCATGACATTTGCTTGATGCAGAGCAGACCTCGAAGCGTGGGAAGGATACGAAAATGAGTTATACGATGGGGAAACACAGTGCGAGAACATATAGAGGAGACATAGAGCTAGGCTATCCACGACTGCGAGTTGAGATAGAAAGTACGAATCTCGGCGAGCCATTATTGGCGAGCGGACTGCAGAATTGGTGCGAGAGTATACAGAGAGCGGGCTGTCCCGTGACCCGATGGTGGGCAATTCGTTCTCAACAAACATAGACGATATGCGCGTATCAACTGGTGCATTTATCGAACAAACCACCTCAAGTTTGATACAAAGCAGTACGAATGCATAATAAGGCACTCCTAAGAACTACAAATATAATCGACTAGAAAAAGAAAAAAGAAAAGAGTTCAAAAAAAGAGTTCAAGCCGAGACCCACAAGACAAAAAAACGACAGTATGGTATATCATCACAAACGAGCGTCAATAGTATGAAAATGTTCCAAATCACGAGTCGTGTTTCATTGTCCGAAACCATAATTACCACCGTCCGAGAACCATCAGCCCGCCTGCGACAATA
This sequence comes from Ceratobasidium sp. AG-Ba, assembly GCA_016906575.1. NCBI lineage: Eukaryota > Fungi > Basidiomycota > Agaricomycetes > Cantharellales > Ceratobasidiaceae > Ceratobasidium > Ceratobasidium sp. AG-Ba. Next base: position 595,750 of record CP059633.1, on the reverse strand, counting down.
GCAGACAACAGACCCAAACTAGGAACAATCACGCCCATCGCGCCGCTTGTGCTTCCGAAACTCGTGCTGCCAATGATACCTCCGCCCCAGTGTCCGCCTCCTCGCCCGTTGCTCGTAGCGAGCACAGCTTGGTCAATCGTCGCGGTATTTCGGACCTTGGTCAAGAACGTAGTCGGGAAAGTCTGGGTCGCAGATGGGTCGGGGGACGAGTTGGCCAGAGCCGCGTCGGTGAGGAATACAAGAGCTAGGGAAGGCGCCTTGAGAGGAATGGGGCACGAGCCGCCGGTGCACTGAACCGTCTCGATCACTTCATCATTCTTCAATCGACCATCGGCCTCGAAGTTGTTTCCAAGCGTTTGTCCAGCCCATCTATAAAAACAACCAAGATAAGCATCTAGTGACGCACGCATGACAAACGACTCACGTCATGTTGCCCTTGAAGCTTACGCTCGGCGCCGAAAAGTACTTGACCTTGACCTGGGTCGGGGCGTTGCCAGCTACAGCGATGCGAGCAGTGACGTCATGGTTTCCACTCGGGTCGGTCACATAGTTGATCAACAGCACGCGAGTGGGCACGCCTTGCTCATAGACGACGTATCCGGGGGTGAGGTTCTCGCCGTCGTTTGCGTTGAGGTCCGCAATCTGAGCTTGGCCGCTTTTGCCAAACAACTCGGCACCAATGAGAATCGAATAGTACGTCGAGCCGGTCGACCATTGGCGGAATGTCGACTGGTTGGTCGGGGGAGGGGTAAACGGATTGTAATAGTCTCCCTGACCACCAACGTGCAGGAGCGTCGTGGTAAAGTTCATGGTAGCGAGTTTAAGCGACCAATCAACCGCCCATAGACCGGCACCAAACGAGTCCGAGATACCGGGGAAACCACCGCACGCGGCCGTGTTGGTTTCGAGCATGTACAGCGGCTTTCCAGCGGCCTGGACCATTCCCGAAAATTCGGTATATTCGGAAGCTTGTTGGGAGAGAAGTTGGTGGGACAAGAATTGGGGGAACGTTTCCTGAGGGTCGCGAACAGTACCGCCAATACAGTTGCCTGTGATAAACGTTGATCAGCACTCGGAAGCATCAGATCGGGATTGATAAACGTACTAGTTGGGTAACGCTGAACAGTGACAATCTTGAGCTCGTTGGCAAATCGCTGAAGATATCCCGCGTTGGCCAGATTGACATTCGACCACTCGGGGTTACTGCTCTGACAACACGTGCTCGGGCCCATGAGCATCTGCTTGTTCGAGTAGCCAGGGCTCTGGGCGAGCGTATTGGCAACGTTTCCCCACTCGTTCATGTAGGTATCAAACGAATAGGGGTTTGGGCGCTTGTTGTGCCCGGGGAGCTCGTACAAATCCGGCTCGTTGCCCAGCGCAATACCGTGCAAGCTGTCACCGAGCGTCTGTTCAGCCAACGTCGCAATCTGCGCTTGGTTTGTTGCGTCGGTGATGTTCATAAAGTTGAGACCCTGAGCAAGGCGTGGAGGGTCAAGGAACCGAAAATCCAAATCTTGCGAAAGTACGTACCAACAAGATCTCGGACTTGATAAGTTGCGACACGCTGCCCATCATCTTGATAAGTTCAGGCGTGAATTCGGTGTGGGGTGTGCCCGTGGTCGTGGCGGATACGCCGGTCTTTTCGAGGATTTTGCCGTTGTCGAGGACATCTTTCATGATAGAGAGTTCTTGGGCTGTGCAGATGAAAATCATGAGCCATTGCGTCACCGAAAAACGACATGCGACTCACTGTTTCCTCCAACACGAATGCGCACTTTGCCTGCCCTGGCCGCAATGTTTTGCATGTAGTTCAAAAACGGCACAAACAGCACGCTCGAGTTGGTTCCAATGACACGAGTCGCGAGAGACAATTCGATCGAGAACCCAAGGTACTGCCCGGGCTGGGGAACAGAGAGCCCGCCGATGCCTCCCTGGGGGAGCTATGCACGCATGTCGTCAGCGCCACAATACTTTTTTTATCGATGCCAAGCCAAAACTCACGTTGATCGTAAAGTCGCGGTTGAACTGGTCGGGGGGAGCGGGCGGTTGGAGGACTGTTGGGTCGTAGGCCGCGCTTCCGCTGTAGGTTGCCGCTGCCGCGGTCTGGGTCGCAGCGGCGGCCGCGCCCTTGTCGGCTCCGGCCGAGTAGACGGTGACGGCGGCGTTGGCGATGGAGGAGAGTGCGCCGAGCGCATATACGCAACGCACAAACGAGAGGCGTGCCATCGCAGAAGGGGGGAGAGGAGAGGAGGAAGAAAGTGAGGAATTTGCCAATGCTTGGCACGCGCCCTAAAATACTTTTGCCGAGTTTGCTGCGGCCAAGCACCAGGGACGCTGACTAAGCCTGTTCCTCTGACGACAGGGCAATTTCGCTCGACATCGGACTCTTCCTGGAGCAAGGTCTTGGCGGAGTCTCCATATCGCCGGTCATCTTTGTCGAGCTCGACGTCGTGTGCGGCGTCGGCGACAGAGCGAGTGTGCTGTGCCTCCCTTGTCCTTCCCGCATGCCGCCCGTATCCGCGCCTCGCCACGTGCATGCTCACTCGAACATCGGCTCCCAACAATCATCGCTCTTGGCCCGGTCGAAAAGTCCCCGTCAGCCCCTGGCCTTCCCGGATTCCCACCGCGAAAAATCACGCCGCCCTGTCCCCCATTGTCACGAAGATCGAATAACACCCCAGATTTGTCGGAATTCATACTGGCGTTACGCGGCGCCGAACATATAAGCATTTGATTTCCAGCGGCGAGGACGCGAGCCTGGAAGCCGATCGACGCGTCAGAGATATTCCCCTCACGTGTTTATGACGTCGACGCACCTTCATGCCAACGGCACATCAAATGGCAAAGATAAGAAGTGAAGGGTATCTGTGCCGCGGCTGCCGACGAACAATCGGCGAGGGCAACCCGCAAGAAGTCAAAGATAACCGACAGACACCCCGAGAGAGTACGTTGCAGCTATGGATACCCAGCTGTCCGCAAGCTGGAGGCTAGCTATCGAAGAGATGGCTCCAACATTAGTCGCGAGATGTCGGCAAGTGAAGACGCCGAAGAATGGGTGGCGCACGGGCGGCGCCCATCAAGAGGGGCACCAGGCCAACACCCAGTATATATACCTAAAGGAAGTAAGGAACAGACTGCGCATCCACATCTAAGTAAAGCATATATGAAAAAGATACATAAAAATAGCTTACCGATTCCATAAAAAGCACTACCATTTTAGACTCAATTGTCAACGCACATCACTCAAGAAGAGTCTCCTAAACAGAAAAAGATCGACAGTCAATCAAGTGATCGCGCCACAACTCGATTGTACTCACTTGAACCAACGACCGAAGCTGCTATATGCGCACAACATCGGCCATGGTGTCAGGAAATAAGGGTGTATATAAGCACCACTAACAAAATACATCAAACAAGTAGATATAGGAAATCGACCAATAAAGTTCAGACCAGACGGAACGAGCGAGGTATCATAAAAGAACGAGATGAGAAAAAAAAAGGGAGAATGTTCTGAACCGAGCCAAAGAGTCATGTATGTTTCATTGTCCAAGTCCATCCCCATCTACCATCGAGCTCCAAACCCAACAACCATCGCACCCATGACGATCGCAACGATCATTCCAATCCCAGGAATGACGACATTCGCACGCGCGGCACCCACACTCCCGAAACTCGTGCTTCCCAACGGGTTACCCCACGACCCACCTCGGCCGTTGCTCGTCTCGAGGACAGCCTGGTCGATCGTCGCGGTATGTCGGACACGCGTGAGGATACTCGTCTCGTACGACATCGTTGCAGACGGATCGGGCGAAGAGTTCTTGAGAGCCTCGTCAGTGAGGAACACAAGCGCAAGCGACGGCGCCTTGAGCGGAATCGGGCAAGCTCCGTTGGTGCACTGAATCGTTTCGACAACTTCATCGTTTTTCAACCGACCGTCCGACTCGAAGTGATTGCCCAGCGTTTGACCAGCCCAGCTATCCGATAAACAAAGTCAGTACACACGCATATATTCACCGGCCGATAACAAACTCACGTCATGTTCCCCTTGAAGCTCACGCTCGGCGCCGAGAAGTACTTGACGCGTACCTGCTGCGGTCCATTAGCCTGCACGGCGATACGCGCAGTCACATCATGTCCACCCGTCGGATCGTCGATATAATTGATCAACAGCACACGCGTTGGCACCCCGTTCTCATACACCACATACCCCGGCGTCAAGTTTTCGCCATCGTTCGGGTGGAGATCAGCGACACGGGCATTGCCGCTCTTGCCAAAGAACTCGGCGACGATCAAGGTAGAGTAGTACACCGAACCCGTCGTCCACTGGCGGAACGTCGACTGGTTGGTAGGCGGGGGCGTAAACGGATTGTAGTAGTCGCCTTGACCACCGACGTGGAACAATGTCGTCGAAAAGTTTTGCGTCGCGAGTTGGAGTGCCCAGTCGACGGCCCACAAGCCAGCACCAAAGGAGTCCGAGATACCGGGGAAACCACCGCACGCCGCCGTGTTGGTTTCGAGCATGTACAAAGGTTTGCCGGCCTCGCGGACGATATTACTAAACTCGGTATACTCGGACGCATGTTGAGACAGGAGTTGGTGCGACAAGTAGTTTTGGAAGATCTCCTGGGGGATACGGATTTCACCAGTACCGCAGTTGTCTGGGCAAGACGTCAGTAGGACGTAACAGCTCGGCACGAGGAAAACGTACTGTTCGGATAACGTTGGACCGTAATGACCTTCAACTCGTTTGCAAAACGCTCGAGATACCCGGCTTGTGCAAGCTGAACGCTCGTCCAGTCAGGATTACTGCTCGCACAACAGGTGCTAGGACCCATCAGTATCTGCTTGTTCGTGTATCCAGGGTTTTGTGCAAGCGCATTGGCAACACCACCCCATTCAGCCATGTATTGATCAAACGTATAGGGTTCGGGACGCTTGTTGTGACCGGGGCGATCGTACAAGTCGGGTTCATTGCCCAGCGCCATGCCGTGCAGGTTTTCGCCGAGCATTTGCTCGGCCATGGCAGCAAAAGCCACGGCGTTGCTCGGGTCCTGGACATTATCGAAATTTAAACCCTATAGCCGAGCACCGGTTGTCAACTTGGCGTTCTTCCGCTTGGCGCTTAGGATCTTTTACTCACGAGGAAGACTTCTGTCTTGACTAGCTTTGCGATGTTAGCCAACATCTGGATGAGGTCTGGCGCAAACTCGACATGGGGTGTCCAGGTTGTCGTTTCACGGTTTCCAGTTTTGATGAGAATGTCGCCATCCGGGAGACCTTCTGGACGAAGAATCGCAGTTTCCTGGGCTGAGAAAAGTACAATAAGAATTCTGCCGAAGAGCAATCAATAGAAGGCTTACTATTTCCACCGACTCGAACTCGAACTGCACCTCCTCGGTTGGCCACGTTTGCAATGTGGTTCAGGAATGGAACAGCAATGATAGACGAGTTGGATCCAATAGCACGATTTGCGACGGACAACTCGATTGAGAATCCAAAGTAAGATCCCTTTTGAGGAATGGACAATCCGGCTACACCGCCTTGTGGAAGCTACGCGCATGGAGAGTCAGCGATCAAGCTCTGGCAAACGCTGACATAACCCACCTGGATTGTAAAGTCGCGGTTAAGATCGCCTGGTGGTGGCGGTGGATTGAGGACGGTGGGATCATAGGCAGCGCTGCCAGTATAGGTAGCAGCATCGGCCGAGCTCGTCGCAGTGAGCTGGGCGTCCCGGTCATCGATTTTGTAGACGGTGACCGCCGCATTGGCGCAGGTGGCCAAGGTGGCTAGCGCATATACACAGCGCGTAAACGAGAGGCGGGCCATGGTCGGCGGGGAGGGAGAGTCGAAGAAAACGATTTGCACGCTCGGCTTATCAAGGCGCGCCAGTTCTTGCCAAGTGTTGGTGGGCTTGCATTTTCTTGTGCTTGGCATGCCCATGATCGGCGACCCGCACGTGCCTTCCTGATACGGTGACGTCGAACCGGCTTCCGGAACCCACACTTGATGTTCAGCCTAGGTTATCTTCAACCTCGGCTGTCTGGAATTGTTTCTGTATATTCTGTGAGCATTCACCGCCGCCGACGAGGCCTATTACGACGAAGTCTGAGCGCGCCTGGACTTGCATCCGGTCGGCCAAGACCTCGGCGCCCTGCAGAACAAGACCGGCACCCTTTCAATCACCGGTCTTGGCACTCGTCATGCCTGATGCCTGACCCGCAACCACTCGTCGTTCGCGACAAGAATCCAATTCAAAATCCCTGTCGACTTTCCGCTCAGGTTCCGGCGGGAGTTTTTGGACGATGCTTGGCCAGACAAGTATAGCGCAGACCTTGGCACAGACCGAAATTGTAAGGGTTTGAGGTCGCAAACGGCCGACTCGAGGTCCGACGATCGCGCCGCGTGTCTGATTTTCCCAGATATCGAGCCGCCCATGCCCCGAATAAGACGCTCGTGCGCAACGTGCTTGTCCTGTTCGGGCCCTGGCCGAAATACAAACGCCTCGCCGGTCTTCGAGTTCATCTATCTGTGCTTGAGTAACCTTTATCCCGGCCATGCTAGTGGTGCCCTTGTCTGAGAGATAGGGCCTTGTTTGTCTGGTCCATATCGCTTCCCTTCAGCCCTCGTTCTTCCTAGATCTTAGAATACAACGCGGTCTTGGCGTGGTCCAGCCTGTTGGACAGGTCGGTTGCTCCAGCAACACCTTCGTGAATGTGGCCGATAGCACGAAAGGGTGGCGCAAGTGACAGTAACACAAAAGATGGAATCTTAGTGCCAATAATGATAGACATGGCCCAACGCGAGAACGGTCACGTGGGTATGACGTACTTGTCCATCCACATTTTTTCGTTTACCTATGAAACGAGGAGACGGGCAATCCATCACTTGAGAGTAGAGTAAGACTCTCACAGATAGACCGAAGGAGTAGGCACAAAAAGACGGGACTTGCTGACGCGTTCGTTCCCCCGCACGCCAATAAATCAATTAAAATTCGATCAAATTCTAATATTTCATACACCACCGCCAGGAGCCGACACTCATTAAATAATCTTATCTCCGCAACTCATGTAGTGATGATCGTCATTTTCAGTTACCCCTGACTAATTACGGCATTTGGCACTTAACCTATATTTGGAATAAATTAATCCATGCAATGATTGAAGGTTCTTCCCCCTCGGTCTTGTCGGCAGTTCTCGATCATTTGTTTGTTCAGGTGTTCGATCGCTGTATGAGTCATAGGTACTACTCAACAGATTCGGATTTATCACCCACAGCAAAATCTTTATGTCGAGTCAAAGGCGCCACTCGCATAGTCGTATTACCTTTGGTCAACTTCTTAATGCGTGTATAACCTGCGTAAGTCATGCTTTGGCCGAAAATAGTTAACATGTCATAGCCGGGTTGTCTGGCTGCAGGCTCTTAACATATGTCTCAAAGTAAGAGCGTCTTATGGGGCCTTACGAAGGCAGAATTTGTCGTAGGGGACGATCAGGTGGACGAGCCTTGAAGTACTCTAGGCACAGGGCCGGGGCTCTGCATACTTCGTCTGCCAATCGCCTGCAGACCGCACAATTGAATAGGATCTGCAAATCAAGTCACGCGAGTCATGTTACTAGTTTTACCCACGCCAACGCCAGCGTACGACAACGGTCAGAGCGAGCGCTATATGGCTACATACGGTGATACCTTCCATGTATCTTGCCTGCCCGTAGTTTTCTCAGTGTAAATATTCACTTAAGCACACAAATCTATATGTAAATCACTACCAGTCGAAAGAATTTTGGTGCTCCATGCAACGCGCTCGATGTGGCGCCGCTCCCAAGAAGACCTGTGCCTGGTCAATCGAACAAGGGCGTTGCGCCAAGCCAAGTCAAGGCGAGGCTGTAGTAAAGACCAGCGGGGTTACCCAAAGGACGTATTGCCGCCTCGAGTATGTCCGCGACGTGCTCAGCTCACCCCTTGTTTTATGAAATTTATGGTATAGGTCATAATCTAGTGCGCGGTTTATATGGAAAGACGCCAACGCCTTTAGACAGGGGAGAACCGTATTTTGTGGACGGGTACATCTCGTTGCGTCTAATATTCTAATTGAGCCTAGTGCTCTGAGACCTAGACGGGGCATAGCTAAAGGAGAAACAACGAGTGATCCACTCGGTCTATGTAAGGCCGACCTACGCATGGTTTCAATCAGGTGATTCGGGCGCATGAAGCCTTCTGGTCTGGGAATATGCGATCCGAAAATCATTAACCTAAGCAGAAGTAGTATTACCACTACCTTGAAAATTTGACGTCGAGCGAATACGAATGCTACATAAGAAAACAACATGCGCTCGATTGTTTTTGGCGATTTACGCACAATAAGCCGGGTGTGATCTTGCTTGCCCACAGACGGATGGAGGATTATCCTAGGAGGATTGAATCGAGTCTAGTGTGACTCCAGCGGAGTTACCCTGAAGGTTCATGACTTCCAGAGTGTTTCCTGCAGTTGTTCGCGGCGATTCAGATTCAAGAAAGACCTTGGTTAAAGAGATTGCACAACGGGCGTGCGGTTATTGCTTTTTTGTTGCATTTGCTTCGAAGCCTGTTTATCGCTGTACGGAATTCCAGTTTAATCAACACATGACTATTAAAATCCCGCCTTGGGTCAGTGGATGACTTCCCGCTAAAGCCAGGCCAGGCCATCCTAAATCTGTTTCAAGGCCAAGAGGCTTTGGTGAAACCTCCCAACCACAACATCTTCACACCTTAGCTGTACTCGGACAGACAAGCAAGATCGCTCTGAATTACAAAACCATCGCATATATTGATCGATGAACTCCCTGGAGAGTAGCCAAACGTTAGTTTTAGCGCTGACGGGAAGTCGTTCATTTACTAAAGTGTGCGAAATCGAGTGGATTATGGGCGTGTTGTATGCGCGACCTTCAGTCTAATTGAATCTAACGCTCCAAGTCGATTGAGCTGTATGTATGCGGTGCACCTAGAACCCAGGATCCGAGCAAGAACGGTAAATTTTCCCAGTCCTTAGATCAAAGATACACAGGTATATCCGCCCAGGCCCACTACATTTAGATTTCTCGATTAGCAGGTGAAAATCACGCATAGGTTGAGTTATTTTGACGAACCCATCGAATGATTGCCGCGCTCGACGAGGCAAACTATAGTCAGGGGTGTAGAATTCGGAGTCTGGCCATCCAAAGGAGACTCTCGGTTGGCCAGGGTTCTGGCTTAGCGGGCCGTTCAGTTTGGACGCGCGGTGTTCTCCGACCTAGTATGAACGAAAGGCACCTAGAGCTACATCCTCGGTGGCCAGTCGCCCCACAGCTACCTTACAATGCGTTACATCAATATCTTCGCCGTCCTCCTCCTTGCTGTTTTATCCACGCTCTAAATCACCCTCGCTGAGCCCATCTCGGGGCTGAGCCTGTTGCACGTGACACAAATGGTACTGCTATCGACCCTGGTTCTGTCCCCTCCCAGCAACTGGTCGACGGGGGTTCGCCCGACGTCAATGCCAAGTCTGGCAAACGTGTATGCCCCCCTACTATGGCTTGTGTCCCCATGATCCCTACTCCTGCCGCCCACGTGGAGGCGATTATTGTGGGAATAGGAAATGCTGTAGGTCGGGATATTATTGCTACAGCACCTTCTGTTGCCCGCGAAACAGTTACGGATGCGACAGCAAGGTAAGAATCTTCTTCTTTTTCTTACGATTCGAACTTAGTCTGGCATCAGGGATGCCGTGCTAAAGGCTGGAACTGTTGCAAGGGCGGGAAGTGTTGCCCGCCTCGTTGAGTCGTGCCGCTTTAGGGCCTGACACAAGATTTATTTAATATTCGGGTACAGCTATTACTGCGTCAAGCCTTGGGAGGAAATGCGCTGCTGCCACATTGGAAGGATTTGCGACTGGTGGAAAAGGGTATATTCAACACGCTGATTGCCTCAAGAAGTGGCATCGTTACTTACCTTTCATATCTAGGGTGGGAAGGCCAGTGCAGCTGCGTGATTCTCATGCCCTACGCCTGGGCTATCCAAAGCTAACATTAGCCTTGCCTCATCTCTCTCTTCTGTGGTTGAACTGCTTGCATTTGCGCGTAGGGGATGTGAGAGGAACGCTGACAGTATGTCAACATATCTCCGCATGTATCACCAGTTAATAAACTAAGTGTTTTCTTTACGGATGTATTATTTAAGATAATGTATTCTAGGTATGTAATATATCAGTCCATGCAAAGATTTATACTTGTGAAATGATGCTAGTTTTGACATTGTTGGAAGTCTTCGACCACTTGCTTGTTCAGGTGCTTGATCGATGGAAACTCACAGGTACCACCACTGAACAAATCCGATTTTTCGACTCACCATTCAGTCGAGGGTATCACATTGAGGGTAACAGTCGGGTACATTTAAGAATCCGATATAGTCTTACTCTTTGTGGTTGGGTTTTCCATACGCACGTGCTTTTTGCTGATCGTTGGTTTTGATACATCCCGCAACGTAGATCATTTTGTAATAGTTTACAACGGCCCGAGTGTCTGGATGTATGCCAAACGTGTGAAAAAGTACTCCAGGCAACGGGGAGGTTCGACAGTTTTCTCTACCTCTCGCCTATAGACCTCTCCATTGAATGGGATTTTCGCATTGAGTGAACTCAAGTCAGATGGCCTAGATCACGAGTTTACTCAATGTCAGCGTCAATAAAATAGTTCCTACAACCGACACAACGATTTATGTTTGCTATCTATTCCTTGGCTACAATCGGGCCCCTTGCAGAATCCCACCTTCCTTCAGTTTCTTGAACCAGATATTCGTTTAATTATACTCATGTAGGAACAAATCACAGTATTGTATCTAAACCGGTTTTGGTGCTGTACACAGGGCGCCTTTCATGTGGCGTCCTTGTAGGAAAGCCTGTACCTGGTCGATCGTGCAGGCTCTGTGTCAAGAGTGAGGGTGCCGTAAAGTAAACGGAGTTGCCCGAAAGAGTCATCGTCGGTTCCGTCCGTCCTGCGCATGTTCGCTTGGCTCCCAATGTTATGGAAGCCTACAGAAAAACGGCCTTTTTTTGTCGTGGGAAGAGATGAATGCACTAGGACGCATGAGATCCATGTTTTATGGGCGGATACACTAGGTTTCTGGTTCAGCTTGAAGCCCAAAGACTTTGAAGTCGCCAGAAAATACCAAAAAGCTGACAGAACATGCACCTAGTCACGGTTTCGTGATGCAACAGCGCCGCTCTACCCAGCACTCGTCTTAGATCTTGGTTTTCCAGGAGGCCAAATCAACCCAGTAAAGGCGGAATACTTCAAGTTAGAAAGACTATTCCCAATGGATTTTGAACGTGTAGAGTATGTAAACTAGCCAGATGTATGCGGGGTTTGATTCAAGTGATCGGAGCGCTCGAGCCTATCTGGTTTAGATGTATGCGGTGTACCAAGAGTCAATGACCCGAGTAAGAACCATGAATCTGCCGAGGATTCAGTATTGAAAACGCACAGGTTTACTTGGTAACGTCGGTCCTGTGCCTGCCTCGTGGCACTTCACATCAGCATTGCTCGCAAATAGTAGCCGCTGGGACGCATACACGCAAGAGCATAGTTGATTTGGGTAAGTGCATCATTCAATTTCCGTGCTTGACACTGTGTACAGATTAGCGAGAGTGAAGGAGCAGGCGCGCACTAACCTGGCCACTCACACAACTCTCGTTTGAACAGGCTTCTGACTTTGAATACGGCTAGACTTCACTGCCTGGTGCTTTTCAACCGCATATAAAAACATCCACGTCTCCAGCTACTTCAGCAACAATTCGCCTCACAGTCACTCGAATATGCGTTCTCTCAACGTTCTTGCCTTCCTCCTCCTTGCTATATTTTCTGTGTTCCAGCTCGCTTTTGCCGAGCCCATTCCTACGGACGATCTTGTTGCGCGCGGGACGAATAGCACCGACATTGCCCCGTCCGATGGCCCCGTTCAACAACCAATCAATGGAGGTTCGTCCGGAAGCAATGCCAAGTCTGACAAGCATATCTGTCCGGTTCGATATGGCCTATGTCCCAACGATCGCTTCTCGTGCTGCCCACTAGGAGGCGATTGTTGCGGAAATAGGAAGTGTTGTGCCGCTGGGTATTGGTGCTATAGCAGCTTCTGCTGCTCTCGTCAAAGTAACGGATGCGACGGCAAGGTGAAGTTTCGAGTCCTCTGAAAATACAGTCACAAACTTATATTCGGAGAGTAGGGATGCTGTCGCCAGGGATGGAACTGCTGCAAGGGTGGCAAATGCTGCCCGCCTGGGTAAGATGAATCGATTGGACGCTTCGTTCCGATTTTAACGTATACGTCACATAGCTATCGATGCATCTGGCTCTGGGGTCGGGTTCGCTGCTGCCCCAATGGCAAGTTCTGCCCCTGGAAAGAGGCTAAAACTGTGAGTTCGAAGCACCAAATCCTAGAACGCATAGTGGTACACTTGCTTACCTCCTAAATACAGGCCGCAGAAGCCAGTGCGGCTGCGTAATGCTTACACGCAGCAACTGGTTTCCCCAAACTTAGGAGCAAACTGTTCTTATTTCTTCCTCTCTGTGTGATTGAATGGCTGGTTCAGTGTACATGTAAGTGATGTGATAGGACGCTCCGCTGGCGCTGTGCCATAACTCTGCATGTATGCTTTGCGAAAGAATCAAATAATATACACAAAGTATTGCTTGAGATCGATAGCACTATCATATAAATATGGTATGAAAGTTGCGCGCCTCCCCTAGCTCAAGAACAACGTAATTATTGCCGGTTATTTGATCGATCCATGCCGGAGTTACAGTACAGCCTCCTGTGATATTGCTATTGATACTGATCACTACCCGCCAGTCCTAAAATGACTGGGAGTCGCCCCATAAGTCCTGATAGCTGCCCATGAGGCTAAAATCTCGCCTAAAGCTATTCTATCCCACTCGAACAGGTCTATCGGCCAGTCGCACCTACAGCATAGCGAGCCGGGTGGTTACCTGTTATGAGCGGCAGGAGCACGCCCGAGGGTATTTTTGCAAGAAATTGACATTGGAGCATGTGCCAAAGAAAGCGCGCGGACGGATGAGCATTTAGTCCAAATTTGGTTGTAGCCCTGACAGCACGTGGGCCGCACAAGCTGATTTTTAAATTCAAGGCTGTGTCCGCGCGTTTTGTTTGGTACGTCCGCCAATGTCAATTTTTTGCGAAGATACCCCGGGCGTGCTTCTGCAGCTGATGGAAGGTAACCACCCGGCTCGCTATGCTGTAGGCGCAACTGGGCGATGGACCCGTTCGAGTGGGATAGGTACGTCTGGGCCGTAATGTAAACGCCCAAGACAAGCGTTCGCCTCGAGTTACACGTGATCTAATGCTTTTTCTAAAAATACTACCTCTAACGACTCTCGTAACTAGTTTGCTTTGTGTTACCTCTTGTCCTGTTTCCCCTCTCTGCCGTAAGGCCCTCTTGTGACCGATTCTTGCTGTGTGCCCCCGTTCTTGTTCTTCGCTCTCTTGTTGATGTCCCCCGCCCTTAAGACTGAACTTTGTCTTGTTTCTGGTTTTGTGACCCCAGCGGTTTCACCCCGTGTTCATGTAGCTAGTAAAATATGTATGCCAAAAAAAATTTGGAATCACGTGACTTATATCCGACCCGGCTTCGGCTCGTTCTATTTGTCCCACCCGGCCCCCTTTTACGCTCGAAGAGCCTGAGCTGGCCCACCGACCCGCGAGCCATCTGCACTCGCGTCTCGGCACTCGGATTTCCGTCTTCCCTTCGCTCCGCTGCTCACGCGGCGTCGGGGGGTGAGCCCCCACTAGATATCCTCAGGCTCTTCACGGACACATGCCATTATATGTGGTTAGATTAGCATTTACATATCTTATACTCGATCAGAACACATTGCCGTAGTGCGTAGGTAGCCCCAGAGTACAAATATTTCTGGCGACCCCTAGTACGTGACGTCATGCTCCCTCCTTATAATCCCATAACGAAACATGCAAACCCTTCACTTCCGTCTTGTCCGTATAAGGCACTTCTATAGCGAACATCAAATATTGGGAGCCTAGGAATGGGGCAAAGGTCACGGCAAGCGGTCACTCGACTATTAGAATAATTATGTAGGTGGAACAATGCTGTTATACAGTACGTCATGTATTGCTCCGGGTTACAAACGTTAAAGCTTCAACGAGCACGAATTTGCAACAACATATTTCTAGTTTGAAACCCATGGATCCTTTGAATCCAATGTAATCGTGCAACATGCGTTGGATGAGCACACTGTCGTAATATGGCGCTCGGTTTTCAATGCCTAGGGCCCTTAGTCGGGACATGCACAGCGCGCCAAGGGCTCGCCAAGAATTACCGCTGGGCCTCAACCGAGCAACACCCTAGTCCCCGCCAGATATTTGCACAAAAATACACAGCTTTTCTTGGAAGACTTGGCCCACGTACTATTCCAGGCACACCAAATCAGCGTAAGCTTGATTCGGTCGTTAGCCAAATACATGCGTCCAAGAACGGTAATTTCTTTTCAACTTGCGCCTCGTTCACCGAGCATGGGTCGATGACAGGACAGGCACATGAGGACCTGGGCGCTCAATTGAGCCCGAAGGTGGCCGTCTTTATGTCACAAAGAGTGGACTTTTGGACTATAAAATCGCCATACCGATTCACCAAAATGACAACCCGCAACTCATCGTCCCTTCCACAATGCGCTCAATCAGTCTTCTCGCATTCTTCCTTTTTGCTCTTCTCTCCGTGCTTCAAGTCACCGTCGCTGAACCAGTTCCAGCTGACGACCTTGTTGAACGTGGATCTACCGGCCTCGACATTGCCCCGGTCTCAACTTCTGTCCAGCACTCTTTCGACGGTGGCTTGTCTTCTAGCAAGTCTAAGTCGGACAAGCTTGTATGCCCTGTTGGAAATGGACTTTGCCCCAATGACCCTGGCGCGTGCTGCCCGCTTGGGGGCCGTTGTTGCGGAAAGAAAAAGTGCTGCAGGTCTGGCTATTGGTGTTACAGCAATTTCTGCTGCCCCCTAGCAAGCAATGGGTGTGACGGCAAGGTAGGCTCTTTTTTGAGGCTTCTTAGGGACATATATTTACTTTATCGGAATAGGGCTGTTGCGCCAAAGGATGGAATTGTTGCAAAGGAGGCAACTGCTGCCAGCCCGGGTAAGCGATTTGATTCTATCTTACGTATAACTATTTAACATGCTAAAAATAGTTACTACTGCATTCGAAATGTTTTGGGCCAAATTCGCTGCTGTCCTAATGGCAAGGTGTGTCTTTTCAAAGACTCGAAGAAGGTAAGCCCAGCTTTATTGGTATAGCTCGGGGACTTATGAGGTAAAAATAATTCAAAATAGGCTATAGAGGCTGGTGCGACTGCATAATTGCTCTGTGCTGGTTATGACTCAACCTATTTTACGACTTTGTTGTGTATTGTTTACGAGGCTGAGCAGCTACATTGATCTCGAGGTAATCATTGTAAGCCAGCATGCATCAGGATGTACGAGAAACATCGGTTCAATACTCTGAGAATCAACCATACTGTTTGCGATCCTGTTAGAAGCGATCGGGTTGAGCCACAGCCTATCACGTGATCTCGAAGCTGTTCATTTGCACGTGAAATTTCGGTAAATGATCAACCGGCGAGCCCCCAACAACCACTCATCCAGTCTACTCCATTACTTAAATTACTCCAGGCGATAGTAGAACTGATGGTTGTAGCATCTGCTGCCAGAACTCAGGCTTACATTGTTGCGTCGAAACGGACAGCTTTTGGTGCCTTTGGTGGAAAGTGAGTTCTATTCGACCTCTCATTAGTATACAGGATTCATCAGAGTTCAAGGCTAAAAGACTTGAAAGCTTCTGAGCTCGGAGGAATAGCAAGCCGGGCTGCTTTGGCGACATTACCCAAAGACATTAAGGTAGATAGCGTCATCTTTGGGTGAGTCTCCACAAAAGGCGAGACAGAGTGGACCCAAACCATCTGCCACAGCTCAGTCCAACAGACCGATAACTCAGGGGCGTATTTGGCTCGGCATGTCGGTCATCTAAGCGGACTTCCTGTAACGGTACCAGCCTTGACCGTCAATAGGTATTTCGTCTTGAGCCTCTCTGAGTCAAAGAGAAAAAATCCTCACATGGTATAGACTTTGTGGATCAGGGTTTCAGTCTCTCGTCAACGCGGTTCACGAGATTCAACTAGGAGAATCTCAAATTGTGCTTACTGGTAAGCCCACATATCTCCAACTATAAACTCGAATAATTTCAGTCTTTTAGGTGGAACTGAGAATATGTCTATGGCTCCGTATACCCTGCATGGCGTTCGATTCGGAAACACTCGATATGGCGTCGATCAAAAGCTTGTAGATTCACTTGCTGCTGCGTTGACTGATCAGGTACCTGGCGGCCAACCCGGGCTTGCGCCTACCCCGATGGGAGGTAAAGTTGCCGATGATTTATAATACCCCGGGGTTAACGCAATTTTTATATTCCAGTCACAGCCGAAAACTTAGCCAAGAAATACAGTATCACTCGAGAGCAGTGCGATGCCTACGCACTACGATCTCAGCAAAGATGGGCTGCAGCGCAGGAGTCCGGCGCCTTTGCCGACGAGATTGTCCCTGTAGAGCTCAAGGGCAAGAAGGGTACCGAGGTGCGTGGCGTAATAAAACGAGCTAGGTAG
Source organism: Ceratobasidium sp. AG-Ba (assembly GCA_016906575.1). Lineage (NCBI taxonomy): Eukaryota > Fungi > Basidiomycota > Agaricomycetes > Cantharellales > Ceratobasidiaceae > Ceratobasidium > Ceratobasidium sp. AG-Ba. Next base: position 579,061 of record CP059633.1, on the reverse strand, counting down.
CATCTAACTGAGTTAAACACCAGGTCTTTAGCGTAGATGAGCATCCACGTCCAACAGCGACTATGGAATCCCTCGCTAAGCTCCCCAGTGTCTTTGTGAAACAGACGGGAACTGTTTCGGCCGGAAATGCGAGTGGAATCGGTGACGGCGCTGCGGCAAACGTGATCGCTAGCGAAGAAGCATGTCAACGGTATGGTTATGAGATACATGACCTAGCGGGGTGCTACTTACACAGTCGATATAGATATAACTTGCCCAAGCTTGCCCGAATCGTCAGCTACGGAATCAGTGCTTGCGAACCAAATATCATGGGAATCGGTCCCGTGGAAGCAATTAGGATTGCTCTTGGTCGGAGCGGGCTGAAAAAAGATGAAGTAGATATTTGGGATGTCAACGAAGTGCGCACCTGGCGAGTGCTTATCTATATTCACGCTAATCATTTTACCCGATTTAGGCCTTCGCTGCTCAGTGGCTGGCAGTACAGAAGGAGCTCGAACTTCCAGATGACAAGAGTAATATCTTTGGAGGGGCAATTGCACTTGCCCATCCTTTGGGTGCGTCTGGCGCTCGGTAAATAGATTCGGTTTTCCAACCAACTTCCACTGACGGATTAAATCAGCATTCTTGCGAACATAACGCACAATCTGCATCGATTGGGGAAAAGATATGGCGTTGGTGCAGCATGCATCGGTGGCGGTCAAGGTATTGCAGTGGTCCTAGAGAGGGCATAGGCATTTATGCGCATACATCGTGAGTTTAGCCGAGTGCACCCAGCTATTTTCTTAAAGTTTCATTCTAATAGTCCCCAAGTGAAACGATCCGAGGAAATAGCTCATGGTATTTTAGCTACATTCTACATGGAATGAATCAAATATCTGACCCAAGAAATCAATATTATACAACAGCGATGTTGATCCACAGCATATTTTATGGTACCCTTGAAACAATATTAGGTATAAAGTGACTAGTGAGCGACGACCGATTTGCCAGAGTCAACCACAGGGAAGGGAGTGCACTGAGTGGTGTTTGCTGTCGAGTCCAGCCAATTATCGCAATGAAACATCGCCCGGTCAGGAAACTCTTCTCGAATTCTGCACTGGAATTCGTCAGTCTCGAGGGTATAGATGCGCCAAAGGCCTTTCCCGTCTTCGTTGATGCCCACATCGAGTAATTGGAATGCGGGTGCCCGGCCAAGCGAACGAAAAACTTGACCGATTGGATACTTGTCAACCAGGACAAGTTCTGCTGCCGCCGGGCTAGTCATTCGGACAGTTGAAGTGCACATGCACACGACTCGTCCACGACAAACAAGATCGACCGAGCGCACTTGCTCTAGTGGGCTAAGAAGTGAAGCGCTAGAAACGGGGGCGCTAGGATCAGGGGAAGTGTAGCCACGAGTCACGGAAATTGGATGAGAAAAGTAGGCGCTGAAGACAGGTTTATGCGTAAGTGAAACTCCGAATCACAAAAACTGTATGACGAACCTGAGAGTACGCTGAAGATCTCCTTTGGCAGAGAGAGCTACGCGCTCAATACCCGAGAGATTAGATGGCCAATTGAACTACAAACCATCAGGTAATAGTTAGCACTCCCCGAATAACTAGTCAGGAATAAAGGCCTTCGCATACCAGGAAGCTTGTCTCGTTGGCATTGAAGGAGTCGTTCGACATGATGGCAAGGGACAAGTACGATTAAATGAAACGACCAGAGGAAGGGTGAGTTAGCCAACACGACCCCCCGATTCTCACCCCTTATGTACCACCACGGATTCCCGTATCTCGACCAATGCTATTCACCGACCGGACAATCTAACAGGAGGTTTCCCAATTTGCGCCCCCAAGATCCGGCCGGAAGGAGATACGTAGTCAATTTCATAACAGTACCATAGCTAGTCTACCGAAGGCCATTGATTACTTGATTTGTGTGGAGTAAGGATGATCGACATGATGCGCTCGTTTTGCCATCACGGCGAGCATACCATGATAGCACGTCTTCCAGCCCCATAATTTTGTTGCCAAGAAGACTAGTATATGGTTAGTGTGTTCGCCCAGGTTAAGTCGTCATAGATATCAAGCCCGGACGAAGACTGCTGAGCTATGGCACTCCCATTGGTGCATCAGAGTAGCCAGGAGCGCCCCCGTAGAACACCATATAGATTGGGTATCCATGGGTGCGGCCATAGCATTCTTTGCCGACACTGAGTCTCGACCCGCTTAACAAAATCTTTCTAATAACGGCTGAATGATTACTGTATATGAGGGCAAGTTTCCAGAAAGAAAACAACTCTAACAAGATATTGGCCGTATCTGGATGGCCACATGCCTCCCGTTACCACCCACACGTATCTTTCCCCGCCGGCAAGGCGTTGGGGTAAACAAGAGTGAATGATCATGCCCCTGCCAGCGCCTAAAGATAGGCGAATATGTCAATCAAGAGAGATGCATGATTTTCCGAGAATTGAGAAGTTATGCATCAATATGACTCGATGATCTACGTATAAGATCAGGAGCAGGGGCACGCTGTGCACGTTAGTTAGGACAGATAGAAGAATACATCCTCACGAACTTCAAGTTTAGAATTATCAGGAAGACACGGAAGCAGTTTCGAGTGCACTAAAGGCTTCAAAGACAATGCTTCATATCTCGTCCCACGCCAGAACGAGCGAGTGCGCTGTCTCGGCTAGTATCGCTTACGACGTTTCATGCTGCGCATGTTGGGTACAGCAGAAGACGTCTGATGGCGCACAGGACCTCCACTCTAGTCGAGGTTGCCCGACCGATGTCCGGTGCTGCCCACGAGTTTCTGGTTCTATCAATAAACTTTGAATTTCTGTGGGTTCATACATTCTGGTACCTGGACGTGAATCATTTGGTAATAAGCTGATGCGAGATGCAGATCACCAAAATGGATGTATACTACGCGGTCGGTGAGAAAAAAACGACCTAGAAAGCAAAGCCTACCAGCCAGCGATGTTCTATATCCGAGAAGCAAGATACAAGCTCGTGGAGATATGTGATCACCTCTTCCCAATCAGTTTCAGTGACTACTATTACGACCAGAACATCCAGATTGCGTGCCATACTTAAGCCGAAGGAATTTGTCCTTTCGCCCGCCCAATCCACACTAAAGCCTCCGCTGCGGGTTGTTTTGAAGTGTTATCGCCTTGTTGAACCATTTTGAGCAAAGCTACAAGCAAACCGGTATCTTCTACCGCATTCACGATATCATCCTTATATTGGGGTTCTGAATTACACAACACATTGCGTGCAATCGTTATGCCTCGCAGTGTGAGGGAAGCGTCGTGTTCCTGGCCTGGTGTCTCTTCACCTTCTGTGGCTTCCTCCTCGACGTCATCTACATTCAAGTAACGTAAACCTGTCAAAGGGGTATATGCGGTGACCTTGGCAACTAGCTCACCGCTAGGTTCTACCAGCTCCTTGATGACTTTGGCCAACCGGAATGGGCCGCGTTCGAGGGAGAGCAGCGAGCCCACAGCTAACTTGGATGACGTGAGCATGGCTAACGCCCCGCTTGCTGCCCGTCGGGTAGGTAGATCCTCCACGTCAGACAACGCCATAAGGACATGGAGCCGTGATTGCACGGCCTTGCTAGTGTGTTGTGATTTTCCTGTATCTGTAGCGTCTTCTCCAGTGTATCTATTCCAGATTTCGTCGGACCCGACGAGGTTGCACATCAGCTCTACGGCGGCCCGTCGGACCATCTTGTGTTCGGCTAACATCAACTCCTCCACCAATCGGGGGCTTGTGCCTTTGACGACTCCATCCGCATCAACGCTGGCAATGTTGGTTAGGGCCATGAGCGCCTCGAATTGCTGAAGTGTAGATGCATCCTTGTACGCTAGAAGATTGGATAGTGGGCCGACTGCGCTCCGGGGAGAAGAACCAAACAGGAGATTTGGAGGGTGTGTGATGGTAAGTTTCGCCAGAGCTTGGAGCGAGGATAAATCGGCGGCTGTAAGTTCAGCATTAGAGCTAGAGGAAGGTGAAGTATTGGACGAAGGCGGCCGGTCGTAGGTTGCACGTTGAGAGATATGTAAGAGCGCCTTGACACCACCACCTTGAATAATCCGACCGCGATTCGCTTGTTCCGTTACAAGACCGAGATAAGCGCTTCCAGTAGCCCTGCGTACGCCGATACTCGTGCTTTGAGCAAGTGCGCTCAACGCAGGAAGCACGCCTGCATCCAGGAGCAATCTCGCCCGAGCGGCCACAGCGGATTCAGTCTCGGCCGGATCATCGACAGAGGCGGGCAAATTACGTTTGGCCCCGGGTGTTGCGGTCCGTCTGAGCTGCTCGATGGCTCGATCTGTCTGGGAACGTGGTGGACGATATGATACTAGATTACTTGCGATGGACGCAATTCCAAATAGAAGCACGGTGTTATCGCGAGCATCCTTGACTTTGTCGTCATAGTTATTTTTCAATTGAGCTGAGGCTTTGTCAGAGGCCGAGACCACAGGAACGAGTGTAAACATCTTTTTCAGCAGCGCGGTATTTTTAGCGATGGCATCCTTGTGTTCTGAAGAAGATGAAAGATGGGTCAAACCCTCAATGGAGTCAACTAGCGAAGAGTCATGGGCCGAAGAGCTCGCATTAACGGGTTCGGATACTACAAGGTTCGACATCATCTTTAAGAGTGATTGCTCCTCTTTTTTGGATGCTTCATTGTCGTTGTCGTTCGCTACTTGAGCCTCGAGGGATGCTGCAGGGGTCCCTCGAACAAGCTTGGTAAGCGCAACGGCGGCAGCCGCTCGAAGCTGGGGATCCCGAGTCTGTCGAGATTGCATGACAAGCCAAGATCTTCCACGTTCGTTTATTAGTGAACGACAGCTGGAATTGCTGGCAGCTTGGGCCAGAAGGCTAGCGAGCGGCCTGTGCACTGGAGACGAAACATCAGAGAATATCTCCGGGATATCCTCCAACGCAGAGACAACGTCGGGTTGCGCAAAAAGGGAGGCAGCAGCAGCAGGATCGACTTGGAACAGAGCACGGAAGATTTCCAGTCCAGATATCACAGGATCTGAGGTAGTCGAACTCAAGCGTGCTTCAAGCTCTGGCCCGAATACATTTGCAACTGCAGCAGATGCATTTTCGGGCGATTGACTTTGTTGATTCAAAGAGGAGAATTTGGCAAGTACAATGTAAGCTAAAGATCTTGAGCTTAGCTCGGAGGAAGGGAGGAAACTGTCGAAAAGTGTAGCAACGTCTTTCGAGTCCAATGAAGCATTTTGGGTTTCCAAGCGACGTGCGATAGCCTGTAGAGGTGATTCGGTGCTTGTCATGTCACCGCTTTTGTATGAGCAGAAAGTTTCTCAGACATCAACTCGGGTCAAGACGTCAAGCAAACTTACAGGTTCTGAGTCGAAAGAGATGGCCGGGGGTCACGTGCTGTGGGGTGCCGGGCGCTTGAAGAAAAGTCTGCGCCTAAGAGCAAGCCCCTATTTGAGTTGAGCTTGTTATAAAGAGACCTTTCTTTCACTTATGGCGATATTTTATGCTCTAAAATAGTTGCTTAATTTCAACACAACAGCACTAAATCTTTTCGGGCTCAATGCGACGCTGGTGAAGAGCCCGCAAGAAGCTATATTGTCAACTGGCGTTGCTAGCAAAGTTTACACTGCGGGTTTTCTGACTGAAACAAGCTCGAGTTATTTTGTTCAAAAAGACTCATCTCTCACAATAAGCCGCTGTAGAACCGCTATCACTAACAACGGCCTGGTGGCTGGGTGTAGAGCCAGGATCCCGTTTAGTAATCCAAGCAGACTATATGCTACAGATATTCCTATACATGGGCTCAGGCAAGTTCGCAAGAGCTGTCAATTTGTCACTTTACCTTCTACCGAACTTCCTCTGTTCGGATTGCGCCATTACGGATTATTTCGCCTACGAAGGCAGCCGTTTTTACACCCTGGCGAACGACAGGTAGACGGATATTCAGCCACAGCCAAGTAACATGGCCTGGCCGGATTTTGTTGGAAACCGTTTGATACTCCTAGTCGACGCTATAAGAATGAGTATTTTTTCAAACCAAGATAGATTCAAGATATGGCTGAACGTTTGACTTCTGCTCTCTAGCCACTACTCAAGCGAGTGTGAGATTCCAAACTTCGGAAGCAATGCAAGCTAAGCTGCCCCCCTGGTGCCGTTTTGCTGAGGGAATGGATTGCTTGTGTATGCCAGCGAGGCTGACTCCCCCGAATAGGTTCAATGTTTTCGGTGTGCAAGGTAAAATTTGTCCTTTCAAGGAATCCTCGCTCGATCACCATCCCATTTGGCATCAGGATGATACATCGCTTATTGCATACATTAAAAGACGGAATATTGGCTGCAGTGTTGTGAAAAAGTAACTTGGTACTCTTCTATCCAATTATGTGTCAACAGATCGCTAAATATGATAGAAACTAGGATAATCCCTCTTAGCTAGACTAGGCTAATCGAGCTGAAAAAAACAGCTCGCTAATATCTAAATTATCACCCAATGCGTAACTCATCAGTTCCACGCGCTTGCGCACGTCATGGCAAACCGTTATTGCATATCCTTCACACGAGCGATATATTTTGATTGGACGACGTGTTCGCTGCTAGTGAGCCGCGCGGTCGCCAAGGCCAATCGTACAGATTCGATCCAATCGAGACACATGCAGAACCACCGAACCCCGGCATAGCACGAGGTCCATAGCCGGTAGCGCAAGGCATATTTCCTATTTCGGCGTTCGGCGCTTCCAGAAGTGCAGCTTCCTCCCTATCATAATTGCACCTGGAGCGCACCTCGTTCCTCACTCTTCACCATGGTCAAACTCGCCTCGCTCGCCAGTATCGGCCTCACCACCGTCTCGTTTGTCCTCGCACAGCAAACACCAGGCGAAAAGATTATCATCAACGCGCCTGGCCAGCCAAACCTCGACGACGGCATCTCGGAATCGGGCGAAAAAGAGCCGTTTAATCCGAGACGGTATCGTAAACGCAAGGTGCAATGTTTCGCATGGGATAGGAGTACAGACCCCTGGACGGAGAACCTGCTAGATATCAGTTGCGTGAAATCAAACGATTTGGTCCCGTGTTTTCATATGCTAATTTGTGTGCCGTGCAGCGTGGGTGGACTTGAACCCCGAAGCAAAGAGGACGTTGCTGTTTGTACACGGCTGGCCAGGTCTATGGTCGACGTGGGCCAACCAAATCGAAGAGTTCCGCGTACGCATCTCCTGATTTTACTCTCTATTTCGGCTAACACCCGACGTAGCACGATTACCACCTCCTCGTACCCGACTTGCGTGGGTTCGGCTGGTCTTCCCATCCAGGAGACCCAGAAAACTCGGGCACGATCCCAGACCACGTCGGCGACCTCGTGTGCTTACTCGAAGCGGCTGGCGTAAGCCAAGCGGTGTGTGTGGGACATGATTGGGGTGCGCAAATCTGCTGGGAGGCTGCTCGGTCTAGACCAGATCTATTCGAGGCTGTTGCGGCAACTGTTCCGGTTAGTCTTGACGCCCACCTCTGATCGGATAAACGTTGAGCTGATTGGGAGTGCAGTATTTGCCCGCTCATGGCGACTTTATGCCTACTGAGCATTTGGTCCCGCATTTCCCGAAATTGGCGTATCAGCTGTACTTTGCGAAAAAGACAAAAGAGGCGTACGAGGAGCTCGAAAAGGATATCCGCAAGACGCTACGCGCCATCTATCGGACATCTTCGACTAGACCACCTGCCAAGTTTTTGACCAGCACCGACAACTTTTTGGACGCGTACGACGAAGTCGGATTGGAAGAGCGTATTCCTTTCCTCAACAAGTTTGAGGAAGACTATCTCGTCAAGGTCTATGGCGTGCAAGGATTCAAGAACAGTATGTCTTTGGTGAAATATCGATATGAAGATTGCTTATATTGTTTTCTACGTACAGCCTTGTCGTTCTATACGCACGGAGGACGCTACCGCTCATGGGAGTTTGCGCATAACCAAGGAAACCACACAATCCCTCAACCAGCACTCTTTATCAATCCGGCCAAGGTAAATTCACATCGTACGCGTCATTCCACTACACAACTCACCTGCTTTCTCGTCAGGACTCGGTAGCAGATTGGGCGAAAGTATCAGTCATTGCCGGCTCGGCCAAGTTTCTTCCACAGCTAGAGACCTTGGTGAGCACCCGGCGCTAGATATCCTGCCTAATTTTGTCTTCTGACATGATGACCAGACTCTGCCGACGTCCCACTGGCCTCAACTTGAAATGCCGACCGAGTTTAACGAGGGACTGCGCAAGTGGTTGGAAAAGCTTCCCGCCGTGGGCTCGGTCAACTATACGATGGCTGCTGCGGAAGAAGCGATTGGATCCGAAGAGGAAAATGAGCATCGCCATCCGAAGTTGGCTGAAGGAAAGATTGTGGATGTGGATGAGAAGAGACGTGAAAAGGCCCAAGAGAAGGCCCATGAAGAATTGTAATCTGTATCCTAATCTTGGGAATGGCTGCTCGATTTGCCTGTTTATTATCCAAGCGTCTATTATCATCAGATTCAAACACAGCATCGATGTGATAAGGGGGTGGTGATCAAACGGGGTGTGGCTGCGGAAGGCACATGGTAGTTGCCTAGTCAAATATTCAGATCGAGAGGCTGTTCCTGGGCATATAAATATGCAACACGGCTCTGGGGGTTGGTCAGACCTCTCCCCACTTGAGACCTGGCTTTTTTCTGAAAATTCGGGACGCACGAGTTGGGAACATTCTAGGTAAATACACTAATACTTGGTAGAAGTTCCAGAGCGCATTTCTGATATGAGACCACTAGTGTAGTTGGGGGTTCGCTCGATATATTTTGGCTACGAAACGCAGTGATTGGATGACTTCCCGTAAGTGCTAAAGCTTAAGCTTAGCTATTCTAAGCTGTTTTCGGAAGGGTCTTGCGTCAGTATATGCTCTGGTCTTGCAACCTAGAACGGTCTAGCTTCTCTACTCCAGCATGCCTGAGTCTCGAACGAGTCGTTATTGAGAGATTTCAGAAGATTTATTGGCCTTGAAACAGGCTTAGGGTAGTCTAGCGTGGCTTTAGCGCTTACGGGAAGTCCAGATTGTGAGTTTTTCTCGGGCCTATCATGATGCGAGATTTATACATAAAACGGGCGTACAGTTTGGCGCGCTCATGGGTACGCGACCAATGGTAAACTACACGATCGACAGGGGAGTCAATTTATTCCCTCTCTAGTGTTGGTTCACCGCTCGTAGTCCATGCTTGGTAGCTACATATATACCGTCTTCTTCAAGGGGCTTTACAGCGCTGTGGAGAAGTCGAATGGGTATGTCACGTTGCCGTTTCGCTGAGGAATCCTTTGATCTGTTGGATCGATTTGGCGTGTAGGGAGGTGAGACGAAAACATATGAGAGTCGTTTCTTTGACAATATATAATGTGAATATTGGATGATAACGTCGTACGTTGTTTGCCGAGCTTCCTTCCCCCATGGGAGCTGATATCAGCAGCAGCATATGCGATACGATTATAACTCACGAGTAGAGCGATGATCAGGAGGCTAAATCAAAATCTTATATGAAATTTTTGCAGAGCCATAATAAGGTGCCTTCGTTCTGCGATTTCCAGTGGGAGCACGGTGGCTGGGAAAGTCTAGGATTGCTTGATGCCTAGCAACTCTAATCGAGCACCGGCTGAGTGGGAGCTCTTCGTAATATACCTCGCGCGGTGGCCCTGATTTCCTCGTTCTGGTCAAAGTCCGATCCTTGGCTATGAATGAGTGTGTATCTGGCCATATATGATACCTGATGGTTGTATTGAGGACAATAGCGTTAAGGTGAGTGTAGGGTTAGAAGCTCCACTAACCTCGCAGGATACCAAGTACATAGTAAAATATACTTCTCCCATATTATTTATTCTGCTGTCGATTGTCGAGAAATGTAGGGTAGTTCCATAGGACCACGGATAGCCGGAGTATTCATCACGTATGTTTTTTCTGCAGCTGTTCCCTCGAAGGTTGGTTAATCTTATAAGCAGCTGTTTTAACTTTTTCTGATTGTCTCTTTGCTCATTCATACGTCTGTCGCCTTCTCAAACCATCACGCCCAGTTTGGTTCTTGATCTTATGTATTCGTTTTTGCGTTTGGTAGCTGCGAAGTTCCGCCACATCTCATAGGGCTCCTATATAACTGTGATTGCGTATCAGTAGATGGGATTAATGGTGCGCATAGATTAAAAACGACTGATATAGGTGTCCTGAATGACCCTGAATTTCAGACGGAGCAAGTATATGCAACAAAAAACTTTCGCACTCGGGACGTTATGCCTGTCTGCAAGACACGCGACAGCATATAACAGATCAGATGCAAAGATCAACACTGGGCGAATAAATAGGGGATTTTATATGTATATCATTTCGTTAAAATATGGAACTATGACGCTACAAAGCCATGCACATTATACAGCTGATGCTGGACTGAGTCTTTCTAGCGCGGAAGTATAGGTGATATCCTGTCAACCGGTGTGGCAGGTTTATAACAACCTATCCATAATTCGCCCAAGCTGCTGCCTTCAAAATCTAGCTTGAAGGATCCCTTGGCTGATATCAAAACGTCATTACGTGGACGCAGGAGATAAACGCGAAGCTCGGGCGGTACCCATATGATATGGCGACATTGAAGATCGGTAACCCACCCATCTTTGTTTATTGTCCAATACTGGCTGGCTGGTCTCGAGGGGGTAGAGTTTACATTTGTACTATGCGCTAAACTTTGGTAGGTGTCTATATCAGGGGTTGTGAATGGATCGCAACGAGTTCGCCATTCGTAACAACTTACGCGCTGGCTTCCACTTGTTGAGCTCCTTTTTGCTCGGAACCGTCCACAGCCGGAGTGTGTTATCGTTGGAGCAAGATACGATACGCGAACCGTCAGGTGAGAACTGAACTAATCGCACGCTCTGAGTATGACCTTCGAGCGCAGCCATGTTCAGCTGTAGTCCATTTCGGACGTCCCAGAATTGTATAGCGCCGTGATCGAAGCCAGACACGGCATATAAGCAATCAGGAGAGAGTGAAATGGAATACAAGCCTCCGGTATACCACATCAAGGAATCGGGCTCGCAGCGGCTGGTACCGGATACTGACAAACGCGTTTCTCTAGCACTGTCGTTGAAACGAACGATTCGCTGCATCCCTTCCGGCAAATTGTAGAACACTGATGTGTATTCGTTCCTGAAAACGGCCTGACAACCCAGCATTTGGAAGTCGCACAATCCAACTACTTCCGAAAATGATCCAGTGGTACATAGAACCCCGAATGGGTCTCCAAACAAGCGATAAACGTGGCAGTTCGCGTCGTCTGAGCCAAATACAAGGTGAAACCCGTCAGGTGAGAACCTCACCCAGCCTGGTTTCCTAAGGTCGGTCTCTAGGATTTTGCATATGCAACCTCCATCTTTGATATTCCACAGTCGCATAGTTTTGTCGTCTGAAGCCGAAGCTACGTACGACCTGCCAGAAGATATATCGACAGAGTAAACAGGTTTCGTATGCCCAGACAGCGGCCCCAGGACTAACTTGCCAGTGTACGAGTCCCATATGCATATATCACCGTCGTATTCACCACTGACAAGGAGTGATGAGTCTGATGAGAAGCGCAGAGAGCTGATCCGGTTAGTGTGGGACTTGGAGAGGCCAGTAGTTGTATGGACAAGGTTTATATTCCATATACGTACTGTCCCATCGTTAGAGGAAGATACTAGACGAGCCCCGTCAGGTGAGAACGAGACCGAGCACACCGATCCAATGTGACCTTCAAGGGGATCAATCACAGTTTTACGACTAAAAATATCCCATACACGTATAGTTGTATCATCTCCCCCTGAGGCAATGTATAAGTTGTTGGGAGAAAATATAGCTGTATTGACTCGGCCGGTGTGCCCCTTGAGTATATTCAATAATTGTTGCTGTTCAGCATCTACACGCCATACCAGCAATTCGTAGTCTCTGTTCGCAGAAATGACGTGCAAATCACCAGATGAGCAACTGAATGTTCTAGGGGGAGGCAGTTCTAGGTCGAGCTGCTTCTGAACCGAACGTCCTGTTTCTACATCCCAGAATGATATTGCCGTGTCGACGGTATCCCAAGGCCCCAGCTTCAGACTAAAAGAGATAATACGCGACCTGTCTCTCGAATAATAGGCGTTTTTGTACAAGGAAAACTCGTTACCAATGCTAAAGATACATTCGCCAGTCTGGGTTGACCAAACCCGAATGCTCCTGCCCACGGAAAGAATACGAGTTCCGTTATGTGAAAATTCCACACTGGTCACACTGCCTTCGTGACCTTGAAGTGGACCAGCGGTTGACTCTCCGGTTGTAGTATCCCAGAGCCACACCGTTTTATCATCCGACCCAGAAGCGAGCATAGAGCCATTCAGAGAAGCAGCTAACGAGCTGATGGGACCACCATGTCCTACAGGGCCGATGATGACCTGACCCGACCATCCATCCATTATGTATATATCGTGTCCAGCTGCTACGGCTATCCTAGACCCATCTGAAAAATAGAGAACACACTTCAAGTCGTTACCGATATAAGAAGTGGCAAGCAAGGCAGATTTTCGTTTTGTTATAGTATCTCCTACTGGCCAAGGTATACCAGATGTTCGCTCGACGTAGTATTTGGCAAGTGGGGAGGAGCATGGCCAGAATGGTATCATTGACATATATAAATGCGCAGTACTTTCCGAAACTGGATGGTTCGCGTAGTTAGAAACAAACTGGACCGCGTCACTCGCAATGTCGAATATGTGCTTAGGTGCACCCGCTCGCTTAATTTAGGTCAGCTGGGCAACTCTATGATTTAGCACTGCCAAGAACTTACGCGACAAAGTTCTTCTACTCGTTTTAGCATTCTGGTCCCCTTTTTTAAGGAGTGCTTGACACTTAGAACTTCCATCCAAAGCAGCAACCGTGTGGTAAGGAAATCGTAAAGAATTTCTTGGGCGTACTGGAGTTGCCCGCTGAGATCCAGGTGATCCCCCCAATAACGGCATGCATAATTGAGATCAGGTGGTATTGCAGCATTTATTCGCTCAGTCACCCGTAGTTCAGTAATTTCGCTGTCAAGCAAATACGATGATTTGATGCCGCATATATTGAACTGGACTGGGTTCGACTCGATCCGTTGTAGACATACAAATGTCAGGTATTTGTGATATATTGCAGCGTCACACCAATATTGCGGCCCAGCCCGAACCCGATTGATCATAAACTCAGGAAAGGATGCATGTAGAACCGCCACGGTCTTGGTTTCATCTGTCACATGCAATACTGAACGCAGAGGGTGTAACATCGCATCCACTTGCTCGCTATCATCGAGTCGAATTAGACTGGCAAGCACATCAGTTGTCACGGGCTCCTGTACGGATATTACTGTGTGGATAATCAGTTTCATTAATTCTTTATCCTGTTTGTCAAGCTCAGTGTTTCCCTCGAATGCTGTGTGTAGGATGGTAGCATAAAGCAGATCAAGCGCCTCCATTGCGCCAGCAGGATTAGCCGACAAGTCAAGTAAAGTACTAACGCACTGTTCCCACTTCTTGTATTTGTATCCAGCCTTGATATACCGGGCGGCGGTAGACGCATATATAAACAATGCTCCACAGCGCTCCACAAGTCCAGCCCACTGTGATATCGATAGTGGGATGTCCCGGAGCTCGCATCGAAGATATTTCTCAATATCACTATTCACGGCTGATTCATCTAATTCATGCAGGATCAGACCCGCGTTCGAGTTTTTTCCGGTCGTTTTGTTCACGTATTCGTAGATCTCTGGCTCGGGGCGGCTGGAAACAAGGAATCGAACGGGCAGTTTTCGCATAGATGATTCGTGAGTGAGAAGTTCCAGTATCTCTCTAACAACGCTGACGTCTTGACACTCCTCCAGCGCATCGATCACTACAACAAAATCGGATGGCAAGGCCTGTCGCACTTCTTCCAGCGGACCGACTATGAGCTTGTCAAACTGAAGTCCGAGCCGAAGCGTGTGCGCGTCAGGACTCAAGCGAAGCGCTCCTAAAAGTGCAAATTTGAACGGATACGAGAATTGGGCGAGTTGGTATGCGATAGCAGGTATGATAAGGTGAACGTTCCGGCATTCGGGTATCGATCGAGAACAGAAGAAGCTTGCGGCTAATTCTCCAGTGGCATCCAGTTCCGCACAGAGGCTATAGGCTATTGTTGTTTTGCCGGTACCTGCCATACCGTTTAACCAGTAGATTGCCGCGCCCGATGGGTCACGCGCCCAGTTTACAAGTTTTCTCAGTTCCAACTCGCGAGTCCCTTCGGTGCACAAGCCCCGTTTGAGGCTATCGGCGGCCTTAGAATTGTATAAGCCATCTGTTGTTGGAGAAAGTTGCCGTAGACGTGTGATCTATGCACGGGTATCAAGTCAGAGCAATCCGTTGGGGAACATGGTTATGACTTGCCGCCATATCCTCGTCGATCGTCTTCCACATCTCCAAGTTTGCATTGAGCTACAGCATCCTCAATTATCTCACTTGATACTGCCATTGAGTTATAGACGATACTTTTAACCGCGCGACATGCCCATGGATCCGACGGTAGCATCCAAGTAAATCGTCCAGATCCTCTGCCATGCCTATACGTCGTTTCAGCGCCTTCCTACTGTGCTGTTCCTCGATTGATTTGAGCTCTGCTTGGATGGCACTACCAATGCGCACATTAGCTTGAGTTTCCGTTAACCCTAAAAACTTTATCTCACGTGCATAAATTCTTGACACTTGAAGTCATAGCCGGCCCCATCCGAGCCAGGTTGTTTGCAAACGGCGCCAAGTCCCCCAAGAGCTGGTCCAGTTTTTCTCCCAACTCCTCGAATTCTTTTTCTCGCTTGGACGCCTCCTATCAATCAAAGTAGTAAGAGGGATAAGTGAATAATCTCTACAATAGAAACCTAACTTACTTCAAAAAGTTCGATGCACCGACTGAGTCCTTCGGTAGCTGACTTGAGGGGGCCAAACGCATCGGCGCTCGCCTGTACGACACCTAGGAAGGCTTTAAGGCCGGACCACACTAGCTCGTGCGTTCTTTTCTCAAATCTTTCTTGACTATTCGAGTTGGAGGAGCCCGGATCGGCTTGTGTGGTGGGATTGGGGCAGGGGGTCGGAGGTACTTGTGGTGGCTCGGGCTTCTTGGTCCTCGCCCTTCCAAACGGGCCGAGGAGCCTCGCCACCCGATCGCGTTCGCTGGAACGACTCATCCCACGAATACGCAAGCCGGCGCTGGTGGCAGTTTGTGCAAAGTGTTTTGATAATCAGGCTGGGAATCTGTAGTCGCCGAGCGCTATTGAGCCACAGCGACGCCGCGGGTTGTGAAATGTGGCCATTCAAGTAAGTTTGCTCAGTCATCAAGGCACACCCGATGTATTTTATGTTATTTCTGTGAGCGAATTGTAATGAAATTAGCTGCTAAATGTCCTCAATCGATCGGTATCTTGGACGCGAAACCTCGTAGACGTAGACATGTGGGAAGCCATAGTGCCATTCCAATACGGAAGGAATAAATGCTGCCTTGCAGAGATTTATTCACATGTCATTTATAAGTTACATAGCCCACGGAAACCCTCCGGGCCTGCATGTCTAGTGTCAATAGTCCCACCTGACTCTCATCGTGTGGACGGCTTGAACGTTCGTTCTCTTGGGAAGTCACCGCTCAAAATTCTTATCAAACATTGTAGACAGCTCTCTCTCTTCAACAATTCTCAAAATCGAGTCTCCTAGCGGCGTTATGCGAACCGAGCCAACGGCTAGATGGTCTCAAGTAATCTCGAGTTTCGGCGGGTGAACAACGATGTCGATGCAATGTGTTCGATTAGTCGGAGTGCATCGTGCTACATACTTGCAGGCACCAATGTTGAGACACCAGTTGAGTTATTGCTTAATTTCATAGCATAGGACCCCACTGTATTTGTAGTGGGTTGGGGCGTGCTCAGCCAATCCTCGAATATCTAGCTAGCATAGACTAGCTCGAACTGTCTAACGATGGTTTTGGGCACTCACTAGACTCGAAGTAACACAAGCTACCGGTGCTATCGGTGTCTAGTCGGCACTCAGAAGCATCGTTAGACAGTGGGGCCTTATCACGCGCTAGCTAGATATTCGAGGATTGGCTGAGTGATCGTGAGGGAGGAGACCAAATGATATCACGTGGATTCGGCGCCTGACCGTCTTCGCAGCCACAATCCCCGCAGCCGTACACACGTAACACACGAACTTGTCTCGATTTCCTCCCAGACTCCCGTTATTTCGAACATGCCAAACCGACAATAGGCGTATTCTCATAGAAGGTGAACCAAAAGTCCGCCCCGTGAGGACTCGGTCGTTTACGTTGATTCGCATTTGGAGGCGGAACGTATAACAGCCAGGTGGATCACATTGGACGCCGAGCCTATGGCACCTGCCGTAGAATAACTTTCCCATCATTTGTCCTTTGCTGTCTAGCTCCTCGCAAGTATGACGGATCGAGTGTAGCCGAATGCCCGAGACGGGGAGGCAGGATGCTCTCGCTCACATGTGGGTGGACAGGTTTATGATCAACGTGGGCTGGCCCAATTAACGGCTGTCGCGTACGTATACCTCGATTCCCCACTCACACTCGGTTAACTTGTTGGTTACAGTGCACGTCCTCGTATCCGAGTTGCATGGCTCTGGATGGTGCTCCCACTTGAACAGACCCACACACGATCCCGGGCTGAACCGAGGGTCTCGTATACGCGACGACCGGCGTTGTGTCGATTGCTTGATCGAGGCCGAGGTCGTGGCCGGTGCTCTTGGCCCCGGTCAGTCGATCCTAGCCGAGGCCGGTCGGGTTCTAGCGTATTGCCAAGTCGGGCGAATCGTATCTTCCCGAGGGTGTCTAGGTATCTAAGAATTCAAGTTGTTTATTCTGGCAGCTGGGGCCTTGTTCTATAGGACTGTGAGAGGGGGCGATACTGCTCATAGCCAAGAAAACCACAATGACCCCGACCAGCGTTCTATATCAACTTGTCTCAGCTAAAGCGATGCTGTCGAAATCACATCACACCACGCAACCTTGGCTCCTTCCCCATTGAGAATCGATGATCGCCGGATCGGCCAAGTTTATCCCGCAGACTCGAGGCCTTAGAGTGCGGCGCTAAATGTTCACCCTGTTCCTTTGTTCGGATATTGAACTGCCTAGACACTTGCCGTGCGTCTCGACTGGAAATCGTCCCGAGCCGAAGTTTGGGGGTGGGTTCAAGTGCTATTGCGTATGAGTTCGGCCAGCTCGACGATGACCGCGACGGGAGAACTCGTAGGGTCTGATGAGGAAAATGAGCACCGCCCTCCGAGGTCGGGCGGCGCCAAAATGGCCGAGCATCCGAGACGACTAGAGACAAGGAACGTGGAAAAACGCACGAGCAGGCAGGTCAAGCTGTAACTTGTGTTGGCTCCTGTGCATGTGTATGAGGACGGGGTGGCTGCTCTTCGATTTACCTGTTTGTGCAAGCGCGCGTCGAGATGAAATTTAAGCACCGCATCGAGGTGATAGGGGGGGCAGTGCCCCAGCGCTTGGGAATGGCGTCTGTGTCCGAAAACGGAAAGAGGAACAAGGATGGGCCGTCAAGGGATGTGTGGCAATCGCGAGGCCCATTGGTCGATCAGGCGCTTGGGCCCAAGGCTTGTCCCTGCGCCTATAAGTTCGGAAGGCCCACTCCCGGATCGGCACCTCCCCCTCCCTCGCCTCTCCTCGACGCCCACCACCTCTCCCACGTCGCCCATCGCCTCTCCTACATCGCCCACCACACACTCGACGCTCTTCCATGCGCCGTCGACACCGTTCCTAGGTTGGGCGCCCTGCACTCTTTGTCGCTCATATCGCTCGACTGACGGCCCATGCAGCCTCGCTCACGCTCTCAGCTGACCGTCCCCTCATAGCCCATGTAAGTATCCGCCTCCTGTTGTCGATCCGATGCACAACGGGACTGATTGCCACCATGCTTAATTTAGAAGTCGCCACCGCCACCCACGCGAGCTCATAAGCCTCGACGCGTAAGATCTACATTCCACGCCGACAGTAAGAGAACGTGTGTGACATGTGAGCTTGCTGAGACTCGACTGTGATCGCGACGGGGTGTCGGATGTGAGAGTTTATGGTGCGCGTTCTTTGTCTCTGTCGTGATTTATGTTAACCGTTTATGGCGATATTTAGAGATCGACATGTGAGAGTTTCGAGTGAACGTTTTAGTTGTCTAGTTTGGGGCGCCGTGGAGGATCAAGTTGGTATGTGCCTTGTTTCACGCGGCTGGGTCTGGTTGTTGATTCGATTGGACGTCGGTAGGGCGTAGGATTAAAATACATGACGACCAAGCCCAGAGGAGAGCCGTCAAGAACATGCGCGTCCTGGACATGTTAAGCGTACGCCCCTCTCTTCTTCCTCTCTCCCTCGCTCGTGCTAACATCGTCTCTAGATGAGAAAAAGGGATCTGTGGCGCATAAAGCCCACAGTCATAATTAAGAAATAAAATGGGGAAAGAGCTCACAGAGTTATAAGACCATACACAAGCAACCTGCGCGAGAGCCTTATCGTCCTCTGCCAGATAAAAGTCCGATCCTTTTATCGAGGTACGAGCACGTGTCTGGCCGGTAGCGTATCCCAGGTTTGCATTGGCATACGAGAGCGTAAACATGAGATGGGGGGAATGACATTGGAGAGCCGGAGATGGCTATCAACCTTGGGGGGCGGTAAGTCCACGATGAAACGCATATTGCGAGTGTCGTTCGATACGTCGTCGGCCGTTAGCTCTATGCGTGTGGCTACGGGGTTCAAGGTCTTAGGGGACGTTTCGAGTTGAATATAATGAGTTGGGGGAGGAGAGGAGGGGTCGTCGATGGCCAGCGCCTTGATGCGCAGAATTTTTTCCGCCTGTTCCTTCGTGGAACTTTGGTTGCTCTTCGGGGCGGCCTTCTTTTTCGTTCGTTTGTTCGTTTGTTGCTGGAGTTGGAGTTTAATCGTATCACCTGCTTTCACGTTTAATGTTCTATCCAAAGTGTGATTGTGAGTTAATTGGTTCGGATCCAGACGCACCACAAGATCGACACAAGCGAGACAAACAACCGACCGGCGTCTTGACGACACGTTGCACTCGCACAGCGAATAAAAATATATTATCTTATCAGTCTACAGTGACACCACGCGAACGAAGGTCGTTTTTGGCTTCAGAAATCTCCTGCGAGGCCAGTTCTCGTAAGTTATCACAACGTTGCGAGCCATGCGCACGACTCACTCCCAACAGCTCGTGATAGGCGTCTGTGCAGTCCCTAAACGAATACAACCCCCAGCCCAGACTCCCCAACGAGTAAGCTCCGAAAGTTACCAGACACCACCACGGAAGCTGAAAACGAGGTGAGCCATGTGGAGTTTCTGTCGAGCCGAACGTACAGTTGGGAGTATATCTGCTGCGGTTTCTGAGCTTATAAATGGTGTTCCGACATATTCGAATAGAAATAAAAAGTATAGGATCGAAACGAATGTTGCGGTTGCTGCGAACCGTGTTGCGCGTGTCATGGTCAGTGTCAAGACGTGTCAAGAGGATGAGCACAACTAGCGCCGGGGTGGATGACCTAAGCGACCCCTGTTTAGCGCAGCAGCTTCATTTGCATCACTCCACCATCACCCATCACGTTCGACATGCGGCTGACCTCGTTGTTCGGACTAGTAGCGCTTGTCTCCTATACTGCGGGTTCTCAACTACCGCTATCGCCTCCTATCATCATGACAGACACGTTTGTAAACCCGGCTGGGCCGACGCTTGCCGACCTCCTCACACTCCAACAGTCCTCGTCGATCTTTTATGATTATCTCAGGGATTTACCCGACGTTGTGAATCGTCTGACGGATTCGAGCGGGGATGTGCAGAGTACGGTGTTTGTACCACGGAACAAGGCGGTTGTTCAGCTCGCGCGCAAGCCGTGAGTCTCGAGTTTTCGGTCAGGGGTTAGGCTAATGGTTGGGTGGGCAGGCATCAAGGCCCGGTCGAAGACAAGATTGAGATTCTGACTGGACGTGAACATGATGAACGCGCGAGGAGCAATA
Organism: Ceratobasidium sp. AG-Ba; assembly: GCA_016906575.1. Lineage (NCBI taxonomy): Eukaryota > Fungi > Basidiomycota > Agaricomycetes > Cantharellales > Ceratobasidiaceae > Ceratobasidium > Ceratobasidium sp. AG-Ba. The sequence continues at coordinate 558,948 of CP059633.1, read as the reverse complement.
TCGCGCGGTGGATTGGAGCTCATATTGTGCCTGTGCGTTTATCTCTGTGCGTGGACCCGGCGTGGGGCTGATCGTATCGCAGAGTCATCCGATTGAGCTTGTTGGGTCTTATGCGACTATGCTTGATGGCAAGACGGTCAAGCTCGAGTGTCAGGGCGAGGAACGGACGTGGGAACATTGTACGGTGGATGGAGTCAAGATTGCGCAAAAGATTGATGTGAGTTTTGGGTGGGTTAGCTGAGCTCGTGGCTGATTATTTCGTTGCAGGCGTCTAATGGCGTATTGTATGTGATTGATGGAACTATCACCCCCTGAACACGAGGATTGCTGTTCTTTCTTCCGACTGATATTGTACGACCACTTCTCTGCCTGATGCCTTTTGTCCTTTTGATTTGTCAATATCTTAGAATCAATCTATTTCAACAGACATGCGTTTGTCTTATTTCGTCAACCAAGGGCTTGGACTTCTTGAGCGAGCCAGCACAACAAGCGTCTCGCTATTCATGACCACCCGGGTCAAGACGCCACCAGGCCGTAGTGGCGTGTAAGCGCCTCAATCACGTGCCTGTGCGATGCTAACCACTCCACTACGACTGCTCCAGGCTAAAATTAGCCCTAAGTAGCCCGGTTCTTACTCCGAAATAGCCAGAGAGTATTTTGGTGTGAACATAAAAGACTATATCCACCACAGACTCGGCACACCCCTATAGCACCAAGTCTCTTTCGGATTGGAGCTGCCACATGTGGTCACTTGTCCAACTTTTTGGGGCCTACCAGAAATATGCTCATCCAAGTTTCGGGCTCGATTCAGTTTATAATTCTGACACTTGCAGCCCGCATAATTATTGCCATCGACCGTTCATTTGCCCGAGGCTGAGCGATCTACCGGTGTTGAGCGGAGCGATCCAGATTACAAGGTTTATCGTTCAGCCTCTGTCAGAGAAGCAATGGAATAATGTCATGTGGCTCATACTCAATAAACCGCCACCACTCAATACGGGTGAAGTATGCCCCATGGTTCATTCAGTACGCCAAACCAACCCGACCGACCCTTGATTCTTTTCGTGATTAATGGGCTATTTCCGCCTCTATCTTTAGGCCCTGTAGTACGTGTATCGTCTCTGTGAGAACTGTATTGGTGGATGCCGAACTGCGCTGACTTTGATACCTTTCGGCGACTTTTCAGTGATCGACCAATAATCTGCGGCTCTAGTCAGTTCAATTCCGAGTCTCTATTACGTTGATAATTATAGTCGTGCCCACATGGTGGGATCACTTCTATGCACATTCTGACATCTCCAGCCTCACGCAAGAGAACGGAGCACCAAATTAAACCTAGATGCGCCGGGTTCGGGCTTTATATCCCGCTTTAAAAGACGTCCTTCAACATATCGAGCTGAAGCACTCTCATACTACAACGAAAATATGAAGCTTTTGGTGTGGTCATTGTCGCTGGCTTTGACTGGTGCGAGTTCTGCGCTTGCTGGCTCGGGCGTTCGCCCTCCAAGGTTCTTCCAAGACCTGCAACGAAAGGCCGCGTTGGATCGCCGTGCAGCTTCTCCAGTCGTCGAAACACGTGCGACGGGGGCTAGTATTACGTTCTCTAACCCTAAGGCCAATGACTTCCTTGTGGACGGGGCAAAGATTCCTGACGTCGACTTTGACGTCGGACCATCTTGGTCTGGTGAGTGATTCTGCTTTGCTTTTGTGACCTGTAAGGATGACCTTGCCGTGCCTAGGCCTGATGCCGATTTCAAGCAGCCCAAACGAAACGAGAAAGCTGTTCTTTTGGTTTTGGCCGACGACAAACACGCAGCATACGGATGACCTAGTATTTTGGACCAATGGTAAGCGAGATTACAATTCTGGTTCCTTAAACTCACTGGTTCGATCAGGTGGCCCGGGATGCTCAGGTCTCAGGGGATTACTTGAGGAAAACGGACCGTTTACTTGGCCTACAGGAACTGCGAAACCAATTCGTAATCAGTGGGCTTGGACGAACCTGGTGAGTTCTACGACAGGTTGTGTGACATAATCAATCTTAGGGTGAGTTGGACAGTCGCACGTTCTTTGGGTCGAACAGCCTGTCGGTACCGGGTTCTCTCAGGGCGTCCCTAACATCACGTACGTGATCGAATGTGTTTGTGTAGTACAGCCTGGGCTGACGCGAACATGTTCTAGAAACGAAGACGAGCTCGCGGCCCAATTTGCTGGATTCCTGGCACAGTTCCTCGAGGTCTTTTCCGAGCTCAAGGGAAAGAACTTCTATGCTGCGGGTGAATCGTATGCCGGATACTATGTGCCATGTATGCGTTATTCCCATTACTGTTTCCAACGGTTCGTCTAACGATTCCCGGTTTGGCAGATATCGCGAACTATCTTTACACTCATCCCAAGGCGGTAGACCTCAACCTGAAGGGTATATGGATCACAGACCCATCTGTCTCCTATGATATCGTCACTCAAGAAATCCCTTTACTCCCGTTCGCCCAGGTAATACTTCTTGATAATAAGCTTGATAGTTACTCATCTCGATCTACAGAAATGGCAACACGTGCTTGGCCTGAATTCTACCTTCATGGCGCAGCTCAAGGAGAACAGCGACGCGTGTGGATATACCGACTACTACGAGAAATATGTGACATACCCGCCAAAAGGGGTTCTGCCCTTGCCTAGTCAAGATTATCACGGAATCCCCAACTACCAGAACATCAAGCCACAATGTGATGTGTGGGGTCAAGTGTTCCAAGCCGCCATTACGTACGTGCAGACCGCTGTCTCCAAGAATTGACATTGAAGATCTGGGCATGAATTCGACAGTGTCAATCCGAACTTTAATGTGTATCGGATCTTTGACGTTTGGCCGGTTCTCTGGGTATGTATAGGTCATCATCTACTGAACGCTCGCTTACTAGAACACTCAGGATGTCCTGGGCTTCCCGGGTACACATAGTCCACTATCTGCGAATAATTAGACTAACTTTGCATATAGGCAGTTACAATAACCAGCAAAGTCCGATCTATTTCAATCGTACCGATGTGCAGAACGCAATACATGCACCACACATCAATTGGTCCGATTGTTCTGCCGTGTGTATTTTCAATGCCCAAGACTTTTGTGCTGACTGACGAAATTTTAGAACGTGTTTATTAACAATACGGATCGCTCAGTTCCGACGATGCTGAGTGTCATGCCTAACGTGATCGATAAAAGCGAGAGAACAGTGGTCATGCACGGTGGCATTGTGAGTTTATACTGTGCAAGAGCTTGGATGCGTCAATTGATGCTGCTTTGACCAGGACTTTATATTGATTGCTGAAGGAACAAAGTAGGCGTATAGTATTGAGACTTAACCCGTATATTGAACCGTCCCCATCAGGATTGCCATCCAGTATGATTCTAGCGTTCAGATCGAGGAGATCATTTACTAATGCACTAAATCCAACTTGCATAGGAACATGACGTGTGAGTAACCAATAAACAATCCGTTGAATTCATCTAACGATTTAAAATAGGGGGAGGAAAGCAAGGGTTCCAGAACCCTATTCAGCCTGAGAGTTTTGTGATCGAAGGTTTCGGTATTCTGGGATCCATGCACCAAGAACGCAGTGCGTCCGCTACTTTTATGCTGAACAAAATTATATCTGACAGATCCCCAGAGCTCACCTACGTCGAAGTCGATCTGTCAGGTACGTTGTAGCAGTGTCCCGGGCTTAAGGCTTTGGCTAAAACGCTACTTTAGGACATATGATGCCCCAATTCGCTCCGTGGGCAGCATATAAGACAATGAGCTTCCTCCTTGGTCGTGAGAACCTTACAGATCACAAGAACGATGGAGCACTGTATCCGAGCAACTACGAGTTGTTTGGTCCAGGTCCCCGCCATATGCGCGATCTGGGAAACCATGGCGAGCTTTAGCGGCGGGTAAAAAAGGGATTTACCTAATGCTTCAATAGGAGCGAGATGGTAATGTGATGATCCCAATGCGGGTTTGCTCTTGTAACCGTTTGCACAAATAGTTCGTCATCATACATGACTATCCCTAACATGACGTGCTTTATTGATCAAGCTGGATACAGTGTGGGCACGAAGATCGCATCTTCCTCGATTAATGCTCCAGGTTGGTAAGCGCCATAATCAGGTGTCTAAACCAATATTTAGATCTTCATGGGCGGTCCGTGTGGATCTAACATTTGATTATATGACATGTGCATAGAGGACTAGAATTACGAAGACCACCACCACGCCCCCGTACCGTTCGGTCCACAAAGCGTTTATGATGATCAATGAGAGTTCTATGTGATCGAGCAAGCGAAGAGGGAGTATATTAGTTCACAGGAAATGTGTGGGTTGAGCCTTCGAGGTGTAGTTATTGGTGGCCCCTATTCGCAAGCAGACTCTAGCCACCCTGGGATTGTTAACACAAGCTCATTCAGGGAGTAATCTAATCCCATCATCCATCTTATCGCGGCTGTGTACGACATTTAACCATCCATGTGTCCTAGGAGATCCGAGGAGGGCCTGGCGCATAAGCCTCCCGAATCGACCTAAAAATTACTTTGGGGAAAGCTACTGTAGGTTATGCATATAGTCTAGGTCTACGCCCGAGGGCTTACTCGTCTGTTCTAAGGTATGCTTTACATCCCTCTAGGATACACGAACTCAAACATTGTTTGAGTAGCCTAGACCGTGCGATATGCTTACGGGAGACCACCCAAAAGCCCAGTTCTTAATATGAAAACAACCAGATAATATTTCAGTCTGACTATATGTGACCATATCCGTGGTAGACTCCGTAAACCCATGCGATACCGAGTCTTTTGTCGGTGTGGTTTACCAGAATTATGCTCACCCATACTTGAGGTTCAGCCCAGGTTATGATTCTGATGCTTACAGCTCACATGCTTATTGCGATTGATCATTCATTTATACGAGGCTGAGCGATCTACCGGCGTTGAGCGGAATGACCCATTTGGCCAGGCTGATCGATTCATCTTGGAGGTTTTATTGCTTCAGCCTCGGCCGCAAAGACAATATTATGATGACAGGTGACTCTTACTCGATAAACCACCAATATTGGATGCGGGTAAAGTATACTCTATGATTCATTCAGGAAGCCAACCCAATCCGACTGACCCTTGATTCTTTTCACGATTAATGGGTTGTTTCCACTTCGACCTTCCACAACACTTTATGTTTACATCCTTTGGTACATACGTAGCCTCTAGGCAGACTGCGCTGATTTTTGTACCTTTCAGCAACTTTTCAGTGATCGATCAATAATCTGCTGCGCCAGTCAGTTCAATCCCAAATCATATTGCATTTGTAATTACAGCCTTGTCCACATGGTGAGTTTACTTCTATGCAAACCCCTGACATCTCCAGCCTCGTACCTGGGAGAACGAAGCCCCAAAATAAACCTAGATGCGCCAAGTCCGAGCTTTATGTATTGCTTTAAAAGGAAGGGAGGCAGTTCGAGGTGAATTACTCTCAGGTTACGAATAAAATGAAGCTGTTTGCGTGGTCCTTGTCTCTGGGCTTGACTTGTGCAAGTTCTGTGCTTGCTGGCTCCGGCGTTCGTCCTCCAAGGTCCTTCCAAGATCTTCAACGCAAAGCTGCGTTGGATCGTCGTGCAGCTTCTCCAGTTATCGAGACACGTGCGACGGGGGCTAGTATTACATTCTCTAATCCTAAAGCCAATGACTTCCTTGTGGACGGCACAAAGATTCCAGACGTCGACTTTGATGTTGGACCGTCTTGGTCTGGTGATTGATTTTTCTTTACGTTTGTGACTTGTAATGATGACCTTGCCGTGACCAGGCTTGATGCCAATCTCAAGCAACCCAAACGAGACAAGAAAGCTGTTCTTTTGGTTCTGGCCTACAACGAACACACAGTATACGAATGATCTGGTGTTTTGGACCAACGGTAAGCGAGATTATAATTCTGATTACTTAAACTGACTGGTTCGATCAGGTGGCCCGGGGTGTTCATCTCTGGAGGGTTTGCTGCAGGAGAACGGACCGTTTACTTGGCCGACGGGAACTGCGAAACCAATTCGTAATCAGTGGGCTTGGACAAATTTGGTAAGTTCTACGAGAGCTTGTGTGATATAACCATTCTTAGGATAGATTGCGTAGTCGCATGTTCTTTGGGTTGAACAGCCTGTCGGTACTGGGTTCTCTCAGGGTGTCCCTAACATTACGTACGTGGTCAAGTATGTTCGTGTAGTGCGGCCTGGGCCGACATAGACATGTTTTAGAAACGAAGACGAGCTGGCGGCCCAATTCGCTGGATTCCTGGCTCAGTTCCTTGAGGTGTTCTCCGAGCTCAAGGGAAAGAACTTCTATGCTGCGGGTGAATCGTATGCTGGATACTATGTACCATGTATGCGCTATTTCCATTGTGGCTTTCAGCGCTTGGCCTAACGATTCCTGGTTTGGGAGATATTGCGAACTATCTCTATACTCACCCCAAGGCGGTAGACCTCAACCTAACAGGAATATGGATCACAGATCCTGCCGTCTCCTACGATCTTGTCACTAAGGAAATCCCTTTACTCCCGTTCGCCCAGGTAACTCTTGTTGATCATAAGCTTGGCGGCCACTGACATTTCGATCTACAGAAATGGCAACACGTGCTCGGCCTGAACTCTACTTTCATGACTCAACTCAAGCAGAGCGGCGATGCGTGTGGGTATACCGACTACTACGAGAAATATGCGACATACCCACCAAATGGAGTGCTGCCTTTACCTGGCCAAGCATATAACGGGGTCCCCGACTTCCAGAACATCGCACCACAATGCAATTTGTGGGCTCAAGTGTACGACGCTGCTAGCACGTGTGTACAAAGGCTTGTCTCCAGGATGTGACACTGAAGATTTGAGCATGAATACAATAGCGTCAACCCAAATTTCAATATCTATCGAATCTTCGATGTCTGGCCAGTTCTTTGGGTACGTATAGTTCATGATTCGCTAATGAGTACACGCTTACTTGAACACAGGATGTCCTCGGCTTCCCAGGTACACATATTCCACTATCTGCGAATAATTAGACTAATTTTGCATACAGGCAGTTACAATAATCAGCAAAGTCCGATCTATTTCAATCGTACCGAAGTGCAGGACGCAATACACGCACCACACATTGATTGGTCAGAGTGTTCTTCAATCGTGTGTATTTTCGCCGCCTGGCTTTTGTGTGCTCTGGCTGATGACCGTATAGGACGTGTTCGTTAACGGCACGGATCGCTCCATCCCGACTATGCTAAGCGTTATGCCTAACGTGATCGATAAAAGCGAGAGAACCGTGGTCATGCACGGTGGAATCGTGAGTTGTACCGTGCATGAGCTTCGATCCGTCGATTGATGCTACTTTGACCAGGACTTTGTGTTCATCGCCGAAGGAACAAAGTTAGTGTACGGCATTGATTTTCAACTCGCATGTTGATCCTATTCCCCATCAGGATTGCCATCCAGTATGAATCTCGCGTTCAGACCAAGGTGATCATCTACTGATGCACTAGATCCAACTTGCATAGGAACATGACGTGTGAGTAATTGTATAAATGCGTTGAACCCGCCCAACAATTGAAAAACAGGGGGAGGAAAGCAAGGATTCCAGAACCCTATTCAGCCCGAGAGCTTCGTGATCGAGGGTTTCGGTGTTCTGGGATCCATGCACCAAGAGCGCAGTGCGTCCGCTACTTTTATGCTGAACAAAATTATATCTGACAGATCCCCAGAGCTCACCTACGTCGAAGTCGATCTGTCAGGTACGTTGTAGCAATATCCCAAGCTAAAGAATTTGGCCAAAACGCTACTTTAGGACATATGATGCCCCAATTCGCTCCGTGGGCAGCATATAAGACGATGAGCTTTCTCCTCGGTCGTGAGAACCTTACTGATCATAAGAACGATGGAGCGCTATATCCGAGCAACTACGAGCTGTTCGGTTCAGGTCTCCGCCGTATGTTGTAGAGTCAGGATGCTGACTCAACGGCCCTGAGCCCCTATTCGGGGATGTATATAGACCAGCTCGTGCCTTATACGCAATCCAGTCGTTTCTTCCGCTCCATCACCTCGTCCGTCCGACGCGCTAGCCTTGCTACACCGTATGCGTGACCTGAGAGACCATAGCAGGCTTCAGCGGAGCGTAAAAAAGGGCCTTATATAATGCTTTAATAGAAGTGTTTGAGCTGCGAGGTGACGATGTAGTGATTCCAATGAGTTTGCTCTTGTAACCATTTGTTTAAATTTTTGGTCATCATGCGTGACTATATTCAATACAAGATGCTTTATTGATCGAGCCGGATATGGTGTGGACGCGAAGAAGACGTTGCATCTTCCTCGAACAATGCACCAGGGTGCACAGTCAAATAAACTCTGCCACAGTTACATCAAATGGCTAGTGCTATGTGCATGTTCGAACGGGCATTTTCCCAATTAGACAATCCTATACGCTGAAGGCTAAACCACTGGACAATTTAGCAATATTATGATGCAAGATTGGTAATGCAGCTGTGGTAGGACTCGCCCTGATTGGGTCGCAAGTTCAAGCCTCAGTAGTGCTCGCGGTCGGTCAGCCGGATTTTAAGGGCCCCAGACCTTGCCCAACATGAGCTTTGTTCCGTGTGTATCTATATTAGATATGTTGGGTACACCCATGTACGAAAATAGTTGTTCAGCAAAATCTATTATTGCGGAGACTACAAATGCCATTGCCGCCCAAGGCAAGTTATCATTGTGATTCATTTGTTAATTGAGACCGGACGATCCACTAGGTGGCTTCAGTGTGGTACCGGTGGAGCAATGCTACGAGATAGCCTGCAGCTTTAATGGCATACGCAACCTGTGTGGTCTTCCATTAGCATCCGAAAGGGCTTGGGGGAAATTTGTACACCCACGCTTGTCCTGGTTGGGTTGCACGCGGTTGAATCTGGGATACAGCCGTTTCCACCTACAAAAAGGTTCTCGTAACCGTGAACCATGGAGTACTGGTCTGCAACGGTCTCCTGTCTGACTTTCTCATCGTGTGCCTTGTCCGCGTCGTCTTTCTGGTCTTCGGGTTTTTCGATAATCCTACCTAACCGAGTGGTTCCCTGTTCGGGCGCGGGTCAGTTCAATAGCTTGAAAGCTGGTTTTGTAGAATTTACTTACCGTGATGTGCAGGGCTAAACCAGGTTCCTGGTGCATTTTATGTGGCATTATTTAACACCAGTTAGAGCGAAAGACATGATGACTCGCCATAAACTGAGGATCAGAACCAGGGAGGAAGGGACCGAGAACATGTGCCACATTGCACATATCGTTCATCATCCTGATCTAGTTTTAATACTGTGCTTTTTGTATGATCAAGATAAAAGACGCACTCGTGGTCCCGCAGGCCATCCGCCTCGCTTCTCTTTACGTGAAACTACTAGGCACTCAAAACTATGAGCTTAAATGCGCCTACATTACGACTTACCGTAGCTTGGGGCATTCCGTACGCATCCACAAAGGGTTCAACGATTGAGCCACCCTTTGCGTCAAGTTGAGGTAACTCTGGGAATGAAACATGATTTTCAACGTGGATGTCCTGTTTTCCGAACCATCGAAGATCGACAATGACGCTTTTCGATAGCTATAAGTTAATTTTACAGTAAATCGGCCCAAGCAACCTGACTGACCGTGGATCGGCTGCAAAAATAGCATGAGAGCCCTACCATTTTTGTTTTGACAGCCAGAAAACGCACCTTTGAACCCGACCTCTCCATAAGAAAAAGCATCCCGGTGGATTTGGGTATGCCACGGTTTTTCATGCGAGTATGGTATCGTGAGTTGGGGTTCTGGATCACCCCACGGGATGTTCATTTCTAAAGGATCAGTTGCTGCCGCATTGGGTTTACGCGTTTCGTAGAGTGCGGGGAAGGCACTCTTCGCTCCTTCAACAATCGAACGCTTCAACGCAATCTTGAGATCTTTTAGCGGAAATTATTGATATTGAAATAGTGTGTATACTAACCTGACAGAATGCTATTGATTGTTCGGTCAAGTGCTTCCCGAGAGAAGGGGGGTTGCGAATATAACTGTTTGCCATACTCAGCCTTGGTCGCTCTTGGTCGGACGTGCCGATATATGCGAACTATATGCACCGAGCCCAGCTTTCGCGGTGCTGGTGGGGGAGTCGGTCCGCTGCAGGCGGACCGACGAGTGGCCGGGCCGCCCAGAGTGCGACCGCGGGGATCGCCCCCACAAACGCATTCTGGGCGGCACTGAGCTCGGTTTCATATCAAGTAATTCAAGGCATCAATGCATATAGTCTTATTTTGAATGAGGGCGGGCGGTGGGCTAAAAAGAACACGAGGGCGCACACACACGCGCACCTCGTCGTGGGCCTCTGTACGAGGCCAAGGGGTCACGTGAGCTGTCCGACCCGCTCTTCTTTCGGCTGAGTATTCACGATGCTTCCTCCGCAGGCTTCGTCCCATCGTGTCACAACTTGAGGTGTTCCGATAGCGCCACATGCAAGCACATAGTACTGTATGTAGACAATAAAGAGTGAGTGAATCAAATCAATCCTGACGTTAGCGCCGCACTACGTACCTTCGCTTTAACAACGTAACAAGAACTCTTGATTCCAGACTTCAGATCACGAAGCAAAACGCCTCCAATTTTACCGGACAGAGGGTCTTCCGGTAGAAGTCGAACCGTAAGGGTTTCTGGGGAGAGTGTGAACCTGGAGCCCTCAGGCTGACTCGCAGACCATTTGGGTCCTAGAACTGTATCGACGCCCGACCATCGAACATAGTCCTCGTTAAGACGTTCGACAGCAAGTGGGAGGTTTTCGACCTTTAGGTGTGCATCCTCTAGAGCCTTCTTGACCATATTATGGCGAATCGAATGATCGTATGCGGTTGTGGTTACGTTCAGTAGTTCACGAGCCTGGGTCAAGAGTGTTTCAAACTCGAGGGCATCAACTGGTTTGTTTACACTCTCTTCCTCATTCGGATGAGCTGGAACTGGCACTTAGTATCTTTGATTGATTATATGCGCAATCACGTACGACAAGCACAGGTCCAGTGAGTGGCCATTCCACCAACAGCCCTCGTGACGTAACTCATTAGGTTTTCTTCTGATTTTTGACCTGGGTTGTGATATGAACGAGTTATATGCTCGCCTGGAGGCGGTGTCCATGCCGCAGTACCAAGAGTCGGTAGGTAGCTATTCAGAGGTGGCACCGAGAGGGGTTGTAATGCACCGCGAATGACGTGCACTAAAGCACGATAGATGAAGTGGCAATGGCTACAATTATCATCTAGCACGCACCGAACGCATCAAGATCCTCCTGGTACCTTTGTTACAAGTCTGTCAGGAAGCAGAATAATGGTAGATTACAGGTGCATACTTGACGGAATTCTTGTGATGGCTTCCGACAATCGGGCTATCTTGAGCACCCATATCGGCCATGTAGACAGTTGTGTTAAGATCTTCAGTAGCGTCGAGTACTTTACGGGCAAAGGTCGCCCTATCATAGATGTAAGATTACCGAGGTGTTACACAGCGGAGCACTGATCTCACCCTATCGGCCCACTTCCAGCAATGAATACATCGCAGGAGATTACTTTTGTCGCAGGAGACAAATCTTCAACTGTAGCAGGCAATAGATTGAAACCCATGGTTGACGTTTGGAATAAGCTGTCTCAGAAGAAGATGTAGTTCTAGTGAATCAGACTAGGGGGCAGCCCCGGCTTATATATGCGGTTTTATCCACCTTATCGTACTAGTTGATCTCGGAGTATATCTTAAGCTATGACCCCAAAGATAAACTGAGGCTTATCAAAAGTTTTTGTTTCTCTACTTTTGGGACGTTCATTTGCATAACATTGCTTCTTTTGTCAAATTTTGAGATTGTGTGGTGTCGGAGCCTGATGCCGAGCGCGGGGGTGAGGACCGATCGCAAAATCAGGGCACCGGAGACGATAACTCTGCTTGATGTTGTCTAGATGGAGAATATCACGAGTACAAGTTGCATGGAAATCACGGTCACTCTCCTTCTAAAGAGGCACCTAGAGTCATGTGTTCAGGTTGTGCGTTCTAAAGGAAACTAACAACATCCTGTTCTCGTAAAATTGAGACATAGACCAAACAGATAAGAAGATAAGCGAGCGGTTGCTGGAAAGCTCACTCTGATCTTTCTATCATAAAATATATGAATCTATCTATCTGCCAGCTGGATAATACGTAGAAATGTGCTGCGAGAATTGATACAGGCAGCCAAGTCGCATAGTACCGAAATGGGGTCAGTTTTCGTACTTATAGATCTTGCAAAAGCAATTGCAATATACAGAAACCAATGGTTCTATATCTCCGACGAATGTGCCAACAGATGTCGCGGCCTTGAGTACCCGACCCGGGAGTGTCATCCGATCGAGTTGTGGGGCCTAATTTGACCATGCCCGACGAAAATTCGGTGAAACAGACTGTGGGCTGAAGAGGGGATGCAGGAAAAATATCCCACGGCTGATGGATATTGCACAAACTATCGATGCACGGTGCGCTAGGTTGGCTGGGATCGTGGCCGAATGCGTTCTTAAAGGCATCTGATAGGATTATGTACTTGATTGCACTATGAAAAGCTCCACGCGTAATTTTTAGCTGAGCCGCTCATCTGGAATTAGACGAGGCAGTATGCTAATCTAAGATCGAGATTAGCTGAGATGCGCAGTGTCCCGAATTAGCGAACCGAGTCAGCTAATGTTTACATCTAATGTATGTGTCTAATCTCTACGTCTAATCTCTACATCTAATCTTTACATCTAATTAGCTTCGTTTGGCTGTGCGATTTGCTGCGGCGGGACACAAAATCTTATTATCGTTTCAGACGCGCTCCACGTTTAGTATAACAGGTACATATCAGTTAATAGAATATAGATACATTACTATCACATTTGACGGGCTGCGTGGATCATCCAGCCTCTATCAAGTTAGTCTATTCGTACGTGCGCCTTGCGCGCTCATCGAAACCCTCGCATGAAAACATAGCCGAAGGTGAACTTTGTGAAAATAAAAAATTGAAAGCGAATCGGAGGAAAGCAATATAAATAAACGAACGTGGGGGTGGGGGAGTTGTCTGGGCATTTGGCACAGAAGCCGTTGGGCGGCTTCATTCCTTGTTTGCGTTAAGGTGCGCCGACCGGGGGGATGGAACCGAGGCCTTGATTGTGCCGACCACCTGAGGTGCCTTCTACAAAGTATGTTAGTATAATCAATATATCCGACAGGGCACTCACTGCCTTCGAGGTTTTGGCCGTAGCACCGGCCACGCCTTTGGGGGGATCGCTCGAACCAACTGGGATTGGTTACAGGACGAGCCTGCAACTCCATCCTTATCCTTCCATCCTGACTCGTACAACGTTTTGCAAGAGTTGTAAGCAGCGGCTTTTGGGTCTACTGGGGTATCATCTTCCGAGTCGGCAGCATTGTCTTCACGGTTGGGACTGGAACTATTGGGAGACTCGCCATTGCGTTGGTGGCTAGACGTGGCTCGAGGCACTGGCGAGGAAGGGCGAGGGATGGGTGACTAGCTGTGCGAACTCAGATCCTGAGCGTCCTGGCCGCGAGACGAGGGCTGTTCTGACGAGCGGGAAGCTTGGCGTGGGGTTGGGGATGGTTCTTGGGCTGGTGATGAGATGTTGCGAGGATTTTGCAGTCCTCTCCGGTGCAGCAGGTGGGGAGGAGTCGGGTGGGGAGCGGTGGGGACGGTGGGACGTTGAGTGATTGGGTTCCTCCTCGCCCGATCTGTGAGTTAAAAATAAAAATAAAAATAAGACGTTCACGTATCGAGAATGTATGCGCGTCAACTCACTGTGATAGTGGGGGCGGCGTGGAACAAGGCAAAGTAGGGGTAGAGGAACGGCCGCACGGGGGCACTGGGGCGTTTATAGCACGTCTGTTATAGTTTGAAATCAGTAAAAAATAGCTAGAAGCTTGAGCTGACACTTACCGAGGTGGACTTTCCGAATTTCCACGTGAGGATGATCAGATGCGCGACCGGGGCGTTGGGACAGTGGAGAGGTGTTACGGTGGGCGGCGCGGCCACGTTCTTTGCCATCTGCTGGGTGTGCAGGATCAGACGAACGCCCAAGAGTCAAGCTTCTTGGGTGGCAATCTGGTTTGTCCGCTAAGTCATGTCAGCAAAGAGCCAACTAATAGGAGCATGATATACTTGAAAGGTAGCTTGTTGATTTCACCTGATATTGCGTAAATATCAGTATAATGCACAACAAGAAAGCTGAACCTCACTCGCCGTGGGGGTTTTGGTTATTCTGGACAGCGAGAAGCCCAGCGAAGAATTGAGCAAACTGCTGTGCAGCTTGTGTATTTGCCGCCATTTGAGCAAAGGAGTTATTCATATCCATACTAAATTCAGCGTGAGCAACAATCCACGCGCAAAATGAAAGATCACTTACGCTAATCATATGTGACTAGAGCGATCTGGCGACGGAAACAACAGAGTTGGATACGGCGTTAGCGAGGGATATATTAGGAGTTAAAAATGAACCTACAAATATATTATACAATCTTTATAGGTGGAGGATAAGAGTTGGCGGTGGGTGGGGGTGGCGGACGGGAACAGAGTCGGATGAGAGATGTATTGCCAATAACAAGCCCACGTGACCGTGTCTCGCAACGTGATCCGCTAAGTCCGTTCCGCCACCTCTCGCCACCATGGACTATGGCTATGATACTGGTTGCGACTCTGGCTATAGTTCTTCATCTGAGTTCTCGGAGGACAAAAATAACGTTCTATGCACCTGTGGCTGTAACCGGAAATTCACAGTTAGGTCAAAGAACCGACATCCTAGAAAGGTTTGGCGACTTGCGGCTGCTTTGGCTCTGAATAATTCTAGTATACTAGCTAACTCTGGGAACATGGAGGTTGAAAATATGCCTGTGGGTGAAGAAAACGAGGAGCCAAACGAAGAGGAAATGCATGGACATGCAGCAGATGGTTTATTCGGTGAGTAAAGTTTTTTGCCGTGTATGCGCATTTTGACTAATTTGATACATTAAAGTCTCTTCTCAAGATGTATTTATGAACAATCATTATGAGGAAAAGCTCTCGGACGCTCCTAGCTCAAATGGTAGCTGGAACGAAATAGGAACGCCACCCCCATCCCCACCTCCCCCACCGTCAGACTCCGAAAACAATATTTCATCAGACAACGAGGATGGATACCAGCATATTACAGCTTAGGACTATTGGGAGTACGGCCACTGATACACTAAAGATCGGCAGGATGAGCTGGATGAAATGAGTAAGTTCACAAGGGTTATACTCGGTGAGGCGCTGACATATCCCTAGTTATCAAAACACTTACCGAGGAGGAGATGGGCAGCATTAAAATGATGGCCATTCGGCAATTTGGCCACATTTCTATGCGCAACTACGAGCGCACCCGAAACTCCTTTCGAGATAAAATTCGCCTCCTCTCCCTCCAGCGTCCCAAGACTCATGTCGAAACCCTTGCTGGATTCAAACCCGAGCTACGAGGAGCTGGCTCAAAAGTACAGCATTGCTGGCCGGTCAATCCTCGACGAAATACCCTCAGTCAAACGCCGGACATGCTACCCTCACGAGTTTTTGCACCTCTGGTTAGATCCTTCGATGCCCCCGCCTCCCTGGATTTTTCATTCAACCCAACGTTCGTCGGCGTCTAGCAGGTTTTTTCCGCACCATGACTGGCGCTGTACCTTCCACCAATGGCTCCAGCCGATTCCGGAACGGTGCGAGCGATGGGGAAAGCTCCGAGTTACGGATGGGGGGGGGGTTGCATTTGTAGTGCATTGGCTACGAACGCACTCTTGTCGTAGGATAAGAGGGACGCGTCGCTTACTAAGGTCAGCAAACTATTTCGGATTGATTTTAGATACTAACATGTATACAGTACGAATATGACGAAGACAAGAACCTGAGAAACAACAAGGAGGTCGAGATGATCAAGGTATTTGGCTACGGCCGCCTTGATTTTATCCTCGCCCCTGCTGCCCCCAATTTTGGTGTCGACGAGCCCCACTTCCTCATCCTAGCGCATATAGCCGAAGCCAAGGATGCGCGCAGAGATGCCTCGATTAAACGGATTTCGTACACGAGGCTTGGACGATTATTCGTCCTCGATATTACGTCTGTCAAGCACGTTGTTGGCGGAGTGAAGACGCGAGGGGAGAAAGAAGCGGGAGAATGGGTGATAATTGACGGTAGTGAGTCACTATTCCCAAATGTTTTCCATCAGGAGCAGGAGGGGTTCGGGGACGATGATTAGGGCGCATGATGTAAGATATAGACGATCCGCACAGTTAATACAACATACACAATTAGTACAGATGAGCCGCACAGTTAATGCGACCCACAGAATTAGATGTGCTCTTTCATCGCTGCTGAGCACAAGTACGTCGAGCGAGCACATCTGAAAATTAAGTGTGTCGATTAACTACGCACCACGTCTTCCCGGACTTGATAGATGACCTCCTCATCTAAAATTAGATGTGGAGCTTTTCATAGTGTTGACTGATTAAGTGCTCCCTGGACGATATATTAGCTTCATTTGATTGTCATTGTATGAATACCCACTGCTCGACCCCGGTTTGTCCTTCTAATCTGTCGACATCTCAGCACCTGCTCAGCTGAACGGACATATTTCTACGTCTTTTGGATTAGGGGCATTCCACGGGATGTATGGTTCCTTGGTCGGGCTGAGAAAGCTTGTAATTTGCCGCACACCTCAACCCCGGTCCAGGCGTTGACCTCTCTGATAAATCTCCTGGTGGTCACGGGGATCAAAGGCGCCACATCCCACTTGAGTGGCGGCTAAACGCCCTAATCACGTGCCACACGGCTCTTGGCTTCACGTTACAACCAGGCTCACTCGGCTTGGCCAAAGCACTAGCTCTGCGCACGCCCCAACCATTCAGTGCCGTTTTAAACCACAATCACGGAAATATATCATGTGACCATCCGCGTCACTTACCATCGCCTGCAAGAGTTACCTCATCGCTGTAAGCCATGCCATTTGTCACAAATTCCCTGGAATGTGGAAGGAAACATTGCCGTGCTTCGGGCTTTACGAACTGGACTCGGAGCGTGGTAGCCGCGCCTATTGACTATGAACTTCTTCACTATCGGTCATCAACTCATATTAAGCTGGACGATCCACCCCACGAAGATAATTTTAGCTTCACTCTCGGCATGCAAAGCAAAAATTGATATCTGATGCTATGTGAATCATCGTATTCGGGCTACCTGCTATCGTTGAATGTGGATAAACTATACCGAATGAGTCAGTTGCTCCGTTATCACGGCCAACCCTTGATTCGTTCTCACATCCATTTGGCCAGTCAGATTTTTGTGCCTCTAATATACGGTGTCAAGTCGCCTAATTTCGGGATCCTTCTGTGCGTACAGGACTAACTGAGTATCGGATTCACCTCATTTGTACTGATATGTCTGGAATCCTCTTTCGAATCCCCCGTCAACTTCTCAGCAACCGTTTGATAAACTGCTGCGCGAATCCACTCAGTTCGAAACTCCTATCACGTGAATCCTTATCTTCTTCCGAGGTCAATCCACATGGAAATCTCGCTTCTGTGCAAACCACTATGACTCCTGGCTTCCTACGCACACGAACCAAACTCAAAAATAGTTCAAGGCTCCCGAGTTCGAAGTTTCGTGCCTCCTTAAAAGATGCGGGTTATGCATCTGAGTCAAACCATTCTCTCCTACCATCGACAAGATGAAATTCCTTGCGTTGCCGCTCATCTTAGCTGCGGCAAGTTCTGTACTAGCTAGTGCTGGGGTTCGCCCCCCAAGGTTTTTCAAGGACGTTCGAGCACGAGCTGCGGCGGGTCGTCGTGTGGATTCCTCAACCATCGAGACGCGCGCAATGGGGTCAAGTATCAGTTTCTCTAATCCCAGGACCAATGACTTTCTTGTGGATGGGACAAAAATTCCGGATGTCGATTTTGACGTCGGGTCGTCTTGGGCTGGTGAGTTGCTTTGCCTTACTGCGGTGGCTCCTAGTAGTAATTCTACCATATTTAGGTTTGATGCCGATTTCCAGCAACATCAACGAGACGAGAAAGCTGTTCTTCTGGTTTTGGCCGACAACGAATGCACAGCATACGAATGACCTTGTATTTTGGACCAATGGTAAGCGGCGTTGTACATCGGTTTATTAACATAACTGATTGGAACAGGTGGTCCGGGTTGCTCGTCTCTCGAGGGGCTGCTTCAGGAAAACGGGCCGTTTGTCTGGCCAACAGGAACTGCGAAACCAATTCCTAACCAGTGGTCTTGGACGAATCTGGTGGGTTACAATTGAATTGCCGTGGAAGAATTGGTATTGAGTACAAACTTCAGTCACACGTTCTTTGGGTGGAGCAACCTGTCGGCACAGGATTCTCTACCGGTGTACCCAATATCACGTAGGCGATTGAGCGAGCTCACATGGCAGTAGCTAAAACAAACGTACTTATAGAAACGAAGACGAACTTGCAGCCCAGTTTGCCGGCTTTCTGGCGCAGTTTCTGGAGGTGTTCTCCGAGCTCAAGGGGAAGAATTTCTATGCTGCGGGTGAATCGTATGCTGGATTCTATGTGCCATGTATGCGCTATTTTCCTCAGGCCTCTTAACCTCGATCATTGCTTAACGATTTTCTGTGATCTGACAGATATCGCAAACTATCTTTACACTCACCCCAAGGCGGTAGACCTCAACCTAAAAGGAATATGGATCACAGACCCGTCTGTATCCTATGATCTTGTTACCGAAGAAATCCCTGCCCTCACGTTCGCCCAGGTGTGTTTTCCTACCATCAGCTAGGTAACTACTCTGACTCGATTTATAGAAATGGCAACATGTCCTTGCTCTAAACTCTACCTTCATGACTCAGCTCAAGAAGAACGGCGATGCGTGTGGGTATACCGACTACTACAAGAAGTATGCGACATACCCGCCAAAGGGAAGACTGCCTTTACCCAAGCAAGCGTATCACGGGACTCCCGACATGCAGAACATCAAACCACAATGTGAACTGTGGGGTCAAGTGTATCAGGCTGCTATCACGTATGAAAAAATCATTTTCTTCTAGAAGTAACATTCAAGAATTGCGTTCGAATACAACAGCGTCAACCCAAATTTCAACATCTATCGAATCTTCGACGTTTGGCCAGTTCTTTGGGTGTGTACATTTTCCCTTTTGCCTTTGAGTGTACGCTTACCAGAGTGCGAAGGATGTGCTTGGATTCCCTGGTATGTACATTCCGCAGTGGGCGGGTACTTTCTTATTGATTGAGAATATAGGCAGTTACAATAACCAGCAAAGTCAGATCTATTTCAATCGTACCGAAGTGCAGGACGCAGTACATGCACCACACATTAATTGGGCCGAGTGTTCTGCGATCGTATGATTTTCAGAGCCCAAATCTTGTGTACTCTGACTGACAAACGCGTAGGACGTGTTCGTTAACGGCACGGATCGCTCCGTCCCGACGATGCTGAGCGTCATGCCTAATGTGATTGAGAAAAGCGAGAGAACAGTGGTCATGCACGGTGGAATTGTGAGTTTATACGGTTCGTACAATTGGACACGTCCATCGATGCTACTTTGATCAGGACTTTGTGTTGATCGCGGAAGGAACAAGGTTAGTGTATAGTATTGGGTTACGTGTCATGCTGATTTGAGTATTTACCAGGATCGCTATCCAGTATGGCCCAACTCCTGTCACTGGTGTTCGCTACTAACCTACAATATTCGATTTCCACAGGAACATGACGTGTAAGGATTTAATTGCCCATTTTTCTGCCTGCCTAACCACTGAAAGATAGGGGGAGGGAAGCAAGGATTCCAGAAGTCTATTCAGCCGGAGAGTTTCGTGATTGAAGGCTTTGGTGTTCTAGGATCCATGCACCAAGAACGCAGTAGGTCCCCAATTTCAGGACCGCACCAGCAATATCTGACAGTTCCCCAGAGCTCACCTACGTCGAAGTTGATCTGGCTGGTACGTCGTAACAATATCCCAGACTTGAGGCATTGCCTAAAACCGTACTCTAGGACATATGATGCCCCAATACGCTCCATGGGCAGCATACAAGACAATAAGCTTCCTGCTTGGTCGTGAAAACCTTACAGATCATGAGAACGATGGAGCGCTGTATCCGAGTAATTACGAGCTATTTGGTTCCGGCCCTCGTGCAAGTGGCTCAGGAAGGCACGGCGAGCTATAACGGATTAACAACAGACGAGTGTTCGCGGCTATAGAAATACTTTTGATGCATGTTAACCTTTTGTCCATTCATTCCCATGTGTCAATATCATTCACAATCCTCGATTTCACTAGATGGAACCCGACAGATTAGTGATGACGTCGATATTTCCAAATCCAATGTCAAGTGCCGGCAACTCGTAGGGGTTTGTAATAATAGAGATATTGATTATGACTTATCCTACTCGATCGCCCTGCTCTTATGTTACCTCTGTGGGAAGAACCGGGATAGCAGAAGCAGAAGCCTCTACCAATTTATTTGGTCACGCCAGGCTTACGAAAACAGCTGTAAACCGACCGAAACTTAGTTCCATAGAATGGCTATCGCAAACTTAAATAATGAAAATCCAAATTTCCTATATGTATTTATACTTGATCCTGATGCTACAAATGCGAAGCAAAGATACAGCACATTTTAAGTGTCCATCTCGAGCTAAGTCATGTGTGCGTAATAACCCATCACAATAGAAACCAATTCAGCAATTTGCGTTTTCTGGGTGCTAAATCGTTTTAGATTAGGCTGGTTCACTGCCATCATCGCTCTGTAGGTAATTAGTGGAAAGTGAGACTGTGCCCCTTGGTATGTGGAATTAATTGAACTGACCGTCTTGCTTTCCTTGAACTTCCAGCAGCGCTTGCCATTGGGGCAGCAACGGGTTTGACCCCAGAAATTCTTGAAACAGTAGTAGCTATCCAACGCAGGTTTCTCTTAGAAAAATTCTGTGAGCAAGTAGAATCAAACTACATACCCAGGCTTGCAGCACCAATAACCTCCGCAGCACCTGCCACCAAGCGGGCAGCAGTAGCCAGGATCGTTGGGACACAAGCCCCAGCGCGCAGGGCAAACGTGTTTACTTGAGCTGGAACCTCCGCCTGAGCTAGAAATTGGGGCGATGTCGAGTCCTTTGGAATCGCGTATTTCAAGAGGCTCAGCAGGAAGAGGCTCCGCAAGCGTCACTTGGAATATGGAGATGAGAGCGAAAAGAAAGAGGGCAAGAAAGTTGATAGAGCGCATTGTGAATCAGTTTTCGGCTGTTGGCTGGGTTGAAGTTGCTCGTCCAGCAACCTTTTTATTATGCAAAATAGCGCTCTGTGCTGAATGCGAATAGTCCTTTAACAGGAAACCCCATGAGTAGCCCGGTCCCGTCGCGCCTCTCTAGGAACCATACACAGCAATGAGATATCCCAAAAAGAGCGGCCGAACAGCTGGGACGCCGGCGGTTACAACTCTATGTATATGCGTCGAAGCGCTTACCCCTTACTAGGCAACCCCGTGTACGAAGGGCTGGACCAATCAGTCATGTTCCTGATGCAGAATTGCCAATTGGCCTGTAATGGCCACCCTCATCAGATCACAAGTTTAGGTCTCGGCGGTGCTTGGCACAGCGTTTGTGCAACACGAACCGAATTGTGGAAGTTACTAGGCCTTGGCGGCGTTCACCTGATCCCTTGGCGCACAAGATCAAACCATTCAATAGTAAAGTATTGAAGCACCCACAGCCTCTTCGCCGTTTGCATAACGGCTAGTTGTCACCAAAAGATGCTGGCGCTTACAAGCCCTATAGACGCTTGTGAGTGGATAGTTTCGGGTAAGGAGGCGCAAAACCAAAGCGCCAGTAATGGGGTCTGGTGTAGTGCACTGCGTGCATTTCACTATACCTTTGCTCTTCACTCATACGTGTACATCCACCAATATGTTATGAAGTGTGAGGTCGAGAGCACGACCGCACGACTGAGAAGAAAGAGGCGATGACGGTCGGGGGAGGGACCCCCCCCCGAACTGGATGCATACATGCGCGACTATATACACATCCGAGACACACGTGATAGCCCCTATCAGGCGGCTCCGCCGCCCAACATGCTCTCGACCTCACACTTCATGTTAACGACTACGTGTCACCACGTATGTCTATGTCTCGAATATTCTATCTACACATATATAAAGAGCGAAGCTCTTTACTCTGTATCTACACCAATATCGAAATACCTCACCTTACCTCGAATCCGATGTACTTTCATTTACTTACGAGCCTGGCAGCTCTAGCTAAGAAGCAAAACATTTCTTTTATTAGAATTGCGCAAACAAATAAGACGCAATTCTACACTCATAAGTCGTTCTGAGGTATAACGTGTCCCGACGGCAGTTGTACATGAACCATACGATGTAGCTATCCCACTTTTTTCTACCACATAAGACCATATGGTACATTTGCCGGAATTTTAAGGGATACAATTATTCCTATACTTTTCGGTAGAACTATTACATCGCTTTTAAGCTTCTTTCCTTAAGCGAATGCACAAATAGTATCTTTTTCTGGTTGTAGCTTTTCTGCC
Source organism: Ceratobasidium sp. AG-Ba (assembly GCA_016906575.1). Classification (NCBI taxonomy): domain Eukaryota; kingdom Fungi; phylum Basidiomycota; class Agaricomycetes; order Cantharellales; family Ceratobasidiaceae; genus Ceratobasidium; species Ceratobasidium sp. AG-Ba. The sequence goes on along the minus strand of CP059633.1, from coordinate 536,308 downwards.
CCTCGATGGATTGGGCCTTTTCAGTAACCGAGCAGAGAGTGGGTATGTTCATAGCAGCCGTAGGTTTACATTAGTCAATTCGAGACGACAGAGAAACTTCGACTTCAGGCTATGATTGAAACTCTGAAACCCAATGGTTCTTGCGTACTCCAGTTACTTGCAGGTCTTACCGTTAGGGCAGCACCGGATCTGATTATTGTGGCTTTTGCTCTTATAGCAGTAGTACCTATCGAATTTCGGTATCAGCCCGAGCTCTCACATGGAACGAAATGATAATAACCCTTTCTGACAACAGCGTCCACCTTTACAGCAGTTCCAGCCCTTGGCGCAACACCCCTATCAAATGATTGTCAATAGATATATTCTGTCGCTATTATTAATATGTCCCACCTTCCCATCACAGCCTCTATAACTATTGGGGCAGCAGCCAGTAGAGTAGCACCAATATCCGGCCTTGCAGCACTTCTTCTTCTTACAACACTGACCGCCAAGAGGGCAGCATGCGCCAGTACTGCAAAGACCTGTGCCGCTAGGACAAACAGCCTTCAACTTAGCGCTGGCCGCCGCGAGTGGGTTTACGTCGGTCTCAATGTGTGACTGGTATTTTCCGGAGACCGAGCTGATACTCGAGCTTGAATCTCGAAGTTCGAGTTCTTGTGGTGAAGTAACCTCAGGAAAAGCAAAAGAGTAAGTCGTGATGAGACACAAAAAAAGGTTCAAAAGTGCAAAAGAGCGCATCCTTGATGGGTGATGATTGTGATAGACTTAGGAGACTGCGGTTTTATACGTGAGGGAGCCGCGTTTTCTCCGTAACGCGAGCAAGCCATATACCTCGTCAAGGGACATATACGTCGGGGAATCTTAAGAAGTCCTAGCTTTGATATTAATTCATCCTATCTAGTCTTTCGAAGTTCAATGGCCGAGTGAGAGCCGGGGAATTGCGACCTAAGATGTAGGTGTAAGGGCTTGGCTTAACACAGCATTGTATTTCACCGTGCTTCGAATGCAACGATCAACAGGGCCGAGGGCTAAACAGTGCCTGGCAGAGATTCATCAATGTTCACATCAGATTCTTACAAAACCCATGAACCGTACGGGTGTGGGTCCAGTTGAAAAATTACGGGCGGTCACTATTGAGTGGGTTTATTGAACGCCTGTTTAGATATTTCTGGTCAAATTCGCAGGTACAGAAATCACTCGTTCAAACGGTCTTCCCCCGTTAGATTCAACTAAGTGGAATCTATATACGGGTATTCTCCAACATCATAGAAGGATTTGCACCACTAACAAAATCCGCGCAGTTTGTGTACCATCTGGGCCATTCCCACAGTAGTTACCCGTTCTTAGAGAGCATGAGGAAACGACAATCCGGACGGTGATCAATGTTCACTCAGCTCTGGACTGACGACGCAAAATACATAGCTTGTACTCGATTTCACACGTGTATTGGCCGCCCATCTCGACCCCCTAAACCAGGTAGTAAAATATGCAATGCATAAGCATACGCAGGTACAATATATGCGCATCACATGCAACATATTATTCTGATGAAATGCAAATGAGGGAATGTGAGTGCCTCGATTTCGGAGTCAGCTCGGTAACTTTTCCCATTTAGTGTGTGCCAAGAGCGAACTTTGGCTGCCTTTTCATAATCGTGCGAGAATGATCTGTCATCCTATGACTATTGTGAAGAATCATCATATCTTCCTAATTTATGTAGATCCTCGAAAAGCTTAGATCTGTAGAGATTTCGAGATGCGAGTGTCCCAGCACAGCACAGCCGAGCAGATATATATGTTCAACTGGCTAAGCTGCGCTACTTCGTAACAACACACAGTATTGATTGCCAACCGGGCCAAAATATCACCCGTTGCCCTCACCTCGTGAATAGGATCGGTGGCCGTTTGGATCCAGCAAGAAAATCAAAAATATTTAGGACGTAAAACATCTGCGGCCCGGCCAACCAATGTTCAAGTGATGAATTCACGGGCGCCGTTTGATCCCTCATTTTGATGTCCCACCTTGGTAGTTTTTGAACAACCAAACAGGTGCACGAAAAGGACCAAATGATGGCGAAGATACCCCAGAAGTTCGAAAGCCCCCATACGTAATGGACCATCTCGTCTGCCCACCACACTAGAGCGAGTGTCAATCTCTTGCAGCAGCTCGATCTAACAGCGTTTAGTCGATTAATACTACCGTACATACTTTCAGGCTGTCTCTCGGTTAATGTTGATCCCGGAGCCGCGGCCTTCATTGGCCGTTCCTGGTGATGGGACACGAAGAAGCGAAGGTGTGACATGAGGGAAATCATCAAACACACCTTGGTACACGCAATACATTCAATGTGATTCCAGCGCACGCTTAGCTCGAGAGGTTTGTTAACAAATGAAAATGATCGATTGGCCTGGGACACGCAGCAAAATATATCCAGACTTAAGATCGTCCACACTGGAATCCCCCCGGGGGCGGGGACTCAAAGACGCTCTACCAAAATTATGGCGATCTTATCAATTTTAATTCAATTTAATATTAGTGCATACATATATGTGAGGTAGAGTCATCGGATAGCTAGCTTAGACATTGATTTACCTGTTGCGGAAATGAAAGGACCGTAGGTCCTCGGGTGTGCTATAGGCGAATGTTGGTCTAAGTCTTCGGCAGCGCGAGGCATTTCCGGCGTAGAGACCTTTTTTATCGCGCAGATTGACAGTAGTAAAAAGAGAACAGTAAAAGCCAGTCGGCATTAGCATATAAGTATACAGATTGGCTGGCCGGTCATGTGACTACACATGACCCCTTTCGATCCGATGCACGTAAGTTCTGAGAGACATGTGAATTCTCAAATGCTATGAGATTGCTGAATTGGAGTTCTCTGTTACCTCATAACATGTCGTAGACGATCAGGTGTATGATAAACTATTGTTGTCAAGGGACCAAAACCCCGGCGCGAGATCATGAAGATGTCGACCTTTCAGTAAAGCCGGCATGTGATACATCACAATCGTATCCATTGTGTGACCAACTGTGAGAGATACAAAAGACGGGAAGGGATCATGACAGAAATAAACAGGACAGTTGATGGAATACCCAGAATACACCATTCGAGGGCCTTAAACTGCCATAATCCGTTTACGCGCATAACTTGCCGCTTGGACAGCAGCGAATCTTGTTGTATTTACGGCTCATATAGCAATAATTACTGCCGAGCAAACGTTAGTCGAATGAACATACGACAAAGTCGAGATATGCTAACCCCGGCGCACAGCATCCTCCGCCTTTGCAGCAATTCCAATTTTTGGCGCAGCATCCCTGTTCAAGAATCGATCAGCACAAATACGAACGGGACGAATAACCGCTCAGTGTACCTTGCCATCGCAGCCATAATAGTTGTTAGGGCAGCATCCCCCACCATAGCACCACTGTCCAGATTTACAGCACTTTTTGTTCTTGCAGCACTGTCCGCCGAGGGGACAACACACGCCAGTGCTGCATAAACCTGTGCCGGCCGGGCAAGTGGCCTTGAGCTTGGCGCTGGATGCAGCAAGCGGGTTGACATTCGTCTCGACGTGTGGCTGGTACTTTCCGGAAACGGGGTCGACACTCGGGTGAGAACCGCGAACTTCGAGGTCTTCGGCGGGAGCAGCCTCGGGTAAGGCGAGAGCAAGAGTAGCGAGGAGGCAGAGCAGAAGGCTGAAGAGTGTGAAAGAACGCATGCTAGTTTGATGATGGCTACCGAAGTCCAGCAGAGCCGTCTTTTTATTCTTGAGAAGGTGATGTTTGACCTCTGCTCTGAACGGTCGTTTGATGTGAATTCAAGAGATCCGTCTCAGGCGGTCGAGAAGGAGTACAGCTTTTTTGACATTGATTTTCGTGGAAGTTTTCTGACCGAGGGAAGGTCGGAGCATAATCACCCAAAATGTAGATGTATGCGCCTGGTCAACACGGAATCGTGCTTCTTCCGACGTCAAGAACGGCGATCGATCAGGGATATGGGGTCAACAGTACCTGACTCATATTCATCAATTACCGCACATGACTTTCGTATAGGTTTCGGAGAACCGCGAAGCATGTCGATGTGGCGACGGTTGTGAGGAAGTAAGCGCCTCTCATTGAGTCGATTCAACGCATACCTGTTTAAGCGTTTCTTTGGCCGAATTCATCGGTTCACATCAAAACTACAATGGAACAAGGCGCGTACTTCATCATACATCAACTCCGTATCACAATACAAACCTAGCTGTGTTTGGCTGATCGAAAGGCAGCAATCGCGTGGTTGAAATAAGTCGTCTTAGAGAAATGTCACGACGTTGACGACCAACATAAGAAGAAGATGCTTATTTTGTCCGGAAAAGGCAGAATTTTGTCCATTGGTGAAGCGGCCGTTGATCCTATGGCTTGAAAAGAGCGCCGGGAAAAGTACTGAATGCGTATATTCAGCAAGTACGACCCCGCCGTTCCATGGGTTACTGATCAACAGAGCGTAGATACCTAGAGCATTACGCGTCCACTCTGGAACGTTGGATGGTTATACTCGCCTCAGCTATGTAACCTCGTATAGACTCTGTAGTGTGAATTAATACTCGATATAGTACAGGATACCGTTGTCATCCAGGCTCCGTATACCCGCCTGAAACACAGCAACATCAGTACCTTCTACGAGCTAAACAGAATTGCTTTTAACAATGGCTTCTAAAATAGGCAAGCCCGAATCTCCTTGTGTATGTTCCATCAGACGCGCGGATATATCGCATGCGACGCATGTACATCGCACCTGTGCCATGAAGCAACTTGTATTTTGTTTCCGGGTTTATGAGACTGAACTGTGCTGGTCAAAGTAAAATGGGACTAGGAGCTTCAATCAGGCCAAGATTGTATAGGCTGTGCATTGTAGCTGGAGATATCATAGGCTCCCAGACGTACTATGCTAACAAGATGGCTATTTGAAGTAGCCTGGTCCTTTCTTTGCAGGTAACATCAGCCAGTAACATAACGGTTGTTGTTGTTTCGAAATATTCGCTGAGCAATCGAACCGCAAGATTATTAGGCCGATTGGCTTGTCTCATTCTCCGAATAGTCAAGATATGTATCCAAGATATTGACGCACGAGGTCTTACCGAGTCTGGGATTCGTGAGTTTCAATGATTGATTACCTAACTGGCAAAAGGGCTGTCAGTCGCTGGTGAGATCGTCGGGCCTTGACCAAAGGCATTTTGGAATCACAATATTCGACGAGTGCATCTGTTATTGATATATTCTGGGGCGCTTTTTAAAGAGTAATACGGTGGATTCAATCCTACGAATACCCTGCTTGCAGGGGCCAAGAGTATTTCGTGGTGGACATCGAGGACAACCGAGACAAATTTGGCACCGCCACCAAGTCACGTGCGGCGACCAAAGAGTGAGACTTGATTCGCCCAACGATGGCGTCGCTACTCCGGAGCAGGCTAGGCACTCACTTTGCCCGAACAGCAACTCGCATTCCGAGATGTGCTGCCCCTGCTGCGACGAGAACGATGGCGTCGGCCGCCCCCTCTCCTGGGACGAAACACGGTCTTGAATATCACACGGTGGAAGACTTGCATAGTATGGATGCGAGGTCGGTGTTGGCGGAGACGGGGACCAGGAAAGATGCCACTATGAGACATTTTACGGGTGAGTATGATGGCTACTGGCTCATATATATTCCGCTCACAAAACCCGTACCGATGATCAGTTAACTTTGGGCAAGTACCCTGATCGACGGATGGGTTTGCTAGATACTAGCAAATTAATCGATTATTTTCCTAGGCCGCAACATCCTGCCGCACACGGAGTACTTCGTCTGATTCTCGAGCTCAATGGGGAAGAGATCTTGCGTGCCGATCCTGTAAGCCCATGACGTTTCCCGCTCCAATTCGCCAACTCACACCAGATCGACGGCTGCTAGCACATCGGTTTACTTCATCGCGGCACGGAGAAACTTATCGAATACAAAACGTATACCCAAGCTCTCCCCTACTTTGACCGACTCGATTATGTGTCGATGAGTATGCCTATCTCATTTTTTGGTCATTGCCCCCCGAATTAATCCCCGATAATAGTGACCAACGAACAATGCTACTCTCTTGCTGTTGAGAAACTCCTCAATATCGAGGTCCCTGATCGTGCCCAGTGGATTCGTACCATGTTTGGAGAGATCACGCGTATCCTCAACCGTACGTCCCTCACTACAACAACGCTATCATTTGTTAGACTCAATAGTGTCTAGACCTGATGGCCGTTTTGACGCACGCCATGGACGTGGGTGCACTCACACCTTTCCTATGGGGTTTCGAGGAACGCGAAAAGCTCATGGAGTTCTACGAACGCGTCTCTGGAGCCCGCATGCACGCAGCCTATGTCCGTCCGGGCGGTGTCGCATTCGACCTTCCTCACGGTCTGCTGGAAGACATCTACAAATGGGCGACCCAATTCTCGTCCCGCGTCGACGAGATCGAGGAAGTCGTCACCGGCAATCGAATCTGGAAAGCTCGCACGATCGGGATCGGTAAAGTCACGGCCCAAGAAGCGTTGGACTATAGCTTTTCGGGCGTGATGCTGCGCGGGTCGGGTATTCCTTGGGATATACGCAAGGTTGCGCCGTATGAAAAGTATGCCGAGGTCGAGTTTGATATCCCGGTTGGACACAACGGAGATTGTTATGATCGGTATTTGTGTCGTGTGCAAGAGTTCCGAGAGTCGTTGAGGATTGTTCATCAGGTGAGTTGCGTCTTCTACCGTTTTGGGGGATGTAGTTCTCATGCAAGGCTGGTTTAAATGTAGTGTTTGAACAAGATGCCCACAGGTGTGATCAAGGTCGACGATTACAAACTGGTCCCGCCTCCGCGTGCGTCAATGAAGGAGAGCATGGAGTCGCTTATCCACCACTTCAAGGTTTGTTCTATTTTCTTCAACTGTTTACACAAATCATTCAAACGCGCTCGATAGCTCTTTAGCGAGGGTTACTCTGTTCCTCCTGGTGAGACATACTCTGCGATCGAGGCTCCCAAGGGAGAGATGGGTGTTTATCTCGTCTCGTGAGTATTTATATTCATTCGATTTTGTAGTCTTCGGCTAATACTGGTTGGCAGCGACGGCTCTAACCGCCCGTATCGATGCAAGATTCGTGCCCCCGGGTTTGCCCATCTGGCTGGAGCGGATTTCATGATGCGCCACCACTTCTTGCCCGATGCTGTTGCCGTGATTGGTACCATGGACCTTGTGTTTGGGTGAGTGCAAACATAGCTCTGTACCAGGGCAAAAATTAACCTATCGATCTAGCGAGGTGGACCGGTAGCTTTTAAAGACGGGGGAGACTAGGGATGCCGAAGGGACTGTAAAACATGTGTTCAATACGTTTATCTCCAATTGACTCTTTGAACTCGTTACGGAGAGCAGCGATTTCGGGCTCAGAGCCATGGCCGACTATGCATGTAACCACGGACGGGCTAAGCGCTTGCGTCATGATCCAGCACAGCCCTGATCTGTCTTGACGACGCGGTTCATCTTGACTATGCGTATCAAATCTGTCGTCTCACTGCTGTTCTTCTCGAAAATCGTACTTGGAGCGGATAAACAACCTTGTACGGGCGAAGACGATAACGGATACTATGATTTGTCCCCGTTGAGGTCGAAGTACGTAGGTCTAGGCCCCGGTCACCCGAGTTGCTTCAATTGGTCGACACTGATTCGCTTTATTGCGTTTTCCAGTAAAGACTACGAAGTTCCGTCTGATAGTGGTCGAACTTTCAAGTTGAACGTCTGTCAAAAGGTCAAGTCCGAACTATGGAATCCGCAGCATGTGGAGAAGGAGGATCAGATTGGAGGGTTTGTGAGGGCTGCTCATGGAGATTTTTCGATTGGGTGAGCCTCATTGCGGAAAGCTTTTGTCGTCGTCGGGACTAAGATTTCGGGTTGGGCAAGGGCGTATAATACCACAGTACAAATTAAACATAAACACCCTTTGCTGATCTACGAAAACGGATCGACATGCAAGAGTGCCACAAATTTGAAAGCGAGTTCGATCATTCGGTGAGTTAGTCCTTTCTGGTTGAGGAATAGACGAATGAAAACCTGCGTCATGTAGATTTATATGTGACCCGGCTGTGTTTGCTGTTGGCTCCCCGGTTCTCGTCGCCCAGCTTCCACCTGAAGACGAGAATGCTTGTGCATTCTTTTTCGAATGGAGGACGCATGTGGGTTTGTTGCGCTGGATTTTCGGCCGAATTAATCATGGATGTCTCATAGGTTGCTTGTCCGACCGCGAAGAGTGTTGGGGCGGGAGGGTTATTCGCTGTGTTTGCCGCAATGTGAGTTTCTTGTGTTCTATCCCATATCACCTGAGCGTCGTTGACCATAATCCCAAGACTTTTTGCCGCATTCATGACATACATCGTTGGCGCGACACTCTACAATCGTTATGTGCTCGGATATCGCGGCCTCGATCAACTTCCTACTGTTTCCCCGCTCTCGAGTACAGCATTCACCGACTGCTTATACTTTATTAAAGACAATTTCGGACCACGAAACGACGGCTGGGTCTCTTCTGGACACGGAACAGGTCAACCACGCGGGTTTGCGCGAGGGAATGGGTTTGGACCCACTGGAGGATTCGGGAGCAATTCTGGATTTTCGAGACAGCCGCCCCCTCCAAGGAGAGATGGGTTCCGGGACGAACAGGAGCGTGCACCGATGATCGACCAGCGCTTTTCGATCGACGATGAGGAGTATGAGCGCAGGACAGCTGCGCCTGAACCTCCCCAGGTGCCGAGCAAACCTACGTCGCCTCGGCCAAACCAATCAACGCCGGTCGTAACGCGCGACCAGGATGGTGCGAGTGGAACGGTCGACCCTGCGGGGAATATCACCCCACCCAAAAGTACGCTTGTGTGATTCGGTTGGTCTAGATGTAAGCAGTGGTACGATTGGATTGAATTTGCCAAGGTTAGGTGATTTTTACAGAGGTGACTAAAAGCAAAGCAGAGAAAACGAGAGGATTTGACTGGCTCTTAACCAGCTCGCCCAGCTGCGTTCTAGTAAAGCTCTTCAATCATCAGACGGCAATTTCTGTATGCTAAACCTGGTTTTATATATCCATTAGGCCCCAGTAGCATCGAGTGATATCCCTACGTCCCATAAATAACATATTTGATAAAACTCAAGCCTCCCTAGGCAAATCTTGATGCAGTTCTTTGTCAGATAGAGCATAACGCGGTGCATGAAATATGCTGAATAGGGGAGGGTGGCAGGCCACCCCACAGGTGTCAACTTGATTTACTTTAGGAATGTTTCGGATGATGCAAAAACCAAATTAACCAAAAACATGAGAGTTCTCGCGTTTATCTCTGGGAATAGACAACCACATTCACACGACTTATGAAAGCTGATTCATTATGAATTGAGAGGCAGGCGAGCTAGTGGACAAACAAACGGGAAGTGCGAAACAGAAACAACGCGAGACCCCGAGAAAAAGACGAAACGCTCCTCGATCCGGTCGCTCTTGCTCTCTGCTCGCGTACGCCGTGGGTTGGGCCGGCGTCGCTTAGAGGATCGAGAGGGAGGCAATGAGCTTATGGCTGTTTTCGTAAGTCCGTTCCAAACAGAAAATAAACGCCGAGAGCACGAACCGGTATTTCGACAAGTGCTTTCCAACAAAGCATGCTATGAGAAATGTAAATGCATATCTGAGTTCGCCTCTCCGATGCGCGTATTTCTATATACGCAGTGCCATATTAGCCTCAGTTCCAGTTCGACCCCTCCTGGAAAGGGGTATACGTCGAAGCGTGAGGCAATTAAGATACCTATCAAAATTAGAGTTTGTGAAGGGATATTACACCATATGAAGTACACATAAACCAAGTTTCGTGCTGATAGAATCCCTATGAACCGAGATATCGCCCAGATACTGGCGACAAAACCCGGGTCCAGGAGCTGTATGAAGCATATTTCGCTCTATTGCTGAGCTATCAACAAGAAACTTGGTTTACGTGTACTTCATATGGGTTAATAGCCCCTCACAAACTCTAATTTTGATAGGTATCTTAATTGCCTCACGCTTTGACGTATACCCCTTTCCAGGAGGGGTCGAACTGGAACTGAGGCTAATATGGCACTGTGTATATAGAAATACGTGCATCGGAGAGGCGAACTCAGATATGCATTTACATTTCTCATAGCATGCTTTGTTGGAAAGCGCTTGTCGAAATACCGGTTTGTACTCTTGGCGTTTATTTTCCGTTTGGAACAGACTTATGAAAACAGCCATAACGAGAACGGCGATGATGAGGTCCAGCTTGAGATACACCAGCACGCTAACGTACAAGTCGAGGCTGCGCGGCGCGAGGGAAAGCACAGCAAACGTCAGTGCTCCGTCCCGGACCGAGCGACGTCGGCCGTGTCTATCGTACTCATCAGGCCTTGATCTGGATGGCGACCTCGAGCTTGACGACAACGGTGAGGTATAACTGGAGGATCAAGTCGATATAATGCTTGACGCGAAGCCTCAAATCAGCTTATATCTCGGAGGTTATTCCAACGCACGCCTTGAGGCCGGCGAACAAAACATGCAGGTGGAGCGCGCAACGCCGTCGGTCAGTCTATTCGGGCAGGAGCGAGGAACGACTAGTATAATTGTTTTTTGCGGTATATGCTATCCAATACCTGCAATACATCAACTGTAGCCCTCTTTCAAATTAACCACTCACTTACGCTGGCTTAGAATATGACGCTTCGTAGAGATACGGTAGTAGCTAGAGTCGAGCGTCACGCTAAAGGTGGCAGGCGCTTCGCTTCGTTTGTATCTACTTGGTACACCTGTCCCGTCGCGTCGAAGGATCATGAGCCATGGGACGACCTCGAACGATTCGAGTAGCTTTGAATGGAGCTCGTCTTTGGAGTAGCACGCTGGAGTCTGATTCTCGACCCTCGACCGAGAAACGAGAGGAACTTGATGCGAGGCTTTCTATTGGTCGGGATGACCTCCATGCGCCGTGACCGTACTGCCGCGTGCTTTAGCCAACGTCGAGAACTCTCGTATGAGATTGCAGACAAGACACACATTCATTCAATTTGGTACCCAGACAGACAAACACTACAGACTACAGACTACAGACTATGAGACTGAGACCCGGAGAAAAGGCTGGTCGCCCCTCCCCCCTTGTTCGCGCATTCCAGGCGCTTCGGCTCGCTCTGAACAGACTCAGACGAGAACAATGCCGAGGAGGGTGGCGATCAGCTTAAACTTGAGCCGGATCAAGACATCGAGGCAAGCGGAAACTCTGAAAGTTACGGCCGGTCAGTGCTCTGCACGAAGCGCGACCGTTCGACCGGCCAGAGTACTCACGCGAGCTTGATCTGGGCTTTGATGGCGAGCTTGAGGACGGCGGTGAGGCACAAGTCGAGGAACAACTCGATGAAGGCCTTGAGGATCACGTCGATCTGAGCGCAGAGCTCGACGGTGAGATATGCGCAGGCCCTGAGTACGACGAGGATATACTACAGAGAGACGCGAATCAGAAAAAACTCAAAGGCGGCGGGGCGATCACGAGCAAAGGAGAGCTGGGAGGCGGGAACACTCACGACGATGATATCAATGACAATGCTGATGCACGCGTTGACGTCTACAGTGATGTTGACCTGGGCCTTGACTTTTTTGATGAACACGTCGATGAGAGCCACGATCTCGGCAATAACTTTAGCGGGGACGCATCCGGGGGTCGACGGGCAAGTGGCTGGAAAGCACGACAGAAAGAGGAGGCATTAGATGGATCGAAAGTGCCAGAGGGGAGAACTCTGAGACAACGGGCAGACGTACGGAGAAGGTCAACCTTGGCCTTGACAGCGGCCTTGAGGACGAGCAAGTCGTTCTTGCACGTTTGGGTGTAGTCAGAGCGAGCGACGAGCGAGCCGTCGCGAACCGCGAGCCCGTCCGACACCGGAGCGGGAGCAGCGCACACCAGCATCGTGAACGACAGCAGGAAGAACGCGAACGCCGCGAGGCGAGCGAAGGACGACTTGAACTGCATGATGGAGAGCGACGAGAGCTGAAAGCTGGGAGAGAGCCGAGAGGAGCTGAAGACAGGAGACCTGTGCTGAGGAGACTGGGTCGACCGGGGCTGTTTATATAGCGTAGACGAAGGGTGTATGCGTACCATGGGTGAGACGACTTGGTCGTTTTTCGCACCTATGGTCCCTCTTGGTTCCCTGCGTGGCGCTAGATGCCGGCTGGCGCCCTCGTCATTGCAAGATCTACCTAGAACGACATGACGTCGTATCTGGACCTCGTCTATCGACTACACTATCCTGTGAAGGAGCGCATTCATTTATGGAAATAGCTAATATTTAAGCCGTTTCCTCCTAGTTTTAGTTTAGAGATCTCATATGCCCACATTTGATTAAGAACCGATCACTTTTATTACCATTATTTAGGCAACCTGCAACCAAACTGTCATCTTCCTAGACGTATTCAGTTAGGACTGTTGAGTATCTTTTCTGATCCTTTGGGATCAGATGCCCTGCCACTGGAACCCAGGTCAAGTTCTACGCTCGATCAATCAAGGGTAGCGTGACAGATCTGCATGACAATCCAGAAACGTGCATGTGACATAAAAGCCAAAGCAAGGTCCGAGGCTTATCTCGCCCCTGATCGGTGGATTTGTCCAGCGATCCCCTGATTGAGGAAGTAGCTTTTCTTGAGGGAGTGAATCAAAGTGACCCGAAGTGAGGGTACGCTGAGGAAGCATACGCTGAACCAAACATACGCAATAGCTATGAGCACCCAACGGCCAAGAAGATGGCCGAAATTAAGTTAAAACGAGGTAAAAAAAAAAGCCACGCATAGACCAGCCGACAACTACGCTCCACAAACTAGGCACAAAGTGGTATCCCCGTGTATGATCCACGATTGCCACTCAGTCAGTGCACATTCGACGCATCATGATACAGCAAATCAGACAGCAATAAAGTTGTTTGTATACGACGTCATGTCGTTCTAGGTAGATCTTGCAATGACGAGGGCGCCAGCCGGCATCTAGCGCCACGCAGGGAACCAAGAGGGACCATAGGTGCGAAAAACGACCAAGTCGTCTCACCCATGGTACGCATACACCCTTCGTCTACGCTATATAAACAGCCCCCGGTCGACCCAGTCTCCTCAGCACAGGTCTCCTGTCTTCAGCTCCTCTCGGCTCTCTCCCAGCTTTCAGCTCTCGTCGCTCTCCATCATGCAGTTCAAGTCGTCCTTCGCTCGCCTCGCGGCGTTCGCGTTCTTCCTGCTGTCGTTCACGATGCTGGTGTGCGCTGCTCCCGCTCCGGTGTCGGACGGGCTCGCGGTTCGCGACGGCTCGCTCGTCGCTCGCTCTGACTACACCCAAACGTGCAAGAACGACTTGCTCGTCCTCAAGGCCGCTGTCAAGGCCAAGGTTGACCTTCTCCGTACGTCTGCCCGTTGTCTCAGAGTTCTCCCCTCTGGCACTTTCGATCCATCTAATGCCTCCTCTTTCTGTCGTGCTTTCCAGCCACTTGCCCGTCGACCCCCGGATGCGTCCCCGCTAAAGTTATTGCCGAGATCGTGGCTCTCATCGACGTGTTCATCAAAAAAGTCAAGGCCCAGGTCAACATCACTGTAGACGTCAACGCGTGCATCAGCATTGTCATTGATATCATCGTCGTGAGTGTTCCCGCCTCCCAGCTCTCCTTTGCTCGTGATCGCCCCGCCGCCTTTGAGTTTTTTCTGATTCGCGTCTCTCTGTAGTATATCCTCGTCGTACTCAGGGCCTGCGCATATCTCACCGTCGAGCTCTGCGCTCAGATCGACGTGATCCTCAAGGCCTTCATCGAGTTGTTCCTCGACTTGTGCCTCACCGCCGTCCTCAAGCTCGCCATCAAAGCCCAGATCAAGCTCGCGTGAGTACTCTGGCCGGTCGAACGGTCGCGCTTCGTGCAGAGCACTGACCGGCCGTAACTTTCAGAGTTTCCGCTTGCCTCGATGTCTTGATCCGGCTCAAGTTTAAGCTGATCGCCACCCTCCTCGGCATTGTTCTCGTCTGAGTCTGTTCAGAGCGAGCCGAAGCGCCTGGAATGCGCGAACAAGGGGGGAGGGGCGACCAGCCTTTTCTCCGGGTCTCAGTCTCATAGTCTGTAGTCTGTAGTCTGTAGTGTTTGTCTGTCTGGGTACCAAATTGAATGAATGTGTGTCTTGTCTGCAATCTCATACGAGAGTTCTCGACGTTGGCTAAAGCACGCGGCAGTACGGTCACGGCGCATGGAGGTCATCCCGACCAATAGAAAGCCTCGCATCAAGTTCCTCTCGTTTCTCGGTCGAGGGTCGAGAATCAGACTCCAGCGTGCTACTCCAAAGACGAGCTCCATTCAAAGCTACTCGAATCGTTCGAGGTCGTCCCATGGCTCATGATCCTTCGACGCGACGGGACAGGTGTACCAAGTAGATACAAACGAAGCGAAGCGCCTGCCACCTTTAGCGTGACGCTCGACTCTAGCTACTACCGTATCTCTACGAAGCGTCATATTCTAAGCCAGCGTAAGTGAGTGGTTAATTTGAAAGAGGGCTACAGTTGATGTATTGCAGGTATCGGATAGCATATACTACAAAAACAATTGAACTAGATTACAAAGAAATGATGTGCATGTATAGCGCTACTCTCAATTCTCCCAGTCTACTTGAGTTTGAACTTTCGTCCCAGACTGCTCAACCCCAGGCTCTTGGGCATACTCAGCTGCATGCCTTTTCCGATCTCGCTCATACCCTTCGTCATCTCTTTACCCATCTTGCCCATTTCGCTGACCCCTTTCCAGCTTTCAACCCCCTTCCAGCCCTCCATGACTTTTTCCGTCCATCCAGATTCGGCTTTTTCACCATGCGCTAGAATCTTGACTCTCCCAAATTCACTGTCAAGTATGAATTCGTCTCCGTGCCATTTATGTGGCGTGGTAGTGTCGTAGCCCGAACGGATATAGTCGCCTATAAAGTATATTGTAGACGACTCTGAGGGGGAGTGGGTCGCTGGTGTGGGCTGGGCTGACAGGTTGGATGCCGTCCGCCTCAGGGTATGCGTGGTGTTAACTGTAAGGTTGGAAGAAGAGCGGTTGTGGTGTGTCGTAAGATGTGTGGATGACGTCGATGCCGGATGGGTACTGTGGGTTGACAACGCGGAAGGAGGTCGGTGATCGGCGGAAACGGAACGGTGGTGTGTATGCGCCTGAGTTGGGGACAAGACAACACTGGGTGGTGACAGAGGCGGCGAAGGAAGCTCCTGAGCGGACGCAGACCTGTTATGTGTGGGCAAAATAACGACGGCAGGGGGAGACGGCAACGTCTGAGAACCAACGGGAGTAATCGATGGCGGCGTACTAGGCATGTCCTCTTGCGCTGGAGTTTCAACTGGGGGCTGAGAGAAGACAGTCGAGGCCTCGACAGCAGCGCCTTGACCGGCGTTCGAACCCCCGGAATCAGTTCGATCGACAGGCGGTGCTTCCTCTGATCGAGGTGGAGCAAGTGGTGAAATCATATCACTTGTACTTGCAGGGGGCGAGCTAGGACCAGCCGTCATCGTCTCCTCTAGTACAGATGGTGCCGTTGATGTCCCTGTCGCTGTTGGGACAACCAGATATGATCCCCCGTCCTCGTCGCCAATAGTTGTCATGGGAGGCGACGGAGGTGCCCGCGGTAGCTTGGTCCTGGCCGGGCTCTCATCCAAGATCGGAGGGCGTTCAATTGGGGGTTCGCTTGGCGAAAGTACCACACTGAGTGATTTCAAACTCGAGGGCAACGCCGTCTCGCTCGGAACGTGTAGCGTACCCGTGAATCCAGCAGGCAAGCGAACTTGGACTGAGCCGTTGGTCGAACGTGCAAAAAGACGAATGGGCGCGCGGGGTGCCGTAGTAGGATTCGGCTGGAATTACAAATTAATTATAGCAACAACTATGACGTAAATAGTTAAACTCACAAAACTGATCGTCACGTCTTCTTCTCTCGAAACAGCCTCGATCCATGCACGGGGGGTGCCCGAGACCCTGATAACGGCGTCGATCCTCCCTCTTGGCGAGAGTAGTTTTAAATTTGGGCGAGCCGCAGAGCCTGGAACCGCAATTGAAGCCGTGGTTGCTCCAGAAGAACTAGCGCTGGATGTGTGGGCGTCTGTGATTGCGGTTCCCGCGTCGGAAGACGTGTCCGAGTCACCACTGGTAGTTCGCGCGATAGACGGGGGCAAAGGAAGAGAAGAGTTGATGTTCCATGTGCCTGTGATATCCGCTTTTTCGCGCTTGATAGTGAGAAAGTTGGAGGGAGGTGCTGAGAATGGGGATGGAGGAGGCCGAACCCCGGGGGAGCGCAGAGGCGGGTGGAAAGTTGGGTTCGATATACGAGGGGAAACAGGTGTATATGGGGGTAGGGCATCCAAGTGCTGTGGGGCCTTTTGTACGAGAAACGTAAGAAAGTGGCTCTAGCGCTCGCCATCGAAATGGATAAGCTCACCTGTTGAGGTCCGTTCGGGTCCTTGGGAGGGTCGACGATCACCATTGCTGCGGATTCGCAATAGTCTAGGACAATTAAGCTCTAAATCGAGGATAAAGCTGAGCTCGGCAAGGCCTGTCGTCGATGAAACCACGAGGCAGGAGAGCGAGGATGCGAGTAAGGCACAATCGCCCGGCGGTTGGTCCTGGGCGCTAAATGAAGCTGGGAACCAAACACGTGATCTGACCGTAAAGTCCTCTGGTCAACCATAATTTACCTTTTCTAGTTCCACCCGTGACAGCCGGTTGCTGCACCTAGACCGTTTCGTTTAGCCGAATATACTGGAGTAAATAACTTCTGTTCTCAGATACTGCTATGGCTCACAAATGCTATTTAACCACACCAGCTACCGCCGAACACCGGGCAGAAAAGGCCGCGGACATAAACTAAAGGCGTCATACACTGCTAATAACACTGCAAACACAGCCGGAGATAAGTGGCCAGCACGTGCAGGTGATAGTTATCCAAGCGCGCTCACTTGCGTCTGAATCGCATCATTGGGTTTAGTAAGGAATCACCTGGGATCGGCTAATCTGCAAGCTCCGATCGCTCATCACTTGCTTGACGTATGATCCTGCGCCCAGCACTTATAAGCACGGCTCTTCGAGCACGTCCTCTCAGATCCACCACCTCCAGCTTCATCCTGTCTTCATTCGCAACTTCATCTTCCGGTCCTACAGAATATCAGAAACGACAAATGGGTGCCAAGGAAACAGTCGAGGTGAGTCGGCTGTTTGCAGCGTTCTGGTGCTGGGATGCTGACGAGTTGATGACTCCAGGCCGCCATTGCCGGCCATAAGGTTGTCGTCTTCTCTAAATCGTATTGCCCGTATTGCAAGGCTGCAAAGGCAAGGATTGGCGAGCTTGATGTAGCCGATGTCGACATCTACGAGTGAGTTCCCACAACGTCTACACTCCTTCCGAGACTGAACCGATCATCCGTTGTAAGGCTCGATGAAAGGGAAGATGGCGCTGAGATACAAGCCTATCTGTTGGATAAGACTAAGCAACGCACCGTCCCCAACATCTTCATTTGTAAGTAACTTCGTCCTGCTATGCACAATCGCCCTTCTGATAAACTCGACAGCCCAAACCCACATTGGTGGCAGCGATGATTTGCAGGCTGCCCTCCGTAAGGGTACAGTCCAAGAGTTGCTTGCCAAGTAAGATCGGCAGTTATATGAAACAACTACAAATCCTTACTGTACGAATAAATGGGTGAAGCAAATCCAAACTATAGACTTGTGTGGTCATTCTTGCCAATTGTAGATCGCCGAATGAACTACAAACAAATGTGTGATTAAACCCTGATCGCCATGAAGCGCAAGGGCCGTGATCATAGACCATGCTTTGGCGAAAAATGGTCCACTACTGTAATGCAGATGTAACCTGACGAGCACGCGTAGGGTTATAAATGAAATGCGAACGATTCCAAATAGTCTATACACGAGGCCCAAACCCCACACCCCACATCCTCTTTTAGTTTACAGACTCTTCTCACTTGGAGTCGGCCTCGTATTTGGCGATCAATTTTTCTACGTCGAATTTTGGGTCATCAGGATCCGTCACCACTACCGTCACCAGATTGTCAGCAATTTAGAGAAAGAAACAAGACACGAAATCGATACGTACATTGAGACAGAGATGGGTCATTCTTCTTCCTCCACGCCTCCTTGGCCTGGTTCACGAGCCTCTCATGCCTGAGCTCCTCCTCGTGTGCGCGTTGGTTATCGAGCTTGGTCTGGAGAGTTCGTCGATGCACTATTCCGTAGAATATCCCAGACGCAAGTGCAGTGTATCGCACGACCTGTATTCGTCCATTAGCTCACATCACGTATGACACGAAATCCAGGGGCGAAATGGACGAAGCGTGTGAATCGAGATCTCGGAAATCCAAGAGCATATAGAAATTCATCAGACCAAGAGTAGAGAATAAAGACTCACGTTGACCGTTGGTGAAGCCATTCCGATACCCAGAACCCCAAATGACCTATTTTACAACCGTTCGACTTTTTTGAACGGACGAGGCGGAAAGGGTTCTCCTCAGCCAAGTCTATAATTCATCATCGGTAGTAGTTAAGAGCGATTATAATTGATATATTAGCTTAAGAATATATTTCTCGTCTAGATTGCGACTTACGACCGGAACGTGGTGTGTGGAAAGCAGATGGGAGTGAAAGCATTCGGCGAGAACCGGACAGGGTCTTGGCGTTTAGTGTATTGCAAATTCATGAGTGGCTTTGGCGCGTCTTTGTTTTTGTACTCATCCACCACTTGGCACTTGGAGACTTGTAGACTGTTCTCAGTTTGAAGCTAGTATTGTCATTATTCCTGGCAAAACAGGATGCCTAGATCCCATGATATGCCCTACGAGGAGGAAGAGGATGCTGAGATGGACGGAGAGATGAATAACAAGAGGATCAATGAAGTGAGTCTACATGCTTGTTGCGAACCGTATATGTGACTTATTATGATTTAGGAATACAAAATATGGTACTATTATCATCTAGAACATGTTGCTCTGGTCTAAACTACGATTTCAGGAAAAAGAACGCGCCGTATCTCTACGACGCGCTCATTACGCACGCGCTCGATTGGCCAACACTCACATGCCAATGGTTCCCAGACGTAGAATGGTAATCTTTTCCCCATCACATAACCACACCAAACTCAACTATGCATGTATATAGCCCGCCAGACAAACCCTACTCGATAAACCGCCTCCTAATCGGCACGCACACCTCGCGCCAACGCGACGACTACCTCCAAATCGCCACCGTCCACATGCCAAAACGGTTCGCACCGACATCCGACAACCCGCTCTCGCGTGAAAACTATGACGAAGACAACGGTGAACTCCACACGACCGCCACGTCTCAACCCGCCGCACGTATCCAGATTGTCCAACGAATCCCGCACGACGGCGAGATCAATCGCGCGCGATACTGTCCTCAGAATCCGGATTTGTTGGCGACCAAGAGCGTAAGCGGGCGGGTGTTTATTTTTGATCGGACGAAACATGCGAGTGAGCCCGAGGTGACGAGTGGGGCCGAGTGTAGGCCGGATGTCACATTGGCTGGACAGTCGATGGAGGGGTATGGACTAGCGTGGTGCCCAGTCAACGCCTGGGAGGGTCACGTGTTGAGTAGTGGAGAGGATACGACTGTGTGTCATTGGGACGTGAGGGGGAATTACTCGAAGAAGAATTCGGTGTTGGACCCGGTAGATGTGTTTAGAGGACACAGCTCCGTTGTCGGGGTGAGTTTATGTTCGGCTTAGTCTAACCGATTTCTGAAATTCTGCAGGACGTATCTTGGCATTCAACACAACAAAACGTATTTGCTAGTGTTGGAGATGATAAACAGCTATTCATGTGAGCATTGGTTATATTTTGTCGGTTCACAATTTGCTAAACTGTTTTCAGCTGGGACACACGCGATCCCGCCCGAACACATCCTAAACAACGCGTCACAGCCCACGACCGAGAGATCTTGGCAGTTTCATTCTGTCCAAGCAATGACAACCTACTGGTCACTGGGTCGAGCGACAAAGTACGTGCTTCTCCAGTTACACAACTCTCCTCTTACCTATACATAACTTGCATAGACAATCGGCCTTTGGGATATGCGCAGCCTAAACGACCGCCTACACTCACTCGAAGGTCACACAGACGAAGTTCTTCAACTCTCTTGGTCCCCGCACGCCCCGACCGTCCTCGCATCTGCTTCTTCCGACCGACGAGTACACATATGGGATCTTGCACGCATCGGGGAAGAGCAAACGCCCGATGACGCCGAAGACGGTGCACCTGAGCTGATGTTCATTCATGGCGGGCACACTGGACGACCGACGGACGTCTGCTGGGGACCTGGGCCTGTAGACGCGAGCAAGGACCTTGGCGGTCGAGGGAGTGGCGGAGGGGGAGAACTGAGTGGATGGGAGGTCGCTAGTGCTGCTGAGGATAACGTGTTGATGGTCTGGAGTATGAGCGCCAACATTTGGGCTGGGGAAGGCAAGGCGATTGAGGAGGACGAGCTGGAGGTAGACGATGACTAGAGGTGGTTTTGAGTTTTTTGTTATTCCACTAGTGTAAGAATACAGAGGCACGGGCCAAAATAAAACAAGAGCGATCGAAACAATGAAATGAGCCGAGAATTCTAGAGGAAGAAGTAGCGTGCCTAGGAAAGCGATATCAGCTACTAAAATACTCATTACATCTGACGGTTTGCTTACCAGCTCGAATAATGCTATGAGGCGACACAAACTCAAAATCAACATTGGATTTGTAGAATATGGAGAGTTGACTTACTACCACCCACGACAACAAAAACGATCATCGCGAGCGCGGTATATCCAACCGGGCTCCTTTTTTGGAGACGGTCCCTGTACGACAGCTTAGGCGCAGTACGACCGACCCGTGCGTTGTTCGCGAATCGGGCATTTTTGGTCTTGATGTCGTGTGCAGTCGGCTAGGAGGCCAACCAGATTTAGCTCCTGGTGGGTTACACAGATAAAATTCGCGTACCATGGTAGTTTAGACGGTGGAGGTAGAGTTAAGGAACGAAGTAGAGTGAGTTGGGTGACTTTATGCGGTGGTGTCGAGCAGACGTGTCAGTGCTGGAAGAGCGTCGAATATGAAAGTCACAGACGTGGCACCATTGTGTCGATCACCCCAATGTGAAATGATGTGTCAGCATGTCGTTAACGCCGTGGCTAGAGTATGTGCTAAATTTACGTATTTCATCACTCGGTGGTTGCCCCACGTCGTGTCGGCTGTAGGTGCTTCCCTTGGAGGGTACCTTGCAGGCGCTTTGTACCATGATGAGGCCAGCATACCAACTCGCGCTTCCCTTGCCTTCTTCCTTCATTACGGTTAGTTGTTATTGCTGTTTCACAATAAGATGGCGCGGCGCTTACGGTTTGATCAAATAAATACATACAGTTTCGGGCTCGCCCTGCACGCAGTTATGGTATTGAGGATACGTGAGTGCTACCAAAATGATCGCACAAGCAAGGTGAATCGACTAACAAAGGAAAATTCGATAAATCCCAGTTTGAGGCGTTGGCTCCTTTCTCAACCTTCTGTCTAGGCTCATTTTCGTTCTGTTAGTCGGTTCTCCTTGCTCATCCGAGCATTTTGGTAGCACTCACATATCCCCAATACCAAAACTGCGTGCAGGGCGAGCCCGAAACTGTAGGTATTTATTTGATCAAACCGTAAGCGCCGCGCTATCTTATTGCGAAACAGCAATAAACTAAAGAGTGTCCAACCTCCACCAACCGGTACTCGTGCATGTCGTTTGAATTTGCAGTAGCTGAGGCAACAAAACTTCGTACGACTGACGTATTACACACTCTAGCTACTTTCAGTCAATATAGCGTTCAGCTCAACGCCAGTTCGTTGGGTATGTATAGGTCAAGTTGCTGAAAGTTTGTCACTCGGCCCTGTAATTGTATTGCTAACCATTCAATTCATACCCCTTCCTCCCAGACTCATGTTTCTAGCTCCCTCACTAAATACAACCACTCCTTTTCTCCGCTCTGTCAATCGTCCTGTCTCCTTTAATCAATGTGGAACCTACGAGTCGAAGGACCAAGCCCATGCTGGCTAGTTAAAAGCATCCTCCCGTAGGGGTTCTCGGTTTCCCGTGAGCAACATATCTGTGTAGAAGACCTGAGCATCTTATTGAATACGTTTCTCATGTCTGTTCAAGTTTATTGTGGATCAAGTTAAACCGCTCAGAGCCACACAGGGCAAATCGATCAGTACTGAGTTCCCACAGCCCTTGCTCCACCTACGACTCTTTAGATCAAAGACGTACTCTTTGATACACGATGTGTAGAGACTGTAAGAAACTTAGTGTGATCTCCTCGTTTTAGTATCGACCGTTCAGTAAGTGCCGCCATGATGGCCCTGTTGGTTCAACTCATGTTCGCTAAGTCTATCTCGTTCCGCGGGGAGCCAGCATCCGCCGAGTTTATGCAAAGTAAACTCAGACACACATCAATCACTTTGGTGCTCGCACGAACCCAGTATGAGTAAACTATCCACACCAATCCCTTGTTCGCCTGGGACCAACTATCCCCATCCGTTCGCATTCTCAGACTCACGTCATAGCTAAGCGAGAGAGGAATGACCCACAAGGCGCGTACCTCGTTTAGTGGTGGGCCTGTAAATTTAGCCTCAGGAGTTCAAAAAGTAAATTTTCTTGGGGCAGAGCCTGCAGGCTGTCGTCCTCGTACCAAACATCCGAATCAAGAACACCCATACGCGGTCGCGGGGTGTTCGCGGATTTACTTGATCTCGACAACATCTGCTTCTGTATATCCATCCCGAGAACACTGATCACCTGCTCGTACGACGAGTTGGTCCGACGCTCTCCGGCTGTTGTAATCACAAGCGAGACTTCTCGGAGCAAACAGTATCAGATCATAGAAGCATGCTTTGTGGCCTCGCTGTTAATTTCTGGTTGATAGAGTTGAAAGGACTACAGGTGTCCTAGTACAGTATGGTCAGAGTGACGGATCGCCACGCAGTATCAGCTTAGGGGTAATTTGAAATCCGTGCATACTTCGGCTACCCATGCTCCATCACCACAGATTTGCGATCATGCTTGGCGGGGGCTAGCCGTCCAAGTGGAGCGGGCGCCCAATATGAATTTATTCAAGGCTATGACTATCAACGGTTGCGGTTTAGCTTAGCTCTTGTCGACTATAGGAAAGCTGGGTCGCTAGCGAGGTGAGGCGAGGTGTGCCCATGCGTGCGCTACTGTGATCATTTAATTTAGTATTTTCGCCAATTGCGTTTTGTCCCTAAACTTTTTATCGAAGGAATATAATTTGATCTTCCAATGGATAATACGAAACGTGATAATATTTCGGAACCGAGAACTTCTGGGGTGAGGTAGCAGCAACGGGCGGACGCACGTGATTCGTGTTCAATAGAGCTACTACATCCTACGTACGGGACCTAATGCCTGATTCCAGTACCGAGTTGTCATATTCCTATTATCAAACAAGTACTGTTTTGTCTGTACGCCACGAAACATCCTGTCCTTTTAGACGAGAAGGAATATGCGCCGGGAAAATACATAAAAATAAAGAGCGTACGAGGCGCACGTATAGGCAGTATTTGTACCGAGACTTTACACTAAATAATGGCGCTCAACCTGTCAGTTCGACACCACCCAAACTAATTTTAACACCGAATGTGAGGGTTGAAATGGGCTGATAGTTGTAAAAGCGCTCGTACAACCATCCCTAAAGTCGATTTATCAGGGGTCTGTGGGGATTGCAGAGAACCGAAGTCAGTAACGATTGGGTCCGGGTAAGATGAAGTTATGCAAGCAGGGGCTATACGTTGGATACGACATGGTCAATGACCGTATGCAATGTGCAGACCTAGTATTGTAGGGTAATAAGAATACATTAAATATGTCGGAGATAGAGAAGAATAAAGAGGAGGCTAGGAAGGACCTCGTACACACAGTTGCTTCATGGCCGCAAGTGCGCGTGGGAAGTATATTTAAGATCATCAAGAGCTAACTCGTCTGATTTGGCCAGTATAGTAGATGTAACAATTCATTGATTCATGAAATACCAAGATACAGAAAGAGACACAAAAGATGGAAGTACAGCAGGAGCCCAAGGAAAACACGAGTCGACCCGAGTCTGTCGAGCTTCGCCTCCAGGTCCGCATCCCCTTCGCATGTTTCGCGTGCGGACGCCTCTTAGAGGATTGAGAGGGAGGCAATGAGCTTGACGAGAACAGCGATGATGACGTCCAGCTTGAGATACGCCAGTACGCTAACGTACAAGTCGAGGCTGCGGGATGCGAGGGAAAGCACGGCGAACGTCAGTGCTCCGTTCAGGGTCGAACGACGCCGGCAGCGCCTTGCGTACTCACCAGGCCTTGATCTGGATGGCGACAGCGAGCTTGACGACAACGGTGAGGCACAGCTCGAGGATCAAGTCGATGTAGAGCTTGATGTAAAGGCTCAAGTCGGCGCATATCTCGGCGGTCAGTCCGACGCACGCCTTGAGACCGACGAACAACACCTGCAGGCGGAGCGCGCAACGCCGTCGGTCAGTCTACTCGGGCGGGAGCGAGGAACGGAGGCCACTCACAATCAGCACGTCGAGGAACGCCTGGATGATCACGAGCACGTTGACGGTCAGGTTGAGAGCGACGAGGGCCTTGATGTCGGCGATGAGCTTGATGAAAATATCGACGATGACCTTGATTTTAACGTTCACGTCCACACAGAGGCCTGCAGCGGTCGCGCATTTGGCTACCGGACGAACGAGAGCGACTCAGTTGACGAAACTATGAAAGCAGGGAAGTCGAGGGTGAAAGAGACTCACCCAGTTCCTTGACCGCGGCATCGACATCGGCCTTGGCCGTAACGAGGAGGGCCTTGCACTGAGCGGTGCCGTCGCCGCCGCGAGCGGCGAGCGAGCTGTCGCGCACGGCTAGTCCGTTCGACACCGGAGCAGGAGCAGCGCACACCAGCATCGTGAACGACAGCAGGAAGAACGCGAACGCCGCGAGGCGAGCGAAGGACGACTTGAACTGCATGATGGAGAGCGACGAGAGCTGAAAGCTGGGAGAGAGCCGAGAGGAGCTGAAGACAGGAGACCTGTGCTGAGGAGACTGGGTCGGACGGGAGGCTGTTTATATAGCTCAGGCAAGAGATGTATGCGTACAATGGGCGAGTCGACTTCGTGGTTTCCGTCTCTACCAGCCCTCTCTCCATTCTCTGCGCGGCACACTCTGCCGACCGGCGTCCAATTCTCCGCCGAATGAAGTCAGTATGCTAGACGTGCGAGAACTCTCGTCTAGAACAATGACGCACCAGAACGCGCCCACCCTTGCGTCCTCGTCATCGAAGTCCCCCGACTTCGCGACACGGTCTTACTTGCCCTTCTACCACCCTACCATCCAAATATCTCCGAGCAATACACGCCAGCAAATCCTCAAGCATGAGTTTTTCGCGACTGGTTAGTTTGGTCGCCGAGATAGGATCATCTATCAATACAGATATCCTTTTCAGTATGTGGTTCTTCGTTGCGTCATTGCATCTAAATGTGTGGTTAATTCCAAGCGTCTTGCCCGTTTTGCTTGTTTGGAGGAGGGGGCGGAATCGCTCTCGTCTCACTACTGTTTGACCACCTCTAAACTTACCGACTTGAGGCTGAGGGAAAATTAGACCCGTGATATTGGTTCCTGAATCTTTTGGCCGGCTCTAATGCAGCACCCAGAATTCTGGTCGATCAATCATCATGATCGACCTCCTGTGTCTGGACCCTGGACCTTCTTCTGCGGTTTCGGCGTGACCAGTCGCTTTCGATCCTGGTCACGTTCTGATCACAAGTTCCATTCGGGGTTGTAACAGGTTTCTGGAACAAGTTTACATTAATCCTTTCACCGTGTTTGTAGGCTACTGTTCTGATACTTCAAATGAGAAGATGTAAGCCAGGGTCGCTTGCTAAGATAATACGAGCGATGTTGTTGCCGAGGACGCAGTTTGGCTTCCGGATAGTAAATTAAGCATCTTCTCGTCGAATCACCAGCAGCCCTTGTTTTGAGTACGAGAGAGCGATATGAAGGGGTGCATGATGCTCCACCAGCGGCCTGGTATACCCTAGATTGGCTACGAGTGATCAGTGCTGCTGGGTGTACGGTTCCACGACCTCAGCTGATTGGGCAAGAGCGGCCATAGGTAGTTGTTTAGATAGGATTGCGGGAATCACGGTCTACGCGTACACACCCGGATCATTCACAACTAAAAACCCTGAAGTAATTGGCGCGAAGCCATTGATTAGTTGTTAGAATCTTCTAGCCTCTCGGACGCATATGGATTCGTTGCGAGGGCGGGCAGCTTCAATGACGAGGACGCAAGGGTGGGCGCGTTCTGGTACGTCATTGTTCTAGACGAGAGTTCTCGCACGTCTAGCATACTGACTTCATTCGGCGGAGAATTGGACGCCGGTCGGCAGAGTGTGCCGCGCAGAGAATGGAGAGAGGGCTGGTAGAGACGGAAACCACGAAGTCGACTCGCCCATTGTACGCATACATCTCTTGCCTGAGCTATATAAACAGCCTCCCGTCCGACCCAGTCTCCTCAGCACAGGTCTCCTGTCTTCAGCTCCTCTCGGCTCTCTCCCAGCTTTCAGCTCTCGTCGCTCTCCATCATGCAGTTCAAGTCGTCCTTCGCTCGCCTCGCGGCGTTCGCGTTCTTCCTGCTGTCGTTCACGATGCTGGTGTGCGCTGCTCCTGCTCCGGTGTCGAACGGACTAGCCGTGCGCGACAGCTCGCTCGTCGCTCGCGGCGGCGACGGCACCTCCCAGTGCCAGGCTCTCCTCACCAAGGCCAAGGCCGATGTCGAAGCCGCGGTCAAGGTTTTGGGTGAGTCCTATCCGCTCTCGCACCCTCCGAGCTTCGCCCACTGACCCGTTTTCGCCGTGATGCCAGGTACGTGCGCGACCAAAGCCGGCCTATGCGCAGACGTCGACGTTAAGATCAAGGTCATCGTCGATATTTTCATCAAGCTCATCGCCGACATCAAGGCTATCATCGCCCTCGGCTTGACCATTGACATCAATGTGTGCATCAAGGCATTCCTCGACGTGCTCATCGTGAGTATCGACTGTTGCTCGCTCGCACTCGCATAGACTGACCAATAACGCCGCGCGCTTTCTCCCCCAGGTCTTGTTCGTCGGTCTCAAGGCATGCGTCGGATTGACCGTCGAGCTCTGCGCCCAGTTGAGCCTCCAGATCAAGCTCTACGTCGATTTGATCCTCAGCTTGTGCCTCAACATTGTCGTCAAGATTGCTATCGCGCTCCAGATCAAGGCCGTGTAAGTACTCGAGCGCATATAGCGTCGTTTATTCCGTCCGTGCTGGGGGGCTGACATTGTCCGCGCTGCGCAGTCTCGACTTGTACGTCAACGTCTTGGTTTACCTCAAGCTCGACGTGATCATCACTCTCCTGCTCGGTATCATCGGGCTCTAAGCGACGCCGGAGCACGAGACAAGCTAGGAGAAAACAAACCGGGAGGAAAGGAATGGAGCTCGACGGACTGGCTCGACTCGTGTTTTCTCTGGGCTGTTCGTGTTTTTACTCCTATTGCGATTCTTTCTGTATCTCGGCCTCGGTTGAATCAATTTCTGTTCCCGCATGAAACTACCTTTTGAACACTTCATGATTCAACGTTGAACGCATCTATTGGGATGGGCCTAGGTTTGCGCTAACGCGATCTTGTATATCAAGAGCACTTATTCATGTAGGTTCTTCTACTGGGATCACCTTGATTTTAATCAATCTCTGTCAATTCTGCATCACTCGATCAGCATCCCGTATTGTAAGCCGAATGCATCCTTCGCAATTTTAAATCTAGGGATACAATATCAGAACCGACCATGCCACATTCGACATCATCAGGGCAGTGCGGAATGGTGTCGCACGGTCGCACATCATGTCACCTCTTGCGGATTGGACTGATCACCCCGCGTTCACATAACTCGGAGGCTCCCGGCTATACATCTTGAGCTATGAATATAGTCTACACATTTAAAAAAAGGGATTTTCTATGCCATCATTCAATCGGGTGTGCATTTCACGAAGCGCTAGCAACAAAGTGGAAGCATAAATAACAATTGGGTATGCCCGCCCTGGTTTAGCCGATCAAGCAGGAAAGCGATACAAATGTGCAATGCACAATGCCTTTCAGGCGCTTCGACATTCTCCATTTATAGTATATATACATCATTGGTTAGATAGCCTATAGATCGGTGAATAACCTGTTTTGGGTGCTACGCCGGGCGTCTAACTGCATGATAAATAAAGGGAGAAATAGCCGTGAGGAGCAGATCAACCCGTTACTTGCTCGCATGTTCTCTGCTGTCGAACGCCAAAGTACCTCAACATATATTTTAGGTAGGCCCCCAACGCACGACTGATGAGCTTGAAATCCTGACGTGAGGCCTGACCTCAGATCTAAACTTGAGCATGACGAGCGAGTTCAGCTACACGTTACCTCGGCTTCAGCCCGTTACCTCAATTGGCGAACGTAAGATGGAATCGCTCTCCGAGTGCACCCCTTTGTATGCTCATGTGTTCTCCAGATCGTGCAAATAGGTATCCGCGCGTGGATTCAATATGATCGTGCCCGAGGCGAGGGAAGATACGGAGACGGAAGTCAGCCGGAATAGTATACTGTGGGCATCAATGAGTTATTGCCGTGTATGAAATATGCAGAACGAGGGGCGTTAATCTTCGTGCGGATCGAGTGAATTTCCATTCAGTCATGCACCACCGAATAAGCGTGCGTGGGCAGTGAAAAGGACGATCTTCGTAGTTAAGGCGCAAACTCCGTCTCAATGTGAATAGTGTGACATTCGGCCGAGGGCGGGATTGAATGGTATTTTTGGGGGAGCGACGCGCTCCACAGATCGAACTGTTATTGTCTCCGGGATGAAGCGGTTCACGTTGCCTAGGGGTTAAGGTCTCGGATGTCTTTCGCGTGTTTGTTTTCGAAAGTTTGTATGCACCCTAGAAACAGACCTGTCACATTGTAAGTAGATTTTACCTTGGTACGATACATGCATACTGTACCACGGGCTGCTCCTGAGCTGCCGAGCTACTGGTGTGGTACGACTAACACGAAAGTCCGCTTTGAATCGGTGGTAGACATCAAGGTTCGACTCGGCAGCATTTCAGTCGAGGTAAACTTGTACAAACTCCTTAACGATTCCCGACAAACAAGCGTAATTAATTACCTCGATCAGGTTCACCTAAGTGGTTTCGAGACTAGGCCTATGACGACATTCCAGAACGGGTTCAGTGTGGGAGAAAACAACCACAAGAAAGTCCAGTCAACCTTGCCTCTGAATCATGGATGTCCATGAGATTATTAGTGATGGTTTATACTATGAAAGTATACGTGTTCGGTTACATTACAGCTCTGTTATACCACATGTCAAGCAGCCCTGTGCGCACATTTCAGACAACGTCCTTCAGCCCCATGTGCTCTTCGGGCATTCCGAGTGTACCCAGTGCTGTACTCATATGGCGGAAAAACTCATTCTAAGTCCGCCGACGACATATTTTTGCGTGTAGATCTCGCCTCGCCGTCAATCGTGTCGGCACTCATGTACAGACCGCCTATCAAAATCCTGCTTACTTCAACGTCATGGATTGAAGACTCTACTGGAAGTTCCAGCCGACGCCAAGCTAGGAGGCAAGAAGAATTACCTTGTAATCATACCACATGGTGATGCTATGCCGGAGAAAAGTCTGCTGAACGTACATAACAAGTCCCGAGCAAACGACACCGTTCGAGTGGGTTGCGCTGCCCCGTTGAGCACTTTCTCCGAGTGCGTAACGAGCTACGTATGCGAGTGACTCGAGTATGACGCAGGAGATGACGAGCTGGCTGTATGCATCACTGATCGACGACAGGCGACGCGCCCGGCGGACCGCCCGAGCCCGAACGATCACGTGACCCCGCCGGTAACCCTCCAACCTACCCCAATCCGCTCTCGTCGCGCCGCCGACTTGGAAAAAATATCACTCTGGACTTTGCTGGTCTTGGCTCAGAGCTGTTGACGTCACCTAGCGACGCGCGCCTTCTATCCAAATCTGGGTTGGTTATTGGTCGTTCACCATGGTGAGTTGCCCCTATCCGGGCGGTTGCTCTTCTACGCTCATTTCGCGACTGACTTTTTCTTTCTTCCCCCCCCCGTACTTGCTCTTTCTAATTTTCTCTCCGGGATGGCCACGGCGATGCTCACGTATACACACCCAAACGACTCGTGCATCTCGTTGCCTCTCTCGACGGCCTCGTCGGATTGGGATGCTCCTCCGGTTCCTGGCCATTCGCGCTTGTCATCTGCCGTATCGGCTCTTTCTGCTGTTTTGCGCAAATCTCCGTCTCCGCCTCCACCGCCCGTACCTCCAAAGTCTTCTTCTTCCCATGCTGCGAGCCAGGAGCACCACTCGGATCCAGAGCTGTTTTATGTCCGTCAGGACCGAATTGGTGAGCTGGTGATTTTATTTCGATCTTGGACAGAGCTGATGATATAATTTACGACGGATAGGTAAAGGCTCGTTTGGTGAAGTCTACAAGGGCTATGATAAACGCACACAACAGACCGTCGCAATCAAGATCATCGACCTCGAGAGTGCCGAGGACGAAATTGAAGATATTCAGCAGGAGATTGCTATACTGTCCCAGCTCGATTCACCCCATGTCACCAAGTCAGTGCTCCCTTCCCCTCGTCCCATTCAACTCGGCCCTCTCTTTCCCCCATCCAATCCCTTTCCCACGAAGTAGAATACTCACGCGCTGACAGATACCACGGCTCGTACCTCAAAGGCTCCCATTTATGGATCGTCATGGAATACTGCTCCGGCGGCTCGTGCAGTGACCTAATGAAACCCGGCGTATTTCGCGAAGAGTATATTGCAATCATCTGCCGCGAACTCTTGAAAGGACTAGAGTACCTCCACAACGAAGGAAAACTCCATCGCGATATCAAAGGTTCGTCTTTTTCATTTCAATCATCCGACTCATTCAACCCTGACTACGGTGAACAGCGGCAAACATCCTATTGAGCTCGGGCGGAGAGGTCAAGCTTGCCGATTTTGGTGTATCGGGTCAGTTGAGCGGCACCTTATCAGCCAAGAAGAATACGTTTGTCGGTACGTTGCCTGAGGTCGCTCATCTTGGGAATCAGTTGCCGATTACTGCTTTTGTAGGTACGCCGTACTGGATGTCGCCCGAGGTGATCAAACAGAGCGGGTATGACCACAAGGCGGATATTTGGTCCTTGGGCATCACAGCTATTGAGCTTGCCAAGGGCGAGCCGCCGTATGCCGAGCTTCATCCTATGAAGGTTCGTTTTCGTCCTTGATCCCGTTTGCTCCCGAGCGGTATATAGCGGAGCTCGTGTGGTGGCTTGCACTTTCCTTCCTTCTCTCCGCTCCTTTTTCGACCCGCGAGGAATTGTTTTTGTATAGAGACGATGATGAGGCTGATGTTGCGCCTGTTTGATGTAGGTCCTGTTCTTGATCCCAAAGAACCCGCCTCCTCAACTCGACTCGCATTTCTCCAAGCCGTTCCGAGAGTTTGTGCAGCTGTGTCTCCAGCGAGACCCGCGTGACGTATGTCCTTTATCTGGATTCTTGTTCGATCGCTCATGTTAGCATCGTCAACAGCGTCCAACAGCGCGGGAGCTTCTCAAACACAAGTTTGTTAGACTAGCCAAGAAGACGCTTTATCTCACCGAGCTTATTGAACGACACGACCGATGGAAGGCCGAGGGTGGGGCTCGCCATGGCGAGAACGACGACGGCGGACGAGGGTTGAATCATGATGTTGATATGGAGGGACCCGAGGCGGACGACTTGTGGGATTTCGGGACTGTTCGACACGTTGGGCAGAATGCGGCCGCGAGGGGTTCGATGGAGTATCTTGGTCCGGGTGGGAGCGGGAATGGATCTCGACCGGGTATGAACGGCCGGTCCTCGACGATGAGTAGTAGCGGGAGTGGGTCATCGAATTTGCCTCCTGCCGCGAATATTACGATCAAGGGGGATATCCCGCCTGGACTTGGCGGGGAGCAGCAGTGGGAGGGGACTGTTAGGCGGGTTGGGGCGAGCGGGTTTGAGCAGGATGAGGACGAACAGGATGTGACTGTTCATCAGGGCCAGACGCCTGCTCCGCCGGATGATTATGAGCCTAGTGTGATGCTGGATAGTGTCGTTTTGCCGGCTATTCAATCGGTAAGCTCTATAATGATTATTTTCAATGACGTTTGTTGATTTGTCCATCGTTGCAGTTGATGCCCCGAGTGAGCCGGGACGTTCAGATCGCGTTGACGAACCTCCAGCGAGCGTTTGAAGAGGCTGAACGAATGATTCCGGGAGTCACGCACGAATTTATCAACGAGATTGTCGATTCGGTCGAGCATGTCGATGAGTCAGAGGAGACGCAGTGAATGAAGCTTGAATACGATCTTGACTCTTGTTCCCCTTCAGTGCTCTAGTTTGGTCCCTCGTAATTCCCACCTGTCCTTTTTCGATAGTCTCGTTGGTCTCTTGACAGTCCTCGCTGGTTACTCGCACTCTGGATTTGATCATTCCCAGTCTCGTTACGTACATGTCTCTCATTTTCTTGATTTTCGCTTTCCTCTTTCTCGGTTACAACATTGTCTTGCGCTAATAGTATCTATCCCCTTACCCGATAGTCATTCGTTATTGTCTTTTCGCCTGCATATGCATCATCTCGGTCTGGATCTGTGTATGTGTAATATCAGGATTTCGTTTGAATTGCCGGCGTGACAGCTTGATTGACTCTAGAGCGGGGAGAAGTGCCACAGGGGATGTGTCTAGTCGAAGTATCGATGGCGCCATTGATCGGGCTGGCATTGTCGCGATGTGTGGCGCGCCGCCACCACCCTCCACGTGACATGCCGCGGCTCCTCCGATCATCATCAAATTTGATTCTGACCACGATTTACTCATGGGCAATTCGAAACGGACCAAGTCGCTCAAGGCTTCGTTGATTGGACACCAAAAGAGGCAGGCAGAGAATGCTGCGGCCGCGAAAAAGCAGGCCGCGCTGAAGGATAAGGGGAAGAGCAAAGGACGGAAAGGTCTACAAGAGAAGAGGTTTATCATTCCGTTCTCTGCGTTGGACAGGATCTTGTTGATTGGCGAAGGTGAGCAAAAGTGTCTTTCTATTATTGTAAATCTATCAACAATGTTTACAGGCAACTTTTCGTTTGCCCACTCTCTCCTCCAGCATCCATCGATTCCCCATCTCCCGCCGTCCAATATTACAGCAACCGCATACGACACCGAAGATGAATGCTTATCGAAATACCCTGATGCGTCCGTACACATATCCGCCCTACGCAATGCTGGAGCGACCGTCCTGTTCGGCGTTGATGCAACCAAGCTCGAAAAGACGTTTAAAAAAGGCGAGAGGTGGGATAAAGTCGTGTGGAACTTTCCACATGTCGGGATGGGCATTGCGGATGTGGACCGAAATGTTGTTGCAAACCAAAAGGTGCTGCTTGGATTTTTGAAGAGTGTCGCAAGCGTTTTGGAGAGAGGCGTTGTGGTCGAGCCGAATGCTGGACGAAGGAACAAGGGCAAAGAGAAGGAGAAGGAGGAAATTGAGTTTAGCGACGAAGAGGAAGAGACGGAGAGCAAAGGGGGGCCTATCGGACCGAAACGAGCTGGCTCGGTACTGGTCACTTTGCGAGAACAAGAACCGTACACACTCTGGTCAATTTTTCCACTTCTCTCCTGTGTCTTCGTTAACAAATTTCGTATAGGGATCTTCCACGGCTCGCAAAGAACCCAGTAATTTCAGACGGCTCGAGCTCAAGGAATGCAGAATCACAGCCAAGGTACTTACAACTTCGATCTTTTGTTTTCCATGCCGAATCCTACCCAGGGTGAGTTCGAACCTTGAGCTTTCAGCCTCTAGCCATGTTCGTCTAATGAAACTCGGAACCAAGGTACGAACATCGAAGGACGGCTGGATGGCATGAGAAAGAACAGCCGTTGGTCGGATGTGCAAACGGGGAGGAACGAGGACCGAGTCGAACCTGGGAGTTTGTGCTTCGGCCAGCCGCTTCGCCAAACAATCGATAGATGAAACGCTGTCGCTCTCTGGCGGCGATTACATGCGGCCTGATTGTGTACATCGCTCCTCCGTATTCCGCTGTCTATCGCGTGTGGAAATAAACACACTATACAATACTGAACTGGATGGCAATCTCAATTGACAACTATATTGCCCCGTTGCTCCACAGGGTCAATATTACCTGATCACCGGGTGGCAAAGGTCACGATTAGCGCCGTCACTTGTCGCCCATGGTACGCACGTCATACCCCTCGAGCCTAAGTCGTACGGGCGTCAACGGCCATCTATGCGTACTGAACGGAGTCTACGTCATATGCACGTCAATTGAATTGACCGGAACTATATGGTACGTCATGTATGTTGTGCAGCATGGACAAAGTCACCGACTATATTGCTCGGGCGTGTGCTCCTATCCGCGAATACATCCAAATGGGGAGTTCCCTTACACAAAGTTTAACCCTCGAGCTAGCCCTAAAGATTCCAAAAGAGTGAAACCATGCCAATAGTCACACTTGTTCGCAAAAACGAGCTGTACTCGTGGATGCTCTCAACTATGAGTGTGTCGGAGATTGCGAGCTGTATTTGGCAAGTCCGGCGCACGCCAATACCGTACAGCTGGAAGACCTGAAGATGTGGCATGTAGCGAATTGCGCTACTCGCTTGCCAATGCCAAGGTCTTTGATAACTGTAGATCGCGCTTGCGCAAGGGATATGGCTAATTCAGTTATGATACACAAAGAAATACACATGTTCGGTCTCTATCAAATTAAGCAAGTTCGATCATTAGAGCCAAGATGCTAGCAACGGAACTCTTGCAATACCGAGCATACTGTGTCGCAACGCTACACACTTGCCCGCCTGCCCACGAAGAGAGGCCTAAATTTGTGTTAAGCAGCCTGCAGAGCCATTGCACGCCTCACTCCACCATACCATTTTTTCTCGCGTTGGAGCCGAGGAGTCTTTTGTGCTGCCATCAAAGCGCGTGGATGACGGGAAACGCTGGCCCTTTTTGTAACTAGTCTTGCGCCTTTCCCGCTGTACGCCATGTTTACTTTTGTAGGCCTCGCGTTTTCCTCATTCTTAGCATCGTTCCGCACTTCATGTTGCCTTGTTTCTCCTTGTCCGGTTAGACCATATGTTCGTGTAGGACATGAAATACATATCCAGAAAAAAGAAAAGAAAAAACCATGGGTCACGGGAGCGAGAGCTCAGGGAAAGATGATACTGTAATCATTTTCTTGGCATTCATACAAAGGTCCCCGTCCACCCCTTTGCACGCGCATGACCACGCATGAGCGCTCGAGCACAACGAGGACAAACGCCGGTACGCCGACTATGTACACCCCTAATCTGGACTCTAACGTATTTTTCCGGCTGCTTAGCGGGAATCTAGACACGAGTTGATTGAGAACCAAGTAAGAGGCCGCTTCGGGAGTCATACCAATGGCCTCGTCCTTCCGTTCTGGACCTCGTCAACTGCGCCGATGTCGGTAGTTGTTTCCGGGGAGGGGCTCCGCGAGGTCCGGTTGTACGAGCCTAGTTTCTCCGCTATGGCTTAGCATCCAGGGTCAGGGATATTGACGTCGCCTAGGCCGCAGTGCCTACGTTTTTGTACATTCATGCGTCGTTTGTCTCCGGCCGTTCAGTAGCCCGAGATCCAGCTTTGGTAATCGTGTGATTGTCTGAACCAGTGATGCTTCAGCCAATTTGATTTCTACCCATGAGTGAAAGTCCTGCATTCAGTCATTTGAGTGTGACAAGGAAGTCTAACGGCACGCGACGCAGATCGCCCAATCCAATAATCTGCCGCCAATCTATTTGGGTACCTATGGGCAGTCACTCAATTCATTCTGAATTGGCCGGACAGTGGCGGTAGAAAACCCTGCTTGGCGGATTCGTACGTCACGCCACAGGTTAGGGAAGCGACGTCATCATTTCCCCACAACCCTCCCCCGAGGAAACACCTATGGGGTGGGGAAAAAAAGCAAACCCTTGACTAGTGTTACTCCCTCGAGTCACGTTGATCTCGACCGTTAGACTGGGACGTCTCCTCTGATCGGGACTTCGGACTTGATCGATCATCCTTGATGATCTAAGATTGAAATAGAGTACAAGCGAGTCAGGGCTGGGAAGAAATCCGAGAGCTGTTTTCATTCACGAAATCCTTGGTACGGAATGTAGTGAAATGAGGCATGCATCTTTCTGTCAACGGTCTCCGTGAGAGGGTACACTCTCTGTTCTTTCATTTATCAGCTTCGCAATTATCTGCATCTGATGTGCTCGGGATCCTAGGCAGGTGTGGATGAAAAGGTTACTTACCAAAGAGAAACTGAGCAAGAAGGGGGGAGGGTGTAGGGTGTCGATCTAATGAATGTAAACAGGATGGCATTGTCTCCTTCATTCTGCTGCATCAAATGGGGCTGTAGTGAATATTCAACAAGTTTTGTATCGCGGCGTTTGCAGCAGGCTTGCCACTGAATTTTTATTCCGCAGTTATATGCCATTTACATAGTTAACCCTGTAGAAGATATGTATAGCCAAGATGCATGTGGCCGGCCCTGGTGAAAAGAAGAAGAAAAAAAAACATGAAGAACGTGTATTTGCTCCCTAGACTGAGCACTTGACTCGTCCACGCGAGTTTCTCCAACCATGGAGCACCATCCTTTTCCGGTGTGCTCCGGCGTGTTGTGATTTGAAGGTTTGTACCCCATACATCTCGTTACATTCTTATTTACAAATGGCTTGGCATGATATTTTCTAGGCGAATAGAAGTAAATTGTAAGACCGTGGGCGGGCACCAGGCGCTATGTACTGAGCCAGTGTCGCTCTTGCTTGGCTTCAGAGTTTGGTAGGACAGTGAGAGAGCCAGCCCTACTAGGACGCTGAACCTAAGTCTCACAGAGGTCATGTGCGATTGTCCGAGCATACAGACTGACAAAATAACAAGTCTTCAACGGATGGATAATAGAAAAATGAAATTACGTGAAAATTGTTTTAAGAATCCATAGGTACTTATGTCCTCAACAAGTTTGCGGATGGATGTACTGGTGTTCACAAGACAAGAAACACATACATCCCGTAGATCCATGTCCGCTTAGGAAACAGGCTGAAGAAGCTCAAGGTACATAACGAAGCCAGTCGGCCCAGGACTCATATGTTGTTGAAATGAAATCTGGGTTCGATCATTGCTTCGGGCGGGAACTCGAAGTGTGAAAGGTCTCGGCACAGTCTCGAGGCATAACGAGACGAGCTTGCCGGTCGTGAATCGGCCTTTATGTGAGTTTCAGTATCAAATTGTAGCAAAAAATCTGGGTACGTGAGACAGGGCGAACTGGTATAAAAGAAGGCTTTGGACCGACCAGAGACTCAGCAGCACTGGTTCTCCTAGCTCTCCCACCTCTATAGTCTACACCCCAGTCCATTTTGCCACCATGCAACTATTTTCTCGCTTCTCGTCGTTTGTGCTCATTTTAATGTCGTCGCTGGCCTTGCTTTCCTGCGCCTCGCCTCTTGCCGCTCCACTTGCCCGCGATGTCGCTTTAACCGAGCACAGCCTCGCTGCTCGTGGCGGGACCTGCTCATTGGGGTGCACTACGGGCCACGAAACAGTGGACATCCTCGTCAAGCTCAAGACTGATATTGATGTTCAGCTTG
This sequence comes from Ceratobasidium sp. AG-Ba, assembly GCA_016906575.1. Taxonomy (NCBI): domain Eukaryota; kingdom Fungi; phylum Basidiomycota; class Agaricomycetes; order Cantharellales; family Ceratobasidiaceae; genus Ceratobasidium; species Ceratobasidium sp. AG-Ba. Next base: position 498,444 of record CP059633.1, on the reverse strand, counting down.
TCTTGCTTGGTTAGTAGCTCTGAGACTGCTACACACTCTCCTTACTAACCAACTCCGATTTAGACAAGTGCCTCGACGACAAGAAGGATCCGACTGAAATCATTGTCAAGATTGAAGCCTTGATCAATGTTGCCGTCCAAGCTATCTTGAAGCTCAAGGTCGACCTCACCGGCTTGCTCAACCTTCAAATCACGGTTATCGTCAACCTGCTCGTGTCTATCTTGGTTGTAAGTGTGATATTCATGTCCTTTTCAATACAACGACTCACGCTGGATTTACTTAGGGCATTGCGACTCACTGCGGCAAATGGGTCGACAAGGGTGCCAGCCTCCACATCGATATCAAGGTTTTCCTCGCCCTTTGCGCCAGGCTCGACGTTGTCCTCAAGCTCTTGCTCAGTACTTGCAACGGCCTCGGCGCTCTCCTTCTGGTGCTCATCAAAGTCTTGTAAGTCTCCGGCTCAATTATTCGGAAAACATAAACTGAGATTTTTATATAGGATCAACGTCAGCATCTTGATCAAAGTCAACTTTACTCTTTGCATCGGCATCCTTGGCCTCTAAAGATGCCTCAAGTAAATGCGGAGGGCCACGGTTGATGCTCGAGATTCTTGTGTCTTCTGATAACAAGCCGAGCTGCTATGATGATTTTCTTGGGATTTAAAAATGTACTTTTCAGCTCTATGGACGAATGGTACTGGCTGTTGTCTGTTATTTGTGCGAAAAGGCCTCGCGGTGATCGTCGCATGCCCGAAGGAGCATATCATTGCAAATTCCTTGTCCGTCTGATATTCAGACATGAGCGCCATGACAGATTCGGCTGACGCGATTCGGCTGAAAGTGAGGCGCAACCGCACATCAAATAATCTGGAAATTCGAGTATGACGATAGCGACATTGCCAAGCGCTCTTTGAGCACTTTTTCCACGTCATAATGTTTCCTCAGCGTCGTCAGCGTCGTTACACGCATTCCATCCAGCGCCACTCTGCTCGCATTCCAACGGAGCACAACAACAAATGCATGAGAATAAAACTAGCAGAACTACACAGCTCGTACGCAAAACCACAACCCAAGATCACTCGCAGAGATAGGCGGGGGACGAGCAGATCGAGATCAGCAGCCCATGTCGCATGTCAACGGCGCTTCGAACGCCCGCTGCCCTCGTCGCTCTCCCGTGAATGTGCCCTCTTTCTGCGTTGATGAAAAAAATGTGTGAGTATACCCGTTTAAGCCGAAACAACCCAACTTACCGTCCTGTCCCAGCCTTTTCACGAGACCCACGTCCGTCCTCGCTCTTCCCCCGATCACGGTCGCGGTCTCTGTCCCGCTCGCTCCTATCGCGGTCTCGATCCCTATCTCGATCCCGGTGGTCCCGGTCTCTGTGCTCACGATCACGGTCGCGGTCTCGATCACGGTCGCGGTCGCGATGCTCCCGGTCTCGATCACGGTCACGCTCTCGGTGCCGACTGCGACCGTCCTCAGACTGGGTACGCTCACGGTCTCCACCATAGTCAAGACCCTCGACTTTACTGTCCCCGTCTCGGTCCTTGTCTTTGTATGACCGGGTGTTGGGGTTACGTGGGCCGGTGGGGACGTTGGGTGGTAGAGGAGAGGCAGGACGAGGGGCGGCGACTATGCGGGCGTTAGCGGCAGGCAGGAAAAGGTGTGGTTAGACTTACCATCTGAGTGGAATCCACCTCGCCCTCGCCCGCGAGCTGCGAATCCACGAGCACGAGCGGCGGCCGCACGCCCACGGAAACCACCACGAACAGGAGGGTCGTTGGGCGTCGGAGTCAAACTTGGCTCCTAGAACAAGTTTATTTCTGGACCAAATTTGCCAAGAGCAGCTTACCTGTGCGGGTTCTAATGGGCTCTCGACCTTGCCAGGTGTCTCTTGGTCTTGACTTTTGTCGTCCTTTTGTTCCTTTTCTGGAAGTTTTTCCGTCACAATATTCCCGTCGTCGTCGTACTCTTCTTGTCCTGCGTGTCCGTTCATCATACCCATTCTAGAAAATTTGTTATAATAATTCCAATCATAAACTATATGAAATGTGGCTCACCCTTGTTGCATTTGCATCATCATTTCTGGGGGCATGTTCATCATATTCATGCCCAGCATATTCGGCCCAGGACCACCCATCATTCCCATGGGGCCGCCCATTCCACCAGCTCCTCCAGGACCGCCGGGCACGCCCATCCCAGGACCTCCCATTCCACCTGGTACACCCATGCCGAGCCCAGGTCCAGGTCCCATTTTGGGCCCAGGCATACCCATACCCGGCCCGCCCATCCCAGGGCCCATCGGCTGTGGACCGCCCATGCCCATTCCTTGCGGGCCTCCCATTCCAGGACCGGGGCCTGGACCCGAGACCATACGCTTGCCGTTCACACCAGATGGTCCGCCCGCGTTTGGAGGCATCATCATATTTGGACCCGGGCCGCCTTGGCCGGGGAGAGGAAGCATCGCTGCGGTGCCGAGCACCACAGAACGCATGTCGGGTGGCAAGTTCAGCAACTGGTCTTCGGGTAGCCCGGCGACATTCTGTCGTAGAGCTCCAGTTGAGTGTCATGGAGTGTCACGTTTAAGATTCGACTTACGAGAACGTTGGCTTTCATCCCAGCTGCGGTTTCGCCAAGCTCTTTTCGCCTCATGCAGTAAGCTTCCCAACTGATTTCGTCAAAACCATAGTTGAACCAGTCACTGAGATTTGCACCGGGACGTCGCCATGACTGCCAAACCCAAAATAAAGTTTGAATTGGTCAAAGACACACGGAGTAGTGCGTGGAACGAGGGTTGACCAAGTTTCAGTGAGTAAGGATGGGCGGGGGATGAGGTGGGTTCGATGTTTACGAGCAAACGATAGGATAACAAGGTTTTTGTGGAGCCGCGGCCGGCATGCGGGAGAACCAGCAGCGTTGATGACGTGATCAAAGCACCAGAGGGGTCGTGCGAGCGTTGAGTACAGAACGTAAACAACATGACAGGAAATATGGCCGAGACGAGAGCACGGTTAGAATCTGCAAATGTAATCAGAGTATACAAATCGTACCTTTGTGCTCAGACTATCGAGATCTACCTCCCAAACTGGCCGTGCCTGTAGCGCTCCTGGTACGACTAGAACTCCAGGGGCAGAGATATCCAACGATGGGTGAGAGGCTGGAGCGCGTACTGGATCGGGTAAGAGTTCAGGAAGGGGTTGTATTTGCTGCGGTTGCGGTGTTTGGTTTTGGGATGGCCCTTGTGAAGATTGGTGGTCTGGAGGTTGCTGGGCGGTAGATGGTGGAGCGGAAGATGTGGAAACTGGGATAGGCGCAGGTGCTGGTGCGAGCCCTGGAGTTTGGCCAGTTTCGGCGGGTCGAGCTTTTATGGTATACTCGGTGGTGAGATGTACGGCTGGTGGTTGAACGAGTGAATAACGTTAGGTCATGGTCCAGTGTGTATTGACTCACGACGTGTTTGACTTGGAGGAAGTGGTGCCCGTGGGGGTTGTTGAGGTACTCCGCCCGGGCCTCGTACCGCGCGAAAATCGATAGAGCGAGTAGGCGGCTCGGTGATAATTTCAAGGTCCTAACGTGCATAAGTTAGACATAATTCAAGCAACGTCATAGTCAGACTCACATCGTCAGACTCTTCTTCCTCCTCCTCTTCTTCCTCCTCCTCGTCTTCATCATGATTGCTTCCTTCAGGTTGAACAGGATCTTCGGGACGTTCCTGAAGTTGCTCTCCGGGCAGACCAAGACCTGCTGGGGCGGCAGCGACCTCAGGCAGTGCTTCGTTTGTCCTAGGAGGTGTCTCATAGGAGGGTTCTGACAAAAACACACGAGTGATTAACGGAAACCGCAAATATGATTAACATTGGGGAATTAGGAAAAATACAAGAATTCCTAGGTTCGCTCCAACACCAAAAGTGCTCTCACCATCCAGCTCAAAATCGAGTACGTCCTCTCCTGTCCCTGCCGCTGTCGACAGGATCGGTGCCGGGGCTGGTGCCGAAGTGCCCGAGTCGCCGTACAGGAACGCGTCGTCTTCGTCGTCCATCGTGGCGGAAAGGACAACGCTTAGCTGACAAATGCTGACAGCAGTATGTCATGTGACTGATACGACAAGCATAGGCAAACAACTGGAGGTTATCACGCAAGTTCATTGGCTGTTGAAATCCACTTTTTGCGGCTCAAAGCTTTCATTCTATAGTTATTAATGAAACTTCAAAGCAGTAAACCCGCCACGGCCACAGCACCAGCCAGTTTAAGCACACCTGATCCCTTCTTCCGATGCTGCTCCTTGATTTTAATTATTTCTGCTTGACGATGCAGAATAGCGAGCTGTTGTTCCATCAACTTACGCTGCTCTTCCTCGCGACGCTTGTATTCCAAAATCTGGGCCAACTGGGCTTCTGTAGCCTCTCGACGTTCATCAGCTAGAGTCGATTGCTGACTCTGTTCTTCAGCAGCAATCTCCCTTTCTTCCTGCTCTTTCTTTAGGGCTCTAGATAGCCCCTCTGCTTCTCGTGCACGCTGGAGATACAGGTCGGCTTGCCGCATCTTTCCATCGACTTCTTCTTCGCGCCTCTTCGCCTCCGCTTCTACAAAAGCTCGGCGAATCTGTGCGACTTCTTGCTCGTTCCGTCGCAAAAACTCGGCTCGTGCCTCGCCTGGGATCTGGAGAGCGCTGGCCGCACCAGGGGACATGACCTTTTTAACCATTTTCTTCTGCACACCCGATGATTGAGTGCCACTATTTAGGTATGATTTAAGTATCGATCTTCCTTCCGAAGGCGTTTGTGTTAGCACTTGAGACCAAGCGCCAAATCGCGAAATTATGGGATGCTCCTGTAGTTCGGTTTGAGTATCAAGCTGGCGCTGGGTAACCGGACTGCTCCACATTGTTGTAAGGAACAGGATCCTTTTCAGTGAATCGTCATCACACAGTTCGTGCAACATGCGTAAACTTCGTTTACTTGAGCCACTGAGGCGGACGTCCGTGATTCGATGTACGTATACCAAGCCTGTGATGAGTTGACCTTCGTGATAACTGACCAAAGGGTAGAACTCAGTGATATGGGGCGGAATAATGGAATAAGATCGTACAACTTATCAAGGAAATCAGAAACGGCTTGGAATACATCCCTATCAGACATGTCTAAATCGTCAAATGCTGGAGTGTCGACTAGTTGTACTGGAACGCCATCGATCTCAATAACTGGAATACCTTCCGTCGTGACTTCTTTCGTGCATGACTGGATAGTATGTCCGATGGGCAGCTTCGATCCGGTGACGCAGTTGATAAACTAGCCGACAAAATGAGCAACGAACCACCAGTAATCAGCAGCAAGTGAGCTTACAGAAGTCTTCCCTGCACCCGCGGGACCAAACACACTAATAGCAATCACGTTTAATATTGACCATTTACCAATTTTACTGGGTCCCTCACACTATCAACGCGGGAGGCATGACTGAGGTATGGGGGCAAGGTTCAGTTCTTATCGCGCATGTATACTGCTTCAATGGTACGAATCAAGGGGGCCTCACAGCCTACGCGCCAGTTGACGTCACCTCTTCCCCCATCAGGCCGGATAAGATAGGACGAGGTTGACAAATGAAGACCTTACATCACACCACCTAGACCTGAATTAGTCTTATGCCCGTGGTGCTGAAGCCTAAAAGGGTCCCTGAATGAACGTTCTAATCTAGGACCGGAATAAAAAGACACAAAAGTGGTCACGGATCACGGGAAAATATTCTGATCACCGAGAGGCCTCCTAATTCCCTGCTTTCTCGTTCACCTGACACGTGCACTAGCAGCCTTCCGGCATGCCTACCGCCTGTTGTTTTCTATCATGAGAAACTCGGCGTGTAGAACCTCATATTAGGTGCCTTCTTGGACGACATTCATGGCAAGCATAATAGTATAAATGCAAGTTTAATGGCTCGTATTCGATATAGTGGTTAAAATTCCGACTATGGCCTTTCCTGAACTGTTTCCATTGCGTGCTCCTCAATCGCTGCTAGTGAACGAAATACCAGATAAGCACCCAATAAGCTTATCTTTTTCGCCACTGGGCCCATGAATTTGAAGTTTGTCGGCTACTGGAAGATTTTAGTGCATATGTGGAACCATCAGCTTCCGAGAAAGAAAATATACGAACTGAGCACGATCTCGTCACCCACATCAAGGACCAGCCGAGAACCGGTTTACTTATCTCGCCACCCTCCACGAACTCCACGTTCCAATTTATCGAATGAGGCGCTCTCGCGAGAAATCCAGAACGAGTTCTGATCGAAGCCGTGATAATCGTGAGTAGGCAAATACGAAAAATATGATGGCTCGCTACAATCCTTGGTATTACTAGCACTGCCGAGTATTGTCCGGACGCGTGACACAGGCGCTAGTTGCTCGTGTCGACCTTTTGCGTTTTCGCAACGACGCACGCATATGCGAACGGCTTCTTTGTACGTACGAGCTTAGAGACACTGTATGGTGTATATATGCTACTAGAAGCGAGATCTACTAAGCCTTTTGCCGATAATTGAGGCACACATTTGGCACATCTGGCGTGCATACACAAGAGCGTAAGTAAAGAACTAGTCATGCAACCTATGAACTCACGTTGTTCGTAGGCTCTCTTGAATCTGAAGATCCTGTTGTGCGGCTATTTAAGACGTACGCAAATGATATACCCTAGATAAGATGCTAATTTTTCTCACTACTCGACGGTCACCCACGCATAGCTGCCGGAATCATGTTTTATTCGGGCTATGTAAGCGGAGAGTAACTGGAAGCTTGATCAACGTATACTGGAGACTATCTGATGGTTTTATTAACGCGTGGCGACTTGTTTTTTAGGTTTAGCACTGAGTATGTAGTAGTACTACTTTGACTACGAGCTATGTTTAAGATCTGCATGCATAAGGTAAGGTCTAAGTAAGTTCAATATAGCTTTCTACGACTTAAATGAATTTAAATGGCCTACGAGGCTCTGTATTGTGATTATTACATACCTTGGATCACCAGTTCTTTACTTACGCTCTTGTGTATGCACGCCAGATGTGCCAAATGTGTGCCTCAATTATCGGCAAAAGGCTTAGTAGATCTCGCTTCTAGTAGCATATATACACCATACAGTGTCTCTAAGCTCGTACGTACAAAGAAGCCGTTCGCATATGCGTGCGTCGTTACGAAAACGCAAAAGGTCGACACGAGCAACTGGCGCCCGTGTCACGCGTCCGGACAATTCTCGGCAGTGTTAGTACACATCATCTCGTATGCAAATCGCATATGATCTTCAACCCGTTCATATATGCGTGCGACTTTCACACACCATAAGTTCTGAGCACTCTGTTCTAACGTAATCTTCATCGCACAGGCACTGCTTCGTGCAACGGGATGGGGAAACGCATGCTTCGGGACTTCTGGACTGATGGGAAGGCGTTGTTTCGCCGGGGATGACGGGGATGACGGGGACTTAGAAGCCCGCTGAGCAGTTCTGAGCGATGGCTATCACCCCAACTAATGACGAAGGCGTAGTTTTGAGCACTCATCAGTAGTTCTGGTAATGTCGCCCACGGGGAGATGCTGTGCTCGTGAGCGTGAGCCAATTTGACAGTGTATTATATCTAGTTGATCCATCAAGATCGCCCTCAAGTACCCGGCTTAATTTCAGCAATGCAGTGCGAGCGGGGGGCGGCGGTTTGTTCTTTTTTGCTCGGGTCCGCCTCACTCTAGACACGAGTAGGTAAAAAAAGCGATAGTAAGATAGTCGATGATCGGGTGCTGCAGTGGCGCGTGGCGAGACAAGTATTGTCGGGCTCATTTTCCGCCTCAAAATGCTGGCTAATCAGCAGAGTGATGCGATCTTGTTTTAGCAGGCGATGTATGCCAAGCCAGTATGTTCCACGCCTATGGGAAGGTGTCTGATCGACCGTTGTTGGTGATGGATATCGATTCGTCACTTTTAGGCATCAGCACAGCATCAGATCTCGAAAGAGCGGACAATAAAGCCGCCACGCCTTCAAATCGCTACAAGGAGCATTGAAAAACCTAAACAATGATCAGAACTCTGGGGGCAACATTTTTCGCTTCATTTGGGATGAGAGAACCTCGATCACCCTGAAATCGGGCAATAACAACAACGATTCTACCGATTATGATATTTTGTGCGAGAATAAAAAGACAGATATCCTTATCGCTCTCATAACACTATCTGTCACTCGCTCTACTATCATGGGGGATCGCGCATATACTGTATGCTGCGCTTTAGGTGCTACACTGAGTTTGATTACGCTGCCTTCACACTGGCAGGCACGTAATGCGTGCACATTGATCTATCTTGGTTGGGTGTCTATTGGCTGCTTGATAGCGTTTACGAACTCCCTGCTTTGGGCCGGCAATGTCGAAGATAAAGCGCCTATCTGGTGTGATATATGCGAGTACCCATATGTTTAGGAGGACACATCATGCTAACACCTACTTTAGCGAGTAGATATACTGTTGCGCTTAACACGGGAATTACGACCGCTGGCTTGTCTATTCAGCGAAAGTTGCACCGAATAGCCACGATGAAAGAAGTAGCGAGTACTGAGTCTACGGTGCGTTTGACATCTGGCAAGCCAAAGCACCAAATTAACAATTATTGAATATGGATCATAGCGACGTCGAGAGCTTATAATTGATCTCACACTCGGCGTTGTGTTCCCTATGTTGATGGTTCCACTACGTATGCCGCCTTCTAGGGTGCAAAAGGTGCCAAACTAAAAACATCAACAGTATATGTGATTCAAGGGTTCCGATATTTTATCGTAGAAGACTTGGGATGCTATCCAGGCAAGTAAATCGATATTCTAGGTACCGATTCAAGGGAACTTTGACATATCCATACCAGGGATTTATAATTCCATTTTAGTCCTACCAGTCTATCATATATGGCCGGTGTTAGCCAGCTCGGCATCTTTTACATATGGAGGTGAGTTTATCGATATTGAGAACGGTAGAAAGATAGAAAGTATCCATTTCATTCAAATCTAGCACTTACTATCCGTGCCTTTCTCAAGACACGGCGTCAGTTCTCCAAAGTGCTTTCTGAGTCGGGGACCAACTTAAACCTATCGCGCTTCTTCCGGTTAATGGGGCTGGCTGCCACAGAAATGTGTGCCTCGTTACCGCTTTCACTTTACTTCCTTCTGGTCGATATAAAACTGCACATAAATCAGCCATGGTCGTCTTGGGCGGAAATCCATGAGAAACAAGACACGGTCGTAACGTGGTCACGCTCGCTTTTAAACGAGAACCCAACCACAGCAACAATATATGATATTACCAAGTGGGCAATTCCCGGCTGCGCTTTCTCGTTCTTTGTATGGTTCGGGCTGTCAGAACAGGCGATTCGACAGTACAAGCAGGTCTTCTGGAGTGTAATCGCTCCACTTGGGTTTAAGCCTCCCCCGCCTAAGCCCATCAGTGAGAACATTAGCTGGTGAGTTTTTCTATTTATCCAAAGCTGAGAAAAGGCCTTAGTTATTTGTGCAACAAACAGGACTAGAAGATTAGTCGCTACCGTCACTACTACTCATGGTGGCCTACGCACTGAATCTACGCAGAACGAAAACGCAGTCGTTGAGTCCAATGGTAACCCCGCCTTTAGCTCAGACAAAAAATCACAAATCAAAATCGAAAACATCCCGTGACCCCATGACGCCCCAAATTTTGGACACCAGGCGGCTAGTGACATATTTAGGACGAGGGAAATGAAAGGTTTATTGGCCAGTTTTACGGAAGTTACGTCCATGAGATATGTGTTTCAGATGGTGAAGATTAAAAAAAAGTGCCATGCAAGTGATGCAGAAGAAAAATATAACAAGTGGTGACAAATGAAGACCTTACGTCGCACTTCCTTCACCTAGATTGGATTTGTTAGAAGATTTCAGCATATATGTTGAACTGCCAGCCATCGAAAAAGAAAGCATACGAATTGAAGGTAATGTCACCATCCAAATTACTACGAGAGATAGTGCTATTTTGCTACCTTCCACGAGCCAAACTCTCTATCGAGTTCTTCCGCCTTCAATGCCTTCAGATATTACAGGCGCTGAGCTTGGGCTCCGTCGCCCTAGTAGTCTGGAATGTGAAAACGGCGTTACCTCAAACTGCCTCATGCAACATCTTATGAGCGGATAACGTTAATCGGTCGTTCAGAATAATGTGTGCGTTCATGAAAGCGAACTGTCTCGCGGGAGATTCGGTATGCTATGCAAGTTTGTATATTACCAATGGAATCGATACCAGGGCGTTAGGTCAGTATACTGATTTGGAACGTGTTATGAGGCACGAGGTTGCCACCTTCCTCGATAAGAAAGCAACGTTTTGAAGTACTTGCCATCATTCTACAACCACCAGATTGACATTAGTGAGACCGTAATCCTGCTTTACATAGTGGCCATGCAAACACTCCAGCAGATAGAAGAAACCCCAATATTTCTCATGTGAGTCATGAGTGTTTTGGTGAATCTTAGTTCGGGATGTGTGATTGGCTATCGGTAGAGTATTCGGAGCAACTGGCACCGGCAAAACCACAATACGTGTTACGAATAACTCATTTACTGATATTAACAAGCCGCCCGGATTAGCTGGTTAACAAGCTTACCGGGTTCAACCTGAAAGTAGGGGAGTCGTTGGACTCTTGCACCAAAGACATCCAGGCGGCAGAAACAAGACACAAGGGCCGCCGCATTATTATATGCGATACTCCTGGCTTCGACGATTCCCACTTTTCTGACGCAGATGTCCTAAAGAAGATTGCAATCTTTCTTAATGCAAGGTCACCTAACCTATACAATTAATATCTTGTTCCGTCAACCTGACATCACGATTAGCTACCAGAGTCAGAACGCGGATGGCATTATTTTTGTACACGATATAGGCCACGCCAAGCTCACTGGGGCTGGGAGAAGGAATCTACGAATGTTCAAGAAGATAGTGGGGACGAGCACACTTCGAAACGTGGTTTTCGTGACCAATAAATGGCTATCTCCGCCGCCAGGTGACCAGCTAAGGAGGTAAACTGAACTCGAGCAAAAAGATGAGTTCTTTGGAGCGGCACTCAAACAAGGCGCACGGACTTTCCATGGCATGTACAATGCACAAGAAAAAGACCTACTTGGGCTTCTCGACATGTTCCTGGACTCGATGCCTGCCCCGCTCCAGCTTCAGAGCGAGCTGGCTGACGGTAAACAGCTCATAGACACCGCGGCCGGAGCGGACGTTTGGAGAGAGCTGGAAGAAACTGCGAGGGCAAAGGACGAGGACATCAGCGAGCTTGAAGAGCTCATTAGCAATGCGCATCAAGGTCTAAACAAGGGCCCAATCGAAGATCTAGAGGACGAGCTCGAGTTGCCGAGAGGCGATAGAGCGCAGGTGGTAAAAGAAATGGAGGAGATGCGGATAGAAATCAGGCAGGAGGTCGGAAAGTTGTTGACTTTGGTAGGCCGTGGGGTGGTAACCGCGTCCGCACCAGCACTTGTCATGATTTTGATTATGCTTGTGAGTGGGCCTTCGAGTCCAAGCACTTTCATGGAAGACGTAATCCAGTCTGCCAGTAATGATACTGAGCACTGAGAAGTTCACACTGTGTAAAAATAACAAACAACGGAATGTTTTGGCTTGATCGAAATGATCGTAGCTTAACGGATTTGGAAGGCCGGGATATTTGGCTAAATAGCCCCAACTGCTGACATATCTCGGCGCTTACCCCTGTCATCCTCGTCATTTCGGCTCTAGCTTCCTGCGATAGCCTGATCTGGTCTTTCACCACACAGTCCCTGTATTGCACAGAATGTGGGAGCGAACACTATCCGATCTTATTCGCGGGCTACGTGCCAACAAGGGAGATGAATCTCAATTTATTGCCAAGGCCGTCGACGAAATCCGCACTGAGGTCAAGAGCAAGGACATGGACCTCAAGGCGGCTGCCGTCTTGAAGCTTGTATACGTGAGGATTTCACCGGTCTCTAACTCTTGTGGCGACTGAACCTTTCATTGGAAAGTTAGATATGCTCGGATACCCCATGCGCTGGGCTTCGTTCTACGTAGTCGAAGTCATGTCGTCTCCAAAGTTCCATTTGAAGGCCGTTGGGTATCTGGCAGCAGTTCAATCTTTCACTTCTGATACGGATGTTCTCATGCTCACGACAAACCTATTGAAGAAGGTGTGTATCGATTGCGTGTTATTCCTCTCATCGGTTTCTTACGCATTCTCTGAACATTACCTACGCCCCAACAAACTCACATTCGGCATTTTACGATCGTGCGCCGAATACAACTGAAAATAGGATCTCTCGAACGCGGCTCCGACCTCCCTTCCTGTCGCCCTCAACGGATTCTCTCACCTTGCAACCCCAGATCTATCTCGTGATCTAGCTCCGGACGTATTCTCGCTCCTCACCCACTCAAGGCCGACCGTCCGGAAAAGTGCCGTACTTGCTCTTTTTAAACTACTAGTCACGTACCCCGATGCCCAACCTGTGGGAGTGGAGAGATTAAAGGAGAAGCTAGCCGATGACGATTCTGGTAGGTAGTCCAGTGTTTTAGATATACTTGAGATATACACCTCCGGTAATCATAGGTGTCGTATCAGCCACCGTCAACGTATTATGCGAACTCGCGCGACGATCACCTACAGATTATCTCGTTTTGGCCCCCCAGCTCTTCCACCTGCTCACCACTGCGTCGAACAACTGGATGCTGATCAAGATCGTGAAACTGGTTCGTAACCCTACACCCTTTCTACTTTTAATCTATAATTTTCGTCATTTAGTTTGGATTTCTTACGCCTCACGAACCCCGACTTGCCAAGAAGCTCTCTGGCCCACTGTCAGATCTGATTGCAAACACTCCTGCCATTTCGCTCCTGTACGAATGCGTCCATACTGTAATCGTCGGCGGGATGTTGCATGGAAGCATGGCTCGGGCGTGTAGTGCCAAGCTGGCCGTATTCTTGGGCGATTCAGATCAGAACTGTGAGTGTAAATATGGTGTAGGGCCAAATCACATTATTTACTCTCGAATAGTGAAATACATTGCACTCCTCGCGATGGCCAAGATCGCACCCACCCACGCTTATCTGGTTGCTGAACATCAAGATGTCATATTCTCAAGCATCGACGATCCAGATATGAGTATCCGAATGAGAGCTTTAGAACTGCTCACAGCGATGGTGAGTCGGCGATTTGTATTCTTACATGTGTCAACTGAACGAACGGGCCAGGCGACCCAAGACAACATCCAGTCCATCGTCCAGCAACTTTTGGATCACCTCGTCAAACCCGCCACTCAGCCTTCCCAATCAGCATCAGCAGCCCTACAGGCGTCCCTTGCTGCCGCCAATTCAGCCGCCACCTCGTCATCCAATCCGACCGCTACATCTTCGCGTTCTCAAACCGAAGCCTATCGCACAGCCGTGGCACGCCGCATCCTCCACATGCTGAGTCGTGATGCTTATTCTGCCGTACCTGATTTCGAGTGGGCTTTGTCTGTGCTCATCGATCTCGCGTATGTGATCTGTGGATCTAGTTCTGGGATTACTGCTTCTGCTGTGACAACATTCCCGCCGCGGTATAATACAACTACTGGCGTTTCGTCGGCGATTGATGGAGAGATCGCAGCGTTGTTGAGAGATATTGCTGTTCGTGTGCGCGTGGTTCGTCCGTTTGCGGCTGCATTGGCCGCGCGATGTGTTGCGGACGATGGGTTCTGGGCATTGGGAGCTTGGGAAGTTACTTCGGCTGCGGTCTGGATATGTGGAGAATACGCCGCGTGAGTGTTGACTCGACAGATTTTCTGAAGACTTTCCTGATGCGGTTTATGATAGCGAACTCGAATCTCCGCTCAAGACGCTGCTCGACTTGCTCCAACCTGCTGCCCTTGCTCTCCCAGGGCCGCTTTGCGTCCAAAGCGCGCTCAAAGTATTCGGGTTTTGGGCCTCCGATCGGGCAGAGAAATGGGACGAATCGGCGGGTGCCGAGGTTTTACGAGAGGTGGACCGTACTTCGGAAGGCTTAAAGGCGTTTGCTGCCAACGGCGATCCTGAAGTCCAGGAGCGAGTAAGTGTTTGCCTAAAATAATTGAATGCCCCAATGGGTTTACCGTACAATTTAGGCCACGAACGCGCTGCAGTTGTTCAGGTTTATTCAAGCGGACGTCAAGGGATTCGAGGCAAAACGCGCTACGGTTGTCGAGAAAACTGAAGAGGCCTCTTCTGAAGCACCTCCGCCTCCTGGTCAGTCGCTTATCAAGGTTTCTTTCGAGGTCGCATTTATTCACATTTGCTTAGATGAGCCCTCGTACCCCAAGAGCATGTACCTCCTCCAGCCGCTTCGGACGTCTTATGAGCTAAACTATGTCGCGCCCCACGCTCAAAGTGCTGTGCCCGTTCCAGAAGGACTCAACCTGGATCATTGGATTGTGCCTCCGCCTAAAGTCAAGCACGAGGTGGAGCAGGTTCCGCGAAAGTCGAAGAAATCCAAGACGAAAGGAAAGGAAAAGGCTACGACAGGAAAGAAGGGAAAGAAGAAATCTGAGCCGGAGATCGAGGAAACCCCTGAAGAGAAAGCTGCTCGGGAAAAGGTGAATAAGATGTATTGAAATGAGATATGTGCTGACGCTGCTAATAGGCTCGAGCTGAACGCTTGGAAAGGCTTAAAGACGATCCGTATTATATCTCGGATAAAACGTCCACTACTCCTGTTCCACCCGAAGATGTGGAAGGGATACCGGTTGTGAAGCTGGAAGGAATGCCATCTCTTTCGGCTGGTGGTACGCTGTGCCATAAATATCTGCAAGGATTCTTATTAACTTGTTATATGCAGGTCCGGGAACAAGTCCAAGGCCTGGCCTGGCAGGTTTCCGACCACGCAGTACCGTTTCTCGAGCGTTAGCCGTGGTGGACGTCGCCGGTGAAATGCCTACTACAACCTCACAGCAGGGGTCTGCAACGCATACACCCGTGTCCCCAACCCCGCCCCCTGCTTCTATCGCAGCGGCCCGTCCTTCTACTATCATATCATCCTTCCCACAATACGAAGTTGAGGATGAGGAACGAACCGTGGCTCCTGTACCCGAGGCTGTCAAAGTAACAAAAGTAAAGAAGAAAAAGGTTGGTGTTTCATGCTGGAGCTTACGCCAAGTTTTTGATGTCGGAAGTTTGGTTAGACTGGAGCCAAATCTAAATCAAAGCCGAGCGTACCATAGAAACTTTTACCGATTGTACACCTGATACCGGCGGACTTTTAACCAATTTGGTGTCCTGGCAAGGAGGGTCTCAGTGGTCAATGAAATGTTAAACGAGCGATTGGATCTAAATTTGCTCGTGAATTGTCTCCTGCGACTGAATTTGAAGAATATTATACCAGAAAAAAAGACTGAGATAGACTCCTTTCATTTTTACTCGTCCCGTATGACCGGCGAGCATGACCTCGAACAGTCCCACACGCCGTCAAGGAATGTTAGCGCTTAAGGCGCGTTATCTCCGACTCCCACCATCTTGACGAGACACGAGCCCGATGAGTTCAAATTAACGAAAATATCAAACAAATAGTCCAATAAGTCTACAGATTCACAACATCAAGCCAACTGCTAACCCACAAGCCAGCGTTTTGAGGAAACCTCGCCTGCCGCTCGAATTGCGTTGTCTGCTCTCCGCCATTTCCTTTTCTATCTCTACCCTACGATGCTCAATCGCGATTCTTTGCTCTTCGGCCCTTCGTCTTGCTTCTTCTGCTTGGGCATACTCTTGGGCTAATCTCGCTTCTTCGGCTTCTGCGACCGCTCGACGTTTGTTTAGCGAGTTAGACTGCTCGCGTAACTCGTACGCTGCTCAACCTCTTCTTCATGCTGACGTTTTTGTGCGGCGAACTCTTCATCTAACACCTCGTAAGCAGTTGTTTGCTCTAGCCTGGGCCATTTCTGTCTGAATCGCCAATACCTGTGGTGAAGCAAGAATACATTGGCCGACGATCCTTCTGCCTTCAAGTGAGGGGCGATCTACTAGACGAGCCGATTGGCACCCAAAATCGGACACCAGCGGATGAGCTAAAAGTTCCCGCTCGTGGGACAATTATTGTTCAGAGTCCAGCACGCCCCACATCGATGGGAGGAACATAACGTTACGGAGGGAATCTTGGCCACACAGGCGACGAAATAGATGCAGGTTCCGTCTTCCGGATCCTCCGAGCCTGGGATCTGTGATGCGATGCATATACAGTATGAGACAAAACCTCTTACAGAAAAATGAGGTTTTTGTTACTTTTTGTATAGCTCCGTCAGATCATATACGTAAATTACCCAATATATGCGATAAAATACAGTGACATATCAGCTACAACATGAATATAAGAAGGCCGGATTTGGGCCAGAAATGAGCATTCTATAGATGGATTGGTTCATAGGGTGTCTGTAAGAGGTTCTGTCCCCTGAAAATCGGGTCATTCAAGATAGCTGAATACTCAGCACCCAGCTTGAACTAATTCAAGCTGGCATAATGTACAAGACTATATTCCATCCCCCTTACAACAGCCCAAAAATCAGGCTAGTTGATTGGCTGTATGCTGTACAGGAGTGGTAAGTGCACCTGGGAAACCTCACCAGCTCTACCATGGCTATTGCTCACCACCAAAGGTTTTAGAACACATATAGCCTGTGTAGATAGAGAGAGATGGACCTCTGAAATGGTTCAAAACCATTTTGGAGGGCCCATATGCTCACATGCCATGTAGGTGGTTGTTACAGAGGTGTAGGGAGAGAGCAACCAGCGCATATATCCATTCATTACACACTACACAAGAAGATTTGGTTTGGTGATATGGCCTGAAACCTTAGTGCCAGATTAGGGGGAGTTAACCAAGAACTCAAGACATCAGCTAGAGGGGTGGAACAGGGGAAAAAATCAGCAAAAACTATTTTTTAAGGTAGAAATTTCTCCTTGACATCTTTTAGATCTCTATTCAGCTATGGTTTAAATATTTTTGTTAGCTGAAGTATATGTAGTTTAATTTGGGACAGGATAACACTATACCATGCTAAATATATAAGTCTATACTCACTATCTGGTAAAAACAACATCTGAGACTTCAGGGAGAAATTTCTACCTTAAAAAATAGTTTTTGCTGATTTTTTCCCCTGTTCCACCCCTCTAGCTGATGTCTTGAGTTCTTGGTTAACTCCCCCTAATCTGGCACTAAGGTTTCAGGCCATATCACCAAACCAAATCTTCTTGTGTAGTGTGTAATGAATGGATATATGCGCTGGTTGCTCTCTCCCTACACCTCTGTAACAACCACCTACATGGCATGTGAGCATATGGGCCCTCCAAAATGGTTTTGAACCATTTCAGAGGTCCATCTCTCTCTATCTACACAGGCTATATGTGTTCTAAAACCTTTGGTGGTGAGCAATAGCCATGGTAGAGCTGGTGAGGTTTCCCAGGTGCACTTACCACTCCTGTACAGCATACAGCCAATCAACTAGCCTGATTTTTGGGCTGTTGTAAGGGGGATGGAATATAGTCTTGTACATTATGCCAGCTTGAATTAGTTCAAGCTGGGTGCTGAGTATTCAGCTATCTTGAATGACCCGATTTTCAGGGGACAGAACCTCTTACAGACACCCTATGAACCAATCCATCTATAGAATGCTCATTTCTGGCCCAAATCCGGCCTTCTTATATTCATGTTGTAGCTGATATGTCACTGTATTTTATCGCATATATTGGGTAATTTACGTATATGATCTGACGGAGCTATACAAAAAGTAACAAAAACCTCATTTTTCTGTAAGAGGTTTTGTCTCATACTGTATATAAGCCCCGTTACTAGTTGACCTTGTTGGAATCTGAAGCACAACTGTTGGCATATTACCAAAATCACAGGATATGTACGCACGTTTTGACGAGGAAGGAGCTAATGGCTTTCAGAATCTCAACATCAGAGCCCTGTGAATCGTCAAAACCGGGAGTATCGATCAATTGTACTTGGGCTCCATCAATAGCTATCGTCGGAATGCCTTCTGTTGTGACTTCGCGCGTACAGGACTCGAGGCCATAGCCAACAGGTAAATGCGAGCCTGTCACGGCATTGACAAACTATAGAAGTGCATTTAGCTGTCAGAGAGAGATAAAGCTCGGACATTTGATTACGCGGACTTACAGAAGTTTTCCCACTTCCCGTGGGGCCAAGTACTCTTAAATGCGTATGAATATTGCAGAGACGGTGTAATGATATATGGTAGCTTACACAGCGAGAGCCGGGGACATTTTGGGGTCTAGAATTCAAGCGAGGAGGGTGGCTCGTTTAAATGTGCGATTCGCTCGCGTCAGGCCTCAACGTAGGCGACTCAAAGGAAATGATAAGAACACAATTTATGGAAACCAGCCCTAAAAAGTGGACAGGTTCGAGGTACACAGTTTTATCGTTCATCGTTCCACTTTACCATCGTGATTGTTCGTATATACTCTCAGATATGACTCACTCATCCCTCATTCTAGTCATGAACGCGGGGTTGGCCGTGCGAGCGGAATCATCTTCGTGCATGACATTAACAACCCTCGGGTTTCAGGAACAAGCCCCAAGAACCTGCGCATGTTCAAGGGCCTAGTCGGCGATGAAACTCTCAAAAACGCGGTCTTTGTGACGAATAAGTGGTCTTCGCCTCCGTCACCCGAGCATGAGGCCAGGCAGAAAGAACTTGAGACCACCGGTAAATATTTTGGGACCGCGATCCAACAGGGCGCCCGTGTTTTCCGAGGCGGCAGAGACGTTAGATCAGAAGATGTTGCCGAGCTCTTGGACATGTTTTTACCGTGCAAGCCATCCTCGTTCCAGATACAGAAGGAGATGGCAGAATGTATGTATCTCGCTTCCACGATGGCCGGGAGGGAGTTGGGTAGAGAGCTGGAGCAAATCCAACGTCAGGGAAAAGTTACCTAGGTTGTAACCGATTTTGGGATGTAACATATTTTAGCTTCGTAGCAACCAGTTGCAACCGGTTGAAATCCCAGTAGGAGATCGTCGAAGTCAGCTCCAACCACCTCCTGGTGTCCAAGTGAGCTGCAACCGCTTACAGGTATCGCATCTGAACAGACGAAAAAAGCGCCGAGTGATCAGTGAGGATTCTAGGCGCGCATAGGTTATATTTCTATGTCTTCTATCTTCCAGAATACAATAGAGGCGCGAGTTTGACTTTGGCGTGTTGTATGGCACTTTTAGCACTTGTATGCGTTGTCGTCTTGTTTAGGGCAGGCTTCAGTAACTTGATTCATCCACCGAGACCTCTTCAAGTCGGCGCTTAGCTTGGTGAGCTTATAAATACCATAGCCAGATCTCGGTCGGTCACAGCGTCGAACCACCACCAACATCTGTGTCCCAGATATGCCCCTATCTTAGTATTCACTCGGTACGCTAGGTCCATTTGATGGTGTGGAGAGTTATACATCAAGACAGTCTGGCTTACTTTTGGATGTGGTGACTTAAATGCTCTTTGGTCGACAACAACAGCTATACGAGGACTGCGATACAGGCTGCCGCCACCCTAGCATCCCTTGCCCGACTCCGACGCCTCTTATTGAAAGTTTGTGCGCTTTATCTACTGATGTTCTCAGCTCACATCTTGCTTTTCACCAGATGTACGTTTCACACGAACATACTTGCTATCCCGCCCTCAGTGAAGCCGTTCAACAATGTGATACCGCCCATCGGATCGTACGACCGTCAGCATCGAAGCTGTCGTAGCTAAGGGTCACAGGCTGTCTTTGGTCGCGGAATCCATCCACTATGGCAACGGTAGTCAGCCGAACAATCCATGGCAATGCAGGGCGTTAGGGTGAGTCACAAATCGTGACATGTAGGCCAGATATTCAGTCACTATTTAGAAACCGACCTAACAGTATCCCCCTTTCTGTCTGAAGGCAGAGTCAAGCGTTAAGTAGGGCAACTCCTGCGATGCACAACGCGTCGGTCACCTTGTTGAGAACTTAAGATATGTTTGGTTCCTTGTATCCGATAATTCCTGGCTGGACAGCTTATCAGAATTTGAAGGCCACATCAACGGTGTTGGCTACTACCCAGCGTCGCGAGCGTAATAGATAGGCCATTCCCCTCCAGATGGCGCGACAGTGACTCTTGTATCTCCGTGTTTCCCAATTGATGTATTATACATAACAAAATACGATTATTGAATTGACACAGAAAACAGAGTGTTTGAGGCATTAGAAAAGCGGCTGGGCATTTACTAATAGCATATATACATCCCTCAAAGCTCTAACCGGTCGTAACCAAATTCGCTAGATGTTATAATCGGTTGTGGCAATTGCGCCCGGATTTTGGCAAAGCCAAAATATTGTGGCATTTGCTGCGGCGATTGTGGCAGCTGGTGCCCCTATGGCAACTGGCTGCAGCACGCCTGCATAATTTTAACTGGTTTCGATCAAACTTGGAGCTGCAACCGGTTGCAGCTGGTTAGCGCCGACGTGGACTTTTCCCTGACGAACAGAAGCATCGCGAGGAGGTGGCAGAACTCCGAAAACTCATGGAAGACGCACGGGAGCAGGAACGGGCGCTATACGAGGAGCTTCAAGCTGAGAGGCACGAGGCGCAGAAGGTGACAGAGGAAGCCGAACGGAAACAGGAGCGGCTGCGGTCGACTCTGGAGGAAGAGCGGCGAGAGCTAGCTGCTAAACTAGGGGAGTTGGAGAGGGCAAACAGGGAGATGGAGGAGTATAGACTACGAAATAGTAACGGACTAGTAAAAAAATCGACCATGGTAACTTCAGGTTTCAGAGTTGTTGGTATTGCCGCTTCTTTGGCATTGGCGGTTTTTGGGCTCCCGATTATATCTTCGTTTTAGAAATCTATCCAAATTATCTTGTCTCTTACATTAATCGGCCGAATTTAGCATATATGAGAAGCGACTAATATGGCACACACACTCTCTCCACGACTCATTCACACAACCCATCTTCTAGCGCTATCAAAGGGGATCATATTCCAGCGCATACAACCGTGTTCCCGATGGCTCACACATCTTTCTCCGTTTTCCATAATCACGAGTATTGAGCACTTTGGAATCTAAGCTGAAGACGTCGCATTTAGTTGCTAAATGATGATTAAACAGTTTCCCGATGCTAAGTTGTACTAATGTTTGAGAAGTTTAACCTCGGGCGGGAGATGTCCTTAGCCACCTTTCCACTCGGACCCCCAACTAAATAAATGGATTTGATATTTACCATTTAATCGAACAGTAAACTTATCTAGCTCAACCAACGCCAAGGCCGATTGAGAGGGGTGGAATATAACTCTTAGGTTGCATAGCTGTTACGAGGTAGCTTGATGCTGCCGCAAGCTTATGATAAGCTCGAGGCAGCACCAAGTGAGTTATACTATTACATGAAATGTTCGGAAAACAGGATCGAACTAAGCTGCATGAAGAGGCCAGAGTGGCCAGGGGAGACGAGTACATCGGGAACACAACTACAGTTGAAATTAGAAGAGAAAGATTATATGTCGATAAAAAAAATTGGGAACCAAATAAAAGTTTTAGAAAGGAGTAGGGGTAAGGAGAAATGAAGCGAAAGCGGAGGGAAGGACTGAGGGAGAATACCGTTGGGGAGAAACTGTCGAGGAAGGGGAAAGGGGAAGGACGCTTCGGCATGTTGTATGTGTTACGACACACATAACAGTGGTCACGACGTTTGGCTCGTCTGTGCAATAAGAAGAGCGGCATCACATCAAAACTCACGCAAGCTTAGTCTACATTCTCGCCGCGCTAAGAGCAGCAGCCGAGTGCAGTAGACCTCGCGAGCGGTGAGTCTCTTGATATGATGCCTCTTCCATGCAAGCATGTTGAGCCGGCCCCGGCGAACCAGTCGCTCGAGCTACGCTACCTCGAATTAGCTATATTCTTTTCGTTCTCAGATATATTCAAATGCACTCACACATTTCCGCTCCTATCGACCTATCGTCGCCGCCCCAACCCTAGTTTTGTTCTTGGAGCCCAAGCGAGTAAAGACTCGTATCGGGCAACTCCTCGATGTACGCGGGTAGGACATCTGAGTCAGACATTAACCATGTCTGACTCCAAAACGTCTCCGCTAGAAGGCAAAATAAGTCGTACAATCACATATAATTGACTCGGACAACTCACGCCCGACACACAGTTTGTCAATCCTGTTCGGCACCATCAAGGTAGGCGAGACTTGAAGAACGTCAACCACCGTGGTGATGCGATTCACCTCTACCCCCACCACGATGAGCTCGTCGGTGCACTGGCTCTCCAGTGAACGCAGCCTGCACCCGACGTCGGCCCAACCACGCTCCTCCAACTGCAGCCTGTCGTCGTAGTCCCCAGAGACGACCCACTCCGACTCGTACCCCATCGATTCACCCTCGAATCGCTCGGCTTTGACTGTTAGCCGATAAGCGTAGTGAACGACAACTTGGACGGTAGGGTCGAAGTTGTCGTCAAAGGGCTCGCTGGAGTTGTCCGAGGGCTTACTAAAGTCAAAGTACCCGAAGTGGACCTTTAGTGGGAGTATGACGGTGAGGAAGAAGCCTATGACAATGATGAGCGCATCGGTCAAGTTGATGCCGAGCGGCGCCCCCATACGAATACCCCAGAGTTGACAGCGCATCCGCACGTAGTCCAAGCGACTCATCCAGAGCTCGATTTCGGCCGGAAGATCGTCGAGGCCGGCGCGAAGCTCTTGCAAGCGCGAAGGGTGACAACCCAGGCCAGACTCCATTGGTTCGTCGACCGGCGTCGGGATGTGAGCAGGTGAGGAGAGAGGCGCTGTCTCGTCCCCATCTCCGAGCGCATACGTCCCGTGTTTGAGCCAGATGTGCGCGGGTGCGGGTTCGGCCGGTCGATCCGCGCTCGTGGTAAAGGTCCTGCTGGGTATCAAACAGACACCCTCGGTCTGGGTCGGCGGCGGTGGAGGGGGCGGAGGTGGTGTCGGAGGAGGGGATGGCGGTGTCGGAGGAGCCGAGATAGGGGCGGGACGATACTTGGCCCGGTAGTACGGCATGCAGTACGTGCCTCTTACTTCATAAACCGCCCAGAACGCCAAAAGCGTGATTCGCGAATATATAATCGCTATATATGCGTAAGCAACCAACATGCGGGTTGGAGTTGAGGAGCAAACACTCACGCGGGCGCGCTTCACAAGCAGCGTACATAACACTCTGCTTTGTACGAGCGACCTGATCCGAGATTTTCAACATTCCAGTTGCGAGATATGAATGGCCGGGTTGCGTGACAGATACGGATTTCGGTTGAGGCCACAGAGGCGCCAAATAATGAACCAGTGACGATCCAAAAAGGCTGCCGAGGCCGTTATAGGTGGATTTGGGGGTGGTGGGGAGGTTGAGTTGGGGGAACGTTTCGAAAGAGTGGTCTCGACCGTCGCTAGCAAGTCTAGCAGCGCTATGGACGATTCTGTTAGCTGTTGTCTACGACTAGACCCGGTCAACGAACTCACCCAGTCGGGGACTCCCGAATAAAGCGACGATTATAATGCTCAAGAGGCTTGGTAGGATAGTCAAACTAATCATGGTGATGAGTCGTTAAAGTACTAGGTCAATCTCCGGTGGTCGTCGATTAAAGGTGGGGAGAGCAGTTGGACGGGGGCGCTGAGATTATATAGCGCAGGAAGCGGACTGGGCAGCTCTGAAGGCCGAGCTACCCCAATGAAAAGTCGAATAAAAAGGCCTTTGAACCTAAACGAGAGATAAGGCGGGTCACGGGGTCCAGTACCCAAGGTCCAGACGACACGCTCAGCATGTTAGTTTTGAGCCAGAACTAGTAGCTATTTCAATATATTGACCGCTGGAAGACTCACAATATAACAGCAGCGAGCGATATCTCAAGTATGATGGCGGGGTTGTGTCTCGATTCTAGATTTTTTAGAAACTGAGCTCCAGCTATCGCCGGCTCCGGAATCCCGAAAGCTCGATGCCCGAGTGTACTTGTTGGGCCATTCGGAAAGACGATCCGGAGCAAGGGAAAATATAAAGCGATAAAGATATCGAGTGGTACCTACCAGGTTGCAGAAATACATAACGGTACTGAGCTGAACAGGCCTAAGTACGAGCAGTAACCTTTGCTTGCATCCAAACTGGCGGGAGAGAATGACCTTGCGTTTCGGGAAACTACTAGGCGTGATTTAAACTTCCCAAAAAGGGCGCAGCCATACGATATATACATAACCAAGGCATGGTTCTATTTGACCAAGTCCAAAAGAAATAGGACATCGCCTCAAAGCAGTGTCCACATATCGCAGCACCAAATTGAGGTATACTGGGGAAAACCGAGTATTTCTGGAGAGAAAATAAAATGAGAAGCCCATTCCAATTTGTCCAAGTTGAGCGTCGTTACCTCCCCTGTAACGGTGGAGTTAGGCCACGAGACAGTATTTTCCGGAGAAGGAGATACTAATAGCGAAGCATTGGATGTTTGTGCCAGGCCTTTCCAAATATTGAAGTTTTCAGAGTAGTCAATCTCCTAGGATCTCCTTCGAGGGCTGGAAAGGTGACTCGACGCGTTGGTATTGCTCAGCTCGTGAAGATGCCGGGGTGCAGTGATAGTAACCCATGTACTTAACCGAGCTCATTAGGGTGGATCCAGCGTGATAGAAACTTTCAAGAGAAATCGAGGTGGTTTTCAGTTCACTCACCTCGTCTGGGTTTCCTGTTCACCTCGAGAGTAGAGCTCCCACGGCTACGATTTGCCAATCGCAACCGCTAAGGTAACAAACCGGCCACGTAAGCCGGATAGCCGAGCCGCGCTGACAAAGCAACCGCCGGATTGTCCTCCGGTTATCCGGAGTTTCCGGTTGGAGCGCATGTACTCAGGTATACAAACAGGCTCGCTGAACGGACATATTATCCCCCCTGCCCACGCCACTTAACCTACGTGTCGACCCATCGCTCCGACCCTCCTACACGGCCAGAGCAACCGCCTGTTTGAGAAGCGCTCAAACCAGAGCGTACTCCGATCGATTATTCCGCATGTACAACGAAAGCTTTCTGTAAAGGTTCTATTATAATTATTAATGAAACAGCACACAAGATTAGATACATATATCGTATTTGGAAGTAGTGGATAATGGCGGTTATTTGCGGCTGCGGCTAACCGGTACGAACTACAACCGCGATAACCATAATATCGCTCACCCCCCTTGAATGCGCTTGTGAGAGCTCGAGGTGGCCCCGTTAATTTCATTGAACTTAACGGACTCAATGGCCTCCTGAGCACTTAGTTGGCGGGGACGGGTTTTCGTGATGGACTTAAACCTTGATGACGCATGAACGTAAGATCTTCACCTCGCAATCGATGCTAGTTTTTCACAGTCCTCGTACTAGAGTATCACACATCTCGCTTATGCTGGAATCTAAAATTGAAACAATGGATACGTTGCCGTGGTTTGTTTGGTTCTTCATAAAAATAGCTTAAACGAACGCACTTCCATCTTCACGTGGACTCCGCACTTCTTTTACGCGTCAGAGCCCCGTACTCGAGACACGTTGAGGCTCGTGTTCCGATTCAAGAGTGTCTGAAAGTTTCGTTGCATGGTAGCAGTGACAAGCGGATATCGTCCCGATTGATACCGGAATGCGCCTAAGGTGCCTGACAAAGCCAAATATGGACTTGAAATAGATTTGCCGTAAAACCCGCCAGATCGTGGGGCGGCGCGGATTGGGTCCTGGCTTGGCGTGCATCGGTCCAGGGGTATTGGTCCTAGTGCCAGACACGACGGCTCCGGTGTACCAGAGCGCCAGCATCCAGTCGTTGCCCTTATGTCCTTGATCCGCTGGCCCAAAAATGACGGCGCCCTGGCAGCAGCGATGTATAAAGACGGACGAGCAGACCCGGCAAAACCTCATTCTCGGAGTTTCTTTTCCGTCCAGTGTATACTCGACGCACCACAATCTTTTCAAGTCTCTCTCTTTCCGAAACGCTCTACACGCTCTTTTCCTACTGATACTTCAGCATGAAGTTCTTTGCCGCAGCCATCCTCGCTCTGACCGGGCTCGTTTCTGCGATGCCGGCTGAGAAACGCGCAGGAAACTGCACGAGCCCTGCGGTTCACATGGAATGGCGAAGTCTCACGCAAGATCAGCGCAATTCCTTTCACAACGCTGTGAAGTGTCTTCGAACTAAAACTAGCAACGGTGTAACCTTGTTTGATCGCTACCCAAGCGTGCATAGTGATCTCTTCGGGCAAGGTGTGATATCGCTCCACTAACCTCACCCCGCTAGTGTGTTAAACGTTTGGTTCGCTAGTTCACTACGTCGCTCAATTTTTACCCTGGCACCGCTGGTTCCTTCACCTCCGCCGCCTTGATCTTCAGGACTGCGGTTATACCGGACCGACCCCGTGAGTTTTATTCTTGGAGTTTCACGATTTCTCCACAATCCTCATCACGAACTTCGGCCAGGTATTGGGATTGGACTATCGACTCTCCAAAACTTTCTAGCTCAGACATCTGGGACCCTACGACCGGCTTTGGCGGAAACGGCAACAAGCGCTCTAGTTCACATTGTGTGGAAAACGGTCCGTATGCTAATTTCCAGGTGAGATATTTTAAGCCAACATAGGGTCTTTCTCTGACTAGCTGTTGAAGCTTACATATCCTAATCGCCACTGCTTGGCTCGCCGCTTCAACAACGGGAACGTCCGAAGCGGTGTCCTGGGAACTATGCAGGCTTCCCAGTACTCTTCGTCGATGATCCGGCGGGTCTTGGGTAATGATAACTATATCGACTTCTCTAACGATCTCGAGGAAATTCCTCATGACGCTATCCATAACGTCATCTCTGGTGATATGGCTGCAGCCTTCTCTCCCAACGATGCTCTGGTAAGACATTGGCCCATCCAACCGCTATAGTAACTTATTTTTTCGTAGTTCTTCCTCCACCATCAGAATATCGATCGCCTTTGGGCGAAATGGCAGGGACGTGGATCTCGTCTCCGGGAGTATGCTGGGAACACGGTTCAGGGCCAAGACCCAACGGATGACTGGCGTTTCCCACTGGCCAAACTCAGCGACAAGATGATCATGAAGAGAATTCGCGGCCTTGCTGATATCCGTGTCGCAGACGTGATGGATACCATGTCTGATAACCTGTGCTATGTCGTGAGTTGGTTTACTGGCACGATAAAGTGTTCGGCTAACCAATCCTCCGTAGTACGACAAGTAGGTAGAACCCAACGATGTCGAGGCAATTTTCTCTATTTATTTATTTTGGAATATTCGGAGTTTCTTGTGATTCTCTACGGACAATAATTCTTGACCAGTTCTGATTGAGCGCGATCAATGAGGGTCAAATATGCAGCGGGTATATGCAAACAGAAAGAAACGCATTCCTTGCGGAAAGACAACTTACGTCAGAAGGCCAGTGTAGCAGAAGCACCCAGGTATGAGTGTATGCGCAGCTTCTTGGTATCCACGGCGCAAATACGTAGACACTTCGTAATTCGTTGCGCATGCCGAAAACATCGTTTCCGAGCGCCTCCTATATGATAAATCCCAATGTATGTGGGTGTAACGAACATCACAGAGGTCACTTCGTGTAACTGGTGCCGAACACTGAGCAGGCTCCGAAACGCACTATTATATCACCTAAAGTTCTGCCTCGCCATAATCGACCGGCTGGGCGGCCGTGCGCCAGACATATAATTGTTCTTGTAGACGACGATATGCGTTCGACGGAGGTATGCGCTGTCTCCTGCGTGCCACAGAAGTAACATTTTATCAAATTAAAGGTGTCCGTATCCGTATTACCTTTATTAGCTTAGTTCAATCGAAAACATATGCAGATTAGTGCATAGGGTTCATGTCTTGGCTGCGGCTCTGGTATGTAGCAACGCCCAGGAATAATACACGCTCCTGTGGGTATCCTCTACGAAGCATATACCCACATGATCCCCTCGGAGACATCAACCACAACAGCCAACTATCTCATCGAACCACAAAGAGTCCAAATTCGAAGCCATTTTTCTCTTGATGTCCTAGTTATCACCTTGTAACGTAGATCACAAAATCGAACAAGAGAACATTTCGCGTTTCTCTCGGGCTGTACTTCATTCAAGCATTCTTCTACAGGCCCAAACAGTAATAACCTATTAGACAAAGAAGATGTCCATCCGAACGAATACAAGCAGTATAATACAAAAGACTCAAGTCTGTAATGTTTCAATCCGCCTCGCAAGACTTGTTGCCGTCGGACGTTGAAGCACACCTTCAGTCCAGCAAGATGAAGCCATATTCCAAAGGGGAAGGTTTTCGCAGTCTGATTTCTCGTACGGCCGTTGACCACTCGTTACGGCTCGGATGACACCATACGCCGTGCGAGCTTCTTGATAGGGGTCGCGCCCGCTTAAAATCTGCGGATCCCTCAATAATGAGTGGTCATTTTCGTGATAGTCTTCAGAACGCACCTTAACAATTAAACAACCAAATGCCCACACATCTCCTGCCTTATCTGGCAGTGTGTCCTCAGCGCGATATCGCTCTGGTCCAAAATAACGGATGGCGGAAAGGTCGCTCTTTGAAGCAGCCTCGTGCTGTAGCGATGGCCGTGGACCCAGGCCGCAGAGCTTTGGATTTCCGGTGTCGTCGAGCATGATATTGCCCTGAACAAAGTTAGCGGTCCGAAAGTGAGAAAGGTGGCAAAGTATCAAACGTACCGGGTGCAAGTCGCCCCAAGCGATATCCTGTTCGTGATGCAGATGCACAAGGGCGTCAAGGATCCCCGACATCTATCCCGTCGTGTTAAGAACGGGTCTCCATTGGAAGGTGCGAGTGACGTACCACCCGAAGTTTGTCTTGGAACAGCAACGATTGTCCCTTGACGCGCAGGTACTATATGTAAAGTTCAAAAACGAGTAGCGTTGGGGTTGTTCTGGTGAACTCACGTCAAGCAGATTCCCCCCGGAATAATGATCATACACGAGGAGAGGTCCGAGCTTCCCTGTATACATCACGCCAAGAAGCGGGCATATGTTCGGATGGATGAACCGAGTTCTATTTTGAGCGCACGCTCCCAGCCACAGAATGAATTTCTGGTGTGTGGTCAGAGTAGCCAAATTTCTCAATTAACCTGGATTTACCGATTTATGGGTCGTATAGTTGGGCATAACATGCTTGACGACGACCTAACACCATGTAAGTCAACCGTTCAACACGAGAGTATGAGCAGCCTAACTCACAGACTTCTGGATGACTTCAGCGGTACGGTCATTATGGATTCCACTGCAGAACTCGAGAATAAGCGTTCTCATAATTATGGTGTTCTCCTCGGAAACTCCTTACGTATAGATGTCTGCAGAGTGTCCCCTTATAAATGGGTTTTTGGTTCGAGCCACTTTCCCGGTGAGATCTGGGACCTCTTTCAGTATCTCTCTTGAAAGTTGATCACACATAGAATCGAGTAAGCTGCTAGCAGTCGGGCGTGGTGTAGTCCAGCACCGCCGTACGTCCTGCCATACTTTCAGTCTGGAAGGTCGTCGTACACCGGAATCTGGAGTGTTCCCAGCCAATATATGCTGAACTAGCGCTGGGTCTGCTTGGAAGTTGGGATAGGGAGTGGCTCCGGTGAGGACCTGCGTACGCTTAGCATATCGTAGAACGGCAAAATGGCTTAGGTACTCACCTCTAGCATAACACACCCAAAGGCCCAGATGTCGTTTTCCGGTCTAGATATCGTGGTTCTAAGCTGATATATTTCAGGGCTCCACCAGCGTGAGATTATAGGCCAATCAGATGAATAGGAAAGACTAGGAGTCGGTCGCATGGAAAAAGCCAGGTAGGGCTCCGAGTTCATCAAGCTAAGCTTAGCGGATCCAGTCGCGTCAATCATGATGTTCGACTAGGGGTGGAGATGAGCAAGGTTCTACAGACGCAAGTGGATTAACTTACCGCTTTGAGGCACTGATGTGCGATTGGCGGTTCGGAAGTATGCAGAGCGTTGAGCCCTTCCAGTATCTCGCAGAACTAAGATCACATTACCGAATGAATTGCTGGTGAGGGACGGGAAAAAAATGCATACCACTCTCAGTTGATTGGGACGGTCCAGGTTTTCTCGGTACTGTTCGCGTTTGGGTTCACTTTAGCACGCATATAATCATACATGCCTGGCGAAACGACTCACGGTAAGTAGATCGGTAGAGTAGTGTTCCATTGATAAGACCGATACGCCCATCGATGTTTGCCGAAAAACGTCCAATATTTCGACGAGGTGATCATGTTTCAAGCGGAGCATATCTTCCCCCTTTACCAACAAGAGTAAGGCTTTAAGAACCTAGAATAGCCAGTCTAACTCACATAATTAAGATAGAATGAGCCGCTATTCCCATTTCTCCTCACAACAGATCGCCGGATCGACTTTTGCACCACCTTTTAGACTTGGGTTAGATTTTTGAAACGAGATCTTAGACTAGAACAACATACCTTTCGACCATCCACCACAGGGCTGCATTTGCGTCTCAGCATATTGCCCGAATATGCGATTTTTTTTTCACTCACCAGCGAATATGGGTATAATATTCTTGATGCGGGAATGTTATTTCGTCCACCTCGGGACTCTCAACCGGTGAGTCGATGCGTTCATTCCTGGAAATCCGCCCTGGTACCGCAGTAGAACCACGAAGAACACCAGACGAATAAGGGGAATCTGTAGTCGCTTGAACCGACGATTGAACAAAAGCTGGTGTAGCCGGGCGCGAGTTGGATAGAGAATCATTACGCGCAAAGGGTATTTGGATTTGAATGGGAGATTCTACCTCGCGTGTCTGACGAGGGAGGTCAACCGTGTGACGAATGTTATATCTTTGCGTAGTAGAACCCGGAGTTCTAGGAGAGCCAACTCGGATTTCACCCTCGTGGTTGATGTTGATGTTGATGTTCAGCGTGATCGCTCGTTCGTGGCCACGGCGGGGTTCCAGATGCTGATCAGTTTGTGCGTAGCGAAGTCGAGTACCAGAGGGAGAATAAGAGCGCGAATGTCGCCGCGAATCATGAGGACGAGGATATCTTGATGAGGATTCCCCACTGGCGCGGGGGACAGTCACTCGGATGACATGTGGAGGAGAGTAAGATCGAGATCGAGCTCGCCTCTGTCCAGCAGGGAACACAGTCCGAACCGGAGAATAAGCACGAGAACGAGACATATGTCGCGACCTCTCGATTGGATAATTAACAATAGGCGAAGATCTTGAACGGTGGCTACGTGATGTTTCGACTTGTATGATCCTGGTCGGGGATCGAGATCTTGAACGGCGGCTACGTGACCCTCCTTCGACATGTATGACCCTGGTCGGAGATCGAGACCTTGAACGGCGGCCAACTTGTGATGAAGCCGGCGCTCCGACTTGTGTGATCATGGCTGGAGATCGAGATCTTGAACTAAGGCTTGGTGACCCTTCTCCGACTTGTATGATCCTGGTCGGAGAGCGAGACCGCACTGATCGTTCCGAAGCTGACATCTCTTCAGCAGTAAAAGCTGCGCCTTCTGAATGGAGCGAAATCACAGATGGCGAGGATAGCGAGGACAGTGATTGACGAGGAGGGGGAGAAAGATTGATGACCCGAGGAGGTGAGTGGGATGGACGTGAAAGACTTGTTGGTGGATGCGCGTGAAGCACTATCGGTGAGGGAGACCTAGATCTTGAACGTCTTGAACCCCCAACTCCAACTTGGATAATTGGCGGAGAAGGTCTCCTCGATTCCGGGCGTTCACGAGAAGGGCTAACAGTAATGTCATGTGGGGGTAGCCACGTTGGGCTCGAGCCAGTAGCATCTCGAGCACGCGCCAGTCGACCTTGTGGAACCGGAGTTTGGCGGGCTAGAGGGAATCCTACACCATCATAGAATGGTTTGCGAAATCAGAACATATTCACGAGCCAGGCGCCCGTAGGTTTTACTCACTTGAAGACGCGCCGTGCATTTGCCGCACTACGGCGCCCGATACGCGATCAGACCACCTGAGCGTTGGATATGCTGAACCAACCTGGACGACCTGCGGTGCCCCCACGGTTGATGAGCCAACGCGAACCGTTGCCAGCCGATCCTGTACTATTGGTATCGTCGATGCACCTGAATCTGCAGAGGACGAAGCTAGGCTAAGGGGGGAATAGGGCTGCGGAACCCTAGGCCTGTCAGGAACATGAGGAATACTTGAACCAGGAAGCGCAATCGGCTCTACCACCACGGGAGACGGACGAGTCGAATAAGTTGGAGGAAGGGAACCCTGTGAAGGGGCTCGAGAACTAGGTTTAACGGTCGTCAACATCCGAAGTAGCGCATCCGCCGAAGGTCGTCTCTCCTTGTCGGACCAGCAACTCTGGACGAGTCGTCGTAGAGTCGAGTCGGGCCATTTATCGTCTTCTGAATGTGGAGGTTTTTTCGAGGCAATGAACATGTCGATTGTCCATCGGTTTTTCACCCAGTGGTATGGCATCTTTTTGCATAGCACCTTGTTCGGGAGTATGAGTTTGGTGAGTAAAGAAGAGAGGAAAGAAAGTGCATACCACAAACGCTACACATCCAAATGCCCAGATGTCAGCCGGAAACGAAGGGGCCAGGATCTCCTCTTCCTCGTTGCTCAGCTCTGGACTTCGATAGAGTGCGGTACAAGTGTATTCCATCGAAACGCGGTTGGATGACGAAAAGTCCCTTGCGCTCCCAAAGTCGCAGATTTTGGCTACAATGCGTTGAGATTGGGACGTTAGGACTATGTTTTCCTAAATTGCCAAAACGCTGATAAAAATATATGTTGCAACGGTTGAGCGACTCACCGGCTTGAGGTCGCCATGCGCAAGATTTAATCCGTGAACGTGTTTCAGGCCCTTCAATATATCCAAAAGCTACTCCAAGGTCAGCGGTTGTTGAGATGTCAACGCGGGAGCCACGTACAAGATCTTTGTAGTTGAATCGAGCAACGCTAAATGTGTACTGCGCAAATGAACATTAGTGACCAGACAGGCTCGAAGACAGCGGACATACTGCAAGTAAATCCCCCTGTTCACAATACTCCGCAACCATCGAGGGAAACCCTTTGCTGTCGAGAATTTTTCCCAAGAGTCGAACGACGTTTTCATGGTCGCCCGCTTTCTTCCACGTCCTCATCTCGAGGTGAACAAGCTTGGCCGAGTTCTCATTGCGCCGAAGTTGCTTGACCACTACCACCTAGCATCACCCCAGATTTAATCCTTGCCTCGTTTGTTCCTTATCAGCCCCACCTTGTAGCCGTTTTTTCCCTTGAGATTCGCTCTTGTTGGTAGGTGTTAGTTTGCTGTTTTTCTACCGACACAATTACCGCTCACTTGCGTATGTCGGCATGTCCCCCACCCTTTAGATAGTCGAGAACAGTGACAAGTGGCGTAAGATCTGGCAGTTCATCCGGTTTAGTCGGCAAGTGAATCGACTTGAGCGTAAAGTTGAGCTTTGGGGTCGACTTGTTGCTGATTGAGCGTGCCAAGCGAAGAGGGGCAGACCAGTCCATGGCTAGAGTTCAGATGCGCTGGTGGCTGTCATGTTGTTATGTATCGCCTTGCTCCCCGGTGATCAGCACTTTCCCGAAGAACATACCAAGGGTCGAGTGATCAACTTCCAAATCGCCACAAGCGCCCAATTTGCTATTGCTGACAAAGATGTGGCTATGACCATCCATTGCGACCCGTACTGCCTCGACATGTCCAAACATATACACTCCACAAACAGGACAAGCAACGACTTCCAAGCTGTGGCTCCTGTGGCTTGGGTTAGTCTCACCATGGATAGAGATGTTTCATTTTACTCATTTGATAATTCATACGTTGAATCACGAATATACACAAAATAGACCACTGCGCAAATTCGAAAGCATTTACGCAGATATTTCGCTAGCTTTCTGGAAAAGAAGCGCAAACGGTAGCAGCTTGATCAGGGAATGAGTTGCTCGAGATATTGCTCGAAGTAGAGAACAGTCCAGCTGAAACTGGGCGAAGAGAAGTGTGGGACTCGGTTCCAAGGATGAATTCATGGCAGATGATTTGTCGCAAGGATTGAATGTGATAGAGTAGATGAGAACGACGTCTCCCTGAGAGCCGCCTTTATATTATAATACATCGGCTGCAATAAAGGGCCATAAGGAAACACGAAGACTCATTGGGAGACTTTTTCCTGTAGTGCAGTCCCCCGAAAGGAGAAACTTAGCATTCGAAATCCTTAAAGTGCGCATATAGATGGGTGGCTCCTACTTTCGAGTCCACACCACTCAGATATTCCAGAAACGGACAAACATCACAAAATCTTGGAGTACAATCTTGCCTGATTCGATGCGGCGGCGCCTCGCTTCGCGGGTGGGTGTCTCTAGTGACCCTGAGAGACTCAACAAAAGGGCGTTTATAAGGGCAGCGCTGACACCAACCAAGCATGAGGTCACATGTCTAATACTATACACGCCTATACCAACGAAGGCGATTCTCGTGGCAGCAAAATGGAAGGCAAATCTATTCTCTCTTTTTGTTACAGGCAAATCTATATGTTCAAGATGACGAGACCGGCTTCCCCTGCATAGCCTGGGTAAAGTACACAAGTGCAGCCTGTCCAACCGCAAGCTTGCCGTTCCCATATGCAGGAACCTCATGGCCGGCTTCACTAACTCGGAGATAGGACAGTGTGCCAGCGTTCTTGTACTTGCCCGTGGCAGTACCAGCAATGGTCCAAGTCGTCCAAGCTTGCTTCTTGTAGAGCGAAGTGAACTTGGTCTGGAGGGCATCCACCTGATTGGGTCGTGAGTTGATGTTTAAGCGAGATGATTTCTATTACATACCATTGACTCGATGCCTATGTAGTTGCAGATATAGTCTGCGTCGCCAGCGAGGATTAATACACGGACGCCAGAGTTGATGACCTTTTCTAGGTCGGGACGCGAGTTCCTCATCCAATCTCCAGTAGCCGCAAAATTGGTGTATACATCATAGCTACTGGGTGTCCATCCGCTTTGCGCACCAATTTTAGTCCTACGCGCCACTCAGTTCAAGAAAAAACTCGTGTTTCAAGAATTCATCTTACTTTATTGCAGAGCTCGATAAATAGCTCGTAGGATCGTACGGATAAGCGTCGCTGGTGGTCCTAACGTCGTATAAGTTATACTCTCCTGCCAACTGACCGACGATATTCGAGTTGCAGTAGTCCTGGGCGCTACTGCACACCGAATCGTTCCCTCTGTTGTAGCAGTTCGCAATCTATTCAACAATCCATCAATTTGAATCATATTCGCGATACCCAACTGACTCACCTGGAACATGCATCCCCCAGATTCGTAAAGTGAAATATTTGCAGACTTGATCTCTGCATTTGAAACCAAAGGGTGGTACGGGTTAGACTGAGCGTACTTGACATATCCAGGATACTGCGAGTACGCGTCAGTGAGCCCATTGCCGATGCTCAAAACCTTGAGGTTGATTTTGATTCCGGTAGTTTTCCCAGCAGCAATGGCAGCGTTCTGGTCCAAAAAGTACGTCGCAAAGGTAGGACCGTAGTGTCCACCGTAGGACTCGGTCCAGATAGCAAAATCGCGGGTAGCATACTTGCTAAACTTGGCGTCCTTGAAGAAGATTTGAAGCATGTTCCAGACTGCTTTGGCTGCGTCCTGGAGATGATTATTTGAGTCCAATTTCATCGAATAGCAAGATTTAAACGTACTTGCGAAGTTCCAACCACCTCATCACCGTACGAGTAGCCAACGCCCACGGGTTGGTCAATGTACAACCTTGGTAATTTAGGCTTTAGCATCTAAATTGGCTTGTTCGAACTATAAACTCACATGTTCGCATATGCGTTCCACGAGTACGGGTTCAAGCTTACGGTCTTTTCATCTGAATTCATACGGCAAGGTCCGTTTTCTTGGAAGAGTCCAATCATACTCGAGCTACCGGGGCCACCTATCCGAAGCACTTCAGCAAGACTCCTTGGGTCTGGCCAAATGAGAGCATACCGTTGAGCCAGATTGCCAAGGGGGCAGTGTCCGGGTGAGACCGAGCAGCAAAAAACCAGAACCTAGAGCGAGCGTCAATCGCTATTACGTAGTATGTTTCTATGTCTAACTCACCACATGCTTTGGTTAGCAGTTAGATCGGCATACCCGGATGCCTGGTAGACGCCAGGCGTAGTTTCTATCCAGTAAAATGAATATTAATCCTGTCCCATTTGACCTAAAAATACGCACCACAGACACCCGAGTTCTCGACATAGCGGAGTTTTCCAGGAGCGATCGCGGATGTAATGGTGTTGTTGAGGGCTCCACCTGGCTTATAGGCAACAAACGAATCGACTTTGAACGTCTCGGTTTTGGGCACACCACCAATTACGCCATCCACTATCGGGAACTGTCTGATGGCTAAAGCAGCAGGCAACAGCGGAGCAAGCCCCAAGAGCGGGAATGTGCGCATTGTGTGCGGGTTGTTATGATATACGGGCAAAACACGATGGCCCATATCCATGTCTTGAACAGGCCCCTATATATATTCCCCTAAGCGCATGGAATACAGAAGCAGATTCCGTTTGCTCGACCAGTTGCAGCATGTGCCAGTCCGAAGCACGCGAGTCCAAAGTTTTTTGTATGCTGCTAGAAGACTCGGGGACGTCGGGACCTTCGGCTTGCGCATAGCTTTGGAAATAGTCATGCGGAATACGTCCAGAAACAGAGTGATAGTTGAGGAACTCAAAGTTTGGAAAAGAGAGCAAATGTCGATTGGTGGTTATCGAGGCAGATAGCCAAAGATACAGGTAGCGCCTCCACAGGCTCGGGAAAGTGTTGGACAATGGGTCAGTCAGAGCTACAAGCGGCGCGTTGAGATGAAATCATCAGGGCCATTTCAAATGGACCATATAGGACAAAGGCACGTGCAAGTCCGCGCAAGTCATGACTTGCGCTTGACCACCCCATCCGGCTCTTGGGTATCCCACGCTACTCTCAAGCGGTATGGTCATCAAAGAACGCAATGACGGAAGATGACACTACGCCCGTTTGGCGGCCTAGACTATAACGAGTCCAAATGAGACGCTATGTCGTAATCTTTAGAGCTAAATATCGCTGACAAAACTGTGGCTGTGGCTATCCGTCATGACCCGGACCGCCTTGGCATGTCCAAATACATACACTCCACAAAGAGCCAAAACACAGCTTCCAAGTTCAAGCTGTGTATTCCGTGGCCTGGGTTTAGGTATGTTTATAGATAGTTTGTTTTCTTCATTCAATTATTCATATACAAGTGTACTGAGCGGAGTTGCGGACAGACATAAAATAGACCATTGCGCAATCTGAGGAAACTCCACAGCATTTATGCAGACGTTTCGCTAGTTTCCTGGCGCAGAAGAGGATGCGGTAGCAGTCGGAACTGAGATAGAGCCGCTTGGGATGTCGGTGAGGGTTGGGAGCGGTCCAGCTGAAACCGAAATGGTTGCTAGAATGGCTCTAGGAAACGAGAAAGTCGGGAGAGAGAAAGTCGGAGTCGGCTTTGAGAATGAAGGTGTGTAGCCCGGTACAGTAACGGTGTACGTAGTAGTCGGGAACGTCAATGTGAACGTGCGAGGTGGTATGGCTCGCTTTTCCAACTGTTCGATTCAGATAGCATATATATGAATAGTTTGCCGACTTCGAAGAGGCAACGGACATACCTGCGGGTTCTCAGATCGTGCCTTGACTACCTTGAGGCCTTGGTCGTTTTGAGGCGAAACCTGTGCAAGCGCTTAGTTAGTACGTTGGCATCACAAGCAAGTGATGAGGTATCCGTACCGGAGAAGCGATGGCGAGTCCGAGAAACAGAGCAACCGCAGCAAGAGTCTTGGTGTGCATAATGGAGGAGGTAGGATAAATTACTAGATGATTTGTGGTTCTGATTGAAGGCAGTTGAGTGGATGAGGTAGGCACCTCTCTCGGGTTCACCTTTATACCCTCAGCAATGCATCGAGGATCATGACGCATGTCTATAATAATACTAAAATCTCAAGATCTCCCGGGTGTCGATGACGATGACAGAGAAGCTGTGCTCGACTCCGACTACATTAAACCCCGCCCGACCGACGATGGAGCAAGTGCCCAGATGCAACTGTGTTAAGGCCACCGCAAGAAAAACCATCGAAGACACGGATATGCCGCGCCCGCCTGCTTCTCTGGTGTAAACCCTCGTCATACGGTCTGTGGGCACAGTAGCTTACGGCAATCTTGGAGCATCATGATTTTAGAATCGAATGATGATCTTGCCGATTAATTAAATCGATCGGCTGAATAGGATTAATTAGACCGCATATATTGGGGCGAGCGGAGTCGCGGCTGCACGGGTGCTGAGGCATTTATTTGACGTGACAGACCTCTGTGGGAGAGGAAGCGTGCGAGCAGCTAGTGATGGCGCGCATACATTCATCGCAGCTATCAATCGCACTAAGATATGGACGTTTGAGAAAGCTGCGTCATGACTGTACTCGCACATTGGGACCATCCTTTATGTTTGTGATTCCCCTCCTCCGCGTCAGATTAGCGGGTACTAGGACATTGTTATTCTACAGAGAGCAAACTAGCTACACTTAGGACGACACATGATAGCCGTGGCTTACCGCGGCCGCCCCTTTCACCTGGAAACCGTTCTCTCCGAAAATTCCGGATGAGCGAATCGCGGTCATCCTGAGTAAATGCGCCAGCATGTGATGGAATTACAGAATGTATAGCCCTGATATGGGGCCACTAACATAGCTAGGAATTTCCATATTTTGTCAAAAGCGGGGTGGAAGGTAGAAGTATGTAGATGGCTCGTTTACTCACTTTGGAACTCATTTGTCGAACTAATGAAATGTGCAAAAAATCAAATCAATGCCCGGGAATGCGAAATATCTGATCGAAATGGGAAATTTGCACATGAAACGGGCGTGCAGTGTTTTCGGACATCCTCTCAACCCATTCTCCGACAATATTTTCAATCTCTTGGGGTTGCTCAAGCTGTACCCAGTGTCCACAAAGACCTTCCAGATACACTATTTGGATATTCGGGAACTTGCCTTCCTGATCAAACAAGCTCAGGGGAAGGGCTGGATCCGCGTTGGGCAAAACTAGGAGCTTGGGCATGTCAAGTTGAAGGTGTTCGGTATCCAAGTCCTTGTCGTGCTCGTAGTTGGCGATTTGGTTTCGGTAATAGTTGAGCATCGCGCTAGGGTGATGTGAGTTAGACGACGAGCTTTGGAAAATTGGTATATGAAGATACTTACGAGAAGCCAACGCCGGACTTGATTTGCCGAACCATTATATCGAGTTCCTGTTCAATCCAAGCTCAGTTCGAGTGTTTAAGTCTGTTAAGCACAACTACCCTACTAACCTCTTTACTTAGGAGCGCAGGATGAACGGATTTGCTGTTGTCTTTCAACCAGTTCTCCAGGACACCTTTCTTTTCGAACGTTGGAACCTGGCCGTCTTGAGCTTGCTTGGCCGAGCTATACATAATACTAATGAACTTCTCAGTCTTTGAATATATCAGTCGTTAGGAATGCATTGAATAACTCAGGTTTACTCACCTGCGCGTCAATAAGTGCGGTAGATTCCGGATTCCTGAAAAACAATTGATACTCGAAAGTAGACGATTGTTCTATAAACCTTTCAACTGTTGCAGGCTCTAGAACTCGGTGATACACCATGCTGAACGGTACGCAGAAACTGTTTATGACGGCCTTAGCCCCTAGTAAGCTGAAGTAAAGTTATTCGTCATACTTTGCCATGCCCTTGACTAAATGCGGTTTGTATTGAGCAAATCGCCCGGCTACGATTGAGCCCCTGTGAATTCCGTGGCCAATTAACCAACTAGCATAGGCACTCCCCAGTCAAGGCTTACCAGTCATGGGCAATCAACACAAGCTTTTCGCCTTTGGGGAGGCCGATTTCTCCCAGCAATGCTTCGTAGTCATCACTTTGCTTTTTGTACGTGTATTCAGCTGGATCAGTAGGCTGAGAAGTACCCGTATAGCCGAGGGTATCGGGGATGATCAGCCGGATTCCTCGACTGGACCACCCTTTTACTTGATGGCGCCATCCGTAACTGCAATTAATTCGGTGATAAATAGTCACTATGCTATATTTCCTAGCATATCACGTACGCTGAGTCTGGAAACCCATGAAAAAGGAGCGCAGTTGCGATGGTCTTGACACCTTCTGGAGGGTGAATATCGACGTAACGGTAGTGGCGCCCTGTGGGTAGATTGGCGATTTTACTCTCATATCCGAGAGGATGGGGTTGAGAAGACATCATGTTGGGGTACTGAATGTATGAAGACGATTAGAGGACACTTATAAAGAGAAAATCTAGAGGGCCGCAGTGTCCATTGCCCAAAGGCGAAGGAAGTGGCTTGAAAATCAAACACGCTGTGGATCGGGGGCTGTATAAGCTTCTTTATTCCGTGCTCTGACGTAAATTATTTTACGATCCATATGAGACCTACATTCCATCTTTGAGTAAATACGCATATTCACTTAGTGATCATGTTTGAACCTGCCGGAACTCGTGACTCGCATAGGTATTATATCCCACAGATCGAATCAGATCGGATGAGATTTCGGGTCTCCCCCCGCATAGCATGAGACGAGGGAGGCCAGGTTGTGATTTAGATATTGGTCCGACTCGAAGTTGACTATTCCTGCTCCTAGGTGTTTGCTAATTTGAAGCTGTATTG
Source organism: Ceratobasidium sp. AG-Ba (assembly GCA_016906575.1). NCBI lineage: Eukaryota > Fungi > Basidiomycota > Agaricomycetes > Cantharellales > Ceratobasidiaceae > Ceratobasidium > Ceratobasidium sp. AG-Ba. The sequence goes on along the minus strand of CP059633.1, from coordinate 457,714 downwards.
GCCCATTTTTTGCTAGGAAACATCGCGCAAGGGTTATCCTGGTAACAAATGTCGAAAACCAGTTTTCCGCCGCCTCCTCACTCATTTAGTGTAAGGGTCCGAATCCGCTCAAACCGTTACCCCGCATATATCAGTCAAATGATGTTCAAACTGTACTAGCTTATGAATAGCGAGGCGTTTAAATCATATTCCGTGAGATTGACTAAGAACTTCCATAGCTCCAGGTTTCGCCAAACTTATTGTGGCCACCCTTTTGCTGACATCTTCTCGACCCAATCCCCAACAATTCGTTCAACGACATCGGGCTGTTCAAGCTGGACCCAATGCCCGCATAAGCCGTCCAAACGAGCCAGCTCAAGGTTTTTCAGCTGGTTCTCGTGCTCGAACATTTGAACAGGAACACAAGGGTCTGCGTTGGGTATTACGAGCAGCTTGGGCATGTCGAGTTGGAGTTGCTCAGTGGATAAATTCTTGTCATGTTCATAACTAGCCTCTTGATTTCGATAGTAGTTGAGCATTGCGCTAAGAAAAGATAGATCAGATGGCAACGTTTGTGAAAATCGCCCGTGAGGTACGTACGAAAAGCCAACACCAGACTTGATTTGCTGAACCATTGTATCGAATTCCTATTCGCAACTCAAGGTTAACAGGTCATCCAAATCCTCTCATTGACCCAATTACAGTACCTCTTTAGTTAGAAGTGCAGGGTGTGCCGATTTGCTGTCATCTTTCAACCACTCTTCTATGACGCCTTTCTTCTCGAACGCAGGCACTTGGCCTTCTTCTATCTGTTTCGCTGAGGCGTACAAGATGCTAATGAACTTCTCCACCTATCGAAGAACCAATCAATGAAAAAGAATATAGCGCGTTTAGTCGAGGCAGGTTACCTTGGTATCAATGGGCACTGTGGACTCTGGATTCGAGAAAAATATTTGATATCCAAAATGGGGCATTACTTCCACGATTTTTTCCATCGGAACCGGAGGCCGGGCTGGCTGAGATAATACACTGAAAGGTATGCAGAAGCTAGCCGTGGCTCAGTCAGCGTGCAATCTATGCTGCACACTCGATCGCACATACCTAGCAATCCCCTTCACAAGATTCGGGTAATACTGAGCAAAGCGCGCGGCGAGACCAGAACCCCTGTCGATCGCCACGATTCGAATCAATGTACTTAGGGTTCCATGCCGAGACTTACCAGTCGTGCGCAATCAAGACCACTTTTTCACCTTCAGAGAGGCCGATGTGACCAACTAAAGCTGCATAGTCGTCGCTGTGATTCTTGTAAGTGTATTCATTAGGATCGGTAGGTTGAGAGGTCCCGGTGTATCCGAGGGTATCAGGGATGATTAATCGAATTCCTCTGTTGGACCATCCTTTGATTTGGTGTCGCCATCCGTACCTGACATCATGTTGAGCTGTTAGTAGTGGCTGAGAAGATATGACGTACGCAGAGTCAGGAAAACCGTGTAGAAGCAGTGCGGTTTCTATGGTCTTGACTCCCTGAGGAGGTTGGATATCTACGTATCGATACTGGCGCCCCGTAGGTAGGTGGGCGATTTTACTCTCGTATCCGAGTGGGTGAGGTTGAGAGGACATGATGGTTTGAGCAGTAACTGGTTTGAAGTCGCGTTGATTTTATAGTGCGCGGCACTGACTCAGCGGTCAAACTAAGCCCAGGATATCCATAGGAATTGCGTCGGTGATCACGCGTCTCAAGTTCCACGCCGGGTCGACCGAAGCCAAGTAAACTATCATTTACTTAGAAGTTAATTGTTGTAATCTTGCTGTGTCTGTTCTGAGTGCACATTCCACAGCTACCAGAATCGGACCAGGCAGGTAATGTTGCAAAGTAAAGGGGTACTTGAATGCCGTTTCTGAGCCGCATACAACCTTTCTGGGCCTAGGAGTCTGTCCCATGCTATACGCCAAGCACTCGGAGTTCTCGGAGTACTATGACTCGAGCTCGTCATTGCAAAATTTGGAAATCGATCTAGCGTCGTATACGTATCATGGGAAATACACTTACCTCAAGGATCGAGGTCGAGGTGACCTCGACCGAGCACCACGAGTTTTGACATCGGTCCCCCATGGCAAACTGTTTGCGGCAGCATTGGCCGGTACGTCCGCGCCCTTTTCGCGAATTGCTCGGCTCCCGGTACTGCTCGGGTCTCCGTGGGGATCTGGACCGTTGATGCAGACGTCATAGATAATCACATAAAGTTACAGTTATGGTGGACGAGAAAAAGCTTGATGTTTGGCGTTTTCAGGGGCTGTGTATGACGATTACAAGTCTCACATGCACAAAGGAGTAGATCCGCAATTACCTTGCTTCAACTGCATGGCTCCTTGGTATGAAGTCACGCTGTGAGCTGCGATGTCTTGTTGAGCATCGCATCAAGTTTTCTCTCACGGTACTCCACCCGGTGGCAGAGGGTGGGGTGGCGTCATCCATGATAAACAAAGACTTGGGTTGAAGGGGTATCACGTGATGGCCCCTATCTTTCAGTGCCGCCGGCGCAACTCTTGGGTGATATTGGAGTCAAGGTACCCATTAAAAGGAGAAATTACAGATATACTCCAAGGATATATTATTTTGGATGGTCAACGTGTGCAGAGATTGCGGCTATGATTTGCAAAGGGATTGCACCTCGCGAGTTCTACAGTAACCGAGCAGACCAAACTAACCAAACAGGTAAACCCCCTTTTTACTTCTCAATAACTGCTGAGCCGCATCTACCAATTAGACTCCAAGGTTAGAGGGGCCCGATCCCAATCGATCGAAGCACAAATATCGCAAGAAGTCTAATCGATCGTCCTTTCCATACCAAGAACTCTGAGCAAATTATACGCATTGTATTATCGACAGAACAGGAGATATCGGACACGACATCTCTACGGCGGTTTGAGCGCAGTTAAAATGCCGCAATGTGAAGCTTGGAGCCGAAGCTGACACCGCCCAATGGCACATCTATGCCGAGCGGGTTACCCCAAATGTGTACTACAGTTCGAATTTTGAACTTGTTTTGCGAAAAAGGTACTGCGCGCTATGTGTGCGGTGGAGTCGTGGAGTCCCCACTTTTTTCGGCATGAAAAAAGGGGACTGCGATAAAGGTTTCATATCTTCAGTGGGCCAATCACAGCTCCACATCGGCCAGCCTTTGATTGATTGCGGCAAACGTTGGCAGCACGATTGATTTCATCAGCAAAAGTAAGTCCGAGGTAACTCGAAATTTCAAAAACATGTACCCCACGTTCACCCTCGACACGCGTGTCAGCGGGGGAGCGCACGGAAAAAATGAGGATCAGCGGTGAAGCGACGTAATTGCTAACCCTCGAACTCAACTGCAAAGTTCGAAGAACGTGTGATTGACAAATTTCAGACACATCGCCAGCTCGAAAGCCCTGTGAAAACGGAGAGCAAGGGCCCGCTGTTTCCATTCCTGGTCAGCGATGGAAGATTATACGCGCGATACGGAGACGTCATGAGAGCTTCGAGCCGATTGTATGCGTGTGAGAACCGTATTTGCAATGGGATTTGAATTTGAGATCGGATGTGCGTGACGTCAGATTCGCGTGACTTGGATAAATATGGGCCGCGTCGCTCCTCTTTCTACCCACCACCAGTCCTTTGCCCTCTCACGACCATGGCCACCAACGAAGCTGCTCCCCGTCCCCGCCGCACTCTCAAGCTCGAGAATCTCCCACCCAAGGGCGAGATCAAGGCAGTCGTAAGTACACATCATCCCTTGTGTGCATGTCGCTCACTTCGACTCCGCATCTAGGGCCCGCGCACCCCGTCGCGAATCGATCCCAACAACCCGCCCTGGCCCGCATACCGCGGCTACCATGAGTACTCGTTTGCTCATGTCAGTATCACGCTTGTGACGCGTGCTTCATTTCGCTGACGCGCGACTCGTCATATAGGCTACCATGGGTGTCCGACTTCCAACCATTCTCGGTAAAGCTATCGACGACGTCTGGCGTACTGTCAATGAGCAGTGGGAAGAACACTTGATCGTTGACCTCATCGAGTGTATCGAGCGTATGGATGTGCTCATGACCGATCTCAGCGAGAATCACAAGCTCCGCTTCATCATCGGTGAGTATGATAGTATGTCGAGGAGGCCAGTTGCTGACGAAATCGATCATGCAGATGATGGCGAGGGCGATATCCCGCTCTGGAACAAGGAGATTGCCAAGTTTTTCCAGGGCAAGGACTTTATGACAGCCCCTTGGTTGTTCGCCGAGGTGCGTCGTCACTGCCAGCGATCGAGGATTGGCGTATTTACAGATCATCTAGGCCTACAAGTACCGCCGTCTACACGAATGCTTTAGCGTTTCCAAGTATTGGAAAGACTAGTACGTCATGCTTTACCCCGCATTTTCATGAACCCTAATTGATGCTTCTATCAGCGACGTATTCTTCCGCCAAAAATGCGACACGTTTTCCCGCTCTTCACAAGCTGTCTTTGAACTCTCGACGCGTTTCGTGCACCCACACAACATACCGTCTGGCCCGAACCAGCTTGAATCTATCCGCCTCATCTTCCGCGAACTTACCCAGGTCTGCTTATGGGGTAACTCGACCGATCTCAGTTTGCTTATCAACGTGCGTGAATCGAGGCTTGATAGTGGCTCTCGCTTATGCGCGCCAAATTTCACAGATGACCGAAGAAGATATCAAGAAACTTCAGTCTACGGGTGGCGACCACCTCGCGGCCACCGAGGTCAACATTCTAGGAAACGATCTCGATAAGCTCGCGGACTCGGTGACGAGCCTCAAGGGTGGCCGTATCGACTTTGTTCTCGATAACGCTGGGTTCGAGCTTTACTGCGATTGTGTTTATGGCAAGTCTCGATTGTATGCATTATACTCCCAAACTTATACAAACTCATACTCTAGCCGACTTTTTGATCCAATCTGGCCTCGCATCCCAGGTCCGCTTCCACGGTAAACGCTTCGCGTGGTTCGTCTCGGATGTGACCCGAAAGGACTGGGATTGGCTCCTCAACTCTTGCGTGCACGGAAACCTGTTCCCGACCGCAACGGAGGAAGAAATCACGAGCTTGCGCGAGATGGGCAAACGCTGGAAGCAGTACGAAAAGGAGGGCAAGTGGGTGTATGAGCAACACGCGTTTTGGTGCACGGTCAGTCTCCTGATCCCGGTCCATCGCCTCGCGAACTGACGTATGATTCTAGGGCTTTACCTTCTGGGACTTGCACTCGGAAGCACCCGATCTATTCTTGCATTTGTCCAAGTCGGATCTTGTGATTTTCAAGGGCGATCTGAACCACCGCAAGCTGACGTATGACTGTCATGCCCCGGCATCGACGACGTTTGAAGAGGCAATCGGACCCATGGCCAATTCGGCTGGTGCGCCTCGTATATGCTCGCTCCGAACGATCAAGAGCGATGTCGTCGTCGGTCTTCCGAGCAACACGCTGGCCGAGAAACTTGACAAGGAGGAACCGGGCTGGAAGATTAGCGGCAAATATGTGAGTCTATCCTATATCCTATTGTCCTATTATGTATTGACTGGCGGTTGAATAGGCCGTTGTGTTGCTCTCGGACGGACGTCCGGGTGAAAAAGTTAGGTTTGCGTAGAAAACTAGATGTGCTGTTTTGTTGCTGTTGCAATTGTGTCACTGTAGCTCGCCACCATTCTCCATTGTTTTTGGTGTATCCAATTAAGTCGAATGTATAATCTTTTGATTGTGTTCTGTTGGCGATATTGAGCGCTAGAGTGGCCGAGAGCGTTCGATTGCGTTATCAAGCGGAGATACCTCCGGTTATTCGGTTAGCAGGAGGGTCGCATATATCCTATGCCACAAGGGCGTTGCCTCCATTCTTAATATGCTGTATGATAAGGCTGTATCACTCCTAGTTAAAGGGGTGAAAATACCTAGCATTGAGAGCGGAATCCTATTCAAAGCTGAAGCATTACGTGAAATCTCTTTTCGTTTGCCGATTTGTTAAATGATCTGGGGATGAGCTGTGGCGAGGAAGAAAATCAGATAGAAGTGATATGTATTCTTATGAGTCGATGCCGGGGGTAATTCTTGCGAAAAGACGTGTAGACCTAAATGCAATTGTAACCTTGGAGCTGGCACATAGTTTGATCCTAAAGGCAAATCGAGCTTGGAAACATTGGGGCTTCGGACGAAACTACAACTTATTGGAAAATTAAATGATAAATGGGCTAAGTATTCCAGCTGGCTAGCAGCCGTCCGGCTCTCCTGTTGAATCGATACTCGGCCAGACTCAAGCAAATTCCAAGCATCAATACACAATAAGATCCAGTAACAGGCGTTGAAATGGTGCGCTGAGTCTGTCAATCAAATAGGTCACAGCACACCTTGTATTTCCCGGTACATTCTTGGACAATTCTGGATTACAGAAATCACAAACTGGCACGATTAGAGCGTAGCATTTGTTCCTCCCCCCTACTACTGTGTACGAGCCTCATAATATCTTGTAATTACGCCCCCTTTCAGTTACTTGTTGACGATTTTTTTGCACCTGGTCCCCCCATGTTCTGAGAGACAGTAATAACTGTATTGGAAAAATAGTGAATTTGGCTAACGCTGGCTCTATTTTTGCGCCTACTCACCCTGCTGGACAGCATTTCCCATCCCAGCAGCATTCCTCACCTGGCTTGCAGCATGACTAAGGAGCCGTATACAACATCAGAGACTTGTCGTGTCAGTTTAAAGTAAAACGTGTACCCTTTCACTGCATCCAAATGTTCCTGTGGGACAGCAGAGGTCCTTTGTATAGTCCCATGTCCCTTTCGGACAGCATGTGTACAGAGCGACAGCGCCGCAGACCCAAGGGTTCTGGCAGCAGCCTCTCTTACTGGGGCATAAGTGATAGAGTCGGGGGCAACTTCTACCTGGACCAGGTGGTATCTGGTCACTGGGAGGCGAACCCATACCCCGGGCTGCTAGGATGTTAGTTTCATCCTTGGGTTCTCGCCCGACAAGGTCCTTATCGGGTGTGACCATAGAAGCAGCAAAAGGAACCAACGAGAGTAGAAATAGGAGAGAACAGGTAAAAAGAGATTTCAAAAGCATTGTGATCTTAAGAATTGGCTTGAAGAGGGTCCAGGTAGTTGAAAAGGCGTAGGACTGGAGGACTTTATATCTCACGGGCCAATTCTAGAGGAACCCTCATGAAAAGGTGCACATACATAGCACATTCCACGGGTTTACCGATTCTAGCACTCTAAAGATCAGCTGGGATCGGCAAATCCATCGCCCGGGAGGCAAACGGCATGAATGTGGGTTGATCATGCAATTCTAGCGCCGCCGTTTCATCACCGGGCTTAACAGGTGCTAACAGGCCGGTTGGTATTTGGCGCCAAGCTAACCTTATTTTCGCTGCCATATAATCCCGAAATATTTATAGATATATAGATTATAGAGCGATGCGCATCCACCAGGGTTAGGTGAACCAGTATGGATTCTAGCGGCTCCTGACGTATTTTAGCGCGCAATGCATTACATTGATGACCCGGATTGTGCCCGGCGTTGTCTAATGAGGTACACCCAGTAATTCTGGCATGATGTCGGCTCAGTCTTTTCCATCAGAGGCGCTTAGTCTTCCGATCAGCCAGGTAGGACTACATGACGAATCACTGGCTTGAGCATGTCGCGTGAGTACGCGGCCACCCAGATTGCCTTTGGCTTAATTATCAGTTCAAATCAATAGACAGCACCCACTGTGTTTGATGTAGCGATATAATAACTGATTTTTCACCCCAGACGATATTGGTGTACAGCAGGACCAATGGTGGATTGTTATCGACATACAAACAGTAAACTCAACCAGAAGGTACTCGGCTCATATAGCTGCCTCTGAGCCATGAAAGCCATTGATAAACAACGGCCGGGACTGCAACCTTTCATATCTACTCCAGTTCACCATTACTTTCCGACTTCTTAATATCAAATGCCACATCCGTCTTTTTTACAATAACGGCTATGTATAAAACAGTTATCACTCTCGATCCCATCTGTGCTCCTGCCCATGCTCACCCTTGTGGACAGCAAGTTCCGTTCAGGCAGCAGATACTCCCGGGTGGGCAACAGCTCTGGGGATGATATACAGGGTTAGTAACGTGTTATATAATCTTGTGGTAACACACACCTTCTGGCTGCACCCGAACATATTGTTAGGGCAGCAGAGGTCCTTCGTGTAACCCCACGTCCCTTTCGGGCAGCATGTATACAGGGCGACAGCCCCGCAGACTCCTGGGTTCGGGCAGCAGCCCCTCTTACTAGGGCACAGATGATAGCGTCGAGGGCAAGAATAATTCTTGCCAGGGCGTATCTGTTCCGTAGGAAGGTCGCCTACATCCCGAGCTGCAACATTGAGACTGCCATATTTGAGGTCTCGCTCATCAAGATTCATCTCGGGCGTGACCGCGGAGTTAGCTGAGGGAAATAGTAAGGAAAAGAGCAACAAAACGGAGGATATTTTAGAAAACATATCGAGGTGTACCGAGAAAGCTAGTTGGCTGGAGGGGGGGCATTTCGGGCGAGATTATATATGTCATAACATGTTAGTATCACGCGCAGAGCCCCAGCAGCTAGCCGCGGACAACTGATAGCAAACATAGCCCACGCACTTACTGGTTTTGTAAACGATCCTATCAGCCGAATCTGGGAGTCTGGAATTACTGCTCATGAGCAAAAATCGCCGTGCAGTCGGGAGGTAAGCTATACAACCAATCAGTTCTCATGGAGATTTACTCAATGCACAAGTTACTTCAAACGGCTGCATGTAGCCCAAGAGTGTTTCCTCACCCTTAGCGCCCAAGCGAAAGCGTGGTTTTTTTAATAGAAATGGGCCGGAATACTGAGCGCTATGTGAGCCTTTCACGCGGTTTGGGATTTAAGAAAACTATTGCCCTGTAGCAAGTCGGCCTTAGGAGCGGAACAAGCATCTATTTCTGCATGCCCGTTACTTGCACGCCCGCTTAACTTTTGCATATTATTCTCCCAACAGATTGATTTCTATTGTAATTATTCAATCGTGATTGTTCAATTGCTACCTGAATATCCATGCCCAGCGCACGGATTGCACCGTGCACAATGATAGATGACTATAATGATCCACATATTGTTTAGGAGGTACATATGTATGTATTATGTAGTTGTGCAGCCGGCTGCTGCCGTACTGAGGCACGGTAACCCGCTTGTGAGTCCTGGTGCTGGGGGTGGTTTACTCATCTCAAGACTTTTTCCATGAGTCGGTGTCCCGGTTTCTTCTGGTGAACATACTGGGTATCCCTCGTACTATCCGGTTTGCGAGTGGGCTACTATAATAGAAGCGATCTCCTTCCGTAATATTTATACAATAGTGCACAACAATAGTAAAGATGAAGATCTACATCTATAGCCACAGAAGTCACGTTTTCAACGTACGTTTTAGTGAATTTAACTTGGGTACGATTTGACCGCTCAGAAAACAGAGATACCCATGAATCATGGGTAATGTTCTAGCCTATCCGATTGCTTCATGTTGCATCATGAAAGCTGCCTCAGCTATGATGACAGCTACCTATTTCCTCGGGGCCGGGATGCATTTCCATCCCCCAATACTTCCTCGAAAGCACTCAGTTCTGTATGCCAACGAGCCGTTAGCTCTGCTCTTGCGACCTAGCTTACTGCACACACTTACCCCCACCGACAACAACTCTCGTCAGGACAACACATCTCATGTCGTTTGCAACATCCCTAGGATTTATACGAGGTGAGAAGCTTTACATCAAACTCAAGGCGAACTTGTACCTTTCTACCGCATGCAATCATTCCTTCGGGACGGCAAAAGTCCCTTGCGCTGCCTCCGTTCCGGGTCGCAAGAGTACTGGTTGTGTCCTCGAGCTCTCGTCTATCATGATCTACAACAGGGGTGGCTGCAGATATAGCACAGGGGAGCAACGAGAATAGGAAGAGGGCGGAAAATGCGGTGAGAGATTTGGGAAGCATTGAGGTCAAACCAGCTGCCTCAGAAAGGGTCCAGCTGGTTGAAGGGTCGCAGCCAGGAATATGGAGATTTTATATGCTAACCGGGTGGTTTCGAGTGGGGCGTTCAAACAAGGCCGGGTGAGTACAAAGCGAGCATAGCTACCTACGGGGTTACTACATTTGCAATTCTAGAGGTCATTTGAGCTCGGTTATTCTACTGTCCGGCTGGCGAACCATATGAACTCTACCTCGTTATGAGACTAGACTATATGAGACTAAAAATGAAAATTGGCTTGGCGCCGAATGTTATAATTGGCCCGCTGCCCGACGCCAATCCCGGTGGCGACACGGTTGAGCAGATGGGGTTGAGTATACAAGTGGTGGGGCTATGCGCTTGCAGTGGAAGTCAACGGCTGGCTGTTGTAGAATATCTAATTGGGTTTGGGGCCGTGTGAGATTAATGAGCCGTATTATGTTCGGGGTTACCCAATGAGGCATGTTCAACATTTTCTAGCGTGAACTACACGCGGCCTTTTCTATTTGATGCAGGGTTATTTAAATCACTTGAGATCAAGACCATTGTTTTCTGGTGACTTGTACTAGTATATCGATTAGCAGGGTGCGGCGGCCAGTTCATTGTATGCTATTACATAAGGGCTAATAATAACGATGGGCGATACCATAGTGGATGTGGCAAGATATCTTCAAGTGGCGGGGATTTTCATCGCGAACGCACTATTGCTCGTAAAGTTCTATCTAAGATAGCGCTAGAAGAGCATATCCGATCAAGCAGAAAGCAGATTTCCATCTATGGGTACCATGTCCATGCTCCAGAACCAGGGATCCATTTCGAGTGACTCAATTCGGTATGGTAAGAATACTCTTGCCACCGCTAGCATGTAAATAACATTGGAATCGTCAAATAGAACGAGTGTGACAAAAATTCGATCACAAGTGGATCTGCGCCCATACTGATATACAAGCACCTCAGTGGATTACGGTATCTGCGATGTACGAGTAATCAAATCAGCTGGATCCAGAGCATTAGGCCCGCTAACCTACGCCGTTTATGTATATGAGTACCTCGGCCCACATTTTTCAGTGATGACCAGATGGTTGATTCTTTGCTAATTGCAGAAAAGAGGACCAAAGAAGTCTCACATATCCATGCATGCATCATTAAGGGCTTAGCATAGTCCAGTACTGTAATCAAACCGTGTGAGAAAGAGCTATTTTCAGACGTAGTTGAAGATAGTAGAAGATTTCACAATCGGATCTCGTGGTGATCCATTATCTCAGTCTACTTAGCGTGCATATACGCGTTCTGTCATATTACTTGTATGTAAGGCTCTACTGCACAATGTACATCGTTGAGTGTAAGCCTCATCATCTTATCAATAATGTAACCCTTCATTTCCGCTACAATGTCCTAGCTAAGTCATAGCTATTAAATAAGAGATAAATGACTGGAACTTCGCTCAGACATGAAAACGGCCCAACAAAATAATTCCCATGAATCTATGTATACACCAATTAGGAATTATATAGAACAGCTCAGCGCAGGCCAAATGAGGTGCTTCCTTCTTCATGAACGAGCGCGTCTTTGGTAAACCAGATGCAATGTTTCACCCAGGGGTCGGGCCTATTGAGAACATTCGTGCGTTTTAGAATCCTGCCATATATAATTTAAATAGATATTACCTGATGCATGTTGTTCCGGTCTGGAACTATCGTTGTCGAGTCTGGGCGCCCGCCCTTGGAGTTTCTCACCGCATACTCATACTGTATCGCGGGATGTTACCGTTTAGTTAGTATACGACTAGTTTTGCGATTTAAACATACAGTAGTCAAGAACAGGCCAACAATAGTCTTGATCTCGTACAGAGCGACTCGGCGGCCGGAACAGGGATGGCGGCCAACCCCTTTTTGAATTTGGTCAGAGAGAACCGCCAGAAACGCCCAACGTACCCCAACCCAAGAAACTATATGTTTGCGATTTATCCTCTCCTCTCGACCAGCGACCTGGGTCAAACCTACAGGTTTTGTCTAGTCAGTATATGTGCATACGTTACTGACAAGCTACTTGCTTGCGTGGGTTAGGAAAGATGGTAGGGTCATTGTGAGTATCTGCTGCCGAGTAAGCCAAGAAAGTTCTAGAGAATTCGTGATGAGAAAGAGAAAGACTACCAAGAGATATGAACTTACCCATTCGGTACTGTTTTGCCTGCTATTTGAATATCTCCATCGGTAACACGTCTAAGCATGGCTGTGGAGAGGACTCGTCTACTGAAAGCTTAGAGCAGGAAGAATAGCTAATGCTTGAACTTGCGCACCGGATAGTTTCACGGATACAATCCTAGCGAGAGTCAATCTATGAGTGCAATTACAAGTATATTGAGAAATGCAACTTACATCAAGCACGGGTAGTTCGTTTTCCCAAGCGCTAGGCGGAACACTGGAAAACCGTTCGGCCAGACTAGCGTAGCTACCTGAAGCAGGAGCATGTTGGTCGATTATAGCATCTAGTTCAGCGACAACCTTGTCGCGCCACTCGGGCTCCTGATCCAGGAAAATGAACAACCAGGCGCTCATCAAACCCGTATTGATGATGCCCGCGAATAAGACAAAAAGGACGAACTGCACAAGCAAAATAAGTACAACAAGAAACACAGTGATACTAAAGTTGAGCATATACCTCAATAACATCTGCAGTCGAGTGATCCATATCCAAGAGCATCTGCATCGCGTCATCCTCGCGCTGCCCTTCCTCTCGACGAGTCTTGATGATCCGATCGAACCAATCAAATCTGTAAACTTCATTAAATAACTAGTTGATTTCCTGGAGGCAGATCCTACACTTCAGCCGTAGCCTTGACCTTTTTTTGGCGCGCAGGGGACGGAAACCAGGGAAATAGGACAGCCGTTGGCGTAGCTCCCTGGTCAATAGCCCAGAATAATTCTTCCATCTTCTTACACTGTCCGACAGAGTCTGCAATCTCGCGGCACCCTCCGACGCGAATGGTGAGTCGGAACACGAGTGAATACAGATCTACAAAGGGATCGATCATGCCACGGTCACCCCAATTAACAAGGCTTTGTTCAATGTCTGACATCAACAACGGCGTTACTGGTTTTCAACAGAGTAGTGAATTAGTTAGTAAATGATGACAACTATGGAGTACTACTTACGTTGAGCTACGCGTTCTGGACGCAGGAGGGGAAAAGCCGTGTCAAGAGCCAGGACCCTCTCTCTTGATCATTCCTATATTTTGCGTCTTTGACAACGTCTTTGATGTCTGGGCCCTGTGAGGCCATGATTATATTGGCACTTAAGTGTTTGGCTGGATTGGTATAACTTACCCCACCGAACAACAGACGATAACTAATAGCAGAAGTCAATCTCTCAATCATTAAACGAAAGGTTCAACCATACCCTTCAGTAAGGCTCAAGTCCTTGCGCTCGTAAAATACCTTACGAGCGGCTTCGCCTCTCATAGCGACGACATTGTGCTAAAATGGGATGTAGTAAGCTGGAAACTGTGGACCTCTATGACGTACGTTCACAATATTGAAACCAAACATTGGCTCATTCGGAAACCTACCAAATCCTTCGAATATGAAATCTTTCACAATCATTCAGCTGAAGATCTATTATGAGGATACAGGAACTTACCATGTCGTCTAACGTGCAAGAGATCAAGTTCTATCAGCTAATCGTTTCGTCTACAGCCAGATTCGAGATAGATACCTTGTAAAGAATCTCCAATGGCCGATAAGTGGCCATCCTCGTATCTTTTCGATGTCGCCTTTCTTGGTCTTGCTCAAGTACCACAAGAACGCTAACACTGTGACAGCGGCCGCACCCGTAGCAACAGTGTTCTCAGCAACTAGTGAGAGGATTTTAGTTTTGCTTGTGTGAAAGTCCAGGTAAGAATGCATCATAGTAAACTCAAGTTCCGAATGTTTTGAGATGTCGGGTGCTGAACAGACTCGTCTACGCCAGGGAGTTTATATACCTGAGTGCCACCTAGCGCACAAGAGACGTAATTCGCAATATTCGGGGCCGACATATAACAATTCTGACTCGGAGACGTCACACAGATGCACGATTTTGATACCAGCGTGTGCAACAAGCGCGGAAGGCGGGTGGAGAAGCTCGGAACTACTTTTCGGGGCCGCAATATCAAATTCAATATCAACTGATGAGATAAGCGACATCATTACCCGACCTGAACCCATGAATTGACGGGATTCGATCACTGGGTCTGGCTTTTTAGAATTATTGTTGCACTCCTTACTTAGGAAACAGTCTTTAGGCTCGATTCAGTCATAGGTTAGATTTATCTACTGAAACTGCTGCCATAAGAGCATGTCAGGTTATCAACTCGCAAATTTTGATTGGATGTTGTGTGACCTGCGTGATTGTAACACTTTTATATATTAGTACTAGACCAGGGAGATAGTAGGGCCCGCTGGGAAATTTGGGTAAGGCCGGTTGCGGTCGGAAGACGGAGCATTCGAGGTCCTGCCCCAAGCACATAAGCGTCACCTTCGCTACTGTTTTTCAATCCTGATGACCTGCTGGTGAAGCTAACGAACTATCTCATGATGCCATCCCATTGGTATCGCATACTACACAAGAGACCGATCATTTCGATGGAAGGATGAACGCTAATGAACACTAGCAGATAATCGCATGTGCATATACAACTGCCACAGTAACGTACAATAATGTTTACCACCTGATCAGTGTTAATATGCTTCTTTACGGATATGTTCTTGTGCTCCCACCCCGCCAGAATGACACATGACCTAAGAACCCCAGTCTCAACTGGGGTTGCGTAGTCTGGGTATGTATAAAAGTCTCGTCTACCTCTAGGAGATGGATGGGAATGGACCAATCTTCGTCACGATAAGTCCTCGTTTTCAACAATGTCACCCCTTCCAGTCGACGAAGAGTTCACTTTGCGCTATATACCTGATATTCCCCAGAACAATGACCTCGCCGGAGTCCCAGGTGGGATGTACGTGTCCGCAGAGCTAGGCTTGAACAAGCCACTGTATGCCGCTGCACAGGTCCCGGGACAATTCGATCACCAGATGGTAACACTCCCACGAGCAGTATTTTCGTAGCCAGTGGCTGATACAACATGAGTTAAAAGTGGAAATTCGGGGAACCGACGCACAGAGGCATTCAGATTTTATATATACCCCGCACGGGCAGTCCTGAGGAGAGGAGTGTCGGTGCACTGGGGTTTCACAACACATCTGAAGTCCCAGGCACAGAGATCACTCTCGGGCCAGCCTCGTACTATCGCATTGAAATTAAAGCTGAAACTCACGGTGGAAAGATTGTAGTGTAAGTACCATTCAGGCATGGTGCTGCACACGCTAATGTTGGAATCGGTTTCTAGAATCCGCCCTACTGGGCATACAATAGGGATGGATTACTACGTTGGGGTCGGTCAGTATAACAATGTGAGGATTTCGCTGATCCATGCGTAAATACACTTAGTAACAAAGACGTTTGTCGCAGCTCGAAATTATAGCGTATCCTATTGGAACCTCAGATGGGTTACCGGGCTGGTTTTTCCGTGGGTAGGATGAGATTCGAACCACAATACTCGTTTCCTGTAAAATAAACCTACCAAAACCTACGTGTATACGAGTAACTATTGACCGGGTGAGTTGAGACGCGAGCAGCTTACAACCCCACAATACGAATTGCGGAATCACCCTCGGTCACAGATCATCTATCGGATTGTACGGAGTATACTGTGTCGCTTGGCATGAAAGGAGTTCGAGGTCAACCAAGTCATTTACTATCTGTTCAGATATAGCACATATATCCATTAGGGAGTACCCAGCGGTCGGCAAACGGCCACTCAGACAACTTTACTATATCGTCTGTTCGATGGTATCAAGTCGAGTGGGGGGCTTCGGAGCTCACCGCGTCAGGATACGCACAACATTTTGCCACATTAGGGTAGATCTTGGAGTGCCCCGAGACTTTTTGGGTGCTCAACAGACCAGTCCACATCAAGGGGTTTGCATACCACAGTATCACACAGCGAACGAGGGACGAAATCGAAGAGTCAATCCACGTAAGTTCTGAATTGCATCCGGCGCACATACTCCCTTGTGGGCGGTGTAGAACTTGGCGTAGAGAGCGGTCGCAATAGGCGGATGGAGAAGCTTGAAAACATTTCTCAGAACCGCTGAATCAATTGATGAGGTAAGCGACCCTCATCTCCTACTCCCTCGCCCCCTTCTCACAAAATGAAATCACGGGTCAGCATGGATCGATGGAATCCGACCGGAATGATCGAGACCCCTCGATTTGAGGGGATACGATAGGGGAAAGAAAGGAGCACTCACTCAATTGTCTTCAATCGGGTTCTTAAAAAGAAGACGCAATGTGGATGACTGAATGACTTGAGGTGTATCCATTCATCGGCCGAGAGGACATCTCCTTGCCAAGGAGTATTTGAGCACAAAGCTGTTGAGGCCGCGGGCCCCGGTGGAGGCTAGAGAGTTGGTTACGCTGGATCGATAGCCTTTTGTTGCTGTGCCTCGGCTCTCATGTGAGAGATTGGCGTTACTGACCGGCTCGAGGATCTGTGACGTCGATTCTGATCGCTGTCAAGCAGGGACATAGGTAGGAACTTTGGCGGACAATCACAAATTCAGCCGACTCGATAAGAGCTCCCCTTTCACTCGAGTTGAAACACCGACAGACATGTACGTTTAGCAGGGTTATTCACGGGTATTAATTCAACATAGGGAACGAATAAAATTAGACATGTGCAGTACGAGTAGAACACCGGCGTTCGAAGGGATACACGAAATAGACAATACAGCGGATGATGGGCGATCAGGGTGTGGTGGCACAAATAAGGATTACAAAGGAACGTCACATGTCAGAGCTCATTAGAAAGACTAATTCGGCATAGCGTAGTACCTGGGAAATGATGTGCGATCAGAAACAAACTCTATCGCGCACGTGGAAAAACCTGACACGTACCTCAAACGAGTCTGGAGCCAGTGTGTTTTGTTTATTTCGCGCAAAGGATTCGCATGCCGAGATCTTTGATCATCACGGAGCTACGACGCTTTTGTGCGCGTGTCGAAGAAGACGGACTAGGGGAATTCGAATTCGAGGGAGAGGGCGAGGCGAAGGACGGCGTCGGCATGGTTTCTGGCAGGACTGATGCACGGGTCGAGTAGGGTGGTGGAGGTGTGGTCTCATGCGTTGCGATGCCGGCTCGTTGTGGCTCTTCGACGTACTCGTAGTCGTACGAGCTGGATGAGCGGTAGGACTGCATGCTTCGCCTTGAAGCTGCGGACGAGACGGACGCTTGGCGCATGCTGTTGCGCGCGTCGGCGTAGAGTGTGGCGGCCTGTCGGGGAGACTGGCCGTACATGCCAAAGATGTTGGCCGAGGAGGAGGCAGAGGACATCATGGCTGGGATAAGTGTGATTGAAAAGGAGAGCAAGGGGGTTATTTAAAAGACTGGACGTTAGGGTACGAATAGGAGATGTCGTAAGGTGGCAATCCTCGTGGGGGTGAAGATGTGAAGGGGGTGTGATGGGATAGGCTTAAGTAGCGCATGAGTCGCGTCTGTTGATGGATGTTGGCTTCCGACATACGGACCTGACATAGGAGTGAAGTCCCTACAGTCTCTGGAAGCCTGCACCTTGAAACGCCGAGCGGTACTCTTTCAGGCAACAAGGGAGCTTAAACGCCCGGCGGTAGACTTCAGCCTCCACTTATTGCCAATTCGACGGACCCGTGCCCCACTTTTGACCACCATAGCCACCCATGAGGCATGGACTTTCTTCGAAGACATAATAGCGAAATTACCGAGGACATATCCGTCTCTCTCAGAGACCGAGATGCTTGGAAATACGGGATACTCAAGAATGTTGGACTACAAGGCGAGATCGCTATAATCGCCGCGGATGTAGTGGGCGGTTTGTTAGCAGCAGGTGAGTCAATTGCTATTATTGGTATCCGCCTACTGACGTATCTCAGCCACGGATAGGGGCTATGTCTACATCTTTGGAGCTCCGGCTGCGACCCATTGTCTGCGCCTGCAAGGAACCGCAGCTGACTCAGGTGTCAAACATCTGGGCTTTTCGATGTCCGGTACACGCCTGATAGCATGCGGTATGTAGCCCTCATCCCTATGCAATCTCCCATTCACGAAAGGTCAAATAGATACCAGAAACAAGCTACATGTGTGGTCGCTGTCTACAGGCCCGCCCTTTTTGGAAGGATCAGTGCATGTCGGAGATGTTGTAAAGTAAGTGCCATTCATTTGTGCTAGGTACCCATGTTTCTAGAGCGTGAATTTTTAGCTGCATGGCCACTTCTGTGTACCATTCCCACGTTCGTCCCAGCACTTCCTTGGCTGTAACGTAAATTCATGACGTGATCCCGTCAGGCCTTCCTTGGTCTCAAGTCTGGACGCACATTCACATTTGACGTCGACCGAGTACAGCTCTCTCCGTACACCATCCCGAATGCCTGGCAGAAACATGAAGCAGTGCTGCGCCGCTCGGGAGCTTTACTCTCTTCGCCTACCTCGCCCTCATTTGATGTCGTGCCGCCACCTATGGTGATCGATTTGGCTATACACCCCCGGGATCTCAACTTGCTACTTATTGGTTATGAGCGTGGGATCGTCGTTTGGAACCTCGTGGACCAGAAGCCTGCCAGTCACTATGCCCTATCGTTACTCCCTGGAGCGCCTGGTGCTATGCTACAGCCTGAAAGGTCGCCGATGCTGATGGAAGAACGAAGTCCGCCACCCACTTGTGTCGCATGGCATCCAGACGGCCGGCTCTTTGCGATTGGTATGTCCGTTTTGGAGATGCGAGATGCATTTTATCTCATCGGATGTTAGGTCATATGGACGGATGCATATCGTTCTGGTCCGTCGAAGAAGAGGACAAACCGCTTGATGTTCGAACGGTGGATCGAGCCGGGGTTCACAAGGTCGATTTCGAGGCCTTTGCGGCCGCTGCCGCACTTCCTCCAAGTAATTCGCATACGCCAACACACGAACCAATTTACAAATTAGTTTGGACTCCAAAGCGTCTCGCGCCTAATACCGCTGTATCGGCAAAAGGATCGTATCTCACCGTGCTTGGCGGCCTACAACCATCGACGCCACCAGGTATCCCTTGCTTGTATTTCCCTCCGTTTGTTTCGCCAGCGAATACGACGATAACGACCGAAGGCCTTGATTCTAACCCGGCTCTCCGCGATGCGTTGATCGCGAGCGTGACTCCATCAGCGTATGCCGAGATCCTCACCAACCCTAAACTGACAGTCGAAGACATCCTCGTCGTGTCGGAACACAGTCAAATGCTTATCACCAAATCCACACCAGATGGCCGACGAACAATCCAAGTCGAGCAACACCCTCCTTCCACATTCGTCGACACCGTCGGATCACTTTGCACTATTCCCGCAGACGAGATCGGCATGGGCGCTTCGAGTTTAAAGCCATCCCAGGCCGTGTTAGACGCCCGACCGATTTTCGCCGAGCCGAGTCCGAGTCGTGTGCCAGTGGAGATGATGATGACCGATTTGATCGAGGCGAAGCTTCAGGTCATGTCGAAGAGTGGGGTGGGTTGGCTCGTTCAAGATACCGTGCGCAAGGTTTTTGAAGAGGATGACAAGAACAAAATTGCGAAAGATGTGGAACGCGATAGGTTGAGCTGGTTGCGAGCGGGAGAAGCTACTGCCAATGTTGAAGGACACAAGAGGTCGGCCAAGGTGAGGATGTCGTTCCCCCAATCTCTATTCGCATTCTTAACGGATTTTTCTAGTTCGAACCTAGCCGAATCGTAGTCGGAATCCACGCGGACAATATTGTTCGGTTTTATGACATTAGCTCCCAGCTGCTCTTGAACCCGACGCCTCTGCGGCTCGAGCATCCCCAACCCCTACCGAACTTAGACATAGATCCCCATTGGACGCTTTCCCATCCGCTGTTATCTGGATTCCGACGACCCGATGGTCATGTTCGCTCAGTCCATTTCGCACCGAACTCGCTGGGATGCGCGGTTGTTCTGGGACAGGGCTGGGTTTTGGCGTACAAGTTTGCGAAAGCCGGTACTCAAGTCCCGTTTGAGGCCAGGGCGATAGAAGATGGTGTAATCGATCTCAGCCCTATGAGTTTCGAGGACGAGGAGAAGTTTAGGCCGCTCTGTGGGATTGCTGAAGTTCGGAGAGGGGAAGTGACCTGTGCAGCCTTGAGTGATGTGGGTAAGTTGGTCGAGGTCATATACTATGAAACGTGTTTCGAGTTGACCATGTTTCGACTGTAGGATTCTTGGCTGTTGCGTACGAAGATTGTTCGGTCGTGATTATCGACCTTAGGGGGCCTGCTGTTGTGTTACGATTCGAACCCCATATTGAACAGGGAAGAAAATCGGCGCAAGATGGACCGGTGAAAGTATTCAACTGGGCACAGTGCTCGCTCTCAGAAGGCGAGTCGGTAGTTCTTGGCCTTTTCTATCTTCAAAGCTTAATTCTATTTATAGATCAACCGTTTGATATTCATCTTTTAGGGATTACCGAGTCCGGGCTTGCCAGGATATTCACACTGTCTCCGCCAGTTGGTCGGAATCCGAACTGGTCATCTCGAAGTCAACCAAAGACTATCAAACATTCATCACTCTCCCGACCAATATTCAGCACAGTTATCGACACTACCTCTGGGAACTCGTGCGTCCCTGATGCAACCGGGATGGATCGAGTTATGGGAGGAGACGATGGATCTCGCTGGGATCCGTCCATATGGGTGGCGGCGAGTCAGAACAGACTGAGGACGTATGCGGGAGTACTGGGAAAGGAAATCGCCGGAGTGGAGCGTAAGGGCGGAAAAGAGATTGTATGCATTGATGTGCTGGAGATTCAAGGTGTGTTTATTGTCGTTTGGTTCGCCAAGCATGGTGAACTAAATCAAGTCATGAATATAGGAGAAGCTGTGGTTGCGGTCATGGAATGCGATGGAGAATTGACCATCTATTCCCTCCCTCGCCTTGAAAGGCTGAGTTCGATTTCCGTTGGGTACGTATGTTGTGCGTAATAAGCGGTTAGAGTTTATACTAATAGGTGATACAGACATCCAGTTCGACATGCCAGCTCCGACTCTCATGGCGACTTTTTCACAATATCGGATCGGAACCTGATTGAGCACTTGACGATTCTGAATTTCAGTCGAGCTCAACTCCCCTTGGTAGATTTCAGCACGCCTTACCCCGTGATGCGTGACAAGCCAGAGCCTCCGGAGACCTCGGGGTTCGTATCATGGCTGTGGAGCGCGCGGACCAAGACCGGAACTGAAATTGATGCGATACGTAGGTTGAGGGGTACACCAACAACTAGCATACACTAATAAATAATTCGTTAGTGGCTGGCCCGGAGCGACCGCCACCAAAGGCAAGACGGCCGAAATATGTTCCTGCAGAAAAAGCCCCTGTCGCTCCAATCACTTCGGTCAGGGCTACGTCGAGCGTTGAACGCGCTGCGAATGCCACGGGACGGGATGATGTCTATTCGAGGCTAGCGGCGGCGGTATCGGAGCGTGGGTGCGTGCATCATCTCCTACTATATCACGTTCGAAATTGAGTTGAGGCTGTGTTTTAGTGAAATGCTGTCTGGTTTGGAAGAACGGTTCGGACATTTGGAGGCGGCTAGCAGAGATATGGCTTCTCAGGTACGTCTGGGTCGACGCTATGCTGCATATGCGAATGCTGATCGATCTTTTTTCAAGGCAAAGCGCATTGCAGCACAGCAGGGTGCAAAACGCTGGTTTGGTTTGTAAATTAAATTGAATTGAAGGTGGCCAACATAGTCAATGCGTTTACCATTCCCATAGTCAAATTTCGGGCAATTATAATACGACGCATGATTGTATCGGTGATGCACTTAATTACAGAATCCGTTGAATTTACCCCCTCACCTCATGATGAAGCTATGCGAAAGCCCGCACCTGCAGAAGCGAGATTTTTCTAGGCTTCCAGCTCGTATACAAAGCTTTTCTGGCCGAAATAAGCGACCCAATTGCTCCTAGTATCGACCAAGCAGCTAAGCGACTTTGGCCGTGATATTGTCCGGCGGTTGTTCAGGGAATTATTTTGGGGTTTCTGCCAAGAGGCTCTTGGCGGTCCCGTTCGAGGCTTTGGGAAAATGATCAACCGATTGTAGAATTCATAGGCCAAGCTTTAATGGTGCGAACCAATCCAAGCATAAATTTAGTCCTCTCTATATGAAAACATTCGGTGTGTCTCTTTACCATGGGTGTCGCTGTGCCTCCACCCGTGTCCAGGCAGAAGACGCATTGCCACGGGATCATTCACGGATCATTAATAAGCAGACCAGCCGCATTCTCCGTATCTCACGACCTTTTGACCACGGCTTTGCCCTAACTATTGGCCAGATCTCACTTGCACTCGCCATGTCAAACAAGCCCCTCGATGTGCCGTCCGTCTACCTTCGGCACCGCATCCAGAGTATTTTTAGATTCCATATGAGCATGAGCATGCTGCTGAGACTGCGAGCAGACATCCACCTCCAGCCAGCTCCGATGAAGTATCCCATCAGTCTCAAGATATTGGCTGACAGCCGGGAGATCTGCCGTTTACCAAGGATCCCGGCCGGACGCCCGCTTGTATGGATCAAGATACAGTGGAACGTGAGCGTTCGCATATCGAGAATCCGTATAAAAGCACCGGAAACCTAGCATCCGCTTTTCCCCGTCGCAATTGCAAATTCGACTAGTAATCAATCTTACGAACCAAATGTGAGCGAAAGTCCTTCAGCTCAAAGTGTATGGGTATTTATATGCGTCTCTATCCGTACCCAGATGCTCTTTCTGACTCCCAATGGTGTTTTAGCTTGCTCTTTCAATTTTAGCCATATTTTACCAGAATTCCGATTGATTGTTCGCGATCACGTGAACGCTTCTCTGCGATGTTTGTACATGGTGTGCGGGAGATGAGAATCCGTATACTTGTCCAATTTGCAATTTCCCGTTTGTATACGAACGCTCACGTTTCACTGTACCATTCTTGTAATGTTTTAGGTCTCAAAACATTGTGACATCGCTGATTGTCATGAATCTTGTTGATAAAGTGACGTCAAGTTCGATCATTCTCGTATTGAAATTCGTGTCTACGAACATCACACCTTTTCCGCTCTACATATCGGCTCCGTAGAGTACGCGATAACCAATATTGGCGAATCACTAATTGTAATAAGAGGTAAGTGCGATGCCGATAAGAGTAGAAGCTTTTGTTGATAAGCGTTATCTCCGTTACCCACTAGACTGCACAGCTCCCTGTCTATCAGTCACTATAACTCATCCTCAACCCCAATCTGTAAACGCATATATCCATGTCAAGAGATTGAAAGACACTCATGAGCATACTATAGGATAAAGATGTCGCAGCTAAGGTGCTGTCGACTGCGGCGGCCATGAAGCGACAGAAATGGGTCTTGGAGAAACTCGGCCCCGTGCGTGGCGTAATAGATGCGATACTCGGGGTTGGAGGAGCAGTTGCTGAGGTAAGTATCCTTTCATGATTTTAAATGTAAAAAAAACGCCGGCCGACGATGCCAACAGCTAGATCCACGAGCAAAAGTGGTATTTGGCCTCGTAAACCAAGCGTGGAAGGTACGTCTACTCCCATCTAAACTCGGGTCTGAACACCGTTTTGACACGCGATCCCGTGTCAGAAACTCAAAGATCAAGGGAAATGCGATGCCAGTGTGCATGAGCTTGTCCAGGGACTTTTGGAGTTGTTACCAGCTGCAGAGGCCGTAAAAAAAGCCGCCCGTTTACCCCAGCTGCAGGATACTATCAAAGAAATATGGGGGCTCATCGAAAACGCGTCACAGTTTGCGATTGAGTACAACTCGACCGGGAAAACCGGTAAGTCGTGTTTCTTTGTTTTCAATATTCCATTGAGCCTTGCTATCTCCTTGGAAGTATCGGTACTACGCATTCTTGGTGCTTCAAATGCTCAGGAAAAGGTGGATGAGATGCTCGCTAAACTGAAACAGCTGAAGGAGACTTTTGACCGCGGGATTAGCATTCAGACATTCCAGACTTTAGAAGAAATCAGTGAGCAATTGCTGCCCGATTCCCCTCGCTGTGTTGCTGAATATGACTGAATAGCTCGGATGACCCTCCTGGCGAAGCTTAAGCCACTGAGTAGAGCCCATTTTGACGCCGCTCGGGTTTGCTTACGTGGGACTCGCACGAAAGTTATTCAAGATATAGTGGATTGGGCTGCGACTTCCCCTGTTTCGGGTGGCTTTATAGCAAAAGAAAAGATTATGTGGATGTATGGTCAAGCCGGCCTCGGAAAGAGCTCGATCGCGACTTCTGTGTGCAAGGAACTAGATAATCGCCGGCTCCTGACTTCGAGCTTCTTCTGTAAACGTGATGACGCCGAGCGACGGAACTGCCAGCGGATGCTTTCAACGATCATCTTCGGCTTGGCCATTCGTTATCCTGCCTACGCCGTGGCTCTTCAGAAGACCCTAGAAGAAGATCCAATACTGCCTGGATCGCCGATGCAGAACCAGTTCGACAAGCTGGTCGAAGTCATCTTTGGATCGTCGGGATTACCAGCTTGCGAGACCGATCACGTGGTGGTCGTGGATGCATTTGATGAATGCGCATCGAAGAATGACCGCAAACAAATGCTTACTTACCTGTTTCGTGTATCGTCTCTCATAACAAGATTGAAGATCATTATCACGAGCCGCCCTGATGCAGATATTGCCGAGTTCTTTGCCAAGGTCGACCGGTCTGCTCTGAGAACCTATGACGTCCACTCGTGCGAGGCTTCGGATGACATTCTTCTGTTTGTGGAGGAACAGTTCGCATAATCAGACGCATCTAGCTTACTCCCAGCCGACGGGGCAGCTCTTCTCGCTGAGAAATCGTCAGGGCTGTTCATTTGGGCACACACTGCATGCGATTTTGTCCTTTCTGGACCCAAGCCAGCCGCGGCCTTACAGAGTATCCTGGTAAATGCAGCTGCTAAGGACTCGTCCAGAGCACTCGATGATCTGTACAACATTGCTATCAATGCCAGTATATTTCAGGAAGGAAGGGCCAATCAATCTATTGAGACGGTTCGAAAGTGCCTCGGGGCCATCATCCTGTGCTCGACTCGAACTCCGCTCTCTATCGATGCACTAAGCGAGTTGTATGGAGACTGGATTGACAAGCATGAGATGTTATGGGTGGTGAAACGTCTCGGCTCAGTATTGTACTTGGATCATACTCAAGGAGAGGCTGTACGAGTGTATCACACGTCATTTGTTGACTACATAGTCGATGCGGAGAGATCCAAGGGATATTGTATGGATATAAGCGAGCACAACATTCACGTCGCCGGCCGCTGCTTAAAGATACTTAGGAGTGGCCTCAGGTTCAATGTATGTGGACTGGAAACCTCCTTTAAGCGAAACTGTGAGGTTGGGGACCTGCCGTCTCGTCTTGCTCGTATATTCAAGCCATGCTTGGAGTACAGCTGCAAATACTGGGCTAGCCATATAACCAGTTGTGAGCGAGGACGGGAGAAAGCATTAGCGAAACCACTCAAAGAGTTCCTTTACAGCGATCAGCTGCTGTTCTGGATTGAAGCTTTGAGCCTGCTTAGTATCGTTGACGTTGGACTTTCTAGCATCAGGTCGCTACAAGAATTCTATCAGGTACGATTCAGCTTCATAAATGGCCAAACAGCCATGAAAGAGCCAGCTTTATTGACCAGATTTGCACTCGGCAGGACGAAGGTGACCAATCGGCTGAGGCACTTGAGGACATAGTTCGATTTATGCAAAAATTCTCTCTATTGATAAGGGAAAGTGCACCGCACTTGTATGTTTCGGCACTACCATTCGTACCACACGATAGCTGGATGAGACGCTACCACCAGCATCGATATCACAATATAATCACGGTAAAGACAGGCCTGGCAAAGATATGGTCCCAATGGTCACATCTGATAACCCAGAACGACTCTGTGTATTGCGTCGCATACTCTCCCAATGGTCATCGTATCGTCTCTGGCTGCAGGGACCGTACAATCCGAATTTGGCACGCTGAAACGGGCGCTCAGATTGGCGATCCGCTTGTTGGTCACTCATCCTTGGTCAGATCGGTAGCCTACTCGCCGGATGGTCGTCGCATCGTCTCTGGCTCCAGGGACGAGACAGTACGGCTATGGAATGCCATAACAGGCGCTCAGATCGGCAATCCGCTTACTGGTCACTCAGACTCGGTCACATCGGTGGCGTTCTCACCTAATAGTCGTCGCATTGTCTCTGGTTCATATGACAGGACAATACGAGTATGGGATGCAGACACAGGCGCTCAAATCGGCGAGCCGCTTACTGGCCACTCACACTCGGTCACATCGGTGGCATACTCGCCTGATAGTCTTCGTATCATCTCTGGTTCACATGACGGGACAGTGAGAGTGTGGAATGCGGAAATAGGTACTCAGATCAAGAAAATCATTGCTGGTCACTCATCCAGAGTCACATCGGTGGCATTCTCACCTGATAGTCTTCGCATCGTCTGTGGCTCCAAGGACAAGACAGTGCGAGTGTGGAACTCGGAAACGGGAGCTCAGATAGGTGATCCGTTTGCTGTTCACTCACATGCGGTTTTTTCGGTTGCGTACTCGCCGGATGGTCTTCGTATCATCTCTGGCTCATATGATAAGACAGTGCGAGTGTGGGACGCAGAGACAGGCGCTCAGATTGGCGAACCCTTTGTAGGTCATTTAAACTCGGTAAAATCAGTGGCATATTCGTCCGATGGACGTCGCATTGTCTCTGGCTCACTTGACAAAACAGTACGAGTGTGGAAAGCGGAAACCGGCGCTCAGGTCGGCCATCTGCTTTCCGGTCACACATCCAGGGTTACATCGGTAGCGTACTCGCCAGACGGTTGTCGCATTGTCTCTGGATCAAAGGACACCACAGTACGAGTCTGGGATGCAGACACAGGGGCTCAGATCGGCGGACATTTCGCTGGTCACTTATCTAGGGTCACATACGTAGCATTCTCGCCTGATGGTTGTTGCGTCGTCTCTGGCTCGGATGACAATACACTGCGAGTCTGGAACGCAGCAACGGGCGCTCAGATCGGCGAGCCGTTTGCTGGTCACTCACAGTCGGTCACATCAGTGGCATACTCGCCTGATGGTCGGCGCATCGCCTCTGGCTCAAGGGATAGAACAGTGCGAATTTGGAACGCATACACAGGCGCTCAGCTCATTGAGCCGTTCGCTGGTCACTTATCTGGGGTCACATCGGTGGCATTCTCGCCTGATGGTGATCGCATCGTCTCTGGCTCAGACGACGAGACAATACGAGTGTGGAATGTAGCTGAAGGTGTTCAGATTGGTGATCCATTTTCCGGCCACTCATCATTGGTCACATCGGTAGCGTTTTCACCGGATGGGCGTCGCATCGTCTCTGGTTCAAGGGACAACACATTGCGAATGTGGGATGTGGAAACAGGCGTTCAGATTGGCGATCCGTTTGTTGGTCACTCACACCTGTTGAATCCCAGTATGGAATATAGAATGTACTAGAATAATGTAGCAATCGCATGACTCGCATACATGTACTAGATACCTACCGAATGTTCTAGGAGGTACTAGAAAGACTGATTTACGTGTATATAAGGAGCGCATGCAGGCTCCGTAGGTACTCATCCCCGTAGTTAATATCACACCAGTTCTATCGTCTTAAGCACACTGCGCTACGCGCATTTATTGCGTGACTATATACAACCCCAACTTCAACAACACCCGGTCACATCGGTTGCATATTCGCCCGATGGGCGTCGTGTTGTTTCTTGTTCATGGGACAAGACAGTGCGAATATGGAACGTGGAAACAGGCGCCCAGATCGGCGATCCCGTTGCGGGTCACTCATCGGCGGTCGCGTCAGCGGCATACTCGCCGGATGGTCGTCGCATTGTCTCTGGCTCACATGACGGCACAGTGCGAGTGTCAGAGGTTGATATGCCATTTTATCTTGATAGGCTACTCAAACAAATAGCGCGATCCTCTGCCGCTATGCCACCTTCGAGTAAGCTACCTAGCTTCGATCTCAATACTCGGAAGTCTCCAGGAGCAATCCCTTCCGGTCCTGTTCCACGGGAGATATTTCGTGTCAACACCTCTCAGCTCCACAAGTATTGTTCTCCCGACGGTTGGGTCTCCACCGCACCTGACGAATTGCTGTTCTGGTTGCCACCAGAGTACCAGCGGCCGGAGCCTGATGACTCCTGGTTCGTTACATCTTCGAATCACATATCTCAACCCGTCTGGCTCGACCTGTCCAATTTCCGACATGGGACCAACTGGGCGGATGTGTGCACCCCTCAGATCAACAATGACTGACCTCCAATATCACGCCTTTCTCTCTATTCCTATGCGAACCTGAGCCTTTTGCATACATCCTTGGCGTCGCCATTTTATGTGTTTATTGGTGTTTTCAGGAAAGTTGGTGTCGGTGCTAGAATATGTTTTCGACCAAATAAATATCCTTGATTGGAATGTTTCCGCTGGCTGCATATGATAATGGTGTTCATTATACGAAGGCGATCCCAAGTTCAAAACCACGGTGCCAGGGAGGCAAATGTAATAACAGGGGGAAACTTACGAAATCCAGTTATTACGAGTTGTCTCTCTGAAGATTTTTTTGAAG
Source organism: Ceratobasidium sp. AG-Ba (assembly GCA_016906575.1). Classification (NCBI taxonomy): domain Eukaryota; kingdom Fungi; phylum Basidiomycota; class Agaricomycetes; order Cantharellales; family Ceratobasidiaceae; genus Ceratobasidium; species Ceratobasidium sp. AG-Ba. The sequence continues at coordinate 428,975 of CP059633.1, read as the reverse complement.
GTATCATGTAGCGTCCGGGTCGCGAAATAAGGATTACATGAGATAGAAATGTTTGTATGTCACCTACGAGCACGGCTACAGAGTGAATTAGTCAGAATTGGGAAGGCATATTTAGGGGTTCCAATCTAGCCCAACGAAACGGTCCAAATCTACGGAGAAAACCACCTATTCGACTTCGAGATTTATCTGAAATTCAACTTTCAAGCTGTGGGGCCGCTAATAACATGGGTAATACTTCACAAATAATAAACCCCGACTGGCACTGAGGAATGCGGAATTTTGGTACCAGTATTTTTGCGACAAGAGCACATAAGACACAGTTGAATGTTCATTACGCTCGTGTTACCGATTGCTAAAATATGGAATACTGTTCCTACGCTTGATCTCGCCTCGACGATTGACTTGGAAGCCCGCCTCTCCGCGCGTTAGCAAAGAACGTCCAGCGCTGTTGGCACAATAGCAAGTACATTCATAAGCGTGGGTTGTCACGGCATGTGACTCGACCTCCTTAGTGACAAAAACTATGCAGTGAAAGCACTCTCAGGGCATGAGTGGGGAATATAGGGTCTCAACTTGACAATCACCTGTCTCAGGTCACCTAGAATAATTCTGCGTGAGACCCGTCTCCCGGAGGGTATACTATTGCGTCTCTCACGTAGCCGGTGAGTTGACCCAAGGGTAGTATACTTACCATCGGCTCCTCTCGCCGAGACGGGTGATTGGGGGACTATCCCTCGATACGGTACAATGTCTAGTAGTAGTCATTCACGATCGAGTATTCAAACAGGTGAGGTAAAATTAAATTCTACATACCAAACTCCTCCTGAAGAACAAATTTATCTCGCTATCTGAAATAGTCTAGACGGCGGTCGTATAAGTCTATGTAGCATACATCCAATAGCTGCACCATGGTATCCATAACCGAACACAATTATTTTATGCATGGATCATGATCACGAACCCAGGACGTGGAATCTTGAGAGAACAGAATAGTCCAGTGCATAACATCCGTATTATTTTAGTCAAGGCTCATAATCATGCATCCTGTATTTACCTGATATCGGGAAGGTACAATCATAATGGTTGAAATCATTTGTTTCAAGCACCTTACTATTACGATCAATCCTGATGTCGCGATCCACCATGGTAGGTGTGTGAGAAAAGCCCCAGTGTTCTGTTCTGCGTGCTTGAAGCTCGGTTGAGATTAGGTCATACAGCGTTTGTTACGAACAATTTAAACTGAACTTTTAGTAGGGTGTGATTCAGATGTTTGACATAAAAAAATACGTGACGGAACAACATTATACTCCAATGATCGTTGTAAATGTCATGGAACATAGTGTCTTGCTATCGTGATTCTCTTATATCGGGGCTTGCGCCACGATTCGACAGGTTGAGTGTTATATGACAGACTTGGTGAGTCTCACCATTGGCCAAGCCATTTCAGAAGACCACCCGACCGCACCGCACAATTCTGAGTAAGTCCCAGATTGAGAGTCGTGCGACAAAACGGTTGGACCATAGACCAGTACTATTATTCCCACGTACGAGACACGCATCGCTCAGAAGTGCTCTACGCAAGGTGATTATGATTTTTGTTTTGTGGACAGTTGAATATATGAAAACGTCAACAGACTTAATAGTATGTGTATTCAATATTATACCCTTAGAACATTTTTCAGCTCGTGAGAATGCGATAGAACACCACAGCAGAATGTATAGTATAATGCCGACATGGTTCTTCTGCGTCTGAAGCTCAGAAAATGATATGTGAACTAGAATTTAATCGCACCTCAGAGACAGGAGGCTCACTTGGATAATGATCATCTGGCTCGGCTGGTCATACACCACCGTCTCCATTAGAATCCGATAGCATACCACTTTACCTTGTGTAGTTTCAAACGAACAAAATCTTTCTCCAGTGCGCGAAAAGTACCCCCAGCATGCCTTCAATGCTCTTGGATATGCTGTTCAATTAGCATGCCCTTGAATCTATTGACGCTCCTCGGATTTGAGATGAAAATGGCTAGGCGAGCCGAATGATTATTATCCACATGAGCCCCTGAAGTGCGATTAAATTCTAGTTTACCTATCATTTTCTGAGCTTCAGACGCAGAATAACCATGTCGGTATTATACTATACATTCTGCTGTGTTGTTGTATTGCTTTCTCTGAGTTTGGACGTATCATAATTGGCTACATCATGAGAGATGTTTACGGCCTTTATGTGCTCATTTACACACGAAACAATCATAGGCACTATTATATATCAAGTTCGCAGGTCCCATTCGTCTCGAAAGGTGTAACCTGTAGCCTCATGTAGTACGCTAATGACCCTTAGGCATCATCTCAGCTCTCATCTCAGGCTCGTCATCGCCGATCCCCCTTTCGATTTCTGAACCTCATATCTAATCTATTCCTCCTTCCACCTCCACTTATCCACTTCTCTAAATACACTATAAGCAACCAAAATCAACGTTTGTCCGAGTTACGAGACCTCTGTTGGAATGCAATCATAGTTCGTGTGTATATGCGGAATATTTGTACCTGTTTGCGCTCTTCCTCCTTTTATATGCTTCACAGAAAGTTTTCTTCCTCCTTAGTTCTCTACTCTTGTAGTTGAGCTAAGTACATTTATCACTAGCTCGTCCAGAAATCTCCCTGCGTAAGAACCTCTCGACTCGATGTTTGATCTTGATTTGTCCAGTGTCCAAGGCAGGCTTAACTAAAGAGACAAACAACATCACCCTATATAGAATCATTCAAACCAACGTGAATCTGAATACATAATCATAAATAATTTGTTTGAACTAATGCACATTTTTGTACGCATACACTTGCATATTTTCGGCCTGGTGCCGAGGCCAAGACTTTTAAGCTGAACAATTTTGTAAGTCACATAGCACGAATAGGATTGGGTACGAGAGCTAAGATACATGAAAAACTTCGCCCGCACTAAATGCGGTTGGTACTGTATAGCCAGCCACTCGCAAGCGCCGTAAGCGCCAATCGACCGATACTTCCAACAAACAACACACGGTGCACGGTACACTTTGACAGGGATCACAAAGTAAGGTGCATGGCGCTATTCCCAAGCCTATGGTAGGTCATCCCCACAGACACAACTCGTTCAAATCAATGTTCACTATTATGGATACCGTGATGAATACATAATTAATTCAAGTACTAGTTGGAATATATTAATGATAGTTGCTATCATGCAAAAATTCAAAGCAGCGAGTTGACTTGTTCTTTCGTAACTTTTGCATGGAAAAACACCCCTTAACGAAGAGAGCGTCCTTGGTTACTCTTTGCTACCTGTCAACGGGACACAGCTACCTCAAGGCTTGACCGCTCGCTCATAGTCATAACTCTATGTCTTAGCGTCTTGTGTCTCGCACCCTCTTTCCTCTCACCCTCTCCCCTTGTTCATAATGTCGCCCGGCTGGAATATCTGACTGGCGAGCTCGCTCGCGTCTCGGCGTTCAGGTCTCCCTGCCGTTTTGTCCCGGTTTTGCCACTCCGCCCAATTGGGATTGTCATTATTATAATATACTAGCCGTCTCCCATGCACTTACACATCCGTGTGCCGCGATCATTATGAATGAATCAGTACATACGATCACGCGCTTACAAGGCGCCATCACGCAGAGCAAAAGTCAATAATATATTCTCTCCGTGAGGTTCAAACTTGAGCACAGTGTGGCGAAGGGGATAGCATGGTTTCTTACAGCTAGACCATTATAGTTCACTGACCGGAGATAGAGCATGAAAAATTATATTCAATTGAGGTCGCCTAGTCTGAGGGCAGAAACATGATGAAACGGGCACTTAATTATCCGAGTCGTCAGACGGGTGTCCAACTGAATCATAATGTTTCAGAACGCTCGAACATATACTTCGATCACTACTCTAACTGAGTTGGGATGCCATCATATTTGATCGTTCTGAAACAAAAGTACAAGCGTATTGTATCTACATGTCTCTGCGGTTATGCATACATATCGTCTCTAATTACCGCGCTTTCGCCTCTTGGTTGCACCAGCATTGCCCGTTGATTCACTCAAGCGCTTGCTAGCCCGTCGGCTCGTGGTCGCAGCTTCCTCGGCAACCTTCTGGGCACGTGTTCGGCCAGTGTTCGCAGGAACGGTGGGAGCAGTAGTAGACTTTAGTTTGGTAACTGATCGAGAGACGCGCGGCGGACGAGGGTCGTCGGAGGACTTGGGGGAGGCTGGATTTGGATCAGGATTCGGAACAGCAGCCGGTCTGGCCGTGGATGGCTTGACTCTCGTGGACCGCTTTAGGTCTCTTGCTGATCCCGATCCTTCTTTATTGGCGGCGTCGAGCTGCTGATCCATGATGTTCGTGCCGTCTTTGTCGCTGGTGGATGCTGAAACCGCAGTCTTTGTCGCAGATTTGGCGGTATTGTCCGGCTTGTCCACAGGAGATGGTTCTGCTGAAGGAGAAAGCTCGGATAAAGGGAGTAAAACGGGCGGGATCGGAGAGCCGGCGGGTGATGAGGCTTCCACGCTTGCCGACGCAGTCTCGGCGACAGCATGGGCAGTTTCAATGACGACAGATGTATTCGTAAGCACGGCGGGCGTAACCTCCACACTTGTAGCAGTAGGAGCGACGGCAGTGGGCGATTGGGCGGCTCGAGCCGGTCGGCGGAACAATGGATGACTAATCATGGTGTCAGCGGTAATCGCTCCCACACTCGCAGTGGCCAGACGCCATTTATCAGGTCCCAATCCTTCGGGGGTTGTAAATCAGACCAGAATTCCCTACTCTACTGAGATACGTGCTCACCAATTGTACTACCCTCATCCAAGTCACGGTGCATGGTTTCGATGAGATCATATTTGTCACGTGCACTCTGTAACGCCTCATTCAGTAAATGTCGAACTCCTGTTCATATATGCGCGTCAGTTATGTAGGTAATAAAATGAAGAGTATAATAGATTCACCTCTATAATCGGAGCTATGCATATCCCTCAACGAGAGAGCTCCAAAGCGATATGCCGGCCCGAGGATCGTGTTCTGTTCATCCCAAGGCAATTGCGTGATGCTCCAGACTTGCCGACGATTTTCTATCAAAAGACGAGTACACCTTTCGGCTATACCAACCCATATGCAGACTCCCTCGAAGGACTTTACGAAAACATCCACAGGGGGGGGTTCCAGGTCAACTATCCAGTTATGTATGGCCGATTCCCACTGCGCCTCCTGCTCAAGCCATCTCCAGTATCCCGTGCTGAGCTTCCCGAAGAGGACGAACTCGTCCCACGTCCATCTTAGCTTGGCGAGAACAACACGCAGACTCTGTTGCGCTTTCACTAAGGCCGCGATATCGTGTTCAAGTCGGTTGCCAGTTTTGAAGATTTGGCGTCCAATCGCATCTCCCATCAAAACAAGAGCAACAGATTCCCGCGCCGCTTCGAATACTCGTTGAGCGCACCGAAATATAGCAGGTGAATTATGTTTTGCTCGAACCCAGGATATCATTGCTTGAGCTAGAAGCTCGGTCTTATGCGGGTCGTAGTCCGGTGTCCGAGCAACAAGCGTATGTGCGAGACGAAGATCCTCTAGGCGAGCGTCGCTATCGTAGGAGTTGAGTGACTGGTAGGTATCTAGCACCGTGGTGAAGTCGATGGTGGCACGTTGAATCGCGTGTAGTATCGTCTCGTAGGAATCGTTGCAACGGGGGGAGGTGGGGACGGACGAATATGGACTCCATCAAAAACAAAATCTTCGATTTCGATATGCTCACAATGAGGAGGCAAGAAATCCTTGTATTCTAGACCTTTTCAAATGATCAATTCTGTGAATCAACAGGGTGGGTCGGGAACAGTACGTACCTCCTCCCAAACCAAGTTTGAAATCTAAGCTCGCCTTGCCAGCGGACTTCTTCTCCGGCGCCGTAAGAGGTTGGAGAGGTGCGATATGCTCCGCATCGTCAACCGACCGGCGCTCCTCGTCAGATAGCCCGTCGTCTCCCGAATCATCGCGATGCTCGAAGTCCTCGCCTTCTGAGGACGAATCCTTGTCGGATGATGACTGAGCTAGTTCCTCGTCGTCAAGGATATCCGCAAACTTTGTCCTCGAGTTTTTGGACGATTTCTTCCCTTTAGTCGTACGCTTGCTCCGACGTGAGCTTTTCGGGGTTCTGGGCTTTGTTGCTGGAGTTTCATCATCTTCAGGCTCAGGGGTCGGAGCAAGCATGGAAGCGGCGGACGGGGATCGAGACGTGCGAGAGTGAGGAACACCAACAGAGCATGCAGAATACGACTTTACGAGTATCTCAGAGCTATGGTCTAGTAGTGTTGTCCAGTCTTTGACCCATTTAGTTAGACGAGGAAGATCTCCAACAGGAAGCCGACTAGCGTCGTACTCGGTTAGAATCGCAACTGGGGGATCGATATCTTTGAGTACGGCCGAAAAATTGAAAAATAATTTGAGAAGAGCACAGACGATCCAGATACACCCGGTCGGGCCACCTAGTAGCGTCCCACTCTGTTCGTGGATCAGTTGCTTCGCTTCGAGAAGGTCCTCAATCCAGGCCTCGAATGACAAGAAAGTACCATTTGGTAGACATTTGCGAGGACCGGAATAATAGGTGATCGGCAGCCAGAAGTCGCGAAAGAAGTTGGATGAGGGATCGTTGGGTAAAGCCAAGGGGAAGAGGGCAGGGAAGTTATTCTTGGCGGACCAAATGCCTTCGGAAGTCTGATGTCCATTAGTAATTGATATTAGATTAAAGGGCGGCCACACTGACCGAAGCTGGTAGAAGGACATGAAACTTTAGATAGGATTCGACAAGGGCACTAAGATCTTCACGAATCAGCTCGTCAAACTGGCTAATTGTATTAGTGAGAGCGGCAGTCTCCTCAGCCTTGAATGGCTCGGCCGATTCCGCAGATGCGCCAGTTGGAAGTCCAAGCCACTCGGCTGGGTTAGCCACATCTTCGGTCGAGTTAGCCACCTCACTAGCCATAAACTCCGCGTAGTCGAGGCTCTCTTTCGGGTACTCGAGACCGCCGATAACATGGCACTGTGTAATTGTCGCATCGAAGAGGATTTCGTACACCTCTTTACCCTTGCGAGTAACCAGCTCGCGCGACGACTCTTGGCTGTTGGTAGCATCGACCATACCCTGGCTCGCGATCGTGCGCCGGTATTGAAATTTCTGATCATCACCCAGCAGCCCAGCATCCCCATCGCGAACGTGCAACAAGATGAGAATGAGTTGTTGTTGTATCATCGAGCCAGGATCCTTCCATTCGAAGCCCTCTGGCAGACGTTTTGGGTCGATCCACTTCGACGGATCCTTCAATATTTCCTCCCACGGGACCTGTTTGACGCTACCTTGGCTCCCTTTGAATCACGTTAGATACACGTACATGACAATGTATTAAAATATACCACTTACTCCATTTCAATGTGGCAAACTGTCGCCATAGCTTTTGTTGGTCGGCCAATTGCAGGTCCGCCCAGTTGGGAGGCAAAAGTGGCTCTCGATGCCCTTTAGGATCAGGGCTGGGATAAGGTGCTGGGGATGGCACTCCCGAGTCAACCACCTTGCCTATCAATTTTGTCGTGCTAAGTGAAAGGCGCTATAAGGATATGTAATAACAATAACGTACCCGACTTTTCTTGGAGCCATTGTTTGAGGGATGAGAGTAGGTGCGACATTGCGGACGAAGTGCAAAAATCCTTGAGTGTATTGGACGCGATACTAGCAATAAAACAGAAAATCAACTGATTTTCAGCTTGTTGCGAAATATCATTGTGCAAAGCGACTTACGTAGAGAGGCTGAAGTTACCATCCTCCTTCTCGGCGAACATTTGCACGTTCAGCTTAATACCTGCGCATTTCTCCGCCTCTTCCATGAGCCCCTTTAGCCGCTTGGGAAAGTCTTGAATGTACCTAAATTTACAGTTTTAATTAGGTTGAACGACGAAATAAATCTATAAAAATGAGTAATACTTACTGCGCCCGTGCATCGCCTACAAGCCCTTGCAGCTCCTTAATACGCTTGAATGTCTCCTGGGCCTCGCGCTTGTAACGAGCCCGGTCCTCTTTCGAAACGTGAGCTTTGAATAATTCACAGCTGACCCTCTTGCGTGTGCCAACATCCATGTCTCGGTCGACCTCAGGGTGATCGTCCAGGTACTGGTCAAGCAAGGTTTTGAACTGTTCGGGGTTCTCGCGCTTCCAAGCCACATAAGCATAGGTCTTCGACTTCTCACGTCGCGGCTTCTTGAGGGTGATGCCAGGTGTGCCATCCTGTGTGTGATTGCTGACATAAGTATAGATGGTCTGCTCGGCGAACGCGACATGAGCGAGGGTATCCAATTGATCAGCAACTCGTAAAAACAAGGGCGGAAAGCACGCCTCACATTTCCAATAATAAGCTTGTAGTCGGCAGCGTCCTCCTTCGTAAGCTGTGGGTGCACTGCCGGACAAAACTCATCGATAAATGTCTTGATGATGAACGAGCAACCGTTGTTGTGCTTGGATCCCTTGGGTCCCTTGTGCTTGCTAAACACCTCGCCAATGATGGGGTTGCACCAGACCTTTTGAAAACGCTCGGCCATCTGGGGGAGCGCAAGGACGGCGGGAGAAGGTTTGAGAAGACGCCTACGCTGATCGCGTGTCATTGCCTTGGACGCTGGCGCGGGGGGCATATCAGGCGGGGCAATATTGGAGGAGTTCTTTCGTATGGCCGTGAGCTGGTAGGAGACTGGTGGGAGAAGATCAATGATAGGCTGAAAGTTCGGGGGGACCCAGCGGGTGAACACGAGGTTTTTATGTAAAGATGATCCAGCTTATTGGCCTCAATAGAATCATTCTCTTGTGACGATTGTTTACTCTTCTTCGTGAACTGGCCTCTTCCCAACCGCTTTCCAGGAACCGAGATATTCGAATAATCGGAGTTTCATGCGCGGGGGATGGCAACCATGTTGGGCCTCGGCCCATTCTTCACATTGTTTCAAATTCAGAGGTTCCGCCGATCTTCTTGTGCTGCATGTATATCGGATTCAATGCAGAGTTTTAGGTCACAACGTCATCGGGATTTCTTAATTCTATGTTACCCGACGACGGACGGCTCGAGGAGGGTAGATCCACGGTAGATCCACTCCTGCGAATCAACGATCGGCCCATCCTTCATCATGCGGTAAAGTCCTGGATTGGACCACATGGCTGTACTCGCTGTTCGCTCAAAGCCTGAAAGCACCCCCTCATGCATGTGCTCCATGCCATCGCTTGAGATATAAATTAAGACCGTAAGATCGTCGGGTTGCATTGGCACTGTGGTCGGCTAGCGGGCCATCAGGAAACTGGGAATTTCCTTACAAAGGTATTTAAAGTGATTTGAAAAAACCACTTGCCTTATAGAAGCACACCCAGCACTTACCATACTCCCAAGTTTAGAAACCTCACCAAGTCCAGCAACTACCCAAATCACCAAAATACCAAGGCCATGTTTTAAATCACTTCACATCACTTCACATCACAACCAAATCACCAAAATCACTAAAATCACTCAAATCACCAAAACCACCCAAATTGCTTGAAATGCCTTGAAATCACTTCAAAGTCACCAAATCGCAATTTCCAAATTTGGAAATTTCCTTTTTGGAAAATGTTCAGAAAATGTGAAAAACAATTGGAAATTCATTTTAAAATAGTTGCCCTAAGGGGAGTGGAACCTGTGACCATCACAGAAGGGGCTTATGTCAGCAAGTGGGTTGGAGCTCTAACCACTAAGCTAATCAGCTGGTACTGGTCATATATCACAACAGTACATAACCTTCAGAACATAAATTTTGAAACCTCTTTTTCACCACAAAGACATGAGATATAAAATATGAAAAAATATGATTTGTATGCACCCAAGGGTGAGCTACATCCATGCCATAGTAGGCTGTCTGTGGAATCAATGACTGGAGAGCAAAAAATGGAATAAAATTGAACAGGCTGTAGCTCCCTTACGGTGAGAGGGAAAATTGGGCAAAAATGATGAACTGGAAGTATAGGGATGCAGGTAGGTAATGGATGTTTTTCCAATATTTAATGCTATTGAGTTTATTGCTAAAGAAATGCTTCTACCATTGCCTGCTTGAATACTCCACATCAGTACCAACTAGGCATACACAAAAATTATAGCAGCTACTGACCAGTCATCAGTATATTTAGCATAATTTGTTACATTTTTCACTCTGTTCTTTGCACCTCTGCAGCATAACAGCAGCGGAATTTTGGCTAAGTTCAACATACATCCCTGGACAGCAGGAGGACCATTCATCCTAGAATTTGATCAAAATTCTACAAAAATCAGTGTGTCTTGCTAGTATCTACTGTATTTTCTGTGTGTGCCTAGTTGGTACTGATGTGGAGTATTCAAGCAGGCAATGGTAGAAGCATTTCTTTAGCAATAAACTCAATAGCATTAAATATTGGAAAAACATCCATTACCTACCTGCATCCCTATACTTCCAGTTCATCATTTTTGCCCAATTTTCCCTCTCACCGTAAGGGAGCTACAGCCTGTTCAATTTTATTCCATTTTTTGCTCTCCAGTCATTGATTCCACAGACAGCCTACTATGGCATGGATGTAGCTCACCCTTGGGTGCATACAAATCATATTTTTTCATATTTTATATCTCATGTCTTTGTGGTGAAAAAGAGGTTTCAAAATTTATGTTCTGAAGGTTATGTACTGTTGTGATATATGACCAGTACCAGCTGGTTAGCTTAGTGGTTAGAGCTCCAACCCACTTGCTGACATAAGCCCCTTCTGTGATGGTCACAGGTTCCACTCCCCCTTAGGGCAACTATTTTAAAATGAATTTCCAATTGTTTTTCACATTTTCTGAACATTTTCCAAAAAAGGAAATTTCCAAATTTGGAAATTGCGATTTGGTGACTTTGAAGTGATTTCAAGGCATTTCAAGCAATTTGGGTGGTTTTGGTGATTTGAGTGATTTTGGTGATTTTGGTGATTTGGTTGTGATGTGAAGTGATGTGAAGTGATTTAAAACATGGCCCTGGTATTTCAAGTGATGTCAAAATGGGACCTGCCTTATGAAGCCTTTTATGATGTCAAGTGATGTAAAGTGATGTAAAGCTTCCCACATCCAAATACTGTTTTGCTGATGGGGGTGACATTGAAATAAACGTGCGCATATAACATAATTTTTCACCAGTCAAAATCAAGGACTGAGGTGCGCCAAGAATGGCACTAATAAATCCACAATGTATGCACGGAGTCCATGGAGCGATGCGACTTATCAATGTCATACGCAGTACTGCTTGGTACGCTAATCAGAACACACCTCGGGCTGCAAAGATTCATAGCTTCTGAGACCGAGATAGACGATGCTCAATAATCCACATCGTACTAAGTTCTACGTTCTTCGTTAACTTGCAGAGTTTCACACACCAACCTGCGTCGCGATTCTGTGTAATGGCCCACCCGTGGACAACCTCTCAATCGGTGGTATTCTGCGTGAATTTGTCGTTATGATAAGCCTATACCGTACGCAGGCACTCTGGGAGCTTGCTGGGCTAGCCCCCACCCTTGTTCCGTCTGGAGTTGTTCCATGTGCAACCACTGGTCTCCATGATCATGTTCGGCTAACTGTGCCTATCGGGTTGAGAGATACAATCAGCGGAGTCCGAATCGGTCTCTGTTTACACCGTGTGATTCTCGCGACCGGGCCGGGTTGACTCACAGTTGGCAAATCATGCGCGTCAGGTAAGCGAGGGGTGAAACGGGCCAAGATCCCCCCCCCCCTGGTCAAATCTGCCGCATACATCTTCGGCATTATTGACGTGATTTTTATTTTCATAGACGAGGGTCGTCTGCGATTCTAGGTCTGGCTGAACATAATAGACCGATTTCAAGTCCGATCCCACGAGCTGCTAATGCAAAAAAAGTCCATTTTTCTTCGCCCACCACCCACTGGTCCCCGAGCTGTTAAGCTATGGCTCCGCCACGAAAACGCATTCACATCGAGGTCGAGAAACCCCAGAATCCGGGTATCGACATTCAGCACATCGACAACGAAACTGAACCAACACGAAAGCCTAAAAAAGTCGCCAAAAAAGAGCTCCCACAACTCTAGAGTTTGCACTTAACAACCCTATTCCCACAGCAACTTCGGGTCCTTCAACTGCTTCTACATCGCATATTACCCCGCCGGCTACACAGGCCGCTATCCCAGCGTATCCAGATGAGCCCGCCGATCCACTTAACGCCTCGGAGGACGCTACCCTCCAAAACAATGACGACTCCGCTGCCAATCTTCTAGATATTAATAAAAAGGTAAATAATTTGCAATGACTTCGCTCTTTTGGGGCTAACATGTCTCAGAACGCAAATTTTTACCTGCTCCAATGGCTAACGCTTTCATCGAACTCTTACTTAAACGCCGAGTACGACTATGATGCCCCGCCTCGAGTCTCCTCCTGTGGGGCATGCGATACACCCACCCCTGCATTCTACCGGTGCACGTCCTGTCTAGGAAACATCCACTATTGCCGCAAATGTCTTATGAAGGCACATGAATTTACTCCAACTCATCGAACAGAGACCTGGGGCGGCACTCACTGGCAAGACGTGTCTCTGGCAAGCTTGGGGTTCGTGTTACATCTGGGACATGGCGGGCGGCAATGTAAAGAAAAAGGCCCTACAAGCCCCATACTCGTTGGAGACCTGAACGGATTTACCGAAGTTCAGGTACGATATTGTTACCATCCCGATTCACCGACCAAAGCAGAACAGCTACTGAGTGCCGGCCTGTTCCCATGTTCGGACGTTGCCCCCCGATCCGCTTTCACCAAAGTTCTTTTGACCGTATTTAACATCTTCAGCACTCTTGGGAGTACTTCTGCGCATAGATTCTACTTGGTACTTGAGCGCATGACAAATCCAGGTTTCCCGGACGACGTTGATGACCGATACCGAGAACTCCTCAGCACATACCAAAAATTTCTGCATATATCGAACCTCAAGCGATCAGGCGAGAATTACTATTCTCATCCTGACGAGGCGCACCCTGGGGATCAAGCTTTGGATTGTCTTGCTTGTCCTCGACCGGGGTTGAACTTTCGATGGGACGAAGTCAAGGACGACAAACAGTGAGTAAAAAATTATTCTGTGTTCAGCACAGCGCTGACATCGAGCTTGATATTATTTGCAGAAACTGGTTCCGTGTTCACGTCAGCTATGATGGCAACTTTCGGAGCGTGCGGAAGGCGAAGAAGGTGGATAGTGGGGACTTATGTTTTTCCGATGGGAAAGCGTATTTCTTGGAAAAAGGCCCATACCAGAAGTGGGTCAATGAACCTCATGCCCCACAGCGAACTGTGAGTAGCGTGATACTTCCTTTAAGGTGGACCTTGACGCCATGGAACATTTTTCCTCAGCAAAAACCATCCTGTGACCATCACAAAGCGGCCAAGGCCAATTCAGTTCAAAAGGCTGGACGCGACATTACGGGTGTAGGCGCATTTACTTGCACAAGCCATAGCTGCTTTATACCACGGGGCATGGTAGATTTCACAGGCGGTGAAAAGTAAGAGTCATGCGGTAAATTAACTTTTTCGTGGCGAGTGTTACTGATTATTATACATCGCTCAGGTTCATTTTTTGTGATTGGTCCTTTGCTCAGATCGTCCGGTACTTATATGGCTATGGAAGAAGTGTTCTACAGATGACATACGATATATGGTGTCATTGGTTTATCAATTGGATGACCCGTAAATTCAACCTTCCACCCAATCTACTTGTACCCGAAGATCTGGACTTCAATGGTGCCATTCCAAAGTGGCATATGGTTGGCCATGAGCTAAACTGTCACGTTCGATATGCGCTTGATTTTATGCGGTATGTCGGGCGCTTGGAAGGCGAAGGACCGGAGAGAGTCTGGGCACATATGAATCAGCATGCTGGTAGCACGTCGGAGCAAGGCCCAGGAACACGTACCGACAATATCAACAACATGGCTTTTGAGTGGAACTTCAAAAAAATGATCCGTTTTCGTGAGTAATGCAAGGGCGGAGGAGCATATATATGCTTATCGCTTCTCTCCGGTAGACATCCTACTTCCACCCCGATTTTGGGAGGCAAAACGAATGTTCGAAACGATGAAAAACAAGCACGAAGTGCTCACCACCGCTTTTCCACCGCTCACAATTGAAAAATGGGAGAGCGAGTCTCTTGAGCCTAAAAAAGCAGCCAACGGAAACTGGGAAAGCCCAATGTTTGATAGTATCACAAACAGTATTATAGTTCGATTATATACCCTAATGATTACTGATGAACCATGTAGACGGGAGCTTCCAGTTAAAGATCCAGGAAGCGCGAAAAGAAGAATCACCATCTACTCGTATAGCCGGAAGGAAACCTGGGGCTACAAGGTGGGTGTCGGAGGGGATAGAACTTGAGCATAGCGTGTAAGTTATCTTAGTCCCCTTTGATAAGCCAGGCTCGAGTCGTATGGTATTGATTTATTCATTTTCAAACAGGCAGAACTTAAAGGAAGATACAAAAGGCTTGGGTTCGCACCCTACCCCTCAACAGGCGGAGAGTATCAACCGCCAACGCATTTCCCTACGCGACAGGATAGTCAATCACCAAAAGCGGCGGATATTCTATATGTCTGGGTTGGACGATCCAGACAATCCTGATTACTCGCCACTTGAAGATGAAGATATCGAAGATATCGAAGTCCGATTGCTGTTGTCATATAACTCAGAAACCCTTCAATATGCTGGCCTTTCGACGCTGGCTGAACTGGAGCTGGAGCTACGCCGCGGCATGTGCTCGGATGCTCTCGAGTCCACCCGCCAGCTAATTGGTGCGAAGCACCTAGCCATAAAGAACAAACAACATCATGAGCGAGGGCAAGTAGCTACGACTCGCTCTGAAGCTGTAATTCGACGCCATAGCGACAAGGTGAATAAAGCTCGGTGGCGATACAACAACTCCCGCGCAGCAATGCTCCGCCTTGGTCCCTCGGACCTTGATCTCCGTCAGTATCTACCATTAACCGACACGGATCTTACTCCCCTACAGTCCTATCTGGATGAGACTGCACGGGGCACGGGACAAGGATACAAAACTGGACCGTCCTGGATATGGTGCAACTCTGGAGTACCGCACACGGATGATTGGATAGTTGAAGGTACAGCCGTATTTGGATCTTACTTGTTAACTTCAAGCTTACCGATACTCTCAGCTTTGAAACCAGAGTGGTTTTGTGGGCGCGAGCGTATGAGACGTTGGGAAGAGCAGATCGTGCATCAGCAAAACTGGATTTTCCCTGAAAGCCTTTTCAAGATCTTTCAAGACCCTAAAGACGCTCAAGACGCCAAATACGGATACCCCCTTTTCAAGATCTTTCACACTATGGAAAACAGCCCCCATAAGTTTCAGGAGCTTGAACCCCTATATTAGCTCCACAAAGCCCTTTCAACATCTTTCATCACGGATGGTTATCCCCAAGCAGCAATGTGTGCTTGCAATGTCTTGAAACATCTTTCAGTTGGACCTTAAATCTTGGAGTGTCTTTGAGTGTCTTGGGTGTCTTGGGAGTCTTGAGAGTCTTGAGTGTCTTGGGAGTCTTGAAAGGTCTTTCAAGCTCTGTAAAGATAGGTTACGGAAAATACCGAAAATCATAGAAATATTCGAGATGTCAGATGAGCTTACATAATGCACAGCCACATGTGCAGGTGGCTGTGCATTACATAAGCATTGTTATGCACATATTCGAAAAATTTGATTTTTATTTTTACCCAACACCAGAATGGAACTCATGTCTGATGATGTAAGCAGATGAAAGGGGGCAGTCTTAACCCTTACACCACCAGGCTGTTACTTGTCTCTCCCAATACAAGAATATATCCCGACTTTTTGCAAAAAAAAATCAGGGCCTAGGGTTCTACTCTAAATTTGTAAAATAAAAGAAAAATTCCAGCTTTCCAACCATATAATGCTCATTCTCCCCTGTGCCCTGGTTGCAGAGCTACCCAAGGGGAATAATGACTTGTGCAAAATTTCCGCCATCATTAACCATATTATGTCATAGTAGTTCTGGTAATAGCTTTGAAGCTCTTGAATGGCTGCATGTATGTTGTAAAGGTGTTTCAAGACACTTCAAGACAGCTCAAGGTCTTCAAAGCACTTCCAAGACACCCCAAGACTCTCAAGACGCCTCAAGACGCTCAAGACATCTCAAGACATTTCAAGACACTGCAAGATGCATATGTGCCATTCATGCAGGTTCATTTTTGGGGGTTTCTTTCAATCATTGCTTGACTTTTTGAAGGTGTTTCATGAGTCTTAAACTGTTACAGGTTGGAGTACCGTTGGATATTTGGAGCTTAAGCAATGTAGTTGGTTAGTACTCCAATAGTAAACAATACTTCTTAGATTCGATAAGAAGGCTAATATAAGATCTCAGAGATTATCAAGTAACACTTAGATAGTCTTAACCTTTCACAGTGTAAACTGACTTAATATAATATATAAAGAGCAAGACTACTGCGGTCAGGTTCCCTTAGATATACTTATTATAGTTCAGCCCTAGTCGCTTGGACTATACTATTACTAAACTTAGTCTATACTTAAGCAATAGCTTAATATGGATGGATGGGATGCGCCTAATGCGTATATTTCCTCACACCAAATAGGTACTTAATTCCCACAACTGGCAGGTACTTAGTTACACGCTATGTTAAGCACAAATGTATATATTCAGACAATATCACACAGATGTATCTAATCAGGTACTAGAGTTCCCACTTATTAGATACAGATAGATCACACAAGAGATAAGAGATAAGAGGATACAAACCAAATAGCACACAAGACTGATCAGGTGGGTAAGTAAGAGGAGGTGGCTCTGCAAGGGTCTCCAGCAGGGTTCTTTTATACCCTGAGGGAAGCCTGGGTGAGCCAAATAGAGACAGTCATGCCAAGCCGATCTCTAAGGAGAGTTCTGGCTATATGGGGATCACCCTATCCCCATACAGGATGGTTTAGAGTAATGACTGGGTGCAGATCGGTGGCATCACTGGATCAGTGTATGCTATTGGTTGTTTGATATATTAATAATATGAACTATATACATGGAACGGAGCCAACATCTCAGTGAGTCATAGAGCCTTCTAATTAAGGGCAGCTGGGTCCATTGACTCAGTGTGTGAGTCAGATCAGAACTGATCAGTCAATCAGATCAGTTCGATCTTCGGCCTGTAACTCGGCGAGGAGTCCGGGGATCGGGCCGATCTTCGGTGAGAAGATACGCCCGAACCGTGGCTATCGATCAAGTATCTGATCGTGTCGATAGCGTCAGCCGTTGTCGAGCTATAAGCGGAATATCTTAGTAATACCTTATAAATGCTGTCGCTTGAACTTGTTTAATGAATATCTTGCCGAGTTCTTAGGCTAAAAATATGAAATAAAGTGCGCAAAAGAGATTGGATTTTGTACATTTTATGGAGACATAAAACTGTACAAATATGCGCATTCACATTTAGCAGAAATCAGAAAATATTCATTTAGGACGCATTCAGAGTTGGCAAGGGCAGACTCTATTAGTAAAAGATGTTAGTATCCATAACATAAACCTTCAGCCTAAAGTGTAAAACCATTTCCATCCTTTGCAAACTTGGCTTGTCAAATTCAATATTCTCAAACTTTGTCCAATGTATTTCATTATACTGAAATATAAATATGCTGCTTCAAACACCTTTCATGCAGCTGGAATTCTACACAAGGATGTCAACATCATTCAAGCTCTTTCCCTACGGATCATTTTCCCAAAGACTTTTCATGGAAAATCCACTTTTGCTGATGTGCTTGTGAAGCGCGAAATGGTAATGGCCATGCGGAGTTTCCGCAAGCTGCAAGACATCTGGGCATGGAAGTCTAAGCGAAGTAACTGTACACCAGGTATGAGCACGTTTGCGTCAAGACAAAGTGCCTTCTTTGGGCGACTTGCGAAACAGATGCTAGGCGCGTCAATTCCGGTCTTGAAGGTAAGTAAAAGATATCTGTGACGGAGTTAAGTATTCAAGATGAGCAGGATGACAGCGTGATACTGGAATGGTGTACCAACTGGCTAAAGGAGAATGTTGACGGTACGTATCACACTCAGTTTTGGTCGCACATCTAATTATAGGATACCGTAGGCTTAGAGTTCAAATCACTGTAATCATAATTCGAATACGCCTTGTTGAATCAAACACATTTTATAATCAAAAGAACATTTCTTCGCTTCGTGTCGAGGTCTCATCGGGTCTTAGTCAAAAAGCGCACGATGCAGCCTCATGTTGAGGCTGATAAACCGGTTCCCGGCCTGTTCACTTGTCTCTCCGTCCCTCGACTGCCTCATAGCCCGCTTTATAGTAGGTAACGCATAGCTCGCTTGATTCATGTCATAGATGTTGCGTACTTAACCCCTGCAAAAATCATTGGCCGAGGCGCTCATTCGATATGCAAAATATTGACCTACGTCCAGCATGGAATGGGTACGAGATGGAAATATTTGGCGAGGGAGGATACAAGATGGTAAAATTATTATTTATAGCCAACAAGTGCTCTAATCTTTATCGTCCAGTACATGGACAAACTCCGAACTGCTTACAAGGTGTCCGAAGACGAGGATGGCCTACTACACGAGCGTGAGGTAAGTGAACCGATCGAGTTCGATTCCTTGGAATGATACCGACTTTAAATGGAAAAGATGGATACCAACAACAAACGAGTGGAAGATGCTTTGCTCGAGGAAGACCCTTCCCAGGTGCGCCTCGAAGTTAATAACATATATACCTTAAATTGGGGTTGCTTTAGGTGTTCCCGTCTCGAGACTATGGCGATACCCTCGGCTCAAAAGATGGACTATACAAACAACCACAGAGTAATGCCGATGTCCGATATACTCGTCGTAGGACCATCGTTCGAAAAGCGAAGCCCGGCCTGATAATTGCCACCCGTACTTCGCTTCTAACACCTAAACGTGGAACTCAAGCGGGAACGAGCGCAGATTCAATGGTAAAATTGCCCGTGAGAAGTGGGATTCTGCCCCCTTTGCCTTCGGACGGTACACTCAACATCACAGACAATATGAATCCCGTCCGCGACATTCTATTAGATCAAGTTCCGGAGTCGAATGCATCTTCAAGTCAGCCACTCGATCCGACAGCTTCCCAGGCTGGGCCTAGCTTGGACAGCGCATCTCCAATATATTCACTGCACACAGTACGTCCTAGTAAGAGGACGCGGCCTACATCCGCTTCTACAAGTACACCTATCCAGCGTAGACGTTTCGATTGCGTGCTGCTGCCCCCTCCAGCGCACCGCGTAACACCGAGAAAGAAGTGATATGCCCAAGGAAAGAAACGCTTGCACCCGTGTATAATAGCGAATAGTTGAGTTATTACGTGTCAGTATCTTCATCTCTTCGAACCATAAGTATGATTCGCACGTGAGTAGTGTACCTTACCGTTAGCATCATTAAGACGCCACAAAGCGGAACGATCAAAACATTTTATAGAGCGCCAAAATTCTTTGACTGTGAGAACTCGAACACAAAAACTAAATAATTCTACATATATGAATGGCTTTGGCGAGCCCGACCGATTCCGAACTGCCTGAGCACTATGGAAACAGTGACGTAGAAATCATCCGAGAGCAGTGTATACTATATATCATAACGAGTGGTCGAGTCATTATTTTTCAGTGTCTCCATCTCTTCGAGTCATAAGAATGATTCGCACGTGAGTTGTGTATCTTACTGTTAGCATCATTAAGGGGTCACAAGGCGGAACGATCAAAACATTTTATGAAGCGTTAAAATTCTTTGACTGTGAGAACTCGAATACAACAACTAAATAATTCTACATAGATGAATGACCTTGGCGAGCCCGACCGATTCCGAACTGCCTCAGCACCGTAGGAAGAGAGTGACCTGGAAGTCATCCGAGAGCAGCGTGTACTATGTATTAAAGAAAATGGTTAAGTTATTATGTTTCAGTATCTCCATCTCTTTAAGTCATAAGAGTGATTCGCACGTAAGTTGTGTATTCATATCTCACCTGCAGCATCATTAAGGCGTCACGAGGCGGAACGTTCAAAACATTTTATGGAGCGTTAAAATTCTTTGACTGTGAGAACTTGAATACATCAACTAAATAATTCTACATATGAATGGCTTTGGGGAGCTGAACAGATTTTAAATAGCCTGAGCATTGTGGGAAGACTGATGTGGAAATAATTGTAGCGCAGTGAACGATTATCAGGCCATGAGAGGTATCATTGCACGGAGGATTTATCACAGTATGATTCTATAGCCTTAGGTCCCACAACACTGAGAAAATATAACCAAAGCGTGTCACACTATGACATTGTTACATAGGATTTCCGATCGAATCGCAAACGCCACGCAAACGCCACGCAAACGAGGGGTTTCAGGGATTAAATTCAGATTGAACCAGCCTACGTTACGGAAATACACTGGCAGGGGATCATATAGTAGTCTTGCAACCATCGGGGGAAAAGTGAGGAAAATACCATTGACGCTTCACAAAGGTTTGTTATTTCATGTTGGGCGGCCAACATGAGGTACTGCTGGGTCGTGAATGAACGGATACAGGAAGCTGGGGCGACTGGAAGGTATTTGAGTACCAGAAGCGAGAAGATTTAGATAAATTGGGACGATAATGTTGTAACGTACTTACCCATCTTGTATCAACACAACAGATTGAGTCGATTCAGCGAAAAGCGCCGACAAAGAACGAGGAGAAAGGATTGAGACTTCCGTGTTGGTCAAGACACAATGGAATTAGGCAGATATCGCAGGTGTTGAAATCCATTCAGCAACCGAATCGAGGTATTACCAGAGAATGTCTGGTCTATGTTGTTAGGATGAATGAAAGCCGAGTTGGTAATAAAGCGGCTGACGTTCTCATGGCTAGTGCTCTCATCAGCGGCATCGCAGCTGCAAGTTAGTCAAGAATTATGTTTCATATACATGGTGATATCTATTTTTTTCATTACCGCCTGTATTCTTTTAAGCCAAAATGATGTTCTCAAACGTTGGCGCAATATCATATACTGTCTGGCAGTTTTCCCCATGGGCTCATATCATTTTCCGTGTTAGGTGATAGAATCATAATTGTGCTAGGTACGTATCAATGGAGGGATCCGTTCCACAGCGGCACAGTCTCGATCGAGATGCCATGAATGACACACTGAAGTAGGTTTTTGACGTAGAACACTTACCCAAGAATACAATCGTAGCCGTAAGCATTCTCACTTTCATTCAGGCGTCCAGAACCTCATTCTATAAGTGAAGCATATTCCCGCCTAAGCCTTATCCTCATAGTAGTATTTTGACGTCATCAGGTGCCCGCCTTCCTAACCATTGTTGATCGAAGAGAATATTCTGATCGTGACTGTACTTATACTTATGAATATAATGAGGGTCCACGATAGAGAGTGCAATATAATGATGTCTAATCAAGGAGGCTTCAAACGAATAACTTCTCTCCGTCTACCTTCTAATACCCCGTGAATGCTTGCACGCCATATATAGCCTAATCAATGAGATATCGAAGGGCATCTATTCCCATTCTGTTTAGACCTGTAGTTTGCATAGGGCGACAAAATTACTCAACAAGTCATACTAGCTCTATACACGTATATGTTCGTTCAGTGCGATAAGCACAGAACGACCATCGTGTTTCTTTTGGCCGGCGTCGTGCTACAAGTGTTCACTCAATGATGGGTGGCCTACTAACGGAAGTTGATTCAATCACCTGCATCTGCAAGTAAAACCTGCTGCGAGTACGATAAACCTTTTCACAACCAGATAATGCGCTTGCGGCGTAACGATCCGAAAATATTGCTTGAGAATGGTTTCTATACGATTGAAAGTTAGCCCGAATGTTAAAATGATACTATCATGGCCATATAAACTGTTGCTGTAGTGTGGTGTTCAGAACATTATTATTCTGCTCGGTGTGTAAGTACATCTGGCACCTCGTTCTATTTTTCTGTCTCCCACCTCGTGAATTTATCATTATTACCGTGTACCTCATCGAATTGAGATTTGTACCACAAACACATAAGATAGTACTATTGTACCATGGGAAAGATTTGAGGTTACCGTTAGCTCCGTCGTCCAAGCATCAGATGCCCTAAGACGCCTGAATAATGCTGTCTCGAAATTCTGTGGTGAAAGAAGCAAAATATTCTGTTTTGACCTCTCCATACAATAATCATCCCCATACGCATGACAAACACTGTGCAATATTAGGAGTGAATCCCCCAGTCACCCGCCTCCCAGAGAGGAGCTGACGGTAAGTATACTACCCCTGGGTCAACTCACCGGCTACGTGAGAGACGCAATAGTATACCCTCCGGGAGAGCGTACTCACATAGAATTATACTAGGTGAACTGAAGAGGCTCTGACAATTTAATCTGTTTGAGTCAGCGATAGAAAACCACGACGGTGATAGTTCGGAGTGAGCTGAGGAGTAAATGGATCATGTTATAGGCTCCAACACTTTCTGAGAACGATCGTAGGCGCGGGAGAAATAGGAACGTGGTTCTACCGGGAAATGTGTCGATTAGCAGCGGAAAATCCAAACCAAGGATAGATGCGAAGGAACAAGTCTTGATGGGATCATTTTGAGTTACGTACTAGAGACGCATAAGGCACGTGCAGCCGCTCTGCAGAACGGTTGATCCTTGCTGAAGACACGCGTGGAACTGGTCCAAGGCACGGTTCAAGACACATTGCCACGGGATCGCTCACGGATGATGACTAATCCGATCGGATGCAAACGACGACCTGTCGCCCTCGTTGGCTCTCCCTTTGTCTCTAACCATTGCTTGCCATTTGCACCAATCATGTCTACACCTCTCGATAGGCCACCTCCGTACCTTCGACACCGTATCCAAGGTATCCTTAGGTGCTACGCTTACACAAGCATACATACAACTGACATTGCGGGCAGAAATCCAACTCCAGCCGGCGCCTATGGCGTATCCTATCAGCCTCAAGATATTAGTCGATAGCCAAGAGATCCACCGTACACCAACGATCCCCGCAGGGCGCCCACTTATATGGGGTGACATCCCTTACTTGTAATGCTTTTGATCTCAAAGTAATGTGACATCGCTGATATCTGTGAATCCCTTGGTCAAGTGATGTCAAGTTCGATCATTCTCGTATCGAAATTCGTGTATATGAACACCACACGTTTTCTGCCCCACGTATCGGCTCCGCAGAGTATGCGATAACCGACATTGGCGAATCACTTATCACCGCACGAGGTAAGCGCTGGATCAAACTTGAGTAGGGTTACTTACGAGTCCCCCATTCGTTATTAGACTGCAATGCTAGTGGCTTGTTAGTCACGATCACCCACCCTCACCCCGAGTCGGTGAGCTACGTGCCTATAATCATAGTCTATGATACTCACGAAACAACCGTAGGATAAGGATGTCGCAGCTAAAGTTTTATCGATCGCCTCCGCCACAAAGCGGCAGAAAAGGCTCCTGGAAAAACTGGGCCCGGCGCGAAACGTGATCGCTGTGATACTTGAAGTCGGAGGCGCGGTCGCAGAGGTGCGATGTTTTGATAGCCTCAAATTTCAACAGCTACTAATGATAGTACCAGTTGGATCCCCGAGCAAAGGCAGTCTTTGGCCTTGTGGACCAAGCATGGAAGGTACGCCCGATACCATGAGAACTGTGTGTCAGAGGCGAACCTTACATGCCGTTTGATTGTAGAAACTGGAAGGTCAAGGGAAATGTGATGCTAGTGTAGATGAGCTCGTTCAGGGATTGTTGGACATCCTGCCTGCCGCCGAGGCCGTCAAGCAAGCCGCGCGTCTACCTCAGCTGCAAGACACCATCAAAGCGATATGGGGGCTTATTGAGGACGCGTCAAAGTTTGTAATCGAGTACAACTCGGCCGGTGAAACAGGCAAGTCGTGTTCGCTTCGGCATTTGTGCTTGCATTGAGGCTTAGGAATCTCTCGACAGCCTCTGTCTTGCGAATGCTTGGGGGATCTAATGCGCAGGAGAAGGTCGATGATATGCTGACCAAACTAAAACGGCTAAAGGAGACGTTTGATCGTGGGATCAGTATTCAGACTTTTCAGAAATTGGACGAAAGTAGTGAGTACCGGTCGTGACACCGCCCTAGCCACTCGCTGAAGATTATTGATCAGTCCGGAGAAATTTGCTGGAAAAGCTCAAGCCTCTGAGTACAGCTCAGTTCGACGCTTCTCGCGTTTGCTTACCCGGGACCCGGGAACAAATCATCCAGGAGATACTCGACTGGGCTACGTTTTCCGTTGTTTCAGGCAGCTGTATCGTCAAAGACAAAGTGATGTGGGTATATGGTCAAGCCGGACTTGGAAAAAGCTCGATCGCGACTTCCGTATGCAAGGGACTGGACAACCGACGACTCCTGGCTTCGAGCTTCTTCTGCAAACGCGATGACGCTGCACGTCGTGACTGCCAGAGGATACTATCCACAATCATATTTGGCTTGGCTACTCGCTATCCGGCATATGCTCTCGCTTTGGAGAGGACTTTCGAAGAAGACTCGATGCTGCCGGGATCCCCAATGCAAAATCAGTTCGACAAACTCATTCAAGCCATCCTTGAATCGCCCGAATTGGCGCCTTCTGAAACTGACCATGTCGTGGTAGTGGACGCGTTGGACGAGTGTGCGTCGGTGGATGATCGTGCCAAATTGCTTGGTTACCTCGTTCGTATATGTTCTCTTGTACCTACGCTCAAGATCATTATCACGAGTCGACCTGATTCGGACATCAAAGAATTCTTTGAGGGAGCCGACCAAACATCTCTACAGACCCGTGACGTGCGCTCATACGACGCCTCAGGCGACATTAGTCTACTGGTCAATAGGCTGTTCGCTCAATCAAAAAAATCGAATCTGCTCCCCAAGGGTGGTGCAGCTATGCTAGTTGAGAGGGCCGCAGGGTTGTTTATTTGGGCGCGCACTGCGTGCGAGTTCGTGCTACGTGACATCGATCCCAGAAAGGCGTTCCAGGCTATCCTTGGGAGCGCAGCCAATGCGGGTTCGCCCAAGGCACTCGATGATCTTTACACAACGGCCATCAAGGCTGGCATACAGCAGGAAGACCGTGTCAGTCACGCTGTTGATGCCGTAAAGAAATGTCTTGGGGCTATCATTCTATGTTCAACTCGGACCCCATTGTCGATCACTGCGCTGAGCAAATTGTATGGAGACTGGGTCGATGAAAATATCTTATTGTCGGTGGTGGAGGGCCTCGGCTCCGTGCTCTACTTGGATCACGACCAAGGAGATGCAGTACGAGTGTATCATGCTTCGTTCGCCGACTACCTGCTTGACGAAAAGCGGTCCGGCGAATATAACCCAAAAATGGACGAGCATAATTGTCATGTGGCAAGGCGATGTTTAGAAGTGCTCATGAATGAGCTCAGGTTTAACATATGCGGACTGGAAACTTCGTATAAGCGCAACCGCGAAGTGGAAAACCTTGACTCCCGCATAGATAAAAATATCAAACCGCACCTTAGATACAGCTGTAAATACTGGGCGAGCCATCTCATCAACGTCGCGGCAGGGCAGCTGAAATTATTCAATGAACTCCTGGAGAGATTCCTGCAGAGTGATCAACTTCTGTTCTGGATCGAGGCACTGAGCTTGCTTTCTATCTTTAAAATTGGAATTTCCGATACCATTAGTCTACAGAGGCTGTATCAAGTACGTGTTGGCAGCAGGCGTTGCTAAATTATTGTGCAAAAACTGCGGCTGCTGATGAGTCCTCCACCTCGCAGGGACAGGATAAGCAACTGTTCGAGGCGCTAAAAGACGTCGTTAGATTTATGCAAACGTTCTCGTTACCGATAATAGAAAGCGCGCCGCACCTGTACGTATCCGCACTGCCATTCTTACCGCGAAACAGTTCGGTGAAAAAAGCCCAAAAGCCGAAGTTCTCCAATGGAATCACGGTCAAGGCTGGGTTGGCAAAGGAATGGGCCCAATGGTCTCAGTTGATACCACAGGCTGCTCAAGTCTGTTGTGTTACATTCTCACCGAATGGTCGTCGCATCGTCTCTGGCTCGTTTGATAACACAGTGCGAGTGTGGGACGCAGAAACAGGCGCTCAAATCGGCGATCCACTCGCTGGTCACTCACACTCGGTCACATCGGTGGCATACTCGCCCGATGGTCGTCGCATCGTCTCTGGCTCGGGTGACAAGACAGTGCGAGTGTGGGACGCAGAAAAAGGCGCTCAGATCGGCGATCCACTCGCTGGTCACTCACACTGGGTCACATCGGTGGCATACTCGCCCGATGGTCGTCGTATCGTCTCTGGCTCGGTTGACAAGACAGTGCGAGTGTGGGACGCAGAAACAGGCGCTCAGATCGGCGATCCACTCGCTGGTCACTCACACTCGGTCAGATCGGTGGCATACTCGCCCGATGGTCGTCGCATCGTCTCTGGCTCGGTTGACAAGACAGTGCGAGTGTGGGACGCAGAAACAGGCGCTCAGATCGGCGATCCACTCGCTGGTCACTCACACCCGGTCACATCGGTGGCATACTCGCCCGATGGTCGTCGCATCGTCTCTGGCTCATATGACAACACAGTGCGAGTGTGGGACGCAGAAACAGGCGCTCAGATCGGCGATCCACTCGCTGGTCACTCAGACTTGGTCACATCGGTGGCATACTCGCCCGATGGTCGTCGCATCGTCTCTGGCTCATATGACAACACAGTGCGAGTGTGGGACGCAGAAACAGGCGCTCAGATCGGCGATCCACTCGCTGGTCATTCAGACTTGGTCACATCGGTGGCATACTCGCCCGATGGTCGTCGTATCGTCTCTGGCTCATATGACAACACAGTGCGAGTGTGGGACGCAGAAACAGGCGCTCAGATCGGCGATCCACTCGCTGGTCACTCATTCTGGATCACATCGGTGGCATACTCGCCCGATGGTCGTCGCATCGTCTCTGGCTCGGTTGACAAGACAGTGCGAGTGTGGGACGCAGAAACAGGCGCTCAGATCGGCGATCCACTCGCTGGTCACTCACACTCGGTCACATCGGTGGCATACTCGCCCGATGGTCGTCGTATCGTCTCTGGCTCATATGACAAGACAGTGCGAGTGTGGGACGCAGAAACAGGCGCTCAGATCGGCGATCCACTCGCTGGTCACTCTCACTGGGTCACATCGGTGGCATACTCGCCCGATGGTCGTCGCATCGTCTCTGGCTCATATGACAACACAGTGCGAGTGTGGGACGCAGAAACAGGCGCTCAGATCGGCGATCCACTCGCTGGTCACTCAGACTCGGTCAGATCGGTGGCATACTCGCCCGATGGTCGTCGCATCGTCTCTGGCTCGGGTGACAACACAGTGCGAGTGTGGGACGCAGAAAAAGGCGCTCAGATCGGCGATCCACTCGCTGGTCACTCAGACTTGGTCACATCGGTGGCATACTCGCCCGATGGTCGTCGTATCGTCTCTGGCTCGGATGACAAGACAGTGCGAGTGTGGGACGCAGAAACAGGCGCTCAGATCGGCGATCCACTCGCTGGTCACTCAGACTTGGTCACATCGGTGGCATACTCGCCCGATGGTCGTCGCATCGTCTCTGGCTCATATGACAACACAGTGCGAGTGTGGGACGCAGAAACAGGCGCTCAGATCGGCGATCCATTCGCTGGTCACTCACACTCGGTCAGATCGGTGGCATACTCGCCCGATGGTCGTCGCATCGTCTCTGGCTCGGTTGACAAGACAGTGCGAGTGTGGGACGCAGAAACAGGCGCTCAGATCGGCGATCCACTCGCTGGTCACTCAGACTCGGTCAGATCGGTGGCACACTCGCTTGATGGTCGTCGCATCGTCTCTGGCTCAAATGACAACACAACACGTGTTTCAGATATTAAACCGAGATTTCCAATGCCTAACCTGATTGCAGAACTAGCTCAATCTCCAGCCACTATTTCAATTCCGACTCCTCCCACAGACGGCAAACAGGATTATCCTCCGTCCCATCACGCCCGCTTTTTGGCGTCTCCTCCATGTGTGCTCTTTTATATAAATACATCTCACCTACACCCCCATTGCGCTATTGACGGTTGGGTCTCCATTGTGCCCGGAGAACTGCTTTTGTGGCTGCCACCAGAGTACCAGCGGCCTGTGCGAGATGATTCACTATTTGCCATATCATCAGAACGTATCCCTCAGCCTATCTGGCTTGACCTCTCAAATTTCAGACATGGGTCCGATTGGACGGGTGTGTATACCCCTCAAACCGGGCTGGTCAGGCCTAATCACACATGATTTTGTTCCTTTTGTATCGCCGCTCCAGCTCCTGCTATTTGATATGAGTGTGGTCTTCATGTGTAGACTTGTGTGTCGTATCCGATCGTTCCGTGAGCCCTTATGATCCTACTTTTTGGGAGTATATGTTAAGCCCCCTTTGAGAATACAATTGTAATTGGGTGCCTGCAATTTCTGCCAAAAAGCTGACAGCTGAGGTCAAGCAACGTAACACCCATTTCAGCCATGGGGTCTCGTGCTAGTCACGAATTCGTGCATCATATTTGTGATTCGCCGACTGGGTGAGACGGGGCACGTGTGACGGGGGAGTATTCTGAGGCGTCACTACGCTTTCTGGTTCAGATGGAATACTCGGACCACCACCCGAGATGGGGTTGCGATAGGTAGCGTGAAACATTTGGGTAATGAGGGTGCAGCAGTTATGCAATCAATGACGCAAGTGACGCGGCCACAACTTTGCTATGTTTCTACTGGAAATCAAGGGGTGCAGGCTGCCAGCTTTCTGCTCATATCTACGCGCCCTACTTCAGAAATCAAGCCATTCCATGCTGTCACGGAGCGAAAGCGCGATGAAACACCCTGCCAAACCTGCTCGCCGCCAATCATCCAAAGGTAGAGTTCCCCATAAGTGTTAGTGAGTTATCTTTACTAGCACTAGCATATCTCGTCGCTATTTTAATCATGTCCACGCGTTGAAGTGGATAGACAGGGCCAACGAAGATAGCCCATGTGGGTGGACCCAGGCGGCTCGATCAACTGCCAGGGTCCGATCAAACCCAAACCGGGCGGTCCACTCCTTCCCATCATCCGCCCGCCGTGCTCGAACTCATGTCACATTACTCTGATTTACACCCAGAAGTACATGGCTACTAGCCTCATATTATTCACTATGAAAAGTGAGGACACCGGTGGTTGGTCCGATCGCCGCTCGCCAAAGGACGCGCGCGAGACATTACGCGCACGTCCAAGACCAGCAAACCAGTGGAGATTTACATGTGAGTCGGGTCCTGTATCAAAACTAGTCGCTGATATCAGCTGAGGAGCGAAATAGCAAACATCTTCGATACCAATCGTCTCTTCTGCTTTCTCAAGAGCATGGTGCTCAAGGTGGCTCTGCAGGCGAAACCGGCCCTCGGCTTTGGTTGGTTTATTTCCGTTGCCCTAAACACACACTTATATAAACAAACGCGTAAATCTTTGCTCAAAGACCTCTTCTGCTGCCGCCTTTGTTCAATTCCTCGCGCTGCTCGATGCGTTCCGGTACAACAACGCGTATCTCCAGCCAGCTCTACGCCCCGGAAAATCCCGAACGGTGCATGTAAACTATTATGTCCCATCACTCCGAATATACGCCCTCTCCCGCAACTGCCGACTCTCACGCTGCTGTGCTTGCCAACCCCGAACCTCGCCAACGATACCAGCATCTCACGCCCGGCGCGGCTAAAGTAACCGTGAATTCTTCGGTTCCTAGGGCAAGGCAGCGTTTCGAAGCGTTACGTCCATCTCCGGCCAATTTTTCGATCGAGCTGGGCTACGAGTTAGAGAGGACCGAGTGGTGCGACGTTACGCCACGTTTGGTGGCTACCGAGCTACTTAGAAAACACTGTGCACGGCCTAATGCCGAGACGCCTCCCGCGAGGTGCGAGCAATCCAAATCGGCAGACATCACCAAGCTTTATATTGACTCCATATCCAGCTTGCAACCAGTCACGTGCGAGAATGCTACTTTGGTGACGTGCTTCGTACCTAGGGTTGGTGAGGAGAGAGAAGGAGAAAGTCTCCGTCTCCTTCTCCTGCTCTGACTAAGATTCTCCGAAGCAGTCGAAGCTCGGCAGTCCCTGTCTCCGAAGCGCACAGCCACATTAGTCACCCATGCTCACCCAAAACGGGTGAGATGTTTGTAGCGTATAGAACGTAATCTATTTCGATGTAAAATGAACTAAACAAATACAAATTATTCGACTGTACATATAATGCCATGCCCGGATAACTCATCGTCATGCTGGGCCATTAGATTAAGGGTTTGTACTTCATCATCCAATGATGAATCTGGGTCGGATCGAAGGGCATGTTTAAGGATTTGCAGCGCTTCGACGTTTGAAGCTGAAATCCTGTTTCGGAACTGCGTACAGGTCATCTTGCTTGACGAGAATACGCGCTCCGACGATACTGATGACGCTTGAGCAGGCAGCAGGTCGAGTGCCAACTTGCAGATCAGGGGCATCTGGGACGATCTTGCCTAAAAGTCATGTTAGACTGTTATTTCCAAGTAGATAGTGGAACGTAAATTACGTACCAGCCAGTAGTCTACAGGGCTCATGTTCTCCATATTTTTTGCTGGAATCACGGGCTCCTCAAGGAATCGTTGGTGTTCAAGCTCCACAATGGCATCATTGAGTGCGTCGCTGGGCGATACACCGGGCTCGTGCTTATGAGAAGCCGCTACCACCATGGTACGAGAGGGCAATGTACTTGTAGCAACGGTCTCTGAGCTCGTGCCGGCAGATGATGATGAGAAAAGAGCCGAGTTGGGTCGAGCACTCACGCCAGCTGTTAAGAAAGATGCGTAACCCTTATTGAGACGTTTGGCAGCCGTATCGACTCCCGCGGACTGCGCTGCTTGGGCTGCGGTCTTGGAGCGCTCTCGTTGTTCTTCGTCAAAGCAGCGGCGCATCTGACCAGTTAATTAGCTAGAATCAAGAAGAAGAAGAAGAAAAAGGAAAATCTTACATGTTGCTTTACAACCTCTCTCGCGTTCAAGGCGTCTGTGGGAGACCAGTTTTGATCGATCCATTCGTATCGAATCGATGGGTTGAGTGCCATGGCGACTTGTTGGAAGACTAGTCAGAGGCAATGTATTCGCTACAGAATCGACTGTCTAAATACACATATGACACAATAAGAGGAACGCATAAAGGAGCATACAAACAATAAGAAACCGCGCATAAAGGTGTCGTCAACCTTTCGGCGCTTGTTCTCCAACACTCCCCCACAAGCGACGGAAACAGATAACCAACAACCGAACAACAAAGGAACGCATACAGGCACCAATCGAACGCATACAAAGACGCTCGAGACACAAAAATCGATCAGGGACAAACCCAAAAAGCACAAAGCTCTGCAGCACACAGCACAGCTGGACACACCAGACAGAAAAACACATAGACCGAACCCATCAGCCTCTCAAACAGTTGGAACTAATCCTAAAACTCAGCCATAAGGCACGACTAACATGCCATCTCGACAACGTAGTTCGATTCGTCGTTATTCGAACCCTTCTTATTCGCGCACCTTGCTGCGATGTGCCCACGCTTCCCGCATGCGTAGCACGTCCGCCGATCCTCCCCCTGCTTCCCCGCGCGTCCCGTTACTGCGTTCAGGCTCGTCTCCGTCGATACGGCTGGGGCTCGTCGCGCTTCCTCGTCGACAAGTGCGCTAATGACGTCGCTCAGCTTCATCTCGCCCTGGTTTGCTGTGAGTGTCCCGGCGATATTCGACCAATCCGCATGCAACGAATAAATGATCACATCTATTATATCGTCGTCCTCCAGGTTTACGCCCAGCGCTTTAAGCTGATGTCCTAGCGATGTGAGGCCTCCCGTAAACTCGCGAATCGGCCGGCTGATGTCGTGCTGGTATGTATAGAAAGCCCGCTTGAGTGTAACTCGATTCGAGCGGCTGTTCTTTTCATACATGTTCTTGAAGATCGTCCAGGCCTCGTCGCCCTTCGTGCACGAACGAATGTACACGTACTGGCTCGCCTCGATCGTAAGTCCAATTATGCCCAGACCTTTCTCGCTCAGATCGTCCCATCTAGCCGATTGCGCCCCATCATCCGCTTTCCCAGTCTCCGTCGACTTTCCCGCCTCTGCCTTCACGGGGCGTGGCACCGTACCGGTCACTACACCAAAAGCCCCCACGTGCCTCAATGCCATCGATACAGCGAATTGCCAGTCATGGTAGTTCGTCCCGTCGAGCTTTGGGATATGCGCGATGCTGTAAGACATGATAGACACAGAAAATAACAATAAATCGACTTTGGTGCAGTTTATTCAAGCAAGTAGAAACGACCGGGGCTCATAACCTGTTGGAAGACTAGTCAGAGGCAATGTATTCGCTACAGAATCGACTGTCTAAATACACATATGACACAATAAGAGGAACGCATAAAGGAGCATACAAACAATAAGAAACCGCGCATAAAGGTGTCGTCAACCTTTCGGCGCTTGTTCTCCAACACGACTATATGCGCTGGGGACGATTGGGTCTTGGCTAGATAGGCCTCGAGCTTGTCGATCCCTGCTGCTATCGCATGTGAGAGGACGGGTCGCTTAGCCTGAAGCTCACGCCATTGGTCGATTAAGGCATGATAGAGAGGGAGAGCAAGAGATAGCGTAGGAGTTTGATCAGACGAAAGCAGCTCCTGAGTGCGATGGGCTAGGTCAAGCACATCTAATGTGTCGCTTAAGACCTCGTAATCGGTGTGTGTAATCGCAAACTCAGCAAGGGTTGGGTCGCTGGCGATGTATCTGCTGGTGGCCTAGACGGAATCAATGAGTATCTATTTATACAAGGGCGAAGAACAAAGAGTGCACTGGGTAGAGATATAGGAAGCGTTCGACCATATTTCGAGTCGACGACCACCTTGTTGGACAGTCCAGAATGAGCTCTAGAGGCTTCATTTCGAATTCTTCTAGCCTCCACTCGTTATTTACCAGTTTATGTGTTCGCCATATGCGCTGTTCGTTCCCTTCACGGATCGTTTTGCGGAGGCCTTGGCGACGCTGAGTACGCCGGAGCGCAACTGCCGTCTTGCGGATACGATTGTGAGGTTCGGACTCCAGAGCAAGGAGGTATGTCTCGAGTTCAATGCTGATGGTTTCCCCTGATTTTCTAAGGTAGTGGCGGAATAACTCCGCCGACTCGCGCAAAGCCGCAAGGATCGCCTGGACGGCTATGTTGATAACATGAGGAAAACACCTAAATTTGAACCTTTCAGTAATCCAGGCTCGTAATTTATGCAAAAATAGACTTACCTTAACCTGTTTCCCTCGCGGTCAAAGTCAAGACCACGCTCTGTCATATAGGTCTCAAGCTGAGCCATGAACGTGTCGTTATTGGAGGCATTATCAAGTGTAATCATACCAAGCTGGGTGGGACGATTGTTAGCATTAAAGAAGGTCGTAGTGATGTTGCATGTAGCTTACCTTGTTGGTAAACCCAAATTCTTCGACCACCTCGAAGAACGTCTCCGCTAAGTGCGCTCCAGAATGATTGCCTTCGATAACGCGAAATCCAATAAGCCGATGAACCATTCGACGGTGTTTATTTACAAAATGAACAGTTATGCTCATAAATGCACGCTGTATTTCGTCGGTCCAAAGGTCGGAGGTACATGATATTTTTCCCCGTGCATGCTGAGAGGAAATAGCGTGAATTCATTTGCAAGTTCAGAAGTTGAAATGTAGCGCACCTTGATTTCCTTTTTCAGCTTCTCCTTTGCTTCGTCTGATAACTTCTGCGCTTTGAGGGAAATAGCATGCCGGTCGGGGATGTCTTTTGTAGTAACTTTCCCCTGGCCAATGTAGCTAAAGAATCGCCGAAAACCACGATGCGAAACCATGTTGAACGACTCAGAAAGTAGCCTTCAGCATGCTGAGCATATTATTGTATATAAAATATGGCTTACTATATCGTCCTCCGCAAACCACTCAGTTATACGCCTGAGGATTCCTTCTGCAGTAATTGGCTCGTGTATATCATCGCTGTCAGCGTTCGGATCGCGTTTTGTATCTATTTTGTACCCAATTTTATCGCAGGCTACAACATATGCGCTGTAGTGCTCGTTATACAAATGCCGGCGCAAACGAGAAGCCGAACCACCCTCGTTATTATTCTTCCAGGTTCGCCATTTATTGTTCTTCCTATATACCTGTGAGTAGTGAGGCGATACTTAAGTGGAATAAATGACTCACAGGCATTCCGTACACCTCAAGCAGGGATCATATGGCTTTCGTAAGTCGAGCGGCGCCAGACCTTGAGCTCTTGCTTGGTCCGCTACCTGCAACCTCGCCTTTTCCTCCATGCTTGGCTCCTCTCGCCGATCTGCCCCTACGTAGAAGTACCAGCAGTCGATTGCCCGCGCCGCCTGCATGCGCCGCTGAGCGGTTTCTACTTCATCATCGACATGATATAACTGGGGTACGCTTGCGGCCGCGCGTTGTGCAACCTCGATTTGACGTAGAGTAGTCGCGCGTGAGGAGATGCTGGAAGTGAAATTGGTTGTCGGAGTGGTATCCTTTTGGGTCCGCACTCGTTTACGGCTGGAAGGAGTGGGGGCGCCAGTAGACGACCGTTTTAAGCTGCCCTGATACGCAGAATGAGGCGCTTGAATTAGAATGCTGTTAGCCATGAAACAGGTCATAAATGCGTCGAATATACGTACTAAATGAACTATAAGATCCTGTTGCGCCACCCTGTGATGAAGGAGGCAGGGCAAGCTGGGCGGCTGACTGTTTTTGACGCATATGTATAAGTACGAGCACAAATTTATGACGGTTGAGGCTAGATAGCTCACACTATAGGTTAGGGGAACGCTTGAGCCAGACACAGAAGATGGTTGGGCCGTGTTCGTAACGAGAGACCCGGTGGGGCTACCAGTTGTAGCGCTTTTGAAGTCGAATGGGGGAATATGAGGATGAGCAGGGCACCAATACCCCAAACCACAGTAACACCCAGCAACCATGGTATCAGAAGATTTGTTTAAGTGGGAGAAGCAAGGAATTTGGACGAGTAGAAACAACTGCAAGGACAAGGCCGGACAGCGCGACCGATCTGCCTCTTAAATACTTCACTTGGTGCCAACAGATCCTTCGAGCAAACTATTGTATATTCGAAAATACTGCATACATAGTAAGCTTCTACAGCGTACGGCGCCCGACACTGCCCTCACAGCAGATTTCAGGCCGCTTGGCGGGGTGACTCAAAGGCGGGAATGCTTTGTATCGTATAGCATGTATAAGCGCATGGTGTACATGAGTCAGCCTACCGGTATGGAAATTTCTCCAAATGCCGGACCCTGTCTCCGAAGCACCTCTTCGGAGAGGAGACCCTGTCTCTCACGTGATAGAAGCAGGGGGGAGACACGTTCTCCGAGGAGATTCTCCTTCTCCTTGCCAACCCTATTCGTACCAGACTCGTAAACTGCGCAACGACCGGGGGAGAGGAATATCAAATTCGACTCGGACAACGCCTCTAAGCTCATGCTCCGTCGACTTGAATCCTTGGGTCACGTCCGCTCGCAATGGACATGTTGAGAAGTTGATGAAGCAGCAATCCAGACGCGAGGCGCTGGCCGAGGAGGCCGCGGTCGGAACGGTCAGGAGCGAGCATTTTGGGGAGGTTATGGAGCCTTTGAAGGTAGTGAAGACCAGACGGTTGAGGTAGATGCCGAAGACGGCGTTTTGGCCGCCTTCTATGTCGGACCTCCCAGTGTATACCCCACTCCTCCTCAACTTGTATCTCCGGCCCTTTATTCTAATTTTATACTAAATGTCGTCTACCCCGAACTCCGAAAGCCACCGAGCGTAACCATCCCCTTGTGTCTGCTGTTGCCTTCGGGATCCAGTATTTCAAGGTAAGAGCGACAGTTCTCTCAGCGTGGACGGAAGTTCCAGAGATAATAAGTAGTCTGGTGCCGTATAAATCACATATTTATAGTAGGGTTATTCGGGAGTTAGGAGTGATGGTGCGAATTCTGAACACGAGACATTCATGCATACACAGGAAGAAATGAGACTGGGGAGGATGCCTCTACTGCTATACACTAAGATACTGAACTGGTAGATAAGGCACCAAGCCACGGTACCATGGAAAATAGATAGCTGAGATGATCGAAATGCGTGTGACTACATACTAGCCAAGAAAGTTGTTGAAACGGCTGGCGGGTTGGAATATGGTTACTGTAGATGCAATCACGCCCGTTTTATCAGTCAGTCTCCAGTACATAACGATATAAAAAAGAGGAGCTTACAGAGAGATTTTCTGGAGCGTTTTTCATTCAGGGATGTAATGTGGCCCCAGCTACTGTTGGCTGCTGAAGAGATCCATTATGGTCATCTGCTTGGGAACTCCCTCAAATGTGTGAGCATCCTATCCTGAGTTCTGGCCTTTGGCAGTGTCGTTTGGGATATATTGGACGTGCTAACGGACGTTCTTTGGCAGTTTGTATCCGACGAATTCTAAAATGCCATAGGAGAAACCCCAATAATGGCAGTTGCTCGTTGTCTGGTTCCCGACTTATGACCTTTCCTGCTCAGATTTTTTTCTTAGACCCGAACGCGAGAGAGAAATGGAATCAAGGTGCTTAGCCAGTCCAACGATCTCGCAGCCGGAACGTATAGAAACAAAGGTGCATATATCTATCTTATCGACTATTGGCAGTACAGAGTCATCAAGGTCTGTACTTGTACAAAGATATAATCTCTGCATATTGCGTCGGATTATTCGAACTTGAGCTTTAGTTGAAAAACCTGATCCAGCATGAAAGCATTTCTTCCCTTGGCACTCCGTGCACACTTCCTCTTCTTCCCTTGCTAGGT
Organism: Ceratobasidium sp. AG-Ba; assembly: GCA_016906575.1. Taxonomy (NCBI): domain Eukaryota; kingdom Fungi; phylum Basidiomycota; class Agaricomycetes; order Cantharellales; family Ceratobasidiaceae; genus Ceratobasidium; species Ceratobasidium sp. AG-Ba. The sequence continues at coordinate 391,969 of CP059633.1, read as the reverse complement.
TGCCTTGCGTTACGAGGGTAAACCTGTCGCACGATTTTCGCTGTTTTATTTCGGAGGATCATACGATAAATCCGGATGACATACTATTGCTTACGCTTACCGCGATGAGCGCGGTACGCGTTGAAACGTAACTTGGAGCGTTCGTTTCCCACGTAAATAAGGTGTATGCTTCTTCGAGCTTTGATGACCTGAGGTCTCTATACTAGATGCGTATGGTGGTAGTAACTTGACATTTCTATTTGTCCATCCATACAGACGCTGCGTATCATGCTGCGCACACATCCAGGCGAATGACTTCAATTCATGCATGTCGCGCCTGTTTTTGGGACGCAGAACACCTGGGAGTGCTAGATCTCTGTGGCGTTCAACGTCCATACCATCATCGATGTGCATATATGACAGTCTCAATCACGGCATCATCAATGCTCCACCCTGAAAATGACTCTGCGATCCCAGGGCCAGATCAACATGAGCGATGTCACGCGTCACGTGCGAGTACGGCACCACGGACATTGCCAAACCGGCCGAGCCTCTTTTTCATTCGTGGCTTCGGTAACCGCGTCTTCTCGGGTTCTCGGGGCCCGCCGACGCGCGCTGCCGGTGTCACATGCAACAAGGATGGCCTTTGGAGCTATGCAGGGCAGGCACCAATGGCGTTGAAACCCGCGCAAAGAACGAATCTACCGAGATGAATCCCCTGCTGAGATATATAAACTGGTCCTCGTTAGCGTTTGTAGCAACAATCCCTCTTACTCGCTTGAGCCACGATGAACTCTTCTTTTCCTCTTTACTTTGAGACGCAGCATCCCGAGGTCGTCGCCGCCATCACCAGTCCCCAAGTGGTGGCTGGCACGACTGCGGCTCTCGGCGCGGCTCTGGCCTGGTACTTGCTCACAACCAACAATAGCCAAATCAAGAAGATTCGAGGCTGGCCTATTGTTGGACAATGGTCGTTCTTCACCAAGTGAGTACCGTGTGCGGAACTATGCTCTCGTGCTGAAACCATCGTTTCCCTCTTAGACGCCATGGTAAGGCTCTTGGAACCACTCATTTTGGTGCCCCGCTCATTTTCAAATCTTAGATTTTGTCATGGAGGGATTTCATAGGACGCCAAGCGAGCCGATGTTCGGCTTCAATATTCTCCAGGTTAGTCAAGTCTATTTAGGCGCGCTTGCCCGACCTCTTCTAATACCCGCCCCTAGCACAACGTCGTCGCGGTTCGCGGTGAAGAAGCCCGCAAATCATTCTTTGATCGCCGTGACTTGAGCTTTACCGAAGGGTAAGTTCCATTGTACATTCACATATCCGGTGTCGTATATTGATATGGCGATCCCACTTAGTTATCGCTTGCTCTTTGGTGGCGTAAGTTTCATTATATTTTTGGCTATTACTATCCTTCAAAACTCACTGGGTCCCTTCCAGTCCCCAGAAGTCAAAGACGTCGTTGAGGAATATACACAAAAAGACGATCAAGCGCAACTTTCCTCGTTCATTCGCCGATTGTCGTCTCTACTTTGCATGGACCGCCTCGCGGCCCGTAAGTCGTCATCTTATTTCTGGTAACATTCTTCTCACAATATATTCCTTAGTTACACCTCTATTCATGTCTGACCTGGAGCGAAACATGACCAAGTGGGGGCCGAGCGGCAAATTCGACCCGTTCGAGGACATCTATTCCATCGTCTTTCAACTTACCATTCGTGCCGCTTCTTGTCGTGAGATCTCGGACTCGGTGGAGAACTGTAAGAGGATGGAGAAGCTGTACTGGCTAGTTGAGAAAGGGTCTACACCCACGTCGTTACTCTTGCCTTGGCTGCCGTCGACCTCACGCAAGCTCAAGACCGAGGCAACAACCGAATTGTGAGTAAATGTGACTTGGGTATGCGTAAAATCGAACTCACAGGTTAATATAGGTACAACTGGTTTGACGATATTATCAAGGCCCGACAGGCGGAGAACCGTCGTGAGGAAGATGCTCTCCAAGATCTTTTGGATATGGGCGATTCAACGGCTGATGTCATACAGGTTTGTCCAGTGACGCAGTATGTTGAGCATGAGACTTAACCTGAGCTTTTAGTTTGTCTTGGGAACGCTGTTCGCTGGTATTGTCAACACCGGCCTGATGAGCGCGTGGATCTTCATCTTCCTCGACCAAGAGCCACAGTGGAAGGCCAAGGTTGTGGCGGAAATTAAATCCTTGCTCGATAAATACGCGCCTGTTTCACGCGGCTATTTTTCCGCCGCTGAAAGGCTCTCGGAGATTCCTCCAGAGGCGTGGGAGGGTGAGATGCCGGTTCTTGAGGTGTGTTTTCTCTTCATATATACAAGATAATGTATGCTGAGGCATGAGTTGCACAGGTTTGTCTACGCGAAACGATTCGGTAGGTGTGATGCAACGCCATTGCGATCTTGCTCTGACCCGTATTTAAGTTTGATTGTTTCGGGGGCACTGCTGCGGCGCGTGATCAAGGGAGACCTGGACGTCGCGGGAAAGAAGATTCCGAATGGGTATGATATTTCAGGTTTCATCTTATCTTAGTCTATCTAATCTTATCATGCTACAGTTCGTTTTTGGTTTATCTTGCCGGGGAGACCCACAGCAATCCGGACATCTACCCCGAGCCCGCCAGGCACGTTAGTCACAGTCAGAATTGTGGCGCATCTACTCATGTGTTGCTCTAGATTCAACCCTGACCGCTTCGCCGAAGGTCAAGATAAGTCTCAGTACCATGCGTTCTTGGGATGGGGTAAGTTCTCGATCATGCCTTTTGTGAATTGCCCGCTCATTGCTTAATAGGGGTCGGCCGCCATCCGTGCCTGGGCCGCCGCTTTGCTCAATACGAAATCAAGTCCATCTGCGCGATGTTTTTATCCCAGGTTAGCATGACATCTTGCGGATACCGTTGAACACATTACTAAGAAGCTCCCCCTCTTCAGTATGATTATGAGATAGTCAACTCGAAAGGCGTACGCCCGGATCCTTCAACGACGGTCCCAGACCGTAACAATCTTTATCAGGTAGGCTACTTCTTTATAATGTGCCACTATTCTGACATCTGGGTTCCGTAGGCTCGCCCCAAGGATGAAACTTTCTACATCAAATACGCCAAGAGGCAACAATCTCTTTAAATTCCGAGATATAACTCCGCCCTTCATGCTCAATCCCCATTATTAAACTATAGTTTAGTGCTAAGGTTCTTTAATTCAATTCATATGTGCAAATGCCATGATATTCGGAATGGTCTATTCCTCTAAGCGGATGACCTAGATAAGCCGTTTGAAATCTGAAGTCTTCCTTTTGTACGACAAAGCTGGCCTCATGGTGCGAGTGGCAAAACTATAAGCCACATAAAGCTGGGCCGCGATCTGATAAGTCAGAAGCTTTACGTCTCGGGCACCTCGTCCGCTCTCTATTGCTCTTGTTGAAATGATAGTATGCCTCGTTCGACCCATGGCCGAAGAGTCCGAGCAGCATCCTGGTTGACTTTGTTTACTAGCGGTACATTACCATGCGTTACGGCGGGCACGTATAGTCTCCCGTGGTACCGAGGAAAGTATCAACGTGCTCGGGTATGAGGACGCCGTATTCCTGCTAGGTACTATATCTTCTGATCCATTATTGAGAAGGGTACATGACGCACCATATTAGGGATGGTGGTGCGACGGTCTGGTAACAAGCTTAGGGCTGGAATTGTTCTCGGGCGTTTTGAGCGCTCGCACTTTATCTGGAAATCCGCATGGCCGCTTGGCAAATCTATTGCTCACGGATTATATATTTGCCTCCTGCCAGCTTTCGACTTTCACCCAACCTCTTCTCCCCTAGACCTGCGATGAATGTTTCTATCCCTTTTGGCTTCCAAACCTACCGCTCCGAACTCCCAGTAGATGCCACCACTCTTCCTGTCGCACTTGGGGTGACTGCTGCCCTCGGCGTTTTTCTGATACGGCATCTGTTGGCGACAGACAACACCCAGATCAAGAAGCTTCGGGGATGGCCTCTAGTCGGGCAGTGGTCATTCTTTACCAAGTCAGTAAAACGTGAATAGCAGGTTATGATTCGCTGAAATTGATTATTGCCACCCGTCTAGGCGGCATGGTGGGGGCACTATATTCCCTGACGCATGGATTGTATCTCACCTGCAAGAGCTTAGATTTCATTATGAACGGATTCCATCAGACAGCCAACGAACCCATGTTTGGCTTTAACATTCTACAGGTTGGTTGAGTCTGCTTGCGTATGTTTATCCAACTGGTTGTTGTATATATGCAGCATAATATCGTCGCTGTTCGCGGTGAGGAAGCTCGTAAAGTATTCTTCGATCGTCGAGATTTGAGCTTCACTGAAGGGTATGTCACACTATATATCGTTCAACCCAATACTGTGCTCATGACCCATACAGTTACCGGCTGCTTTTTGGCAATGTAAGTGGTGACCAATCTTATTCCTTGGTCATTTACCTAAGCACCGTTTAATATGCAAAAAGGGACCAAACGCAAAGGACGTGGTCGAGGATGTTGCGGATCTCGATGATCAAGGCCAGGTTTCTGTCTTCGGACGTCGTTTGAGTTCTATTCTCCGCATGCATCGCCTTACCGCTCGTAAGTAAAAATTCGCCCCTGTATCGTGGGGCGATTGATCATTGTGATCCAAGTGACACCTTTGTTTATGTCCGACCTGGAACGTAATATGTCCAAGTGGGGTTCTAGCGGCAAGTTTGATCCTTTCGACGATATATATTCCATGGTGTTCCAGTTGACTGTTCGGGCCGCGGCCTGTCGTGAGATCGCGGACTCGATCGATGATTGCAAACGAATGGAGGAGCTATATTGGCAGGTTGAGCAAGGTTCTACACCAACTTCAACACTCTTTCCATGGTTCCCGTCCCCCGCTCGTATATTGAAGATAAAGGCGACGGTTCAAATGTGAGGCATAAATTACCTCCACTAGTCTATTAGATGCACTCTTAACTTTACTCAACAACAGTTATTGCTGGTTTGACGCTATCATTAAAGCCCGAAAGGAGGAAAATCGCCGGGAGGAAGATACCCTGCAGGTTCTCATGGATGCAGGCGATTCAACCGCTGATATCATTCAGGTGAGTCAATTAGCTCACACCAATCTCCAAATGGACTCATGTCGCTGTAGTTTGTCTTGAAAACCCTATTTGCGGGGGTTGTCAATAGTGGACTCATGAGCGCATGGATTTTCATTTATCTCGACCAGGAGCCAGAATGGAAGGGCAAGGTCGTGGCAGAGCTCCAGTCACTGCTCAATAAATATTCTCCTGCATCGGATCAATTCTCGTCAGCGGCCGAGCGACTCTCATGTATTCCGTCAGAGGCTTGGGAAGGGGAGATGCCTGTTCTTGAGGCAAGTTATTCTCTTACTACTCTGACAAATTAGATTATTGAAGAAAAACACTTATAGAGCTGCCTGAACGAAACTATTCGGTGAGTGTAAGGTCTATTAACTCGATCTGGTGTTAAGATCATCCCTTTAGCTTGATCCTTTCACAGCCGTTTCTTCGCCGGGTAATCAAAGGTGACTTGGATCTCGGGGGGAAGAAGATTCCGAATGGGTAGGTAACGACGCACTACACGTATATTCGTCGCATTCTAATGTGAAATTTATAGATCATTTTTAGTATATCTCATTACCGAAACACACAACAATCCCGATATATACCCTGATCCCGCCAAGTGGGTTTTCATGCAAAGCTGTAGCGTGTGTACTCATTTGGAAGTCTAGATTCAACCCCAGTCGATTCTCCGAGGGGCAAGATAAATCTCAATATCATGCGTTCTTAGGATGGGGTTAGCATCGAAATCATTCTTGCATCGTCGTGTACTTATGTGCTCCTCAGGTGTTGGTCGCCACCCTTGCCTGGGTCGTCGTTTCGCTCAATATGAGATCAAGGCTATCTGCGCTCTATTCTTGTCGCAAGTGGGTTAATTGTAGTAAATCAGACTATTTGCTGTCTGACTAGGGACTTTTCATAGTATCATTACGAAGTAGTCAACTCTAAGGGAGTACGACCTCACCCGTCCACTGTCGTCCCGGATCGGAACAATCTCTATCAGGTGAGTTGACAAACTAGAGGATATATAGCTAACTATCTGATCTCGAGTCATTAGGTTCGTCCAAAAGACTTCTATATCAAATATACACGCAGAGAAGAGGCGCTATAGTAACACTGTCACCACACGTAATGGTGTCCTAATCTGCTGTGCGCTACTATGAACGGCTTCCTGTCTGGCATTGACGGTGCGCACGGGATTTTTGGGGTATATTCTTTGTGCTTATATATGCCTCTTCTGCGTTTCCATTGAACTAACATGTAAAGTATGAAGGCCGAGTTTGAAATCTGAGAGTTTGTGTATCTTTCAGCGTTTGAGACGAGAAGGAGCTGCATGCTGGTAATCTGTTCAATTTACTGGAATATACCGTGGGAGACGGGGATGCCAGCCGGTGGAAAGCGGTGAGATAGCGTTTCCGAGCGAGCATGACCTCACACCAGGGGAATACCCCGATCACCCCCTGGTTCACCATATTTCATATACTGTACATGGTAGATCGAGTCATAAATGTGAGTCGTGATACCGAATACATGGAGAGGTGTAGCTTCCGTGGGTAGGCAAGCAGTGCGGCGGGATGGCGGGATTCCTTTGGACAGTGTTGTTACGACCAGCCACACGGCCGTAACACCGAACCGCTCGGCGGTTAGCCACCTCCACCTCGTCCTCTCGCGCTCTCGCTCGTACCCGCTTTCCCCTCTGCCCTCTCGCCTATCCACCGGTCCGAGCTCACTCCCGAGCATCTAACGAGTCACCATGCACACGTCGCGACACCCCTGGCGAATGTATGCGCGACTCCGACGACTACGCGGCTCGTCCTGCTTCGCTCTCGCCGACTATTGGCCCTTCGGGCTGTCTCTTATGTCTTTATCACGATGTACCTGTCATAACTTTCTCGTATGTACTCCGCTCGCCCACGCTCGCTTGTCTCTCTTTCATGGCCCGATATTTGATACGCTATTTATCCTACGGTCTATCTTATATACTCGCCCTATGCGACGCTGTGTATTCTCCATCGTATTTAACACCAGTTATTTCTCCCATTCGCTCGTCTGCACTTCTCAGGCCTTGCTCGCCGTCCATCCGACCGTCCGCGCCGTCTCGATCCCTCTCGACATCGCCAAGTCGCTCGGCGCTTACCGCCTATCGCCTCGAGTCTAACAAGTGTAGTTCTCAGCACTCGTTACTCAGCATCACGGTATGGCAATTTCTCCAAAGGCTGGACCTTGTCTCCGAGGTGCCCATTTCGGCGAGAGAGCCTGATGGGCTACGTAGGAGAAGCAAGGGAAGGCCGGTATCTCCGGGAGAAATCTCCTTCGCATCAACCCTAGCCATAGCCACAGCTTTGTCAGCGATATCTAATCGGGCGCTTGCGAGAATGTGGAAGTTACTCCCACAACCTTTGGTATGTTTTCGGGATGGCAGTGATCACCGGGGAGCGAGGCAACACATATATAACCACTACTTCTGCCAGCATACCCGAGCTCTGGCCATGGACTGGCTCTCTCCTCTCAGCTTGGCACGCTCCATCAGCAACAAGTCGGCTCTAACGCTCAACTTTACGCTCAAGTTGGCTCACTTGCTCACCAAATCAGAAGAGCTGCCCAATCTTACGCCACTTGTCACTGTCATTGACTATCTAAAGGGCGGAGGGTATGCCGACATACGAAAGTGAGTAGTACATGTATCACTGCATGAATGTCAAACTCACACGTACCAACAAGAGCGAAACTCAAGAACAAAAATGGCTACAAGGTGGGCCCCGCGGTGAAAAAACGAGGCAATCATTAACATAGATCAATGACCGGTGGTAGTGGTCAAGCAACTTCGACACAATGAGAATGCGGCGGAGCTTGTTCAATTTGAGATGAAGACATGGAAGAAAGCTGACAACCATGAGAACATCGTTCGACTTTTGGGAAAGTTTCTTGACAGCAGAGGGTTCCCCTCGATGGTTGCGGAATATTGTGAACAGGGGGATTTACTGGCAGTATGTCCATCGTATTGGAGCTTATCTAATTGCTAATGTCTATTTGCGTAGTATACATTTAGTGCTGCTCGATTCAATTACAAAGATCTTGTAGGCCGCTTTCATTATGAAACCTCAACAACAGTTTATCTGGGACTAGCTTTTGGATATACTGAAAGACCTGAAGCACATCCATGGGTTGAACCTTGCGCATGGTGACCTCAAGCCTGTGAGTCGCCCAACCGTTGTAAGTGGGATGCTGTTGTTCTGACAATCTAGGGGGTTAGGAAAACATGGTGCTAACATCCCAATCTCAACGCATTGTAGCCAAAATCTGCGACTTCGGGAGCGCAAGAGACTTTTTGTCTTCCGACCGCATCTCACTGGAATATACTTGTACAGCGCTCTATCGAAGCCCAGAGTTGAGCAACGAAGAGAAAGAGATACTGGCACCTTCGTTTCCGGCTGACATCTGGGCATTTGGATGTGTGGCGTTTGTGGTACGCATTTTCCTTCCTCTCTTCTTTATCCTACCGAACTTAGACTTCCGAACGAGGTTCTATGCAAAAAGATGCCATATCACTGGGTGGAAAAACCGACGGACAATCGATACGTTCATCACCTCGAAAAAAACCTCCACACTCAGAAGACGATAAATGGCCCGACTCAGCTCTACGGTTGATCGTTAAGAGTTGCTGGTCCGACAAGGAGAGACGACCTTCAGTGGATGCGCTACTTTGGATGTTGACAAAATTTCAACCCAGTTCTCAGACTCCTTTTCAGCATTCTCCACCTCGTGCTTATTTGCTTGAGATGATACAACAGACTGAACTTTCTACGTCGCGTATTTGTCATGTTCCCGACAAGCCTAGGGTTCCGCCTGCTTATTCCCCTGCTGGCTCGACTGCGTCCTCTTTGCATTCGGCTGAATCCGCGATAATAGTGGTACAGGATTCGCCGGTAATAAATTGCGATAACAGACCATCCATGGAGAAACTACAGAACCGGATTGGTTTATCGCTTCCAGGTGAGTAAAACCAACAGGCGCTCAATTTGTGCGTTCCGTCTCTGAATTTTGCAAACCACTCTGTTATTGTATATTGTTCTCCCCTTATTTGTCTGCCATTCTTCATGACTCGACTACGGTGCCAGGGACAGTTTCTAGGAATACACGCATGGACTCACCAGTAGCGAATCCCGAGCTAGCCGAAATAACATTCCCGCATCCAGAATATTATACCCATATTCGTTGGTGAGTGAAAGGAAATCGCATATTCGTGCAATATGCTGAGACAGAGATGCAGCCCCGTTGTGGGTGGCCGAAAGGTACGTCGTTCTAGTCCAAGATTTGGTTTCAAACCTTAAACATAGCCTAAAAGGTGGTGCAAAAGTCGATCCAGCGATCTATTGCGGGGGAAAATCAGGGCAGAGACTCATTCTATCTCAACTATGTGAGTCAGATAGGCTGCTCTAGGCCCTCGTAGTCTTACTCTTGTTGGCCAAGGGACAAGATATGCTTTGCTTGAAACATGATCACCTCGTCGAAATACTGGACGTTTTTTGGCAAACGTCAATGGGTGTATCTGTGTTGTCGATGAAACACTGCTCTACCGATCTACTTACGGTGAGTCCTTTCACCAGGCAGGTATGATTATATGCATGCTAAAGTAAACCCAAACGTGAACAGTACCGAGAAAACCTGGATCTTCCAAATCAGCTGAGAGTGGTATGCATGTTCTGCGTCCCTTACTCGGGAGCATATTCATTAATATTATCCTAGTTCTGCGAGATATTAGAAGGGCTCAACGCTCTACATACCCCCGAGCCGCCAATCGCACATCAATGCCTCAAAGCGGTAGGTTAATCCATTGTATCTGTAGACCCTTGCTTATTTTGACTTCTAGTCCAACATAATGATCAATGCGACTGGATCTGCTAAACTTAGCTTGATGAACTCAGAGCCCTACTTGGCCTTTTCCATGCGACCGACTCCCAGTCTTTCGTATTCATCTGATTGGCCTATAATCTCGCGGTGGCGGAGCCCTGAAATCTATCAGCTTAGAACTACGATATCTAGACCAGAAAACGACATCTGGGCGTTTGGATGTGTTATGCTAGAGGCGAGTACCTAAGCCATTTTGTTGTTCTACGGTATGCTAAGCGTACACAGGTCCTCACCGGGGCGACTCCCTATCCAAACTTCCAAGCAGACCCAGCTCTAGTTCAGCATATATTAGCCGGGAACACTCCGGATTCTGGTATAAGACATCCTTCCAGACTGAAACTGTGGCAGGATGTACGACGGTGCTGGGCTGTACCACGCCCGACTGCTAGCAGTTTACTCGACCCAATGTGTGACCAACTTTCAAGAGAGATACTGAAAGAGGTTCCAGATCACACTGGGAAAGTGGGTGGAATAAGAGATCCTTTTGTCAGGGGGACACTGCAGACATCTACACGTGAGTTTTCGCAGCGAACGCCACAATCATGAGAACACTGACTCTCGAGTTCTGTAGTGGAATCTACAATGACCGTACCGTCCAGGCCAACCAGAAATCTGTGAGTTACGCTGCCCGTATTCTTGTGTCGAACAATTGACTTATATGATGTTAGGTCGTTGTTAAGCATGTGATGCCCAACTATGCGAATCATAAATCGGTAAATATAAGCCAATTGAAAGGTTTGGCTAATCTGACCACTCCCCAGAAATTTATTTTGTGGTTGGGAGCGTGCGCTCAAAATAGAACTAGGTTCATCCATCCAAACATATGCCCACTTCTTGGTGTGATGTATACGGGGAAGCTGGAACCTCTCCTCGTATATGATCATCATTCTGGAGGGAATCTGCTTGAGGTGAGCCTACCAGAACAACCCCAACGTCACCCCATGTTGAAATCTACCAACAGTACCTGCGCGTCAAGGGACAGTCGTTACTGTTCCAAGACAAACTTCGAGTAGTACCTCACTCACCTCTCCAATTGAGACTCATTATTAACACAACGAGATAGATGTCAGGCATCCTTGACGCCCTTGTGCGTCTGCATCACGAACAGGATATTGCTTGGGGCGACTTGCACCCGGTACGTTTCACACTCTGCCACATTCCTTACTGCCGGACCGCTAACTTTGTTCAGGGCAATATCATGCTCGACGAAAGCGGAAATCCAAAACTCTGCGGTCTGGGTCCACGGCCGTCGTTACAACATGAGGCAGCTTCAAAGAGCGACCTTTCCGCAATTCGGTATTTTGGACCAGAGCGATATCGCGCCGAGGACACACTGTTAGAAAAGGCAGGAGACGTGTGGGCATTTGGTTGTTTGATTGTCAAGGTGGGTTCTAAAGATCCTCATGAAAACGACGACACATTCTTCGAGGATTCGCAGATTTTGAACGGGCGCGACCCCTATCAAGAAGCTCGCACAGCGTATGGTGTCATCCAAGCCGTGACGAGTGGCCGATGGCCGTATGAGAAATCAGACTGCGACAACCTACCCCTGTGGAATATGGCTTCAGCTTGCTGGATCGAAAGCGTGCTTCAACGTCCGATGACGACAAGTCTTGTGAGGCGTATCGAAACATTACAGACTTGAGCCTTTTGTGTTCAACTGCTGATCTTCCTTTTGGATGGACATATTCTCTGTGTACTGGGGTCTAACCGTTTGGGCTAATAGACGAATGCTGGAACCAACTACAGGTCAAGAGAAACGCGAAATGTTCTCTTCTTCAGTTTTGTGATCTCATGGATAAGGATAAACAGTTACTCCCTCTATTTTATCATAGCCCAGCTTAGCATAGTTCGTTATTTAGATATGTTTTTAGGAGTGATAAGGCCAAAAGCATACTAGTTTTGTGAAGATCGGTCCAATGCCGCTTTCATCCGCCTACTCAAACTAGGTGGGCAGACTTGAACAATATCGGAAAATTTGTAAGTATCAAAACAAAAAGAGGAAGATGGCTTCAACTTCGGGCTCTTCATCGTCAGAAGAGGTAGTTGAATAATGTAGATCACATGTTCAAATGGATCAAATGGGTATATGCGTCGTGGAGCCACCCCCAAGGCTCGAGAGCAATAACAAGTGCTGGTAAACGAAAAAGTGGGTAGCCGGCATCGCACCAGGCGAGATAGCACGGGTCACTCCAGGAGGTCGAGTGCATCTTAAGATAAGGGTGCCAGGCTCCAGTGATGTTTGGCGCATTGTCGTAAGAGAGTGCAGCTCGTACACAACGACGTAACCGTTAGGTACTCCTGTGTTCAACAGAGCGTTCAACCCTCCATCACAGGCAACCGCCAAACCATAAATGGAATCTACCTCTGGACCGATGTATTCTTCGTTTCGGAATCGGAGTCTATCGGAGTGGGCTGAGTGCTACTCGTGCTCTTGGATTCTCGCCCAGCTGGTTTATTGGACGATCGTTCTTGGTATAGTATGGGTGTGCCAGCCGAGCTAATCCATAGACAGGCCCTAGTAGCATCACATATCTCCCACCAATTCCGTCAAGTGTCCAGAAGTGCTCTTACAAGAATCTAGAGCTCGTGATCGTGTGCTCAACCGAGATTTACCGCAAGGTTGGACAGGATTTTAGATTAGCCCTGACCAACTGGGACTGATCGAGAGCCACAATACCGAGTCCGATAATAGGGAACTCAGATGGCAACCCTCGATCACATCTACTTCGGTTGCGCTCGGGTGGTTTCAAACGATGGAAAAAGATCGGATAATCCGTAGAGTCGCTAAATTGAGCGTGAACGTGCGCACACAAACCTAGGTCCATACGTATTTCCTTTCTCAGCTCACCTGTCAGCCGCCGGTGTAATCTTGCTCCGGGTTGCAGGCTAAGGCATGAGTCTAGCCACTGCACGTGAGGCTTCTAAATACCAGTCGTGCATTGCTGTGTCGGGTGTGATTATCCTTGAGGTACCTGGCGCCAGACAGCTCGGGGCCGACGCCTGTCAGGTCTTGGTTATCGCCAACCCTTCACCAGGAACGTAATGAAATTGTGAGTTGTGTATAACTTCTATCTGATCATTCACCATAGCTCGGCTAGGGCTCGCACACGGAATGGTTGGTTGCATCAATATTTGAATATGGCTGTGTCTGGTTCAGCACCGGTCCAGTATGACAGTACCCAAAACCTTGCTATCGTGTGGCAACCAGTTCTCACGCCCGTATCGCCATTTGAGAAGTACTACCGCTTAAGTCCGCGAATATGGGGGCTTAGGAAGTCTTCGACAATCCCCCGCTAATAGGACACGTGCATGTCTGGACCGAGGCGCATTGAGCGCATTGAGTTGGATCATTTCCGAGGCTGCAACTGGGATCGAGACCCCGCCGAACTTTTGACGACAAAAACGCGCTTCAAGTTGGGTTCTGCTCTTGTTTCCGTGCACGCAGGAACAGGTTCGGATCATGTGGACAGAGATTTCAGGCACATGAGTGAGGCTTGAGTCTCAAGCACTTACCACACATACAGCCGGCCAGCATCTATATAAGACGACCTGTTTACCAGACAACTTCTTCACCATCAAGCCACACATTTTCAGTCACATCCACTTTTCATACTCCTTTCACCTATTTCTGCGACCCGTCCTTAACACCATGCAGCTTCAATCTACACTAGCTCGTTTCGCCGTCTTAGCCTTCTTCCTTGTTTCTTTCAGCATGCTCGTGCACGCTGTTCCTCTCGAAAACAGAGATATTGGAACCGGCTGCAATGCTGGCTGCGAGACTGGCAACCAGCTCGTTCTGACTCTCACCAAGCTGAAGGCTGGTGTTGAGCTCAATGTTGGCAAGATCGGTAGGCGTTCTAAGATTATTGTCAAGTGAAAGCCATAGCTTACTGGTGGAGGCTACCCGTAGAGGCTGCCGTGTTCAACGGTACCGATCCTACGGAGTACTTGATCGCCGTGACAGCTGCTATTCAAGACACCGTTGCTACTGTCATCAAGTTTGAGGTCGATTTGACAGCAACTCTTAACGGCAAGCTCACAGAAATTGTTGCTCTTTTGGTCGCTATCATCAATGTTCGTCCAATCTCATCACTGGTGGGAAAGATTAAACATGAATTTTCATATTATAGACCACTGTTAAAGGGTTATATACTGCTTCGGGGAAGATCACACTTCAAGTCTTCCTCGGACTCGTCCAACAGACTGATGCGGCACTCAAAGCACTTCTTGTCGCTATCGTGAACCTTGGTGCAGCGGTTCTTGTTTTTGTTGGAGCCGGGTAAGTTCTGGTTTATGCGAGAACTCGCTTGTAGCTGAACCAAGAAACTTACAGCGTCGATGCGGTCAAACTCGTCCAGATTGGGCTTACCTACTGCGCCAACATTCTTGGCCTCAACTAGATGTAGTTTGGATAGTTCGAAGCCACCCGCTGCTTGTCTCGGTCAATTGGATGTGAATACTCGTTGTAGTGTTTCTTGGAATGTCTTAGTTGCATCTTAATATACGCTCGGTATTCTCCCAAAGAATATTTCTTCTCGTCGGAAGGCTTGGTAACAGTCCCCGCTTTAGGTCCAACTAATCAGCACGATTGGCGATTAACGTCTAATAACTAGCTATCACCGAATAAGACTTAAGCCATTATTTAATTTTAGAAATTCAATAAATTGATTTTAGATACGGCTTACTCATGGCGCACAATATCAGGACCCTTCTACGAAATGACAATCCGTTTCCTGCCTACAGTATATCCCTTCTCATCTTTTCTGACTTCGCTGCTCTTGAAGGTAGCTTCCACCTCGTACGCTGCCCTCGTCCCGCACGGGATTTCTAACCGGGTCAAATTTCGCCATGCCTCGATTTCGGTCCCGTTTTCAAGCCAACGCACATGATAGGCCTCTTTGACGCCCTTGCGCCGGATATATGCGGCACCTAGAGGCGAGCGCAGATGCGCGAGAGGAACCAGCGAGACGTCGATCCTGGTGTGTGCATTGTCATTTCCCTCGGAGCAGGTCGAAAATATCGATATATCATCAATCAGGTTAATTCGACCCAAGAGTCGAAGCCAGAGATGCTCGGTACACACGACGCAAAAATCGGGCGTGGCAACTTGTCTCATAAGGCATCCTTCATTGGTAGGCCGATACGAAACTGTTGGCCAATCACGAACGAAGGTTTTCTCGAGATGAGAACCGGATGAGGATGTTGAATCAGGTTCAAGCTGAGAGAAACGGTCGGGTTCCGGATCGGGCTCGCCCCATACTTCAGGCGAGTAACTATAGAACCAAAATTTTCAATGACCCATACAGGCGTTACCGTCATCATCTCGATACTTACGTTGGGAATGCCCCCACATAACCCTCCGTAAAATTGAACCTAAATGTGAAACTTAAGCAAGCAACCTCTCGGCCAAAAGGGATAAACGCACTCTTTTTCGTTCCCATATTCAATGACTTCAACACTACAAAGCTGAGCCAGCCCCTCCTTTCCACCTTGTTGAAGCGCAAACGATAGTTCGTGCGTCCCATTACGCAAGCCGTCCTTCCTTTCGTTTATCCATACGTCGTAGAACCACCTGTCGATTCCAACGCCGGACTTTGCCTCCCAAGACACCTTCTTTCCATCGAGCCTAATATCCAGCGTTTTGGCGTCTGGCACGGCGGAGAGCGAGAATCGTAAGAGAGCATAACTAAAGGTGCCGTCCGAGTTGAATGTGGTCGACCAAGCCTTTGTCGTGTTCAGCATGGTCCATGGATAGGCGAGGAGGGGGACATAGTTGCGTTCGATCCGAGGAGCTATCGAGTAAAAGATTAGGCGTTGAATCAAAGACCAGGAGCCAATTAGCCTACCGTTATCAGCACTGGCCGGCTCCGAGAGCCAGTGATCCCACTTGATGCTTTCGTTGTGGGCGGGCGTGTCCGCGTTCACACCAAAGTATGCACTGCCATCGTATTCGTCTCCGATCCAGATAATCGAATGCCCAAGTTCATGCCTATGGTGTAATAAGCACGCCGAACGATTCACTGTTCTGTTGAGGAACAAACCGAAGTACGAGGGGTCCGTTGAGCACCGAGGCCGTGGATATGCTGTAACGCGACCAGTCAATGTCTGTTACTGGATGTAACTAAGGGGCACTAACGTAAACTCGCCGCCTAGACTACAAAACAACATCAGTCTAACCGCAAAAACCAAGTACTATCATCACTTTTTTTTTTTTTTTTTTTTAAATCATGTATATTATAGTCGTTCGGAGGCTAGGCCTCATGGTGCGACTTCTACGGAAAACAACAACGAACACGAAACACGAGCCGGGGAGAGACAAGAGGTGCTACTGTCACTAAACACTAAGCGCTAGACTAAATGTACGGTAACTAGAGTATGTAGAACTGGGCGCGAACCGGGTAGTAAGATAGTATAGTATCAACGTAGGTAGCTAGAGAGGCGAGAGGTGCGCCGGACATATTCCAGAAGCGCCGTAATACCTGAGATAGACGAAAAGAGAAAAGAAAGCGAGAGGAAATCCCTTCCACGAAGGGTCAAGACATGCTGCCTGATGGCAGTGTATTTCGGGCAGAAGAGCACGAAGTGCGAGACGGTTTCCCTAGCTTCGCCGCAGGCCTGACAGACAGGCGAATCGACAAGGCGGAGGATGTGGAGGTGTGCATTGAGCTGTACATGGCCAGTGATGATGCGGAAAGTAAGCGTAGCCTGGGAGCGGTTTAAGTGTCTCGTATTCTGCAAGAATTTGCTGGGTTCGACTAGAGGGAACTTGGCTAAAAGTTTCGCGCCGGCAGTGGTGCGTTTCCATCCCTGATTCGCGTACTCCCTATTAGCGAGCTTGGTCCATTCCTTGGCTAAATGTTTCGTGATCCGTCTGCGGTAGTTCGCCAGCCCCAACGGCACCAAGTCATGAGCATACTTCTCCCCTTTCGCCGCTAGCTTCGCCTCCTTGTCGGCCAGGACGTTGCCTAGAATGTCCTTGTGCGCCGGGCACCATTTCACGCTGAGGCTAGTGCAGTCTGAACGGTCTCTGATTTTTGCGAGTAGTCTGCGGATCGGGTTCACTAGGGATTTGGGGGCGCCTGAGGTGTGTCCTTCGATACACGCAATGGCGAGCTGCGAATCGCTGTATAGTACTGCGTCCTCTATGTACCTAAGTCGGTGGAGAAGATGTAGCGCAAGCCATATTCCCGCTAGTTCGGCCTCTAGAATAGATGCCTCGTCTCTCCCGCCCAGTCTGGCACCTGTCCAGGCCCTCATTCGCCCATGAATCTGGAGAACGGCTCCCGCCCCTACCCCTGCGCTATTTCCTGCCCCGTCCGCATACACTTTGGTTCTGGCGTGATCGACTCTGATTTCCCATAGGGCATCGCTGGCGCTTGGGAAGAGGTTCCGAGGGATCGTGAGCGGGGGAATTGGGCACTGCCGGAACGACCACTGCTCCAAATCGAACGGAAGATTTCGAATGTATCTGAGTATGTTGTGAAGTGGAGACGCATGGTGTTTACGACTGATTCTGAGTATGCGCGAGACGTCCTTATAGAGTGGGTGCTTGTCGGGGACGGTCGCGAGCCTGATGGCGGAACGCTGGCATGCTTCATTGAGGAGGTATCGCATCGGGAGGAGGGAGGAGAACGCGTCTAGGTGGACTAAAGGTGTAGATCTCAGAGCTCCGAGTATAATCCTAGCAGCCGAGGACTGGATGACGGCGAGTTTATCCGCAAAGCCCGTAGATCCCGATGCCCTGCTTCTCCCGTCACTAGGGGGAGAGATGGGCGTGAACCAGATGTCGGCGGCATAAGTGAATCTGGGGACGGCTATGCTCAGATATAGTTTACGGATGATACGGGGAGGGGCGCCGGTCGACATTCGAGCTAGTCTACCCAGCTGAGACGTCCAGAGAAGGCCTTTGGCTAGAGCTTTGTTGCATTGTTCCTTGAACCTTAGAGCTTGGTCTAAAATGACCCCTAGGAGCGTGTGGAAGGGGGTCGGGTTGATGACTTGTTCGCGGAGTGTCAGAGAGGGTCTGTTCAGCTTAGTCTTCCTAGAAAAATGTACGAGGCCAGTCTTATCTAGTTCAAACGTCGAGTTGTGCGTGCGAGACCAGTCCAGCGCACCCCCTTTCCTAGTCATGATTCGCTTAAGTTGCTCGTTATTATCCTCAGCCGACGGCCCAGTGACCAGGAAAGTAATGTCGTCAATGTAAGCTATGCAGAGTTCGCCTTTTTCTCTCTTAGCCACTCGAACTAGCGGCGAGTTGTACAGAAGATAGAAAATAACTGATAGCGGGCATCCCTGGTCTATACCATTCGCAATGGGCATGGCATTTGACTCGAAGTCATCGAAGGACAGGCAGGTTGTGCGGCCCTCTAGTTTCGTGAGCATCCAGTTCGTATACAGTCTCGGTACGCCGAGTGCCCTCATGTTTCTCGTAAGCTGGTAGGGATTCGCGTGCGGGAAAGCCCCTTTAACATCCAAGAAAAGTGCCGAAGCCACCTCCCCTTTGGCCCAGGCGTCCTTAACCCGCTTCACAAGCAAGTGCAGAGCATCCGTGGTAGTACGTCCTTGTCTGCCCCCGAAGTGGTGTGCGGGCAGCCAGTTGTGTTGTTCCGCCAGCCGATTGAGTCGTGTCGCCACGCAGGAGGACAAGATCTTCCCCACCACGTTTAACAGGGCTATAGGTCGGTACGCTTTGGCTACCGTATAGTCTGGTTTGCCAGGTTTCCTAAGTACGACTGTGCGAGAATGTCTCCAGTATGTGGGGTATATCCCGTGGGTCAGAGAGGCAAGGAAAGCGCGCTGGAGTAGCGGAGCTAGGAGTTCGACCCCTTCGATGTACACACAAGCTGGGAGGCCATCCGGTCCTGGTGCTTTGAGGGGTTTGAGGTCTAGGATTGCGCTGCGTACGTCCTCCACCGTAAGTTCTGGAAGGTCGGCCACCGGTATGGGGAACGCTGGGTCGGGGTCGTCCGATGGCAGGGGTGGCGCTGGAAAGAATGCATTCAGCAGGACCTTGCTCTTAGTCGTATTGTCCCTGGCTAGAGTGGGTTGTCCAGCAAGGTTGGCGTATTTCAGATTCGGGATTCTTGCTCGGCCGCCGTCGGTTGGTTCGCCATCTACGTATCTGGCCGCTGTCCATATAGTGTCCTCGCCTAGGTTCTCCAAGAACTCTTCCCAGTGAGTTTGCTTGGCGTCCTTTACCGCCTGGGTGTATGCGTTCCGGTTCTTCTTGTATTCCTCATGTACCGGTGGGCCGGGTTTGCTCTAGCTCTGTAGGACCGGTTCGCCAGTTTCCGTACCTTCCTCCTGAAGGTCGTGAGTTCTTTGCACCACCATCTCTTCGTTCTAGCATCCAGTCTCAGTCTAGGTACGCTCCGTTCTACAGCTTTCAAGATCGCAACATTCAGGTTCTTTACATAGGCATCTAGTATCTCTTGGTTTTCTATCGATTCTTTTAGTTCCAGTTCTAGTTCAGATAATGCTTTTTTGAGTTCTTTTTTGTATTTCTCTTTATTCATTTGTTTAAAATTCCATTTGTCGTGTGTTGGGGCCGAGACAGGGGTGAGGTCGAACACCGTCTTTATCGGAAAGTGATCGGTGCAGTCCACTCTATTCGTGGGTTCAGTCTCGCAAGATATCAAGTTTTCGGTAAGGGCATAGGAGGCGAAGACATTGTCGGGCCTAGTATAGTTCCCTGAGCTATTTGCCTCTAGTGTTGGGATGTCTTTGGGTAGTACCATATCGAGGTCGTTGTCCGAGGCTAGATCTAGGAGCTCCTGAGCCAGTTCTAAGTTAGCCTTTGTGAATAAGTGCGCGTTTCGGTCCTCGTCCCAGGTCGGGTGGTGTCTGTTGAAATCACCTAGGACGATGAGCTGCTCGCCCGCTAGTCTATTCTTGAGGAGCGCTTCCACAAAAGGCAGGGAGGCGTTAGAGTCGCATGGGTTATACACGTTCACAAGGGTGATTGGGTTCTCTGCTAGCTTGAGCCGCACCGCCGTGATGTCTGCGCAGGGACACTCAAGCTGCTCCCACGAGTTAGACGAAATCGCGGGGTTGATGGCCAGAAGGGAGCGGGAGCGAGGTGCGTTGGGGGCATGATGGGTCGAGGGGTATATGGAGGTCCACCGGGATGGTGGTTTCGATAAGTTGCGCTTGTCTAAGCACGGTTCCTGTATCGCTACGATTGAAGCTGTTAGTACGTCTGGGTCTTGAGTGAAAAGAGTTTGTGCTATGTGGGACTTATTCGCATTCATTTGCCATATTACGAGTTCCTGTGCTGGGTGCTTGGTTGCATCCGTAACACTCATAGGCGGTTTGGTTGCGTCCTGATTTGCATGGTCGGCGAGTTTTGAGTGACGGTTGAGGTTGAAGACGTGGAGCTGACAGAGAGTACCGAGCCCACTGATTGTGACCTAGGGCGAGATGGAGCGTTGGGGCACGGGTGGAGCGGGAAACTCCCCGGCGCGGCTGGTCTACCAGGGATTCTGGTTCCTAACGGCGATCGAGAGCTATAGCGGGTCGCCATGCCCGCGAGCGGTGACGTTGGGATGTCGCTGGTTGATATGTCGGTCCGGCCGTGATCTGATTCGGACCAGCCGTCCTCGTTGTCCTCGAGGGGGTCCGCCGGTTTGCCGCCCCATGTGCTGTTCTCGTAATGCGGTGGGATATCTCGCCAGGACCCCGGTTCGCCAAGAGCAATGGCGGTAGCCTCGGGTAGGGGGCCACTTGGGGTCTTCGGGCGTTCCTCCTTTGCATCTCTACGGCTACCTGTCTTAACAAAGTTGGTGAGATCTCCTGTGTTTCTAGGTGACTGTATGCGCTTTGGATCAAAATACACTCTACTGTTTTCCGGTCGGCGTGTGTTGAAGGCTACTTTCGCTTTCTCATATGCTACGCATTTCCGGTGCCAGGCCGGGTGCTCCTCCGATTTGCAGTTGGCGCACGTCGTCTTGCCTGGGTTTGGGCAGGCTGACTGTCTGTGATTCCCCGCGCACTTACTACATGTGTCCTGTTTTGCTTGACACCCCCCGGCCTTGTGACCGTATTTTTGGCACTTCATGCATCGGATCGGTTCCTCTACCGGCCTGCGCATGGTGACCTTCTCCCCGAAGAGAGTCGCTCGCGTCGCTATCAGGTTATCGGCTACGTCTCTCGACCGTAGAGAGACCCTGAGTACCGCTGTGCCCTGTCCCTCCGCACGAAGGTGAACCGGTTTCAGCCAGCTGCACCCCAGGATACTACCTGTGTCTAGGAAGTTTTCGTCCTCTAGCTCTCGGATGTTATCTTGGATGGTTGGGTCGAACGCTACGGGGGCGCCGTCTACGAATACCTCTGCCTGTTGTCCTTGGCATACCACCCCCTCGAAGGCGTTTTCGAAAGCGATGGCGAACGGGGCTAGGCTAATGAGTGCCGCTTGGGTATGATCTTCTAGCTCGAACAGTAGACTGTTGGCGGCGGTCCTCTTGGCTGTTTTGAATATGATCTTCGGCATCGTCTTCAGATCTCGGTCCTTCGCAAAGTCGGTACTCTTGATACTCTCCCACGCCTTTTCGAGCGCTCGACCGGCCGCCGTGGTTAGCGCCCTAGCGTCCATTTTGTCAAACCTACTCTCCTGTGGGTTTACTGGCCTTAGTAGTATTGTTCTCGCTTGCTGGTAGCAGCGCTCGATGGCGTCTGGAGGGAGCGCCCCCCGTTGGCCTTCACCTTATGCTTTTGGGAATTTCCCGACGGCGCGCTTGCCGTTGGTGGGTTCGTCGTTCTCTCCCCTACTACCTTGGCCCAACTACGCCCTTTCTCCATGCCCTGCTGGTCCACGAATGAGATCAGCGTGGTTTTCGACTCTTCTGCCGCCTTTTCGGCTGCTTCAGAGCGCCGAGAAGCCTCTTCCACTGTGGTTAGCACCTTGTTCAACTTTTCTTGAGCGTCTTCGCCCAGTCCTATCGGGTTTTCGGCTAGACCGAGTAGTTTGTTGATTTTTTGGTCGAAGCTGTCAAACGTTTGTCGTAATGTAAATAGTTGGCCTCCTACTGTGTTGGAGTTGTCGATCGCTTTTGGCAATAGCTGGATCACCGCATATATCAGGTTTTGAATCTCGTTAGCGACGCCTGGTTGTCTCGCTATGACACTCAGCAGGTTCTGAACAAGCATGAACGTTATAGCATCCTTCTTTTCCATCAGGCCGTGGGCGGCTAGCATAGTGGTCGCTGCCTCGAGGCTGTTCGGGGCCGAGATCGTGGGGGTGGCGTCAGGGGCGGGCACGTTGTACATTGGGTCTGCGGGGGTCTTGGGTATTGAACTTTTCGGTCCTGGAGCAGTACTAGAGGCCTTGCGCGTTTCTATGGTAGGTCTACTGGCCTTAGAGGCCATCGTATTGTTGTTATGCGTGTAAGCAAGTGAGATATCAGGTTATCGAAGCAGGCGAGTCAGCAGTAAGAAGAGGAAAATTCGTCGGACTTTTCCAGCACACAGCAAGTTGTTGGGGTCCTGGCGGTGCCGATGGTGGTCGTCCCCTCCTATCATCACTTACCCGCCATACAACGGGTCGTTTCCTGAGTGCAAGATTACTGGATAAGCAAAATGTATAAAGCTAACCGAGTGATGTTTCAGCATACCTAGGAGTAGTGGATAGTTACACTGGGATCCTAGGCTTCGACACGCCGCTTCAGCGACTTTGGGTTTGGACGTGTAAACCCCGCGGAGTTCAGTGCCATCCCTTTTAAGAGAAATGGGTTACAATAACCGAGGACCATTTCACAAGATACTCCCCACCTGTACAAGCCATAAACCGTGCTATGGAGTCGCGTCAGTTGACGTGTTGGTTTGAAGCCGAGGTCTAGCTATGCTTACTCCTTGGGCTTGCCTCCGACGCCAATACCAGATTCCGCGCTTGGGGTGAACGCACCCCAAAAATTGAGTAGCGGCGCAACTGGTGCGTATGTTTGGTTCACGGTGATAGCCACGGCTAGCCTTGTCGCGTCGTCATAAAACTTGCTCTTCTCTTCGACGGTATCTAAAGTTACGTCAGCTGGACGTGAGATAGCCGGCTGAACAAGCTTGACGTACACCCGTCTGAGAAAAACACGATATCCACTCTGTTGGAGGAGCACCCGGTAACGAGATTCGGTAGTGGACGGACTTCGAGATGGGGGGTCGAGGTTGGTGCAAGGATTTGCTGAGATTTCCTGTTGGAATTGACTGGAAATAGGTCCTTGGGCACGTCTGAATCGTCGGTACTAGTAAAATAGTCGCACTCTGTCTTGATTCTTTTCCAAGCATCGTCGAGGGTTTTACCAACAACCGAGATATGTTCAGAAAAGCAGAAGTTAGCGTTGACCTCGGGAGCACAAGGAACGGGTGAGATTTCAAATGGCGCATCAGAAGTAAGTTCTAGTCCCGGGTGTATATTTATCGTTTCAGTAGAGACAACCTTGCATCTCCGGTCGTGAGGGGCTTTCAACGACGATATCTTGATTCCAAAGACGCCATGACCAGATAAGCCATAAGCGCGGTTATAAAAAGTGAGTGAAAAGAGAGCACAATAGACAACGCTCAAAAGGGACGTTGTCCTGCCCCTCATTCTAGAGCCCAACTCTTAGATTAGACAGGCGCAAGCAAAATTGCTAAGACGGTGTTGAGGCTGGTGGTCGACGTGATCGAAGGGCAGTCGATCCGCTGACGTCATCGCTGGCCCAAACACAACCATACAGATCTCTCTTACCAGACTTCTTTCTTCCAACTTAGGATTGAGCTTGCTTTCGAATCTACCGTAACTAGTTATTTTGGACAGCTCAAATATCGCTGGGTGCTATGCTTCTATGGTTTTCAATCCACCATCCCAGTTGAAGGCCACCGAAAATCCGAACGGCGATAACTGTACTGCTAAATCCGCCGGGGCACACGTGTGTCTTGTGCGCTCACGAGACGAGGAGCGCAAAACGCGCATACCCCCCAACAGCGAGCTCTAAGAACGTAACCAATCAGAAACACGAGGATCGGTTCTCCTCGGGTTCATCCGAATAAGTCGAATCAGGTGAAAGCGATTGCCTATGTATGTATGATACATGCGGGGTCCCTCGGGGTCATTCTCAAGTGCTCATGAGCGCCAGTCATGCCATTATCGCGAAATCTAGCTTAGGCGACAAACATGAGGTTTATGATCACAATCGTATCTTACCGAAGTGGTTGATATATTCTTTCCGTCGGTTAGATATCTACATTCGAATGCATCCCGTTCTTATTTCACCGAGAACCTCCACGAATAGCGAACTATGGAAGTGACTGGTCTTATCGAAGATGCATCTTGGCGTGTTCGTGCTTCTGTTCTCGCAGATGAGGCTGGGTAGAGCACGGGCGTCTGAACGATATCGGGGGTTTTTATTCTCTGGCGTTCATGTCTGCTCTACTCAAGCACTCCGCCCCCACAAATATCGTTCCCATTTTCTGCCATGAGCGACTACGACAAAAAGCTTGATGTCGAAGGTGGAATTGTCGAGCTGAACAAGGCGCCTTCTGGTCATGTACGAGTTAGTACCAAGGACGTCGATAACGCCGTTTGCCTTGCGAGACAGGGCAGTTTGAACGTCTCACTCGACCCAGAATCAGCACTGAGACTCAGAAGAAAAATCGACAGGCATATAATGCCACTCATGATGATTTGTGAGTATTGCTACTCTACGAGAACTCGATTGTTCAAACAACACGAGCAGTATATTGGGTCCAGTACGTCACATGGTACTCAAATAATTTGGGCCCTCACAATTAACTGGATCAGATTTATGGACAAAACGACTCTGGGGAATAGCGCTATTCTAGGTATTCGAACAGATACACACCTGAATGCTAGCCAGTAAGCGTACCTGAGGTTTTCCAACTCGAGATGACTGACTGTATCATTTACACTTCAGGTAGTGAGTAATGCAACGAAGATACAAACGTATGGATCTCATCCGCCCGTGCCTAGTAACTGGCTCGGAACGATCTTCTACGTTGCTTACCTCGTGTTTGAGTACCCGTAAGTGCACGTTCCTTCCCTCTTTATATCTTGTTAATGAATCGAGTTAGACAAAACCTGGCGCTCCAGCGTTTTCCCGTGGGGAAATGGATGGCCGCCAACGTCATGTGCTGGGCCATCGCACTCACGCTTCATGCCGCTTGCAAGAACTTTGGAGGTCTCCTCGCATGTCGCATTATTTTAGGTGCATGCGAAGGTTCGATCACCGCTGGCTTCATGATTGTCACGAGCATGTTCTATACTCGTGCCGAACAGAGTCTTCGGGTAGGATACTGGTGTAAGTGTAGCTCCCTGTGGTTCATCTACCCGTTCTGATTGGAATGTGTAGTTTTGATGAACGGCGCTGCTCAGATCATTTCGGGTTTCCTTTCCTTTGGTGTTCTGCATATAAAGACAAGTGGTTTTGCTCCTTGGCAATGGTTCTTTATTATTACCGGGGCGATCACTATTGCAACAGCTGTTGCTTACCTGTTATGGTTTCCTGATTCACCTACCACTGCCTGGTTCCTCACCCCGAGGAACGAATCATGGCCGTCGAACGCATCAAAGTGAATCAAACTGGGATCGAAAACAAGGTTTGGAAAAAGTATCAGTACGTGAGTTTCAATTGTTACTTTACTTGATACTCAACCGTCATGCTTGAAGATTCATCGAAGCCTTAGTGGACCCCAAGACTTGGTTGTTTGCACTATTTGCATGTATAGGCACGATTCCCAATTCCTTAACCAATCAACGCAGGTAAGTGTCTCTCGTTTCACGATGACGTTTGAAAATAAACCAACTCGCCCAGCATTATTGTCAATTCGTTTGGGTTTACGACTTTAGAGACTACTTTGTTAGTATGTGTAGATGGTGTTGTCGAGAGTAAGCGAATAGCCCTCTATGTTCCTCATTCTGAACTTACCATCCATACAGTCCTAACCATTTGGACCGGTGTGATTCTAGCTGGGAAGTGGAAAGACAGCAGGGCGTATGTTTCGGCCATCTATTTCGCGCCTAACGTACTTGGTTCCATTCTAGTCAATGGTGCGTTATCGGAGTGCTGTATCAAGATCGTCTGTTCTTACCAGCGACTCATAGTATTGCCTTGGTCCAATAAGATTGGACTACTTTTCTCAGTTTGGATTACAGGAGTAGGAACCACAGGGTTTGTGCTCTGCTTGGGGTGGGTTACCGCCGTCACTGCGGGTCACACCAAGCGAATTACGTCAGTCTCGCTCTCCCGGTTTTGTCGAGCATACACTCACCAATGTACCAGAGTCCAAGCCATAATGTTGTCTGGATATTGCGTAGGCAACTTGGTCGGTCCTCAAATGTGGCAAGAGAAGTACAAGCCAAGGTATTCTTAGCATCAATTGATCTTGATTGTGCAGCGCGCCTAATCTTGTTGTAGGAATCGTTTGCCTTGGATTATTGTCACTGTCTGCTATACTATCTGCCCCATTATCATACTTTCTATCCGTTTCCTGCTCTCTCGTGAGAACAAGAAACGTGACATGGAGCCAAAGGCAGAAGAGAATGAAGAAGTCTACGTCAAAGAAGTGTTCGAGGACGGCACTGAGATTGAACATAGGGTCGATAAGGTATGAAGAAACATTAGTGTATGCGCCTAGAAAGCTACTGAGTTTGTGGACTACAGGTGTTCCTCGACCTTACTGATATCCAGAATCGGGATTTCAGATACGTGTTGTAGAGGTGGAGGAGCACGTCTTTTTTACTACAATTATGGTCAGATACGAAGGGGATATGAAATATAAAAATTCCTTCGAGTATTGGTGTGTGCCAGATATACAGCGGATCCTGAAGGACAGAAATATGCACGAATAAGCAATTCTAACGTAATGGCACCAAGGTTTTGTTACTTAGTTCGCAAAAGTTGGAGCTAATCGAAAAGTCAACGCTGAGATGTCGGAAAAATTAGTAATGCTTAAGGAATTCAACCGCTAGGAAGATTGACTGCCTATTCAGTGCACCTTTAAACTGCATGATAGAGCAACCTATTTTTCCCACCTGGAGTCTTCACCTTCTTTCCTGCTCACGTCGTGGTCGGCGAATACGAAGAAGCTGCAGCTGGGCAGGTTGCATCATCCCAACGATTTGTTGGGCAATCTCGCGTAGATCAGCCGGTCCACCTATGCGCAGTGGCCAAGTTTTGACTGCTACCACATGGCATATATTGCCATTTTGCCTTGAGAAGCACGGGTGTGTTATGATATATCTACTTTTCCCGCACGTTTTCTATAGTTGCACTAGACGACAAAGGGGATACTTTTCATCATTCTTCCCTTTTCACGATGGATAGCTATTTTTTGCTTTCATTTGTGTACCAGAGCAGCCAAATGTCTTGAATTCGCGTGGGGCTTGATTAGTGGATAGCTTCCCGCAACGTCTAAATCGACGTCTAAGCTAAGCTAAGCAGTTCTATCGGCCAGTAGCGCCTGAGTCACAGCCACAAGTACATATATACCCAATTAGGATATGCCGACGGCCGAGGACGCCGGAATTTGACATGAGTGGAGCGGGCCGATTTTTGAACTGCGACAAAACGCTCAACTTTCACCGTGCAGGTACCCTCCGCACACAGCCGGCGTTGTTACACGCGGGGGTACTTTCGCAAAAGAATGCGATTGGCGCATGTGCCAAACAAAACGCGCGGAGAGATTCCTCTATCGTCCGAATTTGGCTGAGACCCTGATGTGTGGAGCTTTGTCAGCCCCACAGCTTGATTTTGAAATATTAGGCTGTATGCTCACCTGTCCGCGCGTTTTGTTTGGCACATGCGCCAATCGCATTCTTTTGCGAAAGTACCCCCGCGTGTAACAACGCCGGCTGTGTGCGGAGGGTACCTGCACGGTGAAAGTTGAGCGTTTTGTCGCAGTTCAAAAATCGGCCCGCTCCACTCATGTCAAATTCCGGCGTCCTCGGCCGTCGGCATATCCTAATTGGGTATATATGTACTTGTGGCTGTGACTCAGGCGCTACTGGCCGATAGAACTGCTTAGCTTAGCTTAGACGTCGATTTAGACGTTGCGGGAAGCTATCCAGTATACATATTCAACAGACCAAACGAGTAGCTGGCAGACACCAGAAAAGTCGCCTTCATACTTGGCGACGGAATAGCGTGCGTCCGGGACAAGCGATCCCTCACCAGCCATCATAGTATCATCCGCCGGTGGGACTGACATTACTGTGCGTTTCCAAGTCGGTGCAATATCGTAGGCGGCGATGGCCTCGTCATACGGCTTTGTTTGGTGATAGAGTAGGTGCCGAGTATGAT
The DNA here is from genome assembly GCA_016906575.1 of Ceratobasidium sp. AG-Ba. Lineage (NCBI taxonomy): Eukaryota > Fungi > Basidiomycota > Agaricomycetes > Cantharellales > Ceratobasidiaceae > Ceratobasidium > Ceratobasidium sp. AG-Ba. The sequence goes on along the minus strand of CP059633.1, from coordinate 363,693 downwards.
ACTAAAGTCAAATATCAAAAACCCATATAGCAGACTAAGACATTTGAGCAAAATCTTACGGTCATTGTTAGACTCAGGTTTGGTTCGTTACACCAAGTAGTGGGGAAGTACCATGTCTGAAGGACCTAGCTGTTTGAGCAAGTTGAACACCTTGACTAGTGCTGTGTAACTCGCCTCTCGCCGCAAGATCCTACTATCTTGTTCTTTCTGGGTATGCAAAACCTCCCAACGACCAACCTGCTCGATATATATGTATGTATGCTCAACGTGTGGTAGCCTGGATGAGATTCATGAGATCGAGATGGGCATCAAAGGCAGCCAGATTAAACACTCACGAAAGCATTGTAATCGAATCCTGAGGGGTCCATCTTGTTATGTAAAATGGGGCTCTGAAAGGGGAATAGACACGCTGGCTCTGAATAATGAGAACTCTGCAGATCTGGTTTTTGAACGTCCTGATTAAAAATATATGAGTGCGGGGGCTACTTACTTGATAGGGATTATAGGTGGCTTGTTCTTGCACTGAGACCCTTGCGGAGGAACGCCAGTTACCTGATAAATAACAGTCAAGTTCAGTATTCTCCATAAGTGTGTTTTACCACTCACGAGGCATGTTATTATATTTGAGATTATTGGGAGTAGCTTATTATGGATTTTCGCAATCACACTACGGAGACGCATTCCGGGCAAGGTCTTGGACGTCATGCCAGAAGGTTCACGAACCAAACATGATCCCCCTCTTTATAATCTCTCAAAACAAAATTGTAAGCTCTGGAAGTTGTTGATACGTTTATAGAACCGTCGTACTCTGCAAGCGATACAGATGAACTTTGTATATCGTAGTATGACATGGCGTACCCTTTGGTGCTTTTCCAAATCGTTTCCTGACCTGAGGCTTAGGAACCGGATCAATGATCGGGAAATTCTCACAGATTTGCCTTCTAAGTTGACATAAAATGCATGGCGTAGATCAATCGCTAACAAGCTTACATACTGGCTGTAGGCGAGTGACAGTCCCCACTTGAACTCTACCTTTGAGTGGTAAAAGCCCACGACGATCTTGCGGGGTCGAAGCTCTTTCAATGACATCGGTAGATGCAAGTGGCGGGAAGGGGGAGGGAGGGAGATACCCATGGCTACGCTGATCCCAGGTTTGTGTTTATCGGCTACCAATGTTTGGCCAGGGCCAGGAAACAGCACAGGCGCGGAGACGTGGGATGGACTCACGTGCTTTATGACGCTTAGCTGACACGTCCGCCCTCAACCATCCTCACGTCCGATCTCAGCAGTTGATCCAGTCAAAATGGTGCCGGTCATTTGCTTGTTATCTCCTAGTCCTGATGCTCAATAATCGTGCATAGGTTGTGCTGGCGGCGTCGATATGCACAAAAGCTGGGAAACGTGAGCACCATCACATACCCTGCTACGAGCTAAATCTCAATAGGTCATTAATTAGCGGTCATCTCGCGCCAATTTCGCGAAATGCCGCGCTCTCGAATCGACGGGCTACTCGCCTCGTTCCCTAAACTCATCCCAGCAAACTCCCAGCACACATCCATCGAAGCGCAAGACGTGCGCTACGTGTACCAGCCGCTCGAAGAGTTGTATATTCTGCTCATCACCAACAAGGGCTCGAACATCTTGCAAGACATAGAAACCTTGCATCTTCTTGCGAGAGTCGTGTCTGATATGTGCAGGAGCGCAGACGAGCGGGAGATTGTCCGCAACTCGTTTGAGCTTCTCGGCGCGTTTGATGAGGTCGTAAATCTCGGGTACAGGGAGCAGGTCGGGCTTGCGCAGGTGCGAAGCATTCTCGAGATGGAGAGTCACGAGGAGAAGATACAAGAGATCATCGCCAAGGTGGGTATATTTTTCTCGTCTCTTGTCTCGTCTCATGCTTTTTTTCTGCAAATAGAATAAAGAAGCCGAGGCAAAGGAGGAACTCAAAAGACGCGCGAAGCAACTCGAGATGCAACGTCGCGAGGCTCAGCAACGCACTCGTGCTGGCGGGATGGGCGGAATGGGTGGTATGGGGGGAGGAGGAAGCAGCTACCTCAGTCCTGGAGGGTACTCGAGCGTGCCGAGATTCGAGCCTCCTGCTGAGCGTCGGTACGTGCTATATACATCGACCGTTCTCAGATGGAGCTAACCAGATTGGCGTCTACATAGGGCTGTATCACCTCAGCCATCTACAGTCAAACCAGCATTCAAAGCATCTGGCATGAAACTCGGCAAAAAAGCCAAACAGTCCGAACTCCTCGACGCACTCGGCGGCGAAATGGCCACACCCGAGGCATCAACCCCAAGCACACCTCTCCCCACAACGCCCGCCGCCGTCCACTCTCCACCCGAACCGGCCGTCGACGAATTATCCGTCCACGTCGTTATTCGCGAACGAGTCAAAGCCACGATCCTGCGAGACGGACGTCCGAAAGAACTGGAGATCATGGGCGATCTGGATCTCAAAGTTAACGATCCGGCCGATGCGCGTATCAAGCTCGCCATTGCACCGACGAGTGGAGAGGGCGCGCAATTTAAGCAGCATCCGAATGTTGCCAAGTTCGCGGGTGGTGTGGGTGTGGGTGGAGAGGTTAAATTGAAGGATCCTGCGCGTGCGTTCCCGATCGGGCAGCCGTTGGGCGTGTTGAAGTGGAGGTGGGGGTCAAAGGACGAGACTGGGATTCCATTGTCTAGTGAGTTGATTCGTTTTGTTTTAGCAAATTCTATTGAATGATTTTTGTGATAGTCAACTGCTGGCCCTCTCCTGCTGGCGATGGAACATGTGAAGTAAATATCGAGTGGGAGCTCGAGAACAAGGAACTCGACTTGCAGGACGTCACGATCAGCATTCCTCTCCCGTAGGTTTATTATTGGCAACACCCTCGCTATCTTTAAATCCTGACTGTGCATGTAGGAGCGGTGCCTATCCAACTGTCGCCTCGCATACTGGCTCGTGGAATATCAACCCTGCGACACACTCGCTCGACTGGATTACTCCTCAAGTCTCGGCTGATACCGAAACTACTGGATCTCTGGAGTTTAGTGTTGGAGGGGACGATGCAGAGGCTTTCTTCCCAGTAAAGGTGTGTGCAGTTGATCCGTTTTGTTTGAGCATATCTCAACGCCGAATGTCGATGCAGGTGGACTTCAAGTCCGAAAAGAGCTTGATTGGTGTCGAGGTGGAGAGCATCGAGCGCGTAAATGAGCCTGGAACTACAGTTGATTTCAGTAAGGAGATGAGAGTGGGGGTAGAGCAATACTTGATTGTGTAGACCGTTGCTGGGTAAAAATGGATTGGGATTTTGAAGCTATCGGTTATGGGTGCTATTGGCTCTTGACTACGCTCGCTCATGCAACGCCCGCAGGGTGTTCGGCTAGTGTTAAACCTTCCAATTCCTCAGGGGGATTTTATGATTCGACGTTTCTTCATCCCCTTCGGATTAATCCAAACTATCAATGGGACCCTCTTAAGCGCCAAGATATGCTGAGTCAGCAGCGTGGGTTCTGACGAGGACCGCCCGGCTTGGTCCCCTGTCCATGATGTCCTGACGTGATCCTCATTCCCCCGCGTGCGTCGTAATCGCGCGCCGGTCGGCCTGGTGCCCATCAGTGCCAGCTTCTTATCACACTCGGCAGACTTACGTGGTCGTTTCAAGTTGTGTGGTATAAATGAGCGCGAGTTTCGCCCGACTTGACCACACCACTTCGAGTCCATTCGCACTTGAGAGTATTGCCTCACTATGGACTTTAACTTGAACATCGACTTAACTGGCCTTTCGCTTCACATCTCTATTAAGAACTTGTTCTTCACACTATGTGGACTTGCGGTAGTGAGGTATAGAAATAGGGCTCTTCCGGATTCGGTTTAACCGCCGGAACTGAAAGTTCGGTTTTCGGATTTCGGTCACCGATAACCGAGCCGTGCTGAGTCATCAGCTGACGGATGAAGCCGAGAGTTAGCGAGAATATTCGTCGGATGGTGAGTCAGCGACTCGCCACGAGTTTGCCACCAGCTATAAAACAGCGGATTGAGTGCCAGAGCCAGCCCAAATCGCCCGTTAACTCCAAATCTTCAGTCCTATCACAGATTATGGCCGCCTCTTCTAAACGAGCTCGCGTCGACGAAACCGAGCGGACCAACGTTCCGTTAAACCCATCGCTCCCAGTGGTGCTCGTCGCCCCTGAGCAGCTCCACGCCCATCGCTCTCTCCTTCGTGGACGTGCTACTCTTGCCAATGCCGCTGATAGTATACACTTCTCTAAAAATCGTTCACTCGTATTTCAGTTTGTAGACATTTACGATCTAGTGACCGATGACATAGGCAAATTTGTATCTTGTACACTAAAGTGTGGTATATGTCGAAAGGGTGGGGGATGGCGCTGGGTAAAGGGGGGTAAAGCGAAGGGCTCTACATCGAATATTATTGCTCATCTTCAGTCAAAACATAGTGCAATTTGGCAGAATGCTGAGCACGCAGATTGGATTGCCGGCGGCAAGCCGCTAAAAGACCAGAAGCCCGAAATACCGTCTGACGATTTAGACTCCAACGAAGCCGTGAGTCTGGCTTGATATTTCATCGTACTCTTAGCTTACGTCTTTTGATAATAGGGCTTTCATATCGATGAATTCTATCGCCGCTTGACGCGATGGATCGTTGCCGACAACCGTCCATTCACTCAAGTCGAAAATGAAGAATTCCGTGACCTGCTGACCTACCTCAAGCCCGCTCTCGATGGGCATCTTGTCAAGTCGAAAGCAATTCGGGATCGCGTCTTTAAGGATGCCTCAACAGTTCGGGAATCCACTCAAAAATATCTAACATCTTTGTCGGGCCTTATGGCAATCTCGTGCGATGGCTGGACGTCATCCAATCGAATCGCCTTCTTGGCCATAGTTGGGAGCTGGATTACAGAGGACTGGCGTCTAGAAGAGGTCCTGCTTGACTTTGTCGAGTTGCATGGTGCACACACGGGCGAAAACATGTCTATAGCGGTCGCTTCAGCTCTCACCGAGCTTGGGATCAAAGACAAGCTTTTGGCATTGGTAGGCGACAATGCCAGCACGAACGGAACGCTTGTGCATCATCTTTCCGCTTCTCTCGGTCAATCATCATCGAAATTACGCTGGGACCCAGAGAAAGGCCAGATTCGCTGCCTAGCGCATATAATCCATTTAGCTGTAATGTCACTGCTAAGGAGCATCAAAGCTGTCCCCACGTCGACAGATATGCACGATTTTGACCCGAAGGATCTTCAGTTGACTCCCGAGGAGGCGGAATCGTTTGTTGCTATCAACAACACCGAGGCTCTTGAGGATGATTTGAATACCAAGCTAGATTCTTCTGTTGATTTGACCTCTGCTATCGATAAGGTGTGTATTTCGGTTTGTTCCTTATATGCGCTTTAAATATCGATTTTTATTTATTTTATTTCATAGATTCGAAAAATCTCCAAACTAGTCCGATCGTCGCCACAGCGAATGGAGCTCTTTACTGCCACTGCTACACAAATAGAGGAATGGCACGAGCGAAAGTCACGGGATGAAAACCGAAGTTACAACAGGAAAGCTGTTAAGAATTTGATCCTAGACGTTGCGACTCGGTGGAACTCGGTGTTCTTGATGATCGAGCGAGCACTGGAGTTTTCCGAGGTGAGTCCTCTTGCAGAACTGTCTGCCACCTGGTCACTAAAATCTCAAATGGATAGGCGATTGACGCACTAGTGAATCACCCAAAGATCACATTGTATCGCCCATATGGACTCTCAAGAAGCGAGTGGACCGCTGTAGCACAAGTGGGCAAATGGCTAAAGGTACGAGAGCCTTCAAAAACACTAAAATTGTTCCTTAACACCCCTCTTAAGTTTTTTCGCAGTGCATTGACTATGATGTCAGCTGAGAAGTATCCCACCTTGAGTTACTCGTTGCGGTATATTTCTTGTTGATTTCGTATGTCATGGATTTGGAGACAGGATCAGCCGTTGTAAACTCTCCCTCACTGGCTGCCGGAATAACAGCCTGCAAAGAAAAGCTCCTAGAATTCTTTGATAAATCAACATACGATTCAGAATACTATTACTTTGCTACAGGTACTTGTCAACCTCTCTTCGCATACTCGCATTTTATTGACTCTTTTCCTAGTGCTGGATCCACGCTTTAAGGATACACTCTTCAAAGCCAACAAGGGCTTAACAGCTACCCTTTTCTCAAAAGAATGGGTTAAGGATTGTGCGGCCGCCTTTCGCGAGACGTGCGAGATTTTCTACAACCACCATTCGCCTGTAATCGATGACCCAAATCAGCCAAGCGATTTGGTACAACCGGTAGACGTCGAGGAGCTCGATGAGTTTACCCGAGCCTGGAAAGCGCAAATTCCATCGGCCTCTCGGTCCCGGCGACTTTCTCCACCAAATTCTGCTGCTGGTGAAATCGCAGCATATCTATCGGAGGAGGTGACGAAGCAACCTCCGCTCGTCTGGTGGAGCCAGAACGCGCATCGCTTTCCTCGACTCGCTGCTATGGCACGCGATTTTCTATCCATTCCAGGTACGTTACTATGTGTGCAGATTATATTCTACGTAGCTAACAAGTACATATAGGCACATCGGTGGCAGTTGAGCGTGTCTTCAACGTGGGACGTGATGTTATATCTCTGCGCCGCCAATCTCTTGGTGCGGAGACCGTGCGGATGCTTATGAACTACCGAGCAGGAATGCTGCTTGAGAAGCAGATTAGGCGTTCAAACAATCCTTAATTGGGACCAATGTGTTGTATTAGATGTCCTGTACGATTGAAAGTTCATGAATGTATCACGCCTGACTAATATAACCGAAATAATCACGGTTTGTAACCGACTATGTCGGCTCGGCTCGGTTTCTTACGTAAGATCCGTCAGCTCGCACAGCCGAACCTATTCAAACCGAATCCGGAAAAGCCCTATATAGAAAGTATCTCTACTGGCCGATCTACAGTTGGCAGACCCCTCTTCGCCATTTGAACGGGCCCAATAACGACAGCTTCTTTTTTGGACATTTTTTGAGGATGGCAAATGATCAGAACTCGGGTATCTACGAAGAGTGGGCTGAAAAGTATGGAAAGACGTTTAAACTCCGGGGGTTCATGGGGGTGTGTCGTCCGTCCAGACCGGTTCATCTAACCGCCATTAACACACTTTTTGATAGTCAACCCTACTATATACAATCGATTCCAAGGCTGTCCACCAGTAGGCACATTCTGCAGGTTTCTCGGCGGCATTGCTCACGCTGTTCGCCTCGATACAGTATCATGACGCACCCTGCGACCTTTCAACGGCTAGAGGCAGCGAAGCTTGGTACTGAGTTGATTTTAGGAAAAGGCAAGTACAGTCTACTTGATATAACCGCTCCAACTGACTGATAAATGCATGCAGGGTTGCTTACTGCCGATTTGGAAGCTCACAAGAAGCAGGTAAGCTACCCGGAAAGTTGACCTGATACGAGATTTTATACTATCTCCATCGTGGTCTAGCGTCGCATCATGGTGAGACCATGTTAGAATCACATAAGTCCTAATTCTCATGTCTTTCAAATCGTAGAACCCTGCGTTCGGAGCGCTACAGATCCGGTACTTAGTGCCGATATTTATGGAGAAGTCCAACCAAGTACGTTTCCCCTACTGGTCCGTTTTTGGGAAATATAACACTGCTCCATAGCTCCGTGATGCCTGGCTCAACATGATCGACAACAATCCGGAAGGCGTTGAGATTGAGGTACTCTCTTGGCTTGGTCGCGCGACCCTGGATATTATCGGTTCGGCAGGTTGGTTGTTTTTTTTGTCATGCTCCGGACAGGTAATCCACGATGTGCTTTAGGATTTGGGTACGAGTTTGACTCCATCAAGAGCGAGGAAGAAAACGAGCTGGCCAAAGCGTTCAAAAGGCTGTTCAATTGGGACAAAGATATCACAACAAGGATGCTAGTTGACGCTACGCTTCACTATTTCCTTAGATTCGTGCGTGGTTTTTTTTCACTATTGTACATTTTTTTTTTGACTGATAATCGTTTTAGCCGACAAAGGGAAGTCGAGAGCTGGATGCAAGTCTTGCAAGGTCAGTCGAATGCAAAGTGGATACATGCGTTCTTGATTATCAATCTTTTCAGCATGCATCGTATTGGCAAGCAACTCATAGACGACAAGAAAAACATGATACAGAACGACGTCAGGAATAACGCAGAACTACAAGTTCGTGACCTCCTTACGCTGTTACTCAAATCAAACATCACAGCGCAGAAAGAAGGGTCGCAGGAGAATCAACTGATGTCTGACGAGGAAGTCCTTGGTCGTACGTCTATTTTGCATTCAACCTGTGTGTGCTGGGCTAAAGGAGAACGGCAGAAATATCTACTTTCTTCGTCGCTGGTCATGAGACAACCAGCACCGCGACCGCCTGGGCATTATACGCGCTGACGCAGCACCCCGAAATTCACGCACGCTTGCGTCAGGAATTGCAAACCTCGGGACTCGGAGACGAGCCTTCCATGTCCGACCTAGATAAACTCCCATACCTTGATGCGTTTGTCCGCGAGACACTCCGCATACACGCAGTCGTGCCAATGATTGGACGAGAGACGACCGTGGATGTTGTAGTGCCGGTCGGAGAAGAGTTCAAGGATAGGAATGAGGTGCCCCGCAAGGAAATTAGGTACGTAGGCATGCTTGCTTCGAAACTGTTGCGCTCATATGGGCTCCTTGCAGGATGCAAAAGGGTGATGCCATATGGATTCCACTTTTGCCTACGAATCGAGCAAAGGACGTGTGGGGAGATGATGCTATGGAATTTAAGTACGCATATAGCCACATAGCTTTGTATTCGGCCCTCCTAATACTTCAATCCCTCAGACCTGAACGCTGGGATGATCTGCCAGAAGCTGCAAAGGAAATACCGGGCGTGTGGGGCAACATAATGACGTAAGTTTAACTGACCAGTATCCATCGCTCATGTTATTTACCTTGTTTCCTTTGCAGCTTCTCCGTAGGAACGCACTCATGCATCGGCTTCCGATTCGCGGTTATTGAGTATGCGTAGCTCCCTTGCCTGTTCACTTCATTTGATGACATTTCTGCATCAGAATTAAAGCACTTCTCTTTTCATTGGTACGCTCACTCGAGTTCACGATCGACTCGAAACATGAAATAGAGGCCAAAGCTGGGTAAGCTAAAGAGTTGTTTTCGGCTCTAAAATGAGTCCATTACTAACTTCAATAGGGCTATATCCGTTCGTCCATGCGTCAAATCGAGCTCAAAGGAAGGTAATCGATTGCCCTTGAGGTGCAAATTGGTTACGTCCCTATAGTTCGTCGTGATACATTATGTTTTACGTTTCATTTGGGCAAGATGTCTAATAGCAGCCTCACCATTACACGACTCGTTTTTCGCCATCTTTTCGCATGAGGGATATAAAAGTTGCTTCTTTCTCAACAATGGAGCAATCTCATCCGCGACGATATCAGAAGCGCCTGCACGTCCTACGCTAAGCACATCACCTTAGTGGCCCTTTATCTCAAATCCGCCCGTCCTTGAGTATTATCCAAAAGGCGACATTATGCATAAGTATTCGGGTTTTTCGCTAGCTCACTTGCCAGAAAGGGACTTTCCATGATGCTTTGCTGCAGGTCCCAACGAATATTTCTATTGACCCGTACCAGTTCGAAAATCAACATGTATCGAGAGAGTAGTAGCCGAACACTTTAAGCCCAGCATACGCCATACTTATGGCTACCAGAGAAGTAAGCGTGCTTGGGCGAGGGACGTTTTGGCTAGTCTCTATCAAATCAAGGAAGAGTAATCAGCCGGCTTCTTTCGAATCCTTCCGCCTGGATTTTGGAAGTAGCAATGTTAGACGGTAACAATAGAGAATAGATTGGTCATACATTAAAACTTATACCCCGAGCGATATGAGGGTGGTACTGTACACCAAGCCCCATAAGCGTTATAACGCCAAATGACCAATGCATCCGGCACTGAAAACGTTGAGTACCAATCACATCTATGCCGCGTTTTTAATTGTGCCTGTCGCCCAAATACACATATATTATACTTGATAGCATCAGTTTTAGGTCCGTATCTTACCCAAGAGACTAGATACCGAAGTGTGCACGACTCTCTATTTGTTGCTCATAGCCATCGGTTAGCAACGCTGGTTCTAATGCACGATAAGCAGGTAAAGCACTTGTTCTCCTCGTGTTTTGAGTAATCAATGGTGGCTGACGTGCTTGAGCGGACTTTGCTCTGAGCCTAACTGAATTTGGCTTTGAGCATGAGGCTGCTTTCCCACGTGGATCAAGTGCAGTGTGTGCAAGAGCATATAATCTCCGATATACCCGGAGCTCCAAACACGCTCCCCCCTGTTACTTTGCTCGGCTTAGTTCCTACCAGAAAGAGCATATTAAAACTTTATAATTATATACCGGTGGGTACTCTGTCCCACTTTCTGATAATTCATGATGATGATGGGACGTTGAGCAGGCTACTGTACCCCACTGACGTCAGCAACATGGGCGTTCTAGCAGGGTCATTTGCAAGTTCGAACCTAAAGAAGTCTGATACAATTATCGAATTCCCAGACAAACGATGGGATTCAGGTCCCTTTTTCGCTTGGTATCAGAATCCTGATACACTAAAACAGATTTCAAAGCTCGAAATTCGAATGCAGCAGGGACTTGTTCCTCATCGTTTTGTCATTGCACACACTATGTCAGAAGATGGATCCCAAACAAAAATTTATCGATTCGATCGTCGACCGAACGTACTTCCTCACCGCGTGGTCCCTAGAGTCTTTGGAGGCCACTCAGGACCTGCTAAAGACGAGTACATGGTTGTTGAAGACCCTTCTACCTACGAGAGTGCTCTCTGCGAAGTCACGATGACTTTCCCCAACCCGGTTGATCTCAGTTTGATCATCAAGGCTTGCTTCGTGATATCACAGGACCCCGACACACGAAATTACTATCTGAGAAAGTACAACTGTTTCTTCTTCTCTTGGGCGATCTTAATGGTTGTGGCTCGAGAGTCCCTCTCCTACCGAGTACCCGCTTACGAGACTGTTGGGCCTCTATGCCACGAGCAACTGCCTACGCTTACCTCAAGAATTACCGATCGGGCAGTCAATCTTTTGCAGGACATTATTTTAGAGATGACATCTCAATTTCATTCTAGGAGTAATAAAAAGCTGGAATCTGGACTGGGTCCACTCGAAAAACTTGCCTGGGGGCTTCCAACCAACTCTCTTCAGCTGATCTTGGACGGGTTATTTCGCACGCAACTTCGTTTAGGTATGAGGAAAAAGCTATCAAAGCATATAAAAAACGCAATAGTCGACAAAGTTGAGCAAGTTTGGTCGAGCGTTTTAATCTCTCGCCTTTCCCCTGAAGTTCTTGACGCCAAACTTTGGCTCCACGATATGCAAGAGATTATTGAGCGGGAATTGGAAGCCGAGTTATATGGCGTGCTATGGGATGGTATTCTGTCTGCAATTGCTGGAGGCCAGGAACTTCACGAGCTCCCGCCCGAAGATTCAGACATCAAACTCCCTTTTCCGGTGGTGGGGAAGCAAGCAGCACAGCTCAGCGTTATATGGGAGTGGGCGATACCATCCTTACTTCTTGCTGCCAAGGATGCTGCTTTCGGGCAACCCTCGAGCTGCCGGGAAGACAACAAAACAATGTTCGATCTTGCTTGGTCAGGTGGTGCTAAAGCGGCCCTTGATACCGCCAAAAGCGTGGTCGCACGAACCAGGTCTCAATTCACAGACAAAAAGCGACATGATAGGCTCTGGTCCGCCGTGTGGGAGATATGGGACACATGCGAGAGAGAAGCATGGGAATTTTCTCAAAAGAAAGCTCTGGCCGTGATTGATGCGGTGGTAGAGGACATTGTGAAGACGGGGGCTGAAACTTTCAAAAAAGCAATGGCATCAACTGAGCTTGAGCCAATTAAGGGGCATTTTTACGATGAGGTATGTCTCTAATAGGACTCGATACCGCAGAGTTCTGAAATAAAACTTGCCTATTCCGCTAATAGGAAGAATCCCAACTTCAAATCATCACACTGACAAGTCTCACCCTTGAGAGTCGCATTCAAGAAATTATGTACAAATATGTTGCTTCGGCAAAAGATCTGAAGGATGTGAAGAAATGATCGGTGTTGTTTGGGAGAGGTGTCGATCTCTTTAGAATCGAAGTTGACTGAGGCGTTGTTCGAGGGGGGAGAGGGAGGTTTTTATGATTGTAACGTGCCGTCTCAATTTTAAACTTGACAAATCACCGATTGTACACGATTCAATTTTTGAGCAATCTAATAAGCTAATGCGGGTAATGCTGGTAAAAACAACGTAGGCCGAAAAACATTCATGCGCCTCCGAACCATGGCCGAGAAAACCGGAATGGACGGTGATTGATCGGTGTGTATCTGTTTGATGCCCATCTCTTTTTAGTTCATGATCAGTGTGGTTGAGATGATGTATCGCCACGAACAGGTGGCACTAGTAATATGGTAGCCAAATGAGTGCAGGCGAGGCAATGGGCGGAGATTCTCTTGGATGGGTAGCCAATCATGTTCTATTATGTCATGGATGATTGAGACTGGTGCTGCGAGTGCCTCGACCTGCCATGAACCATGAATACCGACCTCCGCTATGCCAGCGGCCTTTGCTCCTAGCATCGCAGCGATTCGGCACCATCGCCCGCAGTTACCTCTCCGGCCTCGCCACCAAGCTCATGTCGTAGGAACGCATTCATGCATCGGCTTCCGATTCACAATTTATGAGTATGCATGGCATGCTTGCTTATTATCCTCGTTTAAACATACCTCTTCATTTTCATCAAAGCGCCCTCAATGCATTGGTACGATCAATCGAGTTTGCGATCGATTCCAAACATGAAATGGAGGCCAAAACTGGGTAGGATATAGTGTTATTTATTAGTCCAAGAATGAGCCAATAATCACCAAATTCATTAGGGCCATCTCTGTCCGGCCATGCGTCAAATCGAGCTCAAAGGAAGGCAATCAATTGCCTTTGAAGTGAAAGTTGGTTGCGCTCCTGTAGTTTGTTGTACTGCATGAGCCTCATGTAGCAGGCGAGCCGACGAGTTGTAGAGTATGGAGGTGTAGATTCGTCACCAAGATCGACTGGGGCTCACGAGCACTCGCAGTGCTCGTGAGTGCTCGTTTTAATCCAGATCGATCGTGAGGTTGTGATCGTGATCAGTTGGGATTAAAATGAGCACTTACGAGCGCTTGAAGCGCTCGTGATCTCCGGCGGATTTGGCCGAGTTGAGCTGAACATGACCGGTGATAAGCCGGAAGAAGAGCGTTACTTGGACTCGGCGTAGGTGCGCCGTTTTCCGGATGAATCTGTCTGGTTTGAGTGTAGGGAATCTATCCAGTAGCTTCTTTCCTGGTCTAGATTGCTTTCACCCTTCAATCGCAAAGATTCTATTGTCCTCTTTATGGCTGTTTTCATAAGTCCGTTCCAAACAGAAAAATAAACGCCGAGAGCTCAAACCGGTATTTCGACAAGTACTTTCCAACGAGGCACATTATCAAAAATGTAAATACATATCTGAGTTCGCCTCTCCGAGGCGCGGATTTCTATATACACAGTATTATACTAGCCTGAGTTCCAGTCCGACCCCTCCTGGAATGGGGTATACGTCGAAGCGTGAGGCAACGAAAACGCCTATCAAAGTGCGACTTTGTGAAGGGCTATTGTGTCATATAAAGTACATGTAAACCGAGTTCCGCGTTTATAGCTTAGCAATAGAGCGAAATACGCCTCATACAGCTCCTGAACCTAGGTTTTGCCGCCAGTATCTGGGCGATATCTCGGTTCATAGGGTTTCTATCAACATGAAACTTGGTTTACATGTATTTTATATGATAAGATAGCCCTTCACAAAGTCGCACTTTGATAGGCGTTTTCGTTGCCTCACGCTTCGACGTATACCCCATTCCAGGAGGGGTCGGACTGGAACTCAGGCTAGTATAATACTGTGTATATAGAAATCCGCGCCTCGGAGAGGCGAACTCAGATATGTATTTACATTTTTGATAATGTGCCTCGTTGGAAAGTACTTGTCGAAATACCGGTTTGAGCTCTCGGCGTTTATTTTTCTGTTTGGAACGGACTTATGAAAACAGCCATAAGTGTGTCCTTCGCCAAAGCCTTGGTTAACCTTCTCTGGTATCTGGAGAGGGCTGAGCGGAGGCTTTTGGCACAGCTTGCTGCTGCTGAGGACGTGGGTTATAGCAAGGAGTAACGTCCCTAGGAACTTAGGGGTTTGATGGGGTTCAAATCATTGTAGATGTCTGGTTTGCGTTTTCGGCCCTGATTTTCTTTCACGCTGTGTGAAATTCAACGTAGGCTTGGTTTGTCAAATTAATCATTGTATCCTATTGATCAAGTTAGTTATAATTGGTATCGAATGTTACTATTCGGTGATGCTGTAGCTACTAGGAGCTGCTGGTGGTTTCCGCTCGACCAGCTATCAGAAACGACGCCTCATGCTAGTAGGCCCTAAGCAGGTTTTTTCTGTTACAGGATATGAACTATCATTATGGGTTGGCTTCTATACATGTTGCTTAATTTAATCCCAAGATGGGTTTGTATGCATAGAACCTCGTACGCTCTAACAACTACCAAACAGGCCGACCAAATGACCCATGTATTCGCGATATCATATGAGTTATCATAGGAGTAACCCAATCGAGCACTAACTACCCCGAAGTTTACAGCTTTGCAATCGGCAACATATAGGTAATATTTTAATGCTGCGGCTTGCTTATTTTAACAAGCGGCAACACCAAGTAAAATATATAATTCATGAAGACAGCTAGAAAAACACGGGTAAAAATATCTACAAAACGAGACAAGAGCGATTTATGCGGGAGGAGTACATTAGGAACAAAGCTACAGTTGTAAGTGGAAACGGGGCATGGGATTGAATCGAACAGGAAACAGGAACTAGAGTTTTCTAAAAGTATTATTTGTGTGGAACGAGGCGAAAGGAAATGAAATATATGGGCGAAGAGTAGTACGGGGGGGGGGGGATCAACTGGCGAGGAAGGGGGGGAAAGGGGAAGCACGCTGTAGTATGGTATGACGCACATACCACGGTCGCCACGATGTGAGGCTAATCTGCGCGATCAGAAAATTCACATCACATCAAGACTGACCCGAGATTGGTCTACATTCTCGCCGCGCTAACAGCAGCAGCCGAGTATGGTAGGCCACCCTCGCGGCCAGCCTCCTGATATAATGCCTCTTCTGTGCAAGCATGTAAGCCAGCTTCGACGAACCGGTCGCTCGAGCTACGTCACCTCAGGTTAGTCGTGCTTTTCCTAATAGATGCGTTCGAGCGGACTCACACGTTTCCCCTCCTATCTAGCTATCATCACCGCCCCAACCCTAGTCCTGTCCTCCAAGCCCGAGCGATTGAAGACCCGCGTCAGGCACCTCCTCGATATGCGCTGGCTGGACCTCGAAGTCAGAGTCAGACATGAACCATGTCTGACTCCAAAAGGTCTCGGCTACAAGTCAAGCTAAGCAATACAATCACGAATGACATAACCGAGCAACTCACGTCCAGTACACAACTCATCCACCTTGGCGGGGATCGTTGTGCCATCCGACAGCTTCATGACGTCGAAAACCGTGGTGACGCGAGTGACCTCTACCCCCACCACAATCAACTCGTCGGTGCATGGGCTCTGTAACCAGCGCAGTCTGTCACCGACGTCTGTCCAGCCGCGCTGCTCCAACTCCAGACGGTCGTCGTGGTTGCCCGATACGACCCACTCGGAGGCGTACTCCAGCGAATCACCTTCGAGCCGCTCGGCTTTAACTGCCAACCGATATGAGTAGTGAATGACAGCCAGGGCGGTGGGATCAGAGTCGTCGTCCGAGGGCTCAGCGTAGGTGAACCACCCATAGTTGAACCACCCATAGTGTACCCTAAGCGGCATTATTACACCGAGGAAGAAAAGTAAGAAAAGAACGAGGACACGTTCGACCAAGCTCGTCCCGAAAGGGGCTCTGGAGCGTCGTTGCCAGAGCTGGAAGCGTGCCCAGACGCGTCCAACACTATCCAGCGAGTGTTCGATTTTGGCTGGAACATTGTCGAGGACGGCGCGGATTTCTTGAAGACATGACGGGCGGCAGGGTGCGTCGGGCTCGAGGGGTTCGTCGACACTCGTAGGGGCTAGAGGGGACGGGGAGAGAGAAGCCGTTTCTTCGGCGTCTTCGTGCGCATTCATACCGTGTTTGAGCCAGGCGTGTGCGGGAGTGGGCTCGGCCGGTCGATCTGTGCTCGTAGTAAAGGTTCGGCTTGGGACCAGACACAGGCCCTCGGTCGGGCTTGGCGGGGTAGTGGATGGTAGAGTCGGGGGGGCCGGAATAAGGGTGGTACGCTTGGCCCGGTAGTACGGCATGCAGTACATGCTCCTCGCTTCGTAGACCGCCCAGAATGTCAAAAGCGTCACCCGGGAATATATAATTGCTATATATGCGTCAGTAATCAGCATATTAATTGGGGCCCATGGCGAACACTCACGCGGGCGTGCTTCACAAGCAACATACATGACGGCCTGCTTCGTGCGAGCGACTCGGTCAGAGAGTTTTGATGTACCGGTAGCGAGGTACAAGAAGCCGGCTTGCATGACGGATAAGGAATCGGGTTGACGCCATAAAGGCGCCAAACGATGGACCAGCGAAGATCCGAAGAGGCTGCCGAGGCCAGTGGAGGTAGAGATGTTGGGAGTGATGGGAAGATTAAGCTGGGCGGACGCTCCGAAAAAGTGAACCCGGTCGTCGCTAGAAAGTATAGCAGCGCTGTGGAAGGGTTTTTTTTTGTTAGCGGTCGTCTCAGACTAGACCATGGCCAAGAAACTCACCCAGCCGGGAGTTGGGCGAAGAGGGTGACGAGCATGATGCTCAAAAAGCTCGGTAGGATAGTAAAAGCAATCATAGCGGTGAGTCGTAAGAGTTCGAAGTCGATCTTGGGTGGTGGTCGAATTCAGATGGGAGGAGCGGTCAAGCGGGGACGGTGGGATTTTATAGGGCGAGAAACGGGCTGGGCAGGTGTGAAGACCGAGCTGGCCCAACGAAAAAGTCGAATAAAAAGACCTGTGGGCCTAGACGAGAGATACGGCAAGGGTCACGGGATCCGGCAACCAGAATCCACACGAGACTCCTAGTGTGATAGTTTTGGGTCAGAAGTGAGGTGATTCAATGTACTGAGCAAGGTGAATCTCACAAAATGATAGTAGTGATTGACATCCTAAGTATCATTGTCGCATTTGTGGCGATGCAGCATTTTTAGAAACGGAGTTCATGCTATCGCCGGCTCTAGACCCCCAAAGACTCGATGCCCAAGTCTATATATTGGGCCGTTCGGCGAGAAGTTTCGAAGCAACGCCAAAGATAAGGCAAGTGTTACTCACATGTTGAATAAGCTCATATCTGACCTGTCGTGTGTATGCGTAGCGCCGCGGAGCTGGACGAGCTAGGGTGAAGATTTGACATTTCTTCACGTTCAGAGCTAGCAGACAGCAACGGTCCTGAGTTTCAGCAGATTACCGGGCATCGAGTAAGAACTTGATGAAGAATGCAGCTCTGAACTCGTAACTCGAGTATCATTCCAGTTAATAAAGTCTAAGGCAATAATATATCACGTCGAAACACTATCAGCAGATAGCCGTGCTGCTCAGAGAACTGGAATGTAGCTAAAAATGGTAACAGGCGAACTGATTCCATGTCGTCCAAGCTGAGCACTAGTTGAAATAAATTTGCCCCTTCTGTGGGTCATAGCAGAGATTGCGCTTGTTGCGGGGCGTCATGAGCGTGACGGTGTGACGACGAGGCAGAACATGACAGTCGCTGAGAGGAAACCCCAAACCGGATACATCCACGTGACACCGGATCGGGCGGCACCGCCGCCCAACTGGAATTTCTGACGTACAACATAGTGAGGCGCATTACTTCGCGTCATTGTATCTACTTGAGCTCGAATAGCTATTCAAAAAGGCTATTGCCACGACAGGTACGTTTAGATTGAATAATGTTTCGATTAAATATAGCCTTCATAGCGCCATGAAAGCTAGGTGCCGTGCCCGATCCAGTGAGCATCCAAGGATTAAAGTGTATGGCCTCTCTGACGTAGTGCATAGCCCAGCTCATCGAGCCTCTGGCTAGAATTTCGGCGTGCTTGATTCAGGAACGCCCCGGGTCGGCGCTTATGTGTGACGTCACACTTTGACTAGCCAAGTCTCCCACTAGCCACCACGATGCGCGTGCGAATTGGCTTGCTGCTCGGGCCCCCGCTCTGTTCAATGTCTTGGGTCTGGAAGAATCTGAAGCTGTTGTCATTGATTGGCATGAAGAGCTGGTCGGCGTACCCCTCACTCGATAAAAACGGTGCCCGCTTTCATTCGATTCGATCCGGCTTCTCCAGTCAAGAAAACTGGAATCGCGGTCGTAACGAAAAGTATTGTACTATCAGTGATAAACCCCGAGTCGAGAGGTAATATTGGTATGATCGCCCTTCTCTACTTCGTCCAGCAACCTAGGTTAGTTTGGCGACGTGTATTCGATAAGTCAGAAGGGCCGATTCTGCAATACAAAACTCATCGAGATGGTTAGTTTCTATCTATAAAAGATCCCTAAAAATTAGATCCTAACTCGTGCGCTTTGGTAGCAAGAGCTACTATCTCTGGACCTGGAGGCGCTCACATCCGACTATTCGAGGCATATACTGGAGCATTCTCATGGGAACGACAACTACGTATACACAACCCAACTCTCGGCCGACTATTAGAACTACCCGAGCTCGGCCTTTCCCGACATGAAAAAACTGGCTTCGCGATACCTGTGGACCTTGAGCAGCAGAGTCTAATCTCCATTGGGTCACGAATCATGCTCTTTTACCTTATCCAAAACCAATTGCTATGCGCATCCGAATAGGCGTGTGAAATTCCGTCAGGATTTGCCCACAAATTAATTCATATGAAGAATTTGTGTTAAAAGCTGGTCGAGATCGAGGGGACGCTACGACACGCAATCGTATCTAAGAGTTAGGGTTCACGCCTCGAGGCAGCCTGCGGGTCTGCGGCGAAGACTGGACTGTATACCGCAGCTTGATGTGTGTTACAGTCCCTATCAAAACTGTCTATATAAGGCTCCGGAGGTTTTTGACCCGGTTACATGAGTACTGCTTGGTATGATTGTGATTGGCCGCTTTGCAAGGTACTATGCTCCTCGTCTCCACAGTACTCGTGGTTGTGCACATGCTCAGCAGTCCAACCGATTTTGTGTCATAAACATGAGGACGACCGACCACGAGGATCTAGAGTAAGCGTTCGTAGAGCATATAGTCTCTGCCATATGCCCGGACTTCGGACCAGTTCCCCTCCCCTTGGTTGCTTCGTGCGCCTGAATTCCTGCGTTGGTAAGAACAAGAGTACATAAAAGCCTATGTCCTCCATTCCGGTAGGTGCGCTGTCGGATTTTGGATAAGGTCACAAGGTGCTGAGCAAGATAGCCTACTGCATACCTCAGAAACATGAGCGGTTTAGGCTCGCTAAGCTCATCCTCGGATCCACGCGATGGCGGACGCATATCTTTCCCGCATGGACGATGGAACGCTGGTGAATTCTTCAATTGGTACCAGAACCCAGATACTTTGAAACGGATTGCAAGAATCCAGATTCGAAAGGAGGGATCACCCGTTCCTCATCGGTTCATCATCGTGTGCGCGATTTCTGAAGATGGAAAGAAAGGGGCATTTTATCGCTTCGACCGCCGACCAAACATTGGCCCAGCGTATGTAGTCGCGAAGGCTACTCAATCTGAGCACTGTGGACTCGCTAAAGACGATTACGAGGTTGTTAAAGACCCTTCTACGTTCTCCAGCGCTATCTGTGAAGTTGAATTGATTTTTCAAAAGCGTGTCGACCTTAGTTCCATTGTCAAAGCTTGCTTCGCGATATCACAGGACCCTGATGCACGAAATTACTCTCTGCAACAGTACAATTGTTTCTTCTTCTCTTGGACGCTCTTGATGGTTGTGTCGCGAAAGTCTCTACCATACCGAGTACCTGAATACGTCGTCGTCAAACCTTTGTGTCTCAAACGAATCCCTGCTCTCACTGAGAGGATTGTGAATAGAGCAGCCAATGTTTTGCAGGACATCATTCTGAAGATGACGGCTAAATTTCATGCTTCGAGCACCAAAAAACTAGTGTCTGGACTGGGTCCACTTGAAAAAATCGCTTGGGGGCTTCCTACCAGTTCTCTACAGGCAATCTTGGAGGGTTTGTTTCGTACGCACTTCCACATAAACCTGAAGGGCAAACTATCGACGCACATTAAAGAAGCAATCAGCCAAAGGGGGGAGAAAACCTGGAACGCCGTCTTATCATCCCGTCTTTCTTCTGAAAAACTCGACACCAAACTTTGGCTTGACGATATGAGAAACATCATCAGCGAGGCCATGAGCGAAGAGCTGTATAGCGGGTTATGGGATGGGATTCTTTCTGCTATCTCCGGCGGCCACGAGGAAGAAGAGCTTCCACCGGGAGATTCGGACATTAAACTCCCTTTTCCGGTGGTAGGGAAGCAAGCAGCACAGCTCAGTGTGATCTGGAAGTGGGTCATGCCGTCTATGCTTCTCGCTGCCAAGAATGCCGCTTCTGGACAGGCTTCAGGTACCTCAGAAGACAATGCGAAAATGTTTGATCTTGCTTGGTCGGGTGGTGCCAAGGCGGCTCTGGAAACTGCCAAGAGCGTGGTTGCACGAACCAGGTCACAATTCAAGGACCAGGACCAACATGATCGTTTATGGGAAGCTGTGTGGGAGATGTGGGATGAATGCGAGCGCGCCACAAAGGAAATCGCTCGGAAAGGGGCATTAAAGGTGATCGATAAGGTCGTACAAGACATTGCAGGGATGGCGGCTCAAAGTTTCACACTGGCTATGCGATCAACTGAGCTCGAGACTGTTAAAGCTTACGTTTTCAAAAAAGTAAGTCTCTGTACACCCTAGCGGCATCAAGCAAATGAACAAAATTAACGTATAATTTAAACGCGTTGTTGACAGAATAGACTTGAACCTGAGCCCATCGAACTGACAAGCCTCACTTTGGATGTTCATATGCAAAACGTAATGCGCGAGAACGTCGTTGGAGGTCAATCACTCGAGGACGTGAAGAAGAAAATCGGAACCATTTGGGAGGAATCTCGAAAGCATCAAAATCAAGTTTGAACTAAATGGGACGGGGCAGAGTGGATATTACATGAATGTTAGTAGTCTTTCAAGTATCCTGAACGAATCAATTGATCGATTAGTTGCTGTTGCATTTAGTCCTAAAAGACGAGATAGCTAAATTGTGGTGCTGAACAATATCTGTTTGAGAAAAAGCACCAAACGGTTAGCGAAACATTTATGCGCATTTCCTTATCATCTACATGTTTCTTTACGCATATGTCCCTCCTTATCGGTCATGTACTTTACATAAATTGATAGTCTCACTGTGAATACATGATTCAGAACAGTCCCTATCGAATGGGAAATATATACGGTCAGAGGCATTTACAAAATTCTTACATCGTAGCAATTCAGCACCATGGTAATGGGGAAAGTACTGCTTCCTACCAATAAATCAATTCCCGGCCGTCACAGTCCATCTAATGAACGGGGTTATTGACGGAGATGGTTGTCCCGATTCTCAGCGTCGCCGTTGTCCTCCAGGGAGAAGCGCCAAATGTCACCAGCCCAAGCGGCACGCGTTTAATATGTCGACCATGTGCTATTTCCTCAAGTCGTTTAGTTACAACACCTGGCCAGTCGTATCTCCGAACTATGGCCGAGAAAACCGGGCTGAGCAGCGGTCGGTAGCTTCCCTCTTGATGGCAGTTTATTTTTAGTTCATATGATCTGATATCACCATCACTGTCTGAAGGCACCGATAGTAGTGCAGAAGCTATATTAGTGTGGACGAGGCACGGGGTAGAGATTCTCTGGGGATGGGGAACCAATCACGTTCGATTACGTCATGGCTGATTCCCGCCGGTTCTGCGGGTGCCTCGACCTGCCATGAACCACGACCATCGACTCCCGTTATGCCAGCGGCCTTCACCCCTAGCATCGCAGCCATTCGGCCTCATCGCCCGCAGTTGTCTCCCCGGTCTTACCGCCGAGGTCATGGAGTATAAAATGTTGGAGTCCGGGCCTTACATCGCCATCGTCTATCCCTTGCTACTGCACCCTCGCAATCTACCATTATTCGAATAGCTTTTACTACATCTAGTAATTCAATGGACTATCTCACGGCTACGAACATACTCTACCTCGCTACCGGCCTCGTTCTGATCAAGCAAAGCGACAATCTCCTCTGGATGTTCAACAGCTGGAGGTCTCCGCTGCGCCACCTGCCCGGTCCGAAGAGCGACCATCTATTTCTTGGCAATCTACTCACGCTCCTCAGGGGCCAGAACACCAATTTATGGGAGGAATGGACCGAGAAGTACGGAAAGACTATGCGCTATTATGGCTTCTTTGGGGTAAGATCGCGCTTGAGTATTCGATCTAAAGGCTACTGGACACTTACACCATGCCGATAGTCGTACCAGCTATTGACAATCGACATGCGCGCAATCAACCAGTGAGTTAATTGCTGTACTATCCTCCCTTTTGTCCGATCTCAAGGTTTGTTCTCCAGCATCATGACCCAATCAAAAACATTCTTCAAGGCGGAGAGGAACCGGCAAGGACTGGCAAGAATCCTAGGTCAAGGTGAGGGCGGTGATCCGAACTACTGGTATCCTTCTATGGTTCTGAATGTAGAATAGGTCTTTTGGCTGCCGACTATGATACACACAAGCGTCAGGTAGGCTCATACCCTTTTTGTTTTGGCAAATATCGACTGACCGTCGTCCGCTCGACCTAGCGCCGGATAATGGCAAGTTAACTAAAGAAATGCGCCAATTATCCTTCAAATCTGACGTCATGTGCGATGCAGAACCCCGCATTCGGCCAGCCCCAGATCCGGGAGCTCGTTCCTATCTTCAACGAGAAAGCCAACCAAGTACGTTTAACTGTCGCCTTCTAGCCCACACTTTATCTAACAGAACCGCACGTCAGCTTCGGGATATTCTTGTCGAACAAATCAATAACAACACCGAGGGAACAACCATCGACGTGCTCCAATGGTTGAGCTACGCAACTCTCGATATCATCGGTATCGCAGGTTCATACCCGTTCTCACCTCTAGGACGTTTCGCGTATTAACTGTTCATCTAGGATTCGGATACGAGTTCAACTCGCTTCGTGACGGCGATGAGGATGCGTTGTCCAAGGCCTTCAGCAAAGTCTTTGATACAGACGAAGACGACTCGCTCCTCGCAAAGCTTAAAGGATTGGGAGCAAGGCTTCTTGGAATGGTATGTATTATTCAGATTCGCGATTCCAGCACTAATTATCTATATCAGCCTACTGAGGAGAACCTGCGTTTGAGGGCAAACATCGAGACGTGAGTCGCCGAAATTGCTGCTTATCATCTCGTGATGCTAAATTTAGCTTTCAGGATGAACCGTATCGGCTCAAAGATTGTCGCTGATAAGAAGGCACTGCTCCTTCAGGAAGAGAAGGACGGCGCTGCGTCCAAGGAACGGGACATCTTGTCAATTCTCATCAAGTCGAACATGGCGCAGACGCCCGAGGGCGCCAAGCCAGACCAAACACTTACCGACAACGAAGTACTGGGACGTAAGTGGAGCTGTGAGAAGTGCTAAAATATGGCAATCCTAACTGATCTACAGAAATCTCGACGTTCCTTGCTGCCGGACACGAGACTACGAGCACATCCACCACATGGGCACTCTACGCGCTCACACAGCATCCCCGAGTCCAGACCAAACTCCGAGAAGAACTCCAGAAGGCTCAACTCGGTGACGAACCGTCAATGTCTGACCTCGAGAAGCTCCCGTATCTCGATCAAGTCGTACGCGAAGTGTTACGGGTGTATCCTGCTGTGCCAGTGATCAGTCGTCAGGCTACAAAGGATGCTGTGATACCCGTCGGTCAAAGCTATATTGACAGGGATGGAGTGACTCGGTCTGAGATCAGGTGTGTGAACCGCTAGGGATTTTAGGTTATGCGACTGACCGATGTTTCAGGATCCAGAAATGGGACACTGTGCGGGTTTCGATATTGGCGATCAATCGCGCCAAGGATGTGTGGGGTGATGATGCATTGGAGTTCCGGTAAGTTTATTTATATTCTATTTTAATTTGAGCTCTATTCTAAGGCTATGCCGACAGACCTGAGCGTTGGGACGACCTGCCGGCTGCCGTGAAGGACATGCCAGGCGTTTTTGGGAACCTCATGACGTGAGTGAATACCTCTATGCTAGGGAGATCTGGACTAATGTGTATCTAGGTTTATCCATGGACACCATGCGTGCATTGGATACCGTTTTGCACTAGTCGAGTGAGTATATACATGGCTATCCATCCTACAGATACCTGACCTGACCGATACCAGAACAAAGGCTCTTTTGTATTCGCTCCTCCGGTCTATAGAATTTGCGATTGACCCTGAGATTGAGATTATTGGAAAAACCGGGTGAGTCCCAAAGCTCAACAACTGAGATCCCTCGGGTGATTGACCCTCCAAACCTGCAGGATCGTCACGCGCCCATGCGTAAATGGACAACAAGGCAACAGAATGCCGCTGATATGTAAACCCGCGAGCGGGGTGTAACACTTCAAACCGTTTATGTTCTTTTTCTGCGTAATCGTATTGTATAATTGGACATCCGTGATGAGTCCCAGGCAGTGGAAAGTTTGAAATTCATTCCCCTGCAGTATCATGTTCGTGCTTAGGGCACATTGGTGGGTCAAGATTTTGCGTTTGTATATCATATTTTCGACTGGACCTCTTGTGAGACCCACGTTCCGTTGCTCTAAAGATTGAATCGTCAAATCGAGCGCGAGGCGTACTCGTTGCACATGGATCAGTTTTAGCTAAATAGCGTTACGTGAAGATGCCACAAACACTCTTTTCAACGTCCGGCTAAGTTTTCAGCTGAGACGATCATTTCGGCCTCCGGTTTCTCGCCGAGCTGGTGGGCACTAAGGGATGGAAGAAATGTCAGAGTTGTATAAGCAGCGCCAAACACCGGCGCTTACCCTCCGAGATCGG
The DNA here is from genome assembly GCA_016906575.1 of Ceratobasidium sp. AG-Ba. Classification (NCBI taxonomy): domain Eukaryota; kingdom Fungi; phylum Basidiomycota; class Agaricomycetes; order Cantharellales; family Ceratobasidiaceae; genus Ceratobasidium; species Ceratobasidium sp. AG-Ba. The sequence goes on along the minus strand of CP059633.1, from coordinate 338,463 downwards.
CTCCTATATGCACCATATACAAAACCTCCACTGTTCTTCTTGGGAAAATTGAACGGTACCTGATTTGAATAGGCCCAGGCAGAACGAATTACCATTTTCTGCAATGGAACACGGCCGATCAAGATTATGCAACTTCAACTACGTGCGGTGAGCTTGACTACCAGAGGCTTACCCTGTGGTATGGATACTGTGTCTGCTGTAGGGTTTGGCGCTTCGCTGGCAAGATATAATGTAGACAAAACTCCCGACGGGCCTCTCATTACGGCCCAATCTTAGAACCCGCTACACTCTTCATCCCATGGGTACTACTTCTTCCTCACCGAGCCGCTCTGAAGCAGTGGTCATAGCAAAGAGCGTCACCGAGTGTCGGGTGGAAACTGCGTCTGACAAGATGATCTCTAGCGTTTGGTTTTCCTCCCCACCTATCAAGCAGTCGGTTCTGCAACAGCTGAAATCGATCCAACCGGTTACAGTTGGCCATGTCGAGGATATTGGTCGCAGAGGGTCCGGAACCAGCTGGTTTGAATTATCGATCTGTAGGCCTTCGGATGACTTTGAACCTCGGACCAACTTTGCTACGAACACACAACTCGTATGGAGGAGCCATGATAATTCACCTGTGCCAACCGATGCTCAACTCCAAGGCCAGGTGTTCTCGGCTTCCCATCCGTTGATCCAGGAGATAGAGGCGGGGGACATAGTTGTTGTAAAACTGTGTGTCCAGAATGGGCCAGTAGCGAGCCGTGGAATCAAGGGCCGGATTGTGCTTGTCAGCGAAACCAACGGTAAGTATTTTAGGGATACTCAACTGACCTTCTGATGCGATCGCTCTCCAGAATTAGGCGCGTTGGAGCCAAAGATACCTGCTTATGACTTTCATTCTTTTTCGTCGACTGGCCCACTCTTTGTGCAAGCAACGGATCATTACGTAGCAGCCAAGCTTTGGTTTTCTACGCCGCCCCTGGACCAAGAGTGTATCTCCAAGATTTCGGAGATACAGATCTCCACTAGGTCCAGGGATCAAGGTTGGGTAAGCGACCCGGATGCCGGTTGCTACAGCTGGTTTGATCTAGTCATACTGGCTTCGCCTAAAGACGAACTGTCGGTGTTGAGAGAGGGCCATTTTCTCGCATGGCACAGCCACAGCAATCCCGTCGCCTTGGACGAATTCACCGTCCAAAGTGGCAAGACTTTTGGGCGAACAGACGAAATCTACCAATTGCTACGCCCTGGAGACAGTATAGGTGTGCGGGTGGCGACTCAGTTCGCAGGTTGGGCTAACTTCGCAGCTGAAGGAAGATTAGAGATTCGCTTTCTATCTCCCCGTGAGTTTTTTCTTTCTCTTCATTCCCGGCATGTCGTTCAAGCTATTTTAGTTTCTCAACGAAAGGGGCCGACAAAAATGCGAAATGTTACACCCAGACAGACCTTTTCTGCACTTTTATGATCCGATTCACCGTTGTATACAATCATCAGAAATATTATAAATACAGTTAATTATAGGACGTGATACCTATATCAGACACTGCCCAAGCCCGAAGACATTTGCATAGAAAGCTGCTGAAGAAAATTAAAAGACCGAACAAGTAGCTAGATTACATAGATATGTACACTTATAATTACACCTAGGATGAGAGATTTTCAGACATGCGCCGGACCTAGTCTCGCCATATTGTTATTTCCATAAAGTTCAGCGATTGGGTAGATCACGTCACTCCACTTCGATTGTGCTACCAAACCCATGCGGCAGCGAAAGCCACACCCGCGTCATGGTCCTCTCTATATCCCGAAACACCAGTGGGCCAGCTGCAATTTGGTGTGAATCAACTCGATCAGCGTGAGCGCGGATACGGGCTCGCACGTATTGCTCTTGGAATTCAATCAATGAGCAATGTCGTTGAAATCCCTCCTAAAACAACGTGTGAGATTGCGCCTGTGCCAAAACTTGATGGTAACGTTACCTCAGAATTTTTTCGTACATAAAAGCGTTGCTGCCGGGACTCTATCATGCCTTGTAGAGCAGAACGAAGTATTGATGCTATAAAAATGTTCAAAGCGTCGGTGAGTCCCTGGTATGATAGCTGGGATGCGATGATATGCCACACTTCGGGTCGATTTATCATCCCTTCCTCCTCGAGAGTATCCAACATGCGATTCATGAAATCCACAAACGCATGAATTCCATCTGAATGGAATCCTTCGTCTCGGAGTCGAACCGTAGCGAGATAACTCCCAAGCTCCTGTACCACTACAATACGATCGCTCGACGCCATCATTTTTACTGCAGACGCTCGGGCGCCGATACTCCAATGACGGGGAGAAACACCTAGAGAGGCTTGAGGGACAGCGTTGTTGAGCACTAGCTAATTACTCACCATGCCAGAAAAAGTTAGCCTTGGCTCCATAAGTGCATTGCTCCATAGCCCAATCAGGACGTATGCCCGCGACCAAAACAGATGCTAGGGCATATGGTTTAATCAATAGCATTCTGAAACGAGACACCGAGTGCTCCATCTTCAGCATGCGGTAGACGTCTTCTGTGGCCGTACGATACTGGTCACAGTACCGAGACACCTGCTCGAAGAGCTGTTTATAGTATACTTTTGAAAGTGAATGGTCCGCTTCGATAGACTTCTCGGCATCCTGGTGGCTAAGATAAACGGCATGATGGAAATTATTCGCGCATGTACCTGTGGACTGCAAAATGCTTTTCGTGCTCAACGCCGCCTCTGCAGAAAGGCCGACCTGTAGTGTCGATTCATAGTCGGCCCACCATAGCATTTGGCCCAGTGATTCGCTGACGTGCGAAGGAGCGCCTGTATTAGAACCGAGTCGTGTACGAATGGCAGTTAGAACTATGTTTTCCGGTCGAGGGTTATTAGGGTCGAGAATTTTGCATATGCGAAGGATAAGATGCTTTCCCAAACCCTCGTTGGGGGCAGTAGTTATCTGCTCTAGGATGGAGGTAAGGGTGGAGTCCCAAAGCTCCGTGGAAACTCCACCCTCCCAGTACGAGATCCGTCGAGCTAGTACGGTAAGCACAGTTAGGCAGAGGAAATAACAGTTATAGCGCTGGAGAGTGTAAGCACGACAACCCTGGGTTGTTTGTATCGCATAGCAGGTAGCGAGAACATCTAGTATATCGAAAGTTTTGACAAAGTCGACCTCGGCGATTAGGACTGATGGCATGCTGGCCGAAAACTTGTTATACTCGTCCTCCGAGAACCATTGTATCAAATCGTTGGCAACACATCCAATTGAACGAATTGCGTCGGACCTTGAACCGTCTCCCACACGCTCTACTCGGCATATCGCCCCGTCGGTCAACTTGAGTAGGAGAAACTCGTGATAAAATGGCCCGTCGATGTTCCTGCGATGCTCGATAGAACGGAACCGTGTGCTGGAAACACCCTGTTGTTTGTACCATCCCATAACAGGACAATCCGAATGCCTCCATTCTGGGTGGAATTTCATAACAAAAAGGCGACCGCGCTCCCTACGGCTAGAAAAGGCAGCCAACCGCTCCGACATGTCTCCCGAAGAACTTAACGAGGCAAGAGCGCCTCCCAAGTCCTGCTTGCCGGCAGAGAAGGCGATCTGGAATTTCATGTTTGACAGAAGAGGAGAATTAATAAGACAGGATGGAAGGAATGTCGGTCTATACTGTAAAGAGTGCGATGTTTGAAGCAAGGGGGACCTTACGGCTGCTGGTGTACAAGACTGTATTAAATACGCGTAGAACTCTTGTTTGAATCGATGATGCGCATTCAGGGAGACTTCGGTGTCAGAATTTATCCGCGAGATAAGAGCCGATAACTTGGAATAACAATAGGAAGCGATCGAAAGGGAGTGGGCTAAGGGGCTAAGGACCATGGAATGAGCCGGTTGCTAGGCTGGAAAGAGCCCACAGCGATCTGCCATAGCGTACCTTCAAGTCGGCTCCAGCCCCGATTCGGTACAAACGCACAGGATATGTATAGCTTATATGCAGTAGACCCTTGAGCGAGGTTTCGGTTATTAGCGCACGGTGGCGCAGGGTCTGAACAAACATATCACAGCCCTCAGCGAAGTTGTGCTACGTGCATAGCCACGAACGTTTATCTTATCCCCATGTATCGAGCCGGGCTATAGTCGAGCCTGCACGCATATAAAAATGCGTAGTCTGTAAGCAGAGAGGCAATCGTCATTCAATTACGAGACTATAGCAAGTCTCGATCGACACTCGTCAGTTCCGGCCTAACATCTCCTGTTTGACCGAACCGGTCATAGACCTCATAGTCTGGGTGAACTAAAACACACCGCCCTCTCTGCCACCCATAATATAGAACCGCATCCGATAGAGCTAGGGAAATTTGTTACCAAAATAGCTACAAGTTGGTATCGAGGAACGAGCGTTAGGAATCCGCAGCACCAAAGTTGATCAAGAGCCTCGTGATGGAGAACATATCGACCACCACAACTATCAGTCAACCACTATCGATCAACCAAATTCCTTTCAGCCCTACAGCAGGTTTAACGTCCGACGATGTCGAGTAATTTCGATTCTTTACAGCCTCTTGCTAGTGCTTTGACTATAAAAACCCTGTTGTGGGCCGGTCTCGGTTTGGTGGTTTTTAAGTATGGAGACGGCTTGTTCTGGGTTGTCAAGAGTTGGGCATCCCCACTGCGCCGCTTACCCGGCCCCAAGTCTGATAGCATACTTCTTGGCAACCTGCTCACGCTTTTCAAGAGGCAAAACTCGTCCATCTGGGAAGAATGGACCGAGAAATACGGAAAAAACGTCCGATATTGGGGCTTTTTAGGGGTGATTATTCTCGCCATTTACTTTCTCGGCTAACATCTGAAATCCATAATCGTAATGGAACCAGTCGTCTCAGCTTAGTACGACTGATATGCGCGCTATCAACTTGTAGGCGCGAACGAAATCTTGTCGTGTGTTTAGGCAACTCAACAACTCTTTTCTCAGCGTATTATCACAGCCAACCATGTTTCCCAAATCCGAGAGGGCAAGGAAGCTGTTGGCTCGAATTTTGGGTGCAGGTGAGAGTGCTGTGTATCATCCGTTATCGGTTTGCTCAGTTATGGTAGGCTTGCTGTCTGCAGACTTGGACGCTCATAAACGACAAGTAAGCTATTCTCATAAAATGAGCTCGACATGATACTCATCCAATGATATAGCGCCGAATCATGGTGAGGGGATAGGCATAGCTCTCACAACATCGCTTGATACGTTGCGCAGAATCCCGCGTTCGGTCCACCCCAGATCCGTGCATTGGTGCCCGTGTTCTGCGAGAAGGCGAATCAGGTATCTTCGGATCACAAAACCCAAAAGATAGTTGACTAACCGGCGGCCGCGCGGCAGCTTCGGGATATCTGGTTAGATACCATCAGCAATGACCCTGAGGGGATAACCATTGATGTTCTCCAAGGATTGAGCGCTGCGACACTGGATATCATTGGCACAACTGGTATAAGCCCCTTTTTTTAGTTTTAGAAATGAACTGCTGAGACTGGATGTGCGGTGATTAGGATTTGGATACGATTTCAACTCGCTGCAAAGGGGTGACGAAGACGAACTCGCCCAAGCCTTTTCGAAGATTTTTGCTTCCCGAGATGACCGTACTGTGTTCAAAACGATGATTGAGCTGCTAGCTGAGCTTTTCGGTCTAGTGAGTTTGTCAGAATGCGATGTAAAGGCCCAACTAACTTGCAAATAGTCTACCGAGGAAACGCGTCGTTTCGATGCAAACATCAAGACGTAAGTAGTTTAACCGTCGCATCAGTCCCCACCATTGTGATTACACTTTAATACTCGACAGCGTGAATCGTATTGGGATGCGAATAGTAAACGACAAGAAGAGAATGCTCCGGCAAATTAGCAAGGCAGACGATGATAGTAAAAGTCGGGATATTCTGTCGCTGCTAATCAAGTCCAACCTGGCTCAAGAAACAAGCGGCGGGAATACAGATCAGGCGATGACAGACCATGAAGTACTTGGACGTACGTATCTTAACTTACTTAGTGAATGATACTCAGCCTTTCTGTAGAAATCTCAACTTTCCTTGCTGCCGGCCACGAAACCACCGCAACTTCCACTACCTGGGCGCTATATGCGCTCACTCTTCATCCAACCGTGCAGGATAAGCTTCGCCAGGAGCTCATAAATGCAGGGCTGGGGGAAGAGCCATCAATGGCCGAGTTGGAAAAGTTGCCTTATCTCGATAATGTCGTTCACGAATCACTTCGAGTTTATCCCGCGGTGCCGATGGTTGCTCGTCAAGCAGTGCAAGATGCTGTTATACCGGTTAGCGAAAGCTACAACGATCGTTATGGTGTTGTCCATAGTAGCATAAGGTACGTTGACTCATTAACTATCTTTCTACGTCTAACTATCCATCAGTATTCAAAAATGGGATACAGTGAGGATCCCGATTCTGGCCATGAACCGCGCCAAGGACGTCTGGGGCGAGGATGCCCTGGAATTCAAGTGAGCATGTTCATCTAGGAATCAAGTAGATATTTAATCTTCTAGGCCTGAGCGCTGGGACAATCTTCCACCACAAGTAAAAGAGATGCCTGGGCTGTGGGGGAACATCATGACGTGAGTCAAGACTTTGATGGGAATGAATAGTTTGATCTCAGTTTGCTATAGATTTGTACATGGGAATCAAGCTTGTATCGGCTACCGATTCGCAGTTGTCGAGTGAGTGAATCCTACTTAACTTTGTGTTCAATGCTGAGAGCATCATTCACATAGGATGAAAGCCCTTCTCTACTCGCTCATCCGCTCAATCGAGTTCAGCATCGACCCCCACCTCGGAATCCAGGGCAAAACAGGGCAAGTCTCAATCTCTAGTTACATTTTACTCAACACCTGACAAGATTTTGACCAAAAGAATCGTCACACGACCCATTGTCAAATCTCAGCCAGAGAAAGGAAATCAAATGCCGCTGATATGCAAACCTGTCACCAGGACCTAAGTTGTCCTTCTTTCATTTGTATATTAAATGGCACTGGGCGAAAGTAAGCAAGCAATCCAGAGAGCGTTGGCCACCTCAACTCCACGTGGATGCATGATTATCATTGATTCGGGGTCCGCACACATCATCAAGCTTCCCGGCGGCCGCATGCGCCACATCCAGAGGGCTCATATACATTCCACGTGCGCATAAGCCCAAAGATATCGCGTGACATGTAGCGAAACATCTTATCTTATCAAATCTTACCCAATCTCTATGCGTGGCTAGAGAACCTCCAGTCGATACGCGCGGCCCGCGGCGGTACGAAATAAAAAAGGAAAAGGGGGAAAGGAAAGGGGCCTTCGGGGTGCCGTGAGATCTATATTTGTACACTTCAGACGTCAGATTCGAACTATTTTTTGTGTCGGAAGCCGAGCAACGAACAAAGCCCCTAAACACCTCGCTAGTTCACCGCGTCACGACGCTTGAGAAACTAGCATAAATAGACCATCTCAATTCGGTATGAGAACTTGCTCCATGGGCATGTTGGTCTCGTCTCGTCTTCTCAAGACGTTACTTGTGTGACTAGAACTCCAGGACCCCGGCAAGGCGCTAAAAATGGGGCAGAAGGGCGAAGAACTGCTTCGGATGACTATATAGTCGTCATCTGGGTGCAAGCATAAGCCTGTGATTGGTTCGGTCACAATTCTGGCGGCTTTTGACGCCACATTCGTGGCAACGTATCCAGGGGTTAAAAATAGGGGTTACAGACGTGACTGCACTTCTTGCCCTAGTCCACTGCAGTTTGCGACCCATGCTGTAAAGGCTCTCGTAAAATCGAGGCACGATAAGGATATAAATAGAGGGGAATATCGGGTTTAGTCGCAGAGGTGTACATCCTCCATGGTGTTTTTCAAATACATATACCGCGAGGTTATGCGCATACATCTGATCTTCTGTTTGCCGTTGACAGCCGTTGGGACGCCGTCGTATCCAAGAGCGATGGTGCTGCGTGTCTGAAATTCTTGATGGCTTATTTGACAAAGGGTCGACCGAGGAAGTGACAGCGACTGTGTGAATATTGCTCGCCTGCTCCAAAGCCACATCGCAACAACACAGTGACACTGTGGAGTGATAAGCATATATCGAGATACAGACACTCGACTCGATGGTTCTCTAGTTCCTACTCTCCCCGGCTTGGCGCTTCTTATGTCCGTTTAGAATGGAGAATACATGTCAGCTGGTCGCTGTACCTTCTGCCGCAGGGCCACACTCTTCCAATCCCTTTGACATGTCAATCTCTTCAGCGTAGTAAATTAGGGCTCGGTGCGACTAGGATTCCCGACGCATAAACGGGTGCAAGGCTCAAGATGTCTACCACGGCTCCAGCTCGGATAATACTCCACCCAAACATCTCCACGAATGACACACTCAAAGGTCTAAACCACGTAATAATACGTGCACGAGACTGAACATCGAGCGCCTCCGGGCTGATCTCGCGAACCCAGGCTGCTACAAGGTTACAGACAGGGGGTATGGCCGAATCCACGCACGGTTCGCAGTGGCACGTCCCGTCTCGCCTCGTTCTACGGCTCGACCCGAGCGATACATACCCACCTGTCAGACCTCAAGCAACCCCTTCTGTCTTCTGTCTGGCAGAACAATGACACCGAGGTGCCGTCGGCCAGAAGAAATTAGCGACAGAGAGCGTGACTGGATACCAGTCACACACATGAGCACAGCCTCCAGGGTTGGATCAAGCAACCGAATAAGGAAACGCTGGGGACGCGACAACGACAGAGACGCCCACACGCCCCCCAGTCCAGACAAACGAGGCCCCTTCTCCGCGGTCACCGAGCGCCCAAAATTAACACCCGTAGTTGCTACGCTCCCGAAAATAAACGGACATAAATAAATTAGGCACACGACATGAGAGATAGAACAGTATAGAACAGAAAGGATCAAACTTGCGATATGAATACAATTGAACGATCAGCCGATCGAGAGAGTGTGAGACAGCGAGACAAAGTCAAAAATCCAAAAACACGATAATTATCGAAAAAAGAGTTGTGGGGAGATTAAGCGGCGGATGGGGTGGCAGGTTAAGCGGGACATGGCACTGGCGCACGGATCAAACCGGTGGCTGGTGAATATGGCTCGTACCGTGGTGGAGGCACCGACTCGACCGACGCCAGCGAGGTCGGAACGGACAGCGACGTCGCCATCGTGCTAGGGGGCAAGGTGTGTGCTGAGTTGGGTATGGGCGGGAGAACAACCTCTTTGGGTGTGCTAAAGGCCGCCAAGTTAGCCAAGAAAAAATACCACGCCAAGACTGCGTCACGCAACACGCACCAAACGCACTCTCTGGATCGCCTATTACGCTCTCCTCGTCTAGGTCATCGTTTCGCGAGCGTATAACCACCCAGACTGCCACACAAAAAAATGAGCGTAAAATAGCGAAGGAAATAGGGCGACTGACCGAGACCGATGAGAAAGAATACGCCAACAATGACGAGCGGAATGACGACCGACGCATACTTCATCATCTGGTGTCCGGCGCGGATACTTCATGCGGAGTCCGTCGAAAAAGGGGGTACATCACTCTCGCTCGCTCCGCCTCCCCTCTAAAGAGACACATCCAGCGTATATAAATAGACCAGGACCCCGGACAGCTCGCCCTGATGTCACACACACTATTTTCGGAAGCTAGTCACAGTCGATAAGATTATAATATTACATGTAAATAGAACGAGTGTTGTAATCCAAAAGAAAAAGAAAAAAAAAGGAAAAATGACGATGCCATGTACGTGTCCTGCACCAGGCTAGAGCAACGCACTCCCCGACTTGCCCTCGGCAACCAGTCGACCCCAGTCTGCACGCCACTGCGCCATCTCGTCCCGCAACCGTCGGTCGGACAACAGCCGTTCCATCCACCGCATCATCTGACCCTCGTCCTCTAGCACAAACGTCGACGATAACAAGCTCAGAATCGTCTCGAAATTAGCTTGGGCTGCCGATATTTGTTCTGCAAATAGCCGTCGTCAGTCAAATTTCCAGATCGGATACAAGAGTTTCAGATGGATATAGCCATCCGAGTTTCGGACAGTGACCCCGGGACAGTCAGAAAATAGCCCCAGTCCCAACATAGTCGCCGAGATGTGCAAAGACGCCGTGCCCCTTCTCGGGGGCACCGGCCGCAGCTACATTCCTGACACAAATCATAATCCCATTTCGTGCAGCCTCGGCGAATCCAATCCGACCGGCTTGCCCCCAAAAAAGAGACCGCCCACATCCAAAACAACCCCAGGAGTGTTCCAAAACAGAAACATCAACTCACCCTTGACGACCCACAAAATAGCCACGGCGGTAATAACCAACACATCCCGTCCCTCGAGCAAAAACGCATCCCAAAGTCGGAGCTGAGTCTGGAACGGAACCGTGTTTGCAAACAGCGTGATGTACCATTTCGTGACAAACGAAGTCGATGAGATCATGTGTTTTGACTGCGGGCCGGAGGTGGAGGTGGGCGTTGAATAGCGCGTGTCGCGGGAGAACAGATGCAAGGCGTAGGATGAGCGGGCGTAAGAAGTAACAATAGAGTTAATCAATGAGTCGTGTGAAAGGACGCGAGGAGCGCTTACCAATGCTTGATACACCCCCGGCATCGTCCTCTCGACCAATCGCTCCTGGACGTATATGCTCTCGAGCAGACCAGGAAACCCAGGCTGGAAGATCGTGTGCATCTCGTATTCGTCGTGTAATCGGACGAGGATGGCATAGGTTCGCTATCATCACAGTCAACCAATCGTTCTTGGGATATGGGAATCAACTCACCTCGGGATCGAAATAATTTAATAATGTAGCAGCTATAGGACCCATACCCTGCACATATCCACACGACGGACACAAGAGCGAAAATGCATGCAACACATGGAACAACGACCGTTGTCTTGATCACAATCAATTTACGTCACCCAAGCAAAAGAAAAGATAAACTCACCCCTGTCCATACCGCGTATGGAACATAACATGCCCACTAATCGTCCTCGGCACATCCAAATCAATCTGGACGTCATGCTCACTCGGCTGATCCACCAAATCCTACGTCCCCTATCAATATCCATCTCAAACGAGAAACAAGGCATGGACTCACCCGATATCGACTCGCCAACTCGGCCAATCCGACTCTCGGACCTCGTCTCAAGATCTTTTCCTCTGTCAAGGTACCCCAGGCAGCGCTCCTCCATCGGTCGGGTATACCTTTAAACACCCGCTCGGTGCGCTTCTTGACTTTGCGCGGATCCCATTTCCAGGCTTCGCCTCGTGCGCCGGGGTTCGAAGACGGAAGCAGCATGCGTTCCCATTTGCCTATTCGGTGCAACTCTCGTCGGTCGACCTCGGGTGGAGGGATAGATGTGATGGATGGCAGAGGCGGGACTGCGTTTTGGGGTGTGGGTATCGCAGGTTGTTTAGATGTCGAGGGTAGTTGACGGAACGGTTGAGATGGAAGAAGAGCTAGACGACCTTCATGTCGTGGTGCGGGTGTATTGAAGAATCCATATCTATCACAACTCATCAATAAAAATAAAATAAAAATACGACAAGACTCACCGATCGGTACTCCTCAACCGCTTCTCCTCATCCTCACTCACAGCAGCACCTTTTCTCCAGCCCCTTTACTCGCTTCTAAAACAGCCGCACTGGCCGCACTAACCACCCTCGTCCGCGTTCGCTCCACACCTTCCATCCATCCGTCACCGGGAACACCTTCCGCCTCGAGCCGCGCATACGTCGCGCGCACACGATACCCATCCGCATCTTCTGTCGATCCACGAGTCGTGTATTCCGTCTGCGTCGTTTGGGTATGCGCCGATGTCCGACGGTCGCGCGATTTATCTGTCGCGGGTGTGAGAAGGTCCCCACTCGGGTTGGAGTGTGTTGACAACGAGGGTGTGGCTGTCGGCTGAATGGTGATCTGGGGTTGCGGAATCGGGATCGAGCTTGTTCCAGAGTCGGTGAAATGATGAAGCGACGACTGTCGAGTAGGATACAAATGGGAATCTTGACCGGCGTGAGGGTGGAAGACGTCTTGACGAGACGAGCGCCGGCTGCCAGGTGGACCGCCATACGATACCGGCGGGCCAACACGTTCTCGTTGTCGAACGGTGGGTTCGTATGGACTAGCTTCACCGATCTTGCGATCCAACATGCTGCTGTCTGTGACGGGTCGACTGCTGTGCTCTGTCAACGGTCGACTGCTCGTCTCGGTGACAGGTCTCGACGATCCCCTATCAACACTCGCACGACTTCCGACGCTCATCCGACTATTCCGATATCGGGGATCGAGGGCGGGAACAGGAGGTTGGGGGCCAGTTTTGAATTGGGGCTCTTCGTACATCGAAAAGATCGTCGCGGCGGTGGTCTCGCTCGAACTACGGATGCTGGCCGCGTCCGAGTGGGTGTTGAACGACGAGGGCGGCATGCGTCGGTGTGGATGGGGGAGAGACTGAGTTGCAAGGGCCATGGGGGTATAAGAAGATGGCTGGTCGGGTATCGCTGGCGGCTAGAGCCTACGGAGCATGAGCACTGGCGAACAAGGAGCACAGCATGGACTGACCGGTGGTGGTGCGGTGCAGACAAAAACAGTAAATGAAAACGGAAAAGAGAGTGGTTCTAGTACCGCGAGCGCTGGCACCTGTCGTCGTTCATCGCGACCCGGCGGAAGGCCCACCTGACCAAACACCCCCGCTTGCCAATTCGAAACACAGGCACCGAAAAATCACACTTATTTATCCGCTTTGTTTCTCTCCACTCTGTCAATGAAAGCCTCGCTGCTTTAATTATAGTCATTTTTGTCAACACCGATTGTGCGCTGGACGCTGTGCAACGCCCGGTGCTTGGCCGGACCTGACGATCACCACGTGTCCGATCCTCTCCAACGATTTCATCATGCAGTTTGCTCTGCCGTACTCATGATGCTGGTGTCTGGAATCAGACTGGACTTGTCCAAGATCACACCCGTTCACTCATGCTAAAAACATACTCGCATAGAATGTAAAATAATACAAAGCCCAATCTCTGCAGAACCACTACTTGAGCTTCTTCTTACTATGTGCCGAACGGATTTGTTAAGGACGATCACGGAATTCGACAGGAGAGATCTAAACTCACGGACGGAGCTGCGACGAATGGCCGCACGAGCGCTTTCGGCAGTTGGTCGCACGCGGTGGGAGGCGCGCGTAGCACTTGCGGCAGATTTGCTTGTCGCAGCTACGGTCGTACGTTAGCGTTCCAATTGCGAGAAGGAATATGTGGAGGAAAAATACGGATGGGACAAACTCACTTGTACTTGGACGCCAACACCTTCAACGAGGGCTCAATAATCCCACCACGCAGACGCAGCACGAGATGCAGAGTCGACTCTTTTTGGATGTTATAGTCGCTCAGCGTGCGGCCGTCCTCTAGCTGCTTGCCAGCAAAGATCAATCTGGTCGTCAATCACGTAATGAGCGTCGGGTTCGCATGCGGTAAAATAAAGGAGAATATACGTAACAAGTCGAGAGGAATGTACAAGAGGGGGAATAAGAAGTTATGTGGGAGATAACGCACCGTTGTTGATCAGGCGGGATTCCCTCCTTGTCTTGGATCTTGGCCTTCACATTGTCAATCGTATCAGACGACTCGACCTCGAGGGTGATCGTCTTGCCCGTGAGGGTCTTGACAAAAATCTGCATCTTGTCTATGCCACGGTATTAGCACCAACTCGACAAGGTAGTTCGATGGTGGAGTTGGTGGTGTCATAATGGAAAGGAGAGAAAGAGGCAAATCGATGTATATGATTGAGTGGCGCGATTGGGGAACGTGTAGATATAGATTTCGACGGCGAGCAAGCGAGATTATTTATCGAGCACGTACCTTGATGGTAAAGTCGTGGGCTAACAAGTCGTTTGTTGATGGCTCCAAGCCACTGATCTGGTTTAGGGCCGGTCCGACTAGCAAGTTCCAGGGATCCGGGCGCTTGATTGAGTCTTAGGCTGAACTGCTCTTACACACGCGATGCTTTTGAGGTAAAAGAGAAAGAAAAAAACAACATTTGGATTCCGTTTCAAAGTGCTCTTCCATTAGGCGAATGCTTGGATGTTTCTTCCCCTTAAATTCGACGGAACAGAATGTCCGATGTTGATCCCCGACTTAAAGCTTCCACTCGTTGCCCCCCCACTGTGAGGCTTGTGCTCTCCTATCCCTTTGGAGAACGAGATCGTCAGGATTGGCTACCATACTCGATTTCTTCACATGTGCTAACACTACGGCTTTCACCTCATCACTAACATGTGCATACACCAATCATCGACATCTGCTGGTAAAGGCCGCACCTCTTCGACTACTATCTCTCGCACTAGAAGAGAATGTCTGAGCTCAAAAATCGCTCTTACTTTTAACCACAAGAAGCTTCTCTCAGGAGTCCAAATATTTCACGCTCATCCCTTGCTATGCATTCGAGATCCACTCATGGCTGGATCTTGGGCAGACCTGCTGGCCACCAGAAAACTAGTCTAATCATTCGTGCTCTCCCGAACAGGCACTTGCGTGTCCTCTGGCATTCACCGAATAATTTGTTTTCTCACTAAGTTAACTGTTTATGTTCGGTCAGTCATGCCTTCCAAGCTGTCCGCCACTGTCAACCTGCGACGTCTCATGTGTATACCACTGACAGGAATCGACCGAACCGCTGGAGCACACGCGTCGGGGGCGTGGTAATCCAATCGGCGCCGCATGACAAAGTGGCTACGGTTAGTGTGTATTCTAGCTCCATAAAAAGCTTATACTAATCGAAGACTCCAATGATAACTAGCTACGTTCGTTATCTCGCAATTGAGTTGGTTCGTTACCAGCCAGAACAACTCTCACGTGGAGGTCTGGAGTCCCTCGAACGTGGATCAGATGAGGTTGGAAGCCGTGAGGCTGCATGGCAGACACGTGTTTTAGCATGATTCGTCAGGCGGAGACCTGAGCCGCCTCTACGATGGGAGCGCAATCTTGCTTGAATAGGACAAGACTCTTACTCGCTCTGAATAGCATAAAGAACAACTTCCTTTGTGAGTATAAACAAATGGATGACTTACTGCTGCCATATAAGTTGAACGGACTGATCCGTGTAAGGACCTTCCTCCTCTACCGTTTGGCGCTACCCAATCCCGTTCTTAGCGCTCGCTTGTCCCGCACGTCCACTTTACCAAGCTAGAAACCCCCAGATTTGTTCCTGCAGCACTTGCGTATCCTTGTGCTACCCTTTTCCAGGAGGGGGATATGCATATTCTCAACATTATCAAACGCATAGCTCGCAGAAGCCGACAAAAGTCTATCCAATCTGGCTCCGAGAACGTATACGACCCACATAACCCCGACTTGCGATATGCCTCTCGCAATCAATATGTATTCCCCGCCGGATTCGGTACGTCTGACCAATCACGCGTCCCGCCCGTCGAGTTTTCGCCACAAGTGCTGGAAAACTTACTAGTCGGGGAAAGCCCTATCGAGGACCAGGCAGCTCGGATCTATGTGACATCAGCAGAATACCACCGAGTCTGGGACAAGTCAAACCACGAATTCATCCTGCTCACCGTCGAATCTGCGGACAGACCAAAGTTTAGGAACTTTCTGGTGCTGGATCGAACATTTCGTGGTATTCGCGCTAGCAAGCTAGGCAGAGGTCTGGCGTCTGTGACCGGCTCCTCTTCAGACGCCCCAAAGACAGCAGATAGATTTTGGATAGCATATGACGGGGGTCTCGACAAACTCTTGAGTCATCGCGGACTCTCGAAACACACCATGATGGAGAGATTGGAGTTTCATGAATCATCGTTCCGCTTATGCGAGATGGTCGCGCTTTCTCGAGTGGTTTCTGACACTCGGACAAACCATCTTTCAATGCCTCTGCAGAGTCCTTGGTTTACTACTCTAGTATGGGATTGTGTACGGCACCAATTTCCTACTGCGACTTATACATCGAACACTAGGGCAAACCATCGCGGGAAGACCGTCGACTTGTTCCGTCAGCGTGTGGATTTCACCGAGCTTTCAGAGGTCTCAAACCGAGTGAATCGGGAGCTTGGTAGTTTAAGGCAGCGGTTAGTTGACGTGGAAACGGTACAATTGTTCTATGCACTTTCTACATCCCTTGCACTAAATACATATCATGCAGGAACAGCTCGGCGACTCCCGGAGTCAAACCCTCAATAGGCTAAAGTATTAGCTGTGAAAGGTAATCCGAGTCAATACGATTAGGAACTCGAACTAATAACTCTGTGGGTTAGCATCTAGAGATGATGCACGGAAGAGCTTGATACTACCAGATATCCAATTAGTATCGGTCGTTGTGGAGCAACCGTTATCTGTGGGAGGCTGGACTCGCCACGCGGCCGCTACGTGAAAAGCAATCGGCCTCAACTGGATCAAAGTCGTATAGGCGCGCGTCGCGTTAAAGTTTAGTTTTTATGCTTCCTCGTCCAAACAAGCAAATATAACATTGAAATTGCGGCCATTACGCCACTATGCTCGCCAATGTATGCCATGAGATTTGACCCGATTCATTAGAGCATATTTATGTTCTTTCCGTCTCTATTTATAGTTAGTTATAGGTACATCTATGTTTTAGAGTTTTAATAATGACTTTCCTATGTACCTGGTTCCTTGTGTGCTAGTTTATGCAACACCTGCGACCCACTACATTAGGGGCGAGTTGATGCACGTGTTCAGGGTATGGCATGCGGCATACACGCACATGCTAAGACGCTCAGGTTACTTTGAATGGGGTCATTGCCCATCACTGTGTTTTCTTCTCCACGAGATCCCGGCTTAAGTATAAATACACGAAGGCGCTAGAGTGCGAATGCATCCTTCAATCTCCCAACACTTTCTACGCCTTGCAATCCATGTTTGGACGAAGGTTTAATGCACGTCACAGTACCGAGTTTTCACAAGGTCTAGATACCCTAGGTCCACGACGTAACCGGGTGATTTTTCCTCGAAGCTCAAGCAATCTGGCCGTCTCGAATATCGGGCCCATCTCGCTCGTTCCAAAACACCTGGAGGATACAGTTTTACAACCTGAGACGCCCCATGACCCCGTTGAACACATCTACATAACTGGGATGCAATATTGCAAACAACCTAGCAAACCTTGGCACGAGTTCATTATTGCCACAGTCGAAAGTGAAGAAGACGCGCGCTTCAAGAACTACATTGTTCTTGACCGAAATGCTAGCGTTCCCGGAGAGCGAACCATTCAGCACGTTGCGAATGCACTATCTCCTTGCTCTCCCTCAAATTCCGCCGAGGATCGTTTTCGTATATCTTATGATGGGACACTTTCACATTTACTTCGACATTGTGGTCTTTCCGATCACCATGTACTGGAAGAACTGTCGTTTAAGAAAATGACGTTCCTCCTATATGAACTAGCGGTTGTTTCACGAATAGTGTCAAGTCGCCGTGAAGCATACAACGCCTTGTTTCACCAATGCTATTGGTATGCAAGTCTTATCTGGGAGTGCATAGTCCAGCTAATGGCGACTTCAACGTTTACTCATTCTCGTCGAGACAACGCTGGTTCCCGAGGCTCATTTGGGACCATGCTTCACCAAAAAGTCAGCAACAAGGAGGTTTCTATTCTCTTGAACATAATACGGCAGCAGCCGTACATATCGAAGAGATATCTCTCTGAGGTCAGATATGTCTGTTCACACACTACCCAGGGCTCCAAATTTATAGGATTCATGTACAATTTGGCAGAGTTCGCACGAATCATACCCGCATCAGGTCGATCTCGACATAGGACATCAGGGAGATGTGAGTACTGATAGCTCAGTTTTTAAAGGCCCCTCGAACCTTGCGTTGATCATTTAACCCAGGCCCAGTTATTTGAGCAGCCCTCAGAACACCTTTTAGGGTCTGACTTTAATCCAAGCGATCCTCGGCTACGAGATGCGCCACGGAATCGGCAAATTTTCCCCTCAGGATTCGGCAATTCAGACCAAGCGAATAGCAATGCTATCGAATTCCCCCTTCGGTACTTAGAGGATATATTGATAACAGCTCATAAACCGGCCGACTATGTTCAGCATATATGCGTAAAATCTATTCACTACTGCAAAGAATATAGCAAATCAGGTCACGAGTTCATGCTTGTTCTTGTCGAAACAAAAGACTCTCAATTCAGAAATTTCATCGTCCTTGACCGAGGCCTACAACAGACCTCAGATGAAAGCACTCCTCTTAATGCCTATATCAGTAACTCTAGCTCGGTCTTATCGTACGCCATGGACCGATTCAGAATTTCTTACGACGGCACTCTTGATAGTTTACTTGACCATTGCTCTCTCTCGCGATACCAAGTATTGGAGAAACTCGATTTCGAAAAAATGGCCTTCCCATTATACGAACTCGTAAGCCTATCTAGGGTCATCTCTAATCATGACAAGGGGGATGATACACAATCGAGTGACCGGCGCTATTGGTATGCCAGTACCATCTGGGACTGCATTAGGCAACGATTTCCCGATGCCATTTACACTTCATGCAATCAAGCCAAGCCCCAGAATAGTATCAACCCGATATATCGATATCGCACAGACTTCATAGAATTGAATCAAATCGTCTCGATGATATCACGGAGACTTGAGGACGTAGGAGCCGTGTTCGCTCCACCCCCGGAGGTAGCCGTCCGTTTAATTTTGGCTTGAGTACGACTGACGAGAGATACATCGCATAGGACGATACGAAAGCTCGAGGGTTTGCTCCTGAAATCCAAAATTTCTTGAATGAATTCCGAGTGGATAGATGAGACACTGCTGGTGTGGACAGCCATATTTGATTGTTGATTTGTGATGCGTGAAATTTCTTCCATACTTTCATGAATTTGTATTTGATTCTATGCTACGATTTGTATGATGAGATTGTCAAGTTTTTATATGACTCCTTGCTGATTCAAATTACAAGTGGACTTGCGAGTTTATGGGCCACCATGGGGATACTGGGGACGGCAAGGGCGGATGGTTTTGGACATGCCGGGTTCGTCTAAATATCAATAACCGGCTGTATCAGATTGCATCCAAGGGATGCAAACTAAGTCCGCCCCTTGTACTCATGCTATACCCTGTTTTGTTCGTTTTTGTCAACAAAGCCCGCGCGCACATACGAACCTCTCAACTGATTCCTGTTTTGTAAACTAATGGGCAAATACATTGCAAATACAGCCAAGGTCCATCACTTCTATCCCCCTAGCCCCCGTGAGCGCGTTAGACGTCTTTAAGTACAACACTACAGCGCTATAAAAGCAGTAAAAGTTAGGTCGGCTTCCATAAGCACACCTAAGCCCTTGTCACAGGCTTGCATATTAACGGCATCTGATTCCCCTGTTTGGGTTGTGATTTTACACATGGTCGAGTGACAATCCTGCAATTTCGCGTTCAGCACTAAATACACGCGACCAAACAAGCTGGAACGTACCCAGTTTTGCCTTCAATCTCAATTTCAGGATCAATGGCGAACTCGATAGATCTCAAAAGCGAATACAAGAGCGCCTTCATTCTGGGATGCTTGTTATTCACCCGTAGCGCCCTCAAGCAGAAGAACACTCACTCGACCACAGCGAATCGGAATCCAATGCATGATTGGTTACCATGAACGAAGCTATGGGTAGTTTAGCATCCAGATTTATTCAAATGGGGCCTTGACTCACGTCATTAGGTGCCCCCATACTCCTGGCATTTCTTTCACCAGTGGGGAAGGTCGTCCCAGCGTTCAGGCCTGTCATACGGTATCATCAGCGCCTCGCGCAAAAGTTTAATATGCACAGAAAATACCTGAAATCGAGCGCATCATCTCCCCAAACATCTTTGGAACGATTCATAGCTTTGATTGGAACCATAACAGTGTCCCATTTCTGCACTCTATCGATAGTGTAAGCAATAAAGCGATTAGATTGCAATATTTCTTTTACCTTATTTCGTTGTGAGAGATACCGTACACATCCTTGTAGCTCTCTCCAACTGGAATAACAGCGTCCTGAACCGCTTGCCGAGCTACCATTGGAGCCGCCGGGTGAACACGGAGAACTTCATGAACAACGTTGTCGAGATATGGCAATTTTTCCAAGTCGGCCATTGATGGCGAATCGCCGAGTCCTGAAGTCAGTAGCTCTTGCCGGAGCTTGGTCTGAACAGTAGGATGCAGCGTTAGAGCATACAGAGCCCAAGCTGTCGATGTACTAGTTGTTTCATGACCCGCGGCAAGGAACGTAGAAATTTCTAACGCATACAGAGGAGTTTGAATGAGCAAATAGCCGCAAATAAAATAATCAAACTCACGACCGAGAACCTCTTCGTCAGACATGGACTGGTCGCTATTGGTACTTTGAGCCATGTTGGACTTGATAAGGAGTGAAAGTAGGTCCCGCGCGCTCGAAGCTGCACCTTCCTTTTCTTCCTGAATCAACAACACTTTCTTATCTTCTATGATTCTTTTGCCGATTCGTTTGGTACTGATGCAACTGGTCAAATCAAGGATATAGAACCTAGCAAAACTACTCACATAGCAATGTTGTTTTCTAGCCGTCGACTCTCCTCGGTTGGCTATTCTTTGTCATCAGATGCAACGGATTTACGATATCCAGAAGAAACCTACGATTCCCAGACCGCCACAAATGACAGACTTGAGGATCTTAAACCTGGTAAGTTCTTCCTCAGAATCAAATATCTTGGCGAAGGCTTTGGCGAGTTCATCTTCATCGCCGTCCTGGAGCGAGTTGAACTCATAACCAAACCCTAGCCGATTGCATCCAGTAAGCTTAAGCAGCATCTCGTTTAGCATACGACAGTTGTACTCGCCAGTGGTACCAATAATGTCAAGCGTCGCCCGGCCGAGTCCTTGGAGCACGTCGATTGTAACCCCTTCTGGATTGCCACTAATAAGATCAAGCCATATATCCCGAAGCTGAACAACATTTTAGATCAATGCACCTGAGAAAGAGCAGATTGGTTACCTGGTTTGATTTCTCGCAAAACGTAGGTGCTAAACCTCGGATTTGGGCCGGCCCGAAGGATGGGTTCTGAGTTGGGATTTGGGATTTGGGAGTCTTTCTGTGGCGCAGAACTATAGCGTACCATGATTCGACGCTACATAGGAACCACGAGTCAGATCGAATGACAAACAGAACAGGTTAATTGAACCTACTTGACGCTTGTGAGCGTGTAATTCCGCCGATAGTAGACCTGATCATGAATTAGTAAAACTGACGGTTATGGTTCAAATTCGAACCTTACCAGGACCAAGTACTCTCGCTAACGCCTTTCTATTCCTCTCAGACTTAGGAAACATAGTTGAGTTGGATAGGACGCTAAACAAACAATAAGCCATACGACTAGTAATGCTCACTATGGCTTACTAGTTTATCGCACGCATATCCATCGTCCCGAGATGATAAGACTATCCACATAGAGCTTCCACATCAAACCTGCCATGTATGGAAAAACATGCTCACCCCGAACCAGGAGTGATAGCGGAATGTCTTGCCATATTTCTCGACCCATTCTTCCCAGAGGTTGCTGTTTTGTGCTTTGATAAATGACATCAAGTTGCCCAAAACCAGGCTCTCGTTCTTTGGACCAGCCAAGTGACGCAGAGGGGACCACCGGCTGCGGACCAACCATACCAGGTTATCTCTATACCTGATAATCGCTAGTGAGCAAACGAGACACAGAACATTTCGAACGGTGAGCTGCTCGGTAAGAGCGCTCAAGTGAAATGGGGTTGCCATTAGTTGCATCGCGGTGTGCTAAGATGTGGGTGTGGTAAAGGTTCGGGGATGAGACTTTATATGCTGCGTCAAGCGTGGAACGCTAGGGTCAACGTGGCTCATATGCCGAAAGACGGCCGGGAATGATTGATCGTCGTCCACGTGATAGATTTGTGCGAACCGTAGCAGCGCAGCGTAGGCGCTGTCTTGGCGGCTGGCGAAACGGGAAGCTCTGATTGGAGGGTGTTATCGCGGCATTTCAGCGCGCATACATTGCCATTTGCTGCGCGGGGTACCAGGGCTGCGAGGGCTGCGACGCAGTTCATTGCTACGTAGAACCTTGTGTTCTGGTGCACTACATTGACTGACCCATGCAATGTGTGATAAAAACAGGAAACTGGCGAACGCTGACACATCAGTGAGACCACCGAAGGGTAGCAATAGTACCTTGAGTAATTGTGTTAGCTTGGGCCCCATCTGGTTGTTGTTGTGATTTCAGGTTATGTAAAATATTGCGGTATGATTGATTCTTTGCTGCACCTATGTAACATCAGATGGATGCCTCGGGAAATTTTGATTAAGGTAGTTATTTCCGGACCTCGCGCCGTCACCAATTGACATGGTTCGAACACAACACGCACAAATAGCCGCTCTATCAAACCGGTTCTTTGACGGTTCGGTTCTCGCCTTTCGGACAACCACCTCGATCTGCAGCATTTCGTTAGCCATATCACAAGTGACGACAAGGCGTGATATATAGTTGTGTTTCGGGGAGGATTAGAGGCCATTCAGGGGCCGAGGGTCATTAGGACGGCGGCCAGGAGTATGAGCGGAATCCAAGGTGAGATCTTATGGTGAAGTCGCGAAACACCCAGCGGTTTGTTGATACCCAAGCCACCGAAGATTATTCAGGGCTGGCTGGCCTGTCGAGTGGTTTTCAGCGGTTGTGCTCTGGCTAGCGCTTAATTCTTCTGCTTCGCCAGAATCACAGCGCGAACGCTCACTTGTCGGTCTGGAGTGCGTCTGATTATCTATGAGATGAGTAGCGAGTATTGTATATAATGTGATGATCGTACGATATGTTAATCTTCTGGTGAGTAGATTACGCGCTGTCTGATGCAGTGGGGGAAAGGCAGATAGGTCACTCAAAATCGATTCGATTCGTCTTTCGAAGCATTCTACAGCTAAATAAATGGTGGCTCAACCTGTGGCGTTTCGGCTTGGTTTGCGGTGATCGCCTTGTGGCATGTCCTGTAAAGGCACTCTATCACCATGCTTATCTTCTGCTTGAGGCTATACCATATTCAGTTTGAAGTTCTCACTAACTTCGTTCCTCTCATAGAACTTACTAGTGGTTGTTTGAACCGTTAAAAACTATGGCCAGTTACAAGCTCAAGCAGTGTGCTAGCACGCATCTATCATATGAGTGCCCGGTCCCTTGTTCACTCGTCGCTCCAATATCAAGCAGTATGTCCTAATAACGTTCCAAAATAGATTGAATCGCACATGTCAGTCATGTCGTGTCATTCGGGCAGAAGCTTGGGCAACGTAACGGGTGTAGCCTAAAGTTCAAGACCGTAGGCTCGTTTCCGAGCTTGAGTCAAATACTGTACCCGAACAGTTTGCCCATTGCCCCACATCTGAGTTGAACTCGTCGTTTAAACCAAGAGTCTCCCGTGTGTTGTGCTACCCAACATGCGTAGGCTGCAACGCGCTCCCAACTTATGCAATAACTCGGACATGTGCCGAGCAACGTGGCTGATGGACACTATAACACAAAGGAACACGTTGCCCCAGAGTAGCAGAGAAAGGACTGCCTTCGGCCAACTTTCAAATGTAATCTCTTCAGCCTAGCAACCAGACAACCACCCGTATATAAGACTCCCCTTCCGGTGGGGGTAGCTTCTTTTTCGCGTATCTCGCCTCAGATCACACTTACTTGAAACAAGATTGAAGCTCTGCTAGGCAACCAATTTGGTACCACGCCCTGTCCATTTTGGGATACCTGCGCTATTGGAAGATAACACGGGAGAAAGTTATGGTCATAAAGCATGAGATAATCGAATTATCGAAAACCAGCCCAAGTACATCAACTAGCCTACGGGACACTCCCGCCAATCGCTTGATTTTTGCGAGCAGATTTGACACTAGAAAAAAAGCCAACATTACTCCTATCATACAATCCCCAGCTGAGCTCGAGAGGGTATTATCGTACGAGGATCCTGCTGACGCAGTTCACGTGAAGGCGATTACATACTGCAAGCAACCATCGCAACCACAATCCGAGTTCATTATCGTGGAGGTTGAAACCGGAGTAACTTCTGCACATAGCTGCCTCGTGCTGGCCAGAACTCGCCCTGCGACTAGCTGGATCGGTAGAATAATCGCGCTTTTTACAGGAGGTTCAAAGACGCTGGTTGATCAGTTTTGGGTCTCCCGCAACGGTGATTGTGACTTTCTTCTATCTCGTTGCGGATTCTCTAGATTTGTGAGGCTGGAGACACTCGAGTTCAGTGAAAAGCAGTTAACTTTGTACCAACTGATCATCCTTTCTCGTGTGGCCTCTGGACTCCGCCCGGCCCAGCCTTCGGCACCTAACCGTGGCTGGTATACTAGCCTACTCTGGGATTGTACAAGGAAGCTTTTCCCCATGGGGACATATACTCTAATTCCTCCGGAAAACGTTCGAGGGAAGCCCTCGCACGGTTTGCTCCGCCAGCGCATAGATTACCAGGAGCTCGCCGATGTTTCGGAGAGAATGGGCAAGGAACTTGAAGCGAGAAGTACACACTCATCCAAGCCTGAAACAAGAGTTGAGTTGCACACCCCCAATGGTTGTATTCATATTGATCGTTTGCAATGCCATAGACGCACCCCGATTTGGACCATCAGACTCGGACAATAAGCTCAAGGGTAATCAGTTCGCGTTTGCTGAGCGAGGCTTAATTTGACATTGCACGTTGGTTCAGGGGCAAAAGAAAGGAGGAATTACCTCCAGCCAGCAGCCAACAAGTCCGGGCAGAAAAAGATGAGGAACCAAATTCGGGCCGAACGGGTGGCACTGATGGCACTGATGCACATAAAAGCTTGCAAGCTCCGCGGCGTCACTCACATATCTCTTGCACCTTCCGCCTGCGGCTGTACCAAAGTGGGAGCTTGTGACACTATATTGATAAGCATTTGATGTAAAACAAGCGAGTGTGAAGCTTGAGTAGACGGGCCTTAGATTCATACTTTAGAAGATATATCACAGCACAGACGAAACGCACAAGGGAAGCCCTGCAAACCCACTTGGGATCTATAATTACCATCATGAATAGGAAAGTAGAGCGCTTTTGCGTCACCCAACACTGCACCCCCAACAAATGCTAGGCCGACTTAACAATGTTATGGTGCGCAGCCTGAGCTAGGATCTCAGTAGAGTAATCTTATACCTGTTTACAAAAGTACTTGCCACAAGCGCCGGAAAATATGTCAATTTGCTTGTTGACCGGTTTCAGAAAAACGACTGCATCTTTATGCTTTCTCGTTTGGTTACTGAGATATATAGCGCGAGATGATCCCCGAAGCACTATGAATCGATTGGTACTCACCATACATCTTCATAGTAATCCAATCAACCCACGCTCAGGAGTACGATAGAGGCACTGAGATCACGCGGGTTTTAGGCGAAGCCTCGTCGCGAAGCGGCGCATGTCTGGCGTGGCGTGTAAGCAAAGCGCGAGAGTGGGTGGGCCCAACCCTAGCGAACAAGCAGAAAAAAAGAACAAGAGAGAGAATCGAAAAGAACGAAACGAAAACAGACCGAAAAGCAAGGCTTGAGGCAGACAAAAAAAGAGAACACGGTAAGCGAGGGCAGAAAGAAAAAAGAAAAAGAAAGAAAAACGGCAGAATGCCAAGAAGCAGAAACAGCATTACAGGAAAGAAAAGACACGGGCCTAAAGAGCGAAACACAGAGCGGGAGAGGGCCAGATAAACGGGGCGGGAGCGGAGGGTAGCGCGCGAAAGCAAACGAGAGGATATGTGGTCAGTAAACCTCTCGGGAAAGAGCACGATATGCTGAGCGACGGTGCAGCGGTTGCTCAGTTAGCTCCACTCACCTAGCGCGCGAAAAGGGGGCCACCCGCGGGGTGCGACGAATGCGATTCGGGTTCCTTTTCCATGAGCTGCCAATGTGAGTCATAGCTTCGGCGGAAGCATGAGAGGAGACCACCCACTTCCATATATTCATATCCGAGATCCCAACCCCTAAAGGATATCGCGCACAGAAGAGTGCATCCTTTAGGACCATCGGATATGGCTAGATGAAAGGTCCAGTTCGTGAGACCCTGTCGGAGCCGAAGCGTCGGCCTAGTGGCCTTGCAAAGCTCTGGTCAGCGGACCGTACAGCGAGACGATGCATATAGGCAGTGAAGCGCGCGACGCTTCACACTCGATGGGCTTCTCACGTGCGTAGAACCCGTGAGACTTCGCCAAACATGGATAAAAAGTCGACCTTTTAGCCTATTCCACATTTTCTACCACGATACCGCCCCTGCTTGGGCCAATACTGGAGCCTAGTGGTCCTAAGAGGCCGCCCTAGCATCCTTAGCTTTCACATCGTCAGAGCGATGGCTTTTGGCTTCGATCTAAAAAGGGGGTCCGATGGTTCATCTAAGTTGTGCAGTTAAATCGCATCTGTCGCTAACTGGAGCATTCAAAACTACTTGCTAACTCAACATAAGCGCTCTTTTAGCTGCTTCCATAGCCTTGTTAATGATGTGCATTGTAAAGCACACCAAATGGTTCAATGAAACAAAGTTTTGTAGTGTTTCCCCCGAGACCCGTAAGTGTTACCGAGTTATATCCTATGGCAAATTGATCGTTTTAAGCCATATCGCTTGTTGATTGGATTGGAAACTATAGAGATACAATCGTTTTTCTGCAACCGGTCAACAAGCACTCAGCCAATCCCCGAATATCTAGCTAGCATACACTAGCTCGAATTGTCTAACGATGCTTTTGAGCACTCACTAGACCCGAAGTAGCACGGACTACCGGCGCTAACGGCATCTAGTCGGCGCTCAGAAGCATCGTTAGACGGTGGGGCTTTATCACGTGCTAGCTAGAGATTCGGGGATTAGCTGAGCAAATTGACATAGTTTTCGGCGCTTGTGGTAAGTACTTTTGCAAATGGCGATAATTATATCCACCCCCGGTCACGTTACGGGCCTTTTTTTTTTTTTTGGCATACATATTTTACTAGCTACATGAACGCGAGGTCAAACCGCTAGGGTCCCGAAACACAGAGAAAAGAGTCAGCCTCAAGGGCGGGGGTCATCAACAAAGGGAAAAAGAACAAGACCGGGGGCGCACGACACGGGTCAGTCTACGTAGGGCCATAAGGGCAAGAGAAAACAAAGCTACACACGCAAAGGCAGCGCGGCTAAGTCTTGGAGAAAGCACGACACACAGAAAGGAAATTGAGAAGAGCTTTTAGGCCCGTAATCGAACCAAATAAATCAGAAAACAGGACCGGTTTCGACGCTTTCCGAAGAATAGCGCGGCTCCGATCGAAGAGAGTACAGTGCTTGATGACGTGAGCAATTGTCTGGATGGGAGCATCGCCGCACGGGCACTCGGGGGGTTCGTCAATGTTGAATCGATTATAGTATTCGCCAAAGAAACCATGCCCTAGTATGATCTGAATGAGGCGGCAATGGTTTCGTCGGTCGTTTCGAACAGCCTTGTGGAAGGCGTGGAGCTCCCATGTGGGTTTGGACTTGATCGTGAGACGAACATGATCCGAGTGCTTGGAGGATAGCCAGATGCGGCCCCAGGTGTGTACCGCTTTCGACTTGGTTCTGGACCGGGCCCATGAAATCGATCGATTGAAGACGGGTGTGGGTGTGAGATGCGAGGCCTTGAGTGCGAGTGTGTCGGCACGCTCATTGCCATCAATACCGGCGTGGCCTTTGATCCATTGAACGGTGATTTTTAAGTTGGGATGGGTCTGTAGCAAATCGTCGACTGCTCTCCTAAAAATGATGGATGCTGCCTGAGCCGTATGCGCTGAGAGCCGTGTAATGGTTTGAACCGCTGCCATGTTGTCAGACGAGAAGATGACATGACGGACAGGGGTTGATCGAGTTAGGTGGTTGACTAAATGCGCGACTCTCTTGGCCGAGATGGCAAGAGCCATCATTTCAGCATCGTAGACATCAGTGCGAGGGCCTAAACTAAGCATTCCCGTGGAAGTCTCTTCTCCAAAACGATGAACTGTCACGTTACGGGCCTTCGTGGCTGTGGTCAAGTTTTTCGATTTTCTCGTCACCATCCTATCGTACCTCCGTGGTTACAACTTAAGACCACTACAGTATACTGTAGTTTTTCAAACCCGTAGGTAAAGTACCCCTTGAGCTACAGTAACTACAAGAATGGACCTATAACTCACCAAACGCTGAGACGCAGATCACTTGCAGTATATTTGAATACCCGTCTTATCTTATTTTGAAGGAGTATACTGTTCCACTCATCTCATGGTATCATTTACAGTGCACAGCAAAAGGATTGCAGCACGTGATTGAAACGAGCCGATGTGGTCGTCCCGAAGGAAGCGCAAGAGCTAGAGAGATGTAAACAATACCATAGGCCCGCCTCGCCTGTAGATACATACCAAAGAAAGAACTGCGAAAATTGATAAGTGAGATGTGGAGCAAACTCGAGATTAATCCCACCTAGTGCTGCAATCATTTTGCACGGCGGCATTGGCCAGGAAGATGACATGAAGTTCTAGGGCGAAGAGTTAGAAAGAAATTCGCATAAAATCACCTGTGTATGATACAGAGAAACGGAGCTGCGCGGCGTGGGTAAAAAGCGAAAACACCAATTGGTGCGACTGTGGCAGGGTGGGTTATATGCAGTAAACACCCACGGATAACACCAGAAGCTGCCACTAAACTAAGGTTATGTATATAATAGGAATTATAGAGTGCACGCTATTCACCTGGTCCGCGCCTAGGCCGCGTTGATTGAATGTGTCCTCGGCGCACATGAGATCAAATTGTCTGTTTTGCGTCGGAGCATACAAAAACAATCATGCAAAAAGCATACACGAAGAGGGCGCACAGGCTTGAAACCGTGTGAGCACTTAGAAGACATGTCCTACTATACGCTCGCCACCTTTCATCCCGCCGCCTTCGATAATTCGGGAGAACCGTACTTCACAACTCGGTTTGGCCGAATTCTACCAGGCTCAAGCTTAAACAGAGCCGTGAATCAGGTCGTGAGGTACGGTTCTCCCGAATTATCGAAGGCGGCGGGATGAAAGGTGGCGAGCGTATAGTAGGACATGTCTTCTAAGTGCTCACACGGTTTCAAGCCTGTGCGCCCTCTTCGTGTATGCTTTTTGCATGATTGTTTTTGTATGCTCCGACGCAAAACAGACAATTTGATCTCATGTGCGCCGAGGACACATTCAATCAACGCGGCCTAGGCGCGGACCAGGTGAATAGCGTGCACTCTATAATTCCTATTATATACATAACCTTAGTTTAGTGGCAGCTTCTGGTGTTATCCGTGGGTGTTTACTGCATATAACCCACCCTGCCACAGTCGCACCAATTGGTGTTTTCGCTTTTTACCCACGCCGCGCAGCTCCGTTTCTCTGTATCATACACAGGTGATTTTATGCGAATTTCTTTCTAACTCTTCGCCCTAGAACTTCATGTCATCTTCCTGGCCAATGCCGCCGTGCAAAATGATTGCAGCACTAGGTGGGATTAATCTCGAGTTTGCTCCACATCTCACTTATCAATTTTCGCAGTTCTTTCTTTGGTATGTATCTACAGGCGAGGTGGGCCTATGGTATTGTTTACATCTCTCTAGCTCTTGCGCTTCCTTCGGGACGACCACATCGGCTCGTTTCAATCACGTGCTGCAATCCTTTTGCTGTGCACTGTGCCAACACTGCCGAGAATTGTCCGGACAGCTGTCACGTGCTAGATTTCAATTTCAATCTCGCCCCTATTCATGACTCGTGCTGGTAAATCTGAGCTATCCCAAGCCACTCGTGGCACAATTATTGCACTATATGAAGAGGGGGTTTCCTATCGTAAAATCGCTGAGAAAATATCCAAAAAGCGCAAAGTTTCTAAGTCTGGCGTGGCTGACGTTATTTCGCGCTACAAGAAACACAAGACGACAGCCTCTGGCAAAAGAACTGGATGAAAGTCAAGTATTACCCCACAGACCGAGCGTCGCATAATACGCGCCATCAAGGACCATCGCTCCGAGCCCTTTGAAGGGATTATTGAAATTGTGCGGGGCGTTACCTTGTATCAAGTGAAGACAGTCGCATATGCGCATGGTTTCCATCGGCGATCTGCTCGCCATAAACCAGGGCTCACTAGTCCAACCAAGACCAAACGCCGTGTTTGGGTTCGGGAGAACACAGAAAGGAACTGGGATGAAGTCATATGGTCGGACGAAGCAATCATGGACACTGCAGACGCACCTAGTACCCAGCGGGTCACCCGACGTCCGGGGGAAGAGCTCAACCCCGATTGTATTGTTCCCACCTATCGTAGCGGCAGGAAAACACTCATAGTATCTGGCTCGATCGCTCATGGACGCAAAGGACCGCTTGTGTGGGTTAAACCTGCTCCTCTGGATCCAGAATCGAAGGGAAAGCGCTGGGGTGGCGGGATGACTGGGGAGGACTACGTCGACCAAGTCTTGTTAGGACCTCCGGTCCAGTTTTATCGGTCTGCTGTGAAGGAGAGGGAACTTGAAATGCTGTTGGTTGAGGATGGGTCAGGTCCTCACCGTAGAAAGTCGACAGAAGAGGCACTGAAGGCGCTTGGTATCCGGTCCCTAGCTCATCCGCCCAATTTGCCCGATCTGAATCCCATTGAACCGGTTTGGAGGACCGTCAAAGAGAGGATACATAGAATCCCCTGGTCCAGAAATAGCGAAGAGCGCCTTTGGGAGGCAACACAGAGGGTTTGGAAAGCACTTACTGTCAAAGATATTACAAAGCATACCTCAAAGATGGATGCTCGTGTTCAGGCAGTACGTGACAATAAAGGTGGAACTACCAGGTTCTAATGGTCTTTTCTGCTCTTATGATCACTCCTGAGTCGAATTTAAATGTAATGAATTGCTGTAGCATACAATTTGTTCGCCCTCGCGATGCTGAGGGGGGCGACCACGTGACACTGTCCGGACAATTCTCGGCAGTGCTAGTACATACGATTCCACTTGGCGCCTTTATTTGTTTAGTTATAATTTACATATGTGTCCCCCCAAGTCTGCTCAGCCAATCCCCGAATATCTAGCTAGCATACACTAGCTCGAACTGTCTAACAATGCTTTTGAGCACTCACTAGACTCGAAGCAGCCCCAGGCTACTAGTGCTACCGGCGTCTAGTCAGCGCTCAGAAGCATCGTTAGACAGTGGGGCCTTATCACATGCTAGCTATATATTCTGGCATTGGCTGAGTCGCGAGTGGTCGTTTTGACCGCGGTTGCTCTCCGTCGCCGTCTCGCAATCCATGTCTGCTAAAATGAACACTTGCGAGTGATTGGGCGTCTACCACCAGGATATTTAGAAGAGTGGACAGCAATCATCCCCTGCAGATGGATCGATTCAGGGGCCAGGTTTACATCTCCATTTTCCATATTACAATTTGTGTAAGGTAAGGTTTTAATCCGCTAACACATGTACAATCTCATTTATTCTGGGGCTGACACCAGTCAACGAAAGATTCGGTTGGAGCCGGAAACTATACATCATAAAGACCGGGAAACAGTGTTTGTGCTGCCTTAAACGTACAAGAAGGACCGAGCAAGCATGAATATCCCGAGTATTTTATCAAATGAATGAAACGAACGGGCAACAAAGCTGCGCATATGCTGATAGCGCATAGCTTCGCATCGTCACCAGCCTAAATGGCGAATGAAGTGCGGAGAGGCGAGAAAGTGAATGATATGGTAGGAGCGGGAACTGTATAGTTTTTACATAGTCGAGTAGCCCTCTATTTTTGTGTGTCCGTGGCTTCTGTCGTTGTCCCGTATGAACGAAGCCACCTTATCTCATCAAATTATTTTTTTACCCCCAATTTGAATATGGGAACAGTTCTCACCTTATCTCAGCTTCGTGAAACTCGTGCCTCATCGCCACAATGTGTTGACCAACCAGCGCTCTAATACTCTCTACCTCCTCAAAATCGGCACGCTCTCGGTAGAATATCATTCTATCTCCAGGCAAATTCTCACCGGCCTCTAAGACGTAACGGAGTGATGAAACAAACTGCCTAGTACAATCCCAGATAACACTTGGGTACCAGTGGGTCAATCGTAATGCTAGAGGATACCGCGTTCGATGTGTTGAGACCGTTCTAGCAAGTCCAACGAATTCACTCAATGGTAAAACCATTTCTTCGAACACCATTCTTTCGACTATCTGATATCGAGAGAGGGTACAATAGTCGAGGAGCTGACTGAGTTTTCCATCATAAGATATTCGGAATCTATCTGTGTCCTGGGGGAGGGGGGCAGAGCTACTAAAGTACGACGAGCAGATGCCGCGAGCTTGGTCTAGTATAACGAAATTCTTGAAGCGCCTATCCTCTTGGGTTTCGACAAGCACAATTAGAAACTCGTGTCCAGCTCGGCTACGTTCTTTACAATACTCTATGTGCTTCACATATATCTGCTCAACATGATCGCCTTCCGCGTAGCCGTCTCTCAATATATTTTGAAGTTGTGAGGGAGTGAATACGAGTGGGAAGTGATTGCTCAACTCGTTTGAAGTACCGAACCCTGCGGGAAAAATGTTTCGATTTCGTGGAGCATCACGTAGTTGGGGATCGGTGGGGTCCTTCCACATATAGTCTGAAGATCGTCTGCGAGAGAATAGCTCGACCTTTCGGGTAGAAGTTGATAGTGTGTTAGCGTCCCAGTTTACACTAGAGATAGCTACGCACAAAGGACTGAGCGTTGTGCGTCGACAGATCGCCGGATTGGAGTGCAGGCAGTTGAACTAGAGTCTATAATGAGTTTGATGATAAGATTTTCAGAAACCCAATAAGGGGTGGAAGGGTCATCTAACCTCGGAAAGATATCTCTCAGAGATAAAATGCTCTCTCCTGAACGCAACTAATACTTTCAGGGTTTCTTCCTTGCTAACTTTGAGGTAATGAATTTTGCCAAAATCTCCCCGAGTCATTTTAGCAGAGGCTGAGCGGGTAAGGTCGAAAGTTGATGATTGGAGTACTTGTATTATACATTCCCAGACGAGGTTTGCATACCAAAAACACTGGTATTTCAGAGCGTTATAGAATTGATGGCGACTGGAGATGGCCTTAGAAAGAGCTGCAAGTTCATAAAGAAGAAACGCCTCATTCCGGAATACCAGTTTTTCCAGAACTTCGTACTTGGAAAGGTTGCAGTGGTTGAGTAAATTTTTAATACTACCGTTGTACGAGATACGAAACATGTCTTGAGCAGGGTATAGTTGGGAATTGCTCACTGCATTAACGATGTGTTTTGCTGCTCGGTCTGAGGAGGCAGTTGTGGTGCGATCGAGCACAATGAAATTTTCGAGCGGCGCGGCGCCTTGATCATCGCTTTTAACAGAGACAATGATAAACTCGTGCCAGGGTTTCTTTAGTTGCTTGCAGTATTCCAGTGATGTAACATAGATATGCTGTACAGGGTCATGGGCAACTTGAGATTTCAGGTAGTCTTCGAGTTGCGGTGGGTTCAATTGGATTGGCACTGTATTTGTCGCACCTGGATCGGCTACTCCCGGTGGAAACACGTAAAGATTGCGACGAGCTTCAGGATAAAATTGATACTGAGGATTTTGAGTGGATAAGTGGTAGTCGGTGGGTCGCTGCGACATTGCCTGAGGCTAGGGGGAGGTTCACCGGCCGACCTCATCTACCAATCTCTGAGCCCTTAAGTATCAAATTCGATATTGGTGATTTGATTCCAAACCATCGCAGTATGGTTACCTTAGCCCCATGCACCATGGCTCCAGGTGCATGGGACCATGTGTTGGACATGCGGATCAAGACTCCCCTAAACTAATATCTTCCAAGGGTCGTGGAAAGCTGCTGTGGAATAAACGTTACCGCGATTTCGGGTGTCGCTTTTTATCAACCAAATGCAGACTATAGGCGCTCGTATCATCTTGTGCCAAAGAAGGCGCCATCTGTTGCCCGTCGCCTCGCCTTGATGTCATCAAAACCGGTTCAAGATGGTGGTAAATGCGCAATATCTCGGTATTGGGGCCAAGTTGGAAGAATCGGGTCAAACAAAAACTTTATTTGAAGATTCACTACATATATGCACTTGGTTTCTCCTAATAGAGAGTTTGTGATCGAATTCTTATTTGTTTGTGCGAGTTGCGATTCACGTAATTAGTTCTTTTTTGTTCTAAAGATCGGACCATGTAAAATGAACTCAAATATTTTACGGAGGCTAGTTCAATAACCTAGGGCGTGTGAGAATGCCGTGTCTTTCCAATCTATTCGCCGGGTCGTGGTTTTTGACTGTCGTCGTGTGCTGTCGACGCCGGGGGACCACAGGGTTGCCGAGGAACAGCTTTAGACGAAGTAAACGAGCTCTAAGACTCATTCTAGGCAGCTTTTACTCCATTATGATTGAGCGAAGGGGCGGCACAACAGTCAATATTTTAGAACAAAGAATAGAAATAGTTACCTGAATCACAACCTGCACAAACAATTAGGGATTCGATCGCAGACTCTCTATTATTGTGATCCCGGGTTACTACATTGCCACAATTTTGCTTCTTTACTGTACGCATACAGCATTGGGTGAATGTCTCAGGGAGCTTTAGAGAAGATATTTATTTCGAGAGAGACCTCGCACCGCCACCAATTGACATGGCTTGGATACAACATGCGTAAACAGACGCTCTGTCAAAGCGGTTCTCTGATAGTTCGGTTCTCGTCTTTCGGACAACCACTTCGAGGCCCGACTCGCATGTCCCTCCCCACCCTAGCCCCAATTCGCATAGTCTGCATCTCGGACACGCATAACGCTGAGCCAGTTATTCCAGACGGAGATATTCTTATTCATGCTGGGGACCTGGTTTCGAGAGGGACTGCAGATGAACTTCGTAAAGCGGCTGAATGGATTTCGTCTCTGCCTCATTCAGTAAAGCTCGTGATCGGGGGTAATCATGACCTAGGACTAGACGCGAAAATTCGCGAAAATGGTCGAAATTCGGTTGAGGATCCGTTGATAGATTGGCTCTCTCTCGGCATTACCTATCTCGAACATTCTTCCACAACAATCAGTGTGAATAATCGCGAGCTACGTGTATTCGGATCACCTTTTACACCCGAGTTTGGGAGAGGTGCCTTTCAATACCCTCAAGCCCGATTGCTTCCTGAACGTGCTCGCGAAGTTTGGGAACATATTCCTTTGGACACAGATATCCTTGTTACCCATGGTCCTCCGCTTGGTCACCTGGATATGACCTCGCGGGGTGTGCTCGCTGGCTGTTCAGCCTTGCGGGACAGGCTCTGGGAAGTTCGGCCAGTGCTTCATGTTTTTGGACACATTCACGAGGGGAAGGGCAGGAAAACAGTGGAATGGAGCATGAGAGCGAAGCTCAAAGAGGCTTGGACCGGGAGCGATAAGAAGTCGATGAACACTGTCTCTCAATTAGCCAAAGCAGTTCTTGGTTCGAATGATGGTGGGAATGGAAGACGCTCGTCGTTACTTGTCAATGCTGCAATTCGACCTAGTGGTTTTTCGGGACTTCCATTGAACGAGCCGGAGATTGTTGTCATATAGTCGTTTGCTCATTTCGCCGGAGGTACGATTTCCCGGTTGTATTTAATATAACTCGCGTCTCTCCCTTACATGGGTTCTGTATCATGTGACTTGGTGCATCTTCTATTGGCAATTGCTCCTAACACGCTTCTCTCTCCCTCCATACTCCATCACGACGAGTATCTTTTGCACCCCTCACTAGCACCACAACCCTGGTAAGATGGAAAACTATGCAAAACTTGAAAAGGTCGGCGAAGGCATGTTATTTTCCTAACAATTTTGTTGTCGCTTGGACCCAAGCGCTGATTCTCACTTTCTCGTCCATCTAACTCGTGTATCTTTTCAGGAACCTATGGTGTCGTCTACAAAGCGCGAGATATCAACACTGGGCGCATAGTTGCGCTGAAGAAAATCCGACTGGAAGCGGAGGACGAGGGTGTGCCAAGCACGGCTATCCGTGAGATCAGTTTGTTAAAAGAGTTGAAGGATGAGAACGTTGTCGCGTGAGTTTTCGCGTCTTGGTTTTTGAGTAGCGTGTATCTGACTGAATCTGATGATCTGGTAGACTCTTGGACATCGTCCATGCCGACAATAAGCTCTACCTCGTCTTCGAGTTCTTGGATATGGATTTGAAACGGTAAGCCCTGTGGCAAAAATTAATATATATTTTACGAAACATTTATGATACAGCTACATGGAGTCCGTCAACGCCAAGAACGGCAACCGAGGGATGGATAAACAGATTATCAAGGTGGGTCGTTGCCAGCGTGTACGTTGCGCCACCTAACGTTTCCATCTATTCTTTTCTAGAAATTTACGCATCAGCTCCTAGCCGGTCTCCGATACTGCCATGGCCATCGTATCTTGCACCGAGACTTGAAACCACAAAATTTGCTCATTGGTGCGTGCGTATCCACAACGCGGGCGTCTCCCTGCTGATGAGCCGAATAGACACCAACGAAAACCTGAAGCTCGCAGATTTTGGTCTCGCTCGTGCCTTTGGTATTCCGCTTCGGACATACACCCACGAGGTACGATTCGCTGTCCCTTGGTTCCAGAGCGTGATTCTTACGCGCCCAATAACCCAGGTTGTCACGCTCTGGTATCGTTCGCCTGAGGTGCTTCTGGGTTCTCGCCACTACAGCACGGCTATCGATATGTGGTCCGTCGGATGTATTGTGGCAGAGATGGTCATGCATGGCCAGCCGCTTTTCCCAGGCGACTCGGAAATCGACCAAATCTTCAGGATCTTTAGGTAAGTGGTATCATCATCTCAATGCATTTCTCCGGTCCGATATCGGGCATCGTCTAGGTTATTGGGAACCCCGAATGAAGAGGTGTGGCCCGGTGTTTCGCAACTGCCGGATTACAAGGAGACATTCCCCCAGTGGTCGGCAGTCGATCTTGCTCAAACTGTCCGTGGGATTGATAGCCAAGGGCTGGACTTGATTGCTGTGAGTCGGTTTGGGCATTTGGTTGATTCAATTGCTAATGTATTTGCTCAGCGCACGTTGATATATGACACGGCCCAACGCATCTCTGGTGAGTTCCGTCCTGCTTTTACCCGCTACGCATAGCTGACGCGCTTTATCTTTCTAGCTAAACGCGCTCTTACTCATCCCTATTTCGACGACTTGGCTCGCTAATGTAGCCTCTTCCCCTGATACCCTGAACACTTGACGGACTGCGCAATTTTCTTAAACCCTTCTCAATCGCTTTCCATATGTGGTTTCATCGCCTTATTATCTTCAGCCGAAGCATACTCTCTTTTGTAGCTTTTCTATTATCGCATGGTTCTTTTGTACTTGTCCGATCGGCAATCTAATTATTGTCGGTACATTTTATGTTGGTGTGCTACAGCCCATATGATTTTCAGTAGCAAACTCGGTATCGAAGTTTGACTTGAGTAGGCCATGGCTATTGGCATAGGGATCGATAGCTTTTATGTCGTCGTCAACTAGAGACACCTGCTAGGATGAAATAGTGGAACTAGCGCCGAGGGCACACAGGTACAAATATCCCTTGCAGTTTCATCTGTTTGCTTCTTGCCCCTTCCTCGATCAGTGCTAACCATCACAACCGACTGAGATGAAAGAGGCGAAGATCGTTGGGAGAGGAACCCCCCCACCCCCGTCAGATGGATACACGTGAGCTATAAATAAATCCATCTGGTAAACACATCTGATAGAAACCGCTGTCAGGCGGCTCCGCCACCCAACACAACTTTGATCCAAAAAGCTATTCCAGTCACCTACTGTAGCTTCGCTAAAAAATCCCCTCGAAAGTCTGAGCCTTCCATATTTTGGCGACTAGAACTGCCAACTCACAAGTCCACTGTCACCTTCTCCTCCCGAAACTACGGCACCCACTTTGTACATTTGTGGCTCTGGTTCGTCTGCGACTAGTCTTCTTTCCTGTGTGAGAAGTCGTTTCACGAAATAACTCGCTTAGATGTGGGATTTGAATAGCTTCGGTCGAGGAACTCCTGGCTTGATATCTGCTGCTGTTCCCTCGTCAGGCTCGATCAGGTTAACTATTTCTCCAGGGTACCTCTTGATTACTTCGAGTTTATCATCTCATACAAAGTACCCGACCACTTCTAGTTGCTACCACCTGTATTGACTAAACCGTGCGCCAAACCTGTGCGCCAAACATGCCAATAGACTCAATGAACATTTTCTAAGTCATACATAACAGACTTTCTAGAATACATAATGGTGACGAGAGCACCAATCAATTGAGCGAGGCCTGCCAATGGACGGACTTTATCACTTCAGTGTACAGATCAGTCCAATTGCTGCCGTGCTTGAAACGTGATAAATCGAGCCATACAGGTGCCAAAATAGAAGTAGCAGATATGATCAAGAGTGAG
This sequence comes from Ceratobasidium sp. AG-Ba, assembly GCA_016906575.1. NCBI lineage: Eukaryota > Fungi > Basidiomycota > Agaricomycetes > Cantharellales > Ceratobasidiaceae > Ceratobasidium > Ceratobasidium sp. AG-Ba. The sequence goes on along the minus strand of CP059633.1, from coordinate 300,045 downwards.
TCATCAATTTGAGGCCTATGGTATTCGGGTGGTAGCCAAAAAGTAGCTCTCCACGTTTTACAGAGACCCAACCGTCATGGGCACAGTGAGCCATCAAGCGAGAAACGTTGTAGTTTTGATCTGTGTTGTGAGGCAGGGCTGAAACTTTCTCCGGAAAAGCTGTTGGTTTTTGGTGAGTTCGCGATATCTCGCATGAGGGGGTGCTCGTAGACCAAATGCGCAGGTGTTCGACAAGTGGGTCTTCGTACAAGGCACTTCCGGCTATGTCCCATAACCTCACAGTCTTGTCATAGGAACCGGACACTAATCGACAACCATCAGGTGAGAACGCAACGGAGCTGATACACTTCGAATGCCCGAAAAGTGGACTACCAATCTGTGTACCTGTCTCTACGTTCCATATACGCAGACTCATATCCAGAGAACCAGAAACGATATATTTTCCACTGGGCGAAAATGCCACAGATGAAACCGACAAGGAATGACCTGCTAGTGGCCCCCCAACTGGAGTGCCTGTGTCTGTATCCCATACTCGGACTGTACGATCAGCCGAACCAGATGCAACAAGACGGCCATCGAAGGAGAACGAAACAGAATTGATCCAATCGGAGTGGCCAATCAGTGGTTTCCCTAACGGGGTGCCTGTCTCTAAATCCCATACTTGCATTATATCGGCATCCAACCTCGAAATAACACGAAGACCGTCTGGAGAGGAAGTGAGGCAGTTGACCAGGTTGAAGCCGTTGGCAAGTGATTTGTTGACCAAAGCACCTATGTTTACATCCCACATTTGTAACATATTGTCACACAAGATAGAAATGGCGCGGCCGTCGGCAGATGAAAATGCCACAGATCCAACCGAATGTGAGTGGCTAGTAAACGTGACACCAGCCTGAGCGGCCGCTTCCACGTCCCACATTCGTACAGTTTGATCAGACGAACCTGAGGCAACGTAGCGGCTGTCGGGGGAAAATGCGACTGAGTTGATTACTTTTGAGTGGCCAGTAAGTGGTTTGACGACTGGAATGCCTTTGCTGGTGTTCCAAACCCGCACCGTGCAATCGGATGAACCGGAAGCGATATAATGACCATCGGGTGAATATGCAACAGAGTATATCGAGTCTGAGTGACCAGCTGACGATTCGCATACTAGAGTTACTTCATCGGTATCCCGACCTCGAATCGCTTCGCGAGCTAGATTGCAGCTACCAAGGGCTATGCGACCATCAAAAGCAGGAACTTTGTCTATGCTCCATACTCGGACGGTCTTGTCAAATGATCCTGAGATAATCCGGCGACCATCCGGCGAGAATGCGACCGACAAAACCTGGTCCAAGTGACCAACGAGTGGCTCTCCTATCGAGGTGCCTGTACCTATATCCCACAGTCTGACAGTTTTATCTGATGATCCGGAGACAACGCGGCGTCCTTCCCTCGAGAACGCTATAGATAAGATTTTTTCTGAATGGCCAGTAAGCGGTTTGCCAACCGGAGCGCCCGTAGTAACATCCCACACTCGGATTGTTTTGTCGAATGACCCGGAAATAATAAAACGGCCATCGTGAGAAAATGCAACAGAGTTCACCCAGTATGAGTGGCCAGTGAGAGGTTCACCGACTGGAGCGCCTGTCTTGGAATCCCATATTCGTATAGTCTTGTCTGACGAGCCAGAAGCAATGAGGCGACCATCAGGAGAAAACGCTGCTGATCGTACCGAGGATGAGTGACCCACAAGCGGTGTGCCAACCGGAGTATTTGTGTCTATACTCCATATTCGAATCGTTTTATCCGCTGAGCTTGAGAGGATGAGATGACCATCGGGCGAGAAAGCGACAGAGTAAACCCAATCCGAATGGCCAACAAGTGGTTTACCGAACGGAGTGGATGTTTCTAAATCCCACACGCGCACGGTATTGTCAGATGAGCCGGAAACAATGCGCCGACCATCTGGAGAGAATGCAATAGAATTGATACATTCTGAATGGCCACGAAGAGGCTCCCGGACTGGAGTACCCGATTCTGCATCCCAGAGCCTCAGCGTACTATCTTCCAAGCCAGAGGCAATGTAGCGGCCGTCGGGAGAGAGTGCGGTTGATTTAATAGCACAGTCATGGGGTAGTAGCTGTATCCATTGGGTCCATTCTTTTGCCCTCCCCCGTCTAATTTCAATCGTGTTTGGAAAGAATTGCTGCTTTATTTGTTTAAGTCCAGAATTGGCTGGCAAGAAAGCCATAGCTGAGACGTATAGATGAGGTACGCTTTCTCTTATAGGCAGGGAAAACGTCTGCATGAATCGACTTATATCGCTCAACCTCTCGGCCAAAATAGCGTCTTCTCCCTAAAAATTGATTGTATTAGTACGCTGATAATCTCACTGAGTAAAAAAAGTACCAGATAGTGCGCATACAGCTTCTGTATGCTCAACAACCCAGCTTCAAACCTTGCAAGAAGGCTAAGCACCTCGATCCAATACACAATTTGCACCCCCGAAATAAACGTTTCAACCGAGCAACGCATTTTCATCGTGTGACGTCCCCGGCTGTCCAACAGGTGACTCGCCCAGTATTCGCAAGAGTATCCCAAGTGTGATCCTATCTTGCTGTGGATTCGGATTAATAAGTCCTCTACCTCACGGTTGCGTTTATATGATGACTCTAATCCGCATATATTGAACTTGAGCTCCTCCATCATAATTTCTAGACAGCGCCCCGACAGGTAACTGTTCTGTTCGTTGATATCCACGCTATACTCCCTAGACCTCGTTGAATCAAGAATATAGTCGGCAAAGGAGCTATGGTATATCCTAACAGCCTGTTCTCGGCTGTCATCGACGTACAACACGGAACCCAAGCGGTCAACCACCGACCTCATCACGTGCTCACTGATCCAGCCTCCAAACAGTTTTTTTTTTTTTTTTTTTTTGAATCTAAATTTATACGTCTGTCAAGCCCGTGGCTTATGTAGACCATACAAAGATGCAGAGGGAAGGAGAAAGTGCCTCTGGATTCTACTACGCCTCGCGCCTGCTATCCCATAAGGCTCACCGACCCCTCGCTGCCCGCCAGACGAGCCTACGCCCCCCTGACGTCCAGATCCCAGATCTGTTTTAAGCTCGCGAGTCGGCTCCTTCCATGCGACGTGCATCCCACAACCAAATCTCCATAGGTACGGCAGGGTTGATCGGCGCTCTGTTGAGCGGTTTAGTGTTGTGATCTGTTCGTAGCGCGTTATCTATTGCTGTATCATATTTAATCAAGTACTTCACCTAGTTCCAGGGCATCAAGCGTGTGAGTGTAGATGGAACCGACCCGTCTCCCGAACGTAGGTGATCAGGTGGCGGGCGGCTTCCTTTGAGGACAGTAGTGTGGGCAGTGAGTTGGCAGATGGGGGAAAGGCAATGTTCCTCCGCTGACGTTCTTGCTCGTAAGCTGGGCAGTTCATCAGGTAGTGCTCCACAGTTTCTGCTCGTTGGTTACAGGCTGGACAACTGGCCGACTCGGCATGGCCAAAGCGGTACAGGTAGGCATTCAGCGGGATGTGGCCGGACCGTAGTTGAATTAGAAGGGAAGCGTGTCGTCTTGGCATCGTCTGGGCTAGTTTGTGGAATACGTTTGAGGGGGTCGATTCGTCAATGGCACGGATGCGGGCGCATCCGCCACTAAGTTCTCCTTCCCATCGCTGTTTCCATAACTCTCTCTGTGCCTCCTTGAATGCCTGCTTGGCCGCTGCTGGGCTTGCCGCTATCTCGTTTCGTAGGTATGCTGGTAGGTCGCGGGCGTCACTAGAGAGACCCTTGGCTGCCTCCTTCGCTGCAACGTCGGCGAGTTCATTGCCTGGGACGCCCACATGTGCTGGGACCCAGGTGGTCGTGATGGCTAGTCCAGGGTGGGTTCGGGTGAGTCGTTTAGTGAGATCTGCAATTGCGAGAACGAGGTGTGGTGCAGCGTTGATGACTGGACTACGTAGCGTGTGTAAGACCGCCTGGTTGTCGATTCCTATCCATGCCGAGTCGACGTCGTGTTCGTTGGCAAGGAGGTGAAGGGCCAGCATCGCACCAACAAGCTCAGCCTCGTATACAACGTGTCGCTTGTCGGATCCTAGGTGAAGCCTTAAGATCTTGTTGGGTTGGCCATCCCGGCAGAGGACGGCTGCTGCTCCAATACCCCCGTCTATCCCTGATCCGTCTGAGTAAATCCGTACTTCGGCATTAACGCGCTTAACAGCATCCAGTGCCGCTTCTTTTGAGGGGGGAATCGCGGGGTTCAGGACTCTGAGAATTTTTGGCGTTGCCGGAGAGTCTGGAACTGGTGCGAAGGTTGACGGCAGTATATTGAACGTGTGAAGTAGTTCATGAAGGGCTGACCTGTGCCTTTTAATGTACCTTCCAGCTTTAGTCAAGTATCTTCGGAGCGGGTTGGAGACGGGCAACGTGGCCATGCGGATCGTTGCCCGGTAGCATGCCAGATTCATTGCAAGGTCTATCGGTAGGATGTTAGCATGTGCGTCAAGGGCCATTGTCGATGTTGTGCCAAGGGCACCAGTAATGGCTATTGCTGAGCGTCTTTGAACCGTGGCTAGTTTCCTAGCAAAACTGACCGAGCCGCAATCACGTGGATTCTTTTCTCCTGATCCAAGTTCGGCTGCAGATTTTTTTCTGGACCTAGTGATAGGGGTGAACCATACGTCAGCAGCGTACGAGATTCGGGGAATAAGAACGCATTGATGCAGTCGTCTCATTGCGTGCGTGGAGAAACCGTGGTTTATGCGAGCAACTCGTCTCATCTGTCCTACCCAAGCTGTCCCTGTCGCGACGGCCTTGGCCGCTTGCTCCTTCCATCTCAGCTGTTCATCGAATATAACCCCTAAGAATTTGTGCGAGCCCGTTGGTCTGATGACCGTACCCGCTATACTGATCGACAGGCGTGTCTCGTTGGATCTACGGGAGAACCCAATTAGCGCTGTTTTCTCGTATTCATGCTCACAAGTGTGGCTAGTCGCCCATTCTCTCATCCCGCCAGGTCTGTCCATCATTGATACTAGCTTTGCATTGGCCTCTTCTAGCGATTTAGCCCGTGCCAGCAATGCAATGTCGTCGACGAAGCCGCTTGCCAACTCCTGGTTGTGAGAGTTAGCCAGCTCCACCGCTCCGCTGTTGTAGAGCAGGTAGTAGATGCATGACAACGGGCATCCCTGGTCGATGCCGTGTTCAATGTTGAACCACTCAGAGGTGTAGTCATCGAACTTGATGAGTGTACGCCGTCCTTGAAGCTTGCGCTCGGTCCAAGCGACAATCTCCTCGGGTATACCCTTCATCCGCATGTTGTGAGCAAGGCGTGTTGGTGATGCGCTAGGGAAGGCTCCCTTGACGTCTAGGAAGAGACCGGCTACTACTTCGTGCCCGCGCCAAGCATCCTTGATGAAGGAGGATATGACTTGCATCGCGTCCGAGGTAGAGCGTCCCCGCCTGCCGCCGAAGTGATGTTCTGGGAGGAGACCGTGTCTCTCAACTATATCATTCAGAGAGTCAGCAACGCACGCTGAGAGTAGTTTAGAGATGACGTTGAGAAGTGCGATGGGGCGGTACGCTTTCGGGATGGTATAGTCCTTCTTCCCCGGTTTTCTCAAGACCACCGTGTTCGACTCCTTCCATCTCTGGGGGTAGTGCTTGAGGCTAAACGTTGCTCTGAAGATTGGTAAGAGCCAGTGAACCAGCGTCTTCCTGCACTCCTTGAACATGACGTTTGGTATTGCGTCCGGGCCAGGGGTCTTGTGAGGCTTTAGATTCGTAATGACCCTGTTCAGCTGTTCCTTAGTGATATTCTGGAACGGCTCTACGGCTTCCGGGTACTCAGCTGGTTCAATATACGGGTTCTGGGCCGTTGGGAAAAAAGACTCATGCAATGCTGCACTCTTTTGTTCGTTGGATGTGTGGTCGATTCGTTCGCCTGCTGGGCCCTTGGTCTTCAAAGTTGGTATACGGGCTGCACCTCCGTCGGTGGGTGCCGAGGTTAGGTATTTGTGAGCAGTCCAGATATCGTCGCCATCGGCCTCGTCAATGAACGTGCGCCAGCAGTCCCTTTTGGCGTTGCGCATGGCCTCCCGGAACTCTTTGTCTGCTCTGGCGTACAAGCTGTGGAGAGGGTGGGATGGGGTAGCTTTGTGACGTCTCGCCGCTATGTGGAGATCAGACTTCACCGTGTGCAGTTCCTTGAGTCGAGGAGTCCACCAGCGTTTGGCGTATGGTGATTCTCTGATGAGCGGTACGTGCGTCTTGATGACAGAGTTCATCGCGGCCATGACTTGGTCGAGACGCGCATCGAACTCGGCTACGTCTGAGATCGGTGTTTGTCGAGTGTTGGGCAGGAGCGTGGCCAGGTCAGACCGAATCTTGTCCCAGTCAGCCTTCTTGAAGTTGTGGCGCTCTATCTTTGGTGCCTGCTTGCAAGTTAACGTCAGCTCAAGTTGAATCGTGAAGTGATCGGTGCATGAGATTCGTGGGGCTTCCACTACTAGACACCGGACCACCGCATTGGCTAGGCGTGAGGAGGCAAAAACATTGTCGGGGCGGGAGAGGTTTTTGTTGGATGAAAGTTCTAGGGTTGGTATTTCAGCCGGCAATATCATGTTCAGGTCAAAGCGATCAAGCAACTCAATTAGGTTTTGCGCCAACTCTAGCGCGTCCTCAGTGAAGAGGTGTTCGTTTCTTGTTTCGTCCCACATTGGGTGGTGTCGATTGAAGTCCCCAGCAAGCAGGGTCGAGGTGTGTCGTGGAATTGCAAGGAGGTGTTCGTGGATGAGCTCGAGTGTTTCGTCGCTCTTGAGGTCGTTATAAATATTGAAGAGTCTGATTTGTCCATCTGAAGTGGTCAGCTCAACGCAGGTAACGTCACGGGAGTCAAAAGGAATAACGCGCCACTCGTTGGTCGAGAGACGTTTAGATATTAAAGTGAGAGAACAAGAACGGAAATCGGAATCGTGGTGATTAGTAGGGTATATGGTGTGCCAGCGGGATGAGACCGGAGCGAGTTTAAGATGAGTGAAATAGGGTTCTTGGAGCAATATAATATCCCATTCTGTTGGGTCGGCGAGGCGCAGGATCTCGTCCTGCGCAGTATGAGAGCCGTTCACGTTCTGTTGCCAGATACGTAGACTCTCTCTGGCGCTAGGACGTTGTTCAGGCATTAAGGACGGCAGGCGGTTCAGAAACAGTGGAAGAGACCGAGCCTCGGCGCGGTGTGAGGTAAGTGGAGATAATACTCTGCGACCTAGCCGGGGATGCGGTTCTTGACGAGCCCCTTGCGCCTGTACGCCTAGGGGTGGCCCTTGGCTGGATCACAGATCCACCTGGGGCTGGGCTTGCAACATTCTCTGGCCGGGGGTGATTCGGTGGGGGGGCAGAGGGGGTGTAGCGCCCAGGATCGGGGTTTGTTGGTGCAACCGGGGTCGAGGGCATCGCCGGTGCAGGCTCGTCTCCCCAACTCAGACTCGACGTGGGTTGGGCTCCCCAGGTTGTCGGAGCGCTAGAGCTAGGCGTCATCGCTATAGGTTGGAGGGAGCTCCTATAGGTAGGCAATGGAACAGAGTTAGCGTTTGTTGCTGGGATGGTAGGGCCGCGAGGTGCACGGCCAAAAGGCGGAGGGCGTGGGAAACGTGGAGGCGGGGGACGCGAGAAGGCCGCGGCAGTGGGTTGGAACGGGGGAGGGGATGTAATGGATTGCTTAGCGTCGGTCACTTTCTCCCAGGTCCATTCTTCACTAGTAACAAAGTACTTGTATAGGTTATCAGGTACTCTAGTCGCGAAGGAAGCACACTCAGCGTAGTAGCCGGGGCACTTGGTATCCCAGGTTGGATGTCCTTGAACACCACACGTTCTACAATAGACGTTGACCCGGTCGCGGCAGTCCTTGGTATCGTGCTGTCCAGGGCACGTCCCGCAGACAAAGGTGGGGCTCTTGCATTGTTTAGTCGGATGGCCGAACTTCTGACACTTGGTGCACCGAACGGGTTTCTTGGCAAGCTTGCGGGCGTCGCACTGCTTGCCTTCTACTACAATTGGTGACCTGATGCAAACGTTAGCCGCTTCCTTGTCACGGAATTGCACAACAATGAAAGCATGTCTCTGGTTCTCTCTGCGCTTGGCCGGGGGGACAATGTATCGGCAGCTGACAATCGAGTTTGCTGGTAGGTTGTTGTCGTGTTCAAGCTTGCTGATCGAGTGCTTCGATGCAGTGTCGAAGGATACAGGCACGCATTCCACTACTACCGGGAAACTACGTTCACGATACCTAACAGAAGAGCCAAATTGGTCAGCGAACGCGGCACAGATATCGGGTCTCTTGATCCAGTCGGCGGCCTCTTTCGAGTTCATCTCATAGACCACTCCCCCGTTCTGCAGGACGTTGGCGCTGCGGAAGTGCGCTCCTTCCGGCATGCTCTCCTTCATTGCTTCGCTCAGTGCTTCCATGGCTAACTTCGCCTTCAAGACGAGGGCAGATTCAGGGAGTTGGCTGAGAGCCTCCATTCCCTCTGTCGCCTCGCTATCCAACAAAATCTGACGGTCCTGCTTCTCAATGCGCGTGGTCACAACTGGAGCAGGTCTCTCCATTCGTTGCGAAGGGGAAGAGGTTACTGCGGCCGCGTACGATCTCCTTCCATCATTACCACTTGGGCCATCATCGACCACTGCGGGCGACACTGCACCCGGCATCACCTGGGCTGGCCCCCGAGTCTCCCCCATTCTTTCTACTAGTTCAGACGAGGATTGGGAATACTCAGCTCGGAATACCCCTAACTCGCTGGAGATCTTCGTCACGCTCTCCTCGATGCGTAGGATGGCCGGAGTGACGAGGCTCTCGACTGCTGACTCTAGTGTTGACTGGATCTTTTCGAGCGGGTTCGACGCCACTTTGAGTAGTGCTGCGATGGATCGGAGTGTGATTAGCAGGTTCGTGTTTTTTGCGTGTTCTTTCTGTTTCGAAAGTAACAGGAGGGCGTTAGCTAGGTTATCTACGGACGCTTCCTCTCCTTGCGGTACTAGTGATTTATCGTAGAGTCCCTTGAGAAGAGCTGAGGGACTACTTGAGTCTGTTTTTGCTAGTTGTTGAGCCGCTAGGCGGGTGCTTCCGACCGGAGTGCTCTCTCGAGTGGGAGCAGGCATTCTTTACGGTACAACGAGGCGGTTTATGTATCAGAGTGAGCAACAATTTGTTGCGAGAAAGCGAGTAAAAGACTCGACTACCGGAGCGTCGATGTGTTGGTGGCTGTGTCGATATTTGCTGGTGGTGGTCCCTCCAAACAGTTTGGTCATGGCACCGACTGACAAAGGGGTTCGGGTTGAGCATGATATGATAGCTCCGAGACAACTTTGTACGGCCTCTACTGCTTGCTCGACACGCTGAATCCGGTCTGCGCTAGTCTTTATAGCCATTGTATACAAATCATCAAGTGCGTAAGACGAATGTCCGGTCCTTGTGGGTACCAAAATGCTTTGTAATGCAGCTTGTGGATCGTCGTCATAGAGGATGAATTCACATGCCGTACGCGCCCAAATAAACAGCCCATCCGCTCTTTCAACCAATTGGTCTATTGCGGTTTTGGGGAGTAGAGCGGATTTCGGTGACTGAATAAAGTTTTGTTCGATATATAAACGGATGTCTTCACCAGCACTGAATTTGTACACGTCGCGAGTTTCATATAGTGGCTGGCTAGCACGACCTAAGAAATCCTTGATGTCGGCGTTCGGCCGACTAGTAATGATAATCTTCAACCAGGGCACTAAAATTGATATCTGAACAATATAGTCAAGTAGTTGCCGGCGTCCTTCATCAGCGCATTCATCCACTGCATCCACCACGATAACATGTTGGACATCGCAAGTTACTAGGTTAGGCGATCCAAGAATAGCTCGGACAAGCTTTTCAAATTGCACCTGCATCGGGGATCCAGCCAGCATAGGGTCTTCCTCTAGGACACTCCCCAAGACAGCGGCGTAGGAGGGACAACAAACTGCTAAACCAAAAATGATAGTCGTAAGAACTTTCTGTGGATCACGGCGTTCTGAGTCGTCACGCTTGCAGAAGAAGCTTGCAGCGAGATAGCGAATCCCATCCAGCCTCTTGCACACGGAAGTCGCGATAGAGCTCTTTCCAAGACCCGCCTGGCCATGCACCCACATCAACTTGGTCTCCCCTGGATTACCAGAGCTAGAAAGACACGTTGCCCAGTCAATGATGTCCTGTACAATCTTCTCGCGAGTTCCAGGTAAACAAGCCCTAGCGGAATCGAAGCGTGCTTTGCCAACGGGGTTCAACCTGTCGAGTAGCGTCCGTCGGACTAAGGTATTTCAGTGCCGGTCAATACGATAGTGTCATAGGGTCTATTTACCACTCTCGTCTATCGCTCGAAGTGTCTGTATGCTCACGCAGCGATCGAAGGTTTCCTTCAGTTCTCGAAGCCTGGTCAGGAAATTGTCAACTTGCTCTTGCGCACTTATGCCTGCGAAAACTCGTAACGTCGAGGCTGGAAAGCCCGATGTTAGCACGTGCCAAGAGCTGAAAAATTCGATCCGCACCGGCTCCTTCGGTTGTCTTGTATTCGATCACAAATTGTGATGCCTCATCTATCAGCATCCATAGCCCTTCTATAACATGTCGGAGCTGAGGTCGCTCAGCGATCCGCTTGACGGCTTGTATGGATGGCAACATGTCGGAAAGTCCGTTTATAAGTGCCTCCACACTAGCGTCGCACTTTTCTTGCATGGCTAATTTCTACAGCCGTTGAGCGCCTCAACGGCCCTTCTCCCTCAAGGGATGGGTAAATTTCTACACACCTCCCACGCAGTATTGAAGACTTTGAAAATAGCTCTGGCTCGGGGATCCAACTAATTACGTTGTCAAATTAAGTCTGAATTTTTCAAATAACATACCTCGGATATCGCGCTTCCAACCAGGAGAACAGACGATATTACGTCACGTGTACGACCAAGCTTTTCCATCACCCTCTTCTGCCTCTTAGTCGCTGCGGCGTCCGAAAGTGCTTTTGATGCAATTCCTTCAATCTATGGTCCAATTATGAGTGAAGTACACCCGGTAGTCGGGAGATACATGACTCACCGCTGTTGGGCCAGAATACAGAATCTTAACCCAGATACCAGGCGGGCTACATTCTACTCATGGGGCGACGGTTTGAAAGTAAACTCAAAACCCTAGTATTGTTTTACGGAAACTCACCTCGTGATATCGCTGATGATTCGTCAATCTCGGCCACAGTATGGTGAATCGATCCAATACGCTGGAGCTTGAACGTATGATGTTCGTAGACACGAATCTCTATATGAGAGGTTTGTTGGACGGTGCTACTTATTGCAGATGATAAGAAGGCTGGGATGTTATAAACAGTAAGCTCTCACCAAAATGGCATGTTCTTCCACTCTAATGGAAGTCCCGGAGATATTTTCTGCGTTCGACGTATCTCTTGACCATCGACTAGTACCTTCAAGCTAATAGGATAATTGGTTGGTGGTAGCTGGATTTCGATCTCTGCAAACGTAGGAGCCAGTTATGGGCCTATTCGGGGCCTGAAAACTGCACAATACCTCGAATCTGGTATCGCATGATTCCAGCAGGTTTGTCTGCTTGGGAAACTTCCATGAATAAAAGGGATTTGAAGTCGAAAGCGATGAGCAGAGGGGGAAGTTTGCATGTGGTCCCCATTCCCCAGAGCTTTACTACTTAATCCCCAAGACCAGTGTCCTTTCCTTTGTCCGACTTATAGCTTAACTCAGGTACCGGCCTCGTTGCACTTCCATTTGAATTAGGGCGGATCAATTGTTGCGTGATCGATGTCACGGGCAAGCGAGCAAGTACCAATGTACACGAGAAGCGTGAGGCGGAGAAGAACACGTATGCTCTTCGCTCTCTTGTGCGACCCACTGTTCGCCGTGGTACATACATCTTGTATCCGTACGGCAGTTGCGGCTTGCGACCTTCGGAGTGTACTTACTGGCATCTGGGCATGTACAACCACTTACGTTTAACTGTTTGTGTTTTCCATTCAACGCGCCAAGGGCTTCTATTAACGAGGAGGCACTTTTCAAATCCCGAAGAAATAAGGCGGTTGAGTTTTGGCTAGTACCGACCAGAGGTTCAACCCGGTAGCTTATTCATGACAACACACCGATCGTGTCCCTTTGTACATGCGGCGATAATTTTGACCACTGGCAATAAGTACTTCACCTTGACCCAAGTCTCATATTCGCCAGGTCTGGTACTGGGTAACGTTTCACCGCCCCTACGAGCTTGAAACAAAAGTGAATCTCACAGGGGTCTCCAAGTCGCTTCAAGTATTATCAACTACAGCGCAATGATAACTTGATAATAAAAACAAAGAAAATTACAAATGTCCGTATCCAAAAGCCCAAGCATGCCTCGTACACGTATCCGTACACTCGTTAATTCTATGCGTTCTATCTCCCTTCGTTCCCTTGTCCCACCGTTCTCGAGGGCGTGAAACCCTTCCGGATGATCCCGGCTCCAGAACCAGCCAAGGTTTTTATCCTTGTATGCGCGCGCGGAGTCGTGTTCCGAGGCGTCGAAGCGGCCACCTCGGCGTGCGTCCCCGGAGTAATATCCGAAAACTCGTCGGGGATGGGTCGTTTTCGCGATCCGCCCTCGGGAGAAGGTTTCGTCGCGGGTTCAGGTGCAGGTTGAGTGCCGAAAATGGGGAGCGGACGAAGAGCGGCTCGCCCGGTGCCAGGGGCTGGCGCAGAGTTGCCCGAACTTCCGAGCTTGGAGCTGAAATCGGGTAGCGGTCGGCGTGCTGGGGAGCGCGACGGTGACTTGGACGGCTTAGACCCGCCTACAGAGACTGAAAATCTTGAGCCAGTGTTGAACGTCAAAGACCCAGTCCCAGTAGAGCCCGACGCAGAAAAGACCGAATTGGCAGCCGAGGACGTAGCCGACTGGGTAAACAAGGAGCTACCACCAGCTTTGCCAGTGCTCGCGGATGCAGTCGAAAGAGGACGTTGGGGCGAACGAGATGGGCCGGCTGAAGAAGACAGGGGAGCAAGGGATGCAACAGGCTTAGATTGGGACACGGCGTGCTGTACGGACGGTTGGGGTTGGGACGCAGACAGGTTGGAAGAGGGAGCGGAAGCGGAGACAGGCGGTGAAGGGGCTTGGGAGGCTTTGGCGGCGTCCAACTTGGTTTGTGTCGCACGCAACTTGCGAGTCAAGTTGTTAACCTTGATTTCGAGTTTCTTTTCACGTTTGAGTACTCTAAAGGGGACATATTAGCCTCTCAACAAGACTGGGGTTTGAATCACGCTTACTCAAGAATCCTGTCATCGTTGCCCTCCACTTCGGCAGCCATACGCTTGGCATCTTGCAGAACCATTTCATACTGCTCTTGTAACTTCTCAAGCGCTTCTGAAGACCCGCCTGAATTTGCCAGTCGACTTTCCAGCTCAGCAATAGCGTTTTGTTGCTCCACAGAACTATAACCGACAGATTAATAGATGAACATCATCTTATGTTGACCAAGACTCACCGGTTTCGTAAAATCTGCAGCTCCTCTTGCATCACTTGAGCGCCATGCAACTCGGCTTCCAACCCCCTGCTATGCGCCTCCAAGCGCTGGAACTCTTCCATCCGTACGTGAAGCTCTCCTTCCACACGCTCCAGTTCCTGAACCCGACTCCGAAGCACCCCGACCTCCTCATGTCCACCGGCCTGTCCCTCGACTACCAGTCGCTCGAGTTCAATAACCTGGGCCCGAGTATCCTCCAACTCCGCCACTTGAATCCGTAAATCTTCGACTTCGGCTACCTGGGCGCGCAAAGACTCCAGCTCCGTATCCTTGACTCCCAGTTGAGCTCGTAGGCTATCGATTTCACCCGCGGGCGCACGCATCTCCACATCCTCCAACTGTGTCTGGATCTCCACGACACGACTATGGGCGTGGGCAAGCTGTTGTTGGATGTCGTCGTGTTGGACCTGAAGGTCGGCGTAATGTTGTTCGGCCTCGTGACAACGTTGCTCTAGCGCAACTCGCTCCGCCTTGACGTTCTCCAGATCCTTTGTCGCAACAGCCAGCTCGGTCTTGATGGCCTCCGCAGCGCTAACCAGTCCATCCAACTCGGTAACCCTTTCTCGCAACTCCCCAACCTGTTCCTTCGCAACCCGCAACTCGCCCGAAACAACGCTCTTTTCCACGCTCAATAGGTCGGCCGTGTCGATCGTTTTGGCAAGCTCCTCCTGAGCCACCTCGAGTGCGCGCTGCGATTCGGACGACGCTTCGCGTGCGGTTTGTAACTGAGCTCGAAGGGATTCAAGTTCCGCTTGAGAACCAGCCGCACCAGCATCCAACGCCGCGTTCAATCGAGTAATCTCCTGATCCTTTTGGTCCATTTCGGCGCGAAGAGCATCAAATCCAGATTGAAGTGTACGGAACTCGGCCTGTTTGGCATCGTACCCGGCTTGGAGAGACTCAAATTCGGTCCGGAGCTCCTGTTGACTCGAACGAAGAGCATCGAGCTCGGCCTGTTTGCCATCAAAACTCGATTGCAGAGCTTGGAGACATCCCTGGAGCGCGCTATGATCGGTCTTGAGTTGTCCAAACTGAGCTTCTTTGAAATCGAGCTCGGACGTCTTGGCATCAAGGCTGGCCTGAACAGATTCGAGCTCGGAAGTACGAGACGCGAGTTCGGCATTGCGTGCCTCGAGGTCGGCGGCAGTCGCGACAAATTCGTCCTTGAGCGCATCCAGTTCAGACGACTTGCGGCTCGTCTCGAGGCGTTGTTGGTCCAGCGCGGCCTGAATCTCCTCAACTTGTTGGATTCCCTTGGTCCTCTCCGCCTCCAACTCGTCCCTCAATCCCTCGAGCGCAACTTCGCAGGCCTCCAGATCCCCCTTGGCGGATTCGGCTTCGGCAAGACTGGACTCGAGTTCGGCTACCCGTTGCTTGGCAGTAGCGAGTTCGAATTGAGCTTCCTCGAGCTTGGCCTTGTGTTCAGTCGCCCACTGCTGTTCTTCTGTCGCACTCGATTTGGCAGCAATAGCCTCTTCTTCGGCCTCTGCTGCACGTTGTTCCGCCTCGTCCGCTCGGCTTTGCGCATCCGCCACGCGTCGTTGTTCGGCCTGGAGTTCTTGTCGGAGAGCAGATATCCTCGCGTTGACCCCATCGACCTGGGTCATCAAAAGCTCGACCTCGGTGGTACGTTGTCCGACCTGGGTACGTAGCGCCTCGGACCGTCGAGACTCTTCCTCGAATTGAGTTTGATACGTCGACGCGACATGCCGGTTCGACCTCGCCTTGCTCATAGCGTCAAAGATGACATGCACGAGCGTAACCCTCTCGTCCTCTGCGCTCTCTGCGTCACTCCTATGCCCGTCCTGCAGCGCCCTTCGCGCCGAGTCTCGTTCCTCCCTCGCCAATTCGGCATCTTCCACCAGAGCCTGTCGTTGCATCTCGAATTGGCCAAGCTCCTCCTGTAGTTCTTGGACCGTGTCCTGGGTCATGCCCAAGTGCGCCTCGAGACGCTTGATCTCGTGCTGGTGGATGCCAATTTGCTCTGTGCGACGCTCGACGCGCGAAGTGAGCTCGTTGATTTGAGCACGAAGAGCAGGGATGATGGTCGTTCGGTTGGGTGTACCGGGCGGTTGAGAGGTTGACTGGAGAAGTGTAGAAGAAGACAGTGATTGGGATTGTCGTTCAAGAGTAGCAATGGTAGCGCGTGCAGCAGCAAGACTCTCAGACAGCTCGGCGATTTTCGTTTCGTTTTGAGGATTGGACGTAAACGCCTGGTTTTGCGCGAGCGAATGGCGGAGAGCGATCAGCTCGGCTTCGGCGAATTCTTTGCTCCGACGAAGTTCGTCGCGTTCGCCTCGGAGACGTTTCGTAGCATCGAGAAGTTTGGTCACTATGGCCGCTTGTCGATCCGAGACGGGAGATTCGGGGGCGGGAAGAGACGAGGAAGGAGGTTTGAGGGATGAAAGTGCTTTGGGTGTAGGCTGCAAGTTACTGCGCGTGAGCAGAGAAAACGCGCGAGTGCGACGGTACCTACTCTTGAGCCATTAGGCGCAGGATCCTCGAACAAATCCCATGTCGAAGGTAATCTGGACCCCGAAATGACAGAAGTTCCCGTGGTAGTGGACTATATGAACGATGTTAGCCCCAAGTATTAGCCAGTTTATCATGACTGACGCTGAGCTGTGAGTTGGAAACGGGCTATTCGAATAAACAATTTAGCTCGACTGTGACACTTGACCAAATCGACACCAACCTTTTCAGAGCCACTTCCGCTGTCGCTCATATCGAGCAAGTTCCAGTCGTCGTTGGGTTGTGACATAGGAGACCCCAGTCAAGTGGTCGGCAGGCAGAAAGTCAGGAGGCCAAGTTCTCACGTGAGGCAACATCCGAACGCGTTGTCACGTGATCGCGTGGCCTTGCTCGTCGGATGATTACAAGGAATCATGTTTCTTTGCGCTATTGCGGCAGACTAGGATAAGAGCGATCTACATTTGACACATCCGCGCGTTTGTCAAGATCCCTGAACCACTCCTTGTTCCACTTGGATGCGCCAGAGCAGTTTACGATCCCTGCTACTGAAGCCATCGGCTCGATGACGTCGTTACGTGACTTTGCCGCTCGCAAAGTTGAAAGATAATCACCCGTGGTGTTTGCCGACTTCCCATCTACCCAATCTCAACTCTCAAAGGCACGGATCGACCCACTCAGAGAGCGAGATCGAAAGGCTTGGAGGACGTAAAGGTTGGGCGGGCGTCAAAATGAGAGTTTGATGCAGAGGCTCTGGCGGGCCAAGTGTCGGTGAGCTGCAAATGACCTGGCTTTCTCAATGTCTGAAGTTCCATCTTTTCTCGTAAAAGTTCGAGGAGCAAAGCTATGAAATATTTTTTTAAAAATTGATTGAGTATTTCATGAATTCGCGGCGCGTGGTCCTCTCCATCGGCCCTTGGGATCCAGCCTTCCAGTGGCTTCGGCCGTGGTTTGCGCTCCACAAAGTACGTGTTGTTGCATCATGAGTGTTTCCCTAACCTAGGAGATTTCCCGTCTGAAGATCATGTCGTAGTTTCGGCGGTGCGCTCAGCACGATCTGGATAGTATGCGTCGGCGGACCTCGGCTTCTTTGGCCCCAACATTACATCAACTCCAAAGAGGTGCGTACTTCTTCTCCTGCAATCCTTTTGACTTGGATTCGATGAGGAAAAGGAAGCAAATTGGGTCGCATTTTCAGACGCGAATCAGGGCACGCGGGTGACATGTCCTGCTTGGTACGATACTTTTCCCATTGCGTTCCCCCGACGCTGGCCCTCCTTGTGCCTGCTCCCTAGGGTCTTTACTAGACCTCGAACGATTAGTCACCTGGGATTTCCTTGGTTTTGCGGCTCGTCTTTTGCTTTCTGCTTACCTATGGTCTTTGATAGGAGGTAGGAGAACCTATAAAGTCACGCTGGGGGTAACGCTGCTCTCTCCACTGAACCTCGTTCATCCCCCGACTGTCACCTCACCGTCACCGTCCGTTGAACCCGCGTCCAGTCTCTTGTCACCATCGCGTAACGCTATGTCTATCTTCATTGTCACCCTCCTGTTCCTGCTCGTCACTGGTCACCTGGCCGTGGCGGACATCCTACCCCTATTCATCATCCTCCCGTTCCTGATCCCCTCCGCCGTCGTTGTTTGCGGCCATGTATATGCTTACTCTTTCCAGTTCACGCGCGATGTTGTCGCTTTGTACGAGCGCTACGAGACGATGAAGTGAGTAGCCCCTATGCTCGGTGTTGCCACCGATCCTGGTTCGAGGCTAACGGCGTATTCTAGCTTCTACCAGCCCGGGTACAAGGTTCTCGACGAGCGCTACTCGGTTGCTTGCTATCAGATCGCGGTAGAAGAGCTTGTCCTCAAGCTCCGTGGCTGGTATCAGGGGCTGAGTCAAGGTGAGTCTTGTGGACGTATGCTGTTGAAAATGTTCGAAGGAGGAAGTATCCCCGACTCCTCCGTCAATTCCTTTATTCCGTTTTGTCTCTCGCGTTTCTTGGTTGTCGTTTCAGTTGCGTATCTCGTTGGTTGTGGGCTCTCGGCTGTGTTGCGGGGTCTGGTCGTTGAGGTTATGAAGCTGGTCTTCTATCCTCTCGCGGCGACCATCTCTGGATTGGTTCTTGTTTTCGTTTTTGTTCTTGTTTTTGTATCTGTATTGGTCGGCTTGTGTGGGGCGATGGACATCGGTGAGTAGGAGCTTGTTTTGATTCACTTCAACGCTAACATTGTTGCTCGGGAACAGGTTTGTTCGATGTCGTTGCTCACGTTGCGCATTTGTCATTCGACGAACGCACCCCATCTCCCCGGGCTTGCATCTCATCGGCGTGCGGTGCCTATCTCGCGGTCCGACTCGTGCGCTATGCAGCCACTCGGTCACTCAGAACCTGGGCTGCTGCTCTCGCTTGTGCGCTGGTAGCGGCTGCTTTTGTTTGGGTGTACCCTAATCGAGGCCGGTTGTCGAGGTGTTTCATCAAGATGATCGGTGAGTGACAGGTCGCTTCTTTGATCGACAACGTGTGGGGTTGACGTGATCATCGATTGACAGCATCCATTGGGCGATCAGGCGGCTGTGAAATGTACGACCAAGAGTACGACTGGCCGGTCGACCCGACATTGGTGGCCCCGTCAGGACGTGGTCTTGAGAGCGAAGAGGACAGGTTGCCAGCGGGTCATGAGGAAGTCTCTCGCGTTGCTGAAAAGGTATTTCTTTCATTTGGTCGAGTTCACGTCCTTGACGGTGCGATTGTAGCGTGCTCGCAAGCATGTAGGCTACGGAAGGTTTAGCGCTGGGTTTGGATACGTGATTGGGTTCAGGTCAGAAGTCCACTCGGTAAGCTCAGCTTTGGCTTCAGCTTGTTCGGTATATGACAACTTATGTACAGGTCGAGCGCCGTGTCAAGGCAGTCACTCCCCGTGAGCACAACGGACCGTTCTCGCGCGCCAAGTTCCACTCTCAACCCGCTGGTAACTCGACGCCCAGTTTATCCACCTCGAGTTCTTACACCAACGAGTCTCCGACGATCGAGGCAACCTCAGAGCCATCAAACCTTGTTCGGGCCGAGGACATCCAAGCCGATTTCGAACAAGATGGATCACCCCTGGCCCCTGTCACCTCGACTTCTCCCGCTCCTTCGATCGAGTCTCTCCCCGATCTAGTTTACGACTCGTCAGCCTCCAGTGGCAGCTTTTCCCAAGCCGCCACTCCTGTTCAGGGCTGCGGGCTTGTTGCGTTGTACCGCCCTGTCACCTCTCGCACCAGCTCGCTGTGCCTCTCACATCAACACGTCGGCCGCGGTCAGTCCAGGTTCTCACCACTAGACGCACCCAAACCCGTCCTCGAGGCCCGCGCTGCCACCGGAGAGAGCAAGGCTATCGCATTGTTGCACAGGTCCGCGTGGAAGCAGAAGGCTAAGCTTCGGAGGTCGAAGGATGTCGTCCATGGAACTGGTGAATCGAGCCTGGAACTGGTAGACTCGCCTATGGATGACGTTGTCGAGATAGTTGAGCCCGACGTCGTGCCCGAGGCTGTCTCGACCCAGCCATGGATCGATGCTGATGTCGTACTGGACTCACCATCTACTTCGGCCCCTGCCGATGCGTCTTTGGTTTCTTCGTCAATGGACTCGCTATTGGACGATCTCGATGCTCAGGATGATGCGGCAATGGCTGGACCGGTCAGGACCCGTGTGATCAAGCCAGTACCTCGTCTGCGTCGTCGTATGCAGGCAGCTCGTTCCAATGGAACTGATGCGCCGCTGATGACCAGCATGGTGTGCGCTTCATCTCTCGGGACCTCGACCGGTTCTAGTCTGCCGCCGCATAGCACAGGTCCTGACGATTCTATGTCCTTCAGAAGCGACCAAGATACGCTCAGAAGTGGGTCAATCAGCGATTCGAGCTTTACTCGTCTCTCGTCCTCAACTCCCATCACCACCTCGGCCGCTGAGTGGGTACGTGCACGTCGGGCGTGCAAGGCTGCGGCAGTTCAACCCGTGCCTACGGAGGGTCCGTCTTCGAACCTCGGCTCTTCGTTCAATTCGACGTCTATCAACGGTCTGGATATACTTGCTGCACTCGCGACGGCTGCTCGGCCCACTACTCCAGTCACAGATATTCTGGCCCCTCAGGATGCTTCTCTAGCCATAGACCCCAGCCTCAACCACGATCTCGCGCATGCCGCATCGAATATCCCCGCCCTCCAAACCGGGCCTGTCGGTATTGCCGCCCTTTCGTCGAACCCCCTTGACGTGCTCGCATCGCTAGCTGTCGCTGCTGCTTCATCGGATGCGACTGTGATGACACCACAAAGCCTCCACGCCAACACCAACACCAACACAACTCGAGCGGGGATCCCAAAGGTTCGAGTGGTACCTACCTACACCTGGGTCATGGTCGACGGCACGAAGCGAGTGATGAAAAAGGGCGAATGCATTCCTCCACGCGCCCAATATACGATCAAGGACGGGAAGGGAACTCGGATGATGACCGTTGGGACGAAACCACTTAGGATTTAAGCGGGGCATCACCTTGCGACTGTTGTATGAGGTTGCGCCTGGATTACTTTTGTTTTTATTCTTAAGTTTATTTTTTGTTTGTAT
Organism: Ceratobasidium sp. AG-Ba; assembly: GCA_016906575.1. NCBI lineage: Eukaryota > Fungi > Basidiomycota > Agaricomycetes > Cantharellales > Ceratobasidiaceae > Ceratobasidium > Ceratobasidium sp. AG-Ba. The sequence continues at coordinate 279,394 of CP059633.1, read as the reverse complement.
GAATGGACCTGTTCGAATCTCTGTATGTCTTTCTCGCTGTCTTTTTCTCTCTTTCACCTTCTCCCTGCCTCTTTCTGTCTGCCTCTTTCTCGCTGTCTCTTTCTCTCTGTCTCTTGTTCTATTGTTCTCCCTCTCTCTTGCTCTCTCTTCCTCGCCTTCCTCGCTCTCGTTCTCTGCCTCTACGTTTCGTTTTTGTGATACGTCCTTAATGAATGTCTTGAATCGAGTTTTCAGTCACTCAGTTGACGTTGAGAATGCCCCTTCGGCGGGAAACTTTGTAAAATAGGGCGTAAGGTAGGGCCTAAATACCGCAGCCTGCGGAAGCATACAGGCTAGTCTTGTGCCGGAGTGGTTGCTGCCAATTGACACTCAGGTTCATGCGAGCTTCCTTGAGACATTCAGAGTGAAATTCTTATACAAACACGCTCCATAAAATCAAGTCGCCCTGGTAATAAATACCAGTTGAACTGGCTGGGCGCTAACCTCGAGACCCTAATTCATCGTCCAAGCGTAGCACATGTGATCAACTATTCCGAGGAGTCTGTCCTTGAGGCCATTCTTAAATTCACCAACGGTAAAGGTGTCGAGGTTATCTGTGATGGTGTTGGTGCTAGTACCTGGGAAGACAATTTCACTTCGATTCGTCGCAAGGGGACCATTGTCAGTTTTGGGAACGCAAGTGGAGTCGTCCCGCCATTCCCCATCCTGAAACGAGGACCGAAGAACGTGAAAATCTGTAGGCCATCGTGAGGTCCTTTCCATGGTTTCAATGAGACTAATTCATTCAAATCAACTAGCAGCTCAGGTAAGTCCGCATACAGCTAGGCTCCAACGGGATTTTTGAAGGAAATATGCTTAAAGGCCTGCTCTTCGACCCATTAGCATCATATTGCTATAGCGCTTCAAGATGCGGGGCGTTTCAAATAGGTGAATTGAGAGCAAGACGGCGAGTTTGATTACTCAGTATGTGGTTGACACCCATCCGATGTGCGCGCAGATGAGTGCAATTCATGCTGCCAGGTCGCACGATTAAGGTCGTAACTACACATCGGCTACCGATTGAAAACCAACAAAAAAACGGTGGCCGTCCTCGTTTAAGGTCTTTAAGCCCCGCTAGTCCTTCGCATTATGATTTAAATATGAGGGGACTCAAATTTTATCGCCCAAATATACATAAGCCCATGCGATCGACTGCCATCCACCTCCCACGTCAATCCCTTGGACTCCAATGAGCACTAGTTATCTACGCAAATGCCCCAATGTTTTAAGACGGTCATCCGATTCCTGATAGAAATGGAGAGGAACAATAGAGAGTTTTTGCACAGCCGATTTTCGATCAAAACCGGTTGGAGCGATTTACAAAATATAAGACTAGTCTTATTTTGGGATGCCGAAACTCGGCTATGCAAAAACTCTCTAATGTTGGCATTTGTGAGGCCGGTAGGCCAAGCAAGTCGAATGCGAGATGAGAGTCGGCGGTGTCGAGGCTTAGGGCGAAGCGATGATTTGCCAACGATCTTGGATTCGAAGTAAAGCTGAGTATCTACATGCGTGAACAAGAGTCTTATATAGACGAGAAACGACAGTAAGGGTTTGAGAATGAAATATAAGATAAGGAACGACTGTGTGTAGGTACGAGATAAGAAACGCACAGCCGTAGGGCTGTGCCGGTTGTGTGTGGGTGCGCTCGCGCACCTCACAGCATTGGTGGAACCAGTGGAAGAAGGATAGTAATGTCGATTGTTTTATCGTGCTACTTCATATAAATATTCCCCCTGATTCCAGCACAGTGGCGTTATTCATTCAGCAAGGTATGGACGCAGGGCGGCGCTTACGGATGGTCAAAGCGGATCGGGATACTCTATGCCATAAATATCTAGCGATAGCTCCTCCAGATGTTGAGTTGAGGACAAACGTTCGGGTCAACTACTGGTCAGCATAGATGGATGGATTGACCATCGGAATCCGCAGACCCAATCCCCCACCCAACTCGCATCCACTATTCACTCGGCGAACCACTAAAAATTAGCATTTCTGAATTGAGAATAAAATCAATTTAAACTCTGACTCGCTGACGTCCGAGATTCGGAGAGCCGAGGATGGCAACTCTAGAAACAGTCGAGATGCTAACTGGTTATTAGCTTGCGGTGCGGGTCTAGAGCCAAACCAGACGGTCGGAAGGCTGATGCCACCATACCCTGTCGAACTATGACGTCTCGAGAAACTGTATTGATTGAGGAATGGAGTGCATGGTGATGGAACGGGTAGTCCGATAAACGGTTCTTCGCCCTGTCGTCTGGGTGGCTTGCTCGGCATCCAACATCTTCCGTTCCATACCCTATATGCGCTCAATAAGTGTGGCCACCGAGCCATGGCGATCGATTGGCTGGTATAATCCCAATCATCAGGACGTTCGGAGATTCAAATGTAGATTAGCTTGGGGCGATAACGAACGTCGTTGGGAATGCGACTTCTTGACGTACTGCCTTGTACTTGCAGACTATACAATGAGGCTTGAGCAACAGGGAGATCTACTATCAGACAACCTGGCTTTGTCTGGCAAATATGTTCATCTCATGCCTCTACAACCACCCCTCCCACATAATATCTAAGTCGCCTTGCCACTCCAAAACCAAATGGCGATTGAGTCATACCCGTACCATCTCCAAGTCGTATTTTCAGCGTCGAGGGCACCTTGCTGGTGAGCATGTTCTTGGGGCCTGGTTGGGTTCCGAAGGAATTCCGAACTGAACGGGGTCGTGTCAAATCGTCCAGTGTTGAAAGGGCTCGGTGCCTGGATACCTGTGGCCTTATTTCACGGCGCCGTGATCTGCGATATTCAGCTTATCCGGGCCGATATCTAAGCAATTGTTGGACTTAAACAACATCTCTCGGTGACAAACAGTCCTGCTGCGTGACTAGCATGGCCAGTGATAATTTGTGTAAGGTAGGAAGCAACCAAATGGAACACCTCAAACGTTTTGCATTTGGGGCGCTTAAGCGGTGTGCCGCATGGTAAGCCGCATATACCTCAGTTCTAAGCCGCCTGTTTTGGCCGCGTTCGACAGCCTAGAGCGAGATCTTGAGACCAGAGTCGTTTGGTACTACGCATGTGAAAATGGTCCAAGTAGGTAATGATCTGATTGCAGCAGTTATGTGAATGCTATCAATTACTTGTCGATTAGGGAATCGGTATATGCCAGGGCACGTCAGCGCGATCTCGATTTCGGTTCTAACTAGAACTCTACAAGACCGAAATCACCGCGCGATGTTAAAGCATGACAGGGGCAAATGATATTATCTCCGTTTTTTTTGAGCCTGAACAACTGGGCATGTTATTTAGGGATGTCGGAGTCTGGGACTGATGGTACTCGAAGACTGGATCAAGAATCTGACGTCAGTCGATTGGCTAATGGTAGTGAGGTCATTCAACAGCAATCGCGTGGGCTTCGACTGTACTACCGAATAGATGAGTTGCACGTTTCGCCAAGCTTGAGCGATCACAGCCGAGGTCAGATTGCGATTTGCACCCAAACCTCAACTATCGCAACATTCAATAGATAGCCCATGCCACCCTTCCCAGGTCATTGTGTGCATGTTTTTAGCTCGACGAACGTTCGATCATCAGCCACAATGTGGTTCATTTCAGGACCTTCGGTCTCCCAAGATCGATATCGGGCACCACGTCTCGAGCCCGTGCTACAGTAATATGGAGATTGGTCATATCGACCACCCTGAGAAGGTAGCCAACAAGCTCGCACAGTTTGTGCCCCAGAATAGGAACAATCATCGTCCGAAATCCTTGGGGTGATTACCCTTGTATTATCAAGATTATGCTTAACTCTTCTGGTATGCACGGCTGCATGGAGCTAGTCTTCGATGACACCCCTGACTAGCCCGAATTGACCGTTTGATGGGAAGAGGGTCAAGTATGATCGTCGAGGAAACACCATGTTTCGGGATATATAGTCTTACTAATTGGTATCAGCTCTGAGGCGAACCAACATACCCGGGGAGATTTACACCCAGTCATCCCTATTTCTGTTGCCGATAACTGAATTGGTAAGTGAAAACGAGCTTTTGTCATAGTCAACTAATTGAATCTGCTATTCCTAATACAGGGTTTTGCCTAACCAAGAGTGACCTCGAGACACATCGTGTGAAGCCAAACGGGTGGCGTGTGAGCTAGGTTGAATCTACACCTGTGAACACGCTTGGCAGTTACGTCCGCTGGACATTGCAAGCCAAACCCGAACAAACACACATAGTCTTTCGTGACCCGATTAAAAACTGCTGGATACGAGGACCGGGAAAAGTGAAATCGGGACGCCCGAGAAAGAGTGACAGGCGTCGATCTTAGCCTAGGTGGGCAATTGAATCGGCATCAACGTCACCACGTGTTGCGAGAAGGCGCTTAGATATGTGCTCATCTGGGACAGGTGGTGGCTATGGAGATCAAAGGCTACAAATAGTCCGAGCAGTTCGGAGGCCCGGGGAGATCCCCCCTCCCACTCTCTTGCGTCTGGCACTCGTTGGCTTTTGGTTTCTGTTTCTTCGCGCACAAGTGCATGTCGGATGCTATTCAGTCCGGAGCAACATCATAACTAGCGCTATATGGCCACTCGCATATGGGACGAAGCCACAGAAGGTGTTGTCTGGGTTGTTGATCCAACAGCGGATGCCAGAGAGTACGACACGGACAGTAGTTATGTCAGCGACACAGATTCGAGTATCGACAGTATGACTACGATCCAATCCAATGACGTATCCAGTACGTTCTAGTTCAATCATGCAATATGTATCTCCCCTGATTAAATCCCCAGCGTTCTTCCGATATGAGAACGGGCGCGCGTATCCGTCGTACGAGGGGGTCCCTATGGTTCTTCCGGCAGACCAGGGCGAGATTCGCCGCTTGCGAATCCAACATCTCGCAGTCAAGCTTGTCGTGGGGAACCCGCTTGACGAATTGATTGCTAAGCACTTGGCGTCATGCCCGGAGGAAAGGAGGAAGAGCGTACTAGACGTTCGTACACAAACGGGATTGTGGTACGTTTTCCCATTTGACAATTTGTCTTTGACATTGATTGGAGCGAACTGTAGGGCAGAGGAAATAGCGGCAGGGTACCCGGATATCTATGTCAAAAGCATCGATGTCGCGCCTACAATCCAGCATATTCCCCGAGATAATTTGCACTACGAGGTTTACAATGTGCATGAAGGGATTATGGAGAATGACGGTACGTTTGATATCATTCATGCGCGGCATTCACTTGGCATGGTGAGTAGCAACAGACTGAAACAACCTGAGATCAGTTTTACTTATGGTCAATCGAATGGGTGGATTAGGTCAAAGACTGGCGCGCGCTTCTGAGGGATATGCATAGGGTGTTGCGCCCTGGTGGACTGTTTGTCTTTGCTGAGATATATCCCCGAATCACCCTACCAGACGAACTTACGCCAGCACTCGACGGTCCGTGCGCCCAGACTGCTCGTTTGTTTGAACAAATCCGGGATCTCTGGTCCAAGGGTGGTATTCAAACGGAAGGCAGTCAACTCATCGATGCATGGCTGAGCCCTGGGGACATTCTCTGGACGTCTCGACCAAACTTTGGGTTCCATCGAGTCACACATGGTGTATGGGAACTTCCAGTAAACGGGCTTTGGCATCCAGATCCTGCTATGCAAGAAGTTGGGTTATTGATGGCAATGAACGTCTGTCAATTCGTAGAGAACACTCGACCGGTATTTTTAGCGGCTGGGATGACAGATTTAGAGTTTGACGAATGGTTGGATGAAATTCGAAAGGAGATTCGGGATCCGATGAATAATGCTGTGGTTAGGTACCATATTGTTTCCGCGTACAAGCTTTGAATTTCTTCGGGTTGTCATTTCATTTCGTTTCAGTATCTTTAAGCATGTTCTTTATTAATTCGCATGAATTGTATTTTTCTAGTATGATACCGATGATATAGTTTTTATGAAGACCAGACATGCCTGTGCAAGAGCTGATAGTATATAAGTAACTTAGTCCTGCCGAGTCAGGTGATCGGACGTGCCGCCCCCGCAGCCGTGTGGCGCATGCGTTCTAAATATGAAACCACAGATACAAATATAGGCTGGTTCCTTTGCTCTCCATACGCAACTTCCTTCAGCCCACTACCACCCTCTCTCCTGACTCGACTGTCCTTTCTCACCCGCCTTGTAACAATGCGTTTCTCTGCTACCGTATTCTCTCTCGCAGTTGTCACTGCTGCGTCGGCTTTCACCATCACCAAACCCGATTCGAATGGATGGCAGAATGGCACAGTGACGTGAGTAGCATGGGCAGGGTGGACAGCGAGAGTTGCTGATATTCTACGTAGGGTCGCATGGACTTCCGCCGCTGGAGACCCAGATGTGTTTACTATCGAGCTGCGTGACACCAACACTCCCTCTGTGATCAGCCCTTTGGCAGTTGGTATGTACCAGCCTTGCAGCCCGGCATATCTTCCTCTTACAATAATATTGCCTCTAGCGAACAACGTCAATACGTCGGCTGGGACCCATTCATTTGAACTCCCTCCCGTGCCTGCTGCGTAGGTGGCGCCCTCCTTGTATGCTTCATCCTAGGCTGATTCCAACCGTTCCGACAGCAATACCTACCAAATCGAATTCGTGAACGTAACCAACATCAACCAAATCTATGCATCCTCTGCCACTTTCCCTATCGTCAATCGAGCTCAAGCGGGCACGACCTCTCCCGTGAGCACTGTTACCGGCACCCCCTCGAGTAGCTCGGCATCCCCCTCCTCGACCGCTCCTGCTACCACCACGTCTGCCGCCGCCAATGCGGCATTGGGGCTGGGCGTGCCTTCCGTGACAGCCGTTTTCTTCGCCGGCTTGGCTGCCCTTCTCTGAATATTGGCAATCAATTTTCCAGGCTGACGTCATATGACGTACATTTGTCTGTTTGTCTATTGCGTCTGCTGGACTGTGGTGTGCCTGAACAATACCCTTCTGTTTCTGATACTTGTAGCTTATAGCAGGACTGTTTGTGTGCAGAACTGAAATATTATCTCCACTTTACCCGACTCCCACCCGGACCATAGTGTGTATATTGTATTTATATACTCAACATGCTCCTGCATGAATCGCTGGGAGTCTTGAGCATGTGAAATATCTCGGCATTCAAGCTGAACCAGGCAACCACTCTTCCATTGTTCGTGGCGCTTAATTTCAGGAGGATGACTAATCGCCCGTCGCCATCACCACCAACCTCTTCCATTCGACCACGATATCATTGGCCACTCGCCAGCCTGTTTAGGTATACTGAAACCTAGGCTCGCGTTGGTGCTATACCATACTATATGGCTATACCTACAACCCTAGATCTTGCGTCTGGTTACTCGATATCTTGTAACCTGTCCAGCTGTGCATAGACTTGTTGAATCGACCCCAGAAATTCTTCTCCCAGACTCGTTTGCCTTTGACCTCTCATTTATCACTAATAAAACGGACTATCCCGTCGATGGGGTTTTACTTGTTTCTTGTCTTGCTATCATTATTTCCTTGGATCTTTGCTCTTCAAGTCTCTTGCCCCGGACCAGTTGATCTGAAAGATGGGGGAAACACCGTAACGTATGATGTTTGTTGCTGTGTGCCGTGTACGCTACTAACTAGAACTTGAACTATTGTAGTGTAACCTGGGAGACAGAGCCTCAGGATCCAGCGGTGGGTACCAGACATTAATAAAGGATGCCATTTGAACAAACATTCCACGCCGGTTAGGTGTTCTCTGTGGCGTTGAGCTCTGTGGACTCTATTGAGGGGTCTGTTGAAGATGTGATTTTGGGCAAGTATGAATCATACAATGGCTTGAGTCACCTCATTTACATCTATGATTCTAGCTACAAATGTAGAAGCGTTGTCTGGGGTCGGTTCATTTCGTGTTCCGGGGCTTGTCGCGCCGTAAGTTGGCAGGCGCCGCTTGATTATTATGACTAATCTTGGCTTGCAGGTCATTGTACGAGCTTCGGTTTATTGACCCTTTGGGCCCTAACATAGTCAGTGCTCCGTCACATCTCGCTTTCTTTTGGACAATGACCAAATGCTGTCCCTATAGACGTTGGCAAAGTCCTGCACGTTCCGAGTCGGCCCTATCGGCCCTGCCGGTCCTATAGCTTTACCTCCACCCCTGCCTACGCCTCCACCGTCGGAAACCATCACGTCAACAATATTCACCATACCCTCTCCTACACCGTCTGTTGTCTCGACCTCGACTTTGGTGTCTTCGACATCCGGTATATCTTCAACTAGTGCCACCGAAACGCCTCCGAGTAATCCGCCAACCGTCACTGTAACCGTGAGTCTAGGCACAGACCCAACGTTTGTTCCTGTGAATGGGTCCCGGAAGTCGTGTAATATTGGACAATTGGCCATCGGACTTGTATTCATCAGTGTGTCTGTAACAATATTTGTTGTATTGTAAAAATCGGACTGTGCTTTCATGAAAATACCTAGGCTGATAGGTGCTCCTTTAACATGGTGTGCGTTGCATGCATAAGCTCAAATCTGGATTCGTAACGAAAACAAGAGATTTCCGCGAGTTTTGTGACATAATCACGTGATATCCAGTCCTTCAGCCTCGGCCACTACCTGGCCGGGTTTTGCGGGCTAATTACTATGTGCCGAACGCCTAAAAATGTCCCGTTTGAAATAGATCACGGCCCGCTTGGTGGTAATGGCATACTCAGCTGCTCAGTTTTGTGTATAGCGGGATGATATGGTATGTTCAAGCAACCGCTTGCCTAGAGTCTTTCATTCACATCGGCTATTTGCTCGGCAGTAACCAAGCTGCCTCTCGATAAACCGTGTGCGGAATGATAACTAACTATGATGTACCCACTTGCATTTTCCTTCTGGAACCAAAAGTCGCGCGATACGCTTTACTAACTAGCGCTTACCCGCGTTCCGCGTGATCATCGATGCTCGTGCGCGTATCGCAAAAGCAATAAGATCTAACCTCGCGATCTTGCGGCGAGTATCGTGGCGACCCTCCTAGAGCGAATCGAACCCATTGTTCGCCATCAGAATGGGTGACGCCACTAATGAAAACAACTCCCATCTCGCTCATGTTCCTCGTCGTTCGAAATACACCGGACACCCCTATTTCTATGTCTTTACATACGCCGACCGGACAGATTGGTTGATATATGCAGTCGGATTTGTCGCGGCCGCGATTTCTGGTGGTATTTTCCCTGTGTGAGCATATTCATTTGGAAGCTGGGGACGCTGATGTTCACGAAGCGGTAATCGTTAGGCTGGATCTCGTGTATGGCTACTGGACCAACGCCGTCGTCGCCAACGAGTCGGCATCGCAGCTCCGATCAACAACAAACACGATGGCAGGAGTCTGCGTGGCAATCGGCGTCCTGCAATTGACCATTGCGCCTTTGTTTTTGTGTTGTTGTGAGCTCAAGAGGTTTGCTAACAAATGACGCGAAAGCTGATTTGTGGTCTTGTTGTTTTTAGTTATGATTGCGTCTGGGCGAATCACCAATAAAATGAGGAGAGCATACCTGAATGCGATTTTGCTTCAGGATGCAGAATTCTTCGAGCAAGTAGGAGCAGGAGAAGTGGGAACGCGAATGCTCAAAGACATCGGTACGATCAAAGCGGCTACAGGGGACAAGTTGGGATTTGTGTGCTCAGCGTAAGTGGCTTGGCGAATGGTAGGTTGCTCGTTCTTGATATCCTTTTTTCATTTAGCTTCACCACCCTGGTTGTTGCTGGTAAGATCTGCCTCTCTGTATGGTTTACACTTCCTGATGTCTTCGTGCAGTCATCATGGCATTTTGTCGAGCCCCGCGCTTGGCTGGTGTCTCATTTGGCGTTGTCCCGTTGACGCTTATATTATTCGTAGGGATAGGCTATCTCTCTTTAGCAGCCGACTCCCGGTTACTAGAGGTCACAGGGCAGGCTGGTACACTTCTCGAACAAATCCTGAGTAGTATACGAGTAGTCCAGTCTTTTGCAGCAGAATCTTTTCTTGCTAGGAAATACGGCATCTACCTCTTGCAGGTAAGGTTTCTTGTTCACTGTTGTAAAAATGAAACACGTGGATTGGTGATATCATTTGTAGATTCAAAAGTTTGGAGCGAAGCGTTCCCTCGTTCGTGGGCTGGAATTTGGTACAATTTATTGCATCTTGAATCTTACGTACAGTGTTTGCTGTGAGTCTGATCAATTTACGTCCATGAGGCACTAATCGTGTGGATAGTCTGGTATGGTAGTAAACTCGTTGTCAGCGATGAGGTAGGGGTCGGACTCATGTATGCCATCTTTCTACTCGACATCGACATGACACGCCAATGAATCTTTTATGTTCGCAGGTTCACAGTTTTCTGGAATATGTTTAATGGTATGTGACAGAATGACTTGGCCTAGGTCCTTGTTTATGGTCCCTGTTTCAGCTGTGTTTTCTATTGCGACCATTCTGCCGCATATATCGGCCATTCGGGATTCTGTTTCTACCTCGGAGAAAATCATTGCAGACATAGAGCGGATACCCACCATCGGCGTGTCTAGCACGGATGGCGCGAAGCTTTGGAGCAGATCTGACGACAAATCAACTCCGGTTGAAGTGGAATACCGGAATGTAACCTTTTCATATCCATCTCGTCCCAATCATAAGAGTTTGGACGACGTTTCTCTTAAACTTGAACCAGGTGCAGTCACTGCTGTAGTTGGAGGTAGGCCAGCACATGTCATCAAATCGAACAGCTACTCACGGGTCCCTTTTCAGCATCTGGTTCTGGAAAGGTATAAAGCCCATGGGATTCATCAATGCAGCGGACTTACACGTATCTGGCAGTCTACTCTCGCGTCCCTCCTACTCCGGTACTACGACCCGGTTCGTTCGGATGCCTCGGCTCCTGGTCGGATACTAGTCGCAGGCCATGACTTGGGAAGTCTGAGCCTTTCGTGGATTCGTTCGCAGATCGGATATGTTGCTCAAGATCCTCAGCTATTTACAGCCTCCATTTTCGACAACGTAGCCTATGGTTTGAGTGGCACCCCCTGGCAGGTTCCAACGTCCCCATCCGACCCCAACTACGAATCGCGTCTAAGTGAAGCTCAGGTTCTCGTTGAGCGTGCCCTTAAGCAAGCTCAGGCATGGGAGTTTGTGCGCAAACTTCCAGAGGGGTTGGAGACTCGTATCAGTGGTGGCCGCACGGACCTTTTATCTGGAGGTCAAAAGCAGAGGATTGCCGTTGCACGAGCGTTGGTCCGAAAGCCTAGGATATTAGTTTTGGATGAAGGTCAGGCTATATTTTAATGAAATCGTCTTATTGGAATCCAACATAGGCGCATACAGGCACTTCAGCTCTTGATTCCGAGACCGAGCAGCGGCTGATGTTATCTATACACGAAGAACAGAAGCAGACTGGCATGACAACTATGTGAGCAATGGTATTATAGGGATGGGAGTTCTGCTGACTTCGGTTGCTCGGATAGGCTGATCGCCCACCGTTTATCGTCAATCCAAAACGCAGACCAGATAATTGTCATGAGCAATGGTCGTGTTACAGAGCAGGGTACATATCAGGAACTTATGGTAGGTCGCTCTATATAAGATGATTTCAAACTAAAGTCTTCTTCAAGATTTCGGATGGTGTTTTCAAATCATTGGTTCGCCATCAAGCCACAAACGGGCGAGATACCCATAGTCAAGTTCAACACTCAAATCAGCTGCCTATTAAGGAAATGAGGTCCCGAGAATCAAATACATCACTACCGGGCTTGGCGACCTACAAGACCGACAGTGAAGTGGCAGAATCTATGGAACGCGGGCAGCTTCGAGAGACCTCACGTGCTCTGGCCTCGAGGTTCTTCCGGCTTATTTGGGGTTTTAAGAAATGGCTTATTGTCGGAACTTTGGCCTCTTTTTGCGTGTAAGTGAAAATTTTGTATGACATTGAGGGTATCAGCTTATCTCCCTATAGTGGTGCAGCGTTCACTATAGTGGCATGGTTGATTGGTAAGCCGTCACCCACTGGTGAAATAGGGGCTAAAAACTATCATCTCAATTCAGGATTTGTCGTCAAAGGACTCGGGACATCCGACGATGATCAGCATGTTTTGTCACAAGGCCGATATTGGTCCATGTGGTTCCTGGTACTGGCAATCATTACGACCATCTTGAGTGGCGTTTCCGGATTCTTCTTTTCCAGCGGAGGGGATAGGATCGACAGGCAGCTGCAACTTACATCACTTCACGCGATCTTGCAACAGGTGAGTATGCTATGTCATCCCGAGTCTACAACAAGTAAAATTGCGATATACTAGGAAGTTGGATTTTTTGATAATGAAGAGAATGCACCAGGAGCACTCACCGCCGCAGTCGCATCGTGCGCTGGAAATGTGTCATCTGCTGTTGGACTAATCTGGCCGCAAGTCATCGTTTCCTGTGCAGAGTGAGTCTAGTGGTATTTTGGATGCTTTGAATGCTAATGAATACATTATAGTTTTATTGGTGGAATAATCCTCAGTCTCGTTCGTAAGTCTAGCTGTATGCGATCTTACCTGAGCTGCTGCTTGATTTGAATGAATTAGTCTCATGGAAACTCGCATTGCCTTGTATTGCGCCTATTCCGTTCCTCCTTGCCGCAGCGTACTACAACGTTGCGTATTTGGAGCGGTATGAGCACGACGTACAAAAACCGCTAGAGGAAGCCTCAGCTTTTGCTAGCGAGCATGTAGATGCTATCAAAGTAAGAAATCTTGTGTATTGTGTAAACTTACCTCCGATTAAACTCGTCCAACCAAGACTGTAGCTGCGTACGGACGAGAAACAAGCGTTATAGAACAGTATGATTTGTCTGCCTCTAGAAACATTGCCAACCTTCGACATCTTTTGATCGGAGCTATCGGGTTCGGGGTCGGAGTTGGGTTTTCGTTGGTTCTATGTGCGATAGTCATGGTGAGCACTTAGCATTATCTATCCTTGCGACTGATTTGAACTTTGCTTGCTAGTGGTGGGGCGTCGAGCTTTTTGTAACTCATCGTATCACTCTCGCTCGTTTTTTCTCCACTTTTGAGGCGATTCTCATTGCAGGTATGATTCTTTCGCTAGGTTAGCGGGATCTGTTAATTTAGATTGCACGATATAGGATTCACTGCCAGTCGAATATTCACGTTTGTCCCGGACCTCGCTAGGATGATGCATGGATTCCGTCGTGTATGTAGTTGGGAAGATCGCGAACCTCAAATCGCCAGCCTTGCCTCGGGAAGGTCCTTTCAGACAGGGGACGTGAAGGGAACCATCACCTTCAAAGAGTGCACCCTCAAGTATGAGTCACGTCCTCAACCAGCAATCGAAAATCTGAATCTCGTCATTCCTGCTGGAAATTCCGTCGCCTTTTGTGGTGAGTTCGATTTCGATCCTTAGTTATGGTGAGCGTTACAAGTTGAGGATGATTAGGACCTTCTGGTGGTGGAAAATCGAGTATAATTTCCCTGATATCACGCTTCTACGACCCCATATTCGGGACTATTTCTTTGGACAACCAAGACATCCGCAGCATTCCGTTGGATCAATACCGCAGTCAGATAGCTTTAGTCTCTCAAAACGCCATATTATACGAGGTTTGTAAGGTTGTATCTCTGATACCTCAAGTTATTGAAAGCTATCGGCTTAGGGAACCTTTGGAGAGAACATCACGCTAGGTCAAGACTGCATTCCGCAGGAAGTAGTGGAACGCGCCTGTAGGGACGCAAGTATATTGGATTTCATCCTGTCCTTGCCTCAAGGTTTCGATACTCCGGTCGGCTTCAAAGGATCCCAAATGAGTGGAGGACAACGTCAGGTCAGTGCAAGAAAAGAATCTCGTCTGGTGATGCTAAATCATCTTTCGGGAGATAGCGAATTTGCATTGGTAAGCATTTATCTTTTTTTCCATGGAGATAAGTAATGTTCATCTTTCGTACAGCTCGGGCTCTTCTTAGAGATCCAAAGATACTACTTGTAAGCCAAGATGTTTATTGTATATAATTTTGTGTAACTTTTTGGTATTCGGAAAACAGCTAGACGAAGCAACCTCAGTGGGTCTCCAGATCACAGGAGGTTTCGCATGACTGATCCTGGTCCACCTAGGCTCTTGACACGGAGTCGGAAAGATCCGTACAGCAGGCCCTCGAACAAGCGTCGAAAGGGCGAACGACCATCACTATTGCCCATCGATTATCAACAATTCGGGGAGCTGATATGATACATGTAGTTGAAGACGGCCGGATTATAGAGAGCGGGACTCACGAAACGCTCCTGGCACTTGGTGGTCGTTATGTCGATGTGAGTTGTTCTGCAGTTGTCGGAATGCTGAACCAAATATACTGATCAATGCCCGCATAGCTCATTCGATCTCAACTTTGAACCGGTTAGAATCACTCAATGCACATTTTGTTTTCCGCCTATATATGCACGCACCCCAATGTTCCTTCTGCTCACTCATACACGAACCACTACTCTTTTATCAAAGATTTGCATCATCCCCAGCTTAATACGTATCACAACACCTAGCATATAGCACACAATAGAATTGTTCGACTTTCTACTAATATTCTGACCTCAAGCGCCTTGAGCGTCTTTCCTGACTTTTCGGCCAGAATATCAAATCAATAAGGCTTTCAACGTCAATTCATTCTAAAGAGTATTTTTTATCTTACATTGTACAACATAATCACTGGTTACTCCGAGACCTTGAGAACTAGCTTACCAGATGTACCGCGTCCAGTTATGTCCGTCTGCGTTTGGCGGACACCTTCGGTCGTGAACGGGTACTCGGCATGAATGGCAATGTCGAGTTTTCCATCTTTGATGAGTTTGAGGAGCTCAGATGAATAATGATGGAACTCGGACGGTTCCGTGGTATAGTTTCCGACCCTTGTTCCCTTGTACTTCAACACCCCTCACCTTCACAAATGTATGGAAAAGAACTCACACTGGTCTACAGACTTTCACGTTCTTCGGTCCTAGTTTCAGGATGGAGAAGGGCGGGACGACTCCGCTTGCGTTCCCAAAACTGACGATGGTCCCCTTGCGACGGATTGAAGTGAAGTTGTCTTCCCACGTACTAGCACCGACACCATCAAAGATGCCTTCGACCCCTTTACCGTTGGTGAGTTTAAGAACGGCCTCAGGAACAGACTCCTCGGAATAGTTAATGACATGCGCCGCACCCGCCTTTTTGGCGATATCCGCTTTGATTTGGGAAGAGGTTGTCCCGATTACTGTAGCACCGATTTGACTCGCGAGCTATACGTCGGATGTTAAAGCAAGGGTTAGGGCCGAGAGCCATGACAACTTACCTGCACTAGAAGAAGGCCAACACCTCCTGCCGCAGCATGGACCAGAATATGATCACCCTTTTTGACTTGATAGGCCTCCTCGACGAACGTGAGTGCTGCGGCCCAGTTCAGCTTCCATCCAGAGTATGAGATGTACGCCAGGCAAGCTTACCGGTTAGTCCTTGAGTCAAGGAGGCCGCCGCCTGACGCGTGCTCAATCCTTCGGGGATAACCTGAACGTCTTTCCAGGGAACCGCAACGTACTCGGCAAAAGCACTGTTCGCGTACTGAGGGCATATATGCGCATCAGCCGCATTAATCATAAAAACAGATAGGGCTTGTCGCTTACAGCAGCAACCTTGGCACCCTCTTTGAATCCGCGAATCTTGTAATCCTCAGATCCAGTACTACAGAATACGTTAGATAACGATATCAAGAGGATCAAAAGACTTACACGTCTGGGGAACTTGGCAACGCAACAATTGATCCTGCGGCCTCCTGACCGAGCGTGAACGGCGTCTGGCGAGGATATACTCCACCCCGGAAGTATGTATCGACTATCCCGCAAAGCTTAGTCCCATATCAGGACATCCCAATTTTGGCTTACTAAAGTTCACACCAGCCCACTCGACTTTAATGAGGATTTCGTCCGGCTTGGCCTCTGGAATAGCAATGTCCTCGACAACGATCTCGTTGATCGGGCCTTGTTTGTTCACGCGGGCTGCTTTTATCCTGCCATTACCGTCGCATGAGCAGCGATCATATGTAGCTGGATCAGAGTAATAGCATACGTTTTAGGGATTGGCGACATTTTAGCGGTTGTAAATGCGAATGCGCGTGTGTGGGGGAGAGGTAGTGCGTATCTGAGGCTATATGCAACTAGACGAGCGTGTGAGAGTGCAGGTCGGGCTAGGCGGGCTGTTGGCCGGGTGATGGCGAACATCACGATTCTTAAATAGCGTGCGATGACGATATCATGGTGCGATTAGTCAGATGGATGACTGATCTTCATTCCAACTATATTTTTGTTTTTCACTTGAGGTAAACGACCAGTTATAGGATCGTGAGAGGGTCCTTGTCTGCCACACTGACTACTACTTCATATTTTTCTCCCTCGAGTTCGGTATCTTGGTCCAACGCTTGTTGAAGTTTTTCTCGCAGAGTCGGAAGATAAGGACGTTCGGTGTTGGAGTGCCCGCCTAGAGTTATGCTCGTAAACAGTTAGTCTAACGAGGGACGGTAATTAGCTCACACAGAATTACGCTCGTTCCTTGCGCAGCCGCCGCTAGGACTTCGTGCTGTGGTTCATCCAGATCTCAATTCGGCCTACATAAAGAGTCGACAGACTTACATGAGACATTTCTCCAGTAAGATATACGTCTGCTTTAGCTCCTTTCAGTACTGACCCTCCTGAACCCGCACAAAGAGCAATTGTCCGTATCACGCTCTCGGTAATCGAGTTATGTTTGGGGGACACCCCAACTTGAACTACATCGTCCGTGAACTCAATCAATCACGATGAATATGAAGAAATGGACGTACGATTCTTGAGTCCGCAATACGACTTGACCCGGTCACAAAGAGTGGCTAAATTCACAGGTTCGGCGAGCGTAACAACCCTCCCGGCGCCCGCGTCGTTTTCTTTAATTTCACCGAGTATGTCTATGGTCGAGGGAGAGCCCAGACTCGCAGCAAGGGTATCGTTCACCTGTACAAAATCAAGGAATAGGATACATGAGGATTAATGGATACTCACCCCACCACGAACTGAGTCTAGAGCCGTATGTGGACTAAACACGGAGATGCCACTTGCTGCGCATCGGAGTAGAGAGCGTTGCAATGGATTGCCAAGCGTAAGCGATTTAAGGCCGGAGAAAATAGGAGGATGGTAAGACACTATCAGGGATGTTGGCGTTGACAGTGCCTCTTCTGCAACTGCTGTGGTCAAACTTTTGATCACGTCAGAAATCAGTTTACGCGGAAATTCAATTGGAAACATGCTCGATCGTAAGAAGGATTTTGTTCTTGTTCTCTTGAGATACCGGTGACTCTAGACCCATCCTTTGGTAAGATACCAGTCCGTCAGATTGGACTCCAGAGTTCACCAATCAACAGCCCAACCTATCAACAAACGTATTAGATTTCTTGCGAAGCATTCATAGTGATATCTAACATTATCCCAAGATTCAGCCAATCGAAGAGGGCCAATTCCACGTTCAAAAGCACGAGCAACTGCGCGAGCAGCAGCCATTTCAAGCGAGGTTGAGGTTCGGCCTAATGGGGCTGCAACTCAATTTGAACGTCAGGGTTTCACGGCTTAGCGCCGAACTACCCCTATGATGATCTCAGCCGCCGACGCGAGTGTTCGGTCCGGTATATGCGCGCGACCTGACGGCCGACTCAGCTACGGGGAAGATCTAGGAGATGCAGGGGTCAAAGAAGGTAGGGGCGCGTGTGTGACCGGCTCCCGATCGCTAGAACGACTCGCTAGCCAATAGCGTCCAAACGAGCTGACCATCTACCGAAAACAGAGACAGTAGGTGAGCCCAGTTTATGAAGTGTACCGAGAGGTAACCGCGTACCGCCGTGTTATGTCGGGCTCAATAACAACTTCGTCGCACTGACCTGACCCGCGCATTGTGTTAACCCGCCCCTCGAGTGATACCTATCATGAATCCTCTGGAGGCCACAGTCAAAAATTCGACCTAATGTTTTCACTCGAATCTTACGGTATTATCTACCATTTGACCGCATCAAACAGCTTGGTCTGCAGTACTACATATGTACAATTCTGAATTACATACAAGTTATCGCCACTTCAATTAAATTTCCAGAACTGGCCAGCAAGACCTTCCTGCCTAAAGAGCACAATCTGTAAATTGGATGAGTCTTCTGGAATCCTATCCTCTGAGTGTGGTGGTGTCTAAACTTACTTGGCTGGGATTTCCCGCACCCTGGGGGAGAGTCCAGCATGGGTCCTCTGCTGTAGAGATAATCCTAGATTGAAGTATGTAAGATGAAAGATCCAGCGTCTATCTAATCTCTTACTTATATTCATTTGAGCCAACTTCCATCACACGCCATTGGTATGCTTTGGAGCTAAACTGCAGTTGGCTACCGCTTTGTCCTATAAAAGTGCCGCTGCGAGAGAATTGGAGAGTGTATAGCCCGTCCGTTACTTTCTTGAGTTCGACGGCATCCTGAAAGGCAACAAAATGGGTCACCTGCAAACTCGAAGCTGAATGAAGGCAACATACACCACCAGAAGCAGTGGCGACGATGTTCTTGCCAGATAGACCAACGAAAAGAGGCTTTCCAGCGTTGGTTTTGACACGAGCGCTGGAGATTTTATAGGTGCCGTCGGAGAGAGACATGGTGAATGAAGGATGAGCAGCAGATATTGAGGAGGTGGTGATGGCGTCTACAAGGCCTTGGTCCAGTATTTATAGATGAACGTGAGCAGGTTGCCAAGTTCCAACTCCTTTGCACGTCAAGCAGGGCGCTCACGGCTAGGCACAGGAACTCTCTGTGGATCAGCAGGTTAGAGCAGAGTTGCAGTTCCGACCGTCACGGTAGATCATACCGGACGAATAGCAGACCACTGGGATAACGATATTTCTGCGCGGCTACTAGACAAGGTATAGAAGCGAAGGTCAAACATACTACACGAACCCAATTACTGCGAGGCGGTTCACTGAGTTTTCAGCGCTATAAGTGTATTTGGACATGCGTTTTTGGTTTCGGCCGAGTGAACCTAGTAAGAAATAACACGCCGAGGCTCAACTCGAGCAAGCACATACAATGGGTACGGTGTGCGATCACCGCCCGCGATTCGACAAGCCCTTGACCCTCCGTTTTGGCATACATTTGCCTTGGACGCATTGTATCGGGAACGTAGTAGGAGGCTATGAAGCGCTATGTCCATGGGTCCTCCATAGTTCGCTTCAAAACGCAGTGTAGCCCCTTGCAGCTGCATCCATTCTGAATTGAAAAGATACACTCAGTAACGCCCAGTTTCTTGGCAGAATCCGAGCGCTCACCGGATCAAGGAACGGTGATAGGACTATGACACCGAGCGCTACGGGAAGACATTGCAGCACTCGGATAGTATTGTTCCTCGAGATTGTATTCATTCGCCTAAAGGTGATCGGCACTAGCACAGCCTTCTCGGTATACTCGATAGGCTATTGTACTAACTAAGCCCAAAAAACCCACCTTCACTTTTCAGATCAACGGAATGCTGAGTTGGACCAACCGAAGGTCCGACCGACCTATTAAGTTGAAGTATATTATGGGAGCTTGAGAACGGGGTCCATGGAACAGGTTTTTACAGTTAATCATGAAGGTGATTGTGCGGGTAGTGAACATCCGGGTCGGAACGCCCAGGCAGGTTGACGTAGTCGAGACCTGGGCGATCACTTGGGGTCTCAAGGTTAGCGCCCAGCCAGTCCAACTGGTACTCATAATCACTATCAGAAAGCTGTTTTGGGCCAAAAACACAATCTTAACGCAGCCCTTATATTCAAACTTTTGGTGATTCAATAAGTAAATATATGACGCCTTCATACTCTATACTTGAATGGGAGGTTCTTAAAAGTGCACAGGGTAGTGACTTACCTCTACTTCGGGAAAATGTGACTGTGGGCACGAGCCTCATGTTTCTCGTGTGGGCTAGATTTCGTGATTATCTCATGACTGGTGCTCATGAGCGCTTGTGACTGACCGTGATGACCCCCAAGAACCGATCCCTAGGCTCCTGATTGGTTCTTAGAGCTCGCTATTAGGCGGTATGCGCATCCTGCGTTCGTCACCCCGTGAGCGCCTGTGACACCATGTGAGCCGGGGCGGATTTGGCAGTGTATTGAGCGTGTTTGCGCAGACTTTTTCAAGGAAACCCACGTGAACTTGAGTAAAACTTGGCGCTGGGATTATTTGCAGTGGAGACAGTTGTAAAAATAAACCTTAAACACTACATCTTCTGATTACACTTGCAGGTGAGCTGTTTGGCAATAAACGGCCGATATTTGAGGGCAAAACCTTCAGCCGAGAATTAATCTGCCATCCGTTTTTGTCTTCTATCTCAATGACTTTAGGGCTGGAAGCTTCCGTTGGTACGACCCACCAGATGGCAAAACATCAGATAAGGTTAGGGTACGGAGGCGCCGCGCAAGCTGGTGTGGTTTGATCTGTGAACCGTGAGTGCGTATCGCAGGCTCGGGACGTGGCATCAACCAGGCAGAAGGCTGCATATTTGAGGATGGTAGATGGCATGAAAAGCGAAGCACGATACGTGTGCCACCATGATATGGAGAGAGTAAGACACGGAGTCCGCCACCTCATATATGTCCTCCCCCCCCCCCCCAGCCCGACTCCTTTGGGTCGAGATGTTCTCATATATTTTCCATGAGATATTGTGTCTCACAGATGTATAGACTTACCTCTGTGATTTAGGAAGTATATTTTATGCATTGGAGCTCGACTCCTTCATGATGAGATCTTTGTCTGCCCCAGAAGACATGGCTAATGACCGTATATATTGAATCACAGGACCTTTAGACCCGTCGTACCTCCGGGGCTATGGAGGTTGTAACTCACACAAAGTGGAGCGGGGCGAGAGAGCATATCACTGTACGCCCGATTTATGTATAAAATTCACATTGTGGCATGAAAACCCCACGTTCCTGATCATGGGCTTGCTTTTTATACATTGCGCCCGATTCAAACGTGAGTTTCAAACTGAGTAAACGAGTGGTACAGATACTTTTATGTTCCAACGGGGTTCGCCGCGATGTGAAATTCCCGGCCATGTTAGTGGCCTCATATCAGGACTATACACTCTGTAATTCCTCCACATGTTGGCGCATTTACACAGCATGACTGCGATTCACCCATTCGGAAATCCCAGCAAAAACAATTTCCAAGTGTGCGCAGGAGCTTCTTTCCTCAGCATCTCGCTCTCTCACCCCGCCCTTGTTACACTGGCGCTTCAGTCTTAAGTCTTAAACCCGGAATATCTTATAAGGTTCCCACAATCGTCGTCCCTTTATTATAGAAATAGAAATATAGATATAGGGATTGCCCTGTGCCTTAGAGAATAGAGCAACAATTTCGTCAACAAAAGCTTGCTCCAACCTGTAGCTACTTTACCAATATACAGGTGAAATTGCTGTGGCGGGCAATCGTCATTTGACCAGACTGATAGTTTCGTCAGCCATCGAGGACTGAGGGCTTCAGCGGGGGTACATGCGGTTCTAACCTCCATCCATTTGACTTCGTTTCGCCAATTTATTCGTGACTCTCGCTATACCGTACTGGACCGGGAAGCGGACCGGGCCGGTGAAGCGGACCACCCCCGCTTTCTCGGGATTGTTGATCCAAACCATAGGTTATTTTTTCCTCGGTTGCAGCTGTACGATGTGTCTAACTGTATACCGAAATTCACAGAGTTCTATTGCGCCTTCGTTGTAATACAGTGGATCGATTGGCGGGCTGGACCCAAGCATGCACCCGAAATTTGCTGATTGCAGTATACAAGCAGCATAACAGGTGTTTTATTCAAAAGCCAGCAGTATCACAAATCTGATCCTCGCTGCTTCAACAATGACAGAAAAATAAGGGTAACCGCCGCTCGGTACAGTCATTCACCAACGAAACTTGGTAGGGGGCTCTATCGTGTGCACCGCATTTATCCTTTTTGCGTACCAGGTCAGTCCAGGGCGCTACTGGATTGGGTATTAGACGTCCAATGCTTCTCTGTGGCTAATTCCAAAGTCATATATGTAAATTACACTGAGTACGTACGATAGATATTCATTGAACAGGCTAAAGTACGCAAGGCGGGATTTTTCCGCCCACTTCATTTGACATACCATCTCTGTTACTGTCAAACTAGCTTACACGCAGGGTAGAACATAGCTTAGCATAAGTAACAATACAGCCAATCATTTTTAGAGTCAGATATGTCAATAGTTTGGATGGTGGTATTAGGCGATTGAGGTGGTCCGCTTCCGGGTATGTTGCCCGAATGCGCGCTTCATGTTTCAGGCGCTCTCGATGTCGACCCAAGCTTTCAAACGGCTTCAAAATTTGCACACTGGTTGAATGCTATGACTCAAATATACTGGCCATGTTATAAGCGAAACGGACTTCTTATGGTCTTTCGGTTGCTCAAATACTAAACCGGTCCGTTTCCCGGTCCGGTACGGTATCGCGAAGTGGTCACGGTGGTTCGGCCTAGTCACGCTCATGAATAGGTTGTACTTCCATGATGCTCCTTGGAGTTTGTGAGCTTGCACATCTGGTTCGATATTATGATGGAGCAGCCTGCTTCTCATGAACAGGACAAGATGATCATACTTCTTGAACAAGGACCAAGACGGGTATCGAAAGTTTCAGTTTCCCTCATTGTTTTTAGCAGATGGGATAATATTATATTATCTGACTTAGTCAAACGCCTGGGCCGTTGGTACAAAACATACGCTAAATTGCGCATATATCTACCTCTCTTTTAGGCAAAATTCCAGAATTGGCCCGGCAGTCCTTCCTGCGCAAGAAGCAGGATCTGGTGGTTATGTCGATAAGCGTTAGGGAACACTGTACTCTGGATGTTGTGATATCTGTGCTTACCCGGCTGCCACTAGTGGCATTCTGAGGGATAGACAAGCACAAGTCTTCTGCTGTCGCAACGATCCTGGCACAAAATTAGATGAGACAACATCTTACATTTGCTACCATTCTTTACGCACTTCCATTTGTCCGTATCGATTTGGAATATGCGCCATTCGTATGCCCTAGTGCCGAGTTGCAACTGACCGTTACGTGCAATGATATAACGTCCACCTCGAGAGAATTTGAGTGTGTATTTCTCATCTGTTGTGGCCGTAGCTTCTACAGTATCCTAAAATATTGAACTATGAGGCATTCGTATGGTTAAAGATAGGAACGATGTGGGCGCACATTACCAAAGCCGCTGACCACGATGTTATTGCTTGACCGAGACAGGTAAAGCGGGCTTCCAAAGGGAGTTGTGACATCAGTGTTATAGATTTGGTAGGTGCCGTCGGAAAGAGACATGGGGGTTGTGGGGATGGTAGACTTCAAACTGGCTTTGGGAGGTGGTGCACTTGGCCGGACCTTGGCCTGGCTTTTATAGATGAACGCCAGCTGTTTACCTATGTGTTTTCTTTTGCGCCTGAACATGGGCGCAAGAAATATCTGCGCACTAGAAGGTTCGGGGAGAACTGCAACCTCAACTAGTGCTCCGGGTTACGTCGCACTGCAATCATCGTGCCTGCTGTAGATCGCCTTCATGCGCGGCTACTTGGCCGTACAGAGTAGGTGAGCATTGAAGACATGATCTCTTGCGGAAGATAGTCCAGGCCAGTCTTCACTGATACATGGCATTGGTGCTTGATTATCAGGACTTAGAGCCCCGGGGTCGGGGGGTGGGAGCTGTTGAACAGGAAAGTTATAAAGACTTGGGTCAAGTAGGTGTATGCAATGAATTATCGCCGGGGATAACCATAATACGGCGAACCCTTGAACTTGTCTCCTGACACGCCCCTACGCTAGCACTGTCGTATCAGAGATCAGGTGTGAGGCTATGAAGAGCATATCACATAAACACTCTGTAGTTCGCGTCAAAGCACAGTGTAGTACCATTACGCCGTAAAGCTATATCCCATCTCTGGTGGCAAACCAGAACACTCGGTTCCGTCCAGCTTTTTGAGGAAAGGCAAGAGCGTCGACCGGACCTGGAGGCCTTGCTAATATTGTGGTACGAGCGCTACGAACGGTTGCTGGAACGCTCAAGTTGTATTCTTGATGATGCTATTCTAGCGGGCGTATTCCGCTTGCAGGCAAGTAACTGGTTTCCGCAGTCGTTTTTTCCCGTACTAGAAGATATAGCAACCTACCTCAATTTCATCCAGTGTATCCCGTCTTTGTTTGCCTTGCGCATATTTGCAGACCGGTGGAATCCTGGATTCCACTTACCCAGAGCGCGGCCGGTTGCGATCGGGCATATCTTGCAGCATGGCCTAAGACTATGCGGGGATGACTAGTTTGGAAAATGAGTTTGTGTTCAAGTACGCAGGCAATACTCCAGGAAGTTACCATCCGAGCCAGCATCTCAAGACCAATCTGACCGGATTGATGTGATAGAGGCTGTGGGGGTCCCGTAGGGCCTCGACGTTAACGGCCGGCGAGTTGGAGTCGGCGCCAAGAAGTGGCTCTATCGATCGCCGCTATGCCACTTGGTTGAAGGAAAGCTTTAAGTGAAGAATTTCTGTTATATTGATTCTATATTTTATGCGCCGACACAAAGGGACAGTGTTACAATCGAACATCACCCTTGGCCTCGACCACTTTCTTGGTCAATCTCAAACTCGTTTTGCCAGCTCTCCGTCCTGTGCGAGTGTCGAAGGTCCTGTAAGCCCACGTGCCGTCCGTTCTTTCCTCCTTGACTGCGCCTAGTCGTGTTTGTATGCCCGCCCCTCCGTCTTTTCATCCCACCCATCATCCCTTCTTGACCGACTACTGTCGCCTGTTGGCCGCCCGACCCACGAGTTCGCTTGCGTCTCGGCGCCCTGGTTTCTACCCCAGCCTCTTCCGGTTGGGTGGCGATAGTCCCTTATATCATATACACGTTCATATTCGTATCATGCTTGTATTTACATGGTTCAATACATTCTGCGCTCGCCGCCCCTGGTCCGACGCATTCACCCCTCTAGACAGACATCCGACTGGCACTCCGAGCGGCCGCAGTTCAAGATAAGTTTCGGCAGCAATCACTTCGGTCCAAGACGAACCTGTATTCTTCAGCAGGCTGCGGCATACAGGCTCTACCTTGGGTCCTATTTCAGAAAATTTCCCGCCGAAAGGCATTTCTCAACTCTAAGTGAGCGACAGCAAACTCAACTCAAGGCGTTTTATTAAGCACATATTGCAAGAATCGAAACATAAATGCAGAGAACAAGAGCGAAGAAGGCAAAGCCGAGAGAAAAAGAGAGAGGGAGGGCAAGAGAACGAGGAACGAGAGAGTGAGAAGGAGAGAACGAGAAGGAGAGAACGAGAAGGAGAGAAAGACAGAGAGAAAGACAGAGAGAAAGACAGAGAGAAAGAGAAATAGAAAGAGAAAGAGAGAGACAGAGAGAAAGAGAGAGACAGAGAATCGAACAGGTTCACTCATAGAAAAAAATAAACTTAAGAATAGAAAAATTCAGGCGCAAGCTGGTACAATTTAAATCTTGAGTGGTTTTGACCCAACGGTCATCATCCGGGTCCCCTTCTCGTCCTTGATCGTATAATAAGCGCGTGGAGGAATACATTCTCCTTTTTTCATCACCCGCTTCGTGCCGTTGACCATCACCCAGGTGTAAATAGGTACCATTCGAACCTTTGGGATCCCTGCTCGAGCCGTTCTGGTGCTTGTGTCGGCGTGCAAGCTTTTTGGCGTCATCACGGTCACCTCCGATGAAGCGGCGGCAGCAGCTAGCGATGCGAGTACGTCCAGGGGGTTCGACGGAGGTGTGGCACTACCCACAGGCTGGGCTCGGAGGGCGGGAACATTTGATGCGATACACGTGAGATCGTTGTCGAGGCTGGGGTCTATGGCTAGAGAAGCATCCCGAGGGACCACAATATCTGTGACCGGAGTGGTGGGCCGAGCAGCTGTTGCGAGTGCAGCAAGTATGTCGAGACCATTCATAGACGTCAAATCTGACGATGAGCCAAGGTTCGAGCACGGATTCTCCGCGGGCACGGGTTGGGTTGCCGGAGCTTTGCACGCCCGACGAGCTCGTACCCACTCAGCGGCCGGGGTGGTGACGGGAATTGAGGACGAGGGAGAAGGAGTCACACTCGAATTGCTAGCTGACCCGCTCCTAAGCGTGTCTCGGTCGCTCCTCGAGGAAATAGAATCCTCAAGACCTGTACTCTTCGGCGGCAGACTAGAACCAGTCGAGGTCCCGAGAGATCCAGCACGCACCACGTTGGTCATCAGCGGCGCATCAGTTCCATTGGAACGAGCTGCCTGCATACGACGACGCAGACGAGGTACTGGCTTGATCACACGGGTTCTGACCGGTTCAACGGCTGCCGCAGCATCCTGAGCATCCAGGTCTTCCAACGGCGAGCCCATTGGCGAAGAACGCGGAAACACGTCGACAGAGGCCGAAGCGAATGGTGAGTCTAGGACGACATCAGCATCGATCCATGGCTGGATCGAGGCAGACCCGAGCACGACGTCAGGCTCCACTATCTCGACGACATCATCCATAGGCGAGTCTACCGGATCTACCCTCGATCCTCCATTTCCGTAAACAACATTCCTCGACCTTTGACGCTTGACCTTCTGCTTCCACTCGGACCTATGCAACAGCGCGATAGCCTTACTCTGTCCAGTGGCCGTGCGCGCCTCGACGACAGGTCTGGGGGCGTCTAGAGGCGAGAACCTAGGCTGAGCACGGGCGACGTGTTGATGTGAGAGGCAAAGCGAGCTGGTGCGAGAGGTGACAGGGTGATGCAATGCAACGAGTCCGGGGCCCCGGACAGGAGTGCCGACTTGAGAAAAGCTGCCGGTAGAGGCAGACGAGT
The DNA here is from genome assembly GCA_016906575.1 of Ceratobasidium sp. AG-Ba. Taxonomy (NCBI): domain Eukaryota; kingdom Fungi; phylum Basidiomycota; class Agaricomycetes; order Cantharellales; family Ceratobasidiaceae; genus Ceratobasidium; species Ceratobasidium sp. AG-Ba. Next base: position 252,475 of record CP059633.1, on the reverse strand, counting down.
CGTAAACTAGATCGGGGAGAGAGTCGTTCGAAACAGTCGGAGAGGTCGAGATGACAGGCGCCAGGAGTGATCCACGTTGTTCGAAGTCGGAATCCATGCCCTCGGCCTGAACAAGGTTTGACGGCTCAGGGCTTGCCTCGATCACCGAAGACTCTTTGGTGTAAGAAACCGGAGTGGACGAACTGGGGGTCAAGATACAAGTAGATTGAGGATGAAACCTGGCACGCGACAACTGTCCGTTATGCCCACGAGGAGTGATTGACTTGACATAGCGCTCCACCTGTACATAAATCATCATATGCCGAACAAGCTGAAACCGAAGCTGAACTTACCGAGTGAACTTCCGACCTGAACCCGACCACGTATCCAAACCCAGCGCTAAACCTTCCATAGCCTGCATGCTTGCGAGGACGCTACAATCGTATCGTCAAAGATGTGAACTCGACCAACTTTAAAGAAGAAATACCTTTTCAGCTACGCGAGATACTTCCTCATGACCCGCTGGCAACCTGTCCTCTTCGCTCTCAAGGCCATGTCCAGTCGGAATCACCAATGTCGGGTCGACCGGCCAGTCGTACTCTTGGTCGTACATTTCACAGCCGCCTGATCGCCCAATGGATGCTGTCAATCGATGATCACGTCAACCCCACACGTTGTCGATCAAAGAAGCGACCTGTCACTCACCGATCATCTTGACGAAGCACCTCGACAACCGGCCTCGATTAGGGTACACCCAAACAAAAGCAGCCGCTACCAGCGCACAAGCGAGAGCGGCAGTCCAGGTTCCGAGTGACCAAGTGGCTGCATAGCGCACGAATCGGACTGCGAGATAGACGCCGCACGCAGAGCAGATGCAAGCCCGAGGAGATGGGGTGCGTTCGTCGAATGACAAATGCGCAACGTGAGCGACGACATCATACAAACCTGTCCCCGAGCAACAATGTTAGCGTTAAAGTGAATCAAAACAAGCTCCTACTCACCGATGTTCATCGCCCGACACATGCCGACCAACACAGATACAAAAATAAGAACAAAAACGAAAACAAGAACCAATCCAGAGATGGTCGCCGCGAGAGGATAGAAGACCAGCTTCATAACCTCAACGACCAGACCCCGCAACGCAGCCGAGAACGCACAACCAACAACATACACAACCGAGACGACCAGCAAGAAATGCGAGAGACAAAACGGAATAAACGAATTGACGGAGGAGTTGGGGATACTTCCTCCTTCGAGCATTTTCAACAGCATACGTCCACAAGACTCACCTTGACTCAGCCCCTGACACCAGCCGCGGAGCTGCCCCTGTAGCTTGAGGACGAGCTCTTCTACCGTGATCTGATAACAAGCAACCGAGTAACGCTCGTCGAGAACCTTGTACCCGGGCTGGTAGAAGCTAGAATACGCCGTTAGCCTCGAACCAGGATCGGTGGCAACACCCAGCATAGGGGCTACTCACTTCATCGTCTCGTAGCGCTCGTACAAAGCGACAACGTCGCGCGTGAACTGGAAAGAGTAAGCATATACATGGCCACAAACAACGACGGCGGAGGGGATCAGGAACGGGAGGATGATGAATAGGGGTAGGATGTCCGCCACGGCCAGGTGACCAGTGACGAGCAGGAACAGGAGGGTGACAAGGAAGATAGGCATAGCGTTACGCGATGGTGACAAGAGACTGGACGCGGGTTCAACGGACGGTGACGGTGAGGTGACGGTCGGGGGATGAACGAGGTTCAGTGGAGAGAGCAGCGTTACCCTCTGCGTGACTTTATAGGTTCTCCCACCTCCTATCAAAGACTGTAGGTAAGCAGAAAGAAAAAGACGAGCCGTAAACCCAAGGAAATCCCAGGTGACTAATCGTTCGAGGTCTATTGAAGACCCTAGGGAGCAGGCACAAGGAGGGCCAGCGTCGGGGGAACGAAATGGGAAGAGTATCGTACCAAGTAGGACATGTTGGCAGCGTGCGCTGATTCGCGTCTGAAATGCGACCCAATTTGTTTCACATTTCTCGTCAAATCCGGTTCGAAAGGATTGCAGGAGAAGAGGCATAGATCACTTTGGAGTTGGCGTGATGTTGGACCCAAGAAACCGAGGTCCGCCGGCGCAAACTATCCAGATCGTGCTGAGCGCATCGCCGAAACTACGATTTGATCTACAGGCGTGAAAACTCCTAGATTAGAAAAACACCCATTATGCAACAACACATACTTTGTGGAGCGTAAATCACGCCCGAAGCCACTGGAAGGCTGGATCCCAAGGGCCAATGGAGAGGATCACGCGCCGCAAATTCACGAAATACTCGATCACATTTTCAAAATATTTTACAACATTGTTCCTCGAACTCTCACTGGAAAAGATGGAACTTCAAACATTGAGAAAGCCAGGTCAGTTGCTGCTCACCAACACTTGGCTCGCCAGAGCCTCTGCATCCTATTTTCAGTGTGACGGCCATTCGATCATTGTGTCCTCCAAGCCTTTGGATTTCGCTCTCTGAGTGGGTCAATCCGTGCGTTCGAGAGTTGAGATTGGGTAGATGGGAAGTCGGGCCGGGGGGGGGGGGGGCGTCGGTCATTGTTTCCGTGTTAAAATCGCAATCATAACCGGAACTCAGTACTAGATTTGCATTGCGCACTCACGTTTCAAAAGCAGCACCCCGCCTCACTTGCGAAGAGCGTAATGATCGGCTGTCTCAAAGCACTCGATAAACGGTTCGGTGGTATGGACAATCTCAAAGTATAAACGGACAGAATTTTTGATTCGCCCTATCGAACATTCAGCCACTAGTCAGATAGTAGGTTGATCAACGAAACGGCCGCTTCATAGATGGGCTTCTCACCTGCCCAATGCTGAGGATAGCTCGCACCCTTGCACTCGTTCGGTAGTGTCAATAGACATAATAGCGCCGGGGAAAGCCAGAATGAGGGATTTCTTTCGACAATAGGTAGCTATGGCAAAGCCTAGCGGTTGAATCAATCGCCCAACATTGCACAGTTCAAAATCGCGCTACTCACCAGTCAACACCTTGAGACTAACGGCTCGAGCCAAACTGAGCTCCTGTTCATCGGCTGCTCTCTTTCTGTTGACCAGGATCTATCTGCATATTATCAGTGAAATTCCAGCTGGCTGGGCGAATTGTCGTCTGCCGCCTGTGGTTGTCAAACGCAGATCAATTCTGGCATTGTCTCGCCTTGCTTACCCCATGTTGCACAGCCACATTGCGTCATCCTGTTCGTGCGTGAACAGACGTAACTACTTGCGTCTGTATCTCTGGTCCCGGACTCGCAAGTTGCTTATACCAAGAAATATTGTCTTGTATTCTTCAGGAATCCTCCGATTATTGATCTAGATAATCTGCATTTGACCCGACAAACAGCCAACTCCGACATATGAACACCCCGTCAGGCTGTGAGTGATAAGTTGTCCTTTCAGTATGCTACTTGTAGTGTGTGATATTGCACCTCAGGCCCTATAATAGGATGGAGCAGCGTATTATCGCGAATAGGACAAGGTGTCCGTCTGCTGCGACACGGAAATCGGATATTTCAATTTCCGTTATTGTAGCAAATGAGATTCCATTATATTATCTCAATTGTTCAAAAAACTAAGCCTTTGGTCGTAAACATGCACCAAATTGCGCATATATCTACCTCTCCTTCATTCAAAGTTCCAAAATTGACCGTGGAGACCTTGCTGTGGAAGAAGCAGGATCTGTTGGTTAGGGTAACAAGCGTTAGGGAGCACTGGACTCTGTGTCATGATATCTGCGCTTACTCGGCTTCCACTGGCGGCACTCGGAGGGATAGAGAGGCACAAATCTTCTGCAGTCGCGACGATCCTGGAACAATATCAGATGAGACAAAATTTTCAATCTGGATACTACTCTTTACGTACTTCCACTTGTCTGTATCTATTTTGAATATGCGCCATTCGTATGGCTTGGTACCGAACTGCAACCGACCATTGCGTGCAATGATGTAACGGCCATCTCGAGAGAATTGAAGAGTATATTTCTCATCCTTCGTGCCCCTAGCTTCTATGGTATCCTAAAAGATTGAAGTATGAGCTATTTGTATGATTAAAGACAGGAATAACAAGAGGCGCACATTACCAAAGCCACTGACTATGATGTGATTTCCAGACTGAGCCAGGTAGAGCGGACTTCCGAAAGGAGTCGTCACATCGGTGTTGTAGATTCGGTAAGTGCCGTCAGAAAGAGACATGAAGATTATGAAAGTTTTGTGGACTTCGAACTGGCTTTGGGTGGAGATGCATTTGGCGGGACTTTAGCTCAGCTTTTATGGATGAAAACTAGCTGTTTACTAGCATTTTTTGCCCCTGAATATGAGCGCCCAAGGCTGGGCGCAGGAATGGCTTGCACACTAGATCAAGGTTTCGGAGAGAACTACAACCCCAAATGGTGTTCCGTTTTACGTCGCGCTGCAATCATCGTGGCTAAAGAGCATCCGTGCACGGCTACTGGACCGCGTAGGGGGGAGATGAGCATTGTTCACGCAATCTCCTGCTAAAGTTAGTCCAGGCAAGTCCTCAGTGATGCAGGCCATTGATGCTTGATTATCAGGCCCTCAGCCCGGGGGTGGGGCTGGGACACGTTGAACAGGAAAGGGAACCGCCAATACTGGGTCAAGTAAGTGTATGCAATGAACTATTACCGTTGATAATCACTCCAATACGACGAACCATCGAACTTGCCTCCTAGTATGTCCCTACACTAGCTCTGTCACATCGGAGATCAGTTGTGAGGCTATGAATAACATATCGTATGAGCACTCTATAGTTCGCTTCAGAGCACGGTGTAGCACCGTTGCGCCGTAAAGCTACATTCCGTTTCAGGCGACAAACCGGATACAGTACTCGGCTCCGCTCAGGCTCTTGAGGAAAGGCTAGGGCGTCAAATGGATCTGGAGGCTCTGCAATATCGTGACATTGAGCGCTACGAACGGCTACCAGAGCGCCCAAGTTGCGTTTTCGATGATACTATTCCACTAAGGGTATTCGGCTTGCACGAGAGCAAATGGTTTTCGGAGTCTTTTATTCCAGTATAAGAAGATATAGTAACCTACCTCAATTTCAGTCATAGTATCCTATCCTTGTTGCCTTGTGCATGTTTCTAGGTCAGCATAATGATGGGTTCCACTTACCCAGAGCCCAATCGGTTGTGATCGGACATATCTTACGGCAAGGCCTAATACTATGCGGGGATGACTAATTAGGAAAGTGAGTATTGTTCAAGTACGTAGACGATACTACGGAAAGTTATCACCCGAGCCAGCATCTCAAGGCGAATCCGATCAGGTGGATGTGATCGAAGCTATGGCGATCACGTAGGGCCTCGACTCCAACACCTGGCAGGCTGGGGTCGGTTCCGAAAAGTGGCTCTGTCAACCACCGCTACGCCGCTTGGTCGAAAGAAAACTTCAAGTGAACTTTTATCCTATATTAATCCTATGTTTTATGTGCTGACACGAAGGGACAATATTACAATCAAACACCACCCTTGGCCTTGACAACCTTTTCGGTCAATCCCCAAACTCGCTTTGCCAGCTCTCCGTCCTGTGCGAATGTCGAAGGAGCTGTAAGTCTCCCAACCGGCATAAGATATTTGCCCTTGTATTTCTCAGCCTCCGCTCGGACCACGGGGTTCGTGGCCGCGAACATGGTGTTCAATGCCCCAGTAGGTTCATCCGTGAACATGAAGCTGCCGATTAGGCGGAAGACAGAGCCAATAATGGGCATCTTAGCGACAGTGTCCAAGGCGGTATCTTTCAGGTTTTGATTTCAGCGCTAAGAGTCGGAGTATTTATAGTTGTTTCCCTACCCGTCTTTATGGTTCCAGGGTGTAAGCTGAGGACGATGATGTTACTTCCTTCTTCACCGAGACGTCTCTGGAGTTCTTTGGCAAACAACAGGTTCGCCAGTTTGGTCCGTCCTGTGAAGCTCGTCAGTCAACGTAGAAATTTGGATTTAAGCACTAACCACAACGAGCCAATGAGCCCATGAAAGTGTTATAGTTAGTAGGAGGGTACGGTTTGCTAATCAAGCCCTCCTCGTCATCAAAATCGATGGGAGGGCTAACCAATTCGTTGTGTGCCCTAGAATTAACCTAAGAGAGTGCGCTCAGGTATTTTATTACTCGATGAACCGAAAAAATGCTCACGCAAACTATGCGCACGTCTGATCCTTGTTTCGCACTTGTTTGTTTCATTAAGTCTAGTACTGTCATTGTGAACACGAATGGTCCGAAATGGCTGATTTAAGTTAGGATTCCGCGAACGTTTGATTGATTGGTGTAACCTGGACTCACTGGACAGCCATATTTTCTTCAATCCCATCTTCGTTCAGCTGGAAGTTCATGGTTGAGCTATGACGGGCGGTAAGCACCACGAGTCAGGCGAGAAAACAAGTCTTACATGGCCGCATTGTGAACTTATTTTTTCAATCAGTCAAAGTTATCAAAACGATGGACTTGATCGCTTACTAAGTATATCCAACTGACTCTCTACTTTTAGCAACGCCTCTGCAGACTGCCGTGCCTTTTTGATCGACGACACGTCTGCGAGGAACCATTTCAACTGACCGTCGGACTCTGGCACTTCAGCCTTGATACGTTCGATGGCTGCGAGTGCTTTTGTCTCGTCACGGCAGCCTAGATATACGGTAGCACCGAGCTCGTAAAGTTGTTTTGCCGTTTGAAAACCGATGCCGCGACTGATTGAGAACAGTCAACCTCTGACTCTAGAGTTGAGTAGTGCGGACTTGCTTTGCACCAGTTACAATCACAACTCGGCCTGTTATTTTAGACTCGGTTCTGGGGTACGACGAGAGATACGATCCCATGTCAGGTTAGAGCGAGCCGGGATATTACTTGAGGTGGGTGGTGTTCAAACGACTTCGCCGTGATCCCCGAGTCGTCACGTGTGAAAACGGAGCGTTCCCAGGAACAAGTCTAAAACATTCCTCGTATAGTCAAATGTTTGCGTAGATTGAGTTCGCTTCGGCGACCAGGTGTTCGGCCGAGTTGATGGTTGGTGTATGATATACAAAGCACGAGGGGGATCGGCATGTGCTGCCTAGCGCCAATTCCTAACAACCAAGGTTTGATCCAATTTGACACCGGTATTTTACTTTCTCATAAATACTCGCGCCAACAATGTTGCCTACCTAGACTATTCTCACAAGTGCGGCAAGGACTTAGAGAGTTTTGAGCTAGAAATATGGTCTTGAAGTCGTGGTTGCGCGGTATATCATTGCAGCAGGAACATCTATACAATCAAACGCCACTCCTGGCTTGTATCACCTTTTCACTGAGATCCCAAACTCGCTTCGCCAGTTCTTGGTCTTGGGCTAGCTGAGCAGGTGGAGTGATTTTCCCAACCGGTTCCAAGTATTTGCCCTTGTATTTCTCAGGGTCGGCTCGTACCGCTGGGTTTGTTGCCGCGAAGATGGTGTTTAAAGCACCCGTCGCTTCGTCCATGAACATGAAACTAGCAATGAAACGGGCCACTGGCCCAGCGATAGGCATTGCAGCGACACTTTGCAAAGCGGAATCTGGTTATGATATGAGTATTCATCGACACGGTAGAATATAATACTTGCGCACCTGTTCTTACAGCACCGGGGTGTAGACTCAAGACGATAATGTTGCTTCCCTCTGCTTCAAGCCGTCGCTGCAACTCGTTGACAAATAATAGGTTTGCCAACTTGCTTCGTCCTGCGAATTTCATCAGCCAGCGTACTGGTTTGAGGCAAGTATCTAACCGTAGCGTGCTAACCACCCTGACCAGGTATCGTAGTCAGTGGGAGGGAACGGTTTACTGATCAAGTCTGCCTCGTCGTCGAATGTGACAGAATAACGGGTCAGCATGGTGTGAGCGTTCGAGTTGACCTAGAAGGATGTTTCTTAGACATATCATGGTGAACAAGCTGCAGGAGTACCTACGCAAACTATGCGTACATCTGATCCCGGTTTCGTACTTGTTTGTCTCATCAGGTCCAGGACCGCTAATGTGAATGCGGATGGTCCGAGATGACTGGGTTGGGTTAAGGTCTCGCGAGTGGATTTCGTGAATATGGGTTTCACTCACTGAACAGCCATATTGTGCTCTACTCCGTCCTCGTTCAAGCTGAATGTCATGTTTGCGCTACAATGATTCAATAAATACACCAGTTTAGACGTAAATCCTGGCACCTACATTGCTGCATTATTGACTGGCAAAATACATCAGCTTGATTCACGGCACGGGTCAAACATATCACATACTAAGTATATCCAGCTGATTCTCCATCTTCAAAAACGCCTCAGCCGACTCGCGTGCCTTTTTGATCGACGACATGTCCGCGTGGAGCCATTTCAATTGTCCGTCAGATTCTGTCACGTCGGCCCGAATCCGGTTGATGGCGTCTAGTGCCTTTGTCTCGTCGCGGCAGCCAAGATAGACTGTAGCACCAAGCTCGTAGAGTTGCTTGGCCGTTTGGAATCCAATACCTCGGCTGAGTTCAAATTCCTGAGTTGAGCTCATGGGATGTGCACACGGACTCACTTTGCGCCAATCACGACTGCTACTCGGCCCGTGATTTTGGTCTCGGTCCTTGGATAGGCTGAGAGGAATGATCCCATGTTCAAGAGTGAGAAGTGGTCGTGTTGTTGTGGTTGTCGTCTTGCAGTCGATTTTTGTCGTGCTCGCCGGGGTCGCCGATCATCACGTGCGGGCGGGGCTCTGTTTTCCGACCACGACCATCCAGTCCTCGTTGTATGCTCCAGTTTTGGCCTTGGGCCAACCAAGTTCATGATTACGGTCCAGTCCAAGATGCCTAAAAGTGATCGACGCAGCCTAACGCCGATTCCGATTCCGAACCGGGGGACTTCCAACTACTCTAACTAGACAGTAACTTTGTCCGACCTTCTGGCACGAACACAAGAGGGGATATTTGTCTACTCCGGGGCCTATCCAGGCGACATTCGCCAGGAACCCGCTCTTGAATCCAGAATTGGATATCTTACTGCGGGGGTTCTTCCTTGGTATAAATATCCGTGCGTGCCATTCGGGATTTTTTCACTGCGAGACGATGTACCTCTTGTCTCTCCTTGCGTTTGTTGCGGTCTCGTCGGCTTCGACTCTCACAACACGCCATGTTTTGCACCGCGTGCCGTCGGGATGGAAATCCATCGCACCCGCTCCAAGCGACCACTTGATCGACATGCGTATTGGGTTAAAGCAGGGACGGATGGACGAACTGCTTGCGACTCTAGTGCAAGTTAGCGACCCTGGCCACGAGCGGTATGGAATGTACTTGTCCAAGTCGTAAGTCCAACCGAGACTCCGCGGCATCCTTTGTATTGACGATATTTTCTTGGCAGACAGGTAGAAGAACTAGTTGCGCCTCGTCAGGACACTATTGAATCCGTCGAGGGGTGGCTGAAGGCGCATGGCGTGAACATCACCAGCCGATCTTCCGCAGGCGATTGGATTCATGCCCTGGTTCCTGTCAAACGTGCCGAAAAGATGCTCAATACTCGTGTGCGCCGCCTGTCAACACTCATTTATTTTCCTGGAGTAACTGATGATTTATTAGTACAACATATACCGTCACACCTCTGGAGAACATGTTGTCCGGGCTGAATCCTACGCCCTTCCCCGCTCACTCGACGACCATGTCGACGTCATCGAACCCACGACTTTTTTCGGCACAAGAAAGGACAAGCCGAGTGGAGCCGTGGAGAAACGCGAATCGCCTATTACGGGAATCATTCAGAAAATCGCCGACATGTCCAACTGTAGCGCGGCGACCACGCCAAAATGTTTGAAAAGCCTTTACAAGTATGTAAAAACCTTTTGGAACGAGCTGACGCTTACCCAGACTCAGGACTAGTGGATATACCCCCTCTGGAACCGGCCGGAGTATGTTGGGTATTGTCGGATATCTCGGTATGTATGATATAACACTACTCGACTATCCAACTGATGGAGTCGAGAAAGAACAATACGCAAGCCACATCGACTACCAGGTCTTCAATACCCTATTTCACCTCCCAGCATTGTTATCTGGCTTCACAGTAGAGCTAGTGAATGGAGGCAAGAACAACGAGCTGCTTCCAGGCGACGAGGGGAATCTGGATACTCAAGTGAGTTTTCTTCGTCTGTTGCGCAAACAAGATTGATCTGGAACGGGAACATGAAGTATGGCGGTGCGATGACATACCCTATGCGGAATATCTACTACTCGGTTGGGGGTCGACCGTCTGAATTTGCTGCGGATGCCTACACTCCGACGAATAGGAATGAGCCCTATGTCGAATGGTTGAACTATATGTTAGCCAAATCGGATGCCGATCTTCCGCTTACGATCACTACCAGCTACGGTGACAACGGTGAGCGTTCTCAAAAATGTTATTACTAAAGATCTCTGACACAATCCTCACTCCTGATATAGAACAGACCGTCCCGTTTGACTATGCAACACGGGTATGCAACGACTTTATGCAGCTTGGCTTGCGAGGGGTAAGCCTTCTTTTCTCATCAGGTATGTTGTCGTAGCTTCCTACCTTTCTATTCTAAAATCGTGTTCTCCAGGCGATAACGGCGTGGGTCCCGGAAACTGCACAACAAACACCAAACCTGAGAAAAAGCAATTCGTACCTATATTCCCCGCTTCTTGTCCTTGGGTCACGGCTGTTGGGGCTACGACTGGCATGTCACCCGAGAGAGCGACTGTATTCTCCCAAGGTGGATTTTCGAACTATTTTGCCCAGCCGAACTATCAGGCCAACTCGGTGAATGCATACTTGGCTGGTCTCGGGAACACGTACGACGGATTGTATAATAAATCTGGGCGTGGCTTTCCAGATGTTTCGGCACAGGGGCAAAAGTAAGTAGCTATTATGCGTTGAGGCGTCTTGATTTTGACTGGAGGATTGCAGCTACTTGGTTATCCAAAACGCCATTCTCCTTAGTATAAACGGCACATCTGCATCTTCTCCAACGTTTGCTAGTGTTGTTGCTCTATTGAACGATTATCGGGTGTCAAGTGGCAAGACTCCGCTCGGGTTCTTGAATCCTTGGTTGTATAGCAACTCGGCGATGCTGAATGATATCACGATTGGGAAGAATCCGGGATGTGAGACAGACGGATTTAGTGCGGCGGTTGGATGGGTGAGTTGCGATTCTTATTTATGAGGACGAAAGGCGGGCTGACAACGTGCATAGGATCCTGTGACTGGGCTTGGAACTCCAGACTTTGAGAAGATGAAGGGGATTCTCTAGGGGGTTCGTTCAAAGATGTTTTGCTTTGATTTTGTTTGCCCTATGACATTTTGTTGGTCTTGTATTTATGGTTGAAGTGGGAGAAGTAACATAGAGAATGAAACTGAAACGACGAAGACGGTAAAATTATACGGTACGGTCCACGAACACAGCCTATTCAATACTGATCTCGAGGCCGGACGCTTGCGCCGGTGCGACCTGTCGGTCGGATGAGCCCCCGGCAGATTTGGGGGACGCAAGCGCCGCCAATGGCGGCGCGAGCGTGGCCGGATCCCCGAACCGCGAGTGCGACTCGCGGGTCGGGTGGGCCGCAACCAACCAGCAGATCGCATCAAGGGGATGGCGGGTGGGTGAAAAAGCGACGCGCGACGCCGGGTGCTGTCACACGATGGTCGTAGAGCAGCACAAAGATCCGCGTCGCGGCGTCGGCGCACGTGACCGGCGCGCCGCGCCGGCGTTTCTCATCGATCAGTACACATTGTGCACCTCCGCCGGCTACGTCGCACAATTCCATACTGATCTCGAGGCCGGACGCTTGCGCCGGTGCGACCTGTCGGTCGGATGAGCCCCCGGCAGATTTGGGGGACGCAAGCGCCGCCAATGGCGGCGCGAGCGTGGCCGGATCCCCGAACCGCGAGTGCGACTCGCCCTTCGTGAAACGCGGAATGCATTCCAGGTGACGGAGGAGCCTGGAAGGAATTTCGCAGGCGTGCTCGCGGGAGGGAGATGTGGCCGCCTCGAGACCACGCAGTGGGCTCGGGCACCCAAATGGCGTTGGCGGGTGGCTGAAAGCCAGCCGTTGACGCCAGCGGACGCGGGTGCCGAGCGTGGGAGCGCCTCGCGAAATGTACGCGCTATACACCGCCAGGCAAGCCTTACCGTACGGTGTATCGCTGATGATATACACTGGTATTGGCAGCGCGGCGGCTGTTTTGACGTCCGAGTTGCTCGACATCGTCCAAAAGTGAGGGACGGTGTTGGCCGAGCGGGAGCCGCTTGATATCTCCGCCGCGAGACGCCAAGATGTGAGGCCCCCGTGCCATGAAGGAGGGGCTTAGATATGCCAGGTCACCGCTCTTCTGGTATCGGTGGTCGACATCCGGTCCAGCGGCCGGCGCTGGGCACTGGGTCCTGTATATGCGTATGATCTGGTTGTCAACTCAGTTACCAGTAAGGTCCAGTAGGTGCTGGCGCCACCGAAGGCGGCAGTGTGTATGTGGCCGGTTCCGGACCGCAAGAGCGACTCGCCCCAACTAAGGCCAATGCGCTGTTCCAACGAAACCGCGTCTTTGAGGCGACGTGTTTGCAGGAGCGTTGTGGGAGAGCGAAATGGCCACCCCGAGCTGCGCAGCAAACTCGCGCGTCCGGATGACCAACGTAGTCGTCGAAGTATGGCCGCAAGTGGTCGTGTCGGACAATGGCGCGAGTCGAGGCCATGAGGACAGGGATAAAAACCTGCCTGAGAATGCAAGGAGCCGGCCATAGAGACATAATCCAGGCGGTCCGGGGCAGGTATGCAAAGTCCTAGGAATATAATGGGGCGGCTGCGTATGGACGCTCCAGATAGCCTATGGGCAGGGATGGACAGTCGCGGAAGCGCGCATGAACATTAAAACAGCCGGGGCACACGCTTGAGATAGCATCCTGCAGGCAGGGATGATACGGTCGTGAGGCCCGGCTATCAACATGAATAAATTGACTTCCGCCGCAGCGTCGCGTCGGTGCGCGACCCACGTGACCTGCGCGCCCGCGTCGGCTCGCCCTTCCATTATTGTTCATTGAGCGATTCCACAGGAATGCGTCCCACGGTGCCGCTTAGATGACCGCCGACTTGGATTTGCACCCAATCGATATGGGTATGTTGCCTGGGAATAAATTGGGTCCGAAGTGGCGGGGGTGGGCTCGGGCTGAGCAATGTTGAATTGCCGCGAGCGGGTGTTGGATCCGGAGAGCGGTGTTGGCTCCGAAGAGCGGGTGTTGGCTCCGAAGAGCAGGTGTTGGCTCCGAAGAGCAGGTGTTGGCTCGGGCGAGCAGGGTGTTGGCTCGGACGAGCAGGTGTTGGCCATGGAGGCGACGGCATTGGAGCCGTAGTGTGTCGACGTCGGTGTGCGTAAAAGCGACGCGCGACGCCGGGTGCTGTCACACGATGGTCGTAGAGCAGCACAAAGATCCGCGTCGCGGCGTCGGCGCACGTGACCGGCGCGCCGCGCCGGCGTTTCTCATCGATCAGTACACATTGTGCACCTCCGCCGGCTACGTCGCACAATTCCATTTTGTCAAACAAAGTTAGCACTAGGACTGGACTCGATTTCAGGATGCATTCCCATTATTGCCGAATCCAAGAGCAAACCTTCTTGTATATTGTATCGAATTCCCCTAACATGCTATCATCTTGGCCCACCTCGGTGAGAAGCTGGTCGGCCGTACTGATCATTGTGGTCCTGATTGGGAATGCCAAGCGACCCACGCTTCGTGCTTAGCGCCGACGTCGGGACCGAATGAATGCAATTTCAATCGGAGTTTTGATCGAACGCGACGACGATGATTTTGTTGCACCTTCCGGTCCTAGCGCCAATGATGCTATCCGTCTAGGAATATCTGAGGAGCTTCTAGTGGCGACATGTGCCAGGAACCCGCCCATGAAACCGTCCTAGACTGCCACCAGTATATTGCTGCGGCGATTTTCTCGCCGCTATAAGATGAACATCGAAACTTGGGATCTACCCATCGGGACGAGATGTACCTCTTGCCCCTCCTCGCGTTTGCTGCTCTTACGTCGGCTTCGTCTCTCACCACGCGCCATGTCTTGCGTCGGGTGCCATCGGGATGGACACCTATTGCGTCTGCTCCAGGCGATCATTTGATCGACATGCGTATCGGTTTGAAGCAGGGACGTATGGACGAGTTGCTTGCCACTCTTACCGAGATAAGCGATCCTGGTCATGAGCGGTATGGGATGTACATGTCCAAGAGGTGAGTTGTCTCTGGGGAATGTGAAGTGGATGACCGAACGATGATATAATTCAACAGGCAGGTCGAGGAACTAGTTGCTCCCCGCCAAGAGACCGTCAACTCTGTCGAACGGTGGCTAAACGCACATGGAGTGAAGATCACCGGCCGATCACCTGCGGGTGATTGGATTCATGTGCTAGTCCCTGTCAAACGTGCGGAGAAGATGCTCAACACTCGCGTGGGTCTCTTCATCTCGCCCGATTTTCCTCTAGTAACGCATTTCCCGCCAGTACAACGTATACCGCCATACGTCCGGCACACACGTCGTCCGTACTGAATCATACGCCCTTCCTCGTTCACTGGATGAACATATCGACGTGATTCAACCAACGACCTTTTTCGGCAAAATCAACGAACGACCAGCTCAGGCAAACGAGAAACGTGCGCCAGCTGATCTAGGGATCGAGGAGCGTAATACAGTGGACCTGAGCTGCAATTTTACGATCGCACCAGAATGTCTGCAGAAGCTATACAGGTACGTAGAAATAAAAGACCTAGAACTGGAGCTGACGAAAACACAGGACTGGTGGATATACCCCGTCCGGAAAAGGTCGTAGCATATTGGGTATCGCCGGGTATCTAGCTTTGTTTGGTTAACGATTCCCTCGCACTCGACTCATGCCTGGATTAGATTTGTGGGCAAGCCATAGCGACTTTCGGTTGTTTTTCCAAAAGTTCCTCCCCCAGGCAAAAGGGGCGGACTTCTTGGTGGAGCTCGTGAACAACGGAACAAATGTCGAACCCACTCCGAGCGATGAAGGAAATCTTGACACCCAGGTGAGGTTGATTCTGGCAGCTCGAGGACAACATGACCCACTCGTGGCCGGGTATTTTAGTATGGCGCTGCGATGACCTACCCCATTCCAAACGTGTATTACTCGACCGGAGGTCGCGCGTCCAGCTTTACCCCAGACGAAAACACTCCGACGAACACAAACGAGCCGTACGTCGAGTGGATAAGATACATGATGGACAAACCGGACGGCGAGCTACCGCTGACAATTACCACTAGCTATGGGGACGACGGTGGGTGCTTCATATTAGAGTGCATTGAGCCCCTATTGATCCACACATGTTGGTTTAGAACAAACCGTCCCACCCGACTATGCAAATAGGGTCTGTAAATCGTTTGCTCAGCTCGGTGCGCGTGGCGTGAGCCTCTTGTTTTCATCTGGTACGTCTCGCTTTTTCCATGCCTTTTCTCGTTTAACCATATAGCCTCACTAGGGGACGACGGTGTTGGCCCCGGTAACTGCTACACAAACACTGAGCCGGTCAACCAGACGCAATTCATGCCCATGTTCCCCGCGACCTGTCCTTGGGTCACAGCCGTTGGGGCAACGTACGGCATGTCGCCCGAGATTGGCGCTCCGTTTTCCCAGGGCGGGTTTTCAAACTACTTTAGCCGACCGAGCTATCAAAACCAGGCGGTGAATACGTATTTGGGCGGATTGGGGAACACGTACGAGGGGTTGTATAACAAGTCTGGAAGGGCGTTTCCGGATGTTTCGGCGCAGGGACTCAAGTACGTCGTTTTCGTTTGATTGGGTGATTTTATATGAACTCTTGGGATGGTAGTTATCAGGTTTACCTGTACAAACGTATTTTCTATATACGTGGTACATCTGCAGCCTGTCCGACCGTCGCGGGCATTGTTGCGCTTTTGAACGATTATCTGGTGTCTAGGGGCAGGTCTCCTCTTGGATTTTTGAACCCTTGGTTGTACAAAAACTCAAAGGCGTTCAACGATATTGTTCTTGGGAGTAATCCCGGTTGTGGGACACCTGGGTTCAATGCGACTGCCGGATGGGTGAGTAGAGTCTTTGGAGATTGGGGGACTCGGAGAGACTAACGATCTATATAGGATCCGGTCACAGGACTCGGGACTCCGGATTTCGAGAAGATGAAGGCGGCTCTCTAGGACTTTTTCATTCCTTTGATTCTATAAAGATGTTCTGTCTTGGCCTTTCGTTCAACGTTGTGTTTCTCGATGTTATTTTATATATTGGTATTTTGACTCCAAAGCAGGTCGGGATAGTGTGAGTGGCGGGTTTGGCATTGAAGATGGATGTAAAAGTGATGGATAAATAGTCCGCAACCCACAAATGCTTACAGGGTTGAAGCCCATCGGTTTTTTCAACGTAAAAAATCGACTTTGACTCAGACCAGGACGTAAAAGATAATTGAAACTTCTTCGATTATATGTGTTTGCAAATGTCCCGAACTCTCTGGCTGGTATACAGAAAAGACTCGCACTTAATATCAAACTTGGTAAAGCCGAGATTAAAGAGACAGTTTGGCCTACGAATATAGCGAGTCAAACTAGAGTATTGTAAGGATACGCGAGCTAGGATATCTATGAGATAGGTGATAGTGGCTAATTTGTCAAAATAATGGCCTATTTCAGGTTGGTCAGTCTGAATGTATGCGCCTTAAATTGGTCTAAGCGGGTCCCGTGACCTTTCCCACGTTTTGTCAACGACATTGCTTCCGTTTGGTTCCGCCACCAGCCACGGCGTCTGAGCACTATCCATCCGAATCGCATACTTGCTAAAACGGGTGGTGAATATCTGCGCTGAGAACTTGTAAGTAATTGATTTCCTGGCTGCTTTTCATAATCTGACTTCGGCGAACTCAGGAGAACGATTTAACACGCGCGCCTCAAGCGCCAGAACTCGTCCAGAGTGAGTAAAGATTGGATGATAGGCGAATCTTACGTGCTCTGCGGATGATTTTATCGAACATCTGGATATGGGTGTTTCAGCCGTGGGACACAGTAGGGTTGGAGAGCCAGGGCAGTCGGGAACACGAACGAAAGTGAGCACTCTGGTCATTTTGCTTTAATGATGTATAATGCTAATGAAGCCACCCAAGAACATAGAAACCAATTGTTCCATGATCAATGCTGCCCCAACCATCCTTCTCCGACGCAATCTTTCAGCCAAAATTTCAGCGCTTCCTATGGAGCTCTTCTCCCAGGTCAGGATGAATCGCATAACAGAACACACTCTTACGCCAGTTCGGATAGATTTTAGCCTGTTTATCGCCAGGAGATTTGCTACCACTGGTGCGTACATGCAAACATTTCCGTTCGGTCCTCATGTCCAAGTCATCAGCCAAAACCTGGGCAAAGGTCGAACAAGCGACCCCGAGGCTGCCAATTCGTCCCGATTCTATCAGTTCTCCTAGGTATGCGGCATTGATCTTCGCAAAAGATTGTTCAGTATGCCTCGTCCAAGACTCTCGCCCCCAAATCACGTGATTACTTCATTCTTAGCTGTGCGGTGATGATACCGAAGTCATACTGAAACTTGGTCTTCGAGTGCGGCTGTGTAAATTGTGCGGTGAAACCGAGTAAGTTCGTATTAGCTGCTGCTGGTGTTCCGATAGGAAACGTTTGACGGGTCACGAAAGGCTCGTGGATATTTACAGCATCGAGACACACAAGAAGGATGGCTTGATGGCTCATCTACCTTTAACTATTAGTGAGTCCTATATGCTTATTTCGTACGAATGTACTGACTCGGTGGGCAGAGGTTCCAGCTACTCCTAGCCAATATGCATGGCATGGAATATACAATCCAACAGATTCAACCCATCACTGCTTGCGCCAAGACCTACAAAAGTTCTACAGGACCCGAGATCTATTCATATCGCGCGGAGATAATCGTGGTCTAGAATACTGGTGCTCTGAGCAAAAGATAGAGGCCCAGTCACACGATGAGGTATAGCCATGACCTCCAACAATGTGTCCTAGAATGCTCACTTGCAGTTCAGTTTTCTGAACAGATCCAAGGGCACTTAATTTTTCTGCAACTTACCCCTATGCTAAAGGCATCGCTTGAAAGAGGCCACGATATCACCTACTTATCGTCGATACTTGACTACAAGCTAAACTATGAAGAATGCAACATGCCTTGCGATGACGACGAAAACGTTATGCATCGCCTTGAGATTGAAATGTTAGAACTGAAAAACCGGGTCAATCCGTTCCTGCCTATCCTGCAGGTACTCGGCGAGGAACCCGGCCCCGTGTGCTCAGAACTAGATATTATACCTTCTGCTTTGGACTGTCCGTCTCCGAGTCTCGACAATATCTGGAACCAGCTTTGCTACAAATACGTCCTCCCTGATGAGATCACTTTGAAAGTCCAGCTTATACGGACTAATCCTGATCCGTGCTTGGAATTAATCAAGAAATGGAGGGAAGATCGCGAGCGCCAGCTAGTAGAGTGGTGCTCGGGAGCTAATGGAGGAGATCGTTTCGACATGCAGAGCGCGAAAGTCGCGGTATGTAGGGGCACTCCTTCCTGGCGGGAGTTATGTCGTCCTCACTTTTACTCCAGATACGTGGATCTACTGATATCACATCCGTACTATCGCCTTATACTCGATATCTTCTTTGCGCCGATACTATATTCCTCAACGAAACCACGCTAATCGACACAAGTGTCTGCACTACCCCGACTTCTGCGAAGGACATACCAACTTCCGTGGGCGCCAGCGAGACTGCATGACTCCCACCCCTCTAGTGCGATACTTCTGGGCCGAGCATGTCACGAAAGCACTGCTCACCAGTCTGGAGATACCCGATATTGCCCATGTTGAATTGAAACTGATAGGGAAGCGCTTTCTCTGTGAGAGATGTGAGGATTCTGGTTCGGTCACCTGGAATGCACTGGTGCGTGACCGATTGAAAGGTTACTCTATAGCTCAACCCATGATCAATGAGGACAGGTAGCCCACTATATGCATCTCTCGGATTTGCCCCATGAGGACAAGAATAGTCCCAATATGGCCAGCGCATATAATTTACACAACATACACTCAAACACCGCCTCGAAACCACTCGTGACGATGCTAGACGAAGATGAAGACGAGGAGGGCTCATTGCATGATGACCACTAGCCGTGAGCCATTGTTTCGATCAAAATTTGTCCTTGCTATTGTATTCCTCATGGAGTGATAGCAGCTACTGTAACCAAAGGGTGCTGTTGACCAGGAGTAATGCACCAGTTTCTAAGGAACCGAGTTGGGGTATGATTATATCCTGGGGAGGCCTGAACCTGGTTGTTTTTCGTAGATTTTGATGCAAATTAGAGCGCCGCTTGAAACCCCTCTTGTCTTAGTAGAAATTACTTGTCGGTGGCAAGTACATGTGGGTTTCCTCGCTTAAATCTGAACACCCAATCCCTCGGCTGTTGGATACCGTTAATTGACGGGCATATAAGCGTTTTTGATAACAAGGCTTTGGCTACCTCAGCGCCAGTCAGGTGCCGACCACGTGAGGTTTCGCACGCTTTCAAGTAAAACACCTGCTTCTGCCAGCCACTTCGGCTCGATTCGTCGAGACTACGCACTGGTCAAACACATCGGCTTTGATTTTCGTGCAGAGGTGAGGTGAAAATTACATGGAGTTCTACTACTATATATGCTAATTTCATAGAGTTAGCGAACCTTTATAAGTATAAGTGGCGAAGGATGCAGCGGCCCAAGAGTCATGGTCTGGTCAAAGGTAAGGATGATGCTTTCATAGGGTACTACCCCTGCTTCTCGTGGCTAAAACATATATCAGAAGGAGATCTTAACAACAATGTTCCAATAGCCATCGACATGTGCGACTTGACGATGTCTACCGCCACCGAAAATGAAGGTAGGCCCATCATCCATGCGATTTCCGTCAGGCCACACTCGGGACCGGCTGACCTTGTATGATATATTTAGAACAGATCATTTATCTACCAAATCAACTCTTATGCCAGCTAACAAAAATCCTTGGTGGACTTCCGGTGAAGCTGTTCATCAAAGTTCGTGTGGCGGATACACCGAGTCTTGCCCTGATGTCAATTTACATAGGTTTTACTCGAGCTATACCCAGGAGACATTCTTATTCTGGCGCGCACGTGCAAAAGTATGCACGCCATCCTTATGAGTAAATCGGCCGCCGCGTTATGGCTTGTGGTGGAACGGGCGACCCCCGGTCTTCCGAGACGCTGCGATTGTATGAGTCCACCCGAGTATGCCGCCTTGATATATACGGAAAATTGTTCGGTATGACCTCGAACTATCATCCACAAGTTGATGCTAAATTTAATCCACAGTTTTGTGGCGATAATAAAGGAGTGAAGCTAGAATTTGGACTTCGAGTCCGGTTGTGTAAAGCGTGCCATGATACTGAGTGCGTACATATACATACCGTCCATCAACTTTGGGGGGAGCTGTATCTTATACTTACTACGATCAAAGGTTGGTAGACATTTATAGCATTGAATCCTACCAGAAGGACCGATTAAGAGAATATCTGTCTGTGACCTACAGTAAGTATCCTATACGGCACCATCCGTATTTGATTTGACAGGTTTATAGAACTCCCAAAGACCCCTAGCAAGTATGGACCGTACGTTGGATTTGCCGCCGCCGAAGTGGAAAAAACGCCACATTGTTTGGATAGAGACCTTCAAAAGTTTTACGATAATCAGTATTGGCCTGTATCCTCCGGTGGCAAAGAAGGCGCGCATGGGTGGTCGGATTATCAGGGATGCTGGGCTGAATCTCATATTGAGGTATCAAGTCTCAAAGTTACATCTTGCTTGAAGCTTACATGTGATTCAGTTTGCCGAACAGATAAGGGGCTTTCTGATTTTTCAGCAACTCAACCCCTCACAAAAGCTGCTCCTCCAAAGCCGTGACGATTTAGAGCACCTGTGGATGCTGCTCAACTATGAAAACGACTATGAAGACATCCATGACATGCCGTATGAAGAGGACGAAGAGGTCGTGATCCGTAACGAAGTTGAAATGCTGCTGTTGAAGAACCAAGTGGATCCGTTTCTACCTATCCTCAAGGTACTAGGTCCGAAAGCAACTACGGTATTCCGGGATCTGGAGGGGCTCGCCAGTACTACTTGGCCGCTCTTGGATTCTCCAGCTCCAACTATTGACACTCTTTGGAGCATCTGCGGCTACAAATACGTCCGAGAATTGGAGATTTCGCTGAAAGTGCAACTAATCCGAACCAACCCCGACCTGTTCCTTAGATGCATTGAAAAATGGAGAGAGGATGGAGAGCAACAGCTAGTAGAGTGGTGGCTGGGGGCTGGTCATCACTCCAAAGCTGATGAACATCGCGTAGCCAATCCGATGGTCACGGTATGTACGCGTCTAGATATATTTACTGCATACACTGTCCTCATCATTATCCACTGGCTCCTAGATATATGGATCTACTGAAGCTACGTCTTTGCTGTCACCTCAGGCCCGGTTTCTTCTTCGCGCCGATACGATATTCAAAGAACAGGATCCGCAGCACGCCTCTCGACGCTATCGCTGTTTGCACTATCCACACTTCACACGAGAGGAAGAACTTGTTTTCACATACATAGACAAATGGGGAGTATCGACACCTCTATGCCGATATTTTGAGGCAGAAAAGATCACCAACCTATTTCTGGAACGTTTCGGGATCCCCGATGCCGCATATATTGAGCTGAAGCTGATGGGAAAGCGTTTTGTCTGCCAACGCTGCGAGTATCCACAAGCGATGAGCTGGGACGCCTTGGTACGTGCTTGTATATGCAACAGTGTTTGCGCTCAAACTCATCGTCGGCATTGAAAAAGCTCTTCCATTATTTATACGAGTTCAAGCCGTCAAATAGCACGGATGGCCAGAGCATGACTGACTTACACAGAGCACATGATATTTCCTCGGCTGATGGCACAATGCCCTTCGTGAGAATGCTCGCTGAAAATGAAGTGGAAGATGATTCGGCAGAAGACTTTTAACCCTGGGTTGATACGCTGGCATGTGTACGAATTTAGTTGCTTTTGTAACATGTACACATCATAAGCAAATATGTTTCACAATGATGGGCGAAGCGTGAAAGTGTGATCCAACAATTCGGACGATGACGGTACGAGTCATGTTCACCGTCTACGAAATTAGCAGTAGGCATGATTTATCCTACTCGACGCAGAGGATTCGAGTCATTTGAGTGAAGAAATATAAATCAATCCACATCAGTGTGCAAGAAATTTTTCATATATGCGTGGTGAGTTAGTCTCGTGAACATTTTAATTACACTCGCCACACGAGTAGTGGGCAAAGCAAAGTCGGATTTGAAGGAGTGATTGCACCTGTAGGCGACCCCACACCCCGTTGGGTCGGTAATCCGAAAGTTTGTATTATAAGCTACTTGAATTAAGCATAGCAATAGTCCAAAGTCTTCTATTTCTGCCGCTACTTTTGACCGACGTGTCAACTTGAAGACAACTTGAAGATGTGTGTTTGATGCCACCAGCAGCCAAGGGTTATAGTAAGCGCTGGTATGTCAGCAGCCACATAATCACGTGAATGGGTTTCATTCAGAACTTCAGTCGCTGCCTCAATCCCGCACGATACAGTACTATGTGTTGAACTTGCCATGGGGATTTATATCCTACTCGCTGCTTGGTCGTTATTGGATGCCCACACGATATCTGAAGAGAAAGCAAGTGCTTCTAGTCGCAAAGGCTTGACAGAGAACTGCAATCACAACTATCAGAGAACGATTCTTTGACCTAACGATGCCGGATTTCGGTTGACATATAAAGGATACCTGTTGGAGCATCGAAAAATGGCGTGTCAACGATGTACATTCTCTCTTTTCTCTCCCTTGCTGCCCTCTCTTCTGCGACTTCGCTCACCACGCGCCATGTGTTACATCGCGTACCGTCGGGATGGGAGGCCATTGGGTCAGCTCCAGGAAACCACTTGATTGACATGCGTATCGGCCTTAAGCAAGCGCGATTGGACGAATTGCTCGTGACGCTCGCCCAAGTTAGTGACCCGGCTCATGAGCGATATGGAATGTATTTGTCCAAAGAGTGAGTCTGAACTCATGGATTGGACGCGTGTCAATTATCGGGACCGCTCACCCGATTCTCAGAGAAGTGAACGACTTGGTTGCACCTCATCAAGAGTCTGTGGAATCTGTTGAGAGATGGCTTAGCACACATGGAATCGCTATCACTGGCCGATCCCCCGGCGGAGACTGGATCCACGCACTGGTGCCTGTTGAACGCGCCGAAAACATGCTAAACACTCGCGTAAGTGTTCTTTCTCTTCTCTGCGGCACTTAACTCATATTTTCTAGTATAACGTATATCGACATACCTCTGGCAGACACCTCGTTCGCTCAGAGTCATATGCACTTCCTCGGTCACTTGACGATCACATTGAACTCATCCAACCTACCACGTTTTTCGGTAAACTTCACGAGGGAACTCGTCCAGGAGTCGAAAAACGTGCGTCGACATTGTTCGTAGTGGATAAAGCCGCGGCTAGTAACCAGGATTGCGATTCGGTCATCACCCCGGACTGTTTGAGGCAGCTTTACGGGTGCGTTGTAATACTATATCCAGGGCGAACGTGATTCAAATTCTCTTCCAGAATCGACAAATTCACACCATCAAAGGGAGTTCGCAATTCGATTGGCATTGCAGGATACCTGGGTAAGATTTCCAAGTCATTTCTTCTGCGCTTCTCGCTTACTGTCGCGCAGAGCAATATGCCAACCGGAAAGACCTTGCAACATTCTACGAGCATTACCGGCCGGAGGTAACGAATGCCACATACAGCGTCGAGACCGTGAACGGTGGATTGGATGTTCAGCTCCCACCTGGGTCAGAGGCAAACTTGGATGTTCAAGTAATCTCTCCCGCTAGCGCGTTAAAAGAGGAGCGTGCTCATTTTTCGATTAGTATGCTAGCGCGATCACGTATCCCATCAACATGACTTACTATTCAACCGGAGGCCGCCCAAGTGCGTACAAACCCGACGACCAGACTATTGCTCCCACAAATGAGCCATACTCGAGTGGCTGAATTACATGCAAGCCAAATCAAATGATGCATTACCGCTTGTGATCTCAACCAGTTATGGCGACAACGGTAGATTTCCATTTCCCGACAAACGAACGCGACGACTAACTGTGGGATGTGATTTCAGAGCAAACTGTCCCAAAAGACTACGCGACACGTGTTTGCAATGGGTTTGCTCAGTTCGGCGCCCGTGGAGTTAGCGTTCTTTTCTCGTCGGGTGGGTATCCGTGTTTCCATGTTTGTATTTTTAACCAGTGTCTCGTTCCGTAGGTGATAGCGGGGTTGGGGGTGGGCAATGTCTTACGAATGGCCATGATCAACCAAGAAAACAATTTCAGCCGACATTTCCCGCTTCATGTCCATTCGGGACCTCTGTGGGCGCTACTTACAACATGTCCCCCGAGATCGCAACCACATTTTCTCAAGGCGGCTTCTCAAATTACTTTGCACGACCCGACTATCAACGATCCGACGTCGAGAATTTCCTGCACGGTCTCGGTGACCAGTACGACGGATTGTACAACAAGACCGGTCGAGGGTTTCCGGATGTTTCAGCGCAAGGCCAAAAGTACATTTTATGATCCTATCTTTTTCGTAACTCCGTGCTCTAACGATGCTCGTCTCGCAGTTACCAAATTATCCTTGCCGGCTTGCAGCAAGGCGTTTCTGGAACATCTGCGTCTTGCCCCACCTTTGCTGGAATTATCGCCCTCTTGAACGATCAGCGACTCTCACAGGGCAAGCCCTCGCTTGGATTTTTGAATCCCTGGCTGTATGCCAATGCTGGAATGCTGAACGACATCACTTTGGGGAGTAATCCCGGATGCGGGACACAAGGATTCAATGCGACTACAGGATGGGTGAGTGGGATTATATTTAAAGTACTGGCGGGTGTTGATGAAATCACAGGATCCTGTGACGGGGCTTGGCACTCCAAACTTTCAGAAAATGCAGGGGATTGCCTGAGTTGTTAGTTGTCATCACAGCACGAGATTGTATCGAGCCTTGGTCCTGTATAATCACTATCAATTAATACGTTCTCCTGTTCATTTCATACTTTCATTAACCAAAAAAGCTGGCGAATAGCCTGGAAGTGTACTAAAACACAAAGCAACAACTCCGAGACGTGGCTTAGATGGAGGGCTTAGTGTTGGATTTGGGTGCTCCACTGGGGATAGTCATCCGAGGCTGCCCAATGTATGCGCCGAGCATTGATTAGCTTATGCTGCCCTTAGTTCTTTCATTGATTCAATTGATACAGTCCACCCTAGCGTTACATGCTCCTGACAAAGCTTCAACCGCTAGCTTTGCTCGGTTTGAAGCTCCAAAGCTCTCCGGTCTTGCCTTGAATCTTGTCAAGTGTAATCTATCACGCAGTTGTGTCAGTCAGACAGAACTTGTGCAACAGAGCAAAAATTTACCTTCGTCTCGTTTCCGGCATCGTCGGGAATCTGCCAGTAATACTCCTGGTTGGGAATGTGAATTCTATACCAAAACGGCCGTTATTGACGCAGTTATCCATCAGCATTGCGTAGCTCGTACTTATAATTGCCAGAGTCGGCAGGGTCAACCGCCCATTCGAACGCCCCAGGGCGAGACTTGAGGGTATTGTCGATCTGTATCACACAACCAATAAATCGAGTGACCACGGTGCTAATTGAATAACCTAAACTTACACTTATGTCGCTTGAAGGACCAAAGAATGTGTCGTGGTCTTGGAAAAACTTCAAATAATACCTGTCACCATCGATATGCTCAACGTAAACCGTTTGCTAGTCGAGCATACATCTCAGATATTGGCACAGAATTGGAAGCAAAATCTCACGTTGCTGGAGTCGTTGACCCACGGCTCCTCAGGCGCGTAACGGGCGATACGAAGCTGGGCATTGGCGGTCTTGAGAGGGGAGAAAATCTGATAGGTGCCAGTCTCGAGAGTCATGGTTTGAATGCGTGCAAGCTCAAATAACTGAAGTGGGTGTTATTGGTGGGTGAGGAGCTTGAGCGAGCCGCTTGTCGCATTTTATGAAAGGCCTGTAGGATGTCCATCGATATCGTTTGTCTCACACTCCACCCACCAGATAAGTGGAACCGAAGAAATCCTCTTGACAGCCCATCGGTGTAAGGGTCTGTACCTGCAATGGAGTGCAGTTGCGGGACGTGCACATCATGTGTTCCATCAAAGGGTTTATTGTTACCTTCGCATTTGTTACACCCGTATTGAGCAAGCGGGCACCCACTATGTATTAACGGAATAATATAGCCGTTTGGTAGCAAACTATACCATACTATCGGTCAGTAACCGATATTTCCATTTCCAGTACGAAGTATGCCATGATAAGGGGCTGCTGCTGGAAATGCGTCGCACCTATCTGCAGGGTCTTAGAAATCGAACAACATTGTGGATGGAACAAAGATTTTTGGTCTTGAACCAAGTGCTGTGATTCGGACCATAACCGAGGGGACTGGCCGTCGAACGATTAAAATCGAAGGGGTGCTTTATGTCCCTACTTATGCTAAGTATATGCACGCAGGGAAGGGATGCTTTGCGTCCGTA
Source organism: Ceratobasidium sp. AG-Ba (assembly GCA_016906575.1). Classification (NCBI taxonomy): domain Eukaryota; kingdom Fungi; phylum Basidiomycota; class Agaricomycetes; order Cantharellales; family Ceratobasidiaceae; genus Ceratobasidium; species Ceratobasidium sp. AG-Ba. The sequence goes on along the minus strand of CP059633.1, from coordinate 225,769 downwards.
GGTACGGATTGCTGGGATGCGTGTATACCGTCTTGTCGCTCCTACGAAACGAGGCGTGTTGCCTCCAGACACAGCGTTGTGTATGGAATGTCATCGCCGCGGCCGCCCACTGTCGTTCAAGGAAACGAAGTAAGAACGAAGAGATAGCTGTGAAGGGGCGGATCTCTTGGCGACAGGATCTGCCCAAAATAACCTGTGGTTCAGCAAATTGAGCAGCAGGTCTTTGTCTAGGCAACTTGTTGCGAGTGACACATAGCCAGACGTGTGTTCTGTACGGTCGCGATCACCTAACAGAATCCCGAAGTTTTCCATCTTTTTTTTGCTGGCTTGGAACTCGCCCTTGGACCTTAACCTTCTGGCTCTTTACAAACTGGCCCAGCATCAAATGTTCGGCGGCTTTGGCTAGGCAAAATCCATGAGGGTGTCAGGTGACTTGCCATGTTTGTGTCGGGCGCCTCCACTGATCTTCCCCCACCACCACTCGATTTTTCCTATACCATAGATTTCGTTCTTTAATATTGACTAATGACCTCAAAAGATAATTTCCAGCTTGTTGACGTTCAAGGCTGGGACTGGGATCTTCATAGTGTACACTTTTCCAACCGTGCCTTGGCTCGTGAAAGGACTCATCGAATGAACAATTAGGTTTACTCGGCCTATATCGGGCATTTCCAAAGTCATGGCGTGCCGTGGTATGACCGTTCTTGGGGTCACCTGTTCAGCTCCTTTGAGGATTTTCTTACATTCGGATGGCCAACGGTTACTGTGACGGATGCCCGAACGGGAAAGGCACATATCGTAACGCGAGCAGGGAGCGTTAATGCGTTTGCGAAGATGGTCAAGACAAGGTATGTATTGTGTTCGTTCAATGGAATGCAGATGTCTAACCAATGGGGCATAGATTTGGGGAAACGCTCCCCAAGATCTCGAATGTGATGCAGATCGTTCCGTTCGAACATAGTCAACGACATCTCCGTCAAATAAGCGACATGGCAACGTATCGTAAAGTCCACGCCACGCTCCCAGCCGCCGAGTTTTCGGCCTTCAAATCGCGTGTCAAGCACGGCGACCTGAATGGCAGGTTTTCGTCCCTAGTTTTGGAGGCCGTAACATTATTTCTAATCTTGGAATATATTGTGCACTGCAGCCGTCGATCGGATGTGGCATTCACGAGACAAAAGCTGGCTATCGATCCGATTTGTGTGGTCTGAGAAGAGCCTCGTCCCTTTGGAGTGGGGGTACGCGGCGGTGAGATGTGCTCATCTGGCCGCGATCGGAACGTGGCCGCCCAAAGAGGAGAACTATAGGTCGGTAGCTTTTATTTCAGGAGAAGATTTGTCTAAGGGAATTATAGGAAAGGACATTTTGTCGTCGCGGAGTATGCAGATAAAGTTCGGAATAAGATTAGGCCAACTCATCCATGGGAGGTAAGTCCGATACTATAGTCATCGGGTTTATCATTGACACACCCATCGACAGTACGCCTTTGGTGATACGCATGTTATTAGTAAATCCAAGCTCCCCGACATCATCAATTCGGTCATCTCTTCTCTCGCTACTCCAGATTCTGAATCTGTCGCCAACTCTTTGGTCCTCGTGGGGCATAACATCTCTGGCGATCTTGATCGACTCGCAGAACTCAAAATTAGTGAGTCTATATCGTGCTATCTCCGTGACTGTGTTGGATTCTTAGCCCTGTGGCGTCGACAGAAATACCTCACAACATGCTCATCGTAGACACGGCCGTAGCCTCACTGCGCCACGCCGTATTTGGCCCACAGCTTCCCCGCGAGGCTCCACTCGCACGCCTTCTTGCAGCCCAAGCTCGTGCTCCGAGATGCACGCTCGGCAACGCCGGAAATGACGCGTGGCTTGCGCTTGGAGCGATGATTGCATTGATCGACAAGAACGCAACACCCCTGAACAGCGCGACGATTGGCGGAGCAAACCAGTCTCCAATTCCGAGACCACCTCCTTTGACTTCCGAAAGTTCTGGAAACATTCCCCAGATTCACCCCAGATACAGTTCTGCAGCTTTTCCTTCTGGCTCTCCTTTGCCGTTCCCTTCCAATCCGTCGACGGACATGCTCCCCCTGCCGTCGCCCAACGCTAACCCTAATGCACGGCCGATCTCGGCGGTGTTTGCTCGGCCTCGAACTGGGAGTGCGGGTGCCGTAGGAATGGGCAGTCCGCGCAATAGCCTCTCACTGAATGGAATGAGTGCGGCATTGCCTGTTCCCAATTCGAATCTAAATGCCCGTCCGATCTCGATGGTAATGAACCGATCGATGAGCGGAAGCCCCCGAAACAGTCTGAACCTTCAACCGGGCAGTCCAGGCCTTGGTGAATTTAGTGATTTCCGAGCGAGTTCGGGAGGTGCTATTAGCAAGAGTTGGAACGGACGTTCGGCACTTGCAAATGGGCGACCTGCTACGCCTCTCGGTTTGGGTGGACCAAGTGGGTTTTTTGATTCAAAGTCGCCGAGTAGCGGTGGGTTCGACACGAAGCCTGGGGCAGGGCGTAAGTCCAAACTTGTCATCAGCCCGAGTGTCAAGCCGGAGGGAGGGGACGAGAGCACCGAGAGCGAGAGCGAGGATGATTACGAACCGAGGGAGAGTGGTGAAATAGGGCAGCCCCTTGATCGAGGCAGAACTCGGTTCTTGTGAGGTACATGTGACCGGTGGACGAACGTGGGTATTCTTTTGGGTTTTCGGTTGTGTGTTTTTGGACAGTTTTTTTGTTCAGTTATCTAGCATTCAATCAGCGTGCTTGGGAAGCTGTCCAGGCTGCTAGCAATTCCTTTGTATATGCGTTACCAGGTGATCTGTTATCACCGGTTTGTTCTCTAACTTCGAACTGTGCTATGATGACAATCAATCTTGTTTTGCGGATCATCAAAGTACAATGGTTCGATCGAGGGAGACGCAATGCAGTATACTGTATTCAACTTGTTCGGTTTAAACGCACGTTTTGTGGCGCCACAACATCTTCAACATGCATCCAGGCTGAAGCCACGGGTGTCTGAATTGAGTCTCGGATGAGTTACGCCATTTGGATGACGTGGTTGCTGCTTTGCGGCAACCATCTTGCCATATTGGATCGCAAGAACGACCCACATGACCACCTTTATGGTCGGTCAGTACGCAATTTTGACGAGACAAGTACCCTCGAACTTTAAGCCAGTCATAAGGTCCGTCATATTTGAGTTACATTCATCGGATGCTACTCGAAATAGCAATCAAAGTCGTCCAAAGCGTTGTGTTGGAGGTTTCCCGCCCAGGACTTGTTTGTGAGCTAGAAACAGGCTGTATAAGCGCGACTCCAACAAACAATCTTAGTTCTCCCTATAAAAACGGCCCACCACGCCTCCTAGAACTCATCACCTCACCAACTCTCAATCACTCGAATTTGCTCATCTACCAAACATGTCTCTCGAGAGTGGCAATTATCGAATCATCTGTGCTCTTCGTAGAAATGAAGGCAAAAACCTTGCATGTGTCCGGTATTACGACAATCTGCTCTTGGTCAACGACTACAGCAACGTACGTACCAGAGGGTTACCTCTCATCGCATCTCCGGCTCACATCGTCGTTCGTTTAGCACTCCATGAAAGTCACGCACACTGGTGGTGACAAGTACATCATTCAGTTTACTAGCCGGCCTGACGACTTCTTTGGGCCCACGGATAACATCTCTGTAAGGATCATGTCATCTATCAGGATTCTTGTACCTGAGATGAATGTTCCCTGGTAGGACGATAACAGAGTACTCTCTCGTCCGGGCAAGTATGAGTGGTCCATTAACGCGGCTGGCGTCGACCAGTGGAAGTTCGTAAGATTGTCATACTCATCCCTTCTGGGTTCTGACTATTTCATCATTCTTCAGGATCCACGTACCGGAGAAAGACTACTACTGGTGTCTCCCTAAAGGGTCAGGAAACGAAAGCCGTGTATGTACAAGTTCACGGGACAATAAGTATTGCGGCACACTGATTAAGATAATTGATAGATCCAACTCAAGAAGTCGGAAGGAGTGGAAGGCGAGCTTTGGTCCTTCAAGAAAGTGTAAAGGAGAAGCGCCCTGTGAATGTACTATACGAGTTATACCTCTCGAATGAACGAACTGAAACCTGAAAAAGTCATGTTACGTATGGGTGTTCATTTAAGGGCCTGAAGCCGATACAAAGCGGGGGGTCAGCCACCGACGCTGCTCGGGCGGCGGAGTGCAGGAAGAGGCAGCGTACGCTCCTCTGTTTCTTCGTACCCGCCTAACGTCCCTTCTCGACCGACAACCGTCGCCTACTGGCCACCCGACCGGTAGTTCGCTCGCGTCTCAGCGTCCAGGTTTCCCCCTATCGCTTAGCCCCAGGTCCCCCAACCCCTTCCGGTTGAACGATGCTGGTCTCTCACTGCAGACCCATGTCTCACATTCATCCTTGCATCTACGCATCACTGATATACATCGCGCTTGTCACTTCCGGTCCGGCGTGCTCACTCTATGTAACCTGTTGCGCGCGCAAGAGGGACACCGAGCGACCAAAGAATAAAAATACCACTATAACTGGGCGTAAACTGACGTGCCGGCTATCCTTTAGCCTCGAGTCGGGGGTGCTGGTGCCAAATAGCCCGAGATAACCAAGTGTGTAAGAAAGGCCAGAGCTGCTTTCAGCGACGCCAAGGTCCCGCTTTGAGTCTGAAATGTACTACCGCTGGGCGAAACCTCGCTTGTAACCTTGGCATTATCCTCGTATATGAATTGACCAGTTCTATATGACCTATTTCCCTCACTTTAGCCATAGATAACTGTTGCAATTACGCTAGTTGATCGAATGTATGCGAGAAAAATTGTGTTCACACACCGGGAATGAGGATAAAAGAGTGGAAGTGTAGGTCTGAGCGCATGCAGACCGCTTATTTGGTATACTACTATCTCACTTCTCTAGCTAATTATACAGCATTATGAAGTATCCAAGCAACACACGAAGGGCGGATATCGGGTACGGAGTGTCTCCGTTGGGTCTTAGTCAGTATCTGAGGTCGAATTTGCAATTTGGCTCGTCTCATGCATTAGCAGGGGTTATGCATAATAGCCGGTATCCATCATCGGGGGTAACACTGGTATCTTCAACACATCACTTCCTGTAGGTTAGTTCAGGATGAAATATGTTGCCGCATATATCATATACTATTACAGGGTACCGCCCCATACCCACCATAGAGGGGTATTTAGACCTGAAACCTCTCTCATTGACTAAATCAGTCCACGTTGTTTTATCCACCATGAGAAAAGGCAGTGGAAGTATTAAGAAACGAATCAGTCGGGATAAAAGACAACATTCGGTTAGCTAGGCTGGGCATCATCAACTGCATATTGCAGCCCGGTCCTGTGAGGGTAAGGGCTCAAGCTGGGCGCATCATGTAGCTTGCCCTCAGGCCCGCCTCGGTTCGGTATTGGAGCTCCCCACGAAGAATTCGCTACGTTAAAACGATGCTAACCGTTCCGTAGGATGCCAGAGGTAGCTTGGTGATATCAACGCCGCTCAATTCCGGCGTTCTCGTCAAAATTGGTCATCCACATTAAGGTATCGAAATATATACGGCGCAACTTGCAGGACATGATATGCTGATTTTTTAGCCGACCTGGTGACTGCGTAATGACCTGCACCCATATAATCGAGTATGTATCTGGCCACAGCAGTGCCACACCGATCTTAGTCGCGGTGCGCCTGATCATGGGGCTCAAAATGGGATATGAGGATACGGTTTTGATCATATTTCCCTGTAGTCGGAAGATCAACGCGCGCCGCTTCATGCCCGGGAGAAATTTGTGCATGGATACATCGGCGGTAAAGGACTCGGTGCAACGTATAAAAAGCGGATCCTGGTCTTGCCTGCCCCATTATCACAAAAGTTCAACAAATATCGCCCATCTATCTGTTCACTATGTCACTTCCTGACGGCAGCTACCAGATTTTCTCTATGCTAAAATCAAGTAGAGGAAAACAGCTTCGTATTGCTCGGCGCCCAGATAGCCTGATCGTTGTTGACGACTATAGTGAAGTACGTTCTTTGTATTGCAGGTGACTTGTAGGACCCGGGTCTGACAAACTTGATGATAGGCAATTGTCAGGCTTAGCAAAACTGGGGAAGACAAATATACCATTCGCTTTCCACATCGGTTTGATGAGTGTTTTGGACCTAGCGAAGACGTCTCTGTGAGTTTGTTTACACCGTGATGTTTTATCTTCCAGGTTAGAATCATCCTCGGACTGTAGGAGGACAATCGGGTGTTCAGCCGTTCTGGAGAGTACGAATGGTCTATTTATTCGATAGGTAACAACCGGTACAAGTATGCAGCAGCTGTCGATTTGTCGTAAAACTACCGCTAACACAAGTATTTTTGATCCAGGATTCATGTCCCGGCAAATGATTTGTATTGGCAACTCCCCGATGGTGCGGAAAATGAGAGCCAGGTACGTATATATTGCTGGACTAATACTTCTGGTAATGTCCGACATTGCCCGTTTTAATCCGTAGATATTCCTAGTCAACTCAGAAGGGACATATGGGGAGTTCTGGAACTTCAAGCGGAAGTAGACGAACGTATGTTTGACTCTTTCTGCTTGGGATTTAGGAATGTATTTGTAAATAATCAACCTCTCACGGAATCTGACAATTGCGTAACTCGCAATTTTCATACAAATTGTCGTTGGGTATGCTAAAACTACAAGTCATATGGTTGCCTAGGATCGGGAGGCAGGTAATACATAGAATCGTATTGGTGTATCAAATGGCAACATCGACGCCGTAGAAATCGAATTTTATGAGATAATCATGGGTGCGTCTGATGCAACGGAGCTTGAATGTGGATTTGGCAGCGACAACACCCCTGACCTCGGGGGTGGCCAAACACGATTACAATATCATCGAATTTTACCACCTAGTAAGTACAAATCCGATATGCTGGATCCAAACATTCATATTGAAATGCATGAATCTAATATGACATTACCTTTTATTTTATTTCATCACCAACCTTGGCCACGAGCACTAGCGGGAGTGGAAATCATACTGATATACCGTTGGAGGCTGTGCGTTCGATACTGGTGCCCGTACAGACGACCGCCTTCGCCGGTGAAGGTTGGCATCTATGAGCACTTGCCGATGAGTAGGTTGCCATACTGCGGCCAGTGGGATCGTATTCAATACATATTTTATTTGACCGTGTTGGGACGCGGAGTCGAAGATTCGATGAGGAATGTGTTCAGAAAGTATCGACATTATCCAAGCACCCGAGATGTGAATTCGTACATTGTCACCCCTGGTTGGGGATCAAAAGCAGATTGTGTTGTGCGCAGCTCCGGCGACCTAAGTATCAAAAGGATTCACCAACAGAACGGGCGCAAATGAAGCCCGTCGTTGTGTGAATGGTAGATACTCCACCGGCGTCACGGGCAGAAGAGTTCTTGTTGTACCGATGAATTGATGGGTGTAGGACTCTTTCGTGATATGTCGAAAGAGCGTACGTAACATGTCTTCTGGGGCGTTACGGGGGTAAGCCTTATGCCATAGCTAGTATATGGCGTGCTTGATCATGCGTTGGCCGCCAATTATGCTTCCAGATGAGGGTGCGCAGACCAACGTCGATGATCATTAGCTTCGATCGTAGGTCACGAGGTGATAGGCCTTGCTGCAAAAGGTAAACGATTTCACGCTGCTGTATGCGCCGAGAAAAACATGTATGGCAGGAAAACATTCACAAAACATCCATGGTTTTCTATAAAACACGCGGTTGTGCCCCGTCAGACTCATAGCCAACACCCACTATCTCAATCACTTAGCGTTACTCATCACAAAAAATGTCTCTTTCTGATGGCACTTATCAGGTGTTCTCGCCCTTGACGTCGAGTGGCGGCAAGCGGTTGCGTATTGCTCGCTACTACGAAAACCTCTTGCTTGTTAATGACTCTAGCAATGTAAGCTTTCTGAGCGCTATCAAGTGTAAGATCGTCTAAAATATTGCCTATGTAGCAAACCGTCAAGGTGCGAAAGACGAGCGGAGACAAGTACGTTCTACAGTTCCCTACTCGCCCCAACGATTTTTTCGGACCCACCGATAATATTTCTGTGAGTGTTGGCGTCTATCTCGTACAATTTCGCAGTCGTTGTCATGAGTTAATTATGATTTACCTCAGGAGGACAATCGGGTTCTTTCTCGCCCAGGCGAGTACGAGTGGTCTATCAACCCGGCCGGCGGCGACCAGTACAAGTATGTAGACTCCTGATATTTTTTCTGACCGGGTGTCTTACTTTCCACTTTGCCTAGGCTCCACGTTCCTGAGCAGGACCTGTACTGGCAGCTTCCTGATGGCGCTGGAAACGAGAGCCGTGTACGTATAGGGCTTGAAGTTTCGAGTTTTAGTAGATTAACACGAGATATTCCATAGATCTCGCTGAACAAGTCCCAGGGGTTGCAAGGCGAGCTTTGGATCTTCAAGCAGCAGTGAGCAACGGACGGGGCTGTACGATTGAGCATATGTTTGGCATGACCGGCTGGCTTTCTGAATGAATGAATAAATGAAATTGAATGAACAATGCTACATCCGCTAGATCCGGATAGGCATGGAAAAGCCTCGTCCTTTACTTGAAGGAGGCAGCCACACTACCTATTCGAGGTCATCGCCGAAAATGCTCGATTATTTCTCGGACTGATACCGGTTGCGATATACATGCCCTTGTGTATATGCGTTAGGTTAAAATCCGTGCAGTAGATTTGGTTTCTCGGGACAAGAAGTGTCTGTGTATCCTAAATGATTCTTGCCGAATCATATATATAGTCGTTCGGGGGCTGGGCCGCATGGTGGGAATTCTAGGGAGATAGGGAAACGCGATAGACGGACATTAGATACTACTGGCACTAGGCACCAGGCGCTATACTAAGTGTGTGGGTGCTAAGCTATGCGAAGCCAGGTGTAGACTATGAGGTGACCGAAGTGATCCTTTGGTCGCCATCGGGCTATCAAACAGAGGAGCCTTCGCCAGAGCGGCGGTATTTGATTTTGATCGAGCCATTGATGAATATTTCAAATGGTGCTTACGCGCCAACCCATGCAAGTCCGCTCCACCTCTCCAGTCCCAAAACAATCACAACACGATTTTTGTAGCAAATAATGACGGGCCAAAGGTAAGATACAAGGAAAGAGATGGTTCCCCTACCTGATACTGATGGAATATGTAGTTGGACCTCGGCTTGGTCACGAGATGGGAATGTCTGGACTTGCGCTCCTTGTATTTATTGGGCCTCGCAGATATCCGTATAAAACAGACCCGACAGCTCGAACATCAGCCATTTTCACCCTCTTCCATACCTGAGCCGGTACTCGACCGTCATTCACAATGAGGCTCCCGTCCTCATCCAACATTGCTCTCGCAACTCTCGCGCTCTCCCCGAGCCTGCTATCCTCTCCTGTCTTTGGGGCACCGACGCCGGACGTCGGTGGACTATCACCCAGCCCAAATACTGGATATTTTGCTGGTACGTCGGCCCTGGGTCTGGCGGATCCGGCTTAGACCATTCATACAGAGTCGCCACAACCCCAAACGACAGACTCGCCATTGCCGCAAGGCACTCCTAATTTTAGTGCCGGTCCATCTTTTGCCTCGAGTCCCACGCCGCCGGCCGCCAAGATTGCTGGCAGGCGCCGCTCAATCAGTATGTTCTGGCCTTGGTTTGTTTCCTGAGCCTAAACTAACGATATCGTGCAGAACGCCGGCCTTCCGTCAAATTTCGTGCCGTTAGACCAGACCAGCTTGAGTCCGAGGTCCTTCCACTCCCCAACGCTACAACCTATTCGGCAATGTATGGTGGTACTACTTCTCCGGTACTCATTTCTCCAGATGGCTCGGTTCATCTCGCCTTGCCTCTGGGTGTGAACCGCACCGAACCGCTGGAAACTTTACGCGACAATGCCAACGCCACTGAAAACCACCATCCTTGGCACAACGGTCGTCACCCAGAGTCATCCTTCCTTAGTTCACCTGTGCCATACGATGCACCTACGTTTCCTCCCCCTATTGCCGTCGTCGAGCGTGGTGTTCTCTCGTCGACCCCCTCCATGTCCTACACTCCCGCCTTAGGTGGATCTCATCTTCAAGAGCATACTACGAGATCCGAATCGACGGGTGACACTTTTGTTGGTTACCTTGAAGTACCCAATGCACTTTGGGGACTTGGACTCGGTGGTATATCTCTTGGAAGCAGATCTCAAATGATTAAACAAGAACTCCCAACTGCCTTCGATGACGCGAACTCTCCTGAAGGAGCCGTTTTGAATCCGAAAGATGTCGATTTCTTGGTCGGTCGTTCCCCGCTTGTAGCTCCTTTTGTCCCAGGGCTCGACTCTATCCCTATGGTTTCTGGAGCGAGTGGAGTTGTTGAGAAAGGAGAACAATCGGCTGGTGGTGTTTTGGATCTTCCTCTTGGTATAGCATCTTCCTTGCCTACCGGCGGTCTTTCAGGTCTTCCTAGTGCTGCACTCTCGAATATGCTTGGATCAGGCCGTTCGAACATTCGTAGAGCTGAGCTTCCGGCTCTTCCCATTATCGGAGATCCTGTCGTTCCTCTCACCGGTCTCCCAAGTGTACCTGGAGTCGGGGTTCCCCCAATTTCTGCCCCTATCCAAAACCTGGACCCTTGGAAAACTATTTCTGGAGCCGTGCCTACCTCTTCTACCGGTGGAATATTGCCCATTGGGGTTCCCGCCTCTCTTCCTGACGTGGCTCCGATTCTTGGTCCGGTCGGCCCTGGCGCTGACCTATCCAGTTTGCCCAATATGGACCATATAAGAGCCCCTATTGCTGGTATGGCCACATTACCGATTATTGGCTCGCCTTTGAGTGGCTCGAACGTGCCTGGCCTTGATGATTTTCCGAGTCAAGTTTCAAACACTGTCCCATACCAAGCGGTTCGACCGGTGGAGAGTGTAAAAGATGGGTTGTCCACCTCGATTGGTGCAGTTCCTACTCTAGGTACCGGTTTGCTGCCGGCTGTCCATTTACCAGCTCCTATCGGTCCGGCTCCCATCCCTCACGTAAACGGATCTCCCATTCCGATCCTTCCAACAGTGTTTCCCGATAATTTGAATACGATAGTTTCGGGCACTGGCGTTTCAATCGGTTTGGGTCTGGGAACTGTACTTCCGAGCGTCACTAGCACCCTTACCAATGGTCTCGAAGCAATACCCACTCTAAGTTCTCAGATTTTGGCTGCCCCCACAGTTCTTCCTGTTGCCAACCCCCTCGCTCACATCATTCCGCCCGGTCGTGAGAACAGGGTGCAGCAGAATGCTAATGTGGAGTACAAAGAAGATACTAGGATGGGCTCGATGGGACGTCCAGAAGATAGTTCCCGAGGGAAGGATTTTGGTGATTGGGTGGTTAATGGTGGCGAAGTGAGCCAGACGATGAGACCGTCTTCCACATCCAGTTCGTCAAGGCCATCTCATACTGCACACTCTTCGTTTTCAGGGACACATCGTTGGACTACGTCAACAGCCACTGCGACCAAGACCACGCATTCGCCTGCAATTACACCTACGCCGACGGTGGAATCTGTATCTGGGTTGGAACGTCGTTCCATGGACCTAGTGGAGCTACCGTCTACTCCTACTTCGGTTATCGTATCTCCAGCCCACGCTAGTCTTCCTCCGATAGCTATCGAGCCTGCTTCTCCTGTTTCGAGCTCGAGTTCGTGTTCAGAAGGGGAGATTGTCGTTTCAACTACTACACTCCTCCAACCTACTCCGGTGTACATCGGAGGAAGCCCTCTTGCTCGTGTTTTGGAGAGAAGCGAGCCTCTCGAAGTGTCACCTACGCCTAGTTTGCGCTGGTGTGTAGGTGTTCCTAGGATGACGACCTCGGTTTTGAGAGCGGCGGCGACTGGTGCGCCGTCCAATGAAGAGACACTTTAAGGACTATATCATTTGTATCATTATGGACTGTTAGATTTTGTATTTAGAGTTATGCAGTGCTTTTGAATTGACAGTAGATTTCGTCGTGTGGTTTGGGTGTGAATGCCCACAAATTGTGTGGAGCTCGTGGGTTTGTTTGTTCTTGCGTGCCGAATACTGTCATCATCATGATGTCAGGAACTCGTCGACCAAGTTGCCAGCTCGGGTTATCCGGAGTTTCGACACACAAATCAAGACAACTCTCCGAATCTCTGTCGAGGTCCATGACTACGCATTGCTTCTCCCGTGTCAATGTTCGGCCTCCGAGACTTCCCACACGGCGCTCAGCAGACTGAAGTCTTAATCCTCCGAGAGATAATTTTCCTATCTCCTACGTCAGTTCTCGAAACATGGAAGCTCGGCCCATGTTCTTTCGGGGCGCCTTGATCTTCTGCACTTGACCTTTGCCCGCTGCTTCGACTTCTTCTGGTGGTCGTTTCTGGGGTTGAGAAGTGGAACGATAAAAATCTAGCAAGTCGGGCAAAGTCGGCCTGATGCTAAACGATTAGACGCCATAACACATTCTTGCATGCCGCGTCGAAAAGGCCCGGGGTTACCTTGTATCTTTGTTCCGAGAATACGCCTCATGATTGGTAAAGGCTATCATGATATCTCAGTCCGCTTTTGTGCCCGATCGAGCTCTATGACCGAATCATGATCTCATCTGAGATTTCGTGATCGTGAAGTAGCTGAACGCTGCTACAGTATCGGAAGCTTTTTCTTTCGACAGAGATTCTTGTTGCTCGTTTTGATAGCTGGTTGATTTATGGTTACCCACACCTCACATACCCTAGGTCGAAATGGTGTAGACGGCTTTGAATAAGCTCTATATTTGGCTTGTGTCGTGTTCTCTCCTATCAAAATATTTTCAGTCGTGCGAGCCATCAACTACTACGTTGAGAAAAGAGGTGCTATGCATCTCCCACTTCGTCCTCAATCTGCGACCCTACATCACACGATGGTTTCGCTTAATCCCAAATCTCTTCGAGAGGTCTACACTCTAGACTTGTTCAGAAGGTGCTAGCTGCTAACTCCCCAAATGGTGTGAGATACTTGACCCTGTGTCTCCCGGTCTTAGACTTGACTATTAGACTAACGACCGCGAATACGCCTGTATGTTCTTATCATTCCATAATCTGATTCACAATCTTCAACTCTTCCAGCTCAGACACCTATCTAGGCGGCTGGTTATGCAGACCCAAGGATGTGTTCCACTTTCAGAAAAACTATCGGGGAGGATACTAGACGCGCGAGGCCTGCAGGCAGGGGGTTTCAGTGAATAGATCATCATATTTGATAGGCGACACGAGGCGGCCCCAACACGTTGGACTTACGGTATAGACAGACTCCGAGCGTCTAAAGAAGCGCTACATAGTGTGTATAAGCAGAAGTATATGCATATATAGTAGTAAAAAGGTCAATGAGGCGTAAATGCGTGCATATGCGTTGCTGCCTTGCGCTTTGACACGCCAGATACATGCTTATACCCAGGGCAAGGGTATAAGTATGCATGATAGCTTACGGCAATAGGCATATATATGGGCCAATAGAGCCAAGGGCGTCTGTCAACCAACCCCACCAGCCATCTTCGGAGATCTCTCAAGTATTGCCCTGGTAACCTTGAGCAGCTACAACATGATCTCGTTGTCTCATCTTGCTCGCCCTCGCCGAACGGGGCTGCACCTGATAGCCCAGAACCTACGACAGACAAAGGCGAAGGTGTTCTACAATAATTTACACTCCCTCCCTCCATCCATTGGTGATACCACGGTTGCAATTCCGAAGTCTGCGATGAACACGCTGGCACCAGCGGTGATACCGGCTGGGTCTCGCCGAGGCCGAAACCTGATCCTCTGCTTCGATGGGACTGGAGAGCAGTACGATAAGGATGTAAGAGTCCGCCCCATCCAGTTTAGTTATTTAAAAGCTTAAATTGTACTAGTACTCAAACATTGTTCGGTTCGTTCGATTATTAAAGAAGGGTGACCCCTCACAGCAGATGGTACGCAAGCCAATTAGACACTTGATTAGCAGCATAACTAAGCGGAGATTTGCAAGGTTTACTACCAACCCGGTGTCGGCACTGGTATAGGCAGCAGTGGCCCATCCAACCCGTTCCTCAAGCAAATATTCTATCGTCTAGACCAAGCGTTTGCGACTGGCTTACCTATGCACGTGCGAGGTACGTGAGATTAGGCGCCAGCTCATCTCTAGTACCAACCTTATGGACTTGGTTTCGATAGGGGGTTATGAGTTTCTCATGAATAATTGTAGGCAAATCTACCTTAGTATTCTTGATATGATCGGCTGAGAAGTTTCCCTGTGACCCACAGACGAAGAGGGGGATCGGATATCCTTATTTGGGTTTTCCCGCGGCGCATACACTGCTCGTGCATTGGCTGGGATGCTCCACAAGGTAGATATTCATTATTCTTATTTTTGTAATTTAATTAATCCATGATTTTGCAGGTTGGCCTTCTTACGGCTCACAACAAGGAACAAATCGATCATGCCTATCAAATGTATAAACGAGATGATGAAGAAGGATGGACAATGTCTGCAGGGTTCAAGGATACATTCTCAATAGATGTCAAAATTGATTTTGTGGGGGTTTTCGATACTGTCAATAGTGTTGGTACGTGCGCCTCATTCCTTGGTGATCACTGCTTTTTTAACAGATTGACGACGTGCAGGACTCATTCCTCGTGAACTCCCGTTCGCGAGGTCCAACTACCTGATCAGTGTATTCCGGCACGCAGTAGCTCTTGACGAGCGTCGGGGCAAGTTCAAAGCGCACCTCTGGGGCCAGGGGCCCGGATATGAGGAGAAAACAGGTGACCGCAAGCACGAAAACTGTGATAAACCGGAGAGTTATGGGTGGATAAGCACAATGCGAAATAGCATCCCCAGCAGAATATGGGCGCAGAATACCGCCAATTTTCATACGAGCACCCGTAAGAACGGCCATGACTTTGCAACTCCTGAGGAAAGGCGTCATAAGACGAACGTCAAAGGTACGTGATGTCCTATCCTCATGTTCTGTTCTATAAGAATTAACCCAACCATACAGAGGTTTGGTTTGCGGGTACACACTCAGATGTTGGTGGAGGCTCCGTGCCAAATGGGACGCCTAACCACTTGGCGCGTATTCCACTCCGGTGGATGATTCGCGAATGCTTTGCCAACAATACTGGCATCCTCTTTGAACGTTCTAGACTCGAAGCGATAGGGCTAAACGTGGCCGCCCTCCAACAGCTTGTCAAAGCTCCAGCGTCACCCGAACTTGAGGTAACTAGCACAAAAGAAGGCAATAAGGAAGAAACTTCCAACAAGGTTACCAAAATCATGACGCCTGCCAATAATAAAGTTCCCGGTCTGCCTAAATTTGTTCCGAATGAGGCGGTCCGTTTGATCACCACTGAGGACGAAAAGGACGCGGTTGAGCCGATTCACGATCAATTGTCGCGTTCGCGGTGGTGGTGGATTATGGAACTTTTACCGATGAAATATCAGAAGCACGACGGTACTCTGCGTTCTTGGCTCTCGTACGTCGGTCTCATCGATTCTTTTCATCACTGGGTCCCCTAACAACATAGTCCAGCATGAATCTCGGGAAAGCTCGAACCATTCATGGCCAACAACGGTTCCCAACTTATGTCCATAAGTCGGTTTTGTACAGGATGCAGAAAACAGGTTACAAACCTCATGCAAAGCTGTTGGAGAACCCTGCACCTAGGTGGGTTGATTAGTGCGGTCTCACGGGCTACCTCGCCAAGTTACGCTGGGGCTGGGGAGTATTTAGAAGAGGTCATAAGACCACTGGTACGACCAGCCGGGTAGACCCCTAATGATCACATGGAGGACCAAGCTTGCTTTTCTGTGAGATGAAACGCAATGAACTATGCCCTATACAATCAAACATTTCTATATGCATCGTGTCAAACAACTTTGGCTGTATTGTATAAAGTAATACTCATTTCAAGCCATGCATATTTGATATCAGTAATCATTCCTTATGTAACTTCTAGCCCTCTTGACATACCGACGAAATATCTAGCGCTTTATCTCACTGATGATTTTGTAAAAATGGGGTAAGCGGAGTGAGAAAGTGGACACGCCGCGCCTCTTGGATGTCACGAAGCGCTCAAATCGCTGCCCGGTTCGGTCGTACCGTTCAAGGAATTCTAACCCTTAGCGATGGTCCAGTTGGGCGGGAGCAGGGCAAAATTTGGGTTTAGTAAGGCTCAAGGATACGTCTTGGGCCAATTCTACGCGCCTGGGTGAAGTATTGCCCCTGCATTCATCTTTAGGTATCAGATCGACTAAGTAGTATTATGGAGCATATTTATTAGAGGAGATACTGGGATCCCTACGTGTTGAGCACACGGGGGGCTCAGGGTCGCGAGTCGTAAAGTCTCGAGATTTTTTGATTCTCAACGAGCTTCTTGTTGCGGGTCAGTGGAGGAGCCGGATATATTGGACCCCATGCTGACGGAACTACCTGCGATCTGTAGAGTATAGGTACTAGATATATGCGTGTATGCCGCAAGTAAAGTTATGAGATAGCGCATGGAGAGTATGACGTATACACCCGTGAAGGTTAGGTATCAACTGATCGTTAGCCCGCTGGTTTATCAACACGAAATTGGCCCATGATAATACACGACATCCTTGAATCTAAAAAGGTCAAGTAGGAATAAATCAAATCTGGTCAGCGCCCAGAATGGATTTTTTCAGAGTCGGATCTGGTCATTAAGGAGGTAGTTTTCCCGCAGGCGAAGGCTGCCAACTTGACCACCCAAAGAATCCATACAAAGGACCTCGAGGGCACAACGTGATCTTTTGTCATGTGAGCGACCTGGCTCCGTCCGGATCCGCTTACAACTTTGCCTAGGCTATAACCTCATGTGACGTTTTTCCATCAAAGGTTAAACGGACCGTCGTTTCAAGCGACTTGCCGATCATGTTACCACCTCTATATTCCTATCGCCTCACGTGTCACTCCGGCTAATTCAGACCGACGCTTGCCCTACATGCGTGCATTTTAGTTTTAGTCTCCCAGTGTTGGAAGGGGTTATAGTAGCCATTCCTTGTATTCTACCATAGTTTAAAATCACTTTAGTGGCTATCCTTGTACTCTTGACTCGTACGCGGTAGGGTCACTAACCACAACAAAGCCAAGCAGGATTCATGTGGCTGTGCCCTGCCCCCATGTTCCTGGCGACGATCAGCCTCTTGCCGACTATCATGATTTGGTGACTTGGACTTAAGCACATTACTGGACCCATTACCGCAAGCAAATCCTCGAGGTTCGCCACCGAGACCACTGCTTACGTTTCGGATTCGCGGCGGGGACAACTGACTCTTCTCATGGACCCAGTTCCGCTGATTCGAACTTCTTTGCGGGTGGTTGAGGGCTTGTTCCTCTTATCAAATATTTTCACGCCGTCTTTGTGTCCTTGAGATATTGCACCATAGCCTCGCATTGGACCTTGCTATGCGAATAGATCCGGTCGTGTATCCGATACCAGTGACTTCTAAAAATTGGCCAAGAACGCTAAACTTGGCCACGTCCTCATGTTCGCCGGACCGCTCATATCACTATCAGGTATGAGGGTGAATACCATACTCACGACGAGCGAGGGTGGTGCGAGGATTCTCCGTGAAAAGATGGCCCTAGACGTGCTGTAATCCAATGTCTCGCCCGCGGCGGAAGCGAGGCCAGAGTGCAACCAACACCACGCCTTGTACGTCACTAGGCGAGGGAAAACCGGGACATCGGCCGGGAGGGTATGTCCAATGTACCCTTTTACCGCCCAATCGCATTCGGAAGTTTGACACGCCTAGAAATGGTGAACCTCGAGAACCGAGATCGGACACCGTGTTTAGCGCACGTAAACGAGATGGCTGGAATAGCTCAGCGTGTGGAATGCCGTTCGGTAGATTTATCCGGAGGCTGCACCCAAAGGAACCCAGAATCGAGCCGTAGGAGGAGAAACCTCGGAGCCGCCGAGATTCTATAAATGCTTCATTCGTCAAGCTCTGGGAAAAACCAAGCGACTATACTACTGCAATGGCTCCCGCTGTCGCTGGTGCTGCCTCCAATGGTCCTCATCTTGACCCTGCCTTGCTCTTTACTGGGCGGTGGTGGCAACACAGTCATATCCTCGCTCTCAACTTGCTGCTATTGGTCCCACTCGTGACCTCATACGCCAACGGATTCGGTAAGTCCTAATCGCCAGTCTTTCTCTATAGTTGCTCATGATCACGAATAGATGGAAGTATGATGAACGGGTTGCAGTCAGTAGAGCAATGGAAGCAATATTTTGGGTATCCAGACTCTAAACAATTGGGTCTGTTCAACGCTATTCAATCTATTGGGTAGGTGAACTCTAACTCCGGTTTGGATGATACTATACTTATCAACGGATAGTGCGCTGGCTGCCACCCCATTCGCGCCTTACGTCTCCGATATCTTCGGTCGCAAGCCTGGAATCTTGTTTGGCAGCGCACTTGTCCTCATTGCCGCTGTCCTCCAAACCGCGACCCAAAATCTCGGCATGTTTATCGGTTCCCGTTTCCTCATCGGATTCGGAACTACTTTTGTGAGCGGTGCTTTAACTTGAATACACAGTCGCTCATAGGGCATGATTAGGCACAAATGGCATCTCCTCTCCTCGTTTCCGAAGTTGCATATCCCACGCATCGTGCAGCACTTACCTCTCTCTATAACTCGCTCTGGTTCTCGGGAAGCATTGTTGCCGCTTGGTCGACCTACGGCACTTTCCGTATCCCGTCCAGCTGGTCGTGGCGCATCCCATCTGCGCTCCAGGGCCTCTCGTCTGTCATTCAATTCTTCTTCATCTGGTTCCTCCCCGAGTCTCCTCGTTGGCTCATCTCCAAGGGTCGTGACGAGGCTGCACGACGGGTATTGGTCAAATGGCATGCTGGCGGGAACGAGGATGATCCTCTTGTCGCCTTTGAATTCAACGAGATTAAGGAGGCGCTAGGTCAAGAGGCCCAGACAAAGAAGGTTTCTTGGATAGATTTATTCCGGACTCCAGGTAATAGGAGGCGTATGCGCATCATTGTGTGAGTTGCCTCTTTCTTTTTCACATTCTATGATTTACGGGTTTGGTTAGTGCAATCGCTGTGTTCTCTCAGTGGTCTGGAAACGGTTTGATCTCATATTATCTGGAGCGCGTTCTCAACGGGATCGGTATCACATCTGCCGACGATCAAACGCTTATCAACGGCATCATCGCGATCTACAACTTTATCATCGCTATTGTCTCTTCGTTCTTTGTTGAACGTGCTGGCCGTCGTCGGTTGTTCCTTATCAGTAATGCTGGCATGGTAAGTATCTCCGAACTGTGACGCAACTGTCGTCTGACTAACCAATCTCGCTTAGCTTGTCGGCTATGCGCTCTTGACAGCTTGCTCAGCGACATTTGCCAAGACGCACAACGCACACGCCGGACATGGCGTCATCGCGTTCATCTTTGTTTTCAACGGCTTCTATGCGATCGCGTACACCCCACTCCTCGTCTCGTACACAGTCGAGATCCTTCCGTTTTTCCTTCGCGCCAAGGGTCTTGCGCTTATGAACCTCTGTGTCTTGGCCGCCATCATTTTCAACCAGTACACGAACCCTATTGCTCTCGACAAGCTTCAGTGGAAGTATTACCTCGTCTACACCGCCTGGTTGGTGTTTGAGCTCGCATATATCTATTTGTTCGCTGTCGAAACCAAGGGGCGATCCTTGGAAGAGACCGCCGCCTTGTTCGATGGCGACGAGGCTGTCCAGGAACTCGAAAACCGTGCGAGGGCGGATATGGCCGAGGAAGGGCACCCTTCTACGACTGGAAGTGAGAAGGGAACTGGAAGCTTGGAGCATGTTGAGGTATTTGGTCAGAAGTAAGCGTCATCTGATGAAGTTTCTCGTGGAAAAGACATACAATGTATAAATAAATGCATGCATATTTGTTCACATTTTGATTTAGCGGGCCTGTGCGTTCTAGCAACTCGATTAGAAACAATGCAGATCGGGTCGTACCGATCATGGTTCGATGCATCCCCTCAATTTGGTATGGTTGCTGGTTAGGTTATGAAAACCAATACCTTTCTGGGCCTAGCACATATCTTCTAAGGCCTCACGTGTCCGTGCGGACAGCATTGCCCCTTGGTGCTCACAGTTCCTATTCCACAATCTACAACCCTCCGAGTCGACCTACCCATCTGAAAGAACTATGTTACATAGATGATTGCGAGTACTTTGCGTCAAGCGCAAGGTGCATCAATGGAAACAGTGGATGTAAGATCGAGGATGCCCTTGTTTCTTATTCAAATAGCGAACTAAATCTATGCCACTCAGATAGCATGTCCACCTGACGAGCCTGGAGAAGAGATGGCGGAGGAGGCTCGGGTATGGAAAACGTATGTAAAAGAAACAGATAAATGGGACAAGGAAATGATGGATGGACGCAACAAGTATGTCAGCTCGTTCTGAACAAGCATTGACTAGAGACTCAAGTGTATTTGATTCACGATAGCTCGCTGGACGTGCTCTTAAGTAAGTCATCTACGCATCAAGCCATTATCAAGACTAATACACAGCACTTAGTATTCGTGCGTGATAACAATAAATAGTGATTCAAATTGATGAAAACGGAAACCAAAACCTAGGCAGCTCTTTTCTCAACTATATCAACCGCGTGGGTATCATATACGAGCACAGAGTCCTCGCTGATGAGAAATACCGGCTTAGATTTCTGGTTGAGAGCCTCAGCGATCTCAAGCCTGATACTTCGCATGCCTCCGCACGGACGCTGGAAATCATGTCGCAAACTCTAGCAGCTATCGCCAACGGCCAAACTGTGACTGCTATGCCGCCCAACTCAACTAGTCTAGAGGCTTCCCGATTCACACCATCTCGTACCGCTGTGATGGTGAATATACTCTGGTTCCTATCGCTAAGCCTCAGCGTGGCTGTTTCTTTGATCGCTATGCTAGCTAAAGAGTGGTGTTACAAGTTCATGTCCAGCCGATCGGGTAGGATGTACGAGCAAGCACGGCGGCGTCAGCTAAAATGGAATGCAATGGAGAGATGGAAGATGAAGGGGATGTTGACTTACCTTCCTGGCTTGATGCACTTGGCATTATGTACGTACTTATATGCCACAGGATATGTCTTAAACCGCGATTTGCTAACAGGGAGGGCGGTTTTAGTCCTTTTTGCAGTCGGATTGTGTGTGTATCTATGGAATATCAGCATTAGTGTTGCCGCGCCGGTACTCGCGGTCACAGGGACAGTAACTTTGGCCTATATAGCCGTCACAACGCTACCACTCATCGATACATATTGCCCGTACAGCACGCCAATCGCAAGTCTGGTTGTCGATGTCAGGGTAACCGCCATTTACATTACTCAATTGATTGCCTTAACCCTCAAATACTGGCTTAAGATGGTCCTACAAGTTACATCCAAGGTTCCAGCTCCAGTAGTAACATCCGCCATTTTGATATCTCAGCGCATATCTGAGACTATGTGGCCAAAAGGGAGTTTTATAGCGCAATGCCAGACGATTCGGATGAACATTCAAGACCGTAAACTTCTCAGTGCTGTTGGTCATATTCTGGCATTCTTTTTATATGGTCTATCTCTTGTGATATATCCAATATTCAAGGGAATCGCTTGGCTCGGCCATCCTAGTCGCGGTAAACGGGAGGCGAGCGAACCATGGATGGGCGAGCTGTTGGAGTACTACGAACGTACTCGGCACGTTACAGATAAATGGCTTTACAATTACTACAACTTGGATGCGAAGGTCCCTATGGATGATACCACTAGCCAAATGTTGGCATGGCTTATTTCCAACTGTGAAGATTCCCGGTCGGTGGAAGTCGCATTGCAAGCGATAGCAGGTGCAGGCCATAGCCTTCCACAATCACCCTTGAAGCAGTGCAGGGCCAATCGAATCTTGATTTCTCAGCTGGTATCATGTGTACGATATGGCTATAACCCCAGCCTAACACTGCCCAAGTCCCCTTCGCTATTGCCGGTTGCCCTGAGGTATTGTCGTGCTTATGCTGTGCTTATGCTCGGTGATCCGGGTACTGATATGATAGATGGCCTAAACGATAATAGGGAAGAAGGAATTGTGGCTCATCGCTGGATCTGGAGGATTTATTCGTGGTGGGTGCTGCACTCTAAAACCTGAAAATGAAGCAGAAATTCTGAGCGTGGAATCGAAAGTCTCATAAATCAGCCAATTAGCCAGATTGAGAACAACAGCGCGCATGCCGCTGCTGTAGCGGCTGCCATTCCACTCGGCCTGTGGGGGCCTGCATCATTCTTTGGCGGCGAAAATATGACAGAGGACTGGGAAAAACTACTTGGAACGGCTATGTCACGGATCAGGGAAAGCCTAGAATCTCCAAGCCATGCCATTTCCGCAGCCGTATTATCTACGCTGATGGAATCAACCGTACATCTTTGGACTGTTTCTCGCATGGAACAAAGCACGAAGGAATATCTCGATAGGCTTCTGGTCCTACTCGCACAAGTCGTTTTGGTGTACCACAATCAATACCTAGAAGTTGCTTCTTCTGCGGCGATTGTACTCGCAGCGAGTGCTTTTGCGTCCGAGGAGTACCCTGGAAATGAACCGAAATGGAAAGCGTCCTTGAACCGTAAGGAGCGGGCCTTGGAAGTGTTGCAGTATTACCGCCGAAACCCGCCCGATAGAGAAGGCACGTTTCGGTTATTCCTCTTCGGCTTCTTTAGCTTATGCCCAAAATCAACCTGAGATATTTCAGCGAAGAGTTTATCGTAACAGGGGACCGCTTTGACAGTATCATACGCACTATGCCCTGCATCGAACTGAACAGACAAGAGAGCGTAAAGCAGATCCATACGTTATCAGACAATTTCGCTCTTGAAAGCCATGTTTTGGTACCTGCCTATGATTGTCTTGCTTCCTTTGTGGGGCCCTCCAATTATTATCGAGAGCCGGCCGCAGTTTTCACTTGTTTACCCCTACTGATGATGTGTAGGGGACAGGAGTTCGATTACCTGAGGTTGTACGGCACTACTCTCATAGCATTGCATTATGCTGAGTCTGCGGAGTTCCAGAATTTGTGCATGCGGATTGTCGATCTTCAGCCGATCCCAAGACATGTACTACATTTGACCAACTCGGCTACCCGCAACCACCAACTGGAAGCAATTTGCTCGATGCTGATTGGGGTTGACTCAGCTCTAGTTCCCGTCATAACTCTGCATTTTAAGATACTCTTAGCAAGCCTTATACTGTTTTACCGGGCTCCTATCAAAAAAAGACAAGACGCATTACGTCCTCTTTTGACTTTTCGCCACCGGTTTGTCGGGCTTCGAGCACCAAGCGCACTGAGGACGGAGTCCTTGATTGCCCATATTGAAGAATGCCTAGAAAACCCAGACGCGCCGAACATCATGTCGTACGCCCTCCAGTGGGTAGTAGATTTCTGCGAGGCGGGATTAGATTCAGAAACACCGACTGATGATGAAAGCCGGCAAAAATATTTCTTGACTCTCAGTATGCATAGTCGGCTACAAGGATTAAAAGACAGAGTTCAGACCAGTTCCATAAGACACGCTCAGACTTTGGACCCTCGTAGTGTAACTGCCGAAGTTCTAGAGGAGAGTCTCCAACTTGAACCTAGTGCAGAGGTCGCTCCAGATAATGACAAAGAATTTGTTCAGTATACATAGCTCGTGTACGATCTTCAGGCCTTGCAGGATTGCTTTGGTTTCGGTTCCTTATGTTTTCGACGAATGTCATCGAATGTCACCTAATTAGTGTCACAATAGAATAACTCTACCAAATCATACCACCCTGATCAGCGCGTCGCTGTCTCAGCGATGCCGATGGGGACGAGCAATGGTTAATCCTGGGAGGTGTGGGAGACTCCCTATAGTACCTCCCGTGACCGCGAGTCGATTATAATATATATACTGGTTTGATTCATCTGCTGCGAAATTTCTAAGATCCTGACCGGCTGTCTACTCCAGGAGACTATTACTGGGACAGTTCCATGGGCAGAAAAGATCGACATTGCAATCCATTTTGCGGTTGCAATCGAACAGATCACTCCCGAGCGACCAATGACGCATATACTAACTGTTTCGGAACATGGCGATGTTGAATCCCAGTATGGAATATCGAATGTACTAGAATATAGTAGCAATCGCATGACTCGCATACATGTACTAGATACCTACCGAATGTTCTAGGAGGTACTAGAAAGACTGATTTACGTGTATATAAGGAGCGCATGCAGGCTCCGTAGGTACTCATCCCCGTAGTTAATATCACACCAGTTCTATCGTCTTAAGCACACTGCGCTACGCGCATTCATTGCGTGACTATATACAACCCCAACTTCAACAGGCGACACTTTGTGGTCTCTCCTGAATCCATGCTAGGAGTTTGAACCAAAAGACCGGATAAGTGCAGCAGCTGTAGCAAACACTGTAAGTTCATGCGTAACAACATAGGTCATAGAGTCGTATTCTAATGGGAATTATAGATGAAGGGAATCACGCAGGAAGGGCTCAGAGGTCGATGAAAACCGAACATTGCTCGACGCAGCGCACCCACCTTGCGGATATCTACGAGATTCTTTCAACATTGTAGAATTATCTAATCACGGAGGAAGGGAAGGACCGGCACGAAGTCATAATATGCTTGTTCAAACCATTCAGTTGCGTAATAAGCACTCGAGATAGCAATCTATAAGTGCTGTGCCAACGCCCTAAGTTTAATGTCTGACGGTTATCCGTCAGTGTGGCGGCGGGTATATAAACTTACAGACAAAAGAATTGAGCCACCCCATGTTTCTATTCTATACCACATATATGCAGCTCTCAAAACACCTCTTATGTACATACATCATACAGCATATAGTAGTAGCTCTGGCACCAAGAACTGGGATCGTACTCAAAGAAACAGAGGTGCTACATCGAAAAATGCTAGGGGGGTGGTATGATGGGCAAAAACGCAGCGCGCCGGGATTGTATTCAGTGACGAGTTGAAAGGTGTGAGGGTGTAGCCACAGATAGTAGATATCGATCGCACTTCATATTGTCTGCAACGGCCCATTCGTTTCAAACAATATGAAGTGCGATCGAGTTGCAGACAATATGAAGTGCGATCGATATCTACTATCTGTGGCTACACCCTCACACCTTTCAACTCGTCACTGAATACGATCCCGGCGCGCTGCATTTTTGCCCATCATACCACCCCCCTAGCATTTTTCGATGTAGCACCTCTGTTTCTTTGAGTACGATCCCAGTTCTTGGTGCCAGAGCTACTACTATATGCTGTATGATGTATGTACATAAGAGGTGTTTTGAGAGCTGCATATATGTGGTATAGAATAGAAACATGGGGTGGCTCAATTCTTTTGTCCGTAAGTATAGCACACCCGGAGTATCTGCTCCAAATAGAGGCCTGTACTGCGGCGAAACACTTGGCAACTTGCACCCCATCCGATGAGCGCAACCCCAAGAGAGTTCATGCTTTGATCCGAATAGGTTTGTATTGCAGGATGACACAGCCTTCCTCATTGTGAGCTGGATGACCTTGACAACATTTGCACCATAGAAGTCTGTCATGCTTTGGGCTGGATTCGTTTTTGATGAATTGACGCCATAGTGGCATAACAAGAAAATGAATTAAAAATGTACAATGTACACATACTGAAACTCTAGTCCATGAAAATGTGATAATGAATCAAGCCAAAACACGTGAAAGCCTATCATCTACTTTGGGCTCCTCCCCAAAAGTTCACTCAGCTGCTGGGCTGCCGCCCCTCGACCCAGAGTCGCAGTCGAATCGTCTAGTACCTCTCGACCTTCGGCCACTGGCACAGGCGCCTCGGTAGCAGTGTTCCGTCTCCCAGAAATAAGTGACGTCCTTCGACTCTTTCCACGACCGGTTGCCTTGGTTCGAGCAGTCACGCCAGTGGTGAAAACAAGCGCTGATGCAGCCGCAAGTCTCCGTCCAACGTCCAGCGAGCGAGGTCGAGAGGATTGCGAGTCGGATGTGGCCGACGAGAACTGGCTGCCTATGCGTGGCTGAACGGTGCGTTGATTATCGAGGGATGTGATGGTTCGATCCGTGGTCGAGGTTACGAGCGCAGGCCCATCGCCAGTACGAGTGTCTGTCTGAGAGTTGAGAGTATTCCCAGAGGGCGAAGTTCCCATCCCTTCGGTTGAGAATGACGTGCCTGGACCTCCAGCACTCGATGGCGTAAGCAAAGTGGCGCTTGGTGGCGAGGGAATCATCCCCGCACTCCGCCCTCTATCCGTCACCAACGGCCCGGTACGAGGCGTGGTCAACGGTTGCACGATCCTTGGCCTCGCGGCCGAATTCCTCAGTGGCATGATTGTGCCGCCTCGATCATTCAGCGACTCTTCGTCCGACGAATGGATGACCGGAAATATTGTCTCGTAGCAAAGCGAACACGCCCTCTCGGGTTTATGCGACTTTGGTGCACTCGCGTTGGCCGGGTCCATGATGAAGAAGTTCTGGAATATTATATAAGATTGCTAGGCTCAGGCACAAGACGGGGGCAAAACATACCTTTGACGAACACGCAGCACATACAACCCGACCACAGAGCCGACAGTGATGTCGCCTTCTCCTCCACCCAAACGGGAGTTGGCAACGCATACACACAGGTGCAGCCTTGTCCGGAACCCATATCGCCGGAACAAAATGCTCGACCCGACCTCGACGCTCTTTACGCTTGGTTTCGCCAGCCGAGGATAATTCGGTCTCTGGCTCCTCGGATTCGTCCGTGATGGGAGCTGGTCGTTCCGTGGTTCGATTCCGACGAAGTATGCTCTTTCTGCCGCCTCCGGCTTGAGCCCGAGCCCCTCGAATAGTCGCTTCGCCAGGCGGATAAGGTAAAGCTTGTAATACTCTTCGGAGATGTCTGGTCGAGCTCGAACTCGTCAACGTAGAATCCGGATGCATGACGTTGAACGCTGCAAGCAAGGTAGCTTTGGTCGACCGTATAGTCTTTATCCATTCCTCCCGCTCGTCGGGGCTTGCTATACGCGCTGGTCAGAAAACGACCTAACAAAAAAACACATTCGACTCACTAGCGTAAAGAGCAAAACTTCCTTCGGGGCTCAAGAAATCAATCTGCAACGAGTTCCGAGGAGAAATGACAACCTCGACATCCATAAGCCCAGCCATCCCCCTGAACCTCCACCTCTCCTCATTCGACGAGGCGTGATCAGGCATCGTGGGTCTCCTCGGAGCCGAAACTACCGGGCGGGGCATCTCTCCAATAGGTGTAAGCGGCTTTCCTCCGATCGGCCCATGACCTCGTCCCTCTCCAATCGGCCTCCTCTCCTCTCCAAGCGGACTCTTGACAAACGCGCTGCTAGAACCCGAAACGCTCCGCTTGGACTCGGGCGACGAACTCTGGTTCTTCATCGTCGGAAGCTCAGCCTCGCTCTTGCTCCTCGTTCGTCCAAACGCCGGTCGTTTCGGAGCCTCTGCAGGACGCCCCAGTCCAAGCGCCGCGCTATGCCGTACCGGAGGCACAATCCCAACTCCGACCCCGCTTCCGATTCCCCATTCCCGCTCCCTGTCCAACCAGACGACGCAGTCCGAAAACAACAGAAACTCGCGCTCGCTGCTCGATTCGTCGTCCCATCCTCCCATCTTTCGGATGACTTCGTGTCCGATGCCAAGTGCCTCGCGCATCACTTCTTGTCCGGACATCCTTAGTCTCCCTCGCCGAACAAGTTTGCGTCCTGGAGCGACATAGGAAAATCCAGGTGGGAGACTGCTGGTATTTCGTTGCAGGTCGATGAGAGCTAGGACGGCGGTATGGTCCGCAAGCGCAGTGTTTAGGGTTTCGGTGACTATGACAAACATGATTAGATAAACAGCCGAATGCGAGAGGTACAACACTCACTCTCAGAGAGCTGGGCCAAAATATCGACCAACTGTGGATAACACTCTTCCTCCTCGCCAGTATATTTCACGATATCCTATTGTAAGCAAATTAGCATATGAAAAACACTATTGTGACATCCTCATACCTTGACGAGCAACAAATACCTCGGGCACCGTTGAACAATCGTCAGCAGCCAACTGCGCAACCCAAGCATCCGACATGCTGGATCCCGCTCACGTTCCCTCAGCCAAAGTCGAAATGTTTCATTTACTACATAATCACTGGTCAATCCCTCATCGTTTCGAGTAAATAATGGTCCTACCACTCAGTTTGGCTAACCTCTCCATGCTCGCCGGAAACGCAGTCACAAAAGGCTTGTACAACTTTAAATAAGGCACATGCTGCGCCAACAGTGGCGTAATATTCGGCGTTTCTTGTTCAGGCTCGGGAGTCTCGTGGATAGCCGACGACGAAAGATCCGCGGTCGAAGGCGCAAACCCGGAATGAGCGTATGGGTGGGTGGGAATCGCTGTCGCAGACGAAGCCGAGGTGGATGGCCGAAAGAGCGCGCTTGCCTCATTTGGAAGGCTCGGTCCGGATAGGGATGTGGACGACGGGTTGGGGCCCGGAATGGGAACGGCTGATGACGTCTCGGCAACTAGAACGGAGCGAAGATCGGCGAGAAATGAGCGGTTGAACGTGAGTATGTCGATGAACCCCGGAAAGAGGACGTTAAGGTCGGCAGGGGTGACGAGTGGGTGGGGAGATTGAAGTGATTCGATGAGCGGGGCGAGGAAATTCTGAGTGTGCGTCAGGTCGATGCTACGAATTCGAAGAACAATAGAGACTTACGTTGTACACCAAATCAAGGCCGTCGACGTAGGACTGCTCCGTGTCCAGCAGTTCTTGCAGCACCTTGTTCCGCTTCTCCTCTCGCCCTTTGTTCCTCTCTGGGCCCGCTACTTGGGTCTTGCTCCCATTCCTACGGCTATTTCTTGTGGGACGTGGACCACCTTGAATAGGCGCCTTGGAAGGATTCTGCCCAACCGTTGCCTTTGGCCTCATACGAGTCGGGGTGGATGGTTGAGAAGAAAGCAGTATAGCTCGTCGAGAGGGAGAAGAACTGGAAGACGAGTTGGATATAGGGAGGGGAGGGGGAGGCACCAGAGGTGCCCCGAGGTCGTCTAGACGTGGCATGCTCGACTCGGTGGGCAAACTTGTGCTGACGAACCCATCTTGATGTTCCTCTCGTTCTTGCACCGAGTCGACGCTGAGCACGCTGGCGACACTGTCTCGCTTGTGGTTAGGAACAGATGGTAAGGATATTCGCCGAAATGGAAGATAGGCAGGCCGCGAGTCCCTTGGACGAAGTTGTGAGGGCGGTCGAGAAGAACTTGGACCAGAGGTAGAACCAGCACGAGCAGCACTAGGAGATGCGGACCGAGGGGAAAGAGGAGAGTCCGGGAGAACAGCAATAAACGAGGACTTGGGCGTGACCGAGGGACGGTTCGATCCAGCCGAGTCCTTTGAGCGCGTGAGACTCAGCGGTGGAAAATGGCGCTGGTCTACCTCGTGTTTATAAGTACATCATACGAACTACGAAGAATACACGCACCCATTTGCGGTGTAGCTGGCCTCGTGTTTCTCGTGGAGCGCGTGTCCGGCCCAGAGGATGCGCTATCGTGGTCAAAAGGCAGACGATCCAGAATAGGGGGGTAATCAATTACGTAAATGATTTGCAAGGGTTCTTGGCGCTTATCTTCTGCTCAACGCAAGGGTCATTGCGAGAGCAAAGACCGGCGACACATGTGTTTATATCGCACAGTGACGTAGAATGAGCTCAGGACTCGCAAATTTATGACCGTGTGAGGCGGCCGATGCGCCGGACGAGCGACCAAGCAGATCGACAGACATTTTCCTATTCGAGGTCGATCAGAGATTTCACTTTGCATTTGGACTCGTGAACATTTAACCGTGTCGTCCCCACACGTCTCTCTCGGACCCTCTACCCCGCAACAACCACCCAGCCGTCGGTAGAAAGCGCCGCGGTCGCCTTGTCCAGCATCGCTTCGTTTACAAGAAGCCAGTCGGTGTCCCTACCAAGCACAGCAGTCGAGTAAGTATCTCGGCTCCGGACTCTCGAGAACAATACACACCAGGTCGAAATGGCAAAGATCGGCACCTGCGCATCCCGCAGTGGCGCGGTTAGTGCTGCCATGATCCCCGTCAGACCTAATCCAGTAATCAATTAGTTTTCCATTTCGTCATCAAATGACGCAACGCACTGTGTTCCATCGGACCTTGCACCCGAATGCACCTCCATTTTTCGCCCTCTTCACAAATCTCCAATTCGTCGCTGTCGTGGAATACATGGTCGGTCACAACGGACACTTCTTGTGAATTTCGCGTGATCGACATGAATTCGCCCGTGGACGGCTTTTGCAACACGCCGAGTAAAGCGAGCGGAAATGGAGCATGAGGAGGGATTTTGAAAATGCGAAAAGTGGGGGAAAGTATTTGTAGATGTAAAGCAGGCGAGTCCGAGGGGGGTGGCATTGTGGTGGGAGAATGGAAGCCTCAAAGCAATAGAGTCCTCCTAATCCTGAATCGATTACGGCAATCACCAAATAGGCCGGAACCATCTCCCCCTGAGATGTGTTTTCATGGCGCATATAGTATTGGATGGGTAGTCATCTGCACAAATACACATCTTCATAGTAAAACCGAAACTTCGTTTCGTGCCATATGCACTCATTTAGTTGCTCAATCAATACAGGAGCGTTAGGATATTCTCCAGTAAGCTCTTTGAACGCTGCAGCGCATCCTTAGGTGCAGCAAAGAGCACATCCAGAAAACCAAGTTCATATTACAGCAAAAAAAGTCCATATCTACCACATTCTCTTTCACGATACCTGATATCCTACCAAACCATTATCCTTGAATACTGCAAACGCAATACTTGCCGAAGCTTGGGAGTCAAAGAGAACAGAAACCTGTGCAAGCGGAGAGTACTTGGGAATTAGGACATCATGAATCCGCCCATACTTTTCACACTCTTGACGAACGTCGGTTATCATTTGGTTGTACGTCGCCTCATCCTGGATAGCAAGCTTCCATGATACAGAATCCGCGATGGTAAGTGTCAACTTGAACTCTGACTCTGCCACGCGTGCACGAGAAGGCAGAGGCGGTGGAGGCGGTGGTGCAAAACCCGGAGGGGAGGGCCACGCTGCCGATGTCGCAGTAGGAGGCTCAGGGTGAGCGTTAATCACAACTGGGATTGTCGTTGGTCTACATGGCGGAGGCGGCGACACGGGTGCACGAGAAGGCAAAGGCGGTGGAAGCGCTGGTACGAAACCCGGAGAAGGCCAAGTTGCCGATGTCGCAGTAGGAGGCTCAGGGTGGGCATTGATAACAACTGGGTTTGTCGTTGGCCTAAATGGCGGAGGCGGCGATACGGGTGCACGAGAAGGCGAAGGCGATGGAGGCGGTGGTACGAAACCTGGAGGGGAAGGCCAAGCTGCCGATGTCGCAGTAGGAGGCTCAGAGTAGGCATTGATAACAACTGGGTTTGTCGTTGGCTTAAATGACGCAGGCGGCGACGGCGGACGTAACCGTGCTGTCATATGAGGTACATGGGACCCGAGGGCTGGCTCAGGGATATGCAGAGCTGGTGCTGATGGCTGACTCCCAGGCGGTTGGTCTCCAGAGAACGACATGACCTGGTTTCCGCCCTGTCCAGTAACCATGTTGACTGTTGTAGACGGAGGTTGAATCTGCAGCTCGATCGATGTTGGTATCTTCCAGATTCCGTGATAGAACCACAAGAGCACGGCTCCTATAATGCCCAGAATGCCGAGGAATAACAGGGATATGACTCGAACGGCAGTAACCGGGAACGGAGTCGTCTGGCCGCTTTGCGGGAAGTTGTATGCACAGCTAGTCACAGCAAAGATGAACCATACCATAGCCCAGAGCATGAAGGCTACAGGAAGACTAAGAAGGACCGCCAATGGGCGGACAGTACCGGTGGTTCGCGATTTGGCCCGCGCAAAATAGTTTAGCTAGAAACATAGTAGCCATTAGCGAAGGGTTCTACTGGAGGTACTTTCAGTTACCCCGGTGATACCAAAGCTCTCAACGCGGTCTTGATGGTTGGATACCAATAGCATACCGGAAAGTACGGAGCTCAGCGCGTGTAATGCTGCTATGAGACTAGCAATGACGGTGGTTCCATTCAATCCCTGGATGGCCAGAAGTGCGACCGTGGCCCTGAGCACGACGAGATGAATAACATGTTAAGCATCGGTAGAATCACCTACGATACGAGCACTGTAGCCTTTTGTTAAGAGTCAGCGTAAGAGACGTCTGAATCCCGTTTTGATACGCACCAATAGGTTACTATCAGTCCACTCTTTACAGATCGATTTGAGGAATGACCTCCATCTCAAAGTGTTGACGCCGTTTCCGGATTGTGTGCGGTCCTGAAAAAAGCAGTATTTCAGTTTCGGTAATCAACCAACCGAACAAGACGTACCACATTGTTGATACGCCTCAGATACCTTTGTGGAATACCAAATAGGAGCGAAGTAATCAGATACCATGAGAACTTATTCCAAAGAGAACCGTATGGCAGAGCTGATTCGATGTCCTCTGCTTTTTCTTTTCGTCGGACCTCTCGAGCATCATTCTGTCCATAATGAGAAGCTAGCCGATTGTTACCTGAAGTCTTAAAGGCTCAGATGGGGAGGTTAAGAGAGCACGCGAAGGAAATACACTGACAAATTGCACGCAGGACGGTAGCGCAATACCAGGTTTTGAGGACTGGCCGCTTCAGGTCTACGGGAACGGGTGAGTTCTGTCAAGAAGGCCTCGTGTGTAGTCGCACCTGCTACGGTTTTGATTAGATCTGTCATCTCTCTAGCATCGTCTTGAGAAAAAGGAGCGTTTGACTGCTTAAAAAGTACCCGATCTGGGATAATTGAGATCACATCAGTTATAACCCCAAAGCAAGCTCAATCAGTGCATTAACCTGCATGACACCAAACGACCGCTTCTGTTGCGTCGTCAACAGCTCCTTCGGGTAGCTCCATATGATTCGGATGGGACTGCATGTAAGTCCAATACGCGGACTCGAGCCTAAGTTCTAAAAAAGGTCATGAATAGGCCACCCTGAACTATGGTTGACGTACTGGCTTTGATGTCCATCCTTCCTTTGAGTTGCTGTATCTGGGATCCGAAGTCACTGAGAGACTCAAGTCCGTTGCTGGCGGCTCGAGAGCCATGATCGATATATACACATGAATGTCCATCTGTATATATCTCCCAATTGTGGTAATCTTGAAGCAGGGGCACCTCCCCTAGTCCGTCCATAATCCTTGATATTGTCTGTGGAGCGCGTGTGTCCAAGGACGACAGAGGCGGTTTCACGTCAGAAACCACACGGCCTGGATAGGCAGAGCACGTCCAGTAGAGTGAACCGTTCGGGTGAATATATTCCGTCCATTTTCCATATTCGGACCATATGGCTGATGTTGATTCTCGGATGTGCCCGTAGGACTTGTACCCGCTGCGCAGGGAATACCCTACGTCGTAGGATGGAGCTAGGGGGGAAGTGGGCGTTTTGTCACTGAGATGAAATCATTTAGCGAATACATGTGCTGTCGATGTAGCACTTGCCTGTCGAGGGTACCATGCTGTGGCATTGCATTCATTTCCTGCATAGCGCTTACTTTGAACCTGGGACCAACTCAGTACCAATTGCTATTACTATAGGAAAAGAAACAAGTGCTGAGTACTCACGTGCCCAATTCATGATCTTGGAATGGTACCTGGCCGTACTTGGGCCAAAATCGCCACATTGCCTGCATCTGAAAATAATGGGGCTAGGGGTGTCGGTAGTGGTCGTGTGGGTGGTTGCTTTTTTGGCGCTCGTCTGTCAACTGTTAATATGTCACATGACTGAGCGTGCCTGATCGGCCTTCCTAAATTGGTTTACCATAATGGCTGAAAGCCATAAGTCTT
Source organism: Ceratobasidium sp. AG-Ba (assembly GCA_016906575.1). Taxonomy (NCBI): domain Eukaryota; kingdom Fungi; phylum Basidiomycota; class Agaricomycetes; order Cantharellales; family Ceratobasidiaceae; genus Ceratobasidium; species Ceratobasidium sp. AG-Ba. The sequence continues at coordinate 191,775 of CP059633.1, read as the reverse complement.
GATATGTAACCTGCGGGCCTGCAAAACGCATGGTACATGCATCAGGGGCAGCGCAACCCCGGGATGGTGCATTGTTCCTAAGTGTGCTGGGTCACTTCATTTGTTCAACTGATTAGGTAAATACATGATTCCGAAGGATGATGAAAGAACGCTGCCTTAGGAAATCTCCTTCCAAGTCAGACAAGCTAATCTATATAGCGAAAGAAGCTTGCTTGGTCCCCTTTTGTTGACTCAGAGCGAATTTCCTCCTCTGTGTACTCATGCGGGGGCTTGAATGATGCATCACGTCTAGAGTTTTCTTGACGGCAGTAAATATGCATGGAAAGTGCTGCAATGGCAGCAAGACCGAGCACCGCAATGATTATACCTGTTCGGAGACATGTTATTCGCGAAGAACTAGATACTGATTTTTGTACTTACTATGGCCAGCGGTATACCTCGGAGCATTTCTAGCGATGTACCTGTTAAAGATGTATGCCTCAGACGAGAGTAAGTTGGTCAACCCGAGTCTTACTTACGTGTAGCTCGCTAATAGACCGCCCAGATTCCCAAACGACACTACCATAGCAATAGCAATCCCTCGCTTCATGGAACCTTATGTGTAACAACAAAAATCAGCCTCCGAATGCGAATGCATACGACATCACCATTACCTCCAAAATTTCCTAAATAAAATGGTGTCAGGAGAGTTCTATCTTGGGTAGAGAAATGATCTTACCACACCAAGCCATGACCATGGCCGCATTTGGAAACGCTCCAGCCGCCGCAACAAAAACTGCCACGTACTGCACTGCCGGACGTTTCGATGCAAGTAGCATGATGAATCCCACCATTGAGAGCACTAAGAAGACGAAGGATCGATCAAATCACTAATGGATAGCTTCCCGCAACGTCTAAATCGACGTCTAAGCTAAGCTAAGCAGTTCTGTCGGCCAGTAGCGCCTGAGCCACAGCCACATGTACATATATACCCAATTAGGATATGCCGGCGGCCGAGGATGCCGGGATTTGACATGAGTGGAGCGGGCCGATCTTTGAACTTCGACAAAACGCTCGACTTTCACTGTGCAGGTACCCTCCACACACAACCGGCGTCACTGCACGCGGGGGTAGTTTCGTAAAAGAATGCGATTGGCGCATGTGCCAAACAAAACGCGCGGACAGGTTCCTCTATCGTCCGAATTTGGTCGAGACCCTGATGTGTGGAGCTTTGTCAGCCCCATAGCTTGATTTTGAAATATTAGGCTATATGCTCACCTGTCCGCGCGTTTTGTTTGGCACATGCGCCAATCGCATTCTTTTACGAAACTACCCCCGCGTGCAGTGACGCCGGTTGTGTGTGGAGGGTACCTGCACAGTGAAAGTCGAGCGTTTTGTCGAAGTTCAAAGATCGGCCCGCTCCACTCATGTCAAATTCCGGCATCCTCGGCCGTCGGCATATCCTAATTGGGTATATATGTACATGTGGCTGTGGCTCAGGCGCTACTGGCCGATAGAACTGCTTAGCTTAGCTTAGACGTCGATTTAGACGTTGCGGGAAGCTATCCAATTTACAGGGAAATGTGGAATAACTTACGATAGCACCCAACTAGGAACCGCCCGCGAGTCTTGAGCCTGTCCGCGGTCATCCCAGCGGCGACGGTTAACATGCATGCGACCACGTATGGAGGAACCTGATATTTTGTTAACTCGACCATACTGGATTCCTAAAGGGCACAACCAACTCACCGAAAGTAATTGAGACCTCTCCGCGGTATATCCCATGTTCTTGACAATCGTCGGTAAGAAAAGTGCAAGACTGTAGGTTGGTGTTGTGCATCCAAAGAACATAATCACTGCGCATATATGAAGTCAGCATACGCTTATGGTTTGAAGGACTGGGCGCTCACTGTACACATATGTTTTCCAATCCTTGACCGCATCCCAGAAGTAACGCATATCAAACTCTTTAGAAAGCCCGTGATTATCAGCATCCAGACGTCTGATGACTTCTGCCCTTTCGGCTGGGTTGAGGAACTTGGCCGTGCTAGGATAATCAGGAATAAAGAAATATGAGATCCCGGCTGTAAAGGTAGCCATTAGAGGTGGTGGTCCAGACAAGAGAAGAATATGCGAACCAAACAAGACAGTGAGGATTCCTTCGAGGATAAATATCCACGACCACCCCTTCAGACCACCGAGTCCTGCCATCTCTGTAATACCCCGCGCCAATAAGCCACCAAACGCGCCTGCCGCAGTTGCTATATGGATGGCTTCGTTAAAACTAAGTACAGTTATGAGTTCCACCAGGACTGACCTGCAGCAAAATAGATAGCCATCCTAGCTCCGGTTTCTTCACGACGGTACCAAAGCTTCACATTACGATTAATACTTTCTGAATTATATCCAGGGAATGCATCTCACTGTAATATAAAAGGCTATCCCAGGGAACAATCCCCCTTCTGCGATGCCGAGAAAGACACGGGCAATGAGCAGACCATGGTAGCTTTTGACCAAACCCTACGTATGATGATCGGAGACAAGACCTGAGCCAGGGCCTCATCATCAGGGTATGCGATATGGCCTCACCATGAGCGTCGTTATCGTACCCCAGGTCACCATTCTAGGTCCAATTTTTAGAGGGATAGAACGCAAGCTAAAGGCACACACTTACAACAAAGCGAACCAACTGTCAAATGAATTCGTTACTCGTGTTTCGGGCCGAAGGAAGTGTAGGGCACTTACAAGCTTGGCCTTGTTCGTTTCAACATCATATTCGAAGGAACCTCAACTAGAACGTAGAATGGGTAGAATATGGCTACCGCGTGGTTGAATTGGAGACCATGCATCCCGAGATCCTTTTCGAGTCCATCCAGTCGGGCGTTGCCAATGTTAGAGCGATCCAAGAAAGAAAGCTTTCATGAGTGGATGGCGCGAGGACGAACGGAGCAAGAATTTAGTTCCAACGCGAGAAGGAGAACAAAATTTCCGCGTACCAGGTATAGTGCAGTCACCCAAGGAATAATATTTCGGTCCAGTTTGCGAAGAAGTTTCCTGGTGTCTACCTGACCTCCATTCTTGATGCTGGGGACGGACTGGATCTCATTATCGACGAACTCCTTGTGGTTTGATTCGAAGATTTCGACTTCCTTGGTGTCGCTCATGCTCGATATCGCGAGAGTGAAGGAGGGGCTAATCCACCTGCACTGTTTGCCTGGCTCTCATATAGCTATCAGCAGAGCGCCAGATATTGTGATAATCCAGTCTAGCGGTGATTTTACAAGCTCCTGCCGATACTCCTTACACGCGCTAGCCAATTATAATCAACGCAAGTATGACCATGAGTGACCCTTTGTACACGAGACCAGTTTAGCCCTGTCCAAGGCACGATAAGCGATAGGACCGCATATCACGAGCCAGTAGGATGAGTTCAATAGATCGGCGCCAAGAAGCGGAGCCTTCGAAAACGGATGTGGCACACAAATGACCTCAGTAGAAGACGGCGTATTAAGCTGATAGGTACGCGAGGGTTGCCCAGCAAGCGAGCCAGGGCGGTTTACGTTAGGACCGGATGTCGAAAAGACGTAAACCTGGTTACCCAGTTAAGGCTCTACTAAGTACGAGTTGAGGTGCTTGACATTGTACTAGAATCAGTGATCGTAGCGTAAGTTCCTGTTTCGTAAATCCCGTGTGGCCCGTGAAGTCGAAAAGCTGTCTGGTAGATAGTGAGTGTTCGCTTGATTAGCGCTGGTTTACACTTGTATAAACCTCCGTTTTGTTGCCATGTCTAAGCTGCTGCGCCATTTCGGGCCACTCGTCGACTGCCCTCTTGAGGATGACGGGGATAGCGCGCGGATATGAGCAGTGTTGTCAAGTTCCGTGGTCGGACCCCGGTCAGGAGCGGAGTTAGGTCATAAGGTCATGACCTTGACCTGACCTTTGACCCGTCTGAAGCACGTGATATAGAGATGTGATATATTCCATATTAAGAACAAGTATCAGGAAATAAAGCTATCCCGAGCCAGTTGGCTCGCTGCGTCACCAAAAAGGGATTGAGCTAATCTGCGCCGATTAGTCCCATTAGTGCGTATGTGAAGGGGTCTACTAGCACCTGGTCACATTAGCAGACCCTCGATCGTGTTAGTTCTGGTCTGACCCCATTAGTTGGGGTGTTTCATGATGACGGGATTAGTCCCCCGGGAACTAAAGAGGGAAGAATTAGACGGATTAGTTGGATTAGTTCCCATTAGTTCCCATTATTCTAGCCAAATCACACATTTCGTTTCGTTAGTTGCACCATTAGCAGTTCTTTAGTTCGCTGTTATCGTCTCATGGGTGCGCTTTGCGTTCCTTACATCTCAGTCTTATCATGCATGGTAAGTCACACCAAGCAACTCGCTCGGTTTAAAGATGAAATCATTATCGATTCATCGGGTAGGTTATTAATCATAACATGAAGGAGAGACAAAACAAGTCTACGGAACTGTACGCATGGAATGAGTAGATGGAATAGTCGTCGTAAGAAGTATCATAAGCTATCTGTACACTAAACAAGTTAGACTCAATCGAATCCTCAAAGCGTCACTACGTACCAGTACCGATGTATATAGTTAGTTATGCTGGTAGCTTGATGCTATGAGCAAAATCCCAAGCCTACCGGATGACAGACAACTTACAAATCGTTGGAACGGCAAACACGAGCCTCTGTGACTGATGCAACCCGCGTAGAATACCGCGTGCACAAGTCAAACCAAGATCGGACTTTGGTACTTGAAGCAGAGTTCGACGACGAGCAACGAGCTCAAAGTTTGCAGGGCGGGCGTTCTGCTGTGTGGAATTTCGAAGCTGATGAGTCGTAGTGGTAGAGTTGAAAGGTGAAACAAGGGCGGCAGATGTGAAGGGACCTGAGCACGTGACGTTTGTGACAGCCAGAAACGGTGTCACACAGAACATGTTGAATAAGGGGGACAGCAATAACTCGACTCGCAGAGTAGGATCCAGTCCATCATATATACAAGTTCGTTGTACGTATCCAAAGTAAGTGATGTATCATACATTCGCAAGATGAAGTACAAATATGGATATGGGGGGTACAATACGGGACAAAAGTCCGCATATATGCTGCTCGACTAAACTCGTGAACAGCCAAGTTGTGAGCCATTCGCAACTCCTCCATCGACTAATGACTTCTGGCGGGACTTAGACCGATGATACGCTTGCTACGTTACTTGTAATCTCGGCAAATGCACGGTCACGGTCGTTTAGATGCCCTTGACAAAGAGTTGCTTCATCAAGCGAAGCTAAACAGCCTAAGCACAGCACCCAATTCGCTCAGACCGAACTAATCGAGTGAGCTTGCAACTAATGGAGCACTCTCACAACTCACCCACGACTAATCCAGCACACTTTTAGATCCCCCGTTGATAATCAGACGCCTGAGAGTCTGCCGCTTTCACTCCTGTCACGGTTTTAGTTCTGGTTTGTCTAATTTGCTGTCCACGACAGGCAAATGAACTAATGTGAGGCGTTCCCGGTCCATCCTGGGCTAAAACATGTCAAATGAGGGTGAAACACCCGTTGTTAGTTCCATTAGTTGGTTTTTGGGGCCTGGTCGGTCAGGGGCGGGCTAATATGCACCCGATTCGTAGCGCCCGCCACTAACTCGGACCATTTAGTGACGTTAGCTCAGGTTTCGCAAATTCTTTTTTACTGACGTGTTTACTTGTGCAAGGCAGTATTCGGTCATTTCAGTCTTCAGATTCGCCACTCCTACTGCCCCAAAACTCCTAGCGCGCTTCCAAACTAACTTCTCGCCACCTAGACAATCGTAATCGAAGATATTTGATAGGGTAATTTCTCGTGTCCACCGGAAGACAATCCGTGGCAATCTCTGAGTGCATGATTGGCTATTTGTAGTATCTCCCCCCGCGCTCGTTGTGGCTTCGTCCTCGTCAGGCACATCTTGGTCTGCGTCTACATCTTCGATCAAATCCGCAATCACCGACCTTGTGTCGGCCTCCTCGCCACTGTCCTCGGGTTGCGTATCAGACTCAGCTGTCGCATCGGAGCCGCGCTGGTGGTCCGATCGAGGAGCGTTGACACCGTCACGAAGATGCATGAGTCGTAGGTTCATTTGAAGCTGTACGATTTTGCAAGCGGCTGGTGTTGTAAGCCTATTCCGAAGCTTTGTATGCGATATTCCCATCTTTGAAAAAAGCCTTTCGCAACCAGCAGACGTGGGAACGATAGAAACAAGGCGGTATGCCAGTTTCGCATATTGTTGTACGCCAGATACGGGCCCAGCCGCCAAGTTCGCCCAGATTTGAGCTAAAGTTATAGCGCCTGCCTAATCATCTTGTAAATAGTCACACTAAAATGACGCTCGCCCACTTACTCCGCCTCTACGCTGTTCTAAAAGCTCTTGTACAAACATGTTCTCGTCAGAGAAGGGCCCCTTCGCGTCAGCATACATTGCGTTTGCCTGCATGAATTCGCCTGCTCGGAATTGATCTTCCGGAAAGAACCGAAGAAACAGTCGTTTGAGAATAATGTACAGACTCATTGGTCGGAGTCCTGGTTCGTTTGGATTGAACAAATGATATCGATAGAGCGGATTGACATAGATTGTGCCAATAAATGGATTATGATCAACCTTGCTCCAACGTGTACAAAGGCTGTCCTGTGCAACGGCACATATCTCTTTGGGGATATCGTTTCGATGGCTATATGCGTAGTACAAGTTGCACATCGCGATTAGGACGTCGTCGAGATGCGTGTCCGCTTCTTGTGTGATGTTTGCAGCCACAGCAAGAGGCCTTAGAGATATTTGCATTCTAATTTTACTTCTAAGTGCGAAGGATAAACGCAAGCTTATACTACTCACATCAACAACTGGGACCAGAAATCTGGATCCCGTATCGTCCTAAACACCTCTTTTCCCAGTTTGCGTTCTTCCGACTTTGCTGAGCCAACAGATTCGAGCATTTCGGTTTCGTGTCGCACAGCGCACACTTGCAGTGCTTTCATTGTTTCGAGCAAGCGAGTTGCAGAGCAATAATGGGCAGTCCAGCGAGTGATAACGGGTTGCATCAGTGCCAAAATTGTACCATACTCCTCCCTTTGACACTGCCGTAGCATGTCTAGTGGATACGAATGGTTACGAAACCACTTCACCACTGTGTTCGCTCGAATCGCAACCTCCTTCATCATGTTTACACGCTTGAAAATATCGCCCACTACTAGATTAATCTAGATTTTCGATCCTAATTAAGCAATTATCAGTGAAGATCCTAAGCTGCTCACTCGCCTGGTGTGCATAGCAGTCAGGCGTAACCAAGTACGGCATCTGAGTATATAGTTTGTGGCGCATAGACCGAGACTCTCCACTCGCATCGCTGCACCAAGCCACGATTGTCGTACCAAGCTCGGTCTCAGCATACTTGATGTTTTCGAGCACAATGCTGAGCAAATTCTTTGCGGTCTTCCGACTACCCGATGCATCATAAATCTTTGTAATATGGGCCTGGGATACACATGTCTATCTACCAGGGCCAGTTCAAAATATATCATGCGCACCTTTTCGTCAACCGTGATCATACATGCAATCAATGAGGTCCGAGTAATGTTCTTCCATCCGTCACACATTCCTGTGGCAAGCTTGCCAGCAACCCTATCCCTAAGTTCACTGGTGACTCGAACAAGTTCCTTGTCAAGTACTCGACCCGATATTGTACGTCGATCAGGAATTTCTAAGTCAGGACGCATGCCTTTCATCATCCGCCTGAACTCAGGGTCATTTATGCTATTCCATGACCATCCAGCTGATGCTGCTGTTCGGCATAGTGATGTCTCGAACCATTCTTGGTTGACATGTAGAGTATCAACCTGGCTTGCCGGCTGAGTTACGGCGCTGGTATGCTGGCGTGATAAGCCTCGGTCAAGGGCTGCATGGTGGCGAACCTGCGCCTCAACGTGGGGACATTTAGCAAGGTGGAGGTGAAGGTTACGGATCTTGCCACAGATGGCATGCTCGGGGTCCATAGCTGCAATAATTTAGCCAACATAATCAATAAAAAGCGCATGCATGATAGCTTACCTTGATTAATTACCTCTTCTTCGGATCTGCTCCTCTGAATATGACCAGAAAGAACCAAGCCTTCATCATCTTCCTTCAGGGTGGCGATTCGGAATCTTAAACATCCTTTACACCACGGGCTCCAGTGTGTACGATCAGTGCGATACTTGGTGTTATTTCTCTCAAAGTAATCCCATGCCCAGTTCTTTTTGTGAAAAGTGTGCTGCATAGTGAATAACGATGTATACAGTGTAGAGGGAAGGGGAAAGCAAAGCCGGGGTATACCGGCCACGACTAGCCACATGTGCCAAACCACGTGCCCTGACGGTCAAGACGCTGGTCAGAGTTGACCTGACCTGTGCGGTCAAGTCAGCTGACCCTTTGACCCGTCAGGAATTCTTGACGGGGTCATGACAACACTGGATATGAGTGTGTGAACAAGTCATGTGACAGTGGCGAAGCAGTCATGTGAGCCACAGGGAGAGGAATCAACATCAGGAACTTGCGCCGGGCTCTGGAGAGGTTCTGGGAGGGCTCAGAGCCTCCAGAACCAGGTTCCTAGTAACCAGAGCGGCTCTGGGAGGCCTCAGGGTTTTTGTTTGGGATCTGGACCAGGGACTCGGGTGGTGAAAGGGCCGGGAGACGGAAGAGGGAAAAAAGGTACCTAGGCAAAAATCGAACGGGCGACAAAGGACAAAACATAGTGATAATTACCAGCGCTGTACCAGCTACACCAATGTAGACATACCTAATGGTCCCTACGGCGAGGTATAACCCCCAACACGGCTTCGTAAATAACGGTTTTAGAGACACGGCAAGCTGATAGATAGATTCGCAGTGCTCACTTTGTATGATAAACGCGCAAAGATCTTGACCAGCGACTCCGAGGGGGGCGCTGTCCAAGGGGGACGTGGGACTTGGCTGTCCTGATTTACATCACGCACCAACAAGCATCAATCAAGGATGGGCGCTCACTAAGTCCCACGTCCCCCTTGGACAGCGCCCCCCTCGGAGTCGCTGGTCAAGATCTTTGCGCGTTTATCATACAAAGTGAGCATTGCGAATCTATCTATCAGCTTGCCGTGTCTCTAAAACCGTTATTTACGAAGCCGTGTTGGGGGTTATAGCCCGCCGTAGGGACCATTAGGTATGTCTACATTGGTGTAGCTGGTACAGCGCTGGTAATTATCACTATGTTTTGTCCTTTGTCGCCCGTTCGATTTTTGCCTAGGTACCTTTTTTCCCTCTTCCGTCTCCCGGCCCTTTCACCACCCGAGTCCCTGGTCCAGATCCCAAACAAAAACCCTGAGGCCTCCCAGAGCCGCTCTGGTTACTAGGAACCTGGTTCTGGAGGCTCTGAGCCCTCCCAGAACCTCTCCAGAGCCTGGCGCAAGTTCCTGATGAATCATATTTGACCACTACGTACTTCTTCGCCATCTTCCCGGTTCTTGGTGTCCATAACCAATGAGACCCCCCATTCAACAATGCGACTTCCACGCGTGGAGTAGGAAGACTTGCCGGCATTAATCTATACGCTTGTAAGCCGGTGGCGGAATTTACAACGGTTGTCACACATAACACGTGTCTCGCTCACTTACACGACCATACTCAACCTGAGGCTCCATGGGGATTCCTGCACGGGTACTGGTAGCCATCATAATTGGCTCACTGGGCATCGTTTACCACCGTCGTAGCCGAGCCGCCAAAAGACTCCCACCTGGCCCCCCTGGTCATTTTCTGTTTGGGAACCTCAAAGACTTGCCAAAGCAACGCGACTGGATTGCCTACGCCGAGCTGAGCAAAAAATATGAAAGTGTGTATCCGTTTTTATTTGTTTTCGCAGCCTTGCTGAGCTTGTTTCAGGCGACATCATTTCACTCCGTGCGCTGGGGAACACCATAGTTGTCCTCAATTCACACAAGTCAATCGTGGACCTACTAGAAAAGCGGGCGATATACGCAGATCGACCGAGTGCGCCTATGGTAGCCGATGAGCGGCTGTGAGATGGTTACGCTTCAAGCCGTTTTATTTACTGACACATTGCTAGAATGAATCTCGGAGGACTCTTAACTCTCACTCCGTATGGGCCACGCTGGCGACAACTGAGGAGGGGTATCCAACTGAATTTACAGGAGTCGGCTATCCCGGCATACTGGCCCGCGCAAAACACCGCAGCCCGGAATTTGATGATCAAGCTACTCGATCATGGTGACCGTTCACTCTACAAGGATTTGCAACAGTGAGTACTGTCATTTCCAACGGCACGCAAGCCCAAATTCAACCTACCTCAAAAGCTGGTCTGCCTCGTCCATTCTCTCTGGAGTATACGGTTACCATCTTCCAGAAGATGGCACATCAGACCCATTACTTCAACATATGCACGAACTGGTTGTCATGTTCGTCCGAGGATCCAGTCTCAATTTCCTCGTGAACTTCTTGCCGGCTCTCAAATACATCCCAGACTGGATGCCTGGAGCCAACTTCAAGGCGGTTGCCCGCCAGGCGAGGGAGCTGAAAAGACTGGCGATCGATGGGCCATTTGAATGGGTCAAGAACGAGATTGTGAGTTGATATTGACCTCATAGCTAGTATACAGCTTAACGCGTCTTCAAGGCAAAAGGCACGGCCGAGCCTTCGTATGTATCACGATCCTTGGCGGAAGGAGACTTCGGGGATGACGAAGAATTGGACGCATCCAAGAAGGAAGAATTAATGTCATTCGAGGATATCATTCGTCATAACGCAGGAGTCATGTATGGTGGTGAGCACTGTTTCTGGACCGTATGCTGCTCCGACCTTACCCATGTTTGGTCGAATAGCTGGGTTTGACACAGTGAGTATGCAATTATTCTCAGGGGTTCTCCTCACCACTCACATTTTACGTCCTTAGACCTTGATTGTAATGACCACGTTCTTGATTGCCATGCAACTCTACCCTGAGGTCCAGGCTCGCGCCCGTGAAGAGGTCCTTAGTACCTTGGATCCAGTTACTCGCCTGCCCGTGCCTTCGGCAGTAGTGAGACTCGCATACCTTTCCAGGGTATTGAAAGAATCGTTTCGATGGATCCCGGTGCTTCCAGTTTGTGAGCCTGCAACATGCTTCATACGCAACCCCCACTGATGAATCACATGTTTAGCCGTACCCCACGCGACAACGCAAGATGATGAATACGAGGGGTATACGATCCCAGCTCGAAGTCTTATGTAAGTCTTTCGTCACGGGCGATCCCCAAGGCTGATAGCTTCCATTCAGTTTACCAAACGTTTGGTGAGTTCAGTGCTCTTATATAAACATTCCAAGTTGGCTGAGATGACGTCAAGGGCGGTGACCCGCGATGAATCGATTTATCCGGATCCCGAGACATTTGAACCCGATCGTTTCCTCGATCCGTCTGTACCTCACGACCATGCCTTTGGATATGGACGTCGGTGAGTGTCAATTCTTGTTTAATCAACCTTGACTCATACGTGTACAGACGGTGCCCGGGTATGCACTTCGCCAACTCGAATCTAATGATCGCTTTTGCATATATCTTGACGGTTTTCGAAATCGAAAAGGGAATGAATGAGGATGGAACCGTTATTGAACCTCGTCCTTTGATGAAGAAAGACCCAGAGTTGTGAGTGTCTGTTCTTGTTCTACGTTGCGTGGAACTGAGAGTTCCTGGGTGTCTAGCCGGGCAGATGACCTGAAATGTACTCTTAAGCCGAGAGATCCTTCTCTGTTGGAAGAGTTGAAACTTGAATAACCCAAGTGTATTCTATCGTTTGGTATATCGAGGCGAATGGGTAATTGGGTAGTACATATTGTTAGATATATCAGATCGCAATAAAACGTTTACCTTGCAATCTGGGCGCTATGGCTCTTCGTACGAGGACACAAACGATGGTGCAAAAAAGATTTTTGAAACAAATTCACATGTGGAAGGAACAAACATCGAAGCGTATAGTACATAAAAGTTCCTATCTAGATGGAGTTGGCACGTTCAATGAAAAAGGAGCCGCTTGCGCCGTCCTCGACAAAATTCCAGCTAGTTACGTCGTCGAGCATGTTGAGATCCTGAGACCAAATGGGATCGGTCTCTACTTCCCCTCGGAGCATCTGGGACTCTGGGGCAAGCCCACGTAAGATGGTGTACCCCTCTTGGATAAAATAGCCTACCCTTGTAGTCTCGCGTAACGTAAGCAGTGAGAACCGGAGTAAACTGTGCGGTGATGTTGGACTTGGCCCTAAGCGATACGTGAATACGGATGAACGTTTGGTTGAGAGAAAAGTATACATACCCGACGCCAGTCCAGAGTAGAGTCGGCTCGTAGCGTTGGTCCAGTCCATCGCCCTTTACGAACCCGATGCTCAAATTGGCTCGCTCCTTGGTGTTATTTTTGCAGACAAGGAGGCGTGTGTCTTGGCGCCTTGAGACTTCGCCGAAGCGTTTTACACCATAGTCCCCGGTAACGCTGGTAATATCTCCGCTCTATATATATATATCACGGTTAGAATATATGCGTTGGATCAAAACGTGCTCGTGTACCTTGACTTCAACCCAGGCAGACGAATCGACGAGATTTTCATCATCCTGTTCAATTAGACACGATTACTATGCTTCCTGCTTCAATGATACAAAAATGTCACTTGCGGCCTGAGCATAGCCAAACGCGAGGCGGGCAGCGTAGCGAACAACGGCCTTGGCATGTCCTCCAGCTCGGAAAGTAATGATTTCTGAAGAGAACAAAGAAATCTCGTGAGAATTTGCACATTTGGAAATGAATATAGCATACTCCAGACGACTGGGAATTGATCCTTGTAGAGCTTCCCGCTGTTCGGAGGTTGAAACATCAGCATGACGGTGGTGTCCCTATGAAAAGGATGTTAGTTTGGCTCGGCACAGTAAAGCTTTGCTTAGAATAGTTTGTGTATGCGAGACTCACCTTTGAAGGTTGTAGGTATAAAAGTTGAGAGTCTTGGTAGCCATTTCAGAGAAATTTTTTTATGAGAAAGAGGAGCCTAGTGAACAAGCTGTGAATGGTAGACGAGACCACTAACCCACATCGAGACCAGTTTATATAGTCTAAGTATCATTAGCCGGCACGATACCATCGACGCCCACAGAGTTCTCGGGCGATTACCGGCGCCTGGCTAGACGGAGTCCAGTAACCGATTAGAGACAGCGTTAACTGCCGATGAGACCGGAAGCCGGCATCACAAGGTTTGCAGCCCGTGGCTGTTGGATATCAAGGGTAATGACCTTGTGTACATCGAGGCTGATCGTGGATACGAGGGATGGCGCGTACAGAAGACTTTTATTCATCGGAGGGAGGTTGCCCGTGTGCGGCTATCACTAGCCGAAAATCAATCGGTCGGCGCTTGTTTAGCCCCTGGGAAATAAATTTATTGGATCAAACATCCGGCTTTGTTCGGTAGTCGTATACAAAGATCTTTGGGCCCTCTTAGTAAAATAGTTGGAAGAGACAATATGATACATTTTGAGCGTCCGTTCGCGACGGAAGAGTTTGATACAAAAACTAGTCTTATACAAAGAACAAAAGCAGCTGATAATTACACTCCCATTACATACGGAATGCCTACAGAACGTCAAGGCTTCCAAGACTCTTCGAGATAAAATGCTCCAGAGCGATAATCTTCGAAGAGATTCCAGCCAGTGACATCATCCAGTTCATCGAGGTTACAAGACCAGATTGGATCTACTTCAGTCTCCCAGCGTAACATCTCAGAACCTGTAGAACGAGCTCAGGTTCTGATATCAACGTGTGCAGTAGGACTTACTTTTGTAGGCTTGAGTCACATAAGCGTTGAGGACCGGAGTGAATTGGGTAGAAACCTTGCAGCCAGCACTAGAGAACTGGTTAGAGCGGGGGTCGGGGACAGTTACTGAACCGCTCACCCAACGCCTTTCCAGAACAACACGGGTGTGTAACGCTGGTCTATACCTTCACCTTTAACAAAACCTGAACCAATATAAGCCAAATTCAAGTTACAAACAAACGTATGTACTTACCAATACTCAAATTTGCCCGCTTGCGAGTAGAGTTGGTACAAACGATGACGTGATTCGAATAACCTTTCTCGTCAGAGTCCCGTCTCCGCCCAAAATACTCCCCGGAAATGCTACTTCTTATCCCACTCTATGCCATAGATTAATAGGGAGTGGTAAATGAGTCTGATCTTGTTGTTACTTGCCTTGATCTCTTCCCAAGCCATATTCCCTACGACATAATTCTCGTCCTACACGATTACTTGTCTGCCGGATGCCGGGGAAGGACAACCGACTCACGGTTTCCGCACAACCAAACGCCGGTCGAGCTGTATACTGAACCCTCGCTTTACAGTGTCCGCCAGCAGGCATTGTAATCACCTCTAATATCGATTCGGTTAGTTCTTATGCTAGCAAAAGAGATATTGACCTACTCCAAACCACGGGAAAATGGGTTTTGAAAAGTTTTTCGTTGTCTGGTGGTTCGAACATCAACATGATGGTTGTATCTCTATTTGCGCGTTGAATTAGACTAGAGATTGCTGTCCCCGGAATAGGTATACTCACTCTCGAAGATCATAACCATAGATGTTTAATGTTTTGGTGATCATTTCTTATTCTAATTGTCACGACAGTAAACACGCAGGCAGAGATTTCGGAGGGCGGGGTGACATCAGGAACGAACCATGGTGGTTGTAGAAAAGGCTTGACAAGTAGGGCCCGAAACGTCAGAGGCGCCGGAGCAGGCTACCCGGTCGTCGGCATCGTTCCTGATCGAATATTCTAGCAAGCGCCGATGCTTCGGGCGCTTGTGTGCCGATTGCTTCTTTGGTCCATGGGCGCGATCGATCGTATTTGGCCTAATGTGGTCCAGCCCAAATACGGCTTCCCAACGCCTAGCGATTCACACCATCATGTAATTGCAGGTGAGCAGCACATCAAACCTGTCCTCCGTTCATAATCGAGTTGTGATAATCCTGCTTACCTCAACTCACCACTCAACTCGTAAGGGATTAAGATCACTTTACAAGCTCTATAAAACAGTATTTCTGTGAGATTGGGGTCGGGTGAGTAGATGAAAAACAATCCCCAGAACATGCACCACTTTTGATTGACATAAATCTCGACTGTTGGAGTACAATTAGTATAATTCTCGCGACCTATGGAGGGGCGTTTCTAGCAACAGAACGAACTGGTAACGTTTGCCACCGCCGTAACGGCCAAGTGCCGCGTTCGTCCTCTACAATCATAGCCCACCATCAGACTTGTGCGTTTTAGAGCCAACCCG
Organism: Ceratobasidium sp. AG-Ba; assembly: GCA_016906575.1. Taxonomy (NCBI): domain Eukaryota; kingdom Fungi; phylum Basidiomycota; class Agaricomycetes; order Cantharellales; family Ceratobasidiaceae; genus Ceratobasidium; species Ceratobasidium sp. AG-Ba. Next base: position 176,441 of record CP059633.1, on the reverse strand, counting down.
AGGCTTCCTGGAATTTTTAATTAGCTCGCTTAACTCGGTGCCGCAAACGGGCTTTCTATTGCTTTTGCCTCATCGGAATCGATCCACCCGGCTGTTGTCCTACGGAGCCCGCTTACTCACATGGGTGACTCTTCTCGATTGGCTCATCAATGGACTCCTACAAGTAAACCAGGTTCATAAGCACTGTCTTCTGACTCCACATGCCTGGTGGCCGGGTGCGGCAAGGCGGTCTTCGTCTGGAATCTTGCTACTGGGAAACTAGTATTAGGTCCATGAGAAGGTCATACAGACGACGTGACTTGCGTATCATTCTCTTTGGACGGGCTGTTGATCGCATCTGGTTCGCACATAAGAGACAGCAGTATCCGAATATGGGATGCGAACACTGGGGAACAGGTCGCGCATATGGGCGGCCGGTCCGACCCAAGTTCCTGGAATAGTCCACCAGCAGAAACCAGCAACGCATCCGGGCACTCTAGCACTGTATATTCTGTGGGTTTCTTCCACAAACTTAGTTTACTAGTATCTGGATTTCGGGATAGTTCAATCCGGGTCTGGGATGCACGGACTTGGGGTCTTGCGAGTGACCCAATATATGCTGGCAACAACGCGGTATCCGTGCTCATGGCTAGCTTTTCCATTGAGAGTAGCATACTTTTGGGCTACACGACGACGGATGACACAAAGCCTACGAGACAGCTACCCACACCATGATTTTTCAATCAGAGGTTTCCGGCCGATTTTTTTCCATTTCACCAGACGGCAGGTGTATTGCATATGGGTTCCGGGGTTTTACCATTCATATTTGTGGCGCAAAAACTGGCGAGCCTATGGGCCGGCCCTTGGAAGGACTCACCACCCCCTCTCTCTCGCTTCGATTCTCCCTGGATAATAAATGCATCCCTGCAATAGCAAAGAACGAGACAGTCAGTATGTGGGATGTGGCGACAGGCGCTATGACGGATCTCGTAAGACTCGGTCAAGACGGAAGAGTCACAGCGATCTCCAAGCCTATCTTCACTCCAGACTGCAGTTGGATTATAGGCACCCTGGACCGTGTGCAATTCGGTATATGGGACGTCTCCAAACTTCAACCTGAGACCGATACCGTACCTGACCCCGAAGTGGAACGTGACCAGCAAGTGGAACGAACACATCTCCGCCGCAATAAATGCGATTCGACTTGAGCAAAATATTACAGTTTCACTGTATGGCTATCATATTTAGCCTCCTATGCAAAAATACCCTAGTTGCCGCCAGAATTCGCATAAAATGAGACTAAATAGGCAATTATGTTGTTTGATCAGAGTAGTGAAGTTTCAGATTACCGGTTAAACCTCAGCCAAGTGAGAGTATATTACCGTGTAGGTATATATTGTCCCCTATAGCTCTTATCCAGAGAACATATATGCGTGTCTCCTTCTCGATGGTGGATAGGCGTTGTCATTTTCGATCCACCCTCGCCACCACGTGTCCACATTTATGGCTTTCCCCACTGTGTGATTCACTTTATTGCGTCCCTAAGTTTTAATAAGCATGCACAATGGCTATAGGACACGATAAAAGTGCTGGTTTTCTGGTGGTATCGCCGTAATGTGAAGTCCAAGTTTTACCCCCTTTTCATGTGAATTACCGCTTCTCTCTTCCAGTTCTTCCAACAATTCTCAAGACACATACACTAGGATCATAAGGCAGCCTTCAGGGAGACAATAAAATAGCTGAACATAGATCCAGAGTACTTGAATAGGCAAAAGTCTGCACGTTCCACTTCCCGGTCAGCTGGCTCGATTTCACCCCAAAACTTAGGTTGGTCGACCTCGCCAACCATCCACTCAAACTCCTCGAAACTTTACTAACTGAATCAAGCTCGCGCCATCTACCAATCGAATAAAAAGTGCTGGACTTTAATCAAGCCGGGCAGGAGTGGGAGAACCAGACCAAAGTTTGTTCCACTTCAGGGTCAGGTACGGTAGTACTAGACATCAATACCATCATTCTCCCGTCCAACTCGAGGCTCCGAAAATTGGAACCAGCAGCATAATGGTACGATCTTTGGTGCATGCGTTAATTTGTTCTAGCCTGCTTATGTCTCATACGAATAGACCTGAACGACTCGTTCATCAACTGGTGGCTCGAGGATGCGTAGACCTGACCGATAAACTTGATTTCGCTACTTGCAGTGATCGCCCCGTCTCGACTGGCGGATTTGGAGACATATATCGATGCAAACTAAGAGACCAAACAGACGTAGCTATGAAAGCGCTCAGGTTATGGGCGGACTCCGACGACCAGTCTCAAAAACAATCAAAGGCGAGCAATACTTGAAGGCTGTGCACTATACATGCTAAATTAAACTTTATATAGTACGCTACACGCGAAATCTATGCATGGTCAAAATGTCAGCACCCAAATGTACAGAGTTTGCTAGGAGTAGTGCTATTCCAGAACCAAGTAGGGATGATTACGCTGTAGGAGGTAAACGGGAATCTGCCACGCTATCTGGAACAGCATCAAGGCGCGGATCGCTGTGTATTGGCATGTATGCTAGAGTTTTCTAAACCATATGAAGCTGATATAGGCACGTGGAACGTAGAGCGCCCAGATTACAGAGGGACTATGCTATCTGCACAGCTCGAGGGTGGTTGGTCTCGTCTTCGCTTGATTCTCACAGGCCGGGATAGTGAATGATCTAACCTTTATTTTAGGTCCATGGTGATCTCAAAGGCGTACGTACTCCTTACATGAGCCATTTGCGAGGACTGGGGGGGGGGGGCATACAGTCGAATGCGCTCGTATCTCTTGAGGGGACCGCTTGACTGGCCGACTTCAGAAATGCTGCCTTGGAGGGATACACACTGCAGTTTTCGATGACATCGACTTGAGATGGGCTCTCTCCTCGTTGGGTGGTTAGTATTTTGTTGAATCTCTTATAAAATATAATTCGAATAATTTTGGTTATTCAAGGCTCCAGAACTCTTCACAGGCGACAGATGCAGCATGAGCGCGGACGTGTATGCGCTCGGTATGGTAAGTAATTCTTGGGCTTGGGTTCGACGTTAAGGCTGAAGTAATAGTTCTCGTCAGACAATGCTGGTGTGCTTGAGTATTGGCGTCATCCGGCTTCCAGTAACAGATAACTGTCAGTCTAGGAGACAATCACAGGACAAGTTCCATGGACTGGCAAAAGCGACCATACGATCATGTTTGCAGTGGTGATAGAAAAATCCTACCCGGAGCGTCCAGAGAAATGGATTCCAAGATACTCTGAGAACGGTGATGCGTTGTGGTCCCTCCTCGAACAATGTTGGAACTTCGAACCGAAGGAACGTCCAACGGCCGCGGACGGCAACAGAGCGGTAAGCCTCTAGCCTGTAACGTTTTATCTTGCTATATGGACTGACTGAAATCGTAGATGAAATCTATTACAAGTGAAAGTCTGATCAACAGAGAAGTAGAAATGGTCGACATCGATATGAGCCCAAGTCCTTAAATTGTTCATGTGGCGTTTGATAGATGGCTAAAACGAGGATTGGTATTGTGTACTAAAGTACTGGTCAGCTAAATAAATCCATAAAACCTGAGTTCTCGTGAGGATAAAATGAATTTTGTTTTATTACCCAATTGATTAGATGCTTAGCGCGATGCCTCAAATTCAGAGCAATCAAACTACAGTCGGAAACCCAAGTGTAAAGATATTACACAAATCAATTATATTTATACCTGCGCAAAACACATGGTGTCCCAGATAAAAGGATGAAGTGTCTAGGAAATCTGCCCTTCATTTTTGTTGGGGCACCGCCAGCCAGCTGAACCCAATGAGAAGCCGTGCGGCGGCTCCTATGCCCAACGCCCAGTGCGAGCCTATAGCATCTACGAGCGCCCGGCCAGCAAGAGCTTCGAAATTGAACATGTCAATACGAAAGTCTGGTTGATTTCTTGACTCTGCTCACCTCCGATCATCAGAGACAAAATGGCAATCACTCGGTGATCACGGGATGGCACACGACGAAAATGAAAGAGCTTGGGATCGCAGATGAGCTGGATCCATTGGAGCGTAAAGACGATTGTTCTTGATGCGCTCCGGTCAGGTTCATTGATCAAAATGTGCGGCGCATACACTCACGAGTTGAATGCGTTTCCGATTCTCATACCAGTGAACGCCTGAATTCCCATCGCGCAGCTCGCAAATCCGATTGTCAGAAAACCTAGCGGTGTACTCCAGTTCACAAGATTGGTACCGCGCACGGCCGCGAATGAGCTTTGGTCTGGGCAAGTCAGATATGAGCGGGTCTTGTCAATCAGCACGCTACTCACGATTTGCCCAGGCACAGAGAGCCGATGCTAGAGTCAAAAGTGCAGCCATTATGGCTCCGGAGAATAGCCAGACCCTCCTTTTAACGCCAATCCGGTCACCAATTCGCCCACTTAGAGCACCAATAAGGAAACATGCCAAGGACGCGAGAGCCTGAGCGTCGCTTTTACTGAGGGAATGGTCGCGGTGCCATGACCACTGTGCTGCAGCTTCGGGATTCCAGCTTGCCTCCTCGGGAATGAGATTTGGAATGGGAACCAGCGGATGGGGATATTTGGTGAATTGTTTAGAGATTGCCATCCCGGCCATAATCGTATTCCCTGTCTGGAATGCACTCGAGACATACGCAGCAATATAAGTGATCGCGTCCGTCTATACCATATCGTTAGTGTTGCAAACGCTAAAAAAAATTGACCAGCTACGTACGTATCCTGTCATGAAGCAGTACGCTGCGAGGGGAACACTGGCAAAGTGTGGGTCAATTTCGGCCATAAAATGGTCTTTGATCTTATTGGATAACGAGGGTCTGACTAATGGTTGACTCTCCGCTGCTTCGAGCTCTGAGGCTGAACGCTGAGGTTTGACCTCTACTGCGGCGGTTAGGGACTTGGACGTAGCACACTCCAAATTGATGACGCTGTTCACGGCTGTAGACTCTCCCGAACGCTGGTATGAACTCGAACGAGAGGCAGAATACGGATTGTATGTATGGGAGGGGCTCGAGGGGTCGCTGGGTGGGAATGGATCGACGACATCAGAAGCCTCGGGGAAACCAGGACTGGGCGACCGGGAAACGGTATGCATCTGTAATAACTTGGGTCAATCATCAAGCGACTGGAGTGTGGTTGACAACTAACTATGTAGCAGAATAGAGAGCGTTATAGGAATATAGAGGCGAATTATAGGAGGAAGTGTAACCGTTCAATCGAGCGAGTAAAACGAGAAGAGCGACCCCGAATGGAATGCGGGATAGGATCTACCGTGTTTGCGCCTATAAGTAGTGCATGCTTTACAACCCAAGCCGCCACTCAAGACAGCTTTCACGGATGATAGATTATAAAGACCTCCACCCGCCACATGCCGAGTCGGCGGTACACCCGCCGTCCGACAGGGTGGGGCGGGCCATACTTCACGACCAACAAGTGCGATAGGCAAAGACGAGTTTCATCTGTTGTCGTTTGTACGAGGATCTGGGGTATGCCTTGCTCGAGCGGGGTCTACCCGAGCACCTCGGAGTTGTCGAGGATTCGTCGGGACAACTAGGGATGATTCCAGGCGGGGCAGCGCCGATCCGATGTGGCAGACGTCATTGCAAAGGTTATCAAGGCCGCACGCTTGTATTCTATGAACATTCACAGGGCATCGAGCAGAGCTGAAATGCAGATCGGTGTCAAAACTGCGCTCCATGTCGGTTTTTGCCGAGACGTGAAGAGTGGAGCGGAAGGATCTGTATCGAAGCTTTCAAGACAGACTAGCTGTTTGACGTATGTCGTTATCGCAGATGTCTGGTGAGGACCATTTGGAAGTAAAAATAGGACTCGTGTGGACGTTATCAATCCTTGGCGAATCCCGGGAGCAGCTGGCGGTCAGACTCGTAGCGCGCCATCCTTCCCCGACAGGCAGCGAAACACGAACGGGTGTAAATTGGTCCCAGAGAAGAATATCTTCGCTCTTTGCACGGCTTCGATGTCATTTGAAAAAATTTCGGGGGGTTGATGTGTATATTGTGTGTCACAGATAACAAGTCGTTTCTCACGATCAGTCAGCCCCAGAAGAGGTTGTCGACAACAGACAGCTTGAGGTAATGACAACACACCAGGGGAACATGTTCAAACAAGCGCAAGCTAAGGAGTATGCCAAGCCCAAGATTGATAGGTGTAGCACAGTTTGGACAGGGATGTAACATCGAGGAGTAGAAACTGAAGCACCATCCTAAACAGCAGAGACTATAACTCATGAAATCGGCTCTTCTATGTTCCGCGGTGGATTTGTGCTTCGCAGTCGGGAGACGGACAGACGGAGCGTCGTCGTACAATCTAGGACCTGGTGGTTGGTTATACCATCCCGCCGTCATGTGATCATGACGCAGTTTCCTTGGCGCATGAATAAGGATGAAGGCTGGTTTGATGAAGTTCTCCACTGAAGCTATTTGAACCAAATTAATTCCTAACACTCTCAGTTGGATTCGATGACCGAGGGATATTTGCGGCAGCTTTGGTCGCAAAATGAAGCTCTAAATCACTTGGGGTGTCTACAGTGGAAAGTAGATTGTTCAAATTTGAAGCAAAGCAACGAACAGCAAGGCCACTAAGTGTATACACGCGAGCAAAGGCAACATAATATGCACGGGCCAGACCGGTATCCTGAACAAACACCATGCTAAATCAAACCCAGCTCTAGAGTACCTTGTGGTATGTGGACTTGAGAGACCATGTCATGTTTCGTGCTCGGGGTCAGCTGAATCTGGGGATAACCACATGGAGAATTGAAATCGATGCGGGAGCGAAATAACAATAATTGGGTCGGGATGTGATTCCAGGTATGCCAAGCAAGTGTACTATAATGGGGCGGCCTAGTCTCTTGTGTAGGCGGCGTGTGATGGTCTATGACGCAGTATGCATGTGAAAGCCATGTGGCAGTGCTAGTTCCGGACCGGCTGTATTCGGATTGCCGAGACCCACCATTTGATTGGCCAAGAGAGGCTTGCTCTTGACACTCTCCGCAACACTCCTTCGTCCTCCTCTCCCGACAGAACCATCACTTCGTGGCTGCTACGGCGACTCCCCGGACCACCTAGTATCTCTGACTCCTCACCAAGGAGTACTGGCGAAAAATTTATAATCCTAATAGCTAGTCGCGTGGGACGGCGGGCGTGATTTCTCATCTCACTTTGTACTATAACTACAGTATGTGTCTTATTCCTTGACATGCGAGACATCGGCTCACGAAAAACCTTCCAAGTCGACATATCATGGGCTCTCCCCCAAAACCCTGGGAACGCGCTGGCAACATGGCCCCCGTCATCGACCCCATAACCCCCGCACCGTCATTACCAGCACCAACGACTGTACCGACAGCCTCCTCCGTCTCATCCGACGCACCTACCATACCATCTCGACCAGATAGCATTGCCGCACCCCAACAGCCCATCACGTCTCTCTCGCCTTATTCCGCCAACTCCTACGGCTCTTACTCTTCTCCGTACAACCGCTTCGGATCATACGGCAGCTATGGAGGAGGCTACGGAGGCTATGGCGGTGGGATGTACGGCTCCTATGGCGGGATGTACGGCCAACCTCAGATGGGAATGGGCATGGGCATGATGGATCCGTACAACCCAAGCTTGACCCAGTCCGTCGCCGCATCCACTCAACAAGCATTTGGTCTACTCGGAAACGTCGTCGGAACGTTCACGTCCTTTGCGCAAATGCTCGACTCGTCGTTTATGGCGACGCAGAGTTCTATTTTTGCCATTCTGGGCGTAGCGGACCAGTTGAGTCAGCTGCGGTTACTACTTGGCCAAGTGGCAGGCGTATTTGGACTTGTCGGATGGCTACGAGGCTGGTGGCGGGGCGAACGAAAAGGGTCGATGGCCGATGACTTTAGGCGGTTTATGCGAGGCGACAATGGCGGGAATAACGGCGCACCTCGACCAAGCAAAAAGCCGTTTATCGTCATTTTGCTCGCGATCTTTGGACTTCCGTATCTCATGCACAAACTCGTGCGAGCGCTGTCTGCTCGACTACCTCCCCCACCAGGTGCAGAGCAGATTGATATGAGCAAAGTGCAATTTGCGACCGCGATCTTCGAGTTTGCGACGACGGATCCTGTCGAGCTGGGCCTGAAAAAAGGAGACTTGGTCGCGATTATTGGCAGGACAGAGGGAGGGGATTGGTTCAGGGGTCGCACGAGGGAAGGCAAGCAGGGATGGTTCCCCGCGAATCATGTGCAAATATTAAAGAGGGAGGCGAAAAAGGTCGACGAGCCGGTGGTTCAGCCTAAAACTGTGGATGTGTAGATACTCGGAGGATTTATTTTCTTCAATGTCATATCGTGTAATTCTGTGTTATTGTCGTTTCTTTGTTGAGTCTAGTTTCCATGTATGAACATGCGCCTACTCCGTTTGCACGTGTGCATAGCCCCATTCTTATACGCCTATACAATCGCGCCATAACGTGGATCGTGTAGAAATAAGGGTATCCTTAGATGTGGGGTACAAACAATAAACGAAATGATTATATGTGTAGTAGAGACGTAGGGTCAAAATAAGGTACGCGACATGCAGATCCATCCAAGCAAACAATCACGTAATCTTCCCACGCCTTATTAGGCAATGCGTACTGGCCGGCGGGCCATCAGAGCACTTACAGCGATATGGAAAGCTGGGGATGGGACTTGTAAATAATTAAGAAGGCGTGATGTCGTCAGAATGTCGTCTTTGGGTCTTCTCGATTGACTGCAGGGACAGCAAGAAAATATAGGTCATTTCACATGCTTGCACTTAGTCAGCAGAACGGGTTAATTACTTGAGAGCACGGTCTGGGGTCTCTGCAAACTCTTTCTTCTAGCCACAACTATGCCGTTTTCTACAGCACGTAAAACTCAACTGGAACAGGCACGGAACAATATCAGACCGACGGTATGTCCATTTCCCAATATACATCTTTTACATTCTGACTTATGTTGATTGACAGAAACGTCGGAAACTCAACAACGGCGGTACGGAGGGATCTGGATTCAAATGGATAGAGCAGAAGGGAGAGAGGAAGGTTGTATCAACGAGGACTTCTTGTATCCCTTCTGCTGTATTACCCCAATCGAATCATTTATCCTACTTAACGCCTCGTACCCCGCATGATCACTCACCAAATATCCAGTGGCCGTTTCGCTTCGTTTACACTCCCCAGAGCGCCCCTCCAACTGGCGATACTGTGACCGAAGACCTTGGATGTGATGGCAAGTCGGTCGGTGCTACGCCGATGCCTAAGCATTCAAGCTTATTGTTCGTCGACGGACAACGTGGGTTTATGTTCGAGCGCCAAAGTGATAGTCGAACCGATAGTTGTGCCCTGCCTGCCTGCGAGCCTAAGTCAATACCGCTTTGCCGAGTTCGTTCCGGCAAGTTTGCGCCATCACACGATGACGCTGCAACTGCTTTGAAAAAAATCAACAAATTGCTCCACCCACCCCGAAATAAAGGGGCTGGGTACAAGCTATGCAGGCTACATGCGTTGGCCCGTCGGTTGTGCGAGGGTATGGCAGCCTGCCTTCGCTTCTACGTGCGCTCAGGTCTGTCATTCATCCAAGCTTCGAATCAAGCTGCAATTGGGCTAGGCTGTGGGATTTGGGCAGCAAGGCATCTTCGGGCGCGAGTGCAGCGATTCATCGCTACAGGAGAGCTACCGAAGCACAAGTACGGCGGCTCAAGTCACTCGCTCCTCGACGACGAAGATTTCACAAACGAAATCAATATGTTTCTCCAGAGGAAGGGGAGATATGTTGTTTCGGAAGACATCGTGAAATTTCTGGCTGATCCAGCAGTCAGACAGCGCCTCGACGTAAGGAAGAAAATAACTACTAAGACCGTGCAACGCTGGCTTCGAAAGATGGCATACCGTTGGCGGAAACAACCTACAGGCCAATATTTCGATGGCCATGAGCGCGCTGATGTCGTCGAATACCGCAAAGATACTTATGCCCCTCGAATGAAGGCTCTTGAGCCATTCTTTCCTCGCTGGGACGATGTGACCGGCGAGGATCAGTTACCAGACCTACCCCGTGGTCAGCGGCCGGTAGTGATTTGGTTCAATGACTCGTCAACGTTCTTTGCGAACGATCGAAAGACAGTTGGCTGGTTTAAAATCGGTAACAAACACTTGCCGTTGATGAAAAAGGGGCCAGGAGCATCGGCTACAGCATACGATTTCGTCTCAGCGGAATACGGCTTCCTGAAGAGTCGAGATGGGTAAGTAGCATGCATCATAGAAGCAAGCACAAGATCAATACTAACATACCAAACGCAGGGAATCTCGAGCGCGAAAGATTCTATTTGCAGGAAGAGGCCGTGACGGATACATGACAAACGACGATATATGCAGGCATTTCAAAGCTGCTGCCAAACTTGCGATGCAAGAATACCCGGAGCGAACGCATATATTTGTATACGATAATGCACGCATACATACTAAGCGGCCCACAACAGCTCCGTCTGCACGATTGATGCCAAAAGGAGAGTCCGAAACCTTTGGTGCGACCGTTGTAGGCGCAGATGGTAGACTACATAAAGTCCGCATGATGAATCCTCGACTCCCCGATGGCTCAGAGCAGGAGCTTTATCTTCCCAACGGAAGTTTTAAAGGCATGGCAACGTTGCTCAAAGAACGAGGCTACGATGTTTCCCGTTTGAAAGCGCAATGTGTCAACTTCAAATGTGCCGACCCGTTAGCTAACTGCTGCTGCCGTCGAATTCCTTTCAGGCTTATTGACATGGCAGCCGGTCAAAAGTCTAACTTGGAACTCTTGGCCGAAGAACTCGGCACCGAAGTTATCTTCCTCCCAAAGTTCCACTGTGAGCTAAATCCGATTGAACAGTGCTGGGGTCGGGCTAAGTATATCTATCGAAAGTCTCCATCATCAAGCCTAACGGCAGATGTGGAGACGAATATGGTCAAGGCCCTCGATTCTATTTCCCTTAAATTGATTCGACAGTAAGTCTCCCCGAGTCTTATGTTGCCCAGAGTGCCACTGACGGCTATTGCTCAATGGTAGATACTTCAAGCGGTCACGTCGGTTTGTGGATTCTTACGCTGCCGGACTCGACGGACCAAATGCGGCTGCGAGCGAGTGGGCTCGGAGGAAGATGCTTCATCACAGAACTTCACCGGAGCACATAGAAGTTTGATTACTTTTTTGATAGTGCTCTCACTCTCCATTCTATATGTCTTGTATTATTATCAATTTGTCAAAAATTAAGCAGCCAGAACTTGTATAACTTGAGACCCCGAGAACCTTCGGGCTATAATACTTAGCACGCCACCCATTCTGTGTATAATCAGGCTATTTCTAAACACCATCTTAGAATATGAATTTACGGTTTTCAAAGACATGACACCTTCTCAATTCTTCATAAGTCCCATCCCCAGCTTTCCGTATCGCTGTAAGTGCTCTAATGGCCCGCCGGCCAGTACACATTGCCTAATAAGGCGTGGGAAGATTACGTGATTGCTTGCTTGGATGGATCTGCATGTCGCGTACCTTACAAGATTTCATAGTAAGTAAGGACCTACAGTATCCTAGTGTATTCGGAGGATCGTGGATCCAAGCCATCAAGGACGAGACGAACGGTGGTGCCGAGCTTACGGAGAGGACGATGTCTTGCCAATGTACTTGTGTTCGAGAAACAAGGGGTACAGAATGAGAGTATATGCGAGCCGTTTATGTATACGAGTAGGGACCAATATGAAATGAATATGTGAGATAAAGCCCGTATCCAGCATATGAGACAAGATGGCACGGCCGAGTGGCTGTGTCGATTGTGGGGACGCTTGCGGGCCTGACAGTTATGCACTAAATCCGTCGATTCAGAACACTATTCTAATGCACACATATATTGGGCATACTCTGGATTAGCACCGTTGGTTTCTTGCTAATTTATTTCCCCATTTGAGTAATATTTACCAGGCACATGGCATTCAAGTGATCATCACCTCTGTTCGAAGCCAAAAGCTGATTCGCTAGCTATACTTTAGCTAGTTAGAGCCTTGGTAGCGCGTGCTGACTTAATAAAGCGAGCGCTCGTTTATTTAAGATCCTGTGATAGAACTCTATGTCATGATACCTCCTTTCACAAGAATCTGCCCTGACACGACACTTGCTAATCTCATATAATCCATAACAGTCGTACAACGTTAGCCGTCCGTCGTCTCAGGATGACTGTAAAGCGGGTAAACTCCTTGTTTTATATGCTCAAGCCTCGGAGTACTATAGAAGACTGATATAGCACTCGTTTCAAGTGTAGTGTCGAAGGAGAAATGTAACAGCAAAAGAAATTTTCAATATTAAATTTAGGCTGTTATCGATTTAACCCACATCTAAGTGCTAAGGTGAGCAACAAATATACCCCCAGAGCTGCAGCCGCTTGACTTGGTGCTCGGTCTCGCTTTTCAACTTCCTGCGCATACTGTTGCGATTGATGAACCGCCGCCTTAGCGACACTCTGACACCCAGCTTCTATAGCTGTGTACATAGCGCTTGCTATGCGGTCACTTATCGTTTTCATGTACAGCATACACGCATGTACGCCGTATTCATACGGTACCTCAAGCAGATGGTTCTGCACTTCTCGGGGCGAGCCCTCTGAGGGCTCTATGCGTGCCTTTCAGTATATGCGAACGCGCTAAGTAGACAACAACGTCACTTGAAGATTCATTTTATTTCATTGTTAATCGCATCGATACATCGCTCAAATACGAGCTCATCGCAGTCTCCTATCTAGAAGTTGTCTTCGGAGATCAGCTCGCTGAAAGAAAGGGTCCCGCGGCGAGCGCTGAGGCTCCAAGCGGGATACTGGGCGCACACGAGCACGCCGATGTAGTCTCCGCCGCTCAAGTGCTTCCACAACTCGTGGTCCTTGGTGAACACCGGACCGCTCTGCTCGACGAACGACGACTCGATCCCGACGCGGTGCGAAATCCAGGTGAGCGGATTTCCGTCCGGTCCCTTCTTGATATCGCCGGGGTTGACTATCGAGTCCTTGGATGGTGCTTTGGTGAAAATCGCCAGCTCGAACCAGCTCCAGAGACCCTTCTCCGGATTGGAAGCCCAACCTTGATCGTGCGCATCTGTGTTAAGCTGCACGGAAACCATCTGGGGGATTTTCGAGCCCAAAATCTCGGTGCCAAAGTAGTAACGCTTGACGACATTATGGTCGCTCGCGCGCACCGAGATATTGTCAACGCTCTGGATGATGACATTCTGTTGCATGCTCGCGACCACGATCTGGTACAGCTCACTGGCCGGAGGGCGTCCGGAAGTCGCGCTGGCGATTGTCACCTGAATCAAGGACGATTCAGATCGAAACATATCTGAGGCACGGTATCAGTTCACTCACCGCTTGACTGTTGTCTGTCTTCCAGCAGCGGTTGGAGCCGACTTCGTAAATTCTGTGCCAAGTGAGTTCAGCATAACAATCGTCCTCGTCATTTTGCTATCCTTACCGGTAGTAGATAAGAGTAACGTATTTCCCGTTTTCTCTGAACGACGGACGCAAAATCAAACACTACGCTAACCAGCACAGTCCGAATCCGCTTACTGATAAGTCACTGCCTCAGAGCCGGTAACGTTCCATATAGGATAGCAGCCAGACCTCTTGACGTGGACTGTGTTTTTCTGTTGTCGTGTCAGCGCTCTACTACAGAGCTGGAAACTCAAGCGCAATCGCGTACTTCATTGACAGCTGTTCCTCCAAGCCCCGGGGTACTCGATCCAGGAGTAGACACAGGGACGATAGTATACCCGTTCTTGACACCGTACTGGCGAGTGAGCTTCCACTTAAATGAACTGGATTTCAGTAAACTAAAACCATGCTATTCACCAGACTTACAAACTGGGTAACGAGATCTGGGGTTTGACTCATCACGACCGGGAAGTCTTCCTGTCCGATGAGGCCCTTCCCGCTGTAGGACGCGTCGGAAGGGGTGTTGTTTTCGTCAACCTGGATGATGCGATAAAAGCCATCGGGAACGGGTTGATCAAGCGGGTCAGAGCCCGTGCGTTTTGATTCCGCGGCCGTAGGTTCAGTAGTGTGCTCGACGATATTCGCACCGCGGGCTGCCAAAGCCTGGACGCGCTGGTCGACGCTGATGACTGGCATGTTTGTTATATGATAGCTGGTTAACTTGGACTGGAGAGTGCTGCGATGATGAAGTAAAACGATCCCTACGTCGTCCTTATATGTTTCAACCGGGACCAGTAGACGCCGAGAGAGCTTGACGAGGGCGCCGTATAACTTTCTATTTTTGCTAGCACCCATGACGGGCTGAATACACAGGGGATAACGTTTTGGGGTTATCCCAGAAGAATGGTAGAGTCCCATCTCATTCCACGCTCTTTTGTCTCTGGAACGCAGGAAGTTTGTGGAGAGTGTCTGCCATTAGCGGCCTTGAAATGAAGCAAGCATGTAAGGGCGCAACAGAAGTTGGAAAACACCGCGACGCCTCCTGTCCAGACAGACTGGTTGGTACTCGTTCATCGTTTCTCAGAACGTGGAGATCTTCTTGCGATCTGATGAAGGTTGTATGTCATTGAATGTATCAGCAGACGTGCCTCGGCAAAATGCGGGGGCTTTCCCATAAGTATCTGTCCCGTAAGAGTGCTCGTGCTGTTCAGAGGATACTACGATGGGTTCGTTGAATGGAGCTGAAGATCGGACATCTGTACCGAATGTCGGCTACTGGCGTCTTGCGATCTGAGTTTGGCTTTCGTTCAGGGATTGGCAGAGCCGGTCGCATCTAAAGTCGTTGGCGCGCACACGCGTGTTCTGGGCTGACCTGCCTTCTGCAATAACAGCATGGTCCCTATCTGCATGTACTAATTTACGTAGTTCAACGGCGTGTAAGCAGCCACCTGATACTTGTTGGGACACATCGCAGTCTACTCTAAACTACAGTCACTGGGTTTTCTTATCTGATCCTCATCACTTTTCGTGTCAGGGCTCATGGGTGCTGATGACACTTTTGGGTAATCATCAATCTACCACGCATCGCGATCGTAATGCCACCCTCCTTTTTACCCAATGGTGATTGCCGCCCGATTTAGCGCAGCCGAGCATGATACTACTCATCCATTAAATCTGATCAACAAGCTTGGAGCCGCGGGCAACACCGCACACAACGAATCGACCAGCTCTCATAAGACGGTGAAGCGGACCACGACAGACCGTCGACAAAACAAGCCAGCGTTGCTGAGCGCGTGAGGCGCACATGAGCTATTGCTCCTTGTAGTCAAAACGCGATCACGATCCAAGCCCTTGTCGAGATTGATGAAACGCCGGCTTAAAAGTCACATCCTGTGGGTAGTTCTACATTGCTCAGTGTTGCGATATGACGAATACTGGTGAAATGCACTGCGTGCATTTCACTATCTCTTTGCTTTTCACTCATACGTGTACATTGACCGATATGTTAACGACGACGTGTCACCACGTCTGTATACTACTCGAATGTTCTACCTACACATGTATAAAGAGCTTCGCTCTTTACTCTGTATCTACATCGAATCCAATTCACTCTCACTCATTTACTTACGAGCCTAGCAGCTCTAGCTAAGAAGCAAAACATTTCTTTTATTAGAATTGCGCAAACAAATAAGACGCAATTCTACACTCAGGGCGATTTCGGCCAACGTCTGATTCACTAGCTAGAGCTGTTTAGGGTCTCGTGTCTAACTGAGCTAAATGAGCGCCCGTCCATCTTAGCTAACGCCAGGGTTCGAAGTTCTTGACTTACGCTCTTGTATATGTGCGCTAGATGAGCCAAATATATGCCTCAATTATCGGCAAAGGCCTTAGTAGATCTCGCTTCTAGTAGCATATATACACCATACGGTGTCTCTGAACGAAAGCCAAACTCAGATCGCAAGACGCCAGTAGCCGACATTCGGTACAGATGTCCGATCTTCAGCTCCATTCAACGAACCCATCGTAGTATCCTCTGAACAGCACGAGCACTCTTACGGGACAGATACTTATGGGAAAGCCCCCGCATTTTGCCGAGGCACGTCTGCTGATACATTCAATGACATACAACCTTCATCAGATCGCAAGAAGATCTCCACGTTCTGAGAAACGATGAACGAGTACCAACCAGTCTGTCTGGACAGGAGGCGTCGCGGTGTTTTCCAACTTCTGTTGCGCCCTTACATGCTTGCTTCATTTCAAGGCCGCTAATGGCAGACACTCTCCACAAACTTCCTGCGTTCCAGAGACAAAAGAGCGTGGAATGAGATGGGACTCTACCATTCTTCTGGGATAACCCCAAAACGTTATCCCCTGTGTATTCAGCCCGTCATGGGTGCTAGCAAAAATAGAAAGTTATACGGCGCCCTCGTCAAGCTCTCTCGGCGTCTACTGGTCCCGGTTGAAACATATAAGGACGACGTAGGGATCGTTTTACTTCATCATCGCAGCACTCTCCAGTCCAAGTTAACCAGCTATCATATAACAAACATGCCAGTCATCAGCGTCGACCAGCGCGTCCAGGCTTTGGCAGCCCGCGGTGCGAATATCGTCGAGCACACTACTGAACCTACGGCCGCGGAATCAAAACGCACGGGCTCTGACCCGCTTGATCAACCCGTTCCCGATGGCTTTTATCGCATCATCCAGGTTGACGAAAACAACACCCCTTCCGACGCGTCCTACAGCGGGAAGGGCCTCATCGGACAGGAAGACTTCCCGGTCGTGATGAGTCAAACCCCAGATCTCGTTACCCAGTTTGTAAGTCTGGTGAATAGCATGGTTTTAGTTTACTGAAATCCAGTTCATTTAAGTGGAAGCTCACTCGCCAGTACGGTGTCAAGAACGGGTATACTATCGTCCCTGTGTCTACTCCTGGATCGAGTACCCCGGGGCTTGGAGGAACAGCTGTCAATGAAGTACGCGATTGCGCTTGAGTTTCCAGCTCTGTAGTAGAGCGCTGACACGACAACAGAAAAACACAGTCCACGTCAAGAGGTCTGGCTGCTATCCTATATGGAACGTTACCGGCTCTGAGGCAGTGACTTATCAGTAAGCGGATTCGGACTGTGCTGGTTAGCGTAGTGTTTGATTTTGCGTCCGTCGTTCAGAGAAAACGGGAAATACGTTACTCTTATCTACTACCGGTAAGGATAGCAAAATGACGAGGACGATTGTTATGCTGAACTCACTTGGCACAGAATTTACGAAGTCGGCTCCAACCGCTGCTGGAAGACAGACAACAGTCAAGCGGTGAGTGAACTGATACCGTGCCTCAGATATGTTTCGATCTGAATCGTCCTTGATTCAGGTGACAATCGCCAGCGCGACTTCCGGACGCCCTCCGGCCAGTGAGCTGTACCAGATCGTGGTCGCGAGCATGCAACAGAATGTCATCATCCAGAGCGTTGACAATATCTCGGTGCGCGCGAGCGACCATAATGTCGTCAAGCGTTACTACTTTGGCACCGAGATTTTGGGCTCGAAAATCCCCCAGATGGTTTCCGTGCAGCTTAACACAGATGCGCACGATCAAGGTTGGGCTTCCAATCCGGAGAAGGGTCTCTGGAGCTGGTTCGAGCTGGCGATTTTCACCAAAGCACCATCCAAGGACTCGATAGTCAACCCCGGCGATATCAAGAAGGGACCGGACGGAAATCCGCTCACCTGGATTTCGCACCGCGTCGGGATCGAGTCGTCGTTCGTCGAGCAGAGCGGTCCGGTGTTCACCAAGGACCACGAGTTGTGGAAGCACTTGAGCGGCGGAGACTACATCGGCGTGCTCGTGTGCGCCCAGTATCCCGCTTGGAGCCTCAGCGCTCGCCGCGGGACCCTTTCTTTCAGCGAGCTGATCTCCGAAGACAACTTCTAGATAGGAGACTGCGATGAGCTCGTATTTGAGCGATGTATCGATGCGATTAACAATGAAATAAAATGAATCTTCAAGTGACGTTGTTGTCTACTTAGCGCGTTCGCATATACTGAAAGGCACGCATAGAGCCCTCAGAGGGCTCGCCCCGAGAAGTGCAGAACCATCTGCTTGAGGTACCGTATGAATACGGCGCACATGCGTGTATGCTGTACATGAAAACGATAAGTGACCGCATAGCAAGCGCTATGTACACAGCTATAGAAGCTGGGTGTCAGAGTGTCGCTAAGGCGGCGGTTCATCAATCGCAACATAGTGTGGGTGGTAGTACATTTGAAGTCGGTGTGAGCGGGTGATGGAACTAGGGCGAGAGGGGGAGGGAGATCTTGTGGTACAGTAGTGAGCGCGACCGCGCGTTGGATACGTCTAAGGGCAGCAAAGGAGATCCGATAGCTATGAATATGTACAGGAGAGACCCAGGTACGTGACCCCTACTACAGCGCCTTCGTTGGCTTAGAACACGACGGTCGGGGAAAGAATCCCCCAGATCCCGGATGCATATTGTAGAAATCAATTGTTTATCTTAAAGAGTATATCAAGCGTTAGAGCCAACACCAAGTATACGTACGCCTGATGACCAAGACTCGTGCAATGCAAAAAATAGAAGAAAGACGAACAACCTCAATGGAAGCCATTGGAATCGAGATATGGCACTTTGGTACAACCGAAATTTTTAGAGCTAAGTTGTGGGATATTGGGCGGATCATGATGCTGGGTAGCCTTATACAGGATTTGCCCCCTGTTGGGCGGCGGAGCCGCCCGATACGGCTTTGTCACGTGTGTATCGGATGTGTATTTAGTCTCGCATATATGCATCCGGTTCGGGGGGATTCTTCCCCCGACCGTCGTGTTCTGAGCCAACGAGGGCGCGCGGTCGCGCTCACTACCGCCCCGCAACACCCCCTTCGCCAAATTTGGAGACAATGGATCTTTATTTTTATTTTTATTCTTTTTTTCAAAAAAATAGATTTATCATAATCACCTCGAGGCCAGGCCTCATGTCGCGGCTTCTAGCAGAGACAGATCATGAAAAGAGAGGAGGGAGGGAAATAAACAGGGGATCTTCATGTAGAAATCAAATGTATATATATTATAAAGTATAGAAGTTAGAGTAAAGAGCGAGTGAAAGCGTGTCGATAATGGATGCGAGAGGCTCGAAGAAATCTCTATTTATACCCTACACTTCACTGTGAGCCATAGGCTCGTCTTGCTGCGCATATACTATACATTCAGCACTTGGATAATTGCATGACTCGATTACCTCGTATCTTCTACTAGCTATATGAACGTTTTGCATTCCATCCAGTCGTGATGAATTCCTTTGACGAGTGAATGTGGCTAGATGCGTTTGGGCAGTGCCTTGGGAACTGGGTGGATTAGGCTGTGCACCACTGTCCTCACCCTAAAGTCGAGGGGACGTTACATAAGCGGTATGTCTCCGAAGTATTGAGTACATCTTCCAGCCCTGAAGCGCGTGCAACGTGTAGTGGTATAGGTGCAAGACTGATTGCCTAATTGTTCCTGCTCAAATTTTCCATTGTCTCATCCATCGTGTACGCATGGGTCGCAGTCTGCGGAGACATGAGACGTGATACTCTGCCGCAGGTCGACAGAGCCAGACCGGTCACGTGCGTCACTGTCGTCCTTTCTCCTCTCAACCACTCTTAGGCAGCATGGATACGACAAAAGCGCCGCGCGTGAAACGCGCGGCCATGGCAAGGGTGTGAGCTACATGATAGTTATATATATACTCAGTTGTTCATATTTGTCCCACCCGCCACACCGCTACCGATCGACACGGTTATGCCGCCCGCCCTCGAGCCCCGCTCGCGTGGCTGGCGGCCCGGCCACACATCCTTGAGCCGCCTTCGGCGTCTCTCGGATCCCCCATCACACCGCGTTCCGTGTCTTTCGTGTATCGTACTCATAGTTCCTAATATTATATGTTTCGATCCATTCCGCTCTCTCAGGCTCGGATTCGAGTAAAGGCAGAGTCACATTGTTTACAATTTTTCACTGCAGAAAGGCATGTGAATGTAAACCCATGTGTGTTCGTTGTTACCAGGTAGTAAAATTTATGGGTCCACTCGGTATTTCCGCGGTCTGGTCACTTGATCCTGATATGGAGCAGACTAATGATCCGCGACGAATCCGTGGCCCAAATCGCTTGCTTGGAGATCATGCTGGGGTCCGAAATAAGATTCGGTGGTGATTCCCGCTGTCGGCTCCCACAGCTCCGTAGCAAAGTCGCCTATTACCTCTAGCATGTCTATTGATCTACGCCGGTAAAAGAGGAAATTACTTGTACGTCCTGCTGTATACGTTCTCAATTTCCAAACTGGTGGATCCGGCCGATCCAGGCTATACAAGTGACCTACACAAACGATCTGCATACGCGTCCGAGACAGTCCCCAGCCGTCATTGTCACCTCTTTGGCACTGGTACTAGCTCTGCTCATATCTCTAAGATCTTAGGGGCACACGAGACCGCACCAACCAGCTTCTATCATTACCGAAACACTGAATTCCCAGGCTACTGGTGGGCCTTTGACTCTCGTACACAATATCATAGCTTTAGAGGAGCGGGAGGCCTTTAAGGAAAGATGCAGGGGAGTCTCGGGGAACAGCGGCTCACGCTCCTGGCAAAAGGCACTTCATTCTTGAGCAATGACCGCAGCGCCCGATATGCGTCTGCAGATGGTGAATCAACGTCGGAGGTGCACGGCCCAAGAGTCGAACTAGGGGCTCAAGGGCTCAATCACACGGCTGTTCTAGACTGACCCACGTTTGAGCCGACCCGCACGAACGTTTGCATCGAGTGGCAGTAAAGGCGAATGCAGGTACACGGGTCTGAGTGTTACTATTTGATTAGCAACCATGGACATCTATGTATAAACTACATAATAAATAAGTTGAATGATCAACAGTGAAGAAAGCGACATCTATTCCTTACTTGGAAGATCGCGGCAGGCCCATTCGTACCTCAAAAAGGCGCTTGCTACTTCTTTCTGGTCAGGATATTGACATGCAATCAAACGGCTCCAGAATAAACCTGAACGCTCTGCATATAATCTCACAAAATATTCCGTTGTTTCGGTCCATATAGGCAGAATACAGATAGGTGGGGTAGTTTGTCACTAGCGGGACTTCGATAAGGATGGAAGAACTAAAAGCCTCGCTTACTCAACTGGCGTAGTACGTGTACTGATCTATTCAACCTCGTGAGCTAAGTAGAATAGAACCCATGCGGCTATGGAGCATGCTATTATTGCGCATGGCATGGCAGCCCAGAACAAACGTGTGTGCGCCAGCGACTGCAGGTGTGACCGGCTCCGCCGATTTCTAACCGAAAGCCGAAATCAGATTGCGAGGCGTGAGTAGCCGACCTTCGGTACAGATGGCCGATCTTCAGCCCCATTCAGCGAACCCTATCAAGGTATCTTCCGAGCAGTGCGAGTAGTTTTTTGGGATGGATACTTATGGAAAAGTCCGCGTATTTTACCGCGCCACGCCTAACGATCCATTCAATGACATACAACCTTCATCAGATCGCAAGAAGATCTCCACGCTCTGAGAAATGATGAACGAATACCAATCAGCCTGTCCGGACAGTGGGCGTTGCGGCGTTTCCAGTTCTCGTTACGCCCTTGCATACCATCCATAAACTTTTTCCGTTCGAGACTCAAATGATCGAACTCAGAATTTCAGGTTCTAAAATACCGTAGTTACTAGCTTTGTGGATCCACCCGACGAAGCCAGTATTGGGTACACTACTGTTTTTCTGGGTTGACCCCAAAACGTTGTTCTCTTTGTATGCGGCCCACCATATGACCTATCTCCATGTGCGCTAGCAAGAGGGGAGCAGTGCATCGGAGCCGGCGGAGATGCACGGGTTGTACTGACATGGAATTAGCCACGGCGTTCAGCGAGACAAACCATACTGTAGCGAGATGAGATGAACGTCGGTCCTCTGTCCCCCTTCGACTCGACGCAAGGGGACACTATTTGTACTTATGTTCGCTGATCAGATATATTTCAATCAAGACCCCATATAAAAAGATTATTTTACGAGATGCTCGCAATTGTGAAATACAAATAAGGTGAACGCTCATACAACTAGAAACCCTCGTCATAATCCTAGCTTCCTACATTTTCCAGAACAGAAGTAGGCCTACTATCCTCTCGTGCATCCCGTGCGCTCAAAAGCTGATGCGCCGCCTCAACGGCCGTTGGACTAGCTTCATCCGAGTCATCTTCCTCGTTGAGGGTAGGTTCGTCGACCGCCAAGTCGACGAACGGGGTATGCGAGCCAGTCAACACAATCTCGGCATATAGCTTTGGGTCTGTTGTGAAGAGATTGTTGAGCGCTTTACGAGCGTCGCGCCCGTCCAAGCTCTCGTATGAAAGGTTGAAGGGAGTATCGAATGTACTAGAATATAGTAGCAATCGCATGATTCGCATATATGTACAGTCGTACTCCCGATGATGGATACTGGTAGTCATGCATAGCCCCCCGTGATGCATGAGACCGTTTAAATTGGCAATCAGCCATTCGGGCGAAGACTATGCCACGAATCGTAGCCTTGCGCCTTTGTGAGCTTAATGAATAGATTTAGGGCTTCCCTGAGCTTGGATTGATGAGACAGCGAGACTTGTTCTCGAATTCTGGCATTGAGGCGACACAAAAATAAGCTCATATATCCGAATAAATCTATTTGAAATAGTGGGGCGCCGCGCTGATGCATGACCCCCGCTTATTCATGGGACCAAACCGATGCATCATCGGGAGTTCTACTGTACTAGATACGAACCGAATGTTCTAGGATGTGCTAGACTGACTGTTTTACATGTGTATAAGGAGCGCATGCAGGTTCCGTAGGTAGTTATCCCACCAGTGAATACATCGTATCTTTACCTGTCTTAAGCACACCGCGCTAAGCTAAGCGCAAAACCCAAAGCCGCTCACCGCAGGGTACTGTCTGGGCCTATGCGGTTTGAGGCTTCCCTATGAACACGACGCATTTCATGAATAAGACCCGATTGATATTCTCATTGATTCTAAAACACACGTCTAACCATACATTTATGACAGAGGCGTGACGTCTTTTTGTGCTGCGAGGGGTCGATATCAGGATAGACTATTATAAGAAACACTGTCAAACCTACCCAACGTAATCTTGTCTCCCAATGACAGCGCAATGCCTTGAGTTTTGCTCCGGATGCGCACATGCCCTTGGATCTGTCCTGTTCCCTCGATCTTTTCGATACTCAGGTTCGCCAAAGCATCCTCGCCTGCCCAGCATTAGTAGTCGAATCTCCAAAGAGAGAGACACATGCTTACCAAACAACGAGCGAGCGTACATGTTGGCCGACAAGAAATCGCAGTCTCCTGAGAGCGCAGCCTCGGGTGTGAGGCACGACATATTGGTCGATTTCATAATATGACTCAGGTATACGCGTAGATCCCTGGACGTGATGGTCAGTAGAACAGAAAAGGACGAAATAATCAAAACGCACGTGATGGAGGTATTTACGTTCACCCTATTCTCCCACTCAAACTCGGTCCACATGCTTCTAAACTAGAAACCCGAGCTCGAATCAGCCTCCAATCCTCGAAAGAAAAATGAAATCAACCTCACCTGCGCCTCGTTGCAGTAAGCGGGTTTGATGTAATCCATGATGTCGATATGGATGTCGTTCAAAACGACGCAAGTCTCGTTAGTCCCACTCTCCCAAATAATGTTACCAAATATCACGCCCGTCTCTGTCGAGGAGACTTTGATCGTCGCTTTGATGCTGTGAAAGCTGAGCGGGCCAAGTGTATGCGTAGTTGGCCGCTCCACAAGCTTCACATCCCCAAGCGTAGCAAACTCGATGCAGAGATTCTGGAGAGTGTCGTTCGTTTGATTCACGATGAGAACATCTAAAAACAATTCGTTAACAATCGTTGCGCACAGGAGGCACGGAACTCACCAAGGAGGATATCGAAGCCTTGAATCTTGACATAAGCCTCAGCATATACTGGGTCCGAGAACCCAGTAAGTTGAACCACTCGGCTAAGATTCGAAAGCACGCTCCCCCCAACATCGGCGGCGCCGGTCGCACGACTGACCTCGAGCTC
This sequence comes from Ceratobasidium sp. AG-Ba, assembly GCA_016906575.1. Lineage (NCBI taxonomy): Eukaryota > Fungi > Basidiomycota > Agaricomycetes > Cantharellales > Ceratobasidiaceae > Ceratobasidium > Ceratobasidium sp. AG-Ba. Next base: position 152,348 of record CP059633.1, on the reverse strand, counting down.
GTACTACTAGCTTATCAGACGAATCATCCAAAGGAGCTTATGTTTATCACATACGTCATCAATACCCTCGTTGGCAGGCTTTTTGGCAAATTGCCTAAACGTGATTAGATCGTCCGGCTGCACGGCGCTCTTCTTCGAGTCCTTCGCTTTCTTCTCCGCTGCTTTTTTCTGAGCAGATCATCCGTTAGGGTATGTTTTGGAAATCGCCAAACAAAAGACGCACCTCTTCATGCGCAACCATCTTCGCATATGCAGCCTTAGTATCCTTCAGGAACATATCCTTGACCCTTGTATCTTTTGCAAGCTCTGCCGACGCAAGGGTCTGGACACAGCTCATGATACGTTCTTGGCTGTCTTCGTCGATTGGTACTGTGACGAATTGAGATTGTCCGACGCGAATGATGGAGATCATGATGAGCATCGCCTATTTTTATGGTTAGGTATCTATAAAAAAGAAGAATAAAATACACGTACCTCTGCCTTGAGCGCATTCGCCCTCTTCGAATCCATTCCTTCGAGATCTCCGTATCGCAACACCAACTTGGTGAGGGTCGAAGCCACAACCGAACCGGTATAAAAGTCCCCACCCAAGATCAAAGCTGGTATCTCGCCTAATTAGTCCTCATCATCTCTACAGTATTGAACAAACATACCTCGCAGAGGTGGCTTCGCAGCTCCCCTGACAGCCTCCAACCGAGCTTGGCTAGCAGCCGAATAAGCCGTCTCGGTCGCGTACGTGCCATCTGCAAGAATCTTTGGTTTGTGAGCTGGTTCCTTCTTTTCTTTGTCCTTTTCGTCTTCCGGTTCGGCGGTCGCATTCGCGGCGTCTAAAAGCCGCTACAAATAGAGTTTGATGAGATAATTCTAAATTAGGTCTGGGAGAACAACGTACTTGCTCCGCTGCCAGAATCGGGATCTCGCCAATGACTCGACGAACCTCTTCAAACACAGCTTCGATCTCTGCGCCCCAAGCCCCTTCAGTATCGTCTCTCTGAACTGGAAATACAACGCACCAGATGCGTCGGCGCAGTATTCTCCCACGATCCACAGTGCACCTCTGAACACCTTTCCAGACTTGATCTCGCCAAAAGTCTGAAGCAGCCGGGAAGTGATCGTGCTCCTGAGATTCGGGAACTTTTCCACAACCTCTCTTTACACATTCGTCAGGCCTCAAAACTTTATACTCGAGGCGATGAGAACCTACCGAACAAAAGCAATCACATCGACCGCGGCAGGGTTGTTCGTGTCTCCAAGGAATTCCATGAGCGCCTGGACGACGCTTGCCGCGACTTCAGAGAACTTGATGGCGCAGACGTGGATGGATTGGATGAGGAGCTGGCGGTACTCGGTCGTTCCCGGGGCCTAGGGCGAAAGTATGTGAGTCGACAATAGAGGCTCAAAAATACGGATAGGTAAGGGAATGTTTCTAGCGGTGATGCTATGAAAGATGGCCAGGAGAAACGGTTGACAGACCTTTTCGGCCTCGGCCTCGACTGTCCTCGCCAGTGCCTTTTTTAGCAACCCAACCACCTCTTCCACGTTCCGACTTCCAACCATTCCCAGCGCAACACTCAGGCACTTGCGTCTCACGTCCAAATCGCTGCTCTGGAGACCTCGCAACAAGTCCATCACGAGCGGGTCTAGCACATGTCCATGTTTCTTGTGCAAAGCTTCCAGTCGATCGAGAACGATGAGCTTGACATTGTTGTCCGACTCGCGTGCGACAAGGTCAATATACGTTTGAGCGCTTGCTTTGACTGCGGCTGGGTTTTGAGTGAGAGAGGTAAGGGTGGTTGCTGCGTCGTATTTGACCGAGTGAGAGGTGGAGGTCAACAGGGAGAATATGATGCGGATGTATTTCGGCTATCGGTTCAATTAAATCACAGTATTCTTGGTATCAGGTTAATATAGACTCACACGCATGGATGCATCAGCTCCAGGTCGAGCAGAGTCCTTTCGTATAAGCTCGATAACCGCAAGCTGGAGCAACTCGTCCAGACTTTCGACGCTATCAGCATTCTTGCCGAGCCATTCGACCGCTCTCTCGGTCGCACACTGACTTAGAAACACAAACGCGTTGCGTTTACACGTCGCGTCGCTTTCGGCCGCTAAAAATGTCTCGATCAATTCGGGAGCATCGGGGATGAGGTGTTCGTGTTGTCGATAGGTCGTATAGACAGCGAACACGGCATTTTTACGGACGTAGGAATGGCGGTGGTCGAGGCAGGATCGAAGAGTTGGGATCAGAGGTTCGAGGAGTTCGGCGTCGGTGAGTTTTTGGAGAGAGCGTAGGGTTGCGCCTCGGATGTATTCGTTTGGGTGTTGCTACATGACGCGTGGGTGTGAGTAGATAAAGTGCTGAGCAGGGGCTTACGAGGTCGTTGCGAATGGCGTTGCAAACGAGAATCATTTCCTGCTTGAGCTTGCCGTTCTCGTCGTGCTTTGGGCAAATCTCCCAGTAAAAGTGCAGCATCTTCTTGAGTGCTTTGCTCTTGGACGGCAGGACATATTGGATAATAGGCATTAAAAGCGTTGGCTGATGTATTTCCGTACTGAGTCAACTTTATGCATTCTTGCATACAGACGACTCACATGGGGATTTCCATTGAGCGTGGAGATGATAATCGTACGGAGCGTCTCCAGCTTTGTTTCATCTGTGCCCTTTTGGAGAGCAGTGCGCAGCTCCTGGCTGGTCGGACCTTCACTAGTGTCCTCGCGCACAACGGTGTAGCATGTCTGTTCCGCGATTGTCGCTGCCATCGGTCGCGGTGGGGTAGAGGGACGTGTCGCCGGCGCTAACTTCGGATGACGTAATCGGGATCCTCGCGTATCAAGCGAACCACTTCAATCAATCCACCATACAGAAATACAGGACTCGAATGTTCTAATCTCGAGTCGAGCACCTAGCCCCGGCTAACAATTGTTCAGGCTATGTAGGGGCCCCTTATGTACGACCTCCCTCTGGCTATCATATGGTGCTTCGACGGCCTCGTCTCCTAGCTTCATTTCAGGCGGTCAGCGTGATATCTTCTCGTACGTGGCTACCAGTAGCCGCGATGATGCCTATACAGCTTAGCTATGAGTCTTACACTCCGTCATCATCTATCTTCTGTATGCGCTCAAGCCCTTCCCTCTATCACCTTAGGGTATATTTTTCGCTACGATCGCAAGCCACAACAATAGAGACTATAATTTCGCTGCTCAAACAGTTCTATACAATTTCAAGAAACCACTTATTTTATACCACAGCGTAGATGAAAACAACATGTGCCCGCGACTGAAATATTACATCTCTTTGGTGTCCACTAGGACTCTCACAACCCGACCAAACCAGCCTGCTCTAGATCAAGATGGACACAGCCGTCAGGTCAGGATCCATAACCATATACCTAGAGTGCTGATCATCAAGCGCCAGGCTATGTTGTAAGAACACCGCTTTCAATTGTTCCAGATCCGCCCTGAACCCGTGCGCCGCTTCCGCAATGTGCACGATTGGACTACGGGTCTGGTCGTCCGCATATGCCATCAAGGTACTCTGGCCAATCACCTCAAACGAGAGCAAGTACGCTAGCTGGGAGCCTATAAGCCAATCCGTCGTCTTCTTGAACGGCAAAGCATCTAGAAGCTGCTGCTCATTGTACGCATTAAGTTCATCGAGGGACTGGGGGAGAGGAGCATACATCGCCCAAGGTTTATTGGGAACGAAGACCTGGTAATAATGCTGGAGATAGTTGACGGCAGTGTGTTGTGGCGAAGCGATATGGATGCACATTGTCACGGTATCGACAAGCTGGTCGAAAGTCTTGATCTGAGGGAACGTGGTCATGTGAGCTCCCTGGATCGAGGCCATCTCGTTGCAAAAGGCCGCGATGTATTGATCCTTCGCGACGTCTGCATCTCCGCTGGGATAGTATGGACCTAGGACGCCAGCTACAAATTTGCGGATAGCGGGCCACATTAGCGCCATGTTGCGCGCGTATGCATAGTTGTGGAACTTGGGCGTCCCAATTTCCGCTTCAGGAAAGCCACGAGCCGCCAAATCATTCGGGATCTGAAGTTTGACCCAGTCAAAAGACGTGTACGCATGTTTCAAGAACGAAGTGAGCTTGGCCTGATCCACACCAGCCAGTTTGGAGATGACATCCGGAACAAGTACTGTGCGAGCCTGGTCGTTGAGTGGGAGAGTCGTTTCCCAGTGCTTCTGTAGCAACAGGTACACGATATGGCTCGGCGGAAGCTGGCGGTGTGCAGCGACTATGGTGGTTTCCTCGACGAGATGCGTATTCACCAAGTGGATTGTGACTTCATGCCTGAGCCAGTCTGCGCTCTGAACAACAGTCTTGGCGTACCGCCATGGCCAATCCTTGGCCTCCTGGCTCAAGTCGCCCGATGTGGACGTCAAGCGCGTGTTGAAGATAACAACCGATGCAGCCATGCTCCCCTTGTAGTCGATAACGATTGCGAGAGGATGAAGCTGGCCCTTGGCTTCAAGGTTATATAATGCGACGGGAGCAGCAGCATAGCGACGATCGGTAGAGTTGGGGTCATCCGAGGCTCCCTCGGAGGACTGGAGCTCCTCGTTGTCCGAAGCGCCCATAGCAGCCCGGAAGTAGCTGTAGTCTTGCACGTACAAGTCGTCAGGCGATGTGGACTGTAGGAGGTCTGCCATCGGCTTGTTCCCGGCATCCTCGGCGCACTGCTTGAATTTCGCTATCCAGTCACCGGCTTGCGTGATGGTGGTGGCATTCGTCCCCGTGAAGGATTGCTGGGCAAACACAGCGTCCGAGTACCAGTCGTTTGTTGTGCGGTCGCCTGTAGAAGAAACCGTAAGTTATAAATACGGTGATCAAATGAAATATGATTTACCTATATTGAAACGAAATAACATGTTGTTTTGGACACCAGGAGGCGCTCGCTGCTTCCGATTGCGCTGTACCAACTGTTCGAGAGAAATGTTCTGGCTTGGATCTGGTGCAAGGCGTTTGTAATAGGCGGATATTTGTCCCTGGGGTTCCCGGGCCTCGATCATCCCGCCTGTCTGAAGCAACGCCTGCACATTGAAGATCTCGTAGGACTGCTTGTTGTCCCACGCTGGAACATTCCGTACATGAGGAGGATAGTCGTCATTGAGCTCCCATTGGTACGCGTCTCGGTTCTTGTTAAGCCCGTCCAAGCTCCTAAGCTCATGATAAATCAGTAATGTAACAGTAACGATGTGAAGGCTGCTTACTCCTCGTTAGCAGGCTCTCCGTTATGCCCTGGAATGGGGTAAACGTATGGAGCTGGTGGGGCGGTGGGGCTCGTAGTTGTCATAGCGAGATACTTTTATGTAAGATCACCAAAAAAAACTGATCAAGGGAGTTATGGGACGCTGCTAGTCTTCCAGTGTTTTTATAGGTAGGGAATCTCATCGCCTCGCGCTAGATTTATCAAAGAGCTTCGGAGCGACGATGCTGACGGCCAGAATAATTTCCAAACTCCGAGTCCTCTAGGACAAATCCAGCTGCGTTCGTTCCTATCTCTGTGTACCTGAACCTGGGCTCATGAATCTGAAGACGGTCTGGGTTCCGCAGCGATGCGAATTCTATTGAGTAACCAGGAGAAAGCATGGTCCGAGGTCGAGGCCCGCATTGTTCGGGACGGGGATCATGAAAGTGAACACCGCACACCAGTCGCCGAGGACGGATGTTATGGCTCCGCGAGAAAAGTTTCAAATTAAACACGTGAATCCATTAACCACTGAAATAGTATTCTGGACCGAGCTACCAGCGAGGCCTGTGATATTCAGCTATTCGAATAGGTGCATCCGGAGTGAACTGGGGCAGGGATGCGACGGAGTGGCCGCCAGTTTGGAGGAACAAGGGGGCCAGGAATCTCCATATCCGAGTGCGCCGTGACGATAGAAGCTTAACCCTGTATAACCAAGATTCATTCCTTTCAACCTTTTGCCTTGACAGAGTCGAGTGGCTTGAGAGTATGTAGGCCGTTTGTCCTACAGACTCAATTTTCCTACCGCTGAAAGCGAAAAAGCTCTTTGATTTTCTAATACTGCTCATGTAATTAAACAGCCTTACGCAGTAGTTCCTGCATATGCTAACCACTGCTTCTATATTGCGTTCATATTCAAGCGTTGACGGCCGCTGTCGAAGAGAAAACTGGCTATGTATGTGATACTGGGCCTAGAAATAACGATACACGTCTGGAGAGGCGCATTTTGAAACCGAATAGTAGCCAGATTCTCCGAAACAGCCCTCACAAGAAAATAATCGACGATATTATTTCGAGCAGCGAAAACTTGATTGAGCCCTCAGTCGACAAGCGATAGGCTTCCCCATCTTCAGGGCAAACGGTCTAGACGCTGTCAGTGCATGCACTTGTCCGCATGCCTGTGTGCGCCCTGAGTAGCCTCACTGGGGCCTTGGTCCAGAACACTATCTCAGCCATCGACTAACGTGTTTACGTATCTGATATGGGCATCCCTCGCGGAGCTTCAGGATCCGTCCTCGGCGGCAGCAGCACAGTAGTCGATCCTCGCAAACAACGTGGCGTGGGTCTCGACTTTAATTTAGTTTCATGCTCCACTGCCGCAGAGAACGTGAGTTACGAGCTGTCAATTTTAAGGAACCGGCGGCGTGGCCGCCGGAAACGGCTACGGGAGCCCGAAGTTCCCTAGACCTTTTCCATATTATTTATTCGTTTTTCATCAGTACTCCAGGAGCTGCAATCATATAAGAGGCGGTCAAGATTTGTTACGACAAGCGCCATCACTTATACCTTGCTGTACCTCCCAACCCTACCGTTACATTAATGGACGCCTTTCTCTCGTCTTTGGCGAAGCAGGCTCCGAAGTCAGCTCGTCCTGCCGTTCTCGGTGATGTCTTGTCCTTCGACACGCATCCAGTTATACCAGAGGATCTATTGGAATGCTACGTTGACTGGGAGCAAGATTTCAACTCGCGCTCAGACAAGTATATTGCTTTCAAAGCGCAGAATGTGACTGCAGGTATGTTGCATTTCTGCCCGTAACCGACATCCACCAGCATATTAATGCCCGTTTTAGGCGACCTTAAACCTATGGTTCGAGTCTTTGTGCAGTCAGATTTCTATGCACAGCGCTTCGGAGATAAAAGCGGTATGCTGGTACATAATTTCGTCTGTCAAACAGTGGTCTTATTTTGTCCTATAGGCATTGCAACTTTTCCCGTTACACCAGAATGGCAGTACGGTCAGCTCAACAAAACTGGAGCGGGTCGTTTTTTAGTACTTCATGACAAAGCGAACACACCCTTCCAGGTCTGAAATCACGTTTTACGTTTGCTCTGATCTCTGAACTGGTTCTAGAGTCGGTTTGTAGCAACTTTGTTCACCCAGCTCGGCAGTGTGCTACATGACGCATTGTGCGCCCGTGGCTATGTCCCAATAGCCGATTCACTTGAAGATATCGAGGACGAGTACTTCGGTGAATACTTGTACTCGTTCAACACGGTTGTAACTCAAGGCGGCGACGCTTTGATCATCCCTTCGGCGCCAATTCAATACTGGTTTCAAAATCCCAAGACTATTACATGGACACACCCGTTCAGTACTGAACATGAAGAGTACTATGGTTTCATGGTTCCAAACGAAACTCAAAGTTAGCGATCAATTTCGGTTTACTCCTTTATGCTAAACGTGTATGTTACAGAGGGGCAGGACGTCATGTTCTTCATCCAAAAGGAATGGTGGGATACTGACAATATCTCAGAGAATCATATATCAAAAATTGCCAAGAAGAACGCCAATGGTAAGCGAGCATGTGTTTGTTGTTGTTTATACTAGACTTAGCTGCACGAAATAGGTGACTATCGAGTCGTTATTGGCCCTAAATTTCAATACGGGCAAGCAGACAAGACCGGAAAGAATCGCTGGGTAGTATATCATGACGAAGATCGCAAGCCACCTCAGGTAGATATCTTGGTTTGAGAGATTGATAAAATACATCTAACCAGCTTCTAGCACTGTTTTGTTAAATCTATTTCAGAAACCCCCATAGATGGAGTGGTTGGGGCAATATTTGGACCTCAAGCCGAGAGCGCCCTCGAAGATACCGCCCGAAGTTTGGAGGACCTATTGGGTTACGATGGCCTTGATACCTTTACTTAGAATGTACAGTCAATTCTCGTTGGTGATAGAATACTATGAAGTTTCATCGTAAGTCACGATCAGTGCGAAATCAGATGGCGCCGCCACCCGTCAGTTCCGAGGTAATTTTGTTCCGACTTTGGCCAAAAATCGTAGAGCTGGTTATGGACGAGGCTAGAAGATCAGTTGAGCGAGTGCGATGAGGAGAAATGAACGTTTCGAGCATCGCACAGTTTTGAAGACTAACCGATTACGGTTCTTGAACAGGCGCGGCAGAACGAACAGTCGTTGTATCCTAGGCCGTATCACGAAATCGAAACAAAATACAGCACGACGCGTGTAATGGGGCGACGGCTCAAGACACGGTCGCATGGAGGGGAGCATAGCGGAGAAAGCTTAAAATTTTCCAAAGGATACACCCAGACAGATGCAACCGGGTGCATGCCGCTCAGTTAAAGACCTGAGTCTTTAATAACCATGGCTTAGCGGAGGACATGAAGCGGAAGCGAAGGAATACTCTTGGACGATGCTATTCAACAATGTATATTAGTACTTTATGTATGTGTGAGATAGAAGGACGTATATGTGCACCGCATGTAAACCGGGATTTCGGTCCAGCACGAGATCCGGGCGTGTGGGCCTCAACAATGTTCAATAAAGCGCCGCGTTCGGGTTGTCTTTACCTCATTACGTGATAGGCCCTATTAGGTATGTTAAACTACGGTCTGTCCGTGAATCGCTCTGGAACCTGTCGATCAACCCAATATCCTTGGGTACAAGAGTCAGAATATACGAAAAAATTCCCTAGCATTAATGCGGCTGGTGTTGTATAGTATTGGTACAGTCAGCCACCTGTGGGCATCGTATGCGCTGGCCAACTGATACTTCCAACAGGGGCTGGTTTAGTGGTCAGTTTGAATCAGCAGGCAAGAAAATGCACAATACGTCAGGAGAAGCCAGTGCTCATAAGAACCAGCCCGTTGTGTCCCTGCTTCTCATGATTATTACTGGTTGGACTTCGAGTTATCCGCGCCTACATCGCCACCTGCACACCTGCTTTCTGCGATGTTTCGTGTCGGAATCCGCCCAACACCGCGTGTGTTACTTTCAAAATAAGTCTAAACTTTTTTGTTGCTAATTCTCGCTATGGTGTTTTCGAGCCTTCTCGTTTCGGAAGAGTATGTCATCGAGTCATAGTTCTAGGCCGGCCCAGCAGGGAACATCTCAGGCTGAGAGTCGCGTACAGTTCATATTAAGTTCAGATTGTGATTGAGTTGATCCATTCAGTATGCAGGTCACGATGCCTCGTACGTATATCTGGAAAATCATAATCTAACAACCCGCAGTCCGTCCGAGGTTCCGCTTCCCCAACCATAAATCTGATGATCATACAGGTTTGCGGCCGCCCACTCGATTACTGTAAACGGTATCAGCGAATATTGAACGCAGCTCATGTGATCGTGCATACAATTGAGAAATAACGTCAAGTTCATTTCGGAGCATGACTCTTCTGTGTTACGCCTTGCGCCGTGCGCCGTACAACCAACTTGGAAATCGAATGCGAGTGACTTGAGCGAGTGCATAAAAGCTGCCACAGAGAGCTAGCAGTCCAGCATCAGTCGACACTTTTTCACTACTCGTGAGCTCACCTATTTCCTCCTTTTCCTACTTGCCTTTTATTCACATTTCTTAAATTCAGCGCCACATTACTCTTTTAACCGTTCAAAATTCTTTCCTCCATCTACCAGTATATTTTTCGTAAGTTTCTCACCTTATATGCGCTGTCCGGTTCATTCACCGACGCACGCAGCAACCATGACCGGAAACGGACGCGCCGCTCTCAACATCCAAGGCACCAACGAGACCTACTTTTTCCACAACCAAAAATACTGCAAAATCCAGTGGCACCCCGGCAAAACCGAGGGCGAAAAAGTCACCGAGGGTCCCAACTCGATCGACAAAGAGTGGCAGGCGCTCCGCAAGGCCGGCTTCAAGCAGGTCGACGCCGCGCTCGAGATCGGGAACAACATGGCGTACATCTTTTGCGGCAAAAAGTACTGCCGCGTTCGCGGCAAGGATGAGATGATCGGCAACGTTCAAAACATCTCGTCTGGCTGGCCGTCGCTCAAGGAAGCCAAGTTTGAGACGGTCGATGCCGCGCTTCGTACTCCTGGCCATCCGAACCAGGCGTATTTCTTCTCGGGTAACAAGTACGTTCGTGTCGAGTTCCAGGTCGGGCAGACCAACGATCGGATCGTCGATGGGCCCAAGTCGATCCACGAGGGCTGGCCGAATTTGGCGTTCCGCGAGATCGACATGGCGCTTCCTCGTCCGGACAATGACCAGCAAGGCGTTTATCTGTTCTCGGAAGACAAGTATATGCAAGTCAAGGTTGACGTCGGCGGACCAAACGACGAGGTGATCAGCGATGAGCGCGAAGTGGCCAAGTACTGGCCTGCTCTGAAGGAGGCTGGGTTCTACCACTAGGTGAATCTGAATGGATGGCAGCACCCCGAAGACCCCTTCTACGTTGTCTGCTGCATCCTGCTTTGAGCGAGCCAACTGTACTTGTAATGAATTGAAAATTGCTTGCTCGAATTCCATTATCGAAGGAGAATTCCTGAGTCACATTCGAATTTTCGACTAGCGAACTAGGAAGGTCACAAGGCTAAGAGTGCGAGTGAATCAAGATGGATAAATATACTTCAAAGGGATACAATCCACAACGGTTTCTAGACAAAGGGCCTCAAGTTTTTCAATATATCTAGGTCACAATTAGCTGTGAGTATTGATCCATTGAACTTCTTGATTCCGCTTACCTCATCAAACGGTCGCGTATCCTTGAAGCAACTTTCCCACACCTCGTTGACGGCTCGTTCTGCCTCTTCGGGACTTTTACATGCAGGGTTTGCAATGACGGAAAGGATTGCACGTCGTCGCGCACACGCCTAAAAGAAAAGCTGGTTAGATAAGAAACAAGGGTCGAGACCATGGACTAACCTGATGCTGTTTGGAAAAAGTCGTGAATCCGCGCTGAGTCTCGCGAGTCCATCGACAATCACCACTCAAGCTCGCGGCACGGATCTTGAGAAGTTAAGGATCCAACATCGATGATGATGGGATCAAAATCAAAACGCACCTCACTACACGCATGATGCCTCAAATTGTTCCAATCCACCTTGAATTTGGCGTGATCGTACATGTGTACCATCTCGTGGACCAGCGTGTCCCTCATATGAGACTTGGACAAGAAGCGATCTTGGCATAACAATATTCCCGCCTCGGGACTGAATCCACCCGCGCGAGTCGGATCGCACGGACTGCAGTGAATGTGGTCGGGGCTAACGTTGGCTCCTTCCAGAGCGAGGTGTTTCATCATAAAAACCACCACTGGACCTGGTATAATTTAGTCTAATTTTTGAGATATTTGACGGGTTTGACATACTAGTTTTCATGAGCTCTGACTTCCAAGCCTCGCATCTCCTCCATTGCGACTCTTCCAATTCGAGCCCTTTTAGTTTATCCCTCTTTGCTTGTTCCTCCTCGCTCAGCCCCAGCCCAGTAAATTGAGACAAGCTAGTTCTCCATCTCTCAAACGCGCTGGCTTCTTTTGCGGAACGAAACGACGAGCCGGAGTCCGAGGATGTGGAGGTCGACATCCCAAAACTGGGACTGGGAGCTGACATCATCTCAGCGCTTGAGCTCACATGACTCAGCGACCGGAGTGGCTTGCGGAGATGGTCAGTCTCATATCGGCTACCCGGATTTGATCCCGACTTGTCTCTCGTCCATCACCTCACACTCATCATGGGAAAAGGTCCGTTTAAGTGCATTACCAATTTATTTTCCTCGTTGCTGATAGCGCCGTCTGCGCACGTCCGCAGGTAAACAAAAGTTTCTGTTTCTGGTTGGGGTGGTGATAGTGGTGTATTTCACGGTGTTGGCGTGTGCAGGGCAATTTTGGATCTCGTGGCGTTCGCAGAACAAAAATGCTAATTTTTTCCAATTCTAGTCCACGGATCCCTTGCCCGCGCTGGTAAAGTCAAGTCTCAAACCCCCAAGGTTGAGAAACAAGAGAAGAAGAAGACGCCAAAGGGCCGCGCAAAGAAGCGTCTGCTGTACACCCGTCGGTGAGTCACGCCTCTTCAATTTTCGTTATGAATGAATTGCTGAATATGGTGATTAGTTTCGTGAACGTCACGACCATGCCTGGTGGAAAGAGGCGCATGTAAGTCTCTCTTCTCATCTTTGCACACCCTGTTTCGCCCCTTCGGATGATACAAGAAACACAAGCATAGTTCACACCGAATTACTAGCCATGTGGAACAACATTCATCTTACGTCTTTCGCTCCTAACTGATCCTCCTCCTCTTCTCTCTGTTCATGCACCTCCCGAGACGACGACTGACCAACCGACTTGCAACAGGAACCCCAACCCCGAGAAGTAAACCTTGGGTGGAGCTTTCGCCCTCGCGTCGAGCGCACCAGGATAGCGCATCCCCCGCCGCTCGTCCGGTCGATGGGCGTTGTTTGACTGGCCGCTGTGTATTCATTTTGCATGGATTGCGTGTATTTTGTCGTTTTCGTCTATCCATATCTGATTTGGTGAAATGTTGAGGATAATGTTCGGATGAGGGATGATTACGCGGCGCCGATTGGTCAGCAAGCTTGGGAAGAGAAGCGCCGGAGGGCTGTTACCGGCTCCGGCTTGCATCGTCGATCGTTCCTGGCGCCCGCAATCGATCCACCCCGTCCGTGCAAGTCGATAACGCGAGTGAATTGTGCCAGTTCTGATCTCTGCGGACATGGGTTGGCGTGCATGTCTTGGGATGGCCTAGCACCAAGCTATGCGCGCTCTTTTTCACCTCGTTTAGGCTACTCTCAATGTATATCGACAGCGACGTGCTTCCGTAGATCTAGTCGACCGATGATCAACATGTTCATCGCACATCATTATCGCACAGCCCAGACGAGCGCGTAGGATCCCTCGCTCGGCTCGGCGCTTTCGTACCGGACGCGGGTTTGACAGCACGATTAGCGCGCACATCTAAATAGAAACCCGAGTTGGGTTCTTCATCATGTGCCTAGCGGTTAACCAAGCTCCGTTCGCGGCATCACCATTCCGGACACGGCTGGGTGGTGTCCGTGATGTACGATGCCGGACACTGTCAAAGATTGTACTTCGCGGTATTTTTCCCTTGATTTTCGGGTGGGAAGTAGAAAAACTATAAAGTCGAACGTTTGCTGCTCCACCTTGCTCATCAGCTTTCAGCTAGCCCACTCCACCCTCACTTTCTTCGCTCTCCTCATCCTTTGCAATGGCCACCAAGACTCTCAACTTCTACACCTACGACCTCCAAAAGTGCGCATTCAACTTGCAGAATAACCCTCTTTTTCTGAGCTGACACTCATCCTCTTAGGGATACCACGGTCATGCTCATGTTTGACCCTCCCAGCAACGGCAAACTCTTCAAAGATCAGTTCCCGGTCGTCTGGAGTATGTTGGGTCTTGGCTTGTGTGGTAAAATATCTAAATAATCATTTGGTGCAGAGGTCATCACTTTCCGCGCTGGAGGTCACGCCAAGGCTGTTGTCCGCTACAGCTCTCGCCTCGCTTTCGGATACGCCCAGATCGTACGTCCAGATTCTAAAATATCTGAAAATATATATCCTTATTGTTGGTGCAGGACGATTCCAACTCGGTTGATGCGGCTGCGTGGGTCGAGGTCAAGGTGTGCCAGAATATTTGTTCTTCGTTATCGTGTATTTACCAGAGTTGCAGAGCGGAGACATGACCTCCATCAAGGGCGACGGTCTCAAGCGCTTCGGTGGCGTTAGCAAGCGCGAGGATACCAGGCTCCTCGTCTGCAAGAACAACACCAACCAGCGCGCCAACCTCAGCATTGGTATGTCTATACCTGGTATATGCGTGCCGTTGGTTGAACCTCATTGTGATTACAGGTTTCGTCAAGGGTGACGGTATCGACCAGCGATTCGATCCCGTCCTCCTCTGGACCGGTGTTGGGTGAGTAGCAATAATCACATGTGCTCGTACGATGTTTAACATTTTATTTTCAGTGCCAAATCCAATGTTTCCGCCCAGTTCACTCCTAAGCTCACGGCCTACGTGACTCGTGACTACCAGGGTAGGTTCTCGCATTCTCGGTCTATGTAAACTTGACTTAATCCCACGATCAGAGTCCCAATACCTCCGCGGAGAGGTCGAGACTGATCCTATCTGGACCCAGGATATTAACCTGATCGATGACGTTACTAGCTGGAACTTCAAGGAGGATCCCGAGTCTGGCTCGTTCTACATTGAGAAGGCCAACTCGATTTGAGAAAGGACATTCCTATGTGTCTCAGTTGTGTTCTTTCTACCTCTTGATCGGTCTGTTGTATGCTACCCGGATAATTCGATATGCAGTCTTTTCTGGTATGCTATGTTTTAACTACTTTATTCAGTTCAAAGCAACATCTCGTGCACTAGCCCGTTCTATTCACTCTCTTGGACTATAGCATTGCACCCACTCATCCCCAATAAGCGCCTCATTAAAATCAAGCCTGAGTGAGCCATTCTTTGATATGACCACGCGGGTATTTGGTCGCAGTAAGCCACTACGAAGTTCTTCAGGGACCCAAATGAGACGTCTCTTGTTGTAAGTCACCCAACCTGATTTTTCCATGGTCCATCCACTGGATATATGCGATATACAGTTCACTAGCAATTTGGAATAACCGAAATCAGTGAACAGCAGCTTCGAGAGGGAAGCTCATGTTCATTCTTACCTTCACTGCATACGCGTGCGAGGATGGCTCCTGTTAGTTTGACGACAAGTATTGGGCCATCGTCAAGGGCCACAGCAATATGCGTGCCCAATGGCGAGTACGCTATTGACGCAATTCCTGGCAACGGTGAATTTAATAAGGGTACCTTTTGCTTCTTATCATGAGCATTCCAAAGGTAAAGCCTTCCGTCTACCGAGCCTGAGGCAACATATTTCCCATCCGGTGAGTATGCAATTGCACAGATTGACTTTCGATGGGATATTTCTGGCGTTTCCTGCCCCAAAGTGATGATGTTTGTCACTCTGCATCCTCCAAAGTTGTCCCCGGAAGCAACGTGAGTATTATCAGGCGAGAATGCAACCGAGGTTATCGCCCAACTTTCTGTCACAACGATGCGATTGATCATCCTTGCACTGGAATCCCAAATATGTATGCAACCAGCGGAAGCACCCGAAACGATGTAAGAGCTATTCGCTGAGTAGGCAAGCGATTTTATTTCACCTTCGTGGTGTGCGATGTATCCACGATGTCTTACATCGCCATCCTGAGGGTTCCAGATCAAGATCATACGATCTGAAGATCCAGAAACGAGCGAAACACCATCCGGTGAGTATGCAACGGCGTTGACAACGCTTGTGTGGCCGACAAGAGGTTTAATGGCCCTCTTTCTAGCCGGTAGATCCCAGATAATGATTGTCCGATCCATAGAAGCGGAGGCTACCCTTGTACCACAAGGTGAATACGCGAGTGATTGTATGTCTCCTGTGTGCCCAGTAAAATTTGCAAGGATCCTTCCCGTGGAAACATGTAGTAGATCGATAGAGCAGTTTTTTGATGGTGCCACGATTTCCTGACCGCTAGGGGAGAGACTGACCGATGTGACGGGTGACATACAAGATTTTCTTAGCCATTGTAATGATCCTGTTAGGTCTAACTCCCAGATACGGATAGTTTGGTCTGCAGAGCCTGAGATCATGCAGTTATCAAGCGGCGAGCATGCTATTGAATAAACATCACTTGTGTGGCCTTCGAGATGTCTGGAAAGCTCTGCTCCATTTTGAGCATTCCACATACAGATTTCACCTCCTTCTGATCCTGAAACTATGTATTTCCCATTAACGGAGTATGTTACCGCGTTGACCCGCCCTATGTGACCTATCAGTGGCTGCCCAACTAGCAATCCGGTACTAGTATCCCATATGCAAAGGGTACGATCGTAGGAGCCGGAGACGAGGCGCAAGCTGTCCGGAGAGTATGAAACCGAGGTGACCCAATCTCGGTGCCTGTCGAGCCTAAATTCTATAACTCGCCTTGAATGTACTTCCCATAAGCGAACGGTCCCGTCAGCCGAGCCTGAAGCGATCTGCAAGCCATTGGGTGCATACGCAACTGAACAGACGGAGTGCTTGTGGTGTTTCAATGGAGCTTCAACTATGTTCCTGTAGTCCGTATTCCAAATGCGAATAGTGCAGTCGTCAGAGCCAGAAGCGATATACTTTCCGTCTGGCGAGAACGCCACACAGTTCACCCAACCAGTATGTCCCTTGAGTGGCTGTCCAACTATCTGCCTTGTGCTTGTGCTCCAGATACGCACACTACAATCCTGGGATCCGGAAGCGATATATGCTCCATCAGGAGAATATGCTACTGATCGAACCGAATCCGAATGACCAATGAGCGGAGTCCCTGCCCGATCTCCGGTAACGGGATCCCAAATCTGCACAGAGTTATCCCCTGATCCTGACGCAAAGTAGGCTCCATCGGGAGAACAAGCAACTGAGTATACAGGACCAGTATGACTGTGGGGAGTTTGTTTTAGGCCCCTCCCGATCTGAGAATCCCAGACACGAATAGTAGAGTCACGCGATCCAGATGCGATGTATGCGCCATCCGGTGAATAGGTAACTGAGGTGACCCAGTCAGTGTGGCTCTCTAAAGGCTGTCCGACGGGCAATCCGGTTTCCATATCCCATATTCTAACAGTAGAGTCTGCAGATCCAGAGATAAGGCACTTGCCATCTTTTGAAAATGCAACCGAGTAAACGGGCATCGTATGACCGCGAAGCGGCTCCTTGATCATTCGCTGATCTCTAGTGTCCCATATGCGGATTGTTCGATCATGAGAACACGAAGCAAGCATTTGACCATCGGGGGAATATACGACGCAGTTTACCCAATCGGAGTGACCGACAAGAGGATGCCCTACTATGAGTCGTGTTTGGCTACTCCAGACGCGTACGGTGTAGTCATGCGAACTGGATGCAATACTTGTGCTATCTGGCGAGCATGCCACCGCAGTCACCATACCATTGTGCCCAATTAAATGGTTTCCGGTCTTTTTCCCCAAAATTAAATCCCAGATACAGATTTCGCCATTAGTGAAGCCGGAAACCAGGTAATTGCCACATGGAGAGCATATAGTACAGGAAACCCTCGAGTCACGATTGGAACACAGCGCTTTAACGGGTTTCCCTGTGTGTGCATTCCATACGATAATGGTTGCATCAAGAGAGCCGGAAATAACGTAAGTACCATCAGGGCAATAAGAGCACGAGCGGACTGCTTCTGAGTGGCTGCGCAGCGACCGACCCGCAGAACGGCCTGTGTGCGCATCCCATACGTATAAATTGCCTCCAAAACATCCACAGGCTATTTTCAAGCCATCCGGCGAGTAACACACGCAAGCCACCGCTCCGGGAGCGCTACATATTGCTAATGGGGTCATTCCTCTTCTGTTCATAGCAGTACCAACGCCCGTTACGAGACCTCGCATGTTGGGCATATAGTATCTTGATATAGGTCGATGAACCGGCCAAAATGCGAGAGCGGATAAATAAATATGTGGCGTGCATTCAACTATGGGGGTTGCGGAAAATGAAGTCACGAATCGCCAGGCATCTTCGGCCAGTTTTTGTAGATCCTCCGACGTTGAGTTGACCTGCAGAAATAACTATCACAACGCTGTACCTACTCATAGTGGCACAAATACAAACCTTCATCCAAACATAGATGTCATAGAGAGCTTTAGCTCCTTCATGAATTAAGTACTTTAGATTCAATATCTCCATCCAAACGAGCAATCTTGTTGACAAGAAATCATTCAACGAGCATTTGAGTTTCGACGATACCCTAGCATGTAGCACATGCACAGCCCAAAACCTACAGGCGTAGAGAAGCTCGGGAGTGATCAACTTTTGGATATTCTGTTTTAAACCATGTACTTCCCTGTCCGGAAAATACGATGATGAGATACTACAGATGTTGAATGAGGGGGTGGATTTTGTGATTCGTTCAAGGCAAAGGTAGGCAAGAAGCTCGTTGTGCACCTTTGGATTGCAATAGAAGTCATGAGATCTGTCTCGATCTAGAATATAGTTCTGAAAGGATTCATGAAGTATAGTGATGGGGTTTTGCTCATCGGAAACCTGGAGCACTGAAGACAGTGACTGCAAAGTAGCCCACACAGGCACCTCGCGATTGAGCTTCAGTAGGCCGGCTAGTGAATCGGCAGTCAATGGCTCCTGCGCACAAACGATAGTGTGGAGAATAAGTTTGATCGCGTCTTTCCTGGAATACTCCGACGCATTATCGTTGAGCGCTCCTGTAATAATCATGCCGTACAAATCGTCCGTTGCTTCGTTCTTGCTAGGGCCGCGATTCGCCACCGGTGATACAGTAAGGTCGTACTCGAGACTCAGGGATAGCTGGGATATTGTGTTAGACAGCCCCATCAATAGTGTCTCAGAACCTGAGGACTCGCGGGTACCGTCAAAGAGCGAACGTCTCATTCGGCCGGACGCACGAGCAAGGCGGCCTTTCAAGCCTTTAGCCATTAAGTATTTTACAGAATTATCTGGTTCAAGGTGAAAGCCTAGTCAGTCAAGGTTTCCGCGTGATTGTTGACGAATGAAGCGTGATAGCGAGGCTGTGTTGGGCCGATAGGCGTGACGAGGTCAGGTCCGTATAACAAATCAGGCTTTGCAGGTACACCACCATCACACTCCGGATAATATCTCGTTGGACCCACAACAGAACTCGGCAACGCGACCGATATACGATTGATGAGTTGATCGATAAATGAAATAATTCTGAAGATACCTGTTTTATTTCAAGCAATTCATAGGTGTGAGGCTATGCACAAACGTGGGTCTCTACCTCGGATTATATCCCAGTTGGCACGTGGATCATTGTGCCCATATGATTTCTCTCGGACTTGGACGCGCCGGTTGGGTACTTGCACCTTTTTGCTAACATTTTCCGGCATGGTGGAACCCTCCCGCTACGGGACTAGCAGCTCCGTGGTCCTCTGAACCAAGCGCCCAGCGAACACCACGGCTCATAAGAATCAGCAGCACATTACCAGTCCGCACATCACAGCATATACTCTTTCTACACGCTTGTTCTATCATGTCTACCAAGAAAATTACTTTTCGCGCATGGCATCCGACGGGGTAAGTGGTATAACGCCCAAATCGATCCCATTTGACGCATCTTTTCATACCGTCCAGGGAGGCATTTCTGAGTGAACCTGAGTATCGCAGCGGGCGGAGGGACACAGGTATGTCTGAGGTGCAGTATAAGCGTCTAGGGCCAAGCACGTATTAGCCACCCACACGTGACACACTCTTTTTTGGCATACATATTTAGCCAGCTACATGAACACGAGGTCAAACCGCTGGGGTCGTAAGAACCGAGAGGAACAAGAGACAGCCTCAGGGGCGGGGGACATCATCAGGGACGCGAAGAACAAGAGAGGGGGCGTACAGCAGGTATAGGACAAAGTAGGGCCCTAAAGGCGGAGCAGAGGGAAACGGAAAAGGGAAACTACACATCGGCAGAGTGAGGAGATTTAGAAAAGACACCAGAGAAGTGGATAAACGTCGCTAACACACGTGACACACTCCGACGTGTTCGTTCTGATCACTACCATCTCGAACCGTCGGTATCGACTCGCCTTCGGCTCGTTCTATTTGTCCCACCCACCCCGCTTTTCACGCTCTGAGAGCCTGATCTGGCCCACCGACCCGCGAGCCATTCAATCTCGCGTCTCGGCGCCCCGACACCGTCTTCTTCCCCTCCGCCGCGTGAGCGGCGGAGGGGGTGACCCCCCACTCTTGGCCGGTTTCAGACTCTCACATGTAATTCGTATCCATAATAGACATAGGTCGTATCGCACACGACTATTTCTCTCGGATCATAGCGCGTCCGTAGCCCCAGATGTTGACATTCGAGCCGCCCCGGACGTCTCACCTCTATCTGGACCAGTTTCCTTCAGTTTGGAGTGAGATTAATGAAAATGGGAGGAGCAACTGTACTAATCTATTTCTGGAGGTTATAGAAGTGATCCGGTTCCCAGGGACTGGAGATGAACACTGCTCAGTTTCGGTTACTTATTCGAGCCAACTTGCTTTTGGACTTCGAACAATTGTAAACTATCATTATTGAATTGACGAGTTTCCATCTCATCCAGTCTACCAGGAGCATGGAAATCTTGTCGAAGCCCAACTATGGAAGGATGTGGAGGTAAGCAGATGATCTGGTAGTGAATATATCTTTTATGCTTTGAGCAGCTAGGGGATACAGTCGACGTCGTCAAAATGGGAGACGAGAAACACTTTGGACCCGTCAAGAGCCGCAGCAACACGGACTTATTAGTATGTAGAAACGAGACTAACTCTCGAATAAACCTATGTCTCGGTCAGCCAACCCTCTTGGGGATATTTATTCGCATTCACCAACGTCCCCCAGGCTTCCTACAAGGAAAGGGTTTCAATGAGCGCTTCGAACCCATAATGCTTTGGAACAGGCTTGGGTAAGTCTAAGTCCTGGAGTTCCGCGTCAGTCCCAGAACTGACGTAACTTAGACACGGATCGGGGGTTCAAGTGGATTTTGACCATGTTATCAAGGCCTATATGTGACGACAGATTATCAAAGTAAGTGAACTACTGTCTGAGATCAAGTGCGTCCTAACAGGACTACTCGCATTCCATAGAAACTCAAATTATCACTTCGGAAGTTGACACAGGCTGTATCTGGGAAAAACGTCCTGATTCTTTGGACCTTCATTCAACCTGGAATTTTGGCGAAGATGAGGAGTCGGGGTTGTTTTCCATGGGGCCTCCTGGAGTGCGCCCTCGGAAACACAGGCACTAGACACCCTAGCCTGCCAGTCCCAACGAATGAGGGATGGGAAATTAAATGTATCAGTTATGATTGACTACTTCGTCAAATTGTGCTGGGACTATAAAGTTCACACTCCGTTATGTAATGAAGAACCCATCGGCCCTCGGTAATCCTGATAGCCGTTTCTAACTCTTGACCACACTGTACTACCTAGAGTTAGAGACTTCGCAATAAAAATGACGCAGACACATGCTTTTCCTCACGATCTGGCCACCGATCCCCCAGCATATGGGCCTCATCTGTTGTTGTCATTCCCTGAGAAGCATATTCTGCAACTGACGTTCAACCGGCCAAAAGCACTCAACGCGATGACCACCGAATTGAGAAATGACATCGAAAAAGTCATGAACTGGTTCGAGTCGGAGAACAGCCTATGGTGAGTACGTATGTCAATGAAGTTACTACACCATGACCACGGCCCAACGTCAGGGTCGCAATCATTACTGGCACTGGGCGGGCGTTTTGCGCAGGAATGGATCTCAAAAAGTGCGTATTCAAGAGCTTCACTACAACCCAAGTCTTATTCATCTATTTAGTTGGTTGGAGAACCAAAACAGTGGGGAACGCCGCGAAGCCGAAATCATGGCAAAAGATACAACTGGTTTCGCCTCTCTCGCTCGGCGACGTTGCATCAAACCTATCATTGCTGCAGTAAATGGAATTGCTATGGGCGGAGGCGTAGAAATTCTGTTAAATTGCGATCTTGTAGTTGCCAGCAGGGACGCAAAATTGGGACTACCGGAGGTGAAGCGAGGTGTTGTTGCAGCGGCTGGAGGTAAGTTCTCGGGTACGTGTGTTTTGGCAAGAACTCTAATCATGTCGCACATTTAGGGATTCCCAGGTTACAGAGAATTGCGGGGCATCAAGTAAATGTTTCGACTGGGAGATACGCATATGACTGACTCTTG
The DNA here is from genome assembly GCA_016906575.1 of Ceratobasidium sp. AG-Ba. NCBI lineage: Eukaryota > Fungi > Basidiomycota > Agaricomycetes > Cantharellales > Ceratobasidiaceae > Ceratobasidium > Ceratobasidium sp. AG-Ba. The sequence continues at coordinate 130,346 of CP059633.1, read as the reverse complement.
CTTTGCCAGCTGGCGTCCGAACTTCTATTGACAGGCCGGACTATCTCAGCCGAGGAAGCACACACTCGGTATCGATTGTAAGTTACTTCATAACAAGAGTAACCCGTAAACCCACATCCCTGCCAGCGTTACGAATGTTGTTCCGCCTTCTCAAGTACTTAGTACCGCGATAATGCTGGCAAAGGAAATCATCGCCAACTCTCCTGACGCGGTGTGGAGCACCAAAAAAGCGCTCCTGGAGGGTCAGCAGCACGCCAGTTTGGAAGATGCGGTTATCAGGCACAACATGAGCGAGGAGAGTAAGAGAGTTTACCAAGGTGATAACATCCGAGAGGGCCTTCTAGCGTTCAAGGAGGTGAGTTACTTGAAATCCATTGTTTTGAGCTTGATACGACTTCGCCTGATCAGAAACGTAAACCGAAATGGGCGAATCCAAAACTGTGAATGAGCTAACGGAAGATCATCACCCCAAAAATCAACCGAATGATTGGCTCGAAGACCAGATAGGGTTATTTCCTCAAACAATAATGTTCGCAATAAGGGTAATGCGTTATATATTCGATTTGAATGTAGAACGATGCTTGCTTGACACGATGGACTTGAAACCCGCCCCACATATGGTTTTGAGTATTTCGTGTGCGAGATACTAAATATGCCAAATTTACGGAAACCCCGAATACAATGTCTACCACAACCTTGAATCATATGATTACAACTAGGGATTAAGGTGCAAACAGTCGACTCAGGTCCAGGTGCCAGGAGTTCACGTTGTCGTTCCACTTGCCCCTCCGTTGATTGTCCATCTGTGCTTCGAGTTTGCTTTGCACATATCCGCACTCCTACCAGCCGCCTATTCAAATCCCAATCTTTAGACAAGCTGCTTCAATAAACACCGAAAAACAAGTGTCTATGTCACCCGCATATCACGTGTATGCATGACCAAACACCAAACGGAGCTACCCAAGTAAAATCAAACTTCACCTCACTCAATACTGTATCGGGGATGGCCCGTGTAGCGATCATAACCGGAGCAGCTCAGGGTGATTTGGTTAGAATTTTCTCTCGTCAATTGATACTGAGATCGGGATTTCAATAGGAATCGGGTATGCCATCGCACTACGTTAGTACTGGGTCACAATGTGGTCCTCGCTGTCACGGTTCACCGCCGAACTCCTAGGCTTGGCCCAAGATGGAGTGTTCATCGGCATCAATGACACAATCCAAAAGCTTGACCAAATCAAAGAGCTCGTAAGGCAAATAGAGGCGGGAGGAGGTAGGGCAATAGCAGTGCCAGCAGATGTTTCGAAGGAAGATCAGGTCAAGGATATGGTTGCAAGGGTTGTCGAGAACTATGGCGGTCTAGACATCGTGAGTAATATCTCAACGTATGGAAAAGGAGTAATTGTGAATTTTATTATCATGGTCAGATGGTGGCCAACGCGGGTATTAGAATACCAGGAACACCGCTACTTGAAAGTATAGGTTTTCTTAAGTCTTGATACCGTACACAGCTCACCTGATACTTCATCAAAAAGTGACGGAGGCCAGCTTTGACACCGTCATGTCCATCAACTGCAAAGGAACTTTATTTTCCTACCGAGCAGCTGCCCAGCAGATGATAAAACAAGGTGCAGAGCGTGGCGGACGGATCATTGGAGCCAGTAGTGTTTTTGGTCTTCGCGGTATGCATAAACGGGCTTTGTCGTTCGTGTACGAAATAAACGCATGAGTGAACTCGTAGGACAAGCCGAGAGAACACCGTATAGCACATCATAGTTCGCAATTCGCGCTATCACACAAACAGCGGCACTCGAGTGGGGAAAATATGGGATAACCGTGAATTGCTATGCTCCTGGTCCAATCAATACGCCCCTCGGTATGTTTTTATCTTGCTTGTGAAAACGTCAAATTGATGCCCCAACGCTAGCTGCAAGTGTCGGGGAGCATTTCCTAAATATGGTTGGCACAAACTCTCAATCAAGCTCATACTGGCTTCTAAGATTCGGGTTCTCAGGTCATTCAACAAGTTCCCCTCAAACGCATGGGCGAGCCCGAAGAAGTTGCTGCGTTAGTTAGTTATATTGCATCACCTGAAGCCTCATATATAACTGGTCAGCCTGATTTCACGCTGATGGATAAGGGTTTGGGGAACTAAATTCCCATTAGGTCAAACGCTATCTATTAACGGCTGTCAAGTAATGTCCTAGTAAAACGAACGGAATTATTGTATCTCGAGATCATCTCGCTCTCAAATGTGAATAATGAATGTCCATGAGCAACGCGCATACAACCAATACCAGCAGCCGATAACCTCAGTGAGGAGCAGCTAGAAACCGGCCTAGGGAATGATAATATGAGAACTCGAGTCGACGTCTGCAGTGCTTCGGACTTACACAAGTTTCGGTCAAAACGTTAGTCCTTTTGAATCCGTCTTCAAAAGTCTGACTATTCGGGCCTTTGATCGACAAGTCTACGGTAGTCGACCATGAAGCAGGGGCGATCGCATAGGTGCCAGTATAAAGCGCGTACCCGGAGGAAGTATTCCTCCAGAGTTTCATTGGTACGGGCGTCACAGTGAGCAATGGAACAAAAGTTCCTGGTCGCTCTGATTGCACGGCGACATTCATTACTGGATTCTGCAGGCCTTTCCCAGTACGAACCTGAAAGCCCAAGAGTTGATGAGGTTGCGCATACATGCTGAAATACAGGGTCATACCGCGGCTGTCATCGTCAAGTTCCAATTACCGTTCGCGTCTGCTTGCTGAACGAGACACGACTGGGGTTGTTGATAAATCAAGGTGTCTTGCAAAGGGTATCCCACACCGTTGTTGTTGTAAACTTTCTCGACCCCGGAGGCGGAAGTGACGCTAACGTTGAAGCCCGAGATGCCGTTAGGAAGCACGGCTTGTCCGATGTCGAAGAACTATTTATTTACGACAACACGGTTAGGCCAAGTTGAAACGACGCATCTGGGACTCACCCTAAACTGGCCCTCTGGACCGGCTGCGATTTGTCCGTCGCCAGCGATGCTGGTCGTGAGTGTTGTTTTGGCCAACTTTCCCTGTCGATCCTTGTATATCAATTTGACAGCTTTCGGCTGGCCCTTGCCGTCGTCCTTGACACGGATGTACCCCGAGAGCTGGACCTTGCCAGTATTGAGCAGTTGAAGCTGGAGCATAAACGGCTTGATCGTAAGAGGAGTGAGCGGAGGGCTAAGCTTGACGGATGCAGGCACGGTATCGATCATTCGCTGCAGAATCGAACCACACGTCGAGAGGAAGGCTTTAGGGCTGGACATTGCACGCATCGTTGAATTACCGTCGGCTGTTGTATTGATTAGCGTTCGATTTGATCGTTTGATCAAAAAAGGAAATATAATTACAATTAAACACTCTAAGGTCAGAGTTATTTCCACCTGGAGCGGTAACGAGCGGGTTCTTGGTTGTCCCAGCGAGATACTCGGTTACAACCTTGTTGTCAAATTGGGCAGTGGTGTTGTCGAATCGAGCGAAACTCGAAGGACTGGGATCACCAGTGAGTTCGGGGAAAAACTCGCCGTGCACTCCTCCTAGCGCTGTATAAGAGAAATAAGCACGGTGTGGTGGACCCAAGATTAGAGAAACCTACTATGACCGCACGCAACCATCTAGGAGACAAGCTCATCAGGGTTGTTTAACGATTTTTGTGAGTCGCACACACCTGAATCATATCCTTCTGGTTGAATCCCGCATCCGCAAACTTCTTCAGGATTTTCTTGGTGCTATCCTTGGGCTCGGGAACTCTACCCTCCGGGGCTGGTCCAGTGGCATCGATCCTGCCAGCCCTGATCGAGATGGGTGGCCCACCACAATTCCGAACTGCTGTGTAAGTCGCCAGGGCGATCAAGTCCGCCATGCTTGCTCGAGTACTATAGTGACCGCTCATGAAGCCGAATGTATCATTGAACGAGCGACCGCCGAGGTTCTCTGGGCGTTCCGTTTCGAAGAGAAGGGACGCATCCATGCCTCCTGTGCCGGTGGCGGCGTCGTGTGAAATGGCGTCATGAAACGCGGTGCGGAGCCATTCGGAGGATGCCTGACGAGCGGGATTCGGGTTTTGAGGGAACCCGTCGCAAGGAGATATGCCCTGGGCTACGTTGTAGGCCAAAAACCCGCTCTGAGGGCAAAATGTAAGATGCGAAGAGCGAACGAAATTCTAAAAACGCACTTGAAGATGAGCAAGGTCTTCAAGTTCGTCCCAGACAGGATTTGGCCAAGTGTAGTCGGCAGAGACAGTTGCAACGCAAGTGGACAAGGCAAGAGCGAGGAGAGGGAGCATGGTTCAAAGGAAGGAGGACGTGTTTTCAAGTGCCAGCCCCGTGCTTAATTTTATACGAGGAGGGCTTTAGGGGGATTTGTTTGCGAATAGTCAATAGAAGCCACGAAGCACAGCAAGTGTGAAATACTCGAGGCATGGATCGTGCGAGCCCGTGGATGGCTTTGGCTTCCTTGCACGGGTAGCCGCTAGGGGAGCGAGCACTCGTGCACGGGGCGGTACTAGTAGGTAGCCTAGGCAGAACTGAGCTCGACAAGACGCGAGTTGTAGCGTGTCGTCTCCTCGAGTATACGCTTGTAGAGCATAGTGCTAGGTGCGAGTATGATAAACTATTTTTATTGAGCATGCACTCGTCCAAGTTGCCTATATGGTGCCGTAAATATAGGCTGAAGTTGGCGTCAGCTTCTTGGGTTCCATGACACCGGAATTGGAACGCAGTTAGTATCCATGGCGGGCACCGGGACTCAGTGGGTCGTGGATGAGCCGTGAATAGCAACACTCTCAATGCTAAACCAAATGCCAAGCGCGGAAATTAAGTGGTGTTGGGGTACGGTCCGACTCGGCACAAACAGTCAGACAGGCTCTTATGTCAGCACGCACAAGCCGCCACAAATGCTTGGGCCAGCGACTCTCGATCATGCACGCTCGGATACAACGTTGCCACAAAAATTACGATTCAACCATCTGTCGCGAGTCACGCAGACCCAAGAGAAACGACTAGAATATGGTACAAGAGCAAACCATGCTGTACTGGCGAGAGAAGAACATCGCTTACATAAAAGTGACGGGCGCCTAGCAGTGCTTGCAATTGTTTGGTACGCATGTCCCGCCGCGTCGGAAGTTGCGAGACGTGGGACGTGAGACATTGGCGAACGTCGGTCGCTACATACCATTTATATCATGCTGATGAGTTACTGTTTTTTATTCTTGCCGGTATAAGCGCTTGAGTGGAAGGTAGTCCTGGGCGCCTGAAATGCATATATTTCAAGTACAGAGCCGATTGGTCGAGATTCTTTGCCCGAGAATCTATAAATGACTAGGGGACCAGACACTGGCAGCGGTATAAACTATCAGTAAGCGCCCGCCTTTAGTTATGCTTGAGGGATGCTACGGCCACCAGAGGCGGCACGAGCATGGACGAATCCCCGAACCATGGGAGCGGCTTGGAGGTTGGGTGGGTCTCTACTAGCCGATGAGCTGAACCTAAGCAACGGTGGGCGGGTGAAAACAAGATAAAAAAAACATCGGGCCCAGCCACCGTACGATCGTAGACAAGCGTAGGCCTCGCCCGGTATATACGGTACATCTCCACCGGCCCCGTTGCGCTGCTTCACTCAAACCAGCAGCTCGTGGGTGGATTTGGCTAGGGTAGACATGAATTTATATTACCCTACAAGGAAACTTCTGTCTCGCCTCATCAGCACGCGCTGGGACAAGGGACATTGGAAATTCAGAATGTCGCGTCGGCGCCGCCTGGGACAGGGACCAATGTTCTTCTCTTGCCAGTACAGTACACGAAAACTCCCCCCGCACTAAATGCGAGTGGTAATATACAGTAAGCCACACATAAGCGCCGTAAGCACGATTTCCACCACCACCACATATTGAGCACTATATGAGCAGCGCTCTCGGTTTCAGATGGCAGAATTTTGGCAAACTTATGCGCTTGAAGAAGTCGGTAGTCAGCAAGGTATGAAGAAATGCTTGTATGGACCTACACATTAGCATCGTGTGATACTAGGTGCTGACATAGACCAGCTAATTTCTACGCGCGTTTGACCGTTTCAAGGTAAATGGACTACCGATTAACCGCACCTAGCCTCTGGATGTGCTGGCGGATAAGTGCATTGTTGTTGTTAGTGATCAGCCAGACAGCATAGTGGGCGGCACCACGATTCAATTTGCGAAGCTACGCAAGCCCATCAGCAATCGCTTTTAGATAGAATTCGAATGAGTGGATTTTACAAGTAAGATCTCATAGGACCACTAGTCTGGTACCAAAATGTGGCATGGCTACCCTGCGATAAGCCAGCAATCTCGTCTTGTTTTGTTATCCTGATAGGATCCTTTTACTAGGTTCTTTCCTCTTCCTCTTTCAGGCTCATTGAAAATAAGGCTAGACAAACTCGAACAATGAAACCCCTCTCTTTATCAAGAAAACACGTTTCCACAGTAATCTAATCTAAGGCCTTGTCGTCTAGCATGTATTCATTCACCAAGTGAGCGATAGTACAAATTTATCGCCGTTTTGAGCTAGCTGACTAGAACTTTTGGGTACGCGTCCGAGAATAAATACATAAGAGCCGCAATTGTATCAACATGATGAGCCCTTGCCAGTACGCACCTAACTCATTCTCTTAGAACGCCACGAATAACATAATTCTTAGCCCTTTTTGTTTAACATTACGCGTGCATAATAAGCTGCGCTAATGCGACATACACTTACGGACAAAATAAATGAACCAACACGTTTTCTCATGGTACACAGCCTGTATGCCGACCTTTGAGCTCATTTCGCAGTAATATGATACTCTGTAGTGTACACGATTCTATATGTCCGCTACAGCTATAAGACTCAAAGTATAAGGGAATGCATAGGCGATAGTTTGCGAGGGGGTGTGAGGGGCCAAAATGCAGCGGCCCAACAAGCAACCAAATTGCAAAGATATAAGCGTTATAGTGTAGAGCTACGTATTTGGTGACCCTCGCACTTTAGATCATGCGAAACGGATGTGTGGTTGCGGAGATATTGGTCTCACAAAATCATGGTTTTGAGTGCATTTGGGCCAAACATTAGCAAACTGGACGAAAACCATGATTTTGTGAGACCAATATATCCGCAACCACACATCCGTTTCGCATGATCTAAAGTGCGAGGGTCACCAAATACGTAGCTCTACACTATAACGCTTATATCTTTGCAATTTGGTTGCTTGTTGGGCCGCTGCATTTTGGCCCCTCACACCCCCTCGCAAACTATCGCCTATGCATTCCCTTATACTTTGAGTCTTATAGCTGTAGCGGACATATAGAATCGTGTACACTACAGAGTATCATATTACTGCGAAATGAGCTCAAAGGTCGGCATACAGGCTGTGTACCATGAGAAAACGTGTTGGTTCATTTATTTTGTCCGTAAGTGTACGAGCCCCTGCGTTCTCGTAATATATACTAGTGGCACCCGAAGCTATGTAGCTACACGTAGTTTGCTGTGCAACCCCCTTTCTCGGTTCCAGCTCTCGTCAAGTGGGTCCTCGCTTCCCAGGCAGACATAGTATGTATGCGCACATATAACCATTGGACTAGCCTTCTGAAAGAAGAAGAAATACATCAAGCAGTGGTATAATGATATTTTCTATTTCCAACCAAAATCAGGCACCTCGCATTCTCTGCGCCAGCAAACGGGGCTCCTGTCGAGACGACGCAATGGACCGAACGTCCATATGTAGCGCCTATACTGTCGTAGATTAATGTAGCGCTCATTTAGACGCGCTTCGCTGACATAAGTGTTGGATCGTTTAAACCCATTCTCTGGAAGTACGATTACTTTTGAACCCCCATTGTTATCTGTGGTGTCGCTATTGCTTCTCTGCCGGGGTATTAGAACTCATTTCTGCCATCGCCCCCGACCGCTTGTTGTGGATTTGAATTTCATTCTGCTTCCGGAAATGTCAAGCAGTGGCTTGCACAGTGGCAAGAATAGGTCAACTACTGTAACCGCATCGCCCTCGTATGGAGAAATAAGGTATACTCGGAGCACCTAGGTGCTCACAATGCGCGCCGGACATACCTTCGATCCTCCACTAGCTGCGGCATCGTTTACTTTAAATATCGGACTTTTCCTTTTCGAGCTCAGCCGAAGCCCGCAATTCTGTACAAGTGAAAGTAGCTATCAACAGGCTATTAGGCATTGATCTAGTCCTAAGTAGCACCAGAGTGGTGCTTACCAAGTCCCGATGAACTAAGTGCTCTCGCTTGGGTCGGGTTTCGGGTTCTTTTTGAGAAGTTGTTGGCTCGGCTCGTGACCTCTATGTATATACTGATGATGTTGATTCAATCGAATGTATTATGGTACTAGAACCTTAGAGTTGCATGTGCACGTTACCGAGAGCAACTTGATAGCCATGTCCGGCCGTTATATTCTCATGGACATCACGGTTATACTCGTTCCTGGCGGATAACAAAACGAGTGCTTTTTGGATATCTGGGTACTGCATCCCGAGTACGTGGATTGAGAGTCGCCTGTCCGGAGTATCAGAGTCCAGAGCGGGTTGTTTTACCTTGAAATATGCGGTCCAGGCTAAAGACATGTTCCATTGATACAGTTCCTGTCTCTGTTGCATATAAGATGTCCGATAGCTGCATATCTCGCCTCGTCCTCGTTCTCCAGTCGTCAGATACAACAGTGAGAAACATTTGGCCTCCGTTTGAGCAGATTCTAACCATTGTGTTTAGCGAGCTATATACTATCATTTCCCCTCATGGATTGCCGCAAACCTCCAACACCCATTGATAAGTGTGATAATCGTGTGTGCGATATTAAAACCGCCACGATTGTTGCTGATTCGTAAATAGCATGTTCGGCTGACTGCACTGGCGGGAAAAAGAGCGCCCGGCCTATCGGACAAGATGTATGTCAGGCCAAAGCAAGCAAATCGCCATCGTCGGTCACATCGTAAGTGCACAGCGCCTAATGACTGAATTTGGTGTTTACAAATATTTTGTTTATTAGTGTATGCGACAAGCCCGCTCATTGCGACGCGTCCAAAAAGCAAGCCGAAGCATGCTCGACTGACAAGAAATGTAACAAACCTTGCAATAAGAAATCAGAACGGCAAGTGCTGATCGAAACTATCCTTACTGCAAAGCATGTTGAATATAGTATTAGGCTAGCGTGTCCAACTAAGGAACCCGACTCCGGATGCGCTCTAAAGAATCAATGTGATAAGTCTGGCTCTGCGAAGCAAAAGACTGGATGTGAACCTTCGGTCATGGCCGTCGAGCGTTGTCCTGATATAGGATCAAAACAATCAGACAAAGGAAAAGCAAAGGTTTGGTCCGAATGCTCGAACGAACCAACTGTTGAGCCATTGCGGTTAGTTGGCTTGTTGCTCGCCCGTTAGCCGTTTGTCTTAATTCGACCTGCATTGTAGGAAGCCAAACATTGGAGGCGATGAGGAAAAATTAACTTCTTCTCAAAGCGCCTCCGGTACCCCTATCAATTATTTTCACTGCCGGCCACATCTTACTTGCGCGTCGGGGGCGTCGATCCACTGCCATCCCCATGTTCAGATGTGCCCGACCTGCACCGAGGAAATTACCAAGCTTCCAGTTGTATGCGCCCGTTGCCACAAGGAGTACGAAGTTGTGGATTCGGATTGGGAGCACTCGTCCTCTTCCAAGTTCAATTCTGAAGCTGGACTCGAGGGCTCGTTGAATCATGTGAGTGCTGAAAGATGCTGCTTGAATGAGAGTGAATATTTATACTTGGTCTATAGGCTTTTACTGAGTCGGATATCCGTCAAGTCATCAATGTCCAACTCGTAAATTTGTCCAAGAACGGCGAAGTTGTCAAGCGCTTGGCCAGTTGCGTTATCGATGCATTGAATGCGATGGGCTCGAAGCAGTGCGGCGCGACGGTCAACTCTGAAGCTGGTCATCACCACGACCCCAACCAGCGCTCTTCGCTAGCGATGGAATCAAAACATATGTCTATCACTCATTTGGGTTATCAATCGAACGTCGAGGGCAACATAAATACCACTAGGTTCACTTCAGAAACTCGAGCCGGAGCTCCCACATCTTCAGCTGAGCCGGCAGCTTCCAATACCGATGGCCCTTGTGCGGATCCGCAGAAACAGCTTGCGCCCACTACATTGGAGGACAATCTACCGATGTCTACGCATTGTGCCGGGACCAGATCCGGCACGGCGCTTGGGCTTGTGATTGACCCGGTCTTGGCGCTTAGGCTTGGATCCTCTCCGCTGACGTCAACATCCAATTCAACTGGCAATACGACTTTCGCAAATGAGCCAACTTTGACGAGGCAACCGGAAGCTAGCACTGTCGTAGAGCATGTCCCGAAAAGTGATTCGTATACTGGTTGTTCGCGAGAGGCAAGCCTGCCAACTTGGAAACCTGACATCTGCGTCGATTATCCTCAGTCGATCTCCGAGCCAGAGCCGCCTCTGACATGTGCCGGTTCTACTCCTAATACGTACTCGAGCGAGGAGAAGCATGGGAATCTTGGCAACACATCTAAACAAGAGACGCACCCTGGAATAATCGCCGGGACGACGCTTGCCGCTGGTTCTTTAGCGGGAGATAACATCAACAAGATTTCCGATGTCGACAAACCAGCTTCTGGAGCTTCTGGATTGAACACTGTAGGCAGAGACAATGATGGTATGTCACGTTCTTCACTGTGACCAAGTATTTATTTTAACCAATTTCTCAGTCTTTCCGCCCATACAGCGGCCTTCGGATGCCACCGACATGAATCCTATCCAGTTACCCGCCTCCTTACCACCCGCCAAACCGTGTGTTGTGGCCGGTGGTAAGGAGAACGTGTTTCCGCCTGACACTCATTCGCCTTCTGGCCGAGTGCCGGCTTGTCCTTCTTCACATCTGGAGTCGGTGGGGAAACAAACACATGCGTTACCATGTCCACCTGACTCGGCACAATCTCCCAAAACTTGTTTAAAGGACACTGTTTGCTCACCCAAGCCTTCACGTCTATCTTTGAAACCTGAGGGCCCCGAATGTTCCAATACGTCAACAGGACGAAAGGACTCATCGACTGTTGCCTCGGGCCCCTGCCACTCAAATAGCGCAACTTTGCATTTCGATCCACCCCACCAAACTCCTACGAATCAGTCTAACTCGAGCTGCCCTGCAAAGGACTCTGCTTGTCCCAAACCAACCGCGCCTATATCGGAAACCGCCACTCTGACGCTCGATGATGGCAAACAAGTCCTTGTGAACAAACCTGGCCCGGCTTGTCGATCTGATCAGCCTGTGCCACCCATATTCGACCGTACTGGGTATCCCTCGTATCGAGTTTGCCCTTCCGTGCCCACATCCAAGCCCAAGACTAGATCTCCTACGTGTTCCGATGAAACTTCTCTCGATCAACCTTGCATCTTTGCCAATCCTAGGAATATTCAGCCCCCTATCTGTGACCCTTGCCCCTCGTTGAATGAAAAACGATCGGACCAGCTTAATGGATCTACTCCCAAAGCCGATGAACAAACAGACACCTCCGCCTACAGACCATGTGGTGGATATCAAAAGTCTGCGGGATCGAATGGTGTTGAACCAGCTGTATCGAAAAACCAATATTTCATCAGGGTCGAAAAGATCGAGCCATGCGGAAATGCCGAAGGACCAGTAAAGGGCAGCATGTCCGGCAAGAATTGCATGAAACCTATCGGAAGCCAAAGTGAGTTACATTATAAGTTCAACGAGTTGGTGGCTGGTACTGACGAGCAAGTAGGCTCTGCTTCGGAGGATAACCTTGTCCCTCTACTATCCAGCATTCCAGCCACAAAGGGTCCGGAGGATGCATGTTTAGAGTCTTCCTGTTCTCCCAGATCTGAGCCTTTCCCTGATAAAAATAACCTCAGCACGGCCAGCGAAACTCCTGCTCCTCCTCACCTAGAGCCAGAAATGGAGATATCCGAGTGTCTTAAAGTTGATACAATCGGGGCTCGGTCCTCAACAACCATTGAAATAGAAGACAGAGTTTCTGAGCCTCAAGTGACCACCGAGCCAGGAGCAGAGAAAGAAAGCCGCATTTCAGGAACCACAGGAAAGAAGAGCGAAAACGAAGGAATAACATACCCACCGGACAATACCTCTGATGAATCGTACACTTCACATATGGGGGCCATCCCAGGACAATGTGAGTGTCTATCAAGTTGCACATTTTGATTAGGTTTCATGATTGAATTAGTTCCTACCGAATTCGAATTCTGCGAGCCACCTTCCGGGCATGCTACGACGCCAACTTTTCCTACACCATCTATGGAAGAGAATTCTGATGCCGGCTCCATGGAGGAATTCACCCCGGCTATCGTTCCCAAGTATCCTATTCCTCTGTTGAATGATCCGTTTCGGGACTCTGTACCTGCATCCGATCATATCCTGCCGACTTTTCCTGTCACTAATTGTCCTGGCCCTGCTCGCAACCTTGCTCTAACTGAAGATTCTGAACCTATCCCCGCCACAACCATTTCTGATCTGGCTATGGAGATCAACAAGCCCGTGGTACCATCCAGTCCCTTCATATATGCACCGTTGGGGAAGCTGACCCATCGACCGTTCGGGCCTTTGCACCGACATGAGCCTACTCATACGTCATTTGTGGGTGGCCACTTGCGCAACTCGTCAACACGGTTAATTTATGGGCTGTCACGAACTTTCAATCTCCGATCACCTGAATACCCTACTCCTAATGCCGAAGCCCAGTCTCCTCCAACGGCATACAACAAGAGTAAAATCGTCAAGGACGAGGCAACGACATCGGATAGAGAATCTCAAGAAGGAGTAGAGGACGAAAACAAGCTTGCTTTGGGTTGTGACGAATTGAACAAGAAGAACGGAGTGGACGTACGCTCTGGAATGATTTTGTCTACTACCGATCCATGTCCCAGGCCGGATGACACTCAGAGCTCTACGAGTGGTTCAAAAGCTGGTTGTAACTTGGGTACGGTGATCGATTACTGCCCAGATACGGGAATTTTGAGCGGAAGCTCCAATTCCATCGAATCTCCGAATTACAGCTCTCCGTCTGGAGAGGCGGATCACAAGGTACTAGAAGAATACGTCAAGCTGCATTCCAAGGGGGGAAACCTGAGTATGAGAGTCAGCGCTCCAGATGCTCATTTGAAAAACATTGCTCTGCTCGCCGAGGACCCTAAGCCAGTTGACAGAGTACCTGATGGACACGCCTATGGGCAGCAGGAGTACTCGATAGCTATGGTACGGTACAGGAACCCCGAGGTCACATAACCCCCTACTACACCGATCCCCCGCTGAGGTGTCTTGTTGGGGACGCCAAAGAAAGGCCACCTTTGGATCTAGTAGAGGATGGCCCTTTCGTGCCCTGTGAAGTCAGCGAAAGAGACCACGGTATGTTTCCATATTGCGACATTTATCCCAGTTCTAACAGATTTTTATTCTCCTATCCTCAAACAGAGGTTACTCCAGAAACAAGGCTTGGAGTATCTTGGCCAGGCAAGTGTCCCGTCGCGAGCCTCAGTCCAAGCACCGGGGCGGAAACAAAAAATCTGTCGAAGACTCAACATTCTAACCCCGGTAAATTTGGTCTCAACAAGCACACTACCTGTGATGATGTGACCGAAGCTCAGAAGAACCTAGAGCAAGCCAAGGGGCTGGACTCGGGCGTGGCCGGCGGTCAGCAGAGCCGAGGCGCTTTATTGAGAGACCCCAAGGAGTGTGACGATACCCAAGGCGACATGGGCTCCAACTCTGTCCAGAACTTTGGTTCATTATTCCTGGCACCGATTCCATAGTCCTGTATTGACGGGTATGCAGGTAACACTCATCCTGCCGTGACACCTACGCCGGTCTCATCCCCAACGCATCCAATCCATCCTACTCTTGGCCATACCACCACCCACGCAAACGCGCACTGTCACTCGGTTCCCAGTGATAGTGATCAAGCCATGGGCAATCTTAACAACAACACGGCTCATGAGAAGACGATGGTCCCAACCGCGACTAGCAAGACCGCCCGCCTCGGAGATACTCAATATACGAGCACACTTCGTTGCTCTAGTCATAATCGTCGATCTAAGGAGTTCGTCACCACGATCGAGCAGGCCGGCGTGGCCAAAAAATTTAAAGTACATTACGATACTCACGAGGTCACGAACACTGCCAATGACGAGAGTTCATGTAGTACGGGTATAGCATTTCGTGTGACCTCCCTAAAACGGAAGACTGAGTTTTGATATGTAGGCACGAACTCACATCTGGACATGATAGCCGTCTTTCAAAATCGCGATGGAGGATCCACAAGTAGCTCAAATGAGCAATCAAGAGGAAGTAGTTCGCACCGGTATTCCACTCAATCGAATCTCAACTCAACCGAGTTCGAAAACGACAACAGCAATAACCCACCTCGTCGTTTTCAGTCCTTTCTTGGTGCTCCTTCTGCAAACGGTCGTAGCATTTTGCCTGACTTTGACCGAGCTCGGCACTCCACAGCCGCCACCAATTCCAGGGAAGTGACCTTGGAGCTCATAAATTCTACACAGGGGATCCGTCATGGCATTCCGTTTCAAGCCACAGCTGAAGCCGCTCCGGTTCCAGCCGGTAGAATAGCGAAAGAGTCAACAGGAGGGGCATTAGAGGAGAGGTTTACTTTCAGTGACCTGGTGCATAACATTGAACACAATGAAGATGGAGGGTTGAAAGAACAAAGTTCCTGTACGCCTTTCTGTTGGAAGTGGGCAGTGGAGGTAGTGGAATTGGATGCTATTCGATGTATAGAACACAGCGCATATATGCGATATAAGACAATAAGACAGAACGTACAAAGGAGCGACAATGATAATAGTAACTAGGTAGATAAGAGACAAAGCTATATGCAGTACAATAGTAACCGAGTCTCAATCGTTTGTCCTTACAACACTCCCCCTCAAACATAAGACGAGGTCATCAAAGTAGAAAAGATACGAGAGAAAACTGGAGCCGGGAGAGGCTTAGTAAAGCCGTCTGCGAGGTTGTCAACACCAGCGACGTGGGGCGTTGCAATCTCGTCGTTTTCGATGTGTTCTCGAATAAAATGATGACGAATGTCGATGTGCTTCGATCGACCATGAAATTGTGAGTCTTGAGCGAGGGCAATGGCGGAGCGAGAATCGGTGAGCACTGGAGTAGCGTGTGTTCGCTCGAATCCAAGTTCGGCGAGAAAAGAGCGCAACCATAGCGCATGTCGAATGCCATAAGACATAGCCATATATTCGGCTTCCATAGACGACAGCGACACAGTCGCTTGCTTCTTCGAACTCCAAGCGATCGGACCCGATGCGAGTAGAAAGACCATGCCGGAAACTGATCGGCGGTCGAGTATGTCGAGTCCCCAGTTGGCGTCGATGTAGCCAACTTCGGCTATTTTGCCACCATCCGCTAGGCCATCGTAGGTAATAGATCGGTCAGCTGTGCTGACAGCGTAGCGAAGGACGCGCTTGAGCGCAGTAATATGCTCAGGACCGTAGCAGGTCGAAAACTGAGCTAAATGTTGAACGGCGTATGTGAGATCCGGTCGGGTACCCAAGGCAGCGTACATGAGTGCGCCTATCATTGTAGAGTACGCGTAGTCCGGCGATTCGCCTGTGTATCGGTCCAGTACCGTAGTACGAGACATCGGGGTGTTTGTATTGCGGGAGTTCTCCATACCTGCGCGTTTTGCGACTGACTTGATGTATGCGTCTTGAGAAAGCGTGACGGTGCGCTTGGATCGATTCCTCGTGATTCGGAAACCCACAAAGTGGTTTAGCTCGCCTAGGTCACGCATGTCGAATAAACCCATTAGCTCCCCCTTGACGTGCGCAGAGTACCCTTTAGAGGTAAAAATGGCGACATCGTCAACATGAAAGGCCAGGATCGACAGTTTGTCGCGTTGTAGGCAGCGATAGACACAAGAATCGGAAAATAAACACATATATCCAAGTGAAAGAAGCGCTTCGTGCAATCGGCGGTTCCAGACTCGCCCAGATTGCTTCAGACCGTACAGCATCTTGAGTAGTCGCAGCACCTTGGGCGTACCATCGCTAAAACCAGGTATCTGCTCCATGTATATTTCTTCCTCTAACTTGCCGTTTAGGTACGCTCCAACGACGTCTAGCTGCGTCATATCCAAGTCTAGGATGGCAGCGATCGCGCAAAGGCAGCGGAAAGCGTCCAGTCGTAGTACCGGCGCAAAGGTGAGGTGATAATCGATACCCTCCACCTGAGAGTATCCCTTGGCCACTAATCGGGCCTTGTGTCGCACGACGTTCCCATTAGCATCGCGCTTGCGATTCAGCACCCAGCCACACTTGATGGCTTTCTTCCCAGCCGGTAAGTCGACTAGTACGAAGGTTCCTGCAGCTTTCAGCTGAGCGACTTCGATTTCGGTTGCTTCGCGCCATAGCTCGCGGTCGACGCCTTTCATCGCCACATGGTATGTAGGCTTGTCGTTCGGATCATCTGTAGCGGCCTCAAAGGCCAAATCCATAACGACTAGTAGGCTATATGCGTCGTCAAACGTCGCGTCCTCGCTGACAACATGTGCGTAGTCTTCGATCGCTTCGTTCGAGGCTTCGCGCTTCGAGCTATCGCTAACATACGGCCCATAAGCGTCGAATCTAGCATTCGGGTTCGCGGTCTTGCCGTGTTTAGCGACTAGATCGTACGGGACAGGCGGGAGGTTTCGTCGCGAGCGTTTGACTATATCAGGTAGGGGCGGCGGCGCTGCAACCTTGGTAGGTGCGCTAGGGGTTTCTGGTGTCGATTTGACAATGACTGTCGGTTCTGCCTTCGCAGGAGCAGGCGCGGGCTCTGATTCAGCTTCGGACTCGGGTTCGGATTCTGGTTCTTCCTCCCCCTCGACGGGCACACGGGCAGTTGGCTCGTCGCTGTCCGGCTCTTTGGCTTGCGGTGTAGGTGGAAACTTCACGTTTCTAGACACCAGTACCGTTCGCTGCTCATGGCTCCAATAGCGCCAGGCTTTCCCACCGACGTCGATACCAACAAAGGTACGTTTGTGTGATTTCGCATCCAGTTTCGTGTTCTTCCCGCTCTGATCTAGGACCCAGCATGGCAACCCGAACTCTTGTAGAGTACTGACATCGGGTTTTACGCCGTACATAAGCTCGTAGGGGGTCTTCTTTTCGACTAGAGAGCGCGTATAGGTGCGGTTTTTGAGATAACAAGCATGGCGGAAAGCTTCTACCCATAAGTATTTGGGGAGCTGGGCTGCAAGCCGCATGGCGCGCCCTCGATCCGCTATGGTTCGGTTTAAGCGTTCAGCGATTCCGTTCTGGGCTGACGAGTGGGGGGCTGTAGTTTCGAAGGAGGTGCCTTGGGAGGCAATATGGGCTAGTAGGGGTGCATTCAAGTATTCTCGGCCATTATTGAATCGGACCGTGCGGAGTTTTCGGCTGTGCAGGTTCGCAATAAATGTTTCGTAGTCTTTATATCGGTCCAGGACTTCGGTCTTGTCGCGCATAAAATAGAGTGTCGCAAATCGTGTAGCTACGTCCGTGAATGACACGTAGTACTTGTATCCTCCGATAGCTGCGACAGAGGCGGGTCCCCAGACGTCTGAGACCGTAAGATCGCCGACCTTCTCCACTTTGGTTTCAGACACGGCCGGAAAGGGAGTGACCTTGTGCTTTCCTTGCACGCAGGCCTCGCAGAAATGTTCTTGCGGCGCCGATCCCTTCAGCTCCATTCCTTCACCATTCCTTCCTTCGCCATCACTCGGAGCGACTCCATCGACGTATGTCCCAATGCTCGATGCCACTCGTCCCACGTTCGCGCTACCAGGGCGACTTCTTGTCTAGGCTCTACCGGGCGTTTGACTTCGAGTCCAACCACATATAGGGAGCCTTCCCCAACGCGTCGCTTGATCGCTTTCCCAATCTGCGCTCCCTTAGAGCTGCAGATTATCGATGCATTGCCGGCCGTATTGAATTTCATGCCTGCGTCCGTCATCCGGCCCTCGGAGAGCAGATTGTGCAGCGCACTCGGCACATGGGCAACGTCTTTGAGGCGCAGCGTCGTACGCTTGCCCTTCGATCCTAGTAATTCCACCACGACTTCGCCTCGACCGGCGATTCGGGCTTCGCCACCTATGCCACCGACCTGAGAGTTCGGCGTGGCAACGTAGTTCGAGAATAGGGTCTTGTCTGACACTACGTGCGTCGACGATCCGCTGTTGAGTAGCCATGCGCCGGCAGGGATAGATCCGGTGTAGGCCATGCACGCCATCTCGACGACTGCGTTTGATTCGTCGCCCTTGCCTTTGGCTCGACCTCCGCGTCGCCTACGGTTTCCTCCAGGCTTGTATGCGCCTCCTCCTTCGGCCCAGCACTCTGCGATCTTGTGGCCCTTCTTTTTACAGTTGTGGCACACGTCGCTGTCTTTGTTGCTTGAGCTCGAGCGATTTGAGGACGGCTTGGAGTACATCACGACCTCCGATCCGGTCATGGCGCCTTGTTTGCGTCGTTCTTCGTCCATCAGGCGAGCTAGTAAGTCGGACGCATATTTATCGCGTTCATCCGGCTTAGTTCGATCTACACGCCAGGATATCGTGCCTATAAAAGCTTGCCAGCCGGCAGGCAACAATCCAACGACTTGCAGCGCATAGTCGAGCTCGTTCAAGGTCTCGCCGAGGACGGTGAGTTCATCCATTGCAATACGTAATTTGCGCATATGGTCTTCGAGCGACTGATCGTCCCGCATAACCATGCGATAAAAGCGATTTCAGGCGGATAGGAGACCTAGGAGGGACGACGATTTATAGAGCGAGTTGAGGTGGTCCCAGCATTCCTTTGACGACTTGAATCGGACGAGTTGGACGGAGATAGCATCAGAGCAGCGTAAACGAATTGCGCTAAGTGCTTTTCGATCATTCGACGTCCATTTTGTGTCACTCGATCCCGGGTTGGGTTTCATTCCGTCGACGTAGTCGTATAGGCCACAGTCGACCAGAATATCGACCATTCGCATACGCCAGACGATGTAGTTGTCTTGGCCGGTGAGTTTGTCGATTTTGTACATGCCAGACCCGACTGATAGCGAGATCTCGGGGGTCTCAGAGCTAGCGGGGGGCGGCGACGTCGTAGTATCGGATGGAGACATGGTAAGGCAGCGATGCGATAGTTAAAGTGAATAATCAATGTTTCAGCTAGTGTCACGACTTGACACGACTCTCATAATAAAACAATATTCTTTTGATTTAATATATTTCCCGAGAACATTTTCAAGATACACTTGCCTTATATGGGTTAAATGTGTCATGTGACTCATGGAATGTTCTAGTTTGCTGACGAAGATGTATTTCAACTTTGATGTGAAATTCCGCAGTCCGCAGCAGCTTCTATCTGATTATGTGATCTGACTCATTGTACGGTTGTGTTGTTTTTGATGTGGCTCGGACCGTGTATATAATGAGGGCGAGTTCGACGGTGTCTCACCAAGAACTCGACCTCCTCCGTCAATACGAGTTTCTTTTTCTACTCATCGTCTTGAGACTCGTGCCTGACATTAGGTCGAGTTCTTGGTCGATTCTTGGTAAGGGCCTCTGTTTGCCGAAACCACCCTTCTCGTTGCCACATACGCCGTCGGCGTCGTCTCAAGCTCACACTCCGTTGCCTTCCACAACTCTACCATCCTCCCCGCAGACACGCACATCGTTGCCCTATCGCGTCCCCACGATCCCGCTAAAGTCCATATCTCAGTGAAGCGCTCAAGGGTTCGTCCTCGGCAGCTCCTGAGTAATTGGTTCGGGCCAATCGTACACGTGAACAAGCTTTGGTGCGCTAATCGCTTTCGTCGACAAGCGGTGGGGTTACCCTTTGCCCTTAAGTAGTTGGGTAACGAAGGACTTTTTCCCTTTCCTCCTGCAGTGTGGGATACACTGCCCATCTGAGCGTATACCAGGCGGCTCCAAGAGCACAATTTTCAATCGTGGCACAAATCTTCACCGAATCCGATCGGTGCATCCTCTGCAAGTGGTTCGGCCATAACCCCGACACTTGCCCATTCCAGTCGTCCCACATTAGGGAATACCAAATCTATAAAAGGGACAACTCTGAATACGACCATCGTCGCGTGGCTGTCAAACCACAAAGAGTCCTCCCGTCCCTTCAACAATTCGTAACTCCTCCAGGGGCTCCCGAGTGCATTGTTTGCCATCGCCCCAACTCGGATCCTCGTTCTGCGGCGTGTCGTTTCTGCCCAAAGAAGGACACCTACACATATACTTCGCGCATTCCTCGTCACCTCCTTTAAGCAGGATCGTCTAGAGCGCCAGCTAATTCAATACCATCTTCATCGCGCCACTCGAGCCGAATCCCACGCCCGTCGATATCAATCCGAAGTCGATGAGCTTCGAGCGGAAGTTGCATTCCAAAAAGCCTATAACGAAGAAATCCTTGAGTGGTCTGCGCAGTTAAACTATCGTGTTACTCAGCTAGAACAACAAGTTCGCGAGTACGAATTCCTTCGCTCTCTTCCTATCCCAACTTTTCTGACGTCACCATCCAGTGGCCAAATACAAACAGTTTCTTCGGCAGAAGAAAACTCGAGCGCCCCGTCGACGCAAGAGCGCAGATAAACATATCTCGCTCACCGAGTGGCCTATTCTATATCAAATAGAATACGCCAAAGAAACTGCACCGCTTGGAGGAAGTCTTAGGTTCGAGGGAAAAGAGAAAGCATTATATTTTGAAACAATTATCAAAGGGCGTCGAAAATCTTTTAGAAATCACAATCAGTCGTATCCGCCCAAGTCTCATTTGTACAATTTAGTACTCCCTTATCGTCTTCGCAAATAAATTTTCCTTCTATCTTTTTACCATGTCGCAACAACAGACCACCTTCCCTGCGGCCATCAATCTATCCGCAGCCAGCACAGACGACATTCTTCAATGGCTAGTAGCGGCCGTAACACATGTTAATCAGCAAGCCGTCACCGACACCCAACATTTTAACACTGAGCTCGCCGCAGCTGGTGCTGCTGTTAACACCTTGCAAACATCCGTCAACCAACTAATAGCCGCACAGAGTGGCACAGGTGGGACAAGTGGTTCAGGAGGCGGAACAGGTGGAACCGGAGGCTCAGGGAGTGGTTCAGGTAGTGGCTCAGGTGGTACAGGGGGGACAAGTGGACAAACCGCAACAACCTCTACTGTTAAAATCAAAATGGCCGCACCCAACAAATTTGATGGCACTAAACGGGAAGAAGCTGTCGCATTTAGAATCGCCTGTAGCAGGTACATTGCTACGAATATGCCAACCCACACCGATGAACAAAAAATTGCATTTATCACCTCTTATTTAGAGGGAACAGCATCGGAATGGGTAAATGCGTTCGAGGAGCAGCGATACATCAATAATGTGGCGGTGCCCTGGCTATCCAATTTAGCTCAATTCTGGACCGAGTTTGGGCGACGATATGGCGATGTCAACCGAAGCGAGAACCACCGTGCCTTACTCCGCAAATTGAAGCAAAACAAGACAGTACAAGAATATGTCACACAATTCAATCTATACGCGTCAGGATTAGGTTACAACGACGCCGCACTTCGGGATCAATTTTACGACGGACTGTCAGACGAAATTAGGAATAGTATGATCGCTCAAAACTATGATCCTACGGCGCACAATGCGACTGAAGTTGCCGATCGTGCCCTCGAAATAGACCGGCATCTAATTTCCTTCGGGGGAAAGAAGATCTCCAACGCGTCCACCAACAAGTCCTCAAATTCCTCAGCAAAAAACACTACGACCACCTCCAACAATACATCTACACAAGAGAGGTTTAGTCGGAATGACCGAGTATATATGATCAGCACAGATGGCAGGGCCAAAAAGGGACAAATCACAAAAATCGGACAGGGCATTGGAGGACGTATCCAGCCTACAGTCAAATGGGATGGGGAACCGAATGAAGTGAGGTTGCAGTTCCGTGACCTCAAGAAGGACACCAAACCGGTATCAACCCCACCTCCAAAGAAAGATCCTGACGCCATGGATCTAGACAATGCCGGGAAGGGAAAGAAGCCGGTGATCTGTAATAAGTGTGGTGGAAAAGGACATTGGGCAAACCAGTGCCCGTCGAAGGAAATATCGGGCTATGAAGCCTTTGTAGAGGACCCGGACACCAGCGATGAGGAGTCGGGAAAAGAAGGCGCCTGAACCGTGCCAGGGGGGCGGTTTTGGGCAAGGTTCTGAATAGTGTGGTATTGCATAATGAATGTAACAGTCTGGAACGTATGTCTATCGGAAATGAATCCCAACTCCAGTTGTATTTCAGAGCGTGCCCACTACAAACAACCCCCGAAAAGAAAACAACTTACCTGTCCAAACCATTTCATGGATGGGCAATGGTAGACTCAGGTGCAACGTCAATATTCATACACGAGCGCCTTGTCAGAGATTTCAAAATCCCCGCCATCACAATGGACAAACCAAAGAAATTGCGTGTAATTGATGGAAGGGAAATCGACTCTGGAGTAGTCGATAAATATGTACAATTGGAAATTGAAATTTTTGGACATTCCGAAATCTTGTCTGCTTATGTAGTCAACACCGGTCACAACGACCTTGTGTTAGGAATGTCATGGCCAAAATGCCACAATCCTGCTATTGAATGGAAAAAAGGATGGGTTACGTTCAACTCAGAATACTGTAAAGACAACTGTCTACACCATGCACCCCAAGTACTGGTGGGAAAGGTACCTGATCTGGAGCTGAAAGCAGTTGGGTTGCTGCCAGACATTTACAAAATGTATGCCGACGTATTTACTGAAGGAGAAATGACCGAACTTCCTCCACATCGCCCGTTTGATATATCAATCGATCTGAAACCAGGCGCGATACCTCGCCATGGCCCAATCTACTCAGTCAGCGTCAAGGAAGACGAAGAGCTGAAGAAAAATATTAATAACCAGCTGGCAGCCGGTCATATTCGCCCATCAAGATCACCCATGGCGTCGCCTGTAATCTTTGTCAAAAAGAAAAATGGGAAACTGCGAATGTGCATCGATTATCGAAAACTGAACGATATGACGATAAAAAATGCTTATCCCCTTCCTCTAGTTAAGGACCTGCTAATCACCCTTCGTAAAGCCAAAATATTTACAAAATTAGACCTCAAATGGGGATATAATCTAGTTCGTATCAAAGAGGGTGACGAATGGAAAGCGGCCTTCAAGACAAAGTATGGGTTATTCAAACCATTAGTAATGCAGTTTGGATTGGCAAACGCTCCCGCTGTATTCATGCACTTCATGAACGAAATCTTCCGAGATCTATTAGGAATCTCCGTGGTCGTTTACATGGATGATATCTTAATATTCTCCGAAACAGAAGAAATTCACGTTGATCATGTGAAGGAAGTCCTGAAACGGCTCAAAGAAAATAAACTATACTGTGCCATGGAAAAGTGCACGTTCCACGTGACTGAGATCGATTATCTCGGATTAATCATAGCGCCAGGAGTAGTTAAAGTGGATCCGGCAAAAGTCACAAAAGCAGTCGATTGGGACACGCCAGAAAACGTGACCGATATCCAGTCATTCATCGGATTCTTAAACTTTTATGGGGATTTCATTGAAGGGTTTCGAAACATTGCGAAGCCACTATATGGGCTGACAAAGAAAGATGTCCAATGGAAATGGACCGAAAAAGAGAATGAGGCTTTCTTGAAACTAAAAGAAGCGCTACGCACAGCTCCTGTCACAAGCCAACCGGCATCGTAGACATTAATAACGATTTATTATATTTTCGCTAGTATATTATCTTATAGTTTGCGTGTCATGTGACTCATGGAACATTCTGGAATCTTTGTAATACGCTGACGCGTTCTCATTTGATATCGAATGACCAATTGTAGTTTGCACACATGTACTCTCGGCTGTGTTCTGAGTAATATATATACAGGGTCAAGTTCTAAGGGTACGACCCAAGAACTTGACCTCCTGTCGTCTTGTTCATTATATTTTCTTTACTTAAGTTTCCTCCTAGTCGTGACACTAGGTCAAGTTCTTAGGCATCAGGTAAACCAGGCTTGTCATCGCCTACTACCCCTTGCCCACCGTATCATACGCCGTTGGCGTGTCTCGAGCTCACATACACGTTGCCTTCCACAAATCCTACTCCACCCATCCACAGTTACGCGTAGTCGTTGCCCTATCGCGTCACCGCACCCCGAACCTCAGTGTAGCGCTTCCTGGGCCTAGGCCGCGGCAGCTCCTGAGAATTAGGTTCTTGCACACGTGAACAAGCCTCGGCTCGCTAATCTCGTCCTTCAACACGAGGTGGGGTCACCCTTTGCCCTTAAGTAGTAGGGTAACGGAGGTCATATTCCTTTCCATCCAGCAACGTGGGATACGTTGCACATTTTCTATTCTTGCGTTACAAGGCGGCTACAAGAGCACCCAATTCCATTATAGCTAGTAAGTCCTCCGGCGTGAGGCCAGCATTGTATTCATTCCTCTTCAGTGTCGTGGTACAACCTCCTACTCAAGACGGTTCTCTACATATACAAACTCATCCTATATTGCAATCCCATCGCATCCATTGAACGAGAAGGTTACACCCAAGCCCTCGAACAACGAGCCAACGATATCTGGGCTGCGCAGCGAGGATTCTACGACGAACTAGTATTCACTCGAGACCACGCACATCATAATCGCACTCCCCGCGAGACCATCGAAGTCATTGCCAACTATTATTTCGACGTCTTTCACCCAGGAATTCCAGACCGTTATTCAAGCCTATACATTCTCCACAGCGATCCCGAACCTGAACGTACTGGCGAACTCCCCCTCCTATATCCAGAATAAACATGTCTCAATGGGGATCTCATATGTCTTACGTTCCACCACCTCCACCCGAATCAACTACCTATGAACCTATTCCTCCTCTACAACCACATTTGACGGGTTTGACGGACTTTGGTCATGGGGCCGGTGATGAAACGTTTATGCAAAATACTCCTGTTGCGCCAAACCCATCTGAATCTGATAATCCCATGATTGTATTGAATACTTTACTAAATGAATTTCGAGCCTTCCGGGACGATATGACCCTTCGAATGAATTATGTTGAAACACGGGTCCGCGAGAACATGTTTACCATGCAGCATTTCAATGGGCTACAAACAGACTTACAAACCATCCTCACCCAACTGCATGGCCTCCCTAGGCAACCAACAGGCACCAATCGTCCACCACCACCACCTCCAGCAGGAGCCACGGCCCCCCTTCCAAGCCAACCCGTACGCATTGCCCAAACCACTGTTCCGGCTGTCCGAGTCAAACTAGCCAAACCAGATAAGTTTGACGGAAAAAAGGATAAATCAACTACGTTCAAAGTTGCCATCACCCAGTACCTGCGTGCTACTTACCCGGGTATTTCAGACGACGATAAAATCGCATTCATTATATCATATCTGGACGGAAAAGCTTCGGAATGGATCGAGCCGCATATGGAACATGACGTACTACGACAAGCAGTCCCCTGGTTACATAACGTCAATTTGTTCTGGGCTGAATTTGAAAAACGGTTTGGAGAAATCGACCGGGCCACTAAAGCCCTTAAAAAATTGAAAACCCTTAAACAGAAGTCCTCAGTCCAAGATTACGTTACCGAGTTCCAATCCCTGGCGGCTTATGTCAACTATGACGACCTGGCTTTGCGCGATATGTTCTACGAGGGGCTAAAGGACGAAATTAAAATGGCTATGCTGTCTCAAATGTTTGATGTCAAAGATAATACTACCTCGGGTCAAATGGTTGTCGACCGCGCCCTTCTCATCGACCAGCACTTGGAACAATTTTCAGGCCGTTCTATTTTTGAAAATAAAAATCCATCCTCCTCCAATAACCGCGCCGCCGCTCCCCCCAACACGACTCGTGAAAAATTATCTTCTGGGGACGCTGTTTACATGATCGGCACTGACGGGCGTGCAGTTAAAGGAAAGATCGAATCTATTGGACGAAACAATCGCGGCCAAGTTGTTCCCAATGTAAAATGGGCAGGCCAGAATTCAACTGTACAAGTACCATTCCCAGCCCTCAAAAAGGATGATCGTCCGACTACAGGTACCTCACGCACCCCTCCTACGCCCCCAGCCCTCGCTAAGGGTAAAGGACCAGGACCCATGGAATTAGATGGCGAAAGGAGGAACGGTGGGATAACCTGCTTGCGTTGCCAAGGAAAAGGTCACATGGCGCGCGATTGCCCATCAAAACCTATCTCAGGTTTCGAAGCACAAATTGAGGAGGTAAAGGAACCGGATTCGGACGACGAGTCGGTAAAAGACAACGCCTGAACCTGGCAAGGGGGTCAGTTTTGGGCGAAATCTTAAAAAATATGGACAATTTCTCGGCTGCGCATGTATCTTCTGATATGGAAATTATGTCGTTATCAAATGAATCTCAAATGATGTTATTTTTCCGTGCGCAGCCGTGTGAAAACCCCCTTGAAAAACGTTCGGCCATCCAAGGGAAACCTTTCTCAGGATGGGCCATGTTGGATTCCGGAGCTTCCTCTATTTTTATTAGCGAAAACATAGTTCGTGACTTCCAGCTATTTAAAAAGAAACTTGATAAACCAAGACGTCTTAAAGTTATTGATGGACGTGAAATTGACTCAGGACGAGTAGAACACTACGTCACTCTTAATCTAAAAATATTCGACCATAAGGAGGAGGTAGATGCCTACGTCGTCAACGTTGGCAATCACGATCTAGTCCTAGGAATGGCTTGGCTAAAACGTCACAACCCAGCCATAGATTGGGACAAGAAATCACTTGTTTTTTCCTCCCGTTATTGTTCAGAAAACTGTCTGCATACTTCTCCAATCGTTAAAAGCGGCGAACCAGATCTAGAAATTGCTGCGACCTGTGAATTACCCACAAGATACTCAGAGTTTTCGAAAATTTTCACGGAAGAAGAAATTTCCCCCCTCCCTCCACATCGCCCTTACAACTGTGAAATTACCCTGAAACCCGACGCCGTCCCACGTCATGGCCCTATTTACAGCCTTGGCCCTAAAGAAGATGAAGAACTGCGCAAAACGGTTACAAGACAACTCGAAGCTGGACTTATTCGACCATCCAAGTCGCCCATGGCATCCCCAGTGATATTTGTCAAAAAGAAAAATGGAAGCCTACGGATGTGTATCGATTACCGAAAGCTAAACGATATGACCGTGAAAAATGTATACCCCCTGCCAAGAAGCAACGACTTGATAGAAAAGCTTCGAGGCGCAAAAATCTTTTCAAAGTTCGATCTTAAATGGGGGTACAACTTGGTCCGGATTAAGGAGGGTGACGAATGGAAGACCGCTTTCAAAACGCGCTACGGTCTCTTCGAATACCTTGTCATGCCTTTCGGACTTACAAATGCACCTGCGACGTTCCAACATTTCATGAACGACATTTTCCGCGATATTCTGGACGTTTATGTTATTATTTACTTGGACGACATACTAGTATTTTCAAAAAACGAAGAGGATCATGAAAAACATGTTAGAGAAGTGCTCTCGCGTCTGCAGAAGCATAATCTATACTGCAACTTGGCTAAATGTTTCTTTAGCGTTAAAGAGATCGACTACCTGGGACTCATCGTATCCCCAGAAGGAATTCGAGTCGACCCCGCTAAAGTCGTTAAAGCCATTGATTGGTCAATCCCTTCTAAAGTCGTCCAAGTACAAGAATTTGTGGGTTTCTGTAACTTTTATCGGACTTTTATAAAGGACTATTCGCGTATCGCTGCCCCGCTTTTTAATTTAACCAGGAAAAATCACCCTTGGGAATGGACGGAAGAGTGCGCCAAGGCGTTTGAACAACTCAAAGAAGCCCTCCGCTCCGCCCCAGTACTAATTATTCCTGATATATCAAAACAATTCTTCCTGGAATGTGACGCATCAGACTTTGCCACTGGCGCAATATTGTCACAATTTTCAGAAGATGACCGCCTTCACCCAGTTGCGTTCCTATCCAAGGCTATGACCCCAGCCGAGCGCAACTATGATATCTATCACAAGGAACTCCTGGCAATTGTCAAAGCACTGAAGGAATGGCGACACTTGCTAGAGGGAACCGCTCTCCCGGTCCAAATTATCACGGACCATAAAAATCTCGAGCCTTTCAAGGCCTCAAAAGATCTTAGAGGCCGCCTGGCACGCTGGGCGGGTTTCCTATCTGAATTTAATTTTCAATTAAAGTATCGCCCCGGCAAGACAAATGGCAAAGCAGACATCTTGTCGAGGAAGGATGAACACCGGCCTTTAAGGGGGGGTGAGAGCCGAGCTCTACTCGATCCTGCCCTCTTTATTGCCGCTATAGAGCCTGACGAGGTCCTTGATGACCGTATTCGCGACGCATATCTACAAGATGAGCGACTAAGTCACATCATAGAGGCTCTCCAAAAGAACGATAAGGTTAAAAACTGGTCCTGGAATGATGGACTCCTTGTGTTCAAAAACAAAATTTATGTACCTAACGACGACTCGATCCGCAAAGATATACTTGCAAGTCGTCATGACAATATGGCTGCAGGACACCCAGGGCAATTTAGAACGTTGGAACTAGTCAACCGGAAATATTATTGGAAATCCCTCAAAAAATCGGTGACCTCCTATGTTTCACACTGTGAGTCTTGCATACGCAACAAACATTCGAATCAACTCCCTCCCGGCCTTCTCAACCCTATTGAGCTCCCCTCACGTCCATGGGACCACATCAATTATGACCTAATCACAGGTCTTCCAGAGTCAGAAGGTTTCGATGCCATCCTCACCGTAGTGGACCGCATGTCACGCATGGTACATTTCATCCCCACTACCTCTAGAGCATCTGCCGTTGATGTAGCCAACCTATTTGTGACTTACGTATGGAAGCTACATGGTCTACCGTCCAAAACTATCTCCGATCGAGGCCCCCAGTTCAACTCGGCTTTCCTCAAACAATTGTACAAAAGACTTGATATTAAACCGTCCTTGTCCACAGCCTTTCGACCCCAAACAGACGGTTTAGCAGAACGCCTCAATCAAGTTGTTGAGATATACCTTCGCCACTATGTAGCATATAAACAAGACGATTGGGTAGGAATACTCCCTATGGCAGAATTCGCATATAATAATAGCGTCAACGCATCCACCAACCAGACGCCGTTCTTCGCTTGCTATGGTTTCCACCCGAGGTTCTCCATAGGCCAGCAGGCAGATGAATCGGTACCGCATGCTGACGAACGAGCAGATCAACTGAAAGCGCGCATGGAGGAACTCCAATCATCGGTGACTTTAGCGAACGAAAAAATCAAGCACTACTATGACCTCAAACACCGTTCGCCAGAAGATATTAAGGTTGGAGACAGAGTATGGCTCGATGCTCGTAACATTAAAACGGAACGACCGGTAGCGAAACTGGCTGCTAAGAAGATCGGGCCCTATAAGGTTCTAAAGCGCGAAGGTACCCACGCGTTCAAACTTGAGTTACCCCATACGCTTAAGGTACATCCGGTCTTCCACACGTCATTGGTATCGCTCAAAAAGGAAGATCCTTTTGGCCGAGATCCACCACAACCACCTGCCGAGGTCACTCCCGATGGCGAAGAAGAATATGAGGTTGATCGTATATTGGACTCAAGAAAGCGACGTAGCCAAATACAATACCTAGTACACTGGAAAGGTTATGGACCAGAATCTAATACTTGGGAGCCACTAGAACATTTGGACACGGCTATGGGAGCCGTTCGAAAGTTTCATCGCGACAATCCAAAAGCTGTCCGACACCCTGACCTTGAGGAGGGGGTAGTGTCACGAGCCAACCGGCATCGTAGACATTAATAACGATTTATTATATTTTCGCTAGTATATTATCTTATAGTTTGCGTGTCATGTGACTCATGGAACATTCTGGAATCTTTGTAATACGCTGACGCGTTCTCATTTGATATCGAATGACCAATTGTAGTTTGCACACATGTACTCTCGGCTGTGTTCTGAGTAATATATATACAGGGTCAAGTTCTAAGGGTACGACCCAAGAACTTGACCTCCTGTCGTCTTGTTCATTATATTTTCTTTACTTAAGTTTCCTCCTAGTCGTGACAGCTCCAGTGCTAATCCAACCGGACCCGGAGAAACAATATTTCTTAGAGTGCGATGCATCTGACTATGCCACAGGAGCCGTGTTATCTCAAGTAGGACCAGACGGAAAAATGCATCCTATAGGCTTTCTATCTAAATCAATGAATGAACACGAGCGGCGTTACACAATCCATAATAAGGAGTTACTGGCAGTAATTCGTGCCTTCAAGTTGTGGCGTCATTTGTTAGAAGGGACCGAGAAACCTGTTATAGTCCTTTCTGACCACAAGAACTTGGAGGGTTGGAAAACAAACATAGAATTACGAGGACGGGTAGCCAGATGGCAGGAAACCTTATCGCATTATAACTTCCGCATATTTCATATCCCTGGTAGAAAAAATGGGAAAGCGGATATCTTATCTAGGCTCCGAAAACTCCGCCCTGAAGGGGGGGGTGAAAGCTCCGCTTTGCTCCCAGAAAACTTGTTCATCCAAGCAATCACACCCGATCATGACCTAGAACGCCTAATCCAGGACGCTTACATCGCAGACGAATATTCTCAGAAGGTCATCAAAGCGTTGGAAGAAAACGAAAAGGTAAAACATTGGGAATGGGAAGACGGTCTATTACGTTATAAAGGCAAAATCTGGATCCCTAATAATAAAACTGTCAGGAAATTGGTCATTGAAAGCCGTCACGACAGTGTTGCTGCAGGACACCCAGGACAATTCCGCACCTATGAACTACTCAATCGTAAATATGTTTGGGCTTCAATGAAAAAGTCTGTCAACAACTACGTGGCCAACTGTGAATCTTGCATTCGAAACAAACACAGTAATCAGGTGCCACCAGGCCTATTGAACCCAATCGAAGCTCCAGATAAACCATGGGAGGAAATTACTTTTGATCTGATTACTGGACTCCCAGAATCGGAAGGGTTTACGGCTATACTCACAGTTGTCGATCGCCTCACAAAAATGGTTCATTTCATCCCAACAACCAACGAAGCTAATGGAGTAGATGTCGCAAACCTATTCCTAACTTACGTATGGAAACTTCACGGGTTGCCAAGAAAGACCATCTCAGACCGAGGACCACAATTCACTTCCCAATTCCTGAAGCAACTCCACAAACGGTTAGATATCAAACCATCTTTCTCCACAGCCTACCATCCACAAACAGATGGACAAACCGAACGACTAAATCAAGTCGTGGAGTTGTATCTACGTCATTATGTATCCCATCGACAGGACGATTGGGTGGGGCTTCTCCCTCTGGCTGAGTTTGCATACAACAATGGTACCAATGCGTCGACAGGCAAAACCCCATTCTTTGCCAATTACGGTTTTCACCCCAGGTTTGCAGTAGGGGATAAAGAAGGACAGGGGCTCTTGATAGCAGACGATCATGCCGAATGGTTGCAAAAGGGGTACGACGAACTTAAAGCTGCGTTAACCGTTTCCCAAGAACGCATGAAAGAATACTACGACCGTAAACACCGCGCCCCTGAAGCCATCAAAGTCGGAGACCTAGTATGGTTGGACAACCGCAATATTCAATCTCAACGCCCCGCTAGGAAATTAGCTGCCAAGCGAATTGGACCATTTAAAGTACTAGCAAAGATCGGAAAGCATGCATTCAAACTGGAGTTACCTCACACTCTCAAAGTTCACCCAGTTTTCCCAGTGGCATTACTGTCTTTAAAAAAGGAAGACCCGTACGGGCGAGATCCACCTCAACCCCCTCCAGAAGTTACACCAGAGGGAGACATTGAATACGAGGTTGAACAAGTGCAGGACTCACGAAGACATCGAGGCAAAATCCAATATTATGTCAAATGGTTGGGCTACAACGAATGGACGTGGGAACCATATGAACATCTGTCCAACGCTCAGGAAATGATTGCAGACTTTCACCGGCGTCATCCTAATGCATTGCGTCATCCTCAGGTGCCAAAGCCCCATCGGCCTTAGCAAGGGGGGAAGTGTCACGACTTGACACGACTCTCATAATAAAACAATATTCTTTTGATTTAATATATTTCCCGAGAACATTTTCAAGATACACTTGCCTTATATGGGTTAAATGTGTCATGTGACTCATGGAATGTTCTAGTTTGCTGACGAAGATGTATTTCAACTTTGATGTGAAATTCCGCAGTCCGCAGCAGCTTCTATCTGATTATGTGATCTGACTCATTGTACGGTTGTGTTGTTTTTGATGTGGCTCGGACCGTGTATATAATGAGGGCGAGTTCGACGGTGTCTCACCAAGAACTCGACCTCCTCCGTCAATACGAGTTTCTTTTTCTACTCATCGTCTTGAGACTCGTGCCTGACAGCTAGTAGGTTTATAGTCCGCCGGGGCTCATAACCTGTTGGAAGTGGGCAGTGGAGGTAGTGGAATTGGATGCTATTCGATGTATAGAACACAGCGCATATATGCGATATAAGACAATAAGACAGAACGTACAAAGGAGCGACAATGATAATAGTAACTAGGTAGATAAGAGACAAAGCTATATGCAGTACAATAGTAACCGAGTCTCAATTGTTTGTCCTTACAACACTTTCTCCTACGCTCGTCTCTACTCCACTTATCCTAGGTTTTTGTCAGCTGTTTGTCTCGGGCTTGAAGTTGCGCATACAGTTACCTCCACCACCAATTGCGACACGACTCATATCCCAAAGTACCTGCCTTTGCTTCATTGGACCCCAATTTCCCGTCCAGCAGGATTGGGCCAGCCATCCGGACAGGCAACAGAGCCAGTATCAGAGCATGCGTCCGCCGGCGTCTCCACAGCAAACTTCACCCCCAGCCCAAATTACCATCCCTGCTCAGATTCTAGTACGATTTGCGGTCCACCAGCACACTACTCAGCCTCAAATAAACCAGCTACAAGGAATTTGTTCGAGCGTCCAAACACATTAGTACCCGTACCTAGAGCAAATTCTTGACCAGCTGCAGACGATGGGGTGCTGCAACCGCCGGGTTCTCAAGGCATCAATAATCCGACTCAAGAAGGGCCAACAGACGGAAGTGGTCTTTGCTCGAATGGGCAGCAATGCTTTTGCAGAGAATCGCAAACTCAAATAACTCAGCCCAAGGGCGACCGAGACCCAGCGGAGAACAGAATCGCTTTCTGTCAATGCCATATGCTTCCCGGACAAGAACAAGTGAGTGCAAGCCAGGGTTGAGCATGCGAGGAAGAGCGCCTCGATCTTGATGTCATTGGTGATCAAGGCCGGCCATGGACACAAAATTACAGGCCCATGTTCAGTCCCCCACCATCCGCTAAGGTCTTTTATCCCGTTACCCCGCCCTCGTATCCATCGCATGTGCCTCATGTACCAGCACCTCCTGCGCATATATGCAGTCCAGTGTCTGGGCTAGGTCAAGGAGTAATAACGATGCCTGTTCCCATGCCCACCGGGTGGCCAGTTTCGTCGTCCGAGTACAACCGATCAAGTTCAACAATGTCGTTTCATAATTCCAAAACTAGCGGATCAACTTCCTCTGCCATCGAGTTTCCTTTTCAGCCTTGCACTCCAACCATTTTGCCATCTACGCGGTTCGATTTGGATATTAAACAACCAGTGCATCCCGCACACTATGTTCAAAGTTCCACGCGAGGGCCAGTTTATCCACCTGAACCCACATACATGCCTGCGCCCGTTCTACCTCGACCCTTGGCACCAGAGACGGCCACAGCTCATTCAAAAGGGCCAATACTGGAAACCCGTAAAACCGACTGTGGGGCCCCAGACCCTTGCTCGGAGGAGCATCCAAGCCCCTACGGCATCTCCGTTTGTGGTGCAGGGCCACGTTCAGGTATCTTATCTGCCACCGCACCAACGCCTGCTTGTGTCTATGCTGGTTCGCCTCAGCCTTCATGCCTTGGGTATAGCGACCAATCTCTGAGCAAGGAATCTTCGACTGCTGATAACGGTACGGTGACAATTGGTGAAGTATTTGGTTTCAAGGTCGCCGACGTCATAACGAACGCCCTCGGAATGCTGAATCAAGAACTTGAGCACCATCCGACTCATGATTGTCCTGAGCTAGTGCTTGGTCGTGGACACTCCTGTGCAGTCTCTCTGATTGAAGAACCAGCTGCTTCATCCATCCAGCACTCGGAAGTTTTGTCACCCAAGCAGATAGCGCTTGCAGGTCTCCACCCGAACAGTACATGGTTTCCGACATCACTAAACCAGCCTACTGATGAATGAATCTACGCAGGTTCCTCTCAAGACCTACAAACCTCTAAGGAAAGTGAATCAAGGTTAATCGTCAATGGCACACCCAAAGATCGGTTTGTCGGATCATTTATGATGCCTGGAAACTATTGGCTGGATTTTGACCAAACAACCGGTTGAGGTCTTACGACTATTGTTTACTTCTTCTGTAATGTCTTCCTGATACAACGAGCAATTGACAAACATTACTTCTCTTCTCGGATTAAAATAACTAGAATTGAATCTGCGTGGACCACTGAGATTGCTAAAATGGTTTTCTAGATCCAAAACGCATGTATAAGGAACCAAGTTATTGGCTATATGCATGCCCGTGCTAGCCTGATTACTGGTTCCCCATGGTAAATCAAGCTGCACAGACGCACTTCACGGACCCACAGATAACACCAGTAGTTAGAGAATAAGAGCAAGAACTCTTACCCTCTATAGCCCAGAAAAATTATTTGGGTATTGAACATAAAATTACTTGGCTGATTGGCTCAGATGTGGGACGGACTACAAATTGGACAAAGTCCCTGTCCTATTGTCGTACCCGCAGGATACAGTTAAGAATGCTTAGGCACTGAAGAGCTATGTTACCGAAAACCTGTATGATTTATGACTATCCTCGTGCTGCCGTAAAAATATCAGTAGACTAGCAATCAGCATTTGTTGATTGTAACAGCTGCAACAAAAGGGATTAGCGCCGCCAACTCTGCCTGTGATTGAATCTGAGCCCAGGGAAGACTAAAAGGGCAAAACATATAATATTGAGTATGGTAAGTATGATACACGGTGGACACAGAACGCGGTGTGATGGGGGATCCGAGAGGCACCGAAGGCGGCTCAAGGAAGTGTGGCCAGGCCGCCAGCCACGCGAGTGGGGCTCGAGGCCGGGTGGCAATTTTTGATCCATTGGTAGCGGTGCGGCGGGCGGGACAAATCCAAGTCTGGGTAGATATATACAAATCCCATAGTTCACGCACTTGCCATGGCCGCGCAATTCCGCGCGGCGCTGTCAGTCGTATTTGTGCTACTAAGAGTGATGGAGAGGAGAAATGATTGATAATAGGGCACGTGATCGGTCCGGCTCTATTGACCTGCGGCAGAGCATCACGTCTCATGTCTCCGCAGGCTGCAACCAATGCGTGCACTTTAAAAAACTTTGGTATCAGCGCTGGAATACCAAAACTAGACATATCACTGGCACTCAACCCCGGGCCGGCTAATACCAGGCTCACGATACCATGGGAAGACGCATTTTAGCATAACGGATCACTAATACTTGATCAGACCATAAGACTTGCTAAGGCCACTGTTCTTCCAGTGTTAAGACTGGACGTCAAATCTCGTCATCTGCCTGACTGCTAAAACGATGGAGCTCTCCGACGGATTGTTCGTGAAATCTTGACTTGCCGTCTCAGTGTGTTATATTGCTTAGAGTTAGAACTCTCCCCAAACCCCAGCGTGGCCCCGAGTCGACGCTGGATATTATCCACCTTGCCTATCTAATGGAGAATTCATAGCTCATCAAGCCCTAGGAATCAAGGTTGAATCAAGATAGCTGAGGCAGCCCGAAACAGAGGGTTGTATTTGTGCTTGTTTGACATGTCCCACAAACGGATGGGAGGGCAAGCACCAGATGAACAAGCCGCATAAGGATCTCAGCGGGGCAATTGCAAGCCATGAACTATCCCATATTTTAGCATTTGATCTTCTTACGGTCAACCCATAGCGCGTCAGACCATATGGTACACTGATCATCGATTGGGACCAGAATAATATGATTGTATGGTACTCAAAGCTTTGTCTTGTTTGGTCAGATCCAACAAACTTCCCTAAATTTGGTCAAAGAAGTATGAGTCTTATCACCGGGCACGTCCAGCTCCAGGCACACCTCCACATTCTCCACCTTGTCGATTCGCCTACTTGTGTTATGGATACTAACATCTTTACTTAATAGAGTCTGCCCTTGCCAACCTGTATGCGCTGTTAAATGAATATTTTCCGAATTTCATGAATTGTGAATACGCGAATTTGTACTATTTTATGTCTCCATAAATTGTACTAAATTCTATCTTTCTTGCGCACTTTATTTCATGATTTTAGCTTGAGAACTCGGCGAGATATTCACTAAACAAGTTCAAGCGCCAGCATATATAAGGCATTACTAACATATTCCGCTTATAGCTCGACAACGGCTGACGCTATCGATGCGATCAAATACTTGATCGATAGCTACGATTCGGGCGTATCTTCTCACCGAAGATCGGCCCGATCCCCGGACTCCTCGCCGAGTTGCAGGCCGAAGATTGAACTGATCTGATTGCCTGATCAGTTCTGATCTGACTCACACACTGAGTCAATGGACCCAGCTACCCTTAATTAGAAGGCTTTATGACTCACTGAGATGTTGGCTCTGTTCCATGTATATAGTTCATATTGTTAATATATTAAACAACCAATAGCATACACTGATCCAGTGATGCCACCGATCTATACCCAGTCATTACTCTAAACCATCCTGTATGGGGATAGGGTGATCCCCATATTAGTAGCCAGAACTCTCCTTAGAGATCGGCTTGGCATGACTGTCTCTATTTGGCCCAGCCAGGCTTCCCTCAGGGTATAAAAGAACCCTGCTGGAGACCCTTGCAGAGCCACCCTCCTCTTACTACCCACCTGATTGGTCTTGAGTGCTATTTGGTTTGTGTTTCTCTTATCTCTTATCTCTTGTGTGATCAATCTGTATCTAATAAGTGGGAACCCTAGTACCTGATTAGATACATCTGTGTGATATTGTCTGAATATATACATTTGTGCTTAACATAGCATGTAACTAAGTACCTGCCAGTTGTGGGAATTAAGTACCTATTTGGTGTGAGGAAATATACGCATTAGGCGCATCCCATCCATCCATATTAAGCTATTGCTTAAGTATAGATTAAGTTTAGTAATAGTATAGTCCAAGCAACTAGGGCTGAACTATGATAAGTATATCTAAGGGAACCTGACCGCAGTAGTCTTGCTCTTCATATGTTATATTAAGTCAGTTTACACTGTGAAAGGTTAAGACTATCTAAGTGTTACTTGATAACCTCTGAGATCTTATATTAGCCTTCTTATTGAACCTAAGAAGTATTGTTTACTATTGGAGTACTAACCAACTACATTGCTTAAGCTCCAGATATCCAACTGTACTCCAACCCGTAACAACTTGCCAGGCCTGCGGCAAAGCTAGAGAAACCGTCACGCACTTCGTGCTCTTCTGCCTGAAATATGTTGTCTTCCGGCAGCACATCTTGACCTCTCGTGGAATGAACCACCTCTCTCTTTCTTCTCTTTTCTCTTCTTGTTCAGGTATTACCACGCTTCTGGAATATGTCCGGCGCTTGGGTCGTCTCACTAGTTACCTTCACTGATAGCATACCGTGTTCCATGTCTAGAGTTTCTCTTTACGCTCCGCAGCCTAGTTGCCTTAGCTTAGGACCCAGTGATCAGAGACAGTAGCCCTCCATCTTGTTCTCTCTCCTTTCCGTATAGTGTACATCTCAGAAGTCGCACCTTGAGGCCTGACCTCCAAATGACTATAATATACATGATTTAAAAATAAAAAAGAAGTATGAGGGACCAATATTCTGTCGCACTACTTCTTGAAGAGGCGTGTTTCTGTGTGCTGAAGTATAACTCTGCCAATTCGAAACAAGATTCTGACTGCCAGTCTGAAATTTCCTCTGTTTTTTTTTTCCATCAACAATCTGCCGGGATGGATGTGACCCGATTGACATGAGCTATCTCTTGTCTCGTTCAAATGTAGAAAATCAAGGCCCCCTCTTCCGTGATCATGTCTCCCTTCTTCGGAGCAACGGGTACATGAAGGAATTGGCCTTTTGGTTTGCCAAATCAACTCTGCAGCAGCAATTGCGAGCACTCTCTTTATTCACTTGCTTGTCGATTCAGGCTCCCAATTAGCCTTGCGGCTAGGAGCAGGCTGTGCGCGAGCTTGGTAAGATGATCAGAAGTCTATGAGTCTAGCTCCTGGTATTGACTCTAGGCCATGAAGAACAAGTGGCATCTTACGCAATTGTGGAGGGGCGGGTGGAACTGATGTTTCAAGGTGTACATCTACATATGTAGTTGACGGCTAGTTCCAAGAATACGTAACAAGACCAACGCATGGGTGATCAACAAAGCACAATTGCAATCTTTCCTAATTAAGGTTACTGTACCTGACCCTGAAGTGGAATGTGACCGGGAAGTGGAACAAACAGCTCTCCCCCGCAATGAATCCAATTGACACGGCCTAAAATATCAGAAATGTAATGCAAGTATGACAGAAGATGACGCAAATCAAACACGAGGATACTCACGCTAGATTGATCAAGGGTGTGCAACCCGGAATTCAGTTACCGAGAGACTGATAGATTCACAACCGGTGATTCGCTAGCTTCTATTCTCAGCTCAGCATTCATGTATAGATTACTCCAATTTCACGAGCAAGATGACATGTTTCCTTGCAACATGTGATGCTAGAAATGCGTCATAGGTCCAGAGCAAGAGTATATTCATAGCATGTGAAGAAATTGGGGGACCTCCAAAAGGACAGATGGGCTACAAGCGTCCCAAGGATCAAAATGTTTGTATTCAATAGGACAGACCGGGCTGGTGAAACCTTTTGCTATGGAGAGTTTATTCATTATGTCACGCAAGGATTACTAGTTTTGGAGACCGACGGGTGGGTGTTTTAAGCTACGTAAGTCGTAGGGGACCGAAGCAGGCAGAGGTGCCTCGTAATCATGCTCACTTCCACCTTCCAGATGAAGTAAAAGCCACAGATCACGATCACACGAGGTAAAGAGTGGATGAATCGGATCAAGTTCGATTGGGATCGAAGAATGCGGAGTTAGAAAACGTGGACAGCGAACACCAGGGTTTGGATGCATGTGGGGCTTATATACCGCATATATGCGTCCTTGGTTGCATTTAAGCAGCGGAAGAAATTATCATGGCCACCATCCCAACTCCTCTCTCGACTCAGGCCTAAGGATGTCTAAACTCGTTCTCCCACCTCAAGCAAAGGCCCATAAGGCAGCAGTTGCCGAGTACCTCAGCACTCTGTCCGAGGGCACTGAGCTCACCGAATTCAATTACCAGGAGCTAAATATGGTGGTCCTCAGTCAGCCTGGCCTCGAGGATGTTGTCAACCAGCAGCAAGAACTTACTCGAGATGCTCTCATTCACCTGAGCCCCAGGTATGAACTCATGTCCGTCAGGCCCATCGAAAGTCCTGCTTTCGAGACAAATGCTGGAGATGTCGGTAAGTTGGGCCCGATGATGTTCGAACGCAATACTGATTCGGGTACGTGTGGTAGAAGGGGAGCAAACGTTTCTCAAGGGTCCGATCAATTTGTTTCCCCCCAACGAAGGCAGGCAGCTCTACCAGTTCGACTCCATTTCAACATACACTGCACTTAGGATTTGGGATACTTCAACGAACAGAATCACGGCTCAGGTAGGCAGTCCGGTACCTGTTTCTCGGCGCCGTTTGTCTAACGGATGGGCCGATGGATTCCAGTTTTATTATCGTAGGTTTAAGCACATCCTTCAATGGGATATTTATACTTTTTGCGGAGACTGACCTTTTCTCTAGCATCCGGTACTCTTCCTGAAGATTTTAAGCAGACTGGAACTGGCGAATGGATACAAGAGTACTGATTTACGAAGGCTGAAGGCATTACATTAGGAGAGACGTTCTCTGCCTAGGTTCGAGTTGTATGGTTTGTAGGCAACATGTAAACGAATAAATAGCCCTGAAATACGCGGTGCGAGAAACCGATTCGCGATCGGAAGGTAGATAAAAGTGCGCATTTTGTCCAGCAAATGCGGTGATCGATTGCTGTGTATTGAAATCGAGTTGCTCTTGGCTGTTTTGTCACATAAACATTCGACGGGGGACTTGCAAATGTATGCAGATGATCGTTACTATTGTGCTTATATGACGTTAGCAGCGAGAATTTATGCTTACCGGAGCAGTGGCAGAGACCTGTCCCCTTTATGTGTGATGGTGTGGATGTTACCAATAAGCGCCCGGAAGACGTGTGCGCTTGACCACGATCAACAGTGCCTGGCGGCTGACATGGACATTCTCCCGGTGTCCGGCAGTCGCGCTCCGAGCGCGTCTATCATCGCCCATGGTTGTAATCTGTCCGGGACGCTCGAATCCTGACCGGCTATGGTGCGCCTAGGATGTGCTGTTCGGCGAGCGGCGTATACTATTTGGGGTGGGGATCTTCAGATGTGCCTCTTAAAGCCCGCCTCGAGCGAGATCTCTGATACTCTTTTCGTTCTACAACCTTGAGACCTGCTACTAGCTCTCATCGTCTTGTTCGCTTGGCCGAACACAATTGCTATCTACCATGAGCTGGAACAACTCGTTTCCGGCCTCTATCCGCGCACACGGGGACCGGGTCGAACTGCGTGACCCATCGCCCGAGTCCGAGCGCGGAATCACCATCTTGCCCGAAATCAACCCGTTTGCTGAACGTGAGCGGGAAAGACTTGAACGCGAGGCCTGGCGTGCCAGCACCGTTCGATATGATTCGTCTACTGCTGGCGAAACCTATTCGCAGGACTCTGGATCACGCCGGAAGAAGGTCTCTCGACGTGCTACTCAACCCAATCCTGAACCGAATTTCGATGACGGGTTGCCGCCTCCTGTTTCTCGCCTGGGAAAGCAATCCAAGGCAGTTCGTCAGGAAACTCCAGAGCCTGTTTATTCCGAGGATGTGGGAGAACCTCCGATCAAGCCCAAGGCGAAGAAAAAGACCAAACCTGCCTCGACGTCAGTGGTATCGTGAGTACTGGACCATCATATCGGGTGAATTTAGCATTGATATGTTTTCAGCCCCCCCGATGAACCCGCTCCAAGGAAGGTCGTCAAAGGATCTAAGCAGCCGCAACCCCAAGACGATGCTCCAGCGACAAAACCTGCATACAAAATGGTTCAGAATGATGATGATGATGGATTGGATGGGTAAGTGGATATTGGGGACTGTGTTGATATATGCGATGCTAATCTAATATTTCGTTAGACTGTCAGATGAAGAGCCGACTGTGAGATCGCCGCCTGTAGTTAAAGCCGCGGCCAAAATGGTGGTTACTCCCAATGCGAGCTCGAAAACGTCCAAGCGAGTTCGTGCTCCTGTGCCTAAAGAAGAGCCGATCGAAGAGCCGAAGGAGCCGACCAAGGATGGTGTGAAAGATCAAACTGAAGACCCCAAAGATCCAGACAATAAGCCAGTGCGGTGCGTGCTTTTATTTAGCCAGCACCAATATCTTTTCTGACGTTGTTGATTCTTATAGGGAATCCGATCATGTTGGTTATATTTCAGACTGTATCGAGTGTTGTGATTGATGCTGTTTGGTTTACAGGCCGAGACGACCCAACCTGCCAACGAACAA
Organism: Ceratobasidium sp. AG-Ba; assembly: GCA_016906575.1. NCBI lineage: Eukaryota > Fungi > Basidiomycota > Agaricomycetes > Cantharellales > Ceratobasidiaceae > Ceratobasidium > Ceratobasidium sp. AG-Ba. The sequence continues at coordinate 88,497 of CP059633.1, read as the reverse complement.
CTCGCCCAACCGCCGAATCCCTCGGCCAACCCCCTTCCCAATGTTCCGTACAGCTGGGCCCCTCCGCCGTGGTACTGGGCGCTACCATTTACTCAACCTCCCGGAGCATCGACTCATCCCGTATTACCGTATTACCCCGTCCAACCAATTACCGCGCATGATTTATGCCCGACATGCGCAGAGCGAGCAGTGAAGCGTCCGCCTGTATGTGGTGGATGCCATAAAGAGTTTGCTGAGTCTGGGTCTGGTCCATCGACATCCAAGCCCGATCCGGAGAGTGAAACAAAATCTGTGCCAGTGAGTTATCAGGCGTTTCTCTGCTTGGATAAATCGTAGAGTAATGCGCATATAGGTCTTGACAGAATCGCATATTCGTGAAGTCGTAAAAAGCGAGTTGGGAAAGATATTCAAGGACGACCAAGTGCTCAAGGCGCTCGCTGGATCTTTGGTTGATGCGTTGAAGGCGATGGCTGTAGAGCCTACCGAAACGCCTGCTGCTGCCGAGACGTCTGCTGCTGATTCGACATTTCTAGCTCGTTTGGATGCGGGCACTCTTAAGGTTGGCGAGGAGCTTGCCCAAGAGGACAAGCCTTCTGCGCCGGTCAATGGAACACCCGTCGACGGTCCCCGGCCGGATTTTCAGGATGATCCTGGGCTTGATACTGGACCTAGAACGATTACTGGAGAGGCGGACGACAGGAAGGGTGAACCTGCGGCTCTACCCGAAGTTGATCCTGCGCCGACGACTGTTTTCGAGACCGTGGCTGCGGATAAACCTTTGGAAATCGAGCCTGTTGGTGTTGCGATTGCGACGGAAGAGGATGCGACCGTGCCTAGGTTTGATGCTCCGACTCTGAGTAAAGAACCTGTCGTCGACGAAACTGTGGTATCTGTTGTGAACGGAGAAAAGCAAGTGACCGTTCCCGAGTCTACCTCTACGCCAGGTTTGGAATCCGGAGTACCGGTGGTCGAGACTTCTCCAACGCAACGTCCTATTACCAATCAGGACGTCGCGCCGGTAGTTGGTGGTGTTCTCGATGACAAGAAGCTTTCGGTCCTTACCGAACCATCCACGGACACCGCCCCTGTTCCGTCGGCAGATGACTCTAGAGATAACGTTGAAACCAAGGCTATTCCATGTAATACTGACCCGGCTACGCCACACGAGCCTGTCACTGCAGGTGTATCAACCTCCACTGAAAGGGTTGATTCTCATGCCACCGATTCGCCATCTGTCCAACCACCATCTGTCAACCAGAGCCAGTCACCCAATCCTACGCTTGTCGAATCGACGGAGAATCCTGCCCAACCACCATCCTTGTCCTCTGTACCAGGTCCAGAATCCGTAACGTCGCCCATTGAGAATAACGCAACTCCAGCTGCCTCTACTGACGAGGTTGTCCTTAATCTTGCCCCAGTTGAGAACCCGGTCCCTGTTGTCGAGCCAGCTACAGAAATATCTGAGCCAAAATTCACTGAACCGAGCCTCGAGTTTGCTGCCACGCCGTCGGCGTCCGAGGCCATCCGTGGTGTCGATGAAGATTTCGCTGAAGTTGCTCAGAATCCTGTGCCAGAGCCGGTCGTCGAGCCTGTCCCCGTCGATACACCTGCTCCTGTCGAGGCTCCGGCTCAGCCAGTGGTCGATCATGAGGCTCCTGAGCCCGCCCAAGCACCTTTGGGCGATGTAAAGCCCGGGACTGACGAAATTCTTGCTATCGCGGCGCCTCCTGATCCAACGGACTCTTCAAGTAGTTCCAACCCGACGACGGCTGTTGTTGCTGAGGAGACTCCAACTTCCAAGGAGCTTCCAACTATTGAAAAGCTCGAGGATGAGTCGATTTCTCGTCCCGCCACCGAGGACTCTCAATCGGTTCCACAACTAAAAGTTGAGCTCCCGCACACGACTATTTCTCCAACTGCCCCTACGGCTGAGCCGTCAACTTTGGTTGCCGAAGCTGCGTCTGGTAATGTTGAACCCGAGCAACCGAGTCCCGCATTCGATGCTGCTCATCTCGAACCAGTTGCTCCTCTGGCGGAATCTGAGCTCGTTCTCGGCGATGAATCGAAGGCCGAGGCTGTTCCGCCGGTTGGGCCTGTCTCGGCGCCTAAGGCTGACCCCACCTCTCAGTTGACGTCAACATCTGATCCCGCCCAATCCCCCGAATCTGAACCCGTCCACTCATCTGCCGCTCCTCTCCATAAAAATGAAAAATTATCGGAACAAAACAATACCTCTGGAGATGTGCCCAATATATTGGCCGAAAACAAACCCTTTGTCGAGCCTGAACCGACTACGAACGTCACAACGACAACGACAACTCCCGAGACGATTGCCGACACAACCTCTAGCGTTGCACCTGTGGAGGATCCCCTTGCTAAGATTCCCGATAGCAGCGTGCTTTCGAACAAGGACAAGGCCGATCCTACTGGCGGCAAGGAACCCACGAGCGTTGATCACCCGGAGTTTAGAGAGGATGAAGATTTGAAGCCCGAATCCGAGGAGAAACCCAGTCAAGAGCCGGTATTACCGAGTACACAACATACGAACAACAGCGGTGAAGTCCCGGACGAAGCATCGAATTCATCTTCAGTTGCGGTCAACCCTGAACAAAAAGTGGACGAGCCTGCTATTCAAGACACAAGTATGTGACTTTACCTTGGAAACATTATTGGTTATTGATTATCCACCTCTTTGTTAGTTTCACCCTTGGAACCAGCGGCGACCGCTCTCTCCGATGCTCACGCCGAGGCCCCAGTTGCTCCCATTCCCGACACTTCATCGGAGCACCCTCCATCTGAATCTCTTCAAGTGTCTCAACCGATTCTTCCTGATGCAGCTGGTCATGTCGAAGCTTCGAAGGATCCTGAACACCTCCAACAAACTTCCCCTCGAGTACCCGTTTCCGAATCGATCATTACTCCCGGGCAAGAAACAGCCACGATCGAGCCTGGCGTGGCAGGTTCCCCAGCCATTGGCAAACCCGATGCTGCTCCCGGGTCCGAGTCTTCATCAAGCTCTGCGGACAATTTGGCTCCGCTCCCACCTCCCACAATCTCGCCCATTCAGGACACAGAGCCATCGCCTGCAGTGCTGACGGTTACTCCGGAATCGACTGGCCCCATGACGGAAAATACCCCTGCTATCCGTGTACCTTCTGAACCAACCGAGCCATCCGTAACTTCGGATCAACCTCCCATTGTCGAGACTGCTCCCACTGAAAGTTCGCCATTCCGAGTCGAGCCTCTCACCGACACTGTAGCTCCTCTATCCACCCCTGAAACTGAAGCAGCCCCCACTTGCGATAACGAACCTACGGCTATTCCAGCACCGGGTTCGCCTACGACACCGCCAGCCACCGTCGATTCAAGTTCCAACGACTCGTCTACGCCCGAGGTGATGCATGCTGTTCCCTCGATCCCGACATGCCCGCCTCGGCCAGTAGCTGCGTTTGAATTGGTGACGAAACCGGAATATGACGAGACCGCTATCTCCACGGTTCCGGCTACGTCTGATGCTACTTGTCCTGCCGACTCTGCTAGTGATCCTGCGCCGGTTGTTCCCACCGAAGAGACTCTGTCGGTAGAGAAATCCGAATCTGAAGCTGCTCCAGTTGTTTCATCGACTGCAGTCTGCCCATCTCCGTCTGCGAGCCCTTTGGGCCAAGGTGATGTCCCCGCTTCCGACCCAGCCCCTGAAGTAGAGGAACCAGCGCTTGCGCCTTCGGATCGACATGGTGGCGAGGAGGGCGTCGGCGAGCCGAAAGTGGATGAGCCTACGGTGGGAGCGGACGGGGTAATTTCTGAGGTTGGAGAAGAGTCGAGCAATACGGGAGCTCCATCTGAAAAGAGAATCGCAACGTTGGGCGAGGTTGAGTCACCGGTGCTGGAAGAAACGGCCATTGCGGTGGATGACAAGAACACGGGGGTTGTCGAAGAACCAGGCAAGCTTTGTCGGTATAACGTTCTACTCGCGTGACTAGTACTGACAAACACATAGCGCCTACACCCATAACTGATTCGACTCTGGAGCCTGCTCTAGCCGCGAAGGATTCACCCAACCCGGTTATCGAGTCGAAGCCTGCCTCTAGCGTTGACCCTCAGCCTGAACCATTGACGAGTACACTGCCTGATGTGGTTGGCGCGCCTGTTCCTGGGGAAACTCCTGCTCCCATCCCAACTCTCGAAACTGGGTCGGAGCCGAAGCTGGAGCCTGCAGAGGATACGCCGACGGTTACTGTCGATCCGCCAGCCCAGACTCCCGAGTCCAAGCCCATCGAGGATGAGCAAGAGAGGACTGTCCCTCTGGAGGAAACTGCGCCAATAGTGGGAACGGACAAACCTGGATTAGAAGTTCCGGCCGACCAGAAGGAAGTCGGAGAAGAGATCGTTGAGCAATCAACAACCACGCCCAGTCCCGTACTCGGCGAATCGACCCAAGATGATACAAAATCTACGCAGGTCGTCGGTAAGTGTTGGCATGTACCCCTTTGTGTATTAGGCTGACAATCAAGCTAGCCTCTGAACCTGTTGATTCATCTACGCCAGTTCCGCAAATCGAGCTCTCTATGTCGACTGAGAGCACTCTCAAACCTCAACCCGCACCAGTCCCGCAAGATATGACCCCCAACACTGGTTTTGCGGCAGAAACTCCTTCAATATCCGATACCGCCGCTCCAGAACCAGAGGCTCCTTTCGAGAAACTACCTGCTGAGTCTGCTACTACCTCGGACGCCACCGCGATTGAGCAGGACCTACTACCAGCCCCTCGGACAGAGGTGCTCCCTGAACAAGTGCCTCTACCCCAAGATCCGAACCCTGATACGTTCTTTGAAGAGCCTGTTGCCCAGGGGCCAGCTGTTTGTCCTGTGAACGAGCCTGTTTCGACTTTTGGCCCCGAGGCCCAACCTGAATCTCAATCGACCCCCGAACCTTGTTCCAATCCTGGCCTCGCGGGTGATACCGCGTCTCAACCAACTCAGGCTTTGCCCAGGCCTCTCGAAGTTCCGAATTCGCCCTCTACGTCGACGCTTGAACCTGTTTCGAAATCGGGTAACGAGAACTTGCTTGAGCATGATGCTGCAGGTAGCGATGGTGCGACTGGAGACGTCGCTGCGGTTGAACCTTCGCTCAGCGTAAACGCGCCCGTTGAACCAAAGTTGGAGGAGCAGGTGCCACACGTGGTATGGTTCCATCAAATGCGCTGTGCCGGGGTTACTGACCATGATCAGCCGGACGTGGGCTCTAGGAACACGGCTCTGGCCGCTGAAGGTGCGCAAACAGTCGAGGCAATCGATGATCAGGAGACTTGCAAGCTTCCGGAGAATCCCATTGTAGAGGAACACGAGCAGCCTGCTGTGACAGATGGTACCTTGTCGTCCCCGACTCTACCCGCGCAAAATCAGGCTGATAAAGAAGAATCCAAAGGTAGTTCTTTTGTATTTCTTAGCTTTCCGCAACTGCTGACCTCCTTCAAGTCCCTGTATCTGATGTCACTCCTGACCCCGCGCTCGAATCTACTATAGCTGGCGGTCCTGCGACGTCGATCGTGTCGCCCACCGATGCCGAGCCCAAACCTGAACAGCCCGAATCCCACGATTCTAAGCCTGAGGACTCCGGTATAACGCTAAATCATGAGGAGGTAAAGGGTACGCTTGAATCCCAAGCTCCGAAAGCAGGTGCCGATGTGGAGGTGTGTGCTGTTCCCGAGGAAATCGTCGAACCAGAAGCCCCGGGCAAGGGGCAGGAGAGTGAAGTCCAGCCGTCTGCGGTCGAGGAGTATCCAAATGCTGTGAAAGAGAGCACCGAACCCGTAGTCCACCAGTCTGACGCGGCTGGGGCAGCTGCTCCGATCGCTTGCGAGGGCAATGAACAACCCACTCCAGGTTTGTTTTTTCGTAAAACTTCCAGTTTTATCGCACTGAAACGAATTTAGATACTGATCCATCCTTCGTTGAATCGACATGTGGACCAATACTGTCTCCCATTCTTCCAGATCCACCCCATTCTACGTCAACTTCAACACCCACCACTGAGGCCGCTCCAATTACCAATCCGAGCGCCGATCTCGATCAGACGTCGCCAGCGCCACCGATCGTCGATCAAACGGCCAACGCGACCACTGCTCCCGATCGCGCGCACACGCCAGTAGACGGAACCGAATCCCCGCTCGGAGGCTCGAGTGCCCAATTATCAGCCAAGGAGCCTGTGACTGAACCCACTCCTGCAATCGCGAGCCTCATCCCACCAGCCGTCGAATCTGCTGTTGAGCCGTCCCAACCTCATGAAACCATCACCCCTTCACCTGCTCCCGACACCTCCGTTACCGAACCTGACAGCGTGACCGTGACAAATAACCTTGACTCGAGTCCCCGCCCCGAGCAAATCGACAATTCGGCAGAGGAAGAGGCCGTGGTCAGCAAACCCGAGACAGGCAGCAAGACCGAGGAGACGCCTGACCAGCCTGAGCAAGCTCATCTCGAGTCTGGCCGGGAAGAGGCTGCCTCTGCGGATGGCCAAACAACAGAAGCTCATGACCTTGCGAAAGAATCCGCGCAACCCGAGTTCATACCTGCATCCGATAACGACCTTCCCGCGCCTACCACATCGAACGATAATACATCTTCCAGCGCCGCTCCACCTGTCGAAACCACAACTTTAGAGCCCGTGCCAACCACGACTTCCACTCCCAGCACTAAAGTCGTGCCAGCTGAGCCTCCGGTTCTCGCGTCGACTCCAGGCAACACTCTAGATGAGGACAATGCCCCAGCTGCTCAGTCTTTCGTTGAACCTACGCAGCCTCCGGAAACCCCAAGTGTGACCACATCTGCTCTCGAACCTATTTCAGAGGCGACTCGCACGGCCGAAGAGGAAGCGCCGCGGAATTCGGAACAACATCTCGCGGGACCCGAGCAGGTCAACCCGGGCCTTCCGGTTGGCGATACCGAAGATTCCAAGGCCGAGGAGAAGGTAGAACCGACTGTTGAACATGCAGAATCTGAGGAGCAAAATTTGGCTGCGAACGAGAGTGACGATAAGACCATTGAAAAGGGAGAGCATGTAAAGGAGCCAGCTGAAGTTGCGACCAGCGATATTGCTCAGCCACAAGATGACGCTCAAGTTCTTGGTGTGTCCCATGCCAACACATGTTTTAGTTCAGAAACTAAATCGTTACTATTTCTCCAGTTGCAAACACAGGATCGTCCACCCATAAAGAGGGTGGTACTGCACACGTCCCGGTCATCCAGGCTCCCGAGGTAGCGACAGTGGCGGTGCCAACCCATGAGGAACCTTCTCAAACTCCAACTGAACCCGTAGAAGACCTAGCAGTCGAGCCCGTTGTTGTTCCAATTGCGATTTCCGAGCCAGCCTCCGTCTTTGGCGAATCTTCATCGTCTCCGCCGGTCATCAGTTCCGATTCGGTTGAGACTCGAATTCCCGTACCGAGCGAGCTCGAACATGATACAGCCGCGCCTACATCGCCATCCGAGTCCGAGCCACAGCTGGTTATACCTGAGCAAATTGGGTTGAACGAACCCACTGCACCGGTTCCTGAGGTGCCAGAAACTTCCGTTGGTAAACCTAACTCCGAATCAGATTCAACACCTTCGTCTACTCCTATCGCTGCTCAAGATTCGGCCCTAGCCCTAGTTACCACTCCTGTCGTATCTGAAGCAACAGCCACCGTCGTTTCTGGATCGGCCGGAAGTTCTAATGATATCGGTCCCGCCCTATCCGACTTACCCAATGTTATCTATCCCGCCGCCCCAATTGAAGCAGGCCCGGCTCCTTCCGTGTCTTTGGCTGGCGAACCCGAATCGTACCCTGACGTACCCGTACTTCTGCCCCCGTCCCCGACCCCTGAGCCAATAGCTATCACGGCCGACCAGCAGGAGACAGATATTACGGACGAACCAGAGGTTGCTGGTGAGGAAAAAGTCGGCACGTCAATCGCGGGGAAACCAGAAGAGCGCAAAGTCGATGTGATAGGCGTTGGCTGCGACGAAGAGAAGGCGGATGGTGGAGCGGAACCTGTGGTCGACTCGCGAGTGCCCGGAAACCAGCCTGAGGATGTCGCTTGTGATAGTGCAGTCAAGAACAAGAGCGAGAACACAGGTAAGGAAGATTGAAGATACGCATTTCACACAGATGAACCTAATGTGAACCCTATTTCGTCAACGTAGCCGAGCATGCACCCGTTGTGGAATCAACCACTAGCCCAACTCTCCCTTCCCAACCCGAGCCCGTCGTGCCCTCGAACCCTCTAGATACCAATCTAGAAATTAGCACCGACCTAGTTCCCGCAGCCCCGCCTTCCAGCTCTGCAGCAGATGCTGAACCTAGACATGTTACCTGGAAGGAGCCAGTTGCGGCTTTTGTCAATGACAGTCCCGATGTAGCTTCAACCGAGAAGATCGAAATATTGACGAACAATGCTGATGTCGAGGCGCCTGCTATCACTCAAGATGCTGGTATGTCCGCCTGTATTAATTTTTTGACCTGATTTCTCAAGACCCTCTAGCTGTTGACCCGCCCACAGTGGAACCAGCACTGGAGCCCGCCCTTGGTCAATCCGTTGGCCCCGAGCTGAATATTACTCAAACTCCAAACTCGAATTCGACCTCTACTGTTGACCCTCCATCTCACGAAGCGACTGTGCCCACAGAGACGGATGCTAACTCCCCTCAGGCGTGCCAAACCTCACCAGAACCAGGTGCAGATTCATCATCGACACCCAATCCGGATACCTTTGATCCACCTCCCACAACCCCACAACCTAATCCGGATGCAGGGCTTGAATCGGCCAAGGCTTCCAGCCCAGAGCCTGTCGTGCTACCCAACCTCTCATCTCAACCAATGGTCGTTCTTGCCGCACCACAACCTGTCACTGGCCCGAGTTCTGTCGATGCGAACACTACTTTATCGCCTCCATTCAAATCCGAGGTTGCGCTCGAGCCGGCCGCCCCATCAACCACTCATCCTGCATGCTCCACTGATTGTCCACCCGAACCCGAGTCATGTACACCTGCGCCGGCTCCTGTTCTAGAATCCACTACAAGCACTTTGGCGGGGTCTGTTTCCTCCTGCGAGCCTGTCTGTGATTCGACTTTGGCTTCGTTTCCGAACCCGAGCCATACTGACCCAGTTGGTGATACTGCTCTGCCTCTCGTCCACCCTGTTGAGGCGGTTAAGGAAGATCCAATTGCTGCAATCCCAGAGGCTGCGACGGATGAGTCCCAAGGCGTTTTCAAGCCCGCCAAGGAGGGAACAAGGTTGGGCGATACAGAAACAAATTCCTCAGTTCTTGCGAGTACAGTTGGAAACACACCGGAAGTTCAAGCAAACGATCAGCTAGCATTGTCGGACGACGGGCCAAGTACTCAACAAGAACCTCTCGACCAGTCTGTCAACGTGAACGAGTCAACAGAGCCACCTTCTGGCATTCCAAGTTTACTGGAATCTCAGGCTGGCGATCTCGCTGCTGCGACTTTGAACCAAAATGTGCATGCTGAAGAGGAAACCGAAGCTACCGACAAAGAGACTAGTTGCGCCCCGCAGGCTACGAGTGAGGATAAAGATGTTGACGCAATCGATACATGTGCTACTGGTACGATACATCACATAAAATGTGGGTACGGGTGTTCTGATACAATGGATTTAGGCCCAACGACGAACGAAGTGGGAGGCGTGAACCCTGAGAGCGGAATGGATCGACAAGAGAGCGAGACCACATTTGACGAGCCTGACAAACGAGATGCTCCAAACCCTGTTCTCAATCCAGTCCCTCCAGATATGCCTCATGCAGAGCCTGGCACGATTCCAGCCGAAGATCCTAGTCTTGTTGCTAATTCCACGATTGGAGTAGAACAATCGCCAGTGCCGCCTAGGGCTACCCCGGAGCCCATCGCCCCAGGTCCCGTGTCCAAGCCCGACCTTGCTTCCAATACTTCGGCTCCGCCCCCCGTCATATCTGTACCAGACTTTCCGGACGCTATCCCAGAGTCAATTCCACCGCCCGTTCGTGTCGAAGATGCGACTTCAGCCCCAGCGTCAAGCTCGACGCCGCTCGACAACACGATGCCGAGTACAATTCAGTCCTCAGATTCAACCAACCCGACCCCAGCGCCCGAATGTGCGCCAGTTGATCCAACTCCAGAATCAGACTTGATCGCCACGCCAGAAACACACAGCGAGGTCGAAGCATCCACCGAACCAGCACCTGTCGTGGAATCCACACCCGGCCAGACTCCCAAGTCCAGCTCTACTGTCGATGATTCCCTCGTTTTCGATCTCACCGCAAAGGAACCGGAAACTCAGCCTGAAACCACCTCTGATTCACACCAGCCTTCCGCTCCTGTTTCGACGCCCAAATTAGCTACCATCTCAAGCCAAGCACTGGAAACTGACTCCGAAGAGCAGAAGAAAGAGCCTGTGCTCGCGAACGAACCTATGATAGCGAACCCAGTGTCGAGTTTGGAACAGCGGGATGGCGCAGTTCCCGCGCATGACCAGCTACATCCGGATGTTGGCACTACTGTGGTGGAGAGCAAGGGTGACAAATCAGAGCTAAGTACAGAGACACAGACTACTGTCCCAATCCCCTCGTGCGAGACCTTGAAAACTGAAGTTGCGGATCCCGAGAACGAAGTTCCAGCGGATGTGCCATGTGTGACGCTTCCTCCAATCGAGACCAGTGCCGAAAAGCTGGACAACAAGAAAGACGATGGTGAGTTTTTCTGTGCATATATGCGTCCACTTTAATTTTGATTTGCTTGCATATTCAGTGTCCCATATCTTGCCTACACCCGTTCCGACTCCCATCGAACCCGGTGCTACACCCACGTTGATGCCGCCTCAAAACGAGCCCGCCGTAGTGGCTACTCCAGCCTCCCCCACCGAGCTAATTCCGGCGCTCTCTGTGCCCTCGAGCTTCCCTGCCACTTCTATTCTTCCTCTCACACCCGCCTCGCCCCTTGCTCCAGTACCTTGCGCCGACCCTGCTGATTCATCAAAGGCGAACTCTACTCCCGCCGCTACTGAGCCCGAAAGCATCCCTCTTCCTGACGATGACGAGGGTTCTTCAGAAGCGCTCGAAGTGATTTCCGCACCCATTCAAGGAACGGAGTCTACTTCTCCGTCATGCGAACGAGTTACTACTGAAGCAGCTACGGATCCTCAACTCGAATTCATGGTTGGCTGTGATGAACAAACTCCCGCATGCGCCGATCCGCCCTCCGAACCCCCGTCCGGCTCACCTCTCGCTCGCGTGTCTACACCTCCACCAGCGGAACCAGTCTCTCAGTCGAAACTTCCTCAATCAACAGCCCCTAGTTCTGTTCCCACCTCAATTCCGGGACCAGAGATAGTCGAGCAATCACGAGTCGAGACACCAATTTCGAAAGAGGGTCAAGGGATTGAGAAAGATTTGGAGAACGAATCATCGCCTGATACTGGGAATTCTATTCCAGGGATCGAGGAGACACTTGAGAAACCTGTGGAAACCGACCAGGAAAGGATTGCAAACGAAACCTGCGATAATCTACCCTACTCGCGCGAGGAGATGGCCAGCGCCGAACCAGCTCCGGTATGTGGCAGCGCAAACCCAGATGGAAATTCTGGGAACCAGAGTGGTGAACCTGAAGTTGTCCTGCCTGCGCACCAAGTTGAGATGGAGAAGAATGAGGCCTGTGGCGCGCAAGAACCTGGTATGTTTGTAGTGATCGCAGCAAGACATTTCCTAATTTGAATTAGCTCCTGATTCAACCTCTGTGGCACCTCCTGAACATGTGCCTGATGTGCCAGCCACATCGAGATCCGACCTCAACCCCAATCAGGTCGCAGATTCCGATCGTCCCGCCCCCGATTCCGCTCGAACCGCAATCGACGATGCCCCCCCTGCTTCTGAATCCAAGACTGACACAGCTCAACTTGCTTTATCGTCCGCTCCCGATCCGGCCCCCTCTCCTGATCCAGCAGCCAAGGACGCCTCGCCGGATTCTCATGAGCCTATCCTTCCTAGTTTGACAGTTGAGATGGACAACGAAGGGCCAGAATCTTCGATCGAGCATGAGTTGCTAGGCGAAACCAAAGACGCGAAGACGGAAGAGTTGATCCCACAAGTCAAGGAGCCGGCGTCTGCGCAAACCACGGTGGATGAACCCGAAGATAATACGATTCCGACTGAGGAAAAGGCAATTCAAGAGACAGTCGTATCAACTGATCTAGCACACGACCGTCAAGCTCCAGAAGTGCCAGCAATCGGCTTGTCGGCAGATGCTGCTCCTGTGGCTGTTTCAATGGTTGAACAACCTGGAGCCGTGAAAGGTGGCCGTAAGTTTCGTTCCTCTATCCGGGCATTCAAAAACTAATGACGATATGCGTAGATTCACCTGTAGCGCTTCGACAGTCCACTGATACTATCGATACTACCCCTGCTACGACTCCTGCACCTCCAGTCGAGTCTACACCAGTTATAGCTCCAGTTCCTGAGTCGTCTTCCGGTACTCTACCATCTTCTGCTGCAGAACCTAAGTCTGAAGAAGCGTCGAGCCCTGCCCAACCTACTTCCAAGCCAGGCTCTAAGCAGCTCACCTTGCTTCGCTGGTTCAGCCGCAAACCTACCCCCAAGGCCAAGGACAACGGGCAATCGAGTGTCAATGCACCTACCGGTGATTCTGCAATTGAAAATGATCCTAATATCACGAAAGAACCTGGTATGCTTTCCGTACTCCAAATGGATTTCTCACTAACCCGAACCTAGTTGCGATACTCACACCCACAGCTGATCCTCAAGCAGTGCCAAATCCCAATCTTACCCCCAGTGGTGTGGTCGATATTTCCTCCCCGTCCGATCAAGTTCAAGTCCCTGTTGTTGATTCTTCTCCTACTCCTCCGTCGGACGATGTCACATCTCGGACAACTTCGGCCCCTGATCCATGTTCAGCCGGGCTCCCTGCCTCTATCGCTGAAGGTACTCAACTCGACTCTGACAAATCAGTCCAGGGAGAGCCCTACCCTCAGGAGTCAGCCACCGATGTCAATAATCCTCATCCTGGTGAAGCGTCACTCTCCGTCGATCCATCCCTTCCGATTGAACCCAAGGCGGTCTCCGAGCCCGTTTCCGCACATACACCGACCCCGGGTGCCGATAGTCAGCCGGAGCCCCTGCTCGATCAAGCCCATGACGGAAACGCTGGTAAAAATGCTACTCCTGAGTCTGAGCCTGAGCCTACCGCTTCGCCAGTCGCCGAGGGTCTACAGCTGCAAGAAACTCCGATTGGCGAGGCTGTACCCGATGAAACGGAGAGCACAACCCCAGAGAATATCACTAAGCTTGAAGACAATCCAGTGCCTGATTCCAAGGCGGACGAGATTGAGATTATGGACGAAGCGCCAGTTGTGTCGAACGATCAGGCGGATGATGTTCCAGTTGCCGAAACACCAGCACCAGCCGCTCAAGATCCCGTTGGCTCGCCGCAGAACAGCGATTCGATACCTGCTGCTACTGTGGAAGAAACTAGTCAAGTTGTACAGGATAATCGTGCGTTTACATTCTGGAATTCTCTTGTTCAATTACTAATCTTAACTCTTTAGTGGCCCCCGATACTGCACCTGGGCAGGTCATAAATGCTCCTAATGCTCCTAATACCAACCCTGCCATAGCTACTGCTCCTGAGCCTGCTTCTTCTGTTGAGACTGTATCAGCTGGAGCTCCTGTTGCTGAATCGACCCCAACGCCAACCGGCACCGTTTCGTCCTCCGCTCCGATTTCTTCTACGCCCGACGAATCGCCAGCTCCCACCATTCCAGTCACACCTCCACCTGATTCTGGCTCAAAGAACTGGACCTGGCATCGTTTGTTTGGCCGCAAGCCCACTCCCAAGTCGACCCCGCAACCCGCTCCCGCCCCTCAGGCGTCGCCGAAGGCACCGACACACGAGACCGAGACCGACGGCCATCGTGAGCAAACCGACCTTAGCAAGAAACTTGGAGAGCCCGAGCCGGTCACAAATACCGACACTGTGACCACGACCAAACAACCAGAAGGCGAGACCTCGAATGCCATCCCCGAACTTCGTCCTCTACAGGATGAACTGGACAGACGAACTGTGCGAGCCGATGGTAGGTTTTCTTTGGTTTTACTTAGAAACTGCCAGTGACTGAAATACACGCAGATTCTGTGGTTGTGCCAGAGCCAATGCACACTCTCGCTCCGTTGGAACCAGCTCCGGTCTCCACGCCGCCGACTGATCCTGTCTCAGTCTCTGAAGTATCCGCTGTCGAACAAGCGTCTGATGCGCCCTCGATTGCTCTCCCTACCGAGCAGCCAGAGTCGGACTACGTGTCAACACCTACTTCCAAGCCTGATACAGACCTTACAGAACAGAGATCTGGGGACCTATACGACAGCAGCGAGGCTCCGACCATGGAGCACAAGCATTTGGACGAGTTTGATGCATCCTTAGGCTTGAACAAATCGATTCCCTCGACCATCAAGACCCCACTGGCCGTAACCGAGGACGAAGCCAAGGATGGCGGCGAAGATATAGGGCAAATCAAGAACAACGTGGAAGAAGCGAAGTCGAATGACGAGACGATTGGATGTGCCCCGGTTCCAGCTGTTGAAGATCTAAAGGACGGTACACAGGTTGAGACAAAGATTGATGACCACTTACAAGTTGAGGAACATACTACTGGCGAGCCTGCTTCCGGATTCCACACTACAGCCGAGTATGATGAGAGTGAGCCTTTTTGATTTATCTACCTGTCCATGCACTAATAAAGACATAGCCCCTGACTCCTCTGAAGCTGCCCCGATGCCCAAGTCTGCGCCGATCCTAGCCCCCGAGGCTGCAACCACGACTGTGCAAACTCCAGGCCATGAAGGAACCCCCAGTCCAGCCCCTAATCGGGCTTCAACTCCGACCCCGACCCCAGAGGCAAACACGGGCCGATCCCCGATCCCCGCGTCCGACCCCGCTCCTAGTGTTGCGTTCGAGTTATCCCCCGCATCAACACCAGCACCCCCGCAACACGTGGTTCTCGTCGAGGAGGTGCCTTCTTCACCAACGCTTAATTCAGCACCCAGCTTTGACAACCCTGCTTCCGCCCCAGCCAATTCCCTAAAAGCAGACGAGATTGCTTCTGATCCAAGTCCGGCTTCCAGGCAGGCATCAGAGTCAAACGCTGAATTAGGTTTCCAGCCAGTTTCTGATATCGAACCCGATTCAGCTTCAATTCCCGATCCGGCTCCTCACGAATCCGAACGGGCTGTGGTGGCCAACCCCACAGTACTTGTGGAGGAAACAAAGCCACCGAAATCAGTCGAACTCGAGGTGGAGGCTGAGACCAAGAATTACCCCGGGCAAGCGGTGGGAATTCAGCCTGGAAAGGATATTCGAGACGACGATGAGAACAGGGACGATGCACCAACAATAGTGACAGCTTGTAGCGACACGAAGGTGGAAACAAGCGACAACAGAACCTCGGTCCCCGATACGATATGTGCAGGCACGATGACTGGTGCGGAATTTAAGGCTTCAACTCTCAGCGAGTGCCTAGAAAAACCTAGTAGTTCCACTGCGGTATTTGACAAAGACGGTGGACCAGTTGACCCAGATCAGGGTGCGCTTTTTGTTGTATCTAATTGTATACGTCATTCACACTCCTATAGCTTCTACCACAGGTCCTGAAATTACTCGTGAAGCTACCCCTGTGCTTGCAGTTGCTCCCATATCTGCCCCGGCACTGACGGACTTGCCCGACCCCGTTCCGATTTCTGAAGCAGCTTCAGATCCACCCACTCCCGATTTCATACCTGCGGCATTATCACCCGATCTTCTCTTCCAGCTTGCGCTCGAGAAGATACTAGGACTTAGTTCAGTCCATGCTTCTTCTTCAGGTTCCGCTCTCGGACTCGATCTCCCTACTTACCCGACCCCATTTTCGGCCCCGTTACGCTCTATGCCCAACTCGTATCCAGACGCTCGGTCCGAGGTGGAGCCAGTTGCATCCGTACCTGTCAAAGCACCTACTCCCGCTCATATACCTCAACCAGTCTTAGCGCCCACGGAGCGCAACCCAGCATCGACGCAGGTTCCACCAGATCAAGGCAACGGCAGAATTGATAAGGAGGTGACAGAGACAGTAGCGGGGCCCGTGTTGGATGCACCACAGGGAAGCCGTGTTCCTTTGCCAACCTATGGGGCTGAGTCAGAGACGCCCGGCGACAACAGCATTGAAGGTCATAGTGTGGGAAGCAGCGTGGTATTGTCTAGAGAGGAACCGGAAGTGATACATACGTCAAGAGAGACCGAGGAACGGTTCGATCTCGACACCATCGGTGGTTGGGGTTGGCCTAGCACGCCGAGTTATGCACCCATGTTTAGCCCGCCGCCTTTCGGAGGACCCGGGTATCCTGCGTCTTCATTCTTCCACTCAACCCCCATCCCATATACGCCGCCCGCCTCTGCACGTGGACCCAGACCGTCTTCCGAGTCGAGCGCAAGCGTGATGACGATGCCCGTACCTATGGTTCCTACGACGGTAGATTCACCGCCTGCTCACATTCGGTCGAATCGTTCTCCTGTCCCTCGTCCGCTCTCTCTGGTTGGAACTCACCCTCCCCGGCCCTCTTCCCAGCCACCTACCCCAACATCAGGGACAATTCCTATGTCAGCACGACCTTTTGGCGTGGGCTCTCGATATCGACCTAAGCGTGTTGCTCACCGGGCTCAAGGATCTGCACCTGGACCACTCGTTACGCCTGAATCTTCCCGCGTGTTTGCGCCTGGTACACCCTTGGCATCTCCGCCCGCCACCGTGGATGCTCCAGCTCCAGTCGTTGTACCCACTCCTGCTCCCACCGTGACATCAGTTCCCATCGCGGCTCCAATTCCTGTTGTGGCATCAAGTCCTGTTAAGCATTCGACCCCCAAGTCACCTGTAACCCCTCGCCGAGTTCCCAGTCCATCTCCTATGGTTCACCGCAGTCTCAGCAAAGCCTTGACGCGCGGTTTTGCACCGCCTCCGGCCATGCTGTCTACACCCTCGTTAACGGCTATGGTCGTGAATGAGGTTCCTCACCAGCTCTCGCCTGCCGACCATGCAACTCGCGCTCTTGACGAGGCTATCTCTGCCATCGACGATGTGATGGCGACTATCGGCAACATTCCCGGCTTCAGGGTGAGTGACACGGACAAGAGTTCAGTTCGAGCGCCAAACCGAGCGCTGGAGCGCCCCTCGATCCCAGTTCAGTGTGAACCAGTTCGGGCACCTAGCCCTGTCTTGACTGCAGCCCCGATCCAAGTTCCTACCGCTACAGAAGCTGAACGCTCGGAGCCTATCCTTGTCCCCATGCCGGCTACACCACCACCTCAACGATCAACACCTAGTGCTACTCTCTCACCCAACCTCGATCCATCTTCCGTCTCTGAGCTTTCTTTGGCCATGAGTACCGAGTTGATCATGTCGCCGCCATCTTCCAGAACCAAGACCCCTACGCCCTCGTTGCACGGCCCTACATCTCCCATCAGCCCTTCGCGGTCTGGTACGTCGTGTGTAGTTACGTAGAGATAGCGAATTGATTTGGATTTTGTGTGTATAGGGTCAGTCCGAAATCGCCAATCTGCTCGGCGGCCCGAGTCTTCACGTATTTCTAGTAGCTCGTTTAGGCGACGGTATGCAGGGCACGTCGTGAAAGATATCGACTACTAGATGTATTCTTGATTCAGTATTTTAATTGATCCCCTATTTTTACATGACGCATCGCCCCAGGATTTTCCGAAATTTATATCAATTCGTTTAGCTGTTATCCAAATAGTTCACTAGGGGAAACCCGTAGTAGGCTATCTATAAGGTCGAAAAAAGTAATCCTGATCTTTCAAAGATATATTTAGCACCTTCCGAATAAGCATGTGGCCATCATTTATCTAATTGCATATGGTCTGTGAATGTCCAAGGGCCACCGCCTGGTCTCTTCCACCATGTTTGTGATACCAACGACCAACAGTGTGCATTTTCTCTTACCAAGCCGGTGCATACAATCCGCAGCGTTACCTAGAGACTTGCATAGAGACTAACCAGCAATACTGTGGCGTGGCTGGATAAAACGACCATTTCTCGAGCCCGTGCGAATACCAGCTGCATGCGCGCTCTGGCCCTAGCCTTGGTGCCGTTCATCGCGCTCCATCATTCGATCATGTCCGCTAGCACTCTTACCTTGCTGTTCTGTGGCCTTTCATAGCTGTATTAAGTCCTACTCTCCCCTTGGGCATTCTTCCAAAGCATATTTTCCCTTCGTTCCTCTAACTTTCCCTCCACTTCTATGGTCTTTGAGTGCTTGATCCAATTTTTACTGTGCCTACGACCTTTCTGCCCGGCCCTCCCAACGAGGTTGCCTAATTACCGTGCCTCGTCTGGCGCCGCACCTCTTGTTTCATTGCGTATGGATTAGTTACAGTTTTTTTACAGTTCCCAAATGCTATTTATTGCCATACATCAGTGCGGGTTTGATTTAACTCTGTTCAAGAACTGTTCATTTCTAGTACGGCTGAATACGAATTTTGCATCCCTTGTGCCTCATACTATGCTCCTCAGGGTGGAAGACCTGTAAGTGTTATTGTTACTGGATCTGTCTGGGGGGGGGGGGGTTCGCATGCTGACCACTCCACAGAATCTCAATATCTTGATTGATTGGTCCCTCTCACTTGCCTCGTATGGCATCTTGAATATAACTCGGAACTCCCTCTTCTTTGGATCTCTGGCGTCAAGCTTGAGGGGGTACTCCCACAAACCAACATTATCGGTATTGCATTCCCCGTCTATCCATTCGATCTTTTAAATTCAGTACACCTGTGAGTACGGCGACTACGCCACGGTTTTCCATTAATCCATGACATATGTACGGTTTACCTTTTCGGTATTCTTGAATTGCTTTAGGTTTCCTACTGGAGATCCACGAGATCTTATGAGCTCGTCGACGCCGTTGTTGAATCCCTCCTGCATACGTTCTCTAGGAGTCTCTGCAACACCTCCGTGATCGTCTTCAGACGCGTCAGTTTGAGTCCTGATTTAGGGGATGAGAACACTCACGGGTGCAGACAAGGGAAGCTGGGAGCTGGTTAATCGACCAACAAACTTGCTTAATGATTTGTTTCAGTTGGACTACTCGTTCAACTTGAATACCAAGTTATAGCTCACCTTGTAGTTGGGCCCACACGGCCTTGCCTGCACCGTGACATAACAGCAAGAAAATACAGTTCCCAGTAAAAGCCGGAACACTAGCATTCTCTTGGGGGAACTAGATTCGCGGGGGAATGGGTCGCTCTCTATCATTGGTTTGAGGCTTTATGCATGTTATCCATGTTTGCAGCCCCTTTAGCAAGCCATACCCGGCGTCCGGAGTGTTTGGGTTCCGGTCAGGGCTGAGTACCATTACTACTTCGCTAGTACACGAGCGGCGTTTTCAAGAGACACTTTCGACTAAAGTATCTTGTTTCTTTTGCCGGTGGCCGCCAATACTGGCTGATATCAGTAAACCTTAGAGCCCGTTCAGCCCATAGCACTGATCCAGGCTTCCATGTGCGCCTATCGCATGAAGATCATCACCGGGCAAGCATTGCCGAAGAGATTTTTAGTGTTCCCGGTACAAAGATTCCCACATCTCCTGAGATCTTGTACATGCAAGGCAGCAAGGGCGTGACCATATTCAGCGATTTTTGAACTTGCCCGAATTTGGTCTATAAATACCAGTCCCTCTTGTCGACAGCAGAGCCATTCTCCACATCCAGCGTCACATTCTTATAGCTCAGCATGTGGACTCCTCCCTTGCTCTTCGCAAGCTTTTTAAACTTTTTGGGACAGAAAATATCCAGTGTAAGTGATCATGCCCAAAAGAAACAGCACTAAGGTTCACAGGAGTGTCCCTTAGCCACCGCCTGCAGATGTATATTTACCAGTTGAAACCCCAGCAGACATGATAGGCTGTCTATGTGCGTCGTACTGCATTCACGCTATCAGCAGCTGACATATCAACTCTTAAGATGGTGACATTTCGTACCAAATATTACCAGAGGATATTCGCCCAGTGCTGCGAGAGGCTGTCGAAAAGGCATTTCTGAATCCTGGATCCAAGTTATTTCCACATACTCCAGTTGAAATCAAGAAGTCCAGAGTGACACCAGTAGGTATTATACATACGGCACTATCGAAAATATCACTTACTCCTTTCTAATGCTACCTTAGAAGCCGGAATGGGATGGAACCATGCTACAATATCCTATAAGATTGGCTGATGGTCCAGAAATGCATATCAGCCCATTCCGCTTGATATTTTCGAAGCCAAAGCTCCTCACTACTTCAGCGGGCGGTACTATTGCGTTATCTGTTTTTCAGGATGTAGTAGTGGTGAGTAAACTAGATTGTGTGTAGCTCTAAAACCTACGCCTCCTTCTAAACGCAGGCATCCAAAAAAGACCCGAGTGCTGCGTATACTAAGTGTGACTCGTCATTGTTCATAGAACTGTAGATTTCGAATGGCTCGATTGGTGCCTGTCAGGCATCTATTAAAACAATCACTCATTTACACTTGTGTCGCTTATGAGTGTTGATCAGTTTTTGCGACCGCTCGCCTAAACGCCAACGGATAATGTATTGTGGGCGAAACGCTAGAGCTATGTATATGTATCTGAAGATGATTTGGTTAGTTGTAGGATCTAGTTCGAGATCTAATGCCACATATAACTAGTCAAGCTAGTTCCACTGAAGTAACTTTTTCGGCAGTACTGAGCTCGGCAGACCGACGCTCCGGATCACGAGGCGTATACGCACGACCTGACGGTCGGCTCAGCTACCGGCAGGTCCGATGAATGCAAGCCCCATTGAAGGAACGTAGACCATTTATTTTATATGTCCAGCGCCAGTGACGGCCCGGTCTTAGTGATTTGGAGTTTGTGCACATAAAATCAGTCTCAAATCGCCAATCTGCTCGGTGGCTGGATTCCACAAGTATTTCTAGTAGATCCTTTAGGTTACAGTATGGGGGAGGGGGCTCGTTGCGAAAGATGTCAATTACTGTAAGCCACCGGGAAATGGGCCGGATTTTGTAATTGACCGGTTCTGCGGGCTGTAGCTAGTCTTTTGACTCAAAATTCGGCGTGCTTGTTTACTACATCGCCTGCATCGTTTATGCGAAATTTGGCGCTGGTAGCTCAATTAATTCACGAGATACTACGCCTGTAAGAAAGCTCGGGATTTTGACTAAATACCGGGAAGTGGGCCATGTGACCTACTGAGAGCTGTTCTCCCGATATATGCGTTCCCATCGCCGAAATGACACTTAAATGGTGCGCTTATTGGACCAGTTGGTACCATACATACTCAGCGTGACTCCTAGTAGATGCCAGAAACACAAGAGTGGGTTTTACAATCATAAATCATTGGTTGAGGTGCTTCGTGCGGCTGCGCATGGTGTTATGAGCCAATGAGAAGCTACAGCTTATTATGGCGTGCGTCAAACTACGCTTCAAGGGCGCATTCATGGACGTAAATATACAACTGAAACTCACCAACACGAATAGCTACTAACACCAATCCAAGAAGCCGAGATTGTGAGCTGCGATTGATGGAGATTTGAGCGGAAACAAGAAGCAGAGGAGGCTCGAAACCTTGCGAAACAGCAGTCCGCTTCTAGAGGGCGCGGGTGTGAGTGTGGGCAAAGCTGTAGTCGTGGTCGTGGTCGCGTTCGCGGTTGTGGTCAAGGACGTGCTCACGGCCAAGCGCCAAATGACCCACCAAATCAGACGAACTCGGAGTACAAAATTCGAGTAAGCTGCAGCCTAGTCACGGCGATTCTGTGTACTTACGCTTGCACAGGACCCATTTTTACTCCTGTCTGCCAAATCAGAATCATTGAATGAAGAGTAACAAGGTCGCTTTCTGAAGTGCTAACGATTTAAAAAGGTTTTGCTCTCCCAGTAGCCAATTTCTGTTTTAAGAGTATCTCACGTATTGTATATTGAATCAAGGCATCCTTCTACTCTGTACATATTAGTTTGAACCATTTATACAACCCTCTTCTCCAGATACGAGTGCATCACCAAATTTTTGGTTGGATCAATTTTACAAACTGAAGGTAATTTGAACGTTTCTCGGCAGACTAATGACCAAAAGCTACAACAATGGACATGTATATACAAGTATACGTGCACAATGCGCATGCCGAATTTGAACCAAAACTAACCAGCCAATCCTGAGAAAATGCAGGTAGCCGACTTCCCGATCTGTTACAGTATTAGGTACGTTTTCAAATACCTAACCTTACTGAAAGTTTGTAAGCCTGAAAGTATCAATGCGCACTTGAATCTTCCAAGTTTCCTTTTCTTCTAAAATCATGCTTATATGTCTGTTATGCCCGTAACTTATGTAGACCATACAAATATGCAGAGGAGAGGAGTAGGAACCTCGGGATACAATCTTCCAAGTTATATGCGTTCCCCGTTTTTACGGTCTACCCGATGAAACCTAGCATGTACTGCGAAACAAATCAGCATAGAAACCCTGCTTTTAAGCGTTACTAGGGGCTGAACCGGAGGTACAGTCGACTCCCTCAGGTCTGATCCCCTCGGATCTGCTAAAAGCCCGGAAGCACAGCCGTGTTCGCTCCCCTTGCAAAATTGCAAATTGACCACCGCTCCATGAGCCCCCCCATTGCCACCGCAGCTCAACGTGAGCATACACGCAGTGTTTGCGCAGTATATGCGGTCCACCGGCCGTGAATAATCTACGTATGCTTAAGCGACTATGCCGATGTATTTTTTCACCCAATATGTATTTAAGTCGAATTGATTGAGCACTGTTCGCCCACATCTCAAGTATACTCTTTATTCGCTGTTACACATGCCTGCCGTTCGCACTCTTTTCAACTGCGCAAACTTTCAGGCATGATCTAAAACACTCACACGGAGTCTTAATAACACATACACTCCATAGATCTATCAGCCCAATGGCTCCCCTCGTTCACGTTCTAAGAATCATCTTTCGTTTTCAGACGAGCTCAAGATTATCGATTATTAGCACGAAAATAAAGCCCGGCTTACCCAACAACAGGTTGTTAATCGTATTCAAGCTATGGGCTTCCCCAGTATCGCTCAGTCAACGCTCTCGAGTTATCTCAAGGCTGAAGACACCATCCGCACTTTTGTCGCTGCACATCCGACTCGTATCCACGCCAAGCAAACGAGCCCGGTCAAGCTCCCACAGGTCGAAGAATCACTCTACAAATGTATTCTGGAGAAACAAAATTCTCGGGTTTGTCTAACAGGTGCCTTGATTTGCGCCAAGGCTCGAGAGTTCTGTCAGTTGCTGAACCTACCACAAGACAAAGTCCTAAAATTCTCAAGTGGCTGGTTGACACGGCTCAAGGCCCGGTTTGGCCTTCGCGCATATCGCTTTCACGGCGAGGCGGCATCCGCTCCGATTGACATTCTCGATGCTGAGGTCCAGCGTCTGACCGAATTATTCAGCTCTATGACCCTTGCGATGTCTTCAATGCTGACGAGACTGCTCTCTTCTTTCGTCTGCCTCTTAATCAGGAGCTTGCAACTTGCCACCTTTCGGGCGTGAAATCAGATAAAACACGCCTAACGTACCTCTTATGCGCAAATATGGATGGGTCGGAGAAGCGTGAGCCGTTAATCATTGGGCATGCACGGCGACCACGGTGCTTTGGTGGTACTGAGGCGTCGGACTTGGGATATTATAACTTCTGGAATAAGACTGCCTAGATGGTGCAGTCCATATGGGAAAAGTAAGCGCATTTAGTATCTTCTTCCCTAATTTACTTACATTGCTTCAAGGTTCTTATTCGATCTAAATGCAGACATGGTTCGCCAAAACCGGCGCATTCTTTTGCTTGTCGACAATGCACCTTCGCATCGTCACTCTCCTGACAAATACCCCAACGTCCGTATCGAGTCTCTCGCGCCGAACCTAACTGCTTGGGTCCAGCCAATGGATGCTGGGGTCGTTCGATGCTTCAAAGCCCGCTACCAAAACGAGTTCACCCAGCTTGCACTCCAACGAGACAACAAGGGGGTCGAAAAAATCTACCATATCGATCAGCTTGCCGGAATGAGGCTCGCATCGAGCGCTTGGAAGACCGTAACAGCAGCTACAATTGCTAACTGCTGGCGCCACGCGCGCCTCGCTCCCTCGGCGGTATCGGATGACAGCACCCCGGCATTCGAAGAGGAAGAGGCAGCCAACAGGCAGGCCGATGCGCTGCGCTCCGAGGCCGAGACTCACCCTAGGATGATGGAGCTCGAGTTTTAGCAGATGATGGCTGCGCTTACTATCTCTCACCCAACGGAGCGCGAGCTTACTGAAAAGGAGATTTCCGGTGAAGTCTTACTGTCATTCGAAAACTAGTTATATTGTTTTTTATATGATTTTGTCTGATCGTCGTATCCACTATCTGCACTTGTTCGGTCTTGTTTTTACATTCACGCCGCTGGCTGGTTTTATTCAACCAATTTTATCCTATATTACATACGCACGAAGCAGCAAAAGCACGCTTGTTTGCACGAGTTGTCAAAATGCGCTCAGGTCTGATAAGCGGGATTTGGAAATCTCCCCGATCCAATCAGACCTGAGGGAGTCGACTGTAGTTGCCGGTGAGGACATCAAGCTAACCGGATGGGCGCTAGATCATTTAAGCACCACTATCGCAGAGTATAGCCCTGTGAGCATATAAACTGTGTTCCGCCCTGTTATCCCCTTTGCGCTTTTGTCTCCTCTGCCCAAATATGCCTGTGAAAAACCTGTATTTTTATGGCACCAACCTAACAAGGTATATGCTAGTCCGGACACTGATGTCGTCATAGACTCAAGACAATCCTCAGGGAAACATATATAGCACTAGTATTCCACCCACCTGATTCACCTCATCGGTCCGAGGACCAATTTGCTCTAGTCTGGAGTGAGTCCTTGCATGGGCCTGATTCTAATCGGTTAAAATTAAAGCGCTGGGCCGTTGCAAAGGAACACTAAAGTTTGTGCCCAACAAACGACGAGAGTGCACAGTGTTGTTGCATTATCCTAACCGATTTGGATTTGGGTTGGTGGAGACTTCGAGCCACTTTTTTTTCCATGACTAACTCGGTATGAAGAGCTTTATTATTTTTGTTGTATGCGCTACCTAGCACATTTTAGACTCGAAACCATACCCGGAGCGTATCTTGTTGGACCAAAGTAAGGGTGAGTTTTTTACTTGTTTGCTGTACTACTCGTACTCATTCTCGCAGCGCGGAGACATCATCAGCGTCGTTGGTTCCCCAGATGATTTGGACTATTGTGACACCACCCACCGAAAACATAACAAAACCATAGCATGCAAAAACACTTCTGAAGCCCGTGTAAACGTGACATTAGGCGAGTGTAGCCTTGTTTTGGAACGTCTGGGTATAATCTAGAGCTATTACTAGGTCTAATCGAAGAAAGCTCCGCAGGTGAAGTATTTGAACCTATACGATTCTGGTCCAGAGTAGGGTGCGCATTTATCCTCTTTTTTTTTCTCTACACACAACTCATGCTAGTACATTGCGCTTTCCAAGTTGTGGTTCTGCTGCGACCTGTCGGTTTGCGCCTGTTCTCCACGCATATATCGCCTCGGGGCCTAAAGGTATGATTCGCGGAACCTCGTGTCTTTGTGATAGGTCTGACGTGGCTGTAGACACCGAGATCCTCCGAGGAGAACACGCAAGCGAGTGCATCTGGTCGATGAACCTCGACGAGCTCGAAAGCACGACAGCATGGGATCTCCGGGAGCATCCGATCAGTGGAGAACTTAGCATCAATTCTGTTGGTGACGGCTACTAGTGCCGGATAAGTCACGCGATGCTTCTTTTTTGTTTTCGTGGATGCCTATCGAATACAGAGTATGCATTCGTATCTTTGGAGCCATGAACTAAAAGGCCGGTGCGGTATATCTCGGGGCTTTAAGCATCATGACAATCAATATATGTGAATGATGCTTGCCTATACGTCAAGACAAGTGGCGTCACGCCCGTTCCAGATCCACAGATTGCATGCGCCTTGAGCATGTTGCAGCAAGCCTGGTGAGAACGAGTGAAGCATGAGGTCTCATCCGCATCGAGTTTGATCTTGGCGGTGGCGAATCCATCATACGCCACGCGAGATTGTTCCACTCTATGGACTAGGTTGACGAGGGTTATACTACAAAAACGAGAATATAAGGAACAATACATAGCCTCAAAGCCCATCAATATAATAGTAGTTGTACAAAAACAGGAGCATATGCGCTCAAGCCCGAGTGGCGATCGCAGTTCCGACATGACCGGTTGCTGCCGAGTTTTCCAGCCTCGGGGCAGCCAACGCAAAGTTTCCTTCTTCCTCCTCTTCGACCTCATCTCGATCGTCTGCCGGTTCGTGAGCGACCTCAAGTGAGCCGTCGACGTAGTGGTACCTGCGCTGAAGTAATTGCAATAGCGGCTTTCGTAGTGTCGGATCCTATGCCCAGAGGTTATCAGTCCGATTCGTGGCTGGTATGGCGGGGTGTGCACACCATCATGGGTGCCTCGGAGTACATGGACCCCACACCATGCCGAGCCATGCTCTCCTCGAACAGCGCTTCTTGGATTGTGCAGCCACATCCAAGGTCTGGGGAATCTTAGTCAGCGCCACGCGTGGCTGCCATTCGATCGGACTTACGTCCCGGTTTCGCAGATTGAGTTGGCTGATGACCGTGGTGAGCGTGCCAAGCGCAGCTAGACCAACACACCCAATGAGCGCTAGCAAAGACATTGCAACTCGCACTCACACTGTAATGCTGCCCTCGGCATACTCTGTGTTTGCTTTTTCGTGCTCGAGCTCGGCAATCCGTCGTTCCGCGGCGTCGTTTGATAATTCCAATTCGCGGATCCGAGCGCGTACGGCGACAAACTCGGCCTGCAGGTCCTCGTACGACGGGCCGTTTTCGTTTGTGTCTGGAGTGGTGTTATTGGAGGACATGACAGAAATGACGGCGATGACGAGGAGATTGCAGGGGGGAGTTCTGCCACGGCATGTTTTAAGCAAGCCGAAGCAGTCTAGCCCCGGACGTCATGGAATAGGGTTGTAGGGTCACGTCTGAGTATCGGCTCCGGCGCGAGATCATGGTCAAGCACGATCAGCTCTGCGGGGCGAGATCACTGGGATCGGCCTCCAGTTAGTCGCCGGCACAGTCCACGTGGCTCGCATCACGTGATACATTCACACAGTATATACAGCAAAAAGAATCAACACGGCAGCCTGCCTTGGCCTTGGTGAAAACGTGTCCAGCAGCGAGGAAGAGGCACGTACCTATCGCGTGGTTATTCGTGCCGCATCGCTCGTCATGACTCGGGTCGGATGCATGACACCCCCTGTGCTTGTTTCGTGCACAAGCTCCGATGTCTCTATCCCTCCGTTGGCTTTTCTCGACACGATATCGATCCAGTCTGTCACCGATTCCGATCGTGCCTGGGGCAAGAGCACGTGCCTCGGGTCCACATTGTACAACGAGAGAAAAACGATAACAACAAGCGTCACCACGGCCGACCAAGTCACCAACCGCCATCGGGCACTCGATTTCGAGCGATCCGGGTGATTGGCGGATCGATATTTATGACGTCGCACATCGAGAGCCGCGGGTGTAATCGGCGCGCTTGGGCTCGGATGAACCTTGACTTCAAGACTCTCCTCCTCGTCTTCGGCCGTGATTTCCGCAGGCTGAAATGAATATGGTGTTCGGGGTGTGAGTCCGGCCGTGGATTCCGCTTGGTAGGCCAGCACAGCCGGCATGCGAGAGCTAACCACGGGCTTCAAGTGGGACGGGCGACCAGCGCGAGGAGTCATGGCGAAAAAAACGAGCGAGGAGGGAGATAAGCGTCGAGACACTACCGAGACTTTTTCTCCAACGGCCGAGTGGTTTGTGCGCAGGGTCTCGCGTGGTTACGGTTTCCGTTGCTATTTTTGTCCCTGTTACGTACAGAATTGGACAACTATCCTTCTCAACCGTCGAAGCCCCCAGTAATTTCGTGGGAATTCTCCAGGAACCAACCAGTACAGACGTGCTTGGTTAGCTACTCGAGGTGCACTATACTTATTAAACACTGCGGTGTTTATCAACGTTATTCGCATATATCCACTAATCTGCCTAAAGTTCAGTTGTCTATTCTTATCGCCGCGATGAACCTTTGGAGACGCAAACGTCGCACGGCTGATTCTTGAAATGCAATAGTGTTTGTTGCCAGAAATACAAAGTACAACCATTCTCAGTTGAGACCTAGGGCTGGGAAGCACGCTCAATAGTGAATTCTCCGCTGCTCTCGTCCTCGATAAAGTTCCAGCTGGTAGCATCGTCCAGGACATTGAGGTCCTGCTTCCAGATAGGATCGGTCTCCACTTCACCTCGCAAGAACTGGGATTCTGCAGTCGTGGTATTTCAGACTTTGGTCAACCGTCAACATCTCGGGCACATACCCTGATAATCCCGAGTGACATAGGCAGTCAGAATGGGAGTGAATTGAACCGACACGCTAGAATCCGCTCTACACGACAAGACTCAGTCTCATGTCAAAGGAAGTAATAAACACATACGCACCCAACACCGCGCCATACCAGCATGGGGTCGTACCGCTGGTCAATAAAGTCTCCCCTCACGAAGCCTGAAACAAAAAGTCAATCATGATGGATGAAGATCGACATTGGTGGCGTACCGACACTCAAGTTTGCACGCGACTTGCTGTTATTTTTACAGACAAGCAGCCTGCTCGTTGAGACATTTCCTTCGGTCTTTTTCCCAAACCGGCTTCCTCCTCCTGAATTGACAATCTCAGTCTGGTCCCCGCTCTAAAGTGATGTCAGTTAGTACACAAATTGAGGTCTGTGGGTCACCCAGGGTGCACCTTGACTTCAACCCACGCAGCCGATGTGACGAAATTGTCATCGTCCTGCTCGATAATCAGCAACCACGCTGGAAGCAAAGTAACACTACTTGCCGTCTGCGCATAACCAAAGGCGAGGCGCGCACAGTAACGGACTACGGCCTTGGCGTGACCGCCAGCACGGAATGTGAGAACCTCTAAAAAAGGGTAAAAACATTATTCACTGTCGAACGCAACCCCGACGCAGGAAGACCTACTCCAGACAACCGGGAACTGGTCTTTATACAGTTTCTCACTATCGGGTGGTTGGAACATGAGCATG
The DNA here is from genome assembly GCA_016906575.1 of Ceratobasidium sp. AG-Ba. Lineage (NCBI taxonomy): Eukaryota > Fungi > Basidiomycota > Agaricomycetes > Cantharellales > Ceratobasidiaceae > Ceratobasidium > Ceratobasidium sp. AG-Ba. The sequence continues at coordinate 59,256 of CP059633.1, read as the reverse complement.
ACCGTGGTGTCCCTGTTTCATTAAACGTAAAAGGGGTCTCGTCCAGCCTTCAAGTTGGCCTCTTACCTCCGTAGGTTGTAAGTGTAAAAGTGAAGGCACTTGGTAGCCATGATGAAAAAGTGAGCAGAATCGGGGTTGGGGTGGGTGATGGTGTCAACAAGCTGGCGCCTTCTATAGCTTTCAGGTAAGTTTTTTATACACTATATGATCATCACAAAGGGCGCATTCAGATGATCTCCGGTACTTGCTCGACCTGCGGCAGACAATAGCCGCAGCATTTGCTACTTTACCGGTAGGCACAACCTGCCAGTCCTCGGTCGCGTAGGTAGCTTCTTTCCTCCGAGGGCTGAACCAATCTCGAACTATGAGAAGGGTAGACGCGATATCCATGATGATCAACGCCTGCGTCCACATCGGGGCAAGTAGCCGGTTCGTAACACGGGCGCATCGGTCAGCGCTTATCGGACTGCGTGAGAATCAAAAAGAAAATCGGAGGCTGATCGGAAATGATATAGCATTTACTTGGCGCATGTCCTACACCTTGTCAAATGGACAAAATAATCACAGCTGAACATTAATCCAAGCAGCAGGGCAAATTAGACCTGTAGATTCGTTCTTAATGAATACTTTTGCTCTTTTATGTATTTTGGATTGAGTCCTTGCATTTGCATGCTAATCGATACATAGGCGCCAACCCATAATTCCGATGGCTGTGATTACCGGAAACCGGTTATTGAGCTGGTGGGAGATCCAATACGCTTGTACCTCTCACTCATCGTTCTTGGCGCCCACAGGTCGCATGGATAGGCACAAGACCCATTTTCTTTCCATCGAACGCCGAGCGCTGATAGATCGTACCTCACGGGCTGAGAGAAATGGGTGTTCCGGTGAAAGCCGGCTTCCGGTTACTGGCAGCCGCTTCCGCAGATTATGCCGCTGATCTCTTTCCTACCATCCGACTCTCGCGTCTTTGAGCTTAAGATACCCTTCGCGAGAAATATATAAGGTGTCTCGAACGAGTACCATCTTGCTCATCAGCTCGAAGCACTCAACCACTCCTCCCCTTCTTACAACCTCATTGATAACCGAAATGGCTACCAAGACTCTCAACTTTTACACTTATAACCTCCAAAAGTCAGGACTTGAACCACGCATACACAATAGCAGACCATACTAACTACGTGCTCCTCTCACAGGGATACTACTGTTATGCTCATGTTCCAGCCTCCTAGCAATGCTAAGCTCTTCAAAGATCAGTTCCCCGTCGTCTGGAGTACGCCCTTCTGTGTTTTCGTTGCGGAACTATTTATTCATTTATCCGACTTGCAGAAATCATTACATTCCGCGCCGGGGGTCACGCGAAGGCCGTTGTGCGCTATTGTGCACGCCTCGCTTTCGGCTACGCACAGACCGTGAGTAATGCAATTCAATAGATAATTTATCAGCTCAGAACAATGCTCGAAGGATGACGACAACCTCGTCGACTCGGCTGCATGGGTTGAAGTCAAGGTATTTGCCATCCGATGCTTGCGGCTATAGGTAGTTTGACGTGTCCCATAGAGCGGAGATATTACTAGCGTCACTGGTGATTACGGAGTTAAACGTTTTGGTGCTGTCTCGAAGCGCGAAGGAACTCGCCTCCTGGTCTGCAAGAATAACACCAAGGAGCGTGCCAACTTGAGCATTGGTGAGCAAGGAACATGTGTGCCGTGTGATATGATATATGATCGTTTTGAATAACAGGATTCGTAAGGGGTGACTTGATCAACCAGCGTTATGAGCCCACCCTCGTATGGACTGGAGTCGGGCAAGTACCAGCTTACATGAGACAACTAGACGGATAGCCTGAATGTTCTCCAGAGCCAAATCCAACATCACTGCCCAATTCACGCCGATTCTTACCGCGTACGTCACTCGTGACTACAAAGGTATGGAGCTAAATGCGCCATACGTGAACCATCTCATAACCCGAGTAATCCAGAATCTCAACTTCTCCGTGGAGAGGTCGAAACCGACCCTATCTGGTCCCAAGATCTCAACATGCTCGACGACGTATCAAGTTGGAACTTTGTTGAGGATGGCGCTAGCGGAGAGTTCTTCATCCGACGCGCCGACCAACTTTAATTGGAAACGAGATGTAGTCATACTTGTTCTAGTTTTGTTTCCTGCCGGGTCTTTTAGCAATTAAAGATTTTCAACCTTCATCGCGCAGCAGCACTGAAGAACTTTCATGTTCGTATTCTGAATCGGATCCAGAAGCTACTCAGATCTTGGTTGTTTGGATCTATTGGTACGGTCGAGAGTACGAATATACTGGTTGATGAAGCAAACTGCCTGGAGGATGGTGACCGTAAAGAGTGGATTCTAGGCACTGCAGGATGCAGATGCGAAGATACAAAACGAATGTACAGGTTCGAACATTGTCCATAAAGATTCTCGACCCCCCCCCAGCACTCATTCCTTACGAACTCGCGGGATGAACAAGGCTATACGACCAGATCCAGGAAGGTTTGCATTCCTGCTGCGACCCCGCGCTCTGCGCTTTGGGATACACACACGTTGGGCTGGCACCGTCGGAATCGGGTGTCCAACAGCACATGCTGTCCTGGCACTGAACGGAGTTACCGCAAGCCTGTGAAGAGCTGTGAGCCACAAAGCTACTGTCGGAAAGAAAATGTTCTTACACCACCGTAAGTGCCAGGGGCTGGCCTGGGGTTTGAGGCAGGCGCAGCAAGGGCGGCCATGGGGAGAACGAGAGCAGAGACAAGGAACGAAGAGATTCTCATGATGAGATAAGTTGTGTAGTAGTCGAAACTGCGAGCGGATTAGGAACGTTGAGGAAAGAGAAGTCACGGGCTGTCGTCGGTTGAATTTATACGTGCGGGCGTTAGTTACCCTGACGACCCAGGCAGATCGGCCGCGTTTGAACAAGATTCCCCCAAAACGCTCGGCACGTCGATCAATATTTGCAAAACGAAGATATATTTAGCACATGTTTGAATCGGACCTGAACCAACCCTTTGTAGAATTCAGTAATGGATATAGGGGAGGCGAATCTGTTCGGCACATATTTTTGCGTCGCAACGTTGCTGCAAACGACACAGCCATCATATCTAGTTCGGCTGGCTTCAGTTGAAACTCCTGGTTCTGCCGAACACGCTTGAGAAAAGTAATTGTGGATAGGAGTATGGTAATGACTATCCCTTTTGGCACCCAGTACCGCGGCCTTTTGTCTGTGCTAACTTATCCTGTTATTAACTTTTACGTACATGGGTGCGGCAGGACAATCGTGAGATCGATTCATACCCGTTGTTCAGATGCTACGCAGAGTTATATGGCCGGAGGCAGCATCGCAAACGAGTCGAAGTCCTGAGAGCACGCCAAAATACTGAGCGAATTATCAAAATAGGATTGAAGGATTTCACCTCTCATCGTCCTTTTTCAACGTTATACTTGGCTCCACCACAGTGCCATCAGAATCCACTGCTTTGCTTATCTCAAATGCCAACAATAAATGGGCAAACGTGATCAGCATGTTCGAGTTGGCTAGATGCATGCCAGGACATCGCCTGCGTAAATGCAAACGTTGAATGTATCCCAATATGGCGTCTCAAAGACGTTGGCTTGTGAAACCTACCTTCGCCCGTGCCCAAACGGAACTTCGTGGGGTATATGCGGGTTGTTGAATCGATCTGGGTCGAATACTTCAGGATTCGGGTACACGGTCTCATCCCGGGATATCGCCCTGCATGGACGCGTCAGACTTGAGCTAAGGGGACGAGTATGCACTGTCATAGTCATACCAATGGTTCGGTAGACTGAACGAATGGGTGAGATATGCGGTGCTCCTGAAGGCTGGCATAGGCCGTGCTCACATTATACTCCCCGAGGGTATATGATACCCTCGGTACTCGTCATCTTCCATAACAGCGTGGGGTAATCCTACGACATGGTCATTGCCTCACCAAGAACCAGCGAATACTCGACGAACCCAGAGGTAAAGCGGGCAACCACCTCAAAGTTTCCTTGAGTACTCGCTGGAGATACTCGAGTTGAAGAACTGCCGCAGGGTCAAGCACACCTGTGGCTGGATCGATTACGCCAAGGACCTCTTGTCTAGCCCGAGCTTGGATATCTGGGTAGATTTGCATAGCAATAAAGAATGAGCGAAGCGTAGACACTGTCTAAAACTAAATAGGTATGGTTTAGCCCGTTTGCTATCCGGAGGACTCACTGTATCAGATCCGGCTGCGAGACCAATCAGTAACCATTTGTCAAACGGAGAAAAGAACATACCACCAAACATAGCTCCAGCATTAGACCTTGTTATCTCCTCATAAGAGTCCCGATCTAGAGCTTTGTTGTCGCCAACGTTGTGTCGCAATTGGTCGAAACCCAAGAGTGACCTCGATACATAGCACGAGCGTGCGGTTCCTCGAGCCTAACAGAATGAATATAACTTACAACGGATTGAATTTGTATTACGCACGATTTCAGCTTTAACGCGTTCAAATGGTGTGCACTGAACCCGTTCTTTCAACTCTCTCGCACGCCGTGCAAATGCCTTGAAGTTCGCTCCCGGCATCCATTCGGGCACGTGTTTAAGGATCGGGAAAAGGTTCACCAGGAACCTTGCAGAAGACACGCCTCGTGCGACCGACCTGATCAGCTCTTCGATGATCTGAAGAAGTGGGTCGTCGCTCGTATCTTCGGGCAGTTCATACCCGTACGTGTCTGAAAGAATAGATGCGGCTGCCCATCTGCTTACGTTTGAGCACAAAGGTCGAGTTAGAAGGGTGGAAAGTACGTACTGCTGAATGTCCTTGAGCAAGTGTTCGTCTCCGTGGTTCCTGAGCCTCGCCACGAGCCGCTGTGCTTCTTTTATTTGAGAAGGCCAATAGTTTGGAATCGCTGACTCTTGCATATGGGTATGGATCGCTTTACGAAGTTGCCGCAAACGAGGACCGTATCGGGCAAACTGGATAATGTCGCCGAGCCCCATGCTTTACGAAACCCGGCTTCAAACTTGCTTACTTGAAAGAGATGAGTAGCACGTACAGCTTTTCGTCAGATATCATAGGGATGACAGGCCTATCCGCATAGATAGCCCGTTTTTCCAACAGATCCATGACCGAGCGGTGAGAGTTCAATACTATGATCGTTTTCCCAAGTGCCGATAATGATATAATGTCGCCTGTATTGTGATAAACACTAGTAAATATAATCGGGCAATCCGACGCACTTTGCAGCTCCTTGCTCATTGTCGCATAGTGAACCCATTCTCGCTGTTTAGGGATATCTCGTATGTTTCCTAGTAGCGGGTACTTTGGAGGACTAGGAGGCGGGGGCCGACTTGGTCGTTTGTAGCGAACAAGGACGTAGAACAAGATACAGGCAGCAGCAAGCAACATATCGGCGAGCTGGAGGTAGTTCATTGTGGGCACAAGGAAGCGAGGATTGAAGGAGATCCAAGTGCTTTATGCTTTGGACAGGAATGGTCGAAATTTACGCCACAACATCGGCTAACCATAGTGCACGAGGCAGACACCGGGTAAGCCGCGGTCCCGAGTCTGGACCTCGCGGGGGTGGCGTGGTTAGGGGCGGCTTACCCAATGAGAGCCGCCGCCGGAAGCAAACGGTCACGTGATGTCGACTCCTTCCGACCCACCCGCGATCATCCAGAATGACCTTTCAACAGCAACCCAAGAAAGCGAGGGCGGTATTATTGGCCTCGTAAAAAGTCTCGGAGATGGCAAGTGGGTTATGCTTTCTTTTGATTCGTGGAATAGACATCATTGAAAATTTCCCTCTAGTCCTTACTTTTCGGCTGGTTTTGGGTTGATGGTGGGCAAACGTGGTAGAGCTAGCTCGGTCAGCTGACACACTGCGCTAGGGCGTAGGCGTTGGTCTTACCGCCCTCCGGCGAAGCGTAACCCTTCTCACCACTCTCGCTCAACGGCGGCTTCTTGTATCGTTAGAAATTCCAATCCGGGATCACTCGCACGCCTGGTTTCTGGAATGGATGGCCCACCAGTCCAAGAATCGTGCGGCCCATTCAGGTGGGGTAAGGATACACAGTCACCAACTCGCGGTCGAAACCACCAAGACGACGCACTCGAACGGTGCATCCGACGTCTTGTTTAGTCTAGTGCCCGCACCTGGAACACATTGGTTCAGGTATCGAGGAGCTTGGATACAAGTAGGCTATTGTCCATCTTGCGTCACATGGATCACTCATGTATGCACAGGTGAAACGCGAGCGAGAAGGGAAACTTCTGGATCTCAATTCTGGCGTGCCTTGGGAGACGGTCACACTCACCACCCTCGCCCGGGATCGTGCATTGTTCTCGACGCTTTTATCCGAGGCTCGCGATTTAGCATTGCGAGGAAACGAAGGCCGTACGGTCGTTTATATTGCTCGAGGGATCGAATGGACTCAATTTGGTCGACCGAGGAGGAAACGCGAGATCGGGAGCGTGGTGCTCGCCGAAGGTGTGGCTGATCGCATATTGAGTGATGTGCGAGCGTTTATGGAAAGAGGAAAGTGGTATGCGGAACGAGGTGTGTATGTATCTGAATTGATTCTGCTCGGGCCTCATCTGCCCCTAGGCATTCCGTATCGACGAGGCTACTTGTTACACGGCCCCCCAGGGAGCGGAAAGTCTAGTTTTATCCAAGCACTCGCCGGCTCACTCGGATACAACATTTGTGTTCTCAATCTCTCCGAGCGGGGTCTGACAGACGATAAACTAAACTATCTGCTCGCGCACGTCCCAGAACGGAGCTTTGTCCTTTTGGAGGATATTGATGCTGCATTCAACAAGCGTGTGCAAACAAGTGATGATGGGTCGGTAGTTTCACGCCTGCCTCGACTTTGGTTGACCGGGGAAACAGGTACCAATCTGGGGTTACGTTCTCTGGTCTTTTAAATGCGTTGGATGGCGTCGCATCTGGAGAGGAGCGGATCGTGTTCATGACCACCAACCACCTTTCCCGGCTCGACCCAGCCCTCGTCCGCCCTGGCCGAGTGGACCTCATTCAGCTTCTTGACGACGCTCAACCAGATCAGGCCGCTCAACTTTTTGCTAGATTTTACAGAAAGGAATCGGACGAACAAAAAGAAAAAGACCTGGATTTGGACGAGCTGACCAAGAAGGTCAAGAGCATAGCGGAAGATGAAGTCGCACAAGGGAGACGGGCGAGCATGGCCGCTCTACAGGGGCACTTTATCTTGTACGGCGCGGACAGGGCTGTCAAGACACTCAGGGATTGCTTCTCTGTACCCAAAACCAAACAAGTCAACTAGTGGCTCTGCTTGGCAATCACATACTATCAAATTGCGCTTGTCAATATTCGAGAAAGGAGAGTGGTTCATTCTATTGAATGTACATGGAAAGTGATCCGTTCAGACCTGAAGAGATTTGGAGCATGTACCTTGTTGAGCATGTTTAGGCCGATTTGATGCGCTCCGAGGCGTATTCGGCGATCGCATACAACAATGACTAGTATTTGAAGCTGCTTGGTCAGGCATGTTTCAGGAGAATCGTGTTTGTTTCCGCACCTCGGTGTGAATCTCAGGAAGGAGCGGGATTCAACAACCCGCCTTGATCTAGCAGAAAAGCTCAATGCCCGACTGACCACGGATCTTGGCGTTCTAGAATTTTGGCCCACATAAAGCTCTTCTCGTACGACGATTGAAGCAGCTACTTGTGACCACGGAGCTTGTTCAAGGAAAAATTATTGGCCCTCCATGAGTCATAGCATGTGAATCGTGTGGTAACAGTCCTGAAGAACGGGTGCAAACACGAAACAACCGTAGTGCAAACCGTTCAAAATTCACCACCCCATACTCTTAAGATCCCTTTATTATGCTATGATGTCAAGCCGAGTTGACGAATGCGTCATCACACCATTGGAGGATGTATGCGAGCGCACAATAGCCGCCGGATCATCTTCTATATGTCAATTTCTGAGGCAGGAAGCTTTCGGTCAGCTCGGACTCTCAAAATATTGTCGTATCAGTGCAATATAGTGTAGGGGTATGCCAAGCACGGACCCAGAAGAAACCTGTAACTCCTTCCAACTGATGGCGGGGACATACGGCTTCCGAGGGTTTGCATTTCAAGGGCTCCTTGTCATGGTTATTATTGGTACCCGACGTGCCTTGATGGGCCCCATCACCCCTCTGTACATGAGGAAATTATCGCCCGGTAACGATACCTCGGAGAGTAGAGTGTCCGATACTGTCGTAAAACTGCCGCCCGGCAGGAAAGGAGCGCCCGCCGCCGAGCCATTCTCGGCGATTGACATCACGGCAGCTCATTGAATGCAGGACACATATCCTATCTTGTATAACCTCGAGATTGAGCCTGAATATTCCGTCGGCGTGATTGTATCAAACCGGTGATTACTCCGGGTAATCATCAGGCAATGGTCAGGGTTGGGTCTGGCCATACCCCCACTACACCCTATACGTATCCATTTTGCCTTTCTGGCTCTTACGCCAAGAGGCACAGGGACCGTGTCTAGCCGCTGGACGATATCTCATGAGCAGTGCCTTTTGATCCGCTCCGTGAGTTTGCAGGAGCATGACCGGGCTGGGGTGGCCTGTCAGGAGTATAAAAGACGACCTTCGGGTCAAGTCACTCAGCATCACATACTCGTTCCCACATATCTCTAACATCGGCTTGACCTAGCTCATACACCATCTGTCCAAATCTTCATCACCTAACCATCATGAAGTTCATGTATGCTGCCGTTGCTATGCTTGCCGTTCCGTTGACAGCTTTGGCTGCTCCATCGGCCTCCACTCCTGCTATTGGTACCTTGGGGGGCGTGAGTACTTGATACTATCTTAACCAAGCTATTCCTAACCCCTTCATGCCCTCAGATGTGCGCCGGGTTTGGGGGGTTTAAGTGCAAAGATAAACTCTGCTGCTTCATGAACCAGAATGACCTTCAAGTTGCGGATGCTGCTGGAGTCTGTATGGACTGCACAACTCCGTATCAGGCATGCAAGAAACCATAAACGCGCGTCAAGATTGTGTGGATATGGTAGCTCATAGATTGCACTGTAGTTTATTCGCCTCTCTTAAATTCAAATTTGTAATATCGACAATGAGGCTCCTCGGCAGAAAGAGCAGCGAAGCATACAACGAGCGTGGGTATATCTCACGTGATAAGCCGAAATTATCATTTCAAACCATCAAGGAGCTTTGAGAGCAAATCAGTGTGGGTGAATCTAGAAGAATAATAGACTCGTGCTACGTACTGAGAATTCGGCACGGTTATACCTGTTCCTTTTTCGAACTCTCCTCCAAACTCGCTCTGAGTCCGTCCAACGTCCTTGACAGATGTCCGCCACGAGCCTGGTCCAGCATGCCAGCAATTTGAGCCGCAGGGGCACTCAATAGGCCAATAAGTTGCGCTCGAAGTGTATCCAAGGTAGGCAGATTTGATAAATTTTGTATCCCCTCGGGCTGCATCACTTGCCCATCAACGTATCCCCCGATGATTCGAAGTGCGGGCCTAGGAGCAGATGATTGCTCAGATTTGGCCTTTGGAACTGCTCGTTCGAGGGCACGTAGTATAGATTTGAGTTGAGGTGGGTCGAGCGTCGGGAAGGCTAGGATTGCGGCAGGTCCTTGAACGGAAGTCAAAAGGGGCATGGCGCGAGGTTGCGTTGATTTGACAGCAGCTCCGAATATTGCGTGCCGAATGACCGATATTCTGGCTGGAGTAGATTCGCAGGTGGTGGTTTGACTTTTGCTAGCTCCTTGCGCAACGCCGTAAACTTGGCTACGCTAAAGTTCTCGTGACCGAGGATAAGGAAGAAGGGAGAGTTCTGGACGGCACTGGAGTATTCCGCATAGAGAGCCGACTTTCGAGGGGTGTATGTTCTATTAGGGTCAGCGGGGGGTGGAGGCGGTTTTGGTGGTTTTGGTGGGGATATAGGGATAGTAGTAGCATATGCTCGCTTGCAAGCTTGAGCATTGGCCGTAATCCACCGTTTTGGGGATTTCATCTAATATCAAGCCGTGAGCGCTACTCCAAATATCTACATTCTACAATATACTGACCATGCTGACTGTCGTTGCCTGCTGCCAGACATCTCGGATCACGTGCCGGTAGAGCTTTATGACCCAAGCACTTCTTTGGAGTGGTTTGGGAGTGGTTTAGCTGACAAATCATTTTCTCCCAATTCGGACGAGTCTATTAACTTTTACAAGGGATTCATCCCCTTCGAGCCCGAATCCAAGTCCTGCCTTTCCCGTTGCAGTAAACGCAGATGACACACATTTATCCGACCCTGTCCGCACGACCCGAAGGATCTCGACCATAATATAACAGCAGTAACATGCATGCGTCTTGAGATACCTATCCCGATCAGCTTGAGCAACCACGAATGCGGAGCCAAACCAAGCAGAACGAGATGAAACGGTACATCTTCACTATATTGATCATCCTACCATATAGCATCATAGAGTAATCCGCGTATAGTGAAAAAGACCACGATGGTTATCCCTGGACCTACAAAAGCCGCCTCACCCAGAAGGGGGTGGCGACACATGGGGCCTCAGCTGAGAGCTGGTACGAACTGTATCGAATAAAACCTATAGAATATGTAGAAAGGGTATACCATCATTGGATACACATGGTGCAATATTCATCTATTCCAAGCCCCGAAAAGTGCGAGTAAGCAACCAAGAAAGGCTTTGGATGATCCATGTTAACAGACAAAGAGGTATATGCACCCTCAAAGTCGATAAGAGAACAGACCCGATACATCCGTGATTTGCCTTTACGATTCTTGTAAGTGACTAAAGTGAACTCAGTAGGGTTCTCTACGTCGCGTTTAGTTGGATATCGCTTTGTAGTGATACGTTTATGGATAAGCCGGCACGAAGTCTACCAGCTCGGAGGTGAGATTAGACAGTCGCTAGCCATATCGTTTGTACAAAGCTAATGACCGACAGAGGTCAAATAACAAAAGGGACTCGAAGAAGAAAAGAAAACGAAATGTGAAACCCCCACCAAACTCGAAATAATCGTGCGAATCAAAACCGGTCGATGCCAGAGGACAACGGGGACGAGGTGGCTACAGGATTGAATTCTATCGAACGGTAATAATCAATTTCCTCCCTCGCCGGTTGAAATAGATTTTTTAAGTTTCACTTTCTCGACGCAGCATTCGCGGCTACTTGCCGGCTTGTATTTGCGACAGGCACGTTAGGCGCAAACGAGACCATGCCGACGTATGCCCGAAGTTCCACAGGCGAGAGGTCGTAATCAAGAATATACGGGATATGCTCAAGCTCTGCTAGTAGAAGACGTATCTCGACCAACTCTATGACTTTCGATGCTTCTGGGCCTGAAAATGACTCATGATTATTGGCGACCAAGTCATTGATCGCGTTCTTACCTTGGCAACAGCGATGAACATAGTACCCTGGTTGACGAAGATTCAGGATCGACTGGGGCGCCAACTATAACAGACTCACAAGATCGGTATACATTAACCGCAATCTGGACGACAATCAGTAGAGTGAGGCTTTAGGTCCAGCCGCACCTGGATGACCAGGGGAAGTCCGGCCATCCCAGTTGATGAGGCTCCGAGTGGGTTGGATTCGAACGTGTTTCGTGGTTGGCAACCTCGGGAGAGGTGGGAAAGTGGCTATGGTGACTGGAGTAGGTGTACTCAGGGAAATCTGTGGGTGCAATAAACCCAGGGGTTACTTCATGCGTTCATTGCATGCAATGAATGTTCATGACAGCAATGAACACCTGTTCATTGCACAAATTACATGCAATGAATGCATGAACTAACCCCTGGAATCATTGCACATGATGAACAACAATTGTACTCACAGATTTCCCTGAGTAACCACGGTATATACGGATCCTGCACTCGATAGCAGCAGGGACGACACCGTCCCGCTGGATAACCCGACTTATAGGAAAAGCACGCAAGTTCTGGTAAGGGAGCTTAGCATGGCAACACTAGCAGGCGACCGCTCGGTTGAACCGCTCGGTCGAGTTTTCAAACCAGGCAAGCTTACTGGACTCGTGTGCTCACCTCAACGCCCAACCACTATTCTATCCGAGTGTGGCTCGATGAACATACTCCCCAGCAAAATCTCCAAGAAAGAAAGAATCGATCTGATTGACAAGCGGTCCTTGCTCGTATCTCGTCTGCACTCCAAGGGCCGCGTTCACGGGTATACCGAGCCTGCGAATTTGTTGTGCTGCTCGGACGGTTTGCTCAGGTTTTGCGATTTTGCCGAGGCGTTTGTCGCTAGAAAAAGTGCGTCACCACGAGCTAGCACGACCCCATATTCATCCCCAATGCCTGCCCCCAACCGGTGGCCGCCCAAGTCGAAGCTCCCTAGGCCGCTAGCATTCGAATTTGGGAGATTTACACTGGCCCTGTTCCACTTGACGATATCAAAGATGCTGAAGATGCGGAGAACGTGATTCGCGATGGCGGTCGACCTGAAATTTCCCTGGACCCGGCGGTCTTGGCGCTCATCATGGAGTGCTTGGACTGAGGGAGCAGGCCGTTGCAGAAAGATGGTTCGAAGAGTGCTCTTTCAGAGACTATACGGCCAAGGACAAACGGAGTTTATGACTGTTGTGTAACGCACATATGAGCCAAACGAGAAAGTTTAATTTTCTTACAGTGGGAGGAGCACCCCGCAAGTGTGATTCGAGAAACATCTATGAAATTATTAATTTGATCGGCATCCGGAGATAACCGGCATATGGACGACCAAACTGGACCAGGTTGAATTCAAAAGACAAACAAGCATGATAAAATGCATAAGTTGATACATTTTAGAGCGTACAGCAGAGACATAATCGGCTCCCTCCGCTCCAACAGACATCGATCGGGCGGAATATAGGCAGGAAGCACCTACTCCTCCTCTTCCTCGTCTCCGCCGGCCTCCTTGTTGGCCGCCGCGGCTGCACGCTTGCGATGTACACGACCCTTGCGTCCACCGCCGTAGGGCGAGGTGAGGGCAAAGTCGATGTGCTATAGCCATTTGAGCAGGTGAACGAGTTGGATCATGGATGACGTACCTTTTGTGAGTCCAAGCGAACGACAAACGAGGGGACGTTGACGATCTGCTTGCCAACGCTGCCCAGCAATCATATTAGTTTTATTAAGGTAAGAATGCAACAAACGAACCGAATGTGCCTCTGGCGGATGAGAACACGGGCATGATGAATGCTCTTGGCGAGGCCAGACTTGAAGACCTGAGTCTGGAGTCGGCGTTCCAAGAAATCCTCGATCTTGAGGGCGAGCACGTAATCGAGACGCATGCGGGTCTCGTCCAGCACGCCGATACGGACCAGACGACGAATCAGGGCATTACCTGTAGTTGCCGTAAGACAAGAGGGAAGATATTCGGACGACTGACGCACCCTCGAACAGACGCTTGGGATCCTTGGCCTCGAGCTTGAGAAGCTCACGGGCGGCACGTCGGATCTTGGACAGGACGAGCGAGATGCGCCAGATCTCGCGCTTGTTGCGGAGTCCGTACTCGCCGGCGAGCTACGTGCGATTAATACGTGTCCGGCTATTCTGCACACGACCCACCTTGAGCTCGGCATCGAGGCGGGCAGATTCGAATGGACGCCGGGGGACCTTGTAGCTGGACACGAGTTAGCGAGTCATCTCTGGAGTATTTGGTGTACTCACGTCTTGCTGTGGTTCCTGGGGGCCCTTTAGAAGAGTCAGCGTCTGGTCGGTGTCGACGGCGGGCGGCCCTCTGAGCTCACACCCTTCTTGCAGCCCGTGCAGACGAGAGTCTCACCTGGGCATGGTGTCTTGAGGATCGTCGGCGACGGAGTAAGATTCGGGGATACACAAATTTGGATCCGCTCACTCCCGGCCAAGGTCCTGTGCAGTACCACCCGCCACTCGTCGGTCCGGAGCGACACGGAATTGGATCCGAACTACCCACCTTTCCGACCGCAAAGGTATGTCGCCCAGACGTGCTTGGACGACGCTGACGACGCACAGACGCCAAGATGCCGCACTCGTTTGGTTACCGCGCGCGCACCCGCCACATGTTCAAGCGGGGCTTCAAGAGTCAGTCCAGTCGTTCCATCTGTCTAGCTATGCTCATTGTCATCCCAGATCACGGCCCCGTGAAGCTCTCGACCTATGTCGTACCCTACCGCATTGGTGACATTGTCGACATCAAGGCCAATGCCGCCCAACAAAAGGGCATGCCCCACAAGTTCTACCACGGGTGTGTCGGCCGCATTCACAAGTGGTTCACTAGCTCATGAATATGGACAGACGAACGGGCATCGTCTACAACGTCACCCCCCGTGCGGTTGGCGTGATTGTGAAAAAGGTGGTCGGGAACAGGTACCTTGAGAAGCGAGTGAACCTCCGAGTCGAGCACGTCCGCCACTCCAACTCTCGACAGGACTTTTTGAACCGAGTCAAGGCCAACGCTATCACGTCGAAAGAGGCCAAGGAAAAGGGCGGTACGTCGGTCATGCTCTTGCATCGAACACTGCTGATCATCACTGTAGAGAAGATCTCGATGAAGCGTGTGCCCGGTCTGCCCCGTGCGGGATACACCCTGTCCACAAAAGACAACACACCCCAGACCCTCGTCCCTGTACCATACGAAACTACGATCTAGGCTTGGGTTGGAGCACCTCTTTGTTATGTACCCATACGTTCTATGAATTCCATGCACACTCTCGCCTTGATATCAGTCGTGCATTGGGGTTGCCAAAAATGATTATTAACACGCGGGCTAGTGAACCGATCGAGGATTGGTTAGTTCCTGCCTACATACTATTCCAATTCCGACCGACGCACGTCTCAACCTCGGCCTTGTTTGGTCGTCATTCACATTCAACATCAAACCAACTCGGTGGCTACTCTGGGTCGTGACTATCGTCAAGACTGAGGCATATATGATCTTATTGATGGCCAGGGACGAGATTAAAGGCTCTAAATACTGGATTAAGTTACTATTGATATCACCGCATATTTGAGCATGAACCAGCCGAAACTGCAAGATGATAAACGCACGTGAACAGTAGTGTACCTGTCAATAGGAAGTAGTACATAATCGTCGTCCAACACAGCTAAGCCCGTCGTCCGGCACAACCCTAGTCGAAGCGCTAGAATATATTCGACAGCAGCTTCGGCTGCTAACAACTGACGAGCAGCCATTTCCAACAGCGCGTTGTTTCGACTGCAGGGTTGGGTGCAGCCGGTACGGCATTGTACTTACAGATGCTAAAGAAAGGCTCAACGCGGTTCCACCAACATTCAGCCGGTACGTGAGCGCTCTAATTGTTGTGGTGAGACCAAGCGTGCCTTTGCTATACACAAAAGCTCTCCCCACAAATGATTACTGAGCGAATGTATTCTCAAGCGCTTCTAGGACCTTATAAATGCGAACAACCAAGTCCTGAACCGAGAAGTAGACACTGAAAAGTTATGGGACACCCTGTCGAGGTCGTACGGTAGCGTTGGCAGTTATATCTGGTTCGCTAAAGAAGAGAGCGAGCTGTGTTTACTTGGCCAACAGAGCAGTCGGAAGGACCACGATATAATAGGACAAGGAGGCGGGTTTGTTGACCAAGTTAATGTTAGCAGGTCCAAGTCAGACTCCGCCGACTACGAGGAACAGCATACCCTCTACGAGGCTGGTGGTGGTCGAGATGAGTTGTGCCACATGTCCACGTGATCACTCCTCATTGGTAGGCGCTAAAGCTATTCCCGACAGCATAATTTGAGCCTGATACACATGAGGAACTACTCAAAGGCCCCGTTTCCTATCCCTTTCTTATGCTGCTCTCGAGTCAGACTAGGCGCATATATGTGGTATTCTAGAATTCTGGTTAACCTGAGCCCAGTAAAAAAAAAGCTCCGTCGTCATGATTTATCTATTATGAGCACACAATACAACCTCCTATTAACTTCATCTGGGAACTGAAAGATGCGCTGATATAGGTATCATGTAGTGTCCGATGCTGTTGATATATCATCGCTGGACGTTACACACGCCTTGATGCTGTCCATGCCAGTATTCAAACCCTGTTAATACTGCCTGAAAGGTAGTCAGTTCAATCAAAAGTAGACTCGTGTGCTTGCGAACCTTGTAGTGTGAAAGTGTAGCAAGTACAACAAATACGTGGAAAATCTGATGCGATGCTCCAAAATAGTCGAAAGTACCTGGCATCCAACGTTCGGGAATACGACACGCGCTGTGGACGGTCAGTCGCGTTTTTGATCGCATGAATAACTGGCTGCGCTTACTAAATCATCGCTCCGGCCACGTAAAGACACAAAGTCCAAGTCAACCACGTCAGTCCCATTTCATTCCGCATGCGTTCTGGTCCATATATCCAATAGGCGTGAACGATTGGAACAAGTGAGCAAAACCCAAGGGCGCAGAAGACGGCTGTACGCGCCCAGCGATATGATGGAGTAGCATAGTCCGGGTTTAGGACAACGTACCCCGCGACTGCGATCTCAATAGATGAGATATGACCCGTTCAGATTAGGAGACTAGCCTTACCGGCACCCGCAAGCGTGATCCCTATCGCGTAGAAAACCTGTAAATGATAGTCGCAGAAGAAACCATAATGAAGACATGGGTAAAAGCTCCCGACGGTTAAAACTGCGCACATTTGCGAATGAGTTTTTGTATACCAAAAAAAATACAGGATTTTGAGAGCTGACCTATGATCCCAGAATAATCCAACGCGTTGCATCGTTTCGAAACCTATAAAAATGTCGTGCTTGCACGAACCAATTGATTGAAACGTCGACATACGTTAGGAGAGTGGCAATTCGCAGTATGGAACAGCGAGCTGGCACCAAGACAAAACACGCCAGCAAGGAGAGCAAGGCTGAAACCAACAGGATCATGCCACGTCAGTGTCGTATACCCTGCCTGTGTGGTTTGCACGTTAAAAAGGAGGTACAACAGCCCCAGTGCACCGAAGAGATGTGTCTGGATGTTGACTATCGGAACAGACGATTAGGCGTTCAACCAAAGACCCATGTGGTTCATGTTCACGGACGAACCAGTTTCATTATGTAGGTCTAGAAAAGCAGTGTCAGATCATGGATATTTTGGGTCTGTCGAAGCAGCTCACAGCCGAAAATAGAGCGAGCACACCCAGACCACGAATACTGGGGTCTGTGAGTAAATCGGAAATTAGTACGTTATATCGTGGCAATACATTTGTCGTATGAGTGTAATTATGGTGTGCTCCCCATACCTTCTGTAACCTGTTAAAATATAAGAGTTATCTTGAAGCCACTCGGGAAGTTCTTCCAACTTGAGAAGCAAGGGCTGCACAACAGTAGCGGCAGCATCAACAGCGTCCGCTGCAGCAGACTTGATGGTCATGTTTTACTCTATTGAAGTGAGGAGGGGCTAGGTAGGGCGGGGACAGTTTCCTCGTGTACATTTAAGTTGACAACTGCGCATGTGGGTTAAATTTTCCTTATCGGGTGCACAAAGTGAAACATGTGTTCCATCAGTTCAACCCTGGTGGCGAAATAGAGTTATCGTGACAAAGATACTGATCGTAGTTGTCGTGCCAGCGCTTGTATGACTGCTCTCTGGTCAGATCTCATCAAGCTATATGCGTCGCCCCGGATAATCAATGATTATGTCGGTCTCCACCAGTCATGATATCATTGCAGTAAAACATCATAAGCCTTCAAACCTGTCCCGGAAGGACTAGCTTTGAGCAATATCGAGATCTGCTTCGTCTGATTTAGGCATATTTTAACACCATCACATTCGGCGCCGCTATGCCTTTTTGGTTGTCACAGCACCCAGCGTACAGGAGAGTTACGAGCTGTTGGAAATAACCAGACCGAAAAACATAAACGTCCTTTATAACTTGCTTTTGAGCGAACAGAGATTTATCTAGGATGCATTGCGGTGCAATTGACTTCATATCAAATTCCTGGAGTGTCCAGAGAGGTTCGTGAAAATATGTCAAGATATCCTGAACCTCAAGCCGGCTCTTGTCTAGATAATAACAGTGTCCCCAGAGCGGATTCCGCACATTCTTCATCCCCTTCATCCTGCAGCTGGACTGTAGCTTGAGCTTTGGTCTCATGAGTTTTGCTCCTCTTCAACTCACATCCAACTCTGCCATCCAATGGTCCAGAGGGGAGCGCACAGGCGGCCCGGTGCTGCTCGACTTTTCTTCCGGCTGGGGGATAGGTCCGGTCTTTGATTGGTACAAGAGCATGCACTCCACATCTATCTCCAAGATCCAACTTCGCAAAGAGTTCGAGGAGCCTTTTCGGCACGAATTCATCCTCGTTCACCTCCAGCGGGGTGGGGTTTGCCGACTAGATCGGCGAGGTGACCCTAATGTTCCTACACAAACTCTTCGCTCCGAGGGCTCCGAAGCTTACGATACAATTCACGAAGTGGTTGAGCTCGACAGCATTGAGTCCACCTCCGAATGTCTGGTCGAACTTCGTCCAAACGGGGCAATCGATCTTTCGTTCATCCTCTCCATATGTTTCAGCATTCGCAGCGATCCCAAGACACAGCGGTACACATTACAGCGATTCAACTGTTACTTTTTCTCGTGGACCATCACCTCGATCGTGGCTCGCCATTCCGTAGCCTGGGACGCTCCCTCTCAGCTGTCAGAGTCTGGTCAGCTTATATCAATCCTCAAGGATAGGGCCGCTAAGCCTATTGCCAAGAAACTCACAAAGCTGTCGATGGATTGTGTTTCAGCCGTATTTATCTGCACTCTTCAGCCAAGAGTACGGAGTGTCCTTCGGAAACATTTTCGTCCAACCGGTTTTTTGCCGGTCCCAGTTCTCCACGCCATTCTTTCTGTATGGATGAAGCGATACATGCGACCTCGAATGGAAGCAGTCATGCGAGACGTGATACACTCTTCAATGACGACAACCCTCGAGTCCACTGTTGATTCATTGCTCGACTCACAATCCTCTCTAATGCGTACTGTACTTTCTCACACACTTTGGTTCGACTCGGTGCATGAGACTCTTCGGCGGGCTGCTCGGGTGGCTTTGCGGGACGCTATTTGGGCGCTAATGGTGAAAACCCTCAAATCCGCCAACGATGCAGACATCCCGGTTCAAACGCCCTATCAACCCACTAGAACTTCTAGCTCAGAACCTGGTTCAGATAGAGACCAGAACTCAACTATTCATTCGAAATCCCCTCCAAGGAAATGGAAGGTCGGAGGCATCCTTGACAGAATGCTTGTCCAGGGAGCAACAGCGATTACCGACAACTCATATGACACCGCCATCTGTTCGGCGTGGGGTATGTCTGACGGACTGGTTGGTGACGCTCAAACTCGCGAAGAATGGGTGGCGGGGTGGGATCAGCTCTGGCATACGGTACTTCAACACGCCCGAACCGAGGGACAAGCCGTTGTTCACGATGTCATGCTCACTGAACCTCCCAACGCTGGGCGAGACGAAATCTGGAAAGTAATTTGGGAAGAGCTAGAGGTCGGTTTTGAACTCTCTAGACCAATTGTACGGGACTACATGTGGGAATCTTTCGAATATGCTACCAGCACCGTAGTAGATGTAATTTCGAGCGCTGTATTTGCCGCACTGCAAGAGAATTCGCAACACTCGCTTCAAGCAGCGTTAAACCAAGCAGTAAGCATCAACCTGGTTTCCAGTACACATCTCACTGATTTCCGTGCCTAAGGGCGCAATTGGCAGTAAAAGTAAACCCCAGTGGTCCGAAGTCAACCACACAGAACTTCAAGGCTGGATCAAGACCCGTATTCAGAAACACGGCGACAAGATAAGTCGGTTGGGCTTAGGACTAGCTCACCATGTTCAAACCGATATTCGTGAGGCAATGGGGAGGGTTTGGGAGCACCTGTCCAAGCATGGGAGGAATACAGTAGATGAACCGGCGGTGCGCTTAAAGCCATAGTTAGCAGAGGCCCCATCCAACTCAAGCAGTTGTTCCACTGCATTGTATTAGTATCTTTTCGTTGTAATGCTGGCTGAGATATGATTTGCGAGAACTAAGTGAATCAAGCTCTTTCTATGCATTTACATGTACACATTCGCTCTCCAATTGCTTTTGGCTATTCGCTCTCCAATTGCTTTTGGCTATTCGCTTCACAACCCTGTCTGAACGATCCGGTTGATACTCGTATGGCCATTGTACATGTCACTATGTTTTCCAGGACTCGTCTGTTGAATCGCATTCATGTGCCCAAGATAAATGCGATTGACTCGTTTGTCTTGGGGATCACCTACGATTTCCAGCCGAGTGCGTCGACATTTGCGTTTCATGACCAATTTCAGATTCCAGTCTTGCCGATTCCACAATGGCGTTTAGTGTACACAATCCGTTTTGCTTGAGTTCTAAGCAGAAGTGGGCCAATATAAAGGATAGATTAGTTTGACACACTTGGCGCAGATCTAAATCTAACTGCATGGAATGTGAGCAACATTGGCCCTATCGTCGTCCTGAGAGTTTTGAGCGGGAAGCGTGGATCAGCCTATCGGCACAAACAGTACGTAAAAAACATGGGCGCAACACGCATACATGATCTCACTGCCAATGAAACCGCACATTGGATAGACCTGTCAAATTGTACTCCTTACTAGTCTTGGCGTTCATCACCTCAAATTTAGTCCAATAAGCTCGACAGCCCACCCATATGATCCCCGCCCACAATCATTGCGGTATTCTTGCCTCGAAGGCAGGAAGCCTACACAAGTTAAACTCGACCATTCGGGAGTATGTACACGGAATGGAACAAGTTGATTCCAAGTAAGGCTGACTCGCCGTTGGCCTGGTCTCAAGCCAGCAGATACAAGCAACATTGCCAAGACCAAATTCACTGTAACTTTTGTCAGCTCCAGATCAGGCATCACGGAAGTTGCCTGGCGTTGATACGCTGGATACGATTGAGCCTGCCAGGGCTTTCAGGCACATTACGGAATACCTGAATGAGTGAACAAGGGTCTAGCAAATCAATATAGACTAGTGTCGACTCTTGTAACTTAAGCCTTGGATTCAAGTCTCGTCACCGTCGGGCGTGTGGTTGATTGTGCAAAGGGGCTCACTTGAAAACGATTGCATCACTTGAGCTGGTATTAGTACCACTCCAAGGAGTCACGCGCTCATATGATCGTTCAGGAATAGATAGAATTCAATCAAACGCCAAAGTAGTATGCTGCAGGACAGGTATGATACATATATGAAAGAGTGATGGAACAATACATGGACATGTCAAGCGGATGTTCGATTCTCAGCCCACGGGGAGGTCTCGGTCGGGAGGGCATGAACACGAGGTGGAGTCTTGGGTGGAGATGTGGATGGCGCCTGCGCTTTCCAAGGGTCAGGCGAGTTCTCCAAGAGGCCAGGGACGACCGCTGGTAGGGAGTCCATAGAGGCATTGGCCGACTCTGCTGTATCAACAGCCATATCAATCGGAGTAGGCGCCTCTTCCCTCTCCAAAATCGATCGGTCGCCCTCGTGGCTAGAGTGGCTGGACTCGGGGCGGGGTGGTGTTGGAACCCTAGGGGGTTCGGATGCGAGCGGCTCATCGGGGAGCGCTCGTGCGCTTTCGCCAGACGTTCGACTTTGAGAGGAAAGTTCACGTAACCGCCCGTTTTCGCCCTCGATGACGCGCATCGCACCGCGTACTGCATCACGTTCCTCTTCCGTCTCTTTGAGAAGCGCTTCGACCTCGGCCATGCGTCTTCGTTCAGTCGCAACCATGTTGTTTGCCTGGAGGTATATTCAGTCATGGGGTCCAAGAGTAGAAAGAACAACCCGCCTCTTCAAACAACGATTGCGTCAATGTTTCGATTTCGTCCTGAACACGCGCCTTGTCTTGTTCCAGCTCCCGGCACGTGTGCTTTTCCTTGTCCAACTCTTTGCGCACTTTGTCCAACTCGGCTTCACGCTCTTTCAATAATTTCTCGACCTCCTCCTCCCGAGCCTTGATCTTCTTTTCCAAATCGACGAGTTCTTGGTGTCGGGTGTCAATCTCGGACGCCTTGAGTTTGAGGGCCTCTTGTTGGCTCGTGAGATCCTCGACCTGCTTCGCTCGGGTTTCTTCCTCGGGGTGAGACCAAGCGAAGGCAACGACGCAGACGTGAGATGAGTTGGCTGAGTTTGCTGGAGGGAATAGGCTGGGGAAGTAGGGGAGGGCGACTTGGAGCCGAAGCGAAACTTGAAGAAGCGACTTTCGGACGGCATGGGCGGGGATGTGGGCGTACTTGCTCCGCTGTTCGCTTTCGCTGGACTCGGGGCTTGGACGATGATCTTTGCTTGTTCGGCGGCGGATGGATATGAAACGCTCGCAGCGACTGGGCGGCGGGCGGTAGAGTCTGATCGACGCCAACCAACGTCTCTTGACTGGGAGTTGGACCGGAGCGCGTCTTCGAGCATTTCGGTGTTGGCGAGAGAGAGCGTGAGATTGGATTGGGTCAACGTCAGGGTTGTCTGAAGGTCGACGATTTGCGGCTCGAGTGTTTGGACCCGGGAAGTCTTTCGAATGTCCGGTTACTAGCGAGCGGAGAGGAGAGGGCGGGGGGGACGCACGAGGGTTTGGCACAGCTCGACGAGCTTTGCGAGCGAGTCGCGCAGATCGTCGTCGGGCGTGCACTTGTCCTCGAGTCTGCGGCGGGCCTCGTCAATGAGCCGGGATTCGGTTGAGTGAGCGGCGGCACTGGTCACGTCCTGGACCGCCTTTCCGGTGGTGTCGGGCGTCGTTTCAGCGGCCGGCTCAGACTCGACAGACGGGAACGGCTGCAGTGGGCCATTGGTGCTTGCGAGTGGCGAGGACATTAGGGTATCGGCGGGATGGGGCGAGATGAACGGCTCGGGTGGTGGCAGGTCATAAGTTGGGGCACAGCAGCCCGGCGCTTGCGATGCCCCTTTGTCAGGCACAGAAAGGCGTCGATCACAAAGGTTTCATTTTGACTAGTGTCACGGATAATGCATGCATAGACAGGACAGGTACAGACATAACAGAGACACTCTCTACTCGGATGCAGCCGCGGCCTTTTTCTTTCCTCGCAGCTTCTTCTCCGGTGCTGGCTTCTTCTCTTGCTGGGCAAGTGTCAACGCAGTCACCCGTTGCAGGGCGGCCTGTAAAATCCCGTGTCAGCGAGTGTTCGTAGGCGAGATGAGGAGGTGTATAAATGGAATGGATAAACAAGGCGGTGTGTCTGCATCCACGAGTCGGTGGTACCGCGAGGGGCACCGCAACGGCCACCGATAGCGACAGGATGCTCGGGCCGTATTGATCGTTGGGCCCTGCCTTTCAGTTCATCTCGCAATCATGTCCACGCCTGACAGGGCATCGACCGAGGTCGCCCAGCAGGTTCTAACGTAGTTGCTGCATGTCGCCGGTAGGAAACGAGGAAGGCAGCAGAATCCAAGACCACAACTCGACGCACCTTGCGCAAGTCTGGTCGGTAGCCGTTCCTCGCCTGGCTGGCTACAATTCCATGAGAGCGGCGAGGCCCGGAGCGAGGACGGATCGTCGCCTTGTGCTCGCCCGACTTGTGGTGGTGCAAGCTCGACTTGGGCTTGCGGCTCGTGACAGAGATGGCATTGCCGTCGTGCGAAATGTGCAGCGACTGTGGTGCGTGTGAGCATAGTCCATACCGCGTGCACACCACTCACCTTGTCGCCGATGAGACCCGAGTACTTGCGCGAGTGGATGTTCTTCAGATTGCCCGGCTCCTTGGAGAAGATCGGGCCCTCGGGCACGCGCTTCACTATGAACGCATTGTTTTTCTACGCCAGGTTGTTCATAATCGTCACAAACGAGCTTGAATCACTCACGCGCAGCAAGTACCACTGGAGATCGACAGACATGGCGGCGGCGGTGTGGGTATGTGGATGTGGATGGCTGTCCCGGCGGATGCAAACATCCGGTCCTGCACAGTTGACACGCACACGCAAACAAAGAGAGTCTGCCTGTTCGAGTTGTTGTAACAGGCATGTCGCTGGTTGTACAAAACTTGATTTGCTCGATTCTATCTAGTCGTGCAATAGAACAAGTCCAGGCTCCGCTGAAAGCCCCAAGCCCAAACCCAAGCCTGTACCGCGCCTAAACCACAAAGACAACTTCCATACCATCCGCCAGTCCCCCTCAAACAGATTGCGCCCCATAAGATCATAGCCACATATAGCCAGCCGAGACCTCCATTTGCCAAGGCCAGAAGCAGCCCGTGATCAGGTCAACACCATAGTTGATGTGGTGTGTGTGCAAGGCGCTAAAATAATACGTGCATGTAAACTCGCTCTGCCGATTTCTTTTTCAACTAAACTAGGTCTTGTAGAACCAAGGACAATATCATAAACATGCCATTACTACATTTTGTACAGCAGGTTATTCCGCCTACACTCGAAAAAATCCAAAAGAGACAGTAGGAAGACAGATCTAGATGCAAGAATACACTATGATGCAGGAGGTGGCACTGCACGTGCTGCTCGAGCAAGTTTCACCAGGCCATCAAATTGTTCTTTGTAGCTGTCGCCATATGCAAAATTGACCATCCCACTGACGAATTCCCTGAAGGAAAGGTTAGCAGGAGACAATCTCAATGGAAGCAAATGCAACGAACCAGCTCTTGACCAAACTGCCAATAGGATAATCCAGCACGCGCGGGATTTGGGTTCGGACAAGCCATGGCCACTTGTCAACAATCATGGCCTTGGGATTTGTCAGTGAACGCAAGCCTTCTGGACCGCCGAATCGACCATAACCAGAAGCCTTGACACCACCAAAAGGCAAGTCTTGGTTCAGCTACAAAGAAACATGTGAGTAAATCGGCGAAAATTACAGAAGCCAGACCCACATAGAAAACGCCAAAGTCATTGATAGAAACCATGCCACATTCAAGTTCACGTGCGACGTGGGCACATAGAGTTTCGTCGGGCCCCCACACGCTCGCACCAAGCCCATACCGCGTGCTATTTGCGATTTCAATTGCCTCGGGAACAGTATCGTAAGGCATGACAAGCATAATAGGGGCGAACACTACAAAGGAATCAACAACGCGTCCCACAAGTAAAATAAAGGACATACCCTCGGTTTGCGCAATTTCCATTTGGTCGCTGACATTTCCCAAGAGCGTGGGGCTAAAGTACAAGCCCTCCTCCAAGTAAGGGTTGCGCCAACGCCCACCACCGACTACCAAATCCGCGCCGTCTTCAACTGCTGCCTGGACTAGTCGCTCAAGTTCGTTGAATCGAGCCGAAGAGATCATGGCGCCGGTGTCGATGATTTGAACAAATCCTTCTGCCGAAGCGTTTAGAACGCTGCCTGTGCGCAGGAGCTTGATACGACGATCCATCTCAGCCATAAACTGGGGGTAAACGGTTGAATGAACAATGAAGCGCTCAATGCCTATGCAATTCTGTCCAGAGGCTTGGCTGATAGGGTGGTCAGACGATGCTGGATCAAGGAGCGCGCAACTCACAAAACGCCGCGCATCCAAAGGCTGGCCCATTTCTGTACGTCAGTCCCAGGGAGCACAATTGCCGGGTCCTTTCCTCCGAGTTCGAGTGTGCAGGGCGTAAGATGAACAGTAGCAGCTTGTGCAACCCGACGTCCAACCTCTTCCGAGCCAATGAATGTAATATGCCTAGTTACGGTAAGTAATAGGTATACGGGTTTAATCAAAGTTACGCACCTGATGAGAGGTGATGTGGTCAGTGCCTCGGCCTCTTCTGGAAGGCACACGACCAGTTGAACTAGATCGGGATCCCAGCGACACACACGAAGACATTCGCGAACAGCGGCAACAAAGTAGCGGGAAGACCAGGCGACATGCTCCGAGCATTTGATCACGATTCCGTTTCCAGCAGTGAGAGCAGCGAGGATCGGGGACAAGACATTGTGGAAGGCTAGAGATGGTGTGAGCAAACAGAAATACCGACGGAATTTAACGAGCGTACGATAGTTCCACGACACAATGGCCGAAACGACACCGAGGGGCTCGTACTGAACGGTGGAAATTTTGTGAGCCAGGAGAATGTTACCAGCGCGGCGTTCGGTACGCAGAACACGCTCGCCATTTTTAATGAGCCAGGTAGCCTTGGAGCACGTGGTCAAGATTTCACCAAAAGCGGCATCGATCACTATAAAGATGTTAATCCAGAACAAGTCAGCTAAAATGTGACCTACTAGTCTTTCCAGTGTCACGACAACAGACGCGCGCAATGGTTTCTTTTTCATCAATGGTCCAGCGTAGGAGAGAACGGAGGACACGGCGACGTTCAACCCAAGAGGAGCGAGCCCAGTAGGTCTGAGCGCGTTGGGCGAGTTGGATCTTGTGATCTGAAAATGAATTAGCACGAGGCGAAAAAAAATACCGAGCGTGGCCTACGAATCTCAATGGGCCGGTCGCATGGGATGGTGGCAATGTGCTGGCCAGTGCTGGGGTCGTAGCTCGTGACGAATTTCCGTTCGTGTACGATCTCGGCCTCGGTGCCCTCGGGTTGGACGGTGTCGCGCCAGGCAGGGTCGCTGTGGGCGGGCAATAGCATAGGATCATCGAGGTGGGAGTTGAGATGAGGGTTTGGAATAATGAGCGAACGCCAGTTGATAAAAGACGCGTCGGGGGCAGGGATGGAGAACCGGATGGGGCGATTGCGGATAGTATGGTATCGATTATACACGAGGTATATGCCAAGGAACGTGAACAGCAGCAGGGGGATAAAGATGTCGAAGCCTTCATTTTCACTGTGGGAGAGTCAGTCGAAGAACAAGTCGAGTTGGAGGATACTGACGCTGCTCCATAGTACTGGGTGTAGTCGGCACTGTTCCAGTCGTCGGCGGGGTAGGCCTCAAAGTCGCCCGGGAGGTACCCCTCGTCGGGGTACTCGTATACAATGTCGTCAAGATACTCCTACGCAACGTCAGCTGGGAGCATATACCGCCGAGAACTGCGTACCTCCATCGCTCGTGTCGTGGTCGTGTCAAAATCAACAACGCTCACGTGACCGCTCCCTCCAAGTCATGACGGGAGGTCACGTGACTAAATTTGACTCACCCTTTCACCATGTCAGACGAATTCCAGGTCGATGTGACCAAGCTCACGCCAGACTCGCCCGAAGTCATCAAAAATCAGGTAAATAAAAACAGAAATCCAAGTGCACTCCTGACAGTGTTCAGGCAACCATCAACCTCGGGACGATCGGTCATGTCGCCCACGGCAAATCCACCGTAGTCAAAGCAATCTCCGGAGTCATGACCGTCAGGTTCAAGAACGAACTCGAGCGAAACATCACCATCAAGCTTGGTGGGTCTGCACCATTCCGTCGTAGAACCTACTGACCCGATCCTAGGTTATGCAAACGCCAAGGTCGGTGTATATCCGATTGACCGGAACTTGCTAACTCTCCACAGATCTATAAATGCGAGAATGAAAAGTGTCCGCGACCAGGCTGCTACAAATCCTACAGGTCAGACATGGAGGAGCGCCCACCTTGCGAACGTCCAGGGTGTGGCTCACGAATGAGACTCATGCGGTACGTACCCTGGTCCCGCATTTAGCCATTTGACTCATCCAGCCACAGTCACGTATCCTTTGTTGATGTGAGCCACGCGATTCAGTACGTGGTCGAGACTAAATGCACTCCTCTCAGTGTCCCGGTCACGATATTCTGATGGCTACCATGCTCAACGGTGCCGCCGTCATGGACGCCGCCTTGTTACTGGTCGCCGGAAATGAAACTTGTCCCCAACCACAAACATCTGAACATCTTGCCGCCGTCGAAATCATGAAGCTGAACCATATCATAATTCTCCAAAACAAGGTCGACTTGATTCGGGAACAAGCGGCAATCGAGCACCATAAGAGTATTGTGCAATTCGTCAAGGGTACGCCCCACCGGTCATCCTCAGGCCTCAACTCATTTGATCCCAGGCACAATCGCGGAGAACTCGCCGATCGTTCCCATCTCGGCTCAATTAAAGTACAACATCGATGCCGTCAACGAATATATCCTCCGCACTATCCCCACTCCTACCCGGGACTTTACTTCCTCACCGAGGCTGATTGTCATTCGGTCGTTTGACGTCAACAAACCTGGCGCAGAGGTAGACGAACTGCGGGGTGGCGTGGCCGGTGGGTCCATCCTTCAGGGTGTACTCCGTGTCGGCCAACAGGTCGAGATTCGACCTGGTATCATCACAAAGGACAACGAGGGCAAGGTTCGGTGCCGACCAATCTTTTCCCAGATTATCACCCTTTTGGCGGAGCGAAATGATCTGAAATTTGCCGTGCCTGGTGGTCTTATTGGTGTGGGTACGAGAATTGACCCGACAATTTGTCGTGCGGATCGCCTCGTCGGACAAGTACTGGGTGCCGTGGGCGAACTGCCGAGTGTGTATACTGGTACGTGAACGATCTGCCTCGGTCTTATGCATCGCGTTTCTGATTTATGGCATCTTCCAGAGCTGGAGATTAGTTTCTTCTTGTTACGAAGATTGCTCGGTGTCAAAACCGAGGACAAGAAGCAAACCAAGGTATGTGTAACCTCAATTGAAGTTCGTAAAGCTGATTGCATTTCATCGAGGTCACTAAATTGGCCAAGAACGACGTGCTCATGGTCAACATTGGCTCTACTTCCACTGGAGGACGGGTGATGAACACCAAGGTAGGTATGACTACGGTGCTCCGCTAGTCCAAACTTATTGTGTCCATCGCAGGGTGACTTGGCGAAAATTCTGCTTACAAGTCCGGCATGCACAGAGGTCGGAGAAAAGGTTGCCCTCAGTCGTCGGATAGACAAGGTGTGTCTCTTCTTGCTGCTGTGGTATTGAATATTGACTCTATCTTGCGATTAGCATTGGCGACTGATCGGATGGGGTAGCGTGAGACGTGGTACCACGATTGATTTAGATTAATGATAGATGTAATACTCAAAATCATTTGGATGTGAATGGTACATCGCAAATTTGCGATATTGAGAATTGTAGGTGTTGTATGCGCCCCGGTTAGGCCAGACGGGCGGTTCGAAGGCGACCAAATAAAGACGGCGGAAATATACACCACTGGGACAACCTAAAACAATTGTGGGTAGAAGTTTGATCGCATATGAATCTTCGTTTTTTGTCGTTCGGCTCTTTTTCAATGCATCGAACGATCAAGAGGATGAAATCGAGCCCGAAATCAGTCGATCGTTTCCAGTAAACCAACGCCGGTCGCATCTCCACCCTTTCCACTTGCTGTCTCGTTCTGGTACAGAATTGACATGTTCACAGGCTGATCCGAACGCGACTTACTTGAAACCAGTTTCAAACTGGCCGGCGATTTCGGCGACCTGACCAAGTCAGGTTCCTAATATCTGAGCGCTAATGTTTGAAGTCCAGGTCATTGGCATGTCATGGCAGATGTGTCGCATACAAGATAAAAAGCTGGCCGGGTATCGGCTTATTATTTTGGATAGATGTCTAGACAAATCAAATGCGACTCGACACGATCTTCAAGCAGTGTCCATGGCTTCGGGTGGGGCCTCGTCAAACATGAGACTGCCCTGCTGCTCCTTGAGCCATTGGACGCTACGCTTTTCGTCCAAAAAGTAGGTGTAGCACTTTCGGAGGTCAGGTACGCTAATGGTAGTGCTGGATCGGCGACGGGCGACGAGTGCGGCAGTGGCGATGAGTTGGAGCGCGTATCGAAGGGTAGTCTGCTGGGCCATGGAGGTGAGGACCGAGAGCGCGTCGGGCTCGAGCGAGACGTCTTCTTCCTGACAGCGTATCTGGATGATTTGCGCGATCTCGTCTGGCTCATACGGACGGGTGCTGACAATCAATATACGGTCGAGGAGGTCGGCGGGAAGACCGTGTGGGGCTTTGAACTTGGTGCCACGAACTGGCGCGACACCCCGATTCGAGGCCATGACGACGAGCGGGGCAAGATCCGATTCGAGTGCACGGTTCAGGAACGAGAAACACTCAATGTCCAGCATATGAACCTCGTCGATGAAAAGTACCTAGTGACATGTTAGAGATGCAAACGACGATCGAATAACACGCCTACCCCAGGAACGATGTCTGCCTTGCCCTCTTCTCGCCATTCGCCGACCTTTGCGTTGATCTGGTCGCGGAGTTCGGGTTTAATCTCACCCGTGTCGCCTGGATGGCTGTGTCAGTACAGGCATCGAGTCGACGAGAGTGATCGTACCGGCAAACAACGCCATGAATCCCTGTGTCCGGCTGTTGATCACGTCTATTTCGTGGAGGCTGACGGTGTGCACAACCTCGCGTCGTTTTTGGATCTCTCCCTCGGGGCATTGGACAAAACGGGTGTCGGCGCCCATGGCATCATAGTCTCGACTGCGCGAAAAGCTGCGACCGAGCTTGGTGATTCTGCCTGCAGCCTTGTCGATGGTGATGACATCCCCGGCAAGGACCTTTTCTTTTGCGAGTGCGTCGATCATCTTGTGGCCGAGGTCATACACGGTTTCCATATCGGTGGTTTTGATAGTCAGGCGGCCAGTTTTGGTCGCACCGGTGAGCGAGCGGTCGATCTGGAGCTCGACGACCTCTCCCTCGATGAGCTCTGTCTCTTCCTTGATGCGAACGCCAATGGATCGCCTGAGGGCCTGGGTGAGAGCCTCTGTCTTGGAGAGCGAGAGGGAGAAGACCTCGGAGGCGGCAATGGTGGTGAACGGGACGTCTGGACCGAGACTCTGTGCCATGCCTGCAAACTCGGTGAGATGAATGCACGACATTGGGTTTGACATACCCATCGCAATCGCAGTCTTGCCCGAGCTGGGAGGGCCGGCAAGGAGGATGGCGCGTCCGGCAATCCGGCCCTCTTGGATCATCTTGAGCACGAGTCCGGCGGCGCGGCGGGCCTTGGGCTGGCCGACCATGCCCTGCGCGTTGGGTCGGGGCTCGAGGCGGTCGTCGAGGCCGAGCCCGCGGATGTGGGAGTGGGCGCCGATGCGCTCGATGCGGGTGACATCGCGCAGCTCGGCAGTGCCGGTGGTGATCGTGTCCTGCAAGCGGTCAGACGGCGTCGGGCGGGCTGCTCGAGCACTTGCCATGGTCACGGTCAGAAACAAACCAAAGCACGCACGTGACCGATGATTTGCACTCGACGTCGATGCTCTCCCGCCTCCTGCCTCGCCTCGGCCGGGCGTTCTCGACGACGGCCCCGGCGCTGGCCAAGCCTAATCTGCCGAAGCGGCCCCTTCGTCGCTGTCGGCCCCGGTCCAGGGCTCGTCCACCCAGTTCAAGACGTACAAGCCCGTGACGCCCTCGCTCCGCCATCTCCGGCTGCCGGTCTCGCCCCACCTCTTTGCCGGCCGCCCTCTGCGCGCACTCACCGTCGCCAAGCGCGAAAAGGCCGGTCGCGGGCGTGGTGGCCGCGTCGTTGTGCGATCCCGCGGCGGCGGACACCGGCAGCGGCTGCGCATCGTCGACTTTATGCGCACCACCTCGGGCCCCCACGACGTCGTGCGCATCGAATACGACCCGGGTCGCAGCGCACACATCGCCCTCATCAAGTCTCGAGATCTCGCTTCTGTGCAGCCCTGGAGCTACATCCTCGCCTGCGACGGCCTTCGCGCCGGCGATGTCGTCGAGAGCTTCCGTGCAGGGATCCCGCCCGGGCTGATCGAAGGCTTTGTCGACTCGCCTGCTCCAACCAAGCGCTCGCTCAAGGCGCTCGCTTCTCCGTCTTCGCCCCAAACTGCTCTCGCCGCCGCTCCCGACGCGAGCGACATTGCCGCCGCCAATGCATCCACCAATCTCTCGCTTGGTGTCCTCCGTGCCCGCACCCTCAAACCCGGAAACGTGCTCCCGCTCAGGCTCATTCCTGCCGGCACCCTCGTTCATGCCATCGCCCTCTCTCCAACTGGCCGCGCCGTGCTCGTGCGTTCGGCTGGCGCGTTTGGTCAAATCGTTGCCCACGACGACAAGGGCCTCTGGACTCAGGTCCGTCTCCAGAGCGGCGAGGTGCGCAACATCATGCAGCGCTGCGTCGCCACCATCGGCAAGGTCAGCAATGCAGATTGGAAAGGCCGCAACCTAGGCAAGGCCGGAAGGAGCAGATGGCTCGGCCGACGTCCCCACGTCCGGGGTGTCGCCATGAACGCGTGAGTAGCCATGCAAGCTATAATTTTTGTACTCACCCCCCATAGCTGCGATCACCCCCATGGAGGCGGTCGCGGTAAATCCAAAGGAGGCAAACATCCCCGCTCCGTCTGGGGTTGGCTCACCAAAGGCCGCCGCACCCGCAAATCGGCAGACCGCGACGGGAACAAGTTTGTTGTCAAGGAGCGTCCCAGAGGCCTCGAGCGCAAAAACTAGGTCTTCAATGTATGCGCCTGGATAGTTTTGTGTTCCTACGACCCTAATAAAACACTTGACTACTCGATTGGGAAAATCTTGGCCGTATCGCATTTTGTTTATCACGAATAACATTATGAAAATTGATTGAAGCTTCCCTGACGTTTGCGCTAATCTGCCCCCATGAAGAATGTGTCTTGGGACAAGGACTCGAGTACCGGCACGAGCTCTCCAGTCGTTTGGCACATAGCGACTGATCGAGGTAGAGTGCTGGAGGTCCCTGTCACTGGAACTCCATGGTTAGTAATCTCAGCACCCAAGGCCTCCTATTGTAGCTAGAGAGCCTGGCCCAATATATCAAAGCCACGGTTTGAGACACAGGTCTGAAGTACGCAGAGGGCTATTCTCCACCAGATATACCAGCTTCCCACAAGTCAAAGGTACGCGGGGCTCTTTGCACAGAACCATCATTCATCGCATTTTTGAACGAGCCAATTCTCGCTGAAGCTAGCGAGAAGATGGAGCATATCACATAGTAGTAGCGAGTCTTGCACGCGCATACTGGATCCACCAACCGACATTCGGTTTCCCATTCTGTTCTGCTTTTCGACCCAGGATCAAATAGGCACTCGCTCGAGACAGAAACGCTCTCGGATGTCACCGAGCCTAAAACCAGACGTCTCGACGACCTCGGCACGCGGGACTGGACATCCGCTACCCTCGTCGTTGGTCTACTTTCAGAGCGCTATGACCGACTATGGCAAACGACAAGTGCACTATACCCTTTGGCTTAACCGTTTCAGAGTTAGTTCTCGGCGTTCGGAGAGGGGATTGCGTTGGATGATGTAACGCATGGCCTGCGCCGAGAAGCAAGTGACTCGGTTCCAATCTCTCACGGGGTATCAATTTCGAACCTGAGGGGTGGGTTTCATCTGCTAAAAGGAGCTCCAAAGCTAACTATCTCTTTTTACAGTATTGGTCGCCCCGAGAACCGCCCTATAAGGCGATCAATTCATTTAATCAAGTTGCCCAAACCTCAACGCCCGGGATACCATGAAAAATCTAACGGGGCGGGCGATTACTATATTCTCTAGCGCGTCTGGAACTGCATCAATTGGGCAACATCGCAGTGACCAACCGTACAAGTGTGAAATGCCAAGATGTATTGACAAGTACCTACAAATGACATATACTGTTTTATCCGAACCGCTCCTTTGCCATGTTTTGGAACATGGCCATCGTCTCTGCCTCTTTTGCCTTGAGTGCCGCTCGACGTTCTTGGGTTCCGCTGATATCGACCTGTTTCTTTTCCGCCCACCTCGCCCTGGCGGCGTCCCGCTTGGCAATTCTGCGGAATCTTAGACGGGATGCAACTTTGAACGGGCATGACTCACGCTGCACGGAAACTGTCGTTGCTTCCAGAGCCCATCAAAAAGTCCTCACCAATCTCTAATCCGCCGTCCTCTTTGCGGTCTCTCATCGCCCGGTCTTCTTCTCGCCTCGCTCGTTTCTTTTCCATCATTCCTTCGCGACCAACTTGCTTCGGGCCTATTCCTCCGTCCTCATCTTCGAGCCGCTCCCGAGTGCGTTTGTTCAACACCCGACGCTCTCGCTTTACAGTTTCGATCTCAGCCTCGCGCTGAAGCGTTCGATCAGAGGATGAGAGCGAAGGACCCGGCGGTAGCGTTGGCCCAATAGCTGGACGCAGCGAGCTGGATGCGGCCTGGACAGGTTCATCTCCATAGGTAGCCCGACTCACTGCAAACAAGATGTGAATCGGTGGAGAAAGGTGCAGTGACAGAGACTGACCGGCTTCACGAGCGGACTTGAGCTCAGCCATGTTGATTTTGGAGTCACCGCTCGCAAAAGACCATCGATAAGCCGTGTTGGAAGAAGCTGATTGGGTAATATTCGTTGCTGCGCCTCCTGTGTAGATCGACTCTGACAGCTTGCCCCGATTCCAAGCCTGACCACGCGTGAACATAAAATAATGCGAGCGTGCGGAATTGGGCTTACCTTGACAAATTTCCGAAAATAGCTAGGCCAGATTCAGATTCGAATGATGTAGGATTGAAGACGCCAGTGAACTGACCCCGTACTCACTGTCGTGCTCGCTCCCCAGTCAACTCATCAAAGTATCTACCCTTCTCGTCACGTAACCATGTGCGAAACTCGCCGCTTTTACGAAAGTAATCCGAATCGGATATTGGATCTACTCCAAGCTGGGGCGAAACGAGGTGGGGACTGGGAGACCGGGAGGTAAAGCGAGGCATTGGTGGCCAGAGACAAACTAAAAGGTTGCCACGTGACGCTAAGGGGAAATGTAGGATGGCTTATGTCAGACTCGGAGGCTACCACAGGTAGGGCGTGGTAAATAGGTGAAGGCCTTGTCGTGTATGAATAGCAAGCCTGAACATAAGGCGCGGAAGGCGCATTGTACAAAAGTAGGTCATTTCTGTATGACGAGCCAGCACTTAAGAGACTTAGTCGCCCAGTGCATGGTAGATCATGCACATCAATTATACTGACTCTGGGGCCGGCGCTCTCACGCGCTATCAAAGGATGGGCTATAAAAGATGAATAAAGTATATTCGAGAAGCGCATATATGAGTACAAACGGCATACTGAACGGTCTACCGGTAAGGGTGGGGGACGCGCGCGCCGAAGGCGCGCCAGCGTGATCGGCCATCTCGAGCAGCGAGCAAGACTCGCTGGGTCGAGGTGAGACCAAACATCAGGACGTGAGTCCTCGTACATGCGCACTCGGCAGTGCGGGGAATGGCGGGTGGGACGAAAAGATGCGATGAACGGCGCGCGAGCGATGCCTATCGACGCAGTCAGAACGAAAGCGCTGGTCCAGGGACGGGACCGTTGTAAGGACCCGCGGTAATGGCGCTAATACCGAGCGCCGTGCAATTCCCTGTGTCAGTACACATCGTGCTCCTCCGCCGGCTCCGGTGCACGATTACCCAAGTCAGGGATGCCGCAGATGTTTAAATTTCTACGATTATATAGGCTAGTTTTGGCATTGTAACCACAAGCCAGGAGCGCTCAACCCCTCCGCCCGCGAGTAAGATCTCATAGGTAGCTATTAGAACGAGATATGGCATCCTGAAACACGATATCCTGCTGGAGGCAGTGCGTCGGCTCTCTATGACATCGCCCAGGAGTGCGTATTCAAGATTGTACCACGCGCCAGTATATTGAGCTAGGAGAGGATATATACACAGGCATCCATTCAAACACCTCCGGCAACTAATACATAGTCGCTGATAACCATGCAAAGTGTGAGCTTCAGTTTTCCGCCCGCTATATCACCAACACTCTTAGATTTAGCAAACGACTGATTGGGTGTGATAGGTTTCGCGCACGGCACGATCGCCATTTCTATGTACAGACTTGCTATATCTCAGCAATATTATTATATTTTCCCAAACGCCAAACGTAGTCAGATCAAGGTTGGATAAGCAACCGACTAGTATCGACAAGTCTTCGACTAGCACCGGCAAACTATCGATTACCGACCCTCGTCATTGCTTGTCCAATGCTTGTCGGAAGCTTGTCCGGAGGACAAGTCGAAGACCGATCAATGACCAATCGATCACTAATGATACCTTTCCAAGCCTTGTCTGCCCCGACAAGCCTTCGGAAAATCCAAGTTCTCTAGCTAGAGAACTTGGATCCATTACGCAAGACTGCAATTACCGGGATATGTGGCCTGATTCCAGTGGGGGCTGATACGATCATATGCGGGGGTGGAGAGCTCCGTTTAGTTGGTGAACGAGTAGGGGTGGTTGCCCTGCTTAATGGAGGCTGAAGGTGTGTGGGAGATAACAGTTCAAGGACGGTGGGGGCCGACAGCCGAATTGAGGCAAATGCTTATTCGGCGGTAGAAAAAACGGTTCATTATGATCTGGGAGCGCACAGTTTGCGGTAGAGTTGCGCTTCGACACGAGAGATGTCCGTGGGACTGGACGATTTCAAACATCCTGTAAGTCTCATACTCTTCAATACCCCTGGACTCACATTACGAATGCATTCGACGCCGTCGCAAGTAGAAGCATTAGGACTCTCTATGGCAGCCAGAGGTCCACATATTTATATGAAAATCTCATCACGAGAACTGGTCTCCGCCAGCTAAGTGCTCCAGAGGGCGTTGAGAGTGTTGAGGGCATTGAAATTAATGCCCCCGTCTGGAGCTCTCACGAGCGCTCAACGCTCCTCAGCCGGAAACCTAGTTACTCGGCCACCTAGTGGCTATTTTTGTCCCATCCGACAGTTGTCCCGATATGTCAGCTCCATGGCTCGATTCTGAAATTCACAGCTGTTTGCCCAACCGTCCGCGCGTTCTGTCTGGTTTATGCGCCAATGTCATTATTTTGTGAAAATACCCCCGTATGTGGACTGGCCCATTGCACGAGATACCTCGTTGGTCCTCTGCGCACAGCGCTAAGTCCGCGCTAAGTCACAGGTCAATTGATCAGCCTGCTCCACAATTGTCATGTCCCGCCACCCGAGCCATCAACAGGATTCAATTTATCTATATATGTACATGTAGCTGTGTGAAGCCCATCAGGCCAGCCTAGAACGGTTTAGAATAGGAATAGAGTAGAAATCGCGCCACGGGCAGGCATCCAACATCGACGTCATAACGAGAACTCCGAGTCGGAGATAACCGTCGGATGGGACAAAGATAGCTGCTACACGGCCGAGTAACCAGGTTCCCGGCTGAGGAGCGTTGAGCGCTCGTGAGAGCTCCAGACGGGGGCATTAATTTCAATGCCCTCAACACTCTCAACGCCCTCTGGAGCACTTAGCTGGCGGAGACCAGTTTTCGTGATGCTGAACACGCGTATTTCATAATGACCCGAAACGTGTTGCCGACGATCTAGAACATGCTCTAACAGCCCTCAGTGCACGAATTTATTCAAACACCGGTTCCGAGAGTCTTAAACATCTGCGAGGATTATCTCAACAGGTTAGGTTAATCCCTCCCATCGATTTCCTGTGTAGGTATTGGGTCTGTGACCCTCATGTTACGGTGCGTGTTGGCGCGGCTCCCCGTCAAGTATAAGCCTATCTTCCTCTGTAGCTCCGCAAAACACCAGAAACGACACAAGAAATCAGGGTATGTGATGAGAATCTAGTTTGCATACATTTATTCGGTTATAATGTAATCTGTCACCACCGCCAACAGAGTCAATTTCTTATTTGTGCCCGCTATGTCCGCAATCTTTTGAGATTTAGTGATAGGCGGACTTTTTGGCTCGGTTGGCTCCCTTTCGAATTCAACCGCCTTGTCCTTGCATTGTGCCATGACCTCAGGAATACGACGAATGCCCCACTCGATCGCAGAAATCAAGGTAGTTTTCGACACGTTAACTGGTTCAAAGGCTCATTCAGACACTATACCACGTTTAAATATAATTTACTCACCGATATACGGCTTCATCAGTGCTGCTGATTCGGTGTTGCTTCCCTCGTACAACTTCAACGTGACCTCGATAGTCTCTTTGGAGCTAGGATCTCCGATCTTTTCGTGATAAAGTCAGTTGGATATAACAAGTACAGGGGTTTGTCCTACCAAACGCTCGTTCGCTTTTTTCATATGCTCCATGTCGTCGGTCAATGCACTCTGGAAACTTGCTTCCTGGCCGCTCGCATCACTTAACTAGTATGAAAGGCGGTTTATTGAGATGTTCACAGTATTGGTCCCACCACCTACCCCTAATTGGCCCATACAATCGATGACCAAGGTGAGTGATTCCTTAAACTTTTTTGTGCATGCATGTTCACTGTAGTCCTTATCTAGCTTGTACGGCTGCCACTTTGGCAAACCTGCGGCATCGGCGCTAGCTTGAAATATCCCAACAGCCGTTTTTAGTGTATCGAGTGTAGCTTCAAGTGCTCTAATAAACACATCGGTTAAATGACTAACTTAAACAAAAGACGCTACGCTTACTGATTAAGTTTGATGCTATGACTCTCGTCTGGATCTTTTCTGTGCTGGGAGTCATACTGCTTGATCGCATCGTCACAAAGCATGATAAGAGCCAGTGCTTGGGCATAATAAGCTCGCCCAATTTTACTTAGCAGCTTCATCATATCAAGGCACGAGAATTCCGGTTTTCCCTTAACGGCGAGTAAGCTAGAGGTCAATCAACTGACTCTAGGCATACTCACAAATACTAGATTAATGAATGCTTGGTAGTCTTCTTGAACCTGCGTTAGAGTTTTTTTGGCCGCTTTATTGTCTCCCAGGTCCTTCAATCCATTCATAAGCCTGATTAAATCTTAGTTTGGCACATATATACTCGTATTGCACGCTTACTCTTCAGCCTTCGAGCAGACTTCCTTCGACCTCAAGTGCTTTAGGTTTGCCTTGGGGTCGAGGTCGGGTGCCTGTCCCGCGGCAAAATGTCCCCATCCGTATACCGCCATCATTGACTGGACAAGAAGCACTTCCGAATCCTAACGAGTGTGAGGCTATTTTGGATTCAGACCTGGGATCTGTCGGACTCACTTCCGAAAAGCCCGAATCTTTCCCTTTTCTAAGGAGCGATGAAAGCGCAATAGCAAGTTTTTCGATTGCTTTCAGTGATTCAACGTATTTTTCCGGTCTAGAACACCGCGAGTTAGTATCGACTACGTGTCATCCCAATAGAAATAAATAAATAAGAGCACGAACAATTTTAATAGACTTGCTTTGGAAGCCTGTTCTTTAATTTCGGCCACCAAGTCATCCACAAATGCTTGATCATCGTGTTGGAGGTCAGCAGCTCCATCCGAGGAGGATGCAAGTTTCTATTCCTCAGGTTAAGCTCGTTGGAGGGGTGCCTTAGCGGTCGACAAGTCATACCTTAAGTTCATTTACATCGGTGAGGAGCTTGATATTTTTCTTAGTTTTTTCGCGAGCACTCTTCCAGTTATCTAGGTCGATTCGGCAGCCAGCTAGTGTGGAAGTATCCACTAGCTGGCCGGATCCGCGAAAATCATTAGGCTCAAACTCCAACAATGCCCTGACAATATTCAGCATAATGCATACCAACGCGGTAACTCGAACTCACTTTTCCAATGGCTTGAGGGCTTGTGTCCAAACTTTGAAGGAGTCGAGACAGTTGTCATTCAGAACCTTCTCAACGAGTCCCCGTATCTCGCAAATAAAGCGATGGGCAGTATCAACAAATCGATATGACGCTTGGGCATTGCGACGGTAGGTGCACACATCAGAGCCGATTAGCCTAACTAGCTGCTCGGACAAGTATAATGCCGGAATGTGTTTGACTGTGGCTGGGGGATCAGTCCAATCAAAAAATAGAGAAGAGGAGTTTGGAAGGGCAGAGGCCATGGTAGGTTAGATCCAAAGGCGGCTTGGTCGACAGAATGCAGACACCCCTTCTGCCGGGGAGCTATATATGCAGTAGAACTGAGTGTAATGCGACTTGCCCTCTGCCCACTAGGTGCGAAGGTATTTGAATTAAAACTCGTGTTACAGGCCTCGTTGAGCGTCTCCTATGGAATGAGGCTCTGTGAACATTTAAATGATAGGGGCAACTCGAAAAATTAGAATTAAGGATAGAGTTGCTCTCGGGTATTCCAAGCTGCCGTTCAAACCTGCCACGCTGACACATGTAGACGCTGGTGAGAGGTTATCAGTAGACCAATCTTAGCTAAAAGCTGAAAACCTGAGTGGCGTGAACTGGCTGCTAAGCGGCTAAGTTTGCTTTTTAGGACTCATTAGCACACGATTGACACGTATTTACTACTGGCGTTATCTGGATCTAATGAGTGCTCAAAAGCGCGCTTAGACGCGTAGAGCTGGTTGGCGCTAGCGAGCCTTTCGAATGCTAGCTCAAAACCATCAACCGGTATCCAGCATGAGTAATAAATATTATCTAGACAATTCATAAGTGCTCAAAATCGCACCCTCGTTATCGAATCTGATAATAGTTTACACTCAGAAGTGGTGAACCGCAACGAACCTGGCGGTGATTGAAAGATGTAAGTCGCATACATCGCGAGATCATCCAGTGATTAGCGGTGCACGAATCTCACTTGACCAGTCCCCACTCAACCAAAGTATACAGGACCAATGAGCTGAAATTAATTAGATGTAAGTGGGGCGAAAAACCAGAGATGTAGTAATAGTAGCACTATCCCCAAGACCATCGCGCGATAGTACGCTATTATAATACCCTTATGCTTCTTTACGCCTGCGGGTTTGCAGAGTACATGATCAACAGGCTGGCGCACAGGAGTATTAGTATTAGTGCTCCCTTCAACGCAAAAGTCGAGAACATGAGTTAATTGTGTTTCGTGCTCATACGTCCCCAAAACCGGGCCGGGATCACGAGCGCAAGGTTTGTTCGTGATTGAACCCTATCCAAGATTCACAACTAGAAATATGCTCCTCAGTGATTGCTTCCGGAACTTGGTGATTGAATACGAGCGTATTCTGTGCTCATGAGCAGGGGTATCAGCTAACAGTCGAAAGCCTAGCTGACACAAAGTAGCTCTTCACGTCTCACTAAGCTTTTTAACGTTCACCAGACCCTGGGTCGCACGAACTACTGGTGCTATCAGGATCTAGTGAGCTCCAAAAATTTCTGTCAGACAATGAGTTCATAGCCCGCGCTAGTCAGACTTTTTACTTTTCGCTGAGTAGCGTAAAGCACTGACCCGAAGTCATCCAAATTGGTTTATCTGGATTCTGCTATCCTATTATGAGCTTACACGCTCTAAACCCGTTCCGGCTATCACAGGTAAGCTTTCATTCTTCCTCGCCTCTTCTTGTTCATAAACTAGGGCAGGTGGAGTCGTGATAGTTCACAGCCGATTTGCTAGTGCAAACGGGGGCGGAAAATAGTCTAGCCCTTATGGGTAACGGCTAGTGAAAACGCGATCAAGCAAGTTAGCGCCCAGCCTTGAATTGAGCGTGAGCCTTCTGGCGTCAATCGGACCACGTGGAAATACAGTCCTTGATCGCGGGCAATCGCAATCGACGGCGCTTGTACGAATACTTCTTACTCACACCATGGAATTTTGCTCCCATGAGGCATTAGAGTACGCGACTTGAAATCTCCAAACCGCTAATCTGAGTTTCAATATGAGCTTTTTTGGGGTTGGTGCCAATCCCATGAGGCCGTCGAGGTCTAGGGTTAAGTCTTTAGTTAGTGTTTAAAACAACGATCGGAGTTTGCATTCCCTCATTCAATTTTAGCAGCCAGGAATTGTCTGGTGCCATTTGTAGTATCCACTCGATGTAGTGGCGAAGAACCGTGAAGTGCGCGCCTGTCAAGGGTAAGTCTCGTGCTTGGTCATGAATGTGGGTTTTATCTCCCTCGTTTGAAGCCGATTCCCTTTCCTCCTGTGCACACGATTCTGGAGAAATCAGCGAAGTTTTAGTAGAATCCCGAGCGTTCTATGATTGGAACTGGAATTCAAAGAAATGAAATGGCTAGACGTCCATGTGGGAACGACAACGACGTGGCCCGCACGAGGCCCGAGGCGTCTCTGGACAGGGTACACAAACCTCAACCCGGAAGAAAACGCCCCGGCGCTACGTGCATGCGGACTGGGGCATATGCATAGATGATGATTGAGTTAATGCAGTATAAAGTTGAGAGGCGTCTAGGCGAGGGCGGCACCGGGTCACCGAGCCGCGAAGGTGAATGGATCGCAGCTGGGTCAGCGGGCCAGATCAGGCTCTCAAGGCGTGAAAGGGGAGGTATTGGGACCAACTGGACAAGCTGGAGGCGACTTCACACCGGCCAGTTCGCCCAAGTGCTGTACGAGCAAGAATAGAACATGGGTTGAAGGACCCGGCGAAGCCCCCTAAATGCATTTTCGGCAATATCAAATCTCAAGGAGATGTAGCCTGGTTTTTGAACTCGGGGTACTAGGTTGCGGTAGTAACCCTCAGCCAATTCCCAAATATCTAGCTATCATGCACTAAATCCAGCTGTCTAACGATGTTTTTGACCACGACACGTCCATTGCAGCCATTGAGAGAGATGAATTAGAGGTAAATCGTCTTCTAGGAATAGCTTTCGTTTGCAGGCTTCTCAGCGCGGGCTGATATTTCTGGGAAAATTTTGATACTTGTTTCATAATCCTACAATTTCACCTCCAACTATGCTGTTCTGAGAGCAAGAGGTCCCCAGTGTACACCAACTGTGGTGACCATCGGCCGTCACCGACTGATGGAGACTCTACAGTGGGCGACAAATCAAATGGGACACGTGACTCACCTGCAGAAAAGCGGCCGAGGCAGACAGAGAAGAGAATATGTCATATAAGTGTATTAGTAGAATATATATAAGGATACCTCAGGATAAGCTGTGCGAAACCCCAGAGCGATAGAAAAGCTCTACGGCAAGACAGCGCTTGAACACTACAGCGGCTGTCCCATCTGTTTTGGAAATTGTCACTCAACACTTGACACTCCCCGGGCGCGGAATTTCAACGTCAATATTCACTGCTAGAGCTTCGGGATTTGCAGGCTAAAAACATGGGATTAGGCACCGCAAGTCCTGTTTTGGCCCCTGAATGGATCTGGAATTCACGCACTTTTGAACGACTGATTCCAACACTCTGGCCGTGAGAAATGGAATTGCTCGGTCGTCGTTTACACACTGTCGACGCGGACTTATATAGCCCTCATAGTGCCATATTCAAATATTCTCTTGTGCTCTTGGTCGCGGCTTGGACATGGAAATTTACTGTCGAAAATGCTATATATGCGACGCTTGGTCGGGTATTTTCATATTCAAAAAGTAAATGGATAGCTTCCCGCAACGTCTAAATCGACGTCTAAGCTAAGCTAAGCAGTTCTATCGGCCAGTAGCGCCTGAGCCACAGCCACATGTACATATATACCCGATTAGGATATGCCGACGGCCGAGGATGCCGGAATTTGACATGAGTGGGGCGGGCCGATCTTTGAACTTCGATAAATGCTCGACTTTCACCGTGCAGGTGCCATCCACACACAGCCGGCGTCACTGCGCGCGGGGGTAATTTCGCAAAAAAATGCGATTGGCGCATGTGCCAAACAAAACGCGCGGACAGGTGAGCATATAGCCTAATATTTCAAAATCAAGCTATGGGGCTGACAAAGCTCCACACATCAGGGTCTCGACCAAATTCGGACGATAGAGGAACCTGTCCGC
Source organism: Ceratobasidium sp. AG-Ba (assembly GCA_016906575.1). Lineage (NCBI taxonomy): Eukaryota > Fungi > Basidiomycota > Agaricomycetes > Cantharellales > Ceratobasidiaceae > Ceratobasidium > Ceratobasidium sp. AG-Ba. The sequence continues at coordinate 15,775 of CP059633.1, read as the reverse complement.
GCGTTTTGTTTGGCACATGCGCCAATCGCATTCTTTTGCGAAATTACCCCCGCGTGTCATTGCGCCGGCCGTGTGCGGAGGGTACATGCACGGTGAAAGTTGAGCGATTTGTCGCAGTTCAAAGATCGGCCCGCTCCACTCATGTCAAATTCCGGCGTCCTCGGCCGCCGGCATATCCTAATTGGGTATATATGTACATGTGGCTGTGGCTCAGGCGCTACTGGCCGATAGAACTGCTTAGCTTAGCTTAGACGTCGATTTAGACGTTGCGGGAAGCTATCCAATTACAGGGCAGGATAGAACAGTATTAATGTGCTACGGTCGTGGTCAGGTATGTAGCATACAACGAGTCGAACGCTAGTCATTCAGTCCGACTAGTCCGCCAAACAAAAACCATGAACCTTTCAGCAGGATAGCATCAAGGCTACGGCGGAGCCCCAGTTACCTTTCTATTGAGCACTCACTACATCGATTGAGCGCCGCGTTATATATATCTATAATATATGAATGAGCGATAGCCAACAGAATACACGGTGTTGGTGCTTACCACTAAAAGCCTCTCCCAACCGACAAGAGTTATGAGAACCATTGCTGGGGGTTCAAAACGACTCAGCAAAAGGCTTGAGAGGATATGATATAGGGCGGTATAACTTGCCTTCGAACTGCCTACGCGAAACCATTTGAACCACGCATACCAAAATGGTAACCTAGATGCATGAGATCGAGAAGGCAAACTTCACAAAGCTGGCTCCGGCTCAACACACTTAGGTCGACTAAAACCGAGCTAAGTGGTTAGTTTTTAGGCTCTACAGACGCTCCGAGGGACAACATACAAGCAGGAGCGAGGTGGTGGAGCGCGTGAAGTCAACTTGATGGGCGGTGGAGCGTTTGAATCCGCGGGTGAGCTGGCTGTGCAACAGAAGATAACTCGACCAGAACGCTCACCTCATCTGGGAGTGAGTAGTACCATTCGATGCGCGACATCAATGCGCATCGAATGGAGAATTCTTCAGGGAGATTGGTTTACTCTAGTGGGCGTAAAATACGGTTTACAGTCTGGCGAATAATCGTTGATTGGCGCCCAACCGCCCGACGCCACAGGTGCGTCATCTAGAGCGGCAGCGCACGGGTCTCGGCTACACACCCTCCCGCCACCTCGCTGACACCTCGCAACATGGAACGAGTATTGTACAACGATGCCAACACTAAATTACATTCATTCGTTCGGATCCACGCTACGTTTTAGTACACCAACGTCTTTGACCGAAAGGTGAGAAGTATTCATTTTTTTCCTTTGCCATCGCTAGAGCATGTTTCGTGCAGCCAAGACTCCAGGATCTACCAAAAATGGCGGCCTTTTTGACGGTGTAAAACGGGTCGCACGTAGATTTTCGCATGGTTCTGCTCTCGCTCACACTAACGTGTAACGTGACTAGATTATCATTGAGCTAAAATCGATCCTCCTACCTTGGCATATCTCCGTTCTCTGCTAGAGTCATTGTCAATGTAGATGAGAATAGTCTCATATTGGAATCACATGTAGAAATCAAATTTCGCACGATATATGCCCCATGGCCGACCTCAACCGAGAATTCGGAAATTGCGAGCCAGTAATGTCGTAGTGCCGTACGCCCCCTTCCAACACTCGCGGATTGGGTTTTCCAAACTCAGTTTGATTCGGAATAAATGTGCTTGCAGCGCGAATGTGAGATTTTAAGATTTCGATATTAAAATTCAGGATATCTAGAGTGTGCAGTGATACGTTCTATATCGTGACAAACAGCGTCACTTCATTTCCACAGGCCAATGATCCAACCTCGATGCTGTGATGAACGAGATCCCTCGCACCTGAGGGGCCGGCAACGCGAAGCTCCGCCCCTGCATAATTACCTGGTAAAGAGTTCCTCAAAGAGTGATCCTTCAGAGAACCCCATTCTATTGCGGCGAGTCTCGTAAATGGTTGCACAAGAACTAAGGGCATAGTCAGATTTGATCATAGAGCTGTGAAGCTAATTCAGAGCCTGACCAGTATACTCGGCAATCGGAGCAGTTGTAGTCGACCCAGAGGCGTGTACTCTGATTGCCACCTTAATAAACTCCGGATGCCGCTCTATATATAAAGGGACGCGCTATTTTGTGTATCGATAAGACAGAAATGTGAATTGCAAGTTAAACTTGCCTTGTCAACGCAATCTTTTACAAGTAACAAATGAGTTTTATCGTTGGCTGTGGCCAGCTGGAGCCGTAGCTCAGCTGAAACAAATTCGGATACCTGAGATAACGGCTCTGTAAATACAATTGATGTATTAAGAATCACTTACCTGTAGTTCTGCAAAACAGACCGAGAGCTCTTCGACGCAGCGGTGAAGCTGCCGTGCAGGCTGCTCCTGGTGGTGTGACTGGACACTTAGCTCCTTGAAGTACATCCAATCGCACGAATTAGTTTTCGAACGCGACAGCTGGCTCGCAGAACGAAGCGCAACCAGGCATTCATCAAACGTGCTTTCCAATTCAGCCGTTAAGAAGCTTCTGAGAAGACGGTGAGTAGTACGCACTCTTGGAGTAAAACAAATTGTTGCTCGTTTTTGGCCCCGTCTTCCTTGTATTTCTCAGCAAGTTCATAGCAGAGATTCGCCACTAGAAGTGACTGTTCATAATATGGGATGCCAACTTCGGTAACGGACCTCATAATACTCATATATGAACTGGGGAGCCCGGCATAATCACCCTGGCGGATCAATGTAAGAGTTGAGAGTCTTTGACCGGTAGAATCAGTCTTACGCACTGAGAGGTGGCTCAAAAAGTCTTCATAATTCTGGCGCAAATCATGCTCTATGGATGTTCTTTCTGTACAGCCCATTATGCCAACTAGAAGACTATCACAACAAGTTGTAGATGGTTACTTTTAATTATGTGTCCTAAACACTTACTTTTTTGCAGAGACGCACAAATCCCCAAACTTCGATAATAATCCATGACCCTGAGAGGGGACCACCGCGAGCTCCAGGAATCCATATATGGCCATCGTCGATTTGATCGCTAGCGTCTGCCAGGTCTACCATTTGCATAGCATGTGAGACAATGCGAGTTGAATGAGGCCAGCCCACTAACAAGGGACAGCCGATTGGGGCTACGGGCTATATTTTGAATCATACAGATTCTGGAAGAAATCTCGCTGAGTATTGAGTGATTTTGAGTCGGACTGGTAGCCGTTAACCCTAAAAAATGAGTGGCCAGAGCAATCTTTAAGAAGGCTACGCACAAGGCATTGATTTTTCCTGGACCGATGCGATCTTTGATTCCGGCCACTAAATCAGCCAGAAATCTCATATCATCGTGGCGATAGGCTGATATAAGGTCCTCTTTGTCTTCTTGACTAGGTTTGAGTATATCCTAGCATAAATGTAACATGAACAGAGAGTTACGGAAAGCAAAACGGGGATAACTAACTGTGAAGATCGTTTCGGACATATAGCGCTTGAGCGCATTTCGAATAGAGCTGCGATAGCTTTCCCATCGAACTATAGACCTGCGGCATTCATCAATTGACGTGTAGTCAAACAGCGCAAGTGATTGGTTGACATCCTTGTCTACAACCTCTGTCACTGCCAGGTTGAACAATATTCTGAGCGGGCATTTTGAGCACAGCTTTTAAAAAGAAACAAACAAATTTCGCACTCTTCTAAGGGACCAATTATACTTACGCATTGCTCGAATGCGTTCCAATTGGCGTTGTCTTCAATATCTTGAACGAGGTTACTGATATGCTCCACCAAAGCCTTAGAAAAGCCCATAAATCGATATGACGTCTGAGCGTTCCGACGGTAGGAGCATATTTCTGCTCCAATAACTTTGATGAGATGCTCTAGGAGTTTGGTCACAGGAAATTGTGACACTGGCTCAGTCCATTCGTAGAAAAGAGAAGAGCATGACATCCTGTTTGGTTCAGTCGGTCAGTTGAGGATTCAGACGGTATGCGTCAACAGGCCCATTGGATATCTATCACGCTTCGTGGTTACGTGTTAAATCTAGTTACTATGGAAGTTTGGTTACGGCGCCTGGTATACTCTTATCGACGATATCTGAATATGAATAGGGATCACTGGTATTGTGATGCTTAACGCTAACTTTTTTCTAACTTCCGGGTTACCGTTGAATTGGGTCCGCTATTGGTTATCGTAGCAGCGAGGTGTGCTCGAGTTGCACTCCGAAAGTGATTGAAGTAGGCGCCAACCCCTGAATCAAAGTGCAAAATGCAGGATCCCACGTCCATGTATGTTTGGCCGTGTAGAGTTCTTTCCACCTGACAATCAAACTCCTGGAATAGTATGTACCTGGAAGCATGGAGCTGCTTCGGGTACTTCCACGCTCCAGGACTTAAGACCAGCCAGTTATTTTTTGCATCCACAGACAACGACTAGTCTCTACGAGCAATTGAGCGAGACACCATGGCTCCATACGCCCCTACCCCGAACAATGAAGCCGGAGAGTCAACAGGCTCCAAACTAACTTGTGTGTAGTATACTCAATCCAACGCTTTATACTGGCTTATTGTTGAACTAGATGATCTGCCCCCCGTGATTAAATCGATTTGTTCAGGATGGATATCGGCCTATCAATCGGCTTCTGCTGTGGTAATTTTTATTCTTTGTCCTCAGTTCAATATGATGAGAACTGAAAACAATGCAGGGGGCATTGTTTACAGCTGTGCAGGCTCAGCTTTTAGGATTTATTACAGGGATACCGGACGAGAGGCTCCCTCACACTAGTTCCAAGTATCAGGCTCTACTAGCTCTTACCTATGCCTCAATGTTCTTCAGCGCTAGCGCTACAATCAGCTCACTCATACTGACCGACGAATTTGCTGAGTTACACTTTCGTGCTTCCCAGCTGCCGGATCACCCAGAACTAGACCAGGAGCGACAGCCAAGTACAGCAGGAGAACAAACAGGCACTACCCCAGACACAGACACGAGGATAGCGGGACAAACAAGCAAAATACTCCGTCAATATGGAATGAGGTCATATTTCTCTTCCATCGAGCTTCATTGTAAGTTCTGGTGTATATCTGCGAATTGATGCTCTTTAACCCTGTGTTTCGGTTCAAGGGTTTTCTGTGCTACTAGCTGGTTACTTCTGCCTCATCGCTCAGATGTTAATGTATGTTTCTTTCGTTGAGCCTTGGCCTGTTCGTATTTCTACATGGTGTGTTGTAATCGTTAGTGTGCCTCCCGTTTTCTCGTTGTTTGTTCCACCATCCGACGCGAGGCCTCGTGAAGTTGTATCCCGCCGATTTGGATGTTGAAGCTCTAGTCTGCTAAGTGATGTATGGTTGAATAGCAAGATCTCTTCGTGGTATGTTGCCAGAGGTAATATAAGTATTAGGTTTCCAGCTACCACGAAGTGCAATCGTGTTTCGCATTGCGCTGTGCAAATGATAGCCACTACGAATTTCCCTCTGCATACCGAAAGCTTAGAGTACTAGTGCATAGTATAACCTTTTGTGGCACACTACTTTGCAAGAATGGGAGCCCGTAAGCAGTGGGCGCTTTCGAATAGGGGTCCCCCACCGCAATACTAGGCCGGCCCCGGATCACATCCGCCGAGAGCAAATTCTTTAGGTTTAGATATTCGGTAATGCTTGATTGGCGCCTTTGATAGACACGCTCAAAGCACATGTGATTGGTGCGGCCTATGGGCTTGGGGTGTTGCTTCGTTGCTTCAAACAGGTGTGAGTACAACGTTCAGGACCTGTGGTACAAATATATACCAAGAACCTTTGCTATGGTATGTTACTTTACTACAAGCTACTAACAAGCCGAATCTATTCCCTTCACCACACTACCACCGCTGTACTTTTGATAAGAAACGTTGGCCATGGCAATAGGAGATTTAACTAAGTCGTTTTACGCGGGTGTTGGAGACTTGTGTCGACACTTGGGACGTATACAGAGCTTTCGAAACCAGGCTATTACTATTATCAGGGTATCCACAGCTCTTCGCTCAGATCCACCCAGCTCAACTGCGCAACAAGAGAGATTAATAAGGTAAGTCGTTTCAAGAACGTAGGGATAGAGCAAAACCAGCTAACTGGCTCAGTTTGCTAACCACGGTGGCGGCAACGCTAGACGCTCTTAGTGGCCATTCGAAGGCAAAATTAGATATCGCTGAGCAATTAGGTAGATGCGTCACCAGCTTGGTCGTGTATCACGCAGAATACTCGGGTTGTGGGGTGAGCTGATGCTCGAGTATGCAATGCCATGAAGCTCATACAGACGCTCATATTAAGAGCTGCACCAATCCTGAGCACGATTATTTGACGCTTATGGCTAAAGCTAAAGCGGCGGACAAAATTCATCATCGACTGGCCGATAAAGCGTATTCAATACAGCCCAAAGAGGTAATGATCCTGTCTGTGTTATGTACAGCCTACCGGACATCGTTTAAAAATTGCTGAAGATCAAAGGCTCGAAAAGTGTTAAAATAGGTATCACAATTCATAGGTTTCAGAAAGACATGACATATATACCAGACTGTGAGTGGCGCCGGTTTCTGGCGCGTCTTAAACGTCAACCGCCCGCAGGAATGGCTTACCTGAGGATACAGATCAGCTCCGAGAGGATTCTTCTACTGCGGAGCTCCTATATAGATTTAGCAAAGGTAGTAAACAGGTTCAAAGAGTGGCCATCAGCCTAAGCTCAAACCCGCATTTTTATCGTGCCTCATCTGAGACAAACAACAGCGACGTGACGGTCTCTGAGAAACTTGGCCGGTGCTTGAAGCTCCATAAATACCCTTTACAAAATCTCCCATCACCCCCAGCAAAAATACATGTCTGTTTTGAACAGTCGCCTGCCATCGTCTTCGAGCAGGAGGAGAATCAATACTTTTTGAACACCTACCATAAACAAAGCTGCCCTAGTGGTGTATTACGAGGTATGTGGACTAGCCGGATACATAACAAAACAGATAATTTGAACATGGATTCTAGATTTTCAAGGTGTATTATATAACGGAAAACAGCTATTGGAGCTGGTGTCGCACAATCGACTGGGCTCGAGAACACCCGTTGTGAGGTTGAGCCAGTGGAAAGTAGTAAAGTTAGACCCCACAGGGAAGCCAACACCAGTTTGGCCCAATTTTTGGGATTGGGTGTCTCCGGACGATATATTCGAGGCAGGGTTCCATGTCGGATTGCAAAACCTCCTCAAGCTTGCCAGTCAACTTTTACCGCCAATTCACCTTAAGGTTAATGTAAGTATCCGATAGCGTGTTGCAGAGGGCTACCAGGCTGATGATATATTCTGCGTTGAATTTATCAGATGTCAAGAATTCCCGAGGAGCAACGGCAAACAAGTGGGCGGGTTCGCCAAATGGCTCAGCGATATGACTCCAGGATCGCAGCAAGGGGTCCATGGCGGCCTTGAAAGCCGCGCCAGGGTGGAGAAGACAGATAGCGATGTGCTATATAAAGGGCACTTTCGGTAGCATCATTATTAAGGTGTGATGCCAAGTGTGCAACCGTGTGATCAAAATCGTATTAGTGATGATTCAAAGAGAAGTCTCCAAGTCGCAGTTCCAAACGCGCTGGAGGTTGCGTACTAAGGCCGAGGCCATTGTTGGCGCTCGAGATAGATGATGACTACATATATTATACCATAGGACCCCGGGAAGTGGGACGGATTTGGGATGTTGCCCATTCTAAGCTTGAACAAGACTTATAACTACACGGCTTTTTGAGGATATCATACAGCAGATACCGCGATAATAAATACTCGTAGTTATTGACTGACCCCGCTCATAAATGCTACCCGGCGGCTCGCTTAAAATTGCCAACTGGAGCGCCGGAGAATTAGTCAGAGGTAAACATAGCCTCATACCGCCCGAATCCCGCCCCCCGACGCTCGGCGGGTGTTGCCCGAGGGCACTTGACTCCTACCGAACAATCCAGAAAATCATACAATATATAAATGGTCGCCCGTCGGAGCGTCCCGAGATTATTTGAGTTCTTTAGCACAATCACCCTGGTAAGTCTTTCAAAGTATATGCTACCGAAACTATGGACCCACACTCACCGATGGATCATAGAACTAGCTAAATACCAGCCGTACGTCGTCGCACTGCACTGACCCCTCAGAACCGACCGCTCTCTGCCGTGCTGCCTGAGAAACCCAAACCTGTGCGACATCGATTAACTCTACAAGACAAGCTCGATGTTATCGACTTCTGCGAACAGAACCAGAGCCAGTTGAGTCAAGACGACATGGCTAAGGTGCGTCGCTCTCGAGGATATGGAACAATCGTACAAATTACGGTTTCGACTTGGCTCGAACACAAAGACGAGCTTCGGCAGCGGGCCAAGAACCCAAACGAGCTAGTATTCAAACGTATGCGCCAAGTTGAGTACCCAGATGTCGACGAGGCTTTAAAAGCCTGGATTCTTCAGAAACAGGGACGCAACTTAGGCATCACTGGTCGTGCAATTCGACAGAAGGCTCGGGATTTTGCCGTACTCTTCGGCTACCCTGATGACTTCCTTGCGCTCTCGAATGGATGGCTCAGTAGCTTGTCGGCACGTATGGGGCTTCGACAGCATCGATATCATGGCGAGGCTGCTTCAGCGCCAATCGATACTTTGGCCGACGAAGTTCTCCGAGTCCGGGGCCTTATCAGCTCGTTTGGGCTGCGCAATTCATTCAATTTCGATGAATGTGCGCTGTTCTTTCGAATGTCACCGGACAAGGGTCTTGTGACATGTGAGATGTCTGGTGTAAAGGCAGACAAGTCTCGTATCACAGTTGGTTTGGCGAATAACCTTGAAGGTTCCGAGAAGCTCCCACCCCTAATCATTGGGAAGGCTCGTGTCCGCACTGCTTCAAGAAGAAAGACGGGAGGGATCTTGGGTTTGATTATTGGTGGAACATAAAAGCATGGATGACACGTTCGATTTGGCAAAGGTGTGTCTTTTTCATGGCTGTATGCGCGATTCCAAAAGTTGATTCATCTTGCTAATAGATGGCTAGCTAATCTCAACAAAGAGATGAAACGGCAACGTTGCAAGATTCTGCTCTTAATCGACAATGCCCCCTCGCACATTCACGATCAAAAGAAGTATCCCAACGTTCGCATTGAGCCGTTCGCCCCAAATCTTACAGCATGGATTCAGCCAAACGATGCTGGGATTATACAACCTTTCAAGTCGTATTACCGCCAGGGCCTACTACAGAAAATCATCGAACGCGACACCCGTGGTGAGGCTAATATCTACAAAATTAACCAGCTCGAAGCAATGGAGCTTGTTCACCAGGCATGGGATCAAGTGACTCCAACTACCATCGCCAACTGCTGGCGTCACACCAAACTCAGCGGCCCCAAACCCGAGTATCCTCCAACCCCCCTCCCGGTCCCGACGGTGGTATCAGATACGACTCATGCTGTCGCCGCGCTGCAAGACAGCCTCGATCGCCTACAAACTAGCTCGCATAACCTTCTCGAGCCTGTGAATGCTCCAGATTACCTTGCCCTTGACGCAGGATACCCTACAGAGCATGAGTGGACGGACCAAGAGATCGTTGATCAGGTCAGGGCAGAAATGCGACAGGCCGACGCGGATTTGCGTGGAGTGGTAGCGCAGGATGGCGTTGATGACGCTGACATTTTTGATCAGCAGGTAACAGCTGAGCTGGTGATGTCTGATGCAGCTATGCTTTCTCTGAATGGACTACAGGATATTTTATCCAAATTTGACCCTTCTGTATTTGGATCTGATATATCCGCCCTTGACTCGCTGCGTAACAAGCTTTCTGTTTTGGGCCAACTTTGATCATGTAACATTTGTAAATACACGCATTGGCAATTCATTGGCTATTTGGTCAATCCTGCGTTCACGAATGACTCCCGATCATAAATTCGGTGGAATCCATTCATGATCACAGTATCTACTGTATAACTGTCGATCAATACTACCTGTAGTTAAAGTTTCCAGCCTAAGTGGTCTTCACTTTTGGAGATACAAGGCAATGGATCTATTCTTTTGGTTGTTTAAGCATCAGACCCCGGGAAGTGGGACAGAGCCTATAAAGTGTTATTGTGATACCAAATGAAGTGGTAAAATGCGGTGATGAATGAGCAGGGACTCTCACCTTGCCATATTACAGAATATGTCCGTTCAAGTCAATTTCAGTGAGCAAATATATAGCAAACCTGCGCATAGAGCCTCTCAATTGGAAATTTGAGCATCGCTGGTCTTAACTCGCATGTTCTGTCTGCCATCAGCAAAACCATGGTATCATTACAGGACACTACAACAACACGTGTAGTGTAAAAATGCAATTGTAGCGCCTGCAGAGCATGTATCTTGCCTCAGGCTGCAATAAATGCCTCAACAATACACTGATCATCAGGAAAAACCCCCCAGAATTATTGTTGTTTATAACATGAAATTGCTGTGTATAAACCAGTTGCATGGATTGCTGTCCCCCCCCTTTTATCGCCTGTAATAAACCCTAGGGGGTGTTGATTATAGGCAATTGCAGTGGATAAACCAGGATTGCAGCAATAAACCAATTTGAAATTCCCCCAAGACATCTCCAAAGTGCCTCCCAGGAGACATGGAGGTTTATAAAAAATGGATTTCACAAATTTTCAGAAATTTGTTATAATCCATGAAATCCTAATTTATAAAAAATCCAGTTTTTCCTGATGATGCAGGTCTGCTACATTTTACTGCCATGAACCTCTGCTGATGCTACCTTTTTAGCGCAGTACTGTGACACATGCAGTGCCGCACGTTATTCTCCCACTACATCTCACTACTTTGAATGCATGCCTGCTGTGTTTGACCTACATTTTGTGTTAATATAATATATTAATTTCAGTCTTTTTTGCGCTAATAATTGCTCTTCTCCATGGTGGTAGCAGTTGATTTGACTCAATAAAATTTACGTTGGTTCAATTGTTCATGAGTATATATGTGTTCCCTTCAAATTGGAAGTCCAATGTTGGTGTCAAACCTATCATGACATTACAGTGCCATGGAAAATTGGTCAAATACCACTGGCTTTTGGTTTGTACAGGCCAAAACAGCCAAAAGACGATGTATATGGAAACATGTAATATGCGATTTGAAAGGCGGAGATCCAGGCTGTCGATTGAGCATATGTGCCTGACAAACAGCTGAGAATCCAAAAAAATATGATTCATTCAAAATGGCAATCCATTTGATGTTATGACCCACACAACAGGCATAATGGAACAAGAGAATTTATCACTGATTTATAGCATTTTCTCTGATGTCTAACATGCTGTAAACAAGGTCACGTGATCTCAGCGCTTATCATGGTTACATAACTCACTCCTGCAACATCTCTACCTTGTAACTTGGACCAAGGAGCGAGTTATCACATGATCTCAGCGCTTAAGTCACGTGACCTAGGACTAAGCGCGGCCCTATAACATTCGGAGCCGCACAAACTTAAGGTAGACTTATGTCATCCTGTAAACAACATCATGTGACCTCCTAGCACGTGATATAGCAGCTGCAGAAGTCACATGATCAATACAAACTGTTATGGATACTAACATCTTTACCTAATAGAGTCTGCCCTTGCCAACTTGTATGCGCTGCTAAATGAATATTTTCTGAATTTTCTGAATTGTGAATGCGCAAATTTGTACCATTTTATGTCTCCATAAATTGTACTAAATTCTATCTTCTTTGCGCACTTTATCTCGCATTTTTATATTAAGAACTTGGCGAGATATTCATTGAACAAGTTCAAGCGACAGCATATATGAGGTATTACTAACATATTCCGTTTATAGCTCAACAACGGCTGACGCTATCGATGCGATCAAATACTTGATCGATAGCCCCGGTTCGGGCGTATCTTCTCACCGAAGATCGGCCCGATCCCCGGACTCCTCGCCGAGTTACAGGCCGAAGATCGAACTGATCTGATTGACTGATCAGTTCTGATCTGACTCACACACTGAGTCAATGGACCCAGCTACCCTTAATTAGAAGGCTCTATGACTCACTGAGATGTTGGCTCCGTTCCATGTATATAGTTCATATTATTAATATATCAAACAACCTATAGCATACACTGATCCAGTGATGCCACCGATCTACACCCAGTCATTACTCTAAACCATCCTGTATGGGGATAGGGTGATCCCCATATAGCCAGAACTCTCCTTGCAGATCGGCTTGGCATGACTGTCTCTATTTGGCTCACCCAGGCTTCCCCCAGGGTATAAAAGAACCCTGCTGGAGACCCTTGCAGAGCCTCCTCCTCCTCCTCTACCCACCTGATCGGTCTTGTGTGCTATTTGGTCTGTATTTCTCTTATCTCTTATCTCTTGTGTGATCAATCTGTATCTAATAAGTGGGAACTCTAGTACCTGATTAGATACATCTGTGTGATATTGTCTGAATATATACATTTGTGCTTAACATAGCATGTAACTAAGTACCCGCCAGTTGTGGGAATTAAGTACCTACTTGGTGTGAGGAAATATATGCATTAGGCGCACCCTATCCATCCATATTAAGCTATTGCTTAAGTATAGATTAAGTTTAGTAACAGTATAGTCCAAGCGACTAGGGCAGAACTATAATAAGTATATCTAAGGGAACCTGACCGCTGTAGTCTTGCTCTTTATATATTATATCAAGTCAGTTTACACTGTGAAAGGTTAAGACTATCTAAGTGTAACTTGATAATCTCTGAGATCTTATATTAGCCTTCTTATTGAATCTAAGAAGTATTGTTTACTATTGGAGTACTAACCAACTACATTGCTTAAGCTCCAGATATCCAACTGTACTCCAACCCGTAACAACCATTACATTTCTTCTTTCATTTATCATTCACACGCAAGTCACAGTATAAATGTAAGTGTTAAAGATGGTTTTGAGCATTCAATTTTTGGCAACTTCTGGCAATCCATAGATACCAATGGAGGATAGGTGAAATTGTGACTTTTGATGTGTCGACATTTTTGACCATCTCAGTTGTTCTAAACTCCATCTATAGTAATAGTTGATGCTCTGAAACGTAGGGTGTACACTCTGGTGGTTGAATCTAGTTAATAGCAACCAAGGCAAACGACGGCCGGTCGCGTACACGTACCATTTTCAAATGAGAAACCGTATTAAGAGCTCATGTAACCGCATACAGCGGCCCATTAGGTCCTATAAGCCTGTAGAATAATTTTCTAGCAATATTAGCCCTTTGAACAAAGCCTCCATGAACCAGTCCTACTTTGATTACCCGACTTAAGCTGGGAATTTGAGTAACAGGCCAATTTCTCCTTAAAACTGAATATGGTTGGCAATTTCAGTACTTATGTAGTGTTTCCAGCAGCCTATGGTCCATCTTGTGTACTTTAGATCATTCAAAATGACCTAGTTTTGCTGGTAAACCAGCCATTTCACTTCCCGGTCACGTTTCACTTGAGGGCCAGGCACGGTACCACACAAGGCGCTCCCCATCCCAGAGAGACCCTGGGAGGACATCGCATACAATTTTATTGTAAAACTACCAGAGTCAAAGGGGTACAATAGTATCCTGACCGTCATTGACCGATTCTCCAGACAAGCGCATTTCATCCCTTGCCATGAATCAACAAACGCTGAGCAGTTAGCTGAAATATTTATCAGGGAAGTCTGGAAGCTACACGGAACCCCAAAAACAACAGTATCAGACAGGGGACCAACTTTCAACAGCCAATTCCTACGATCCCTGTATAAAGAGCTAAAGATAGAACTGAGGTTTTCCACAGCCTTCCACCTGGAAACCATTGGAATATTGGAAGGAACAAACCAATGGGTAGAAGGCTTCTTATGAACCTTCTGCAATTACCAACAGGACGACTGGACAAAGTGGTTACCAATTGCGGAATTTTGCCACAACAATCACATCAACTCAGCAACAGGCCAAACAGCCTTTGAGACGGTGTACGGGAGAACACCAAGGTGGGACTTGCTGAAAGAAGATAGCAAGGACAACAAGATAGCAGCTGCACAATCAAGGAAAGAAAAAATGAGGAAAATATGGGATGAAGCAAAAGCCTCAATGGAATTCCACAGGACCCTAGATAAGCAGGGTAGGGAATTTGAAATAGGAGACAAGGTCTGGCTACTTCTGACAAATTTGTCAACAAAACAACCAAGTAAGAAGCTGGACAATAGGAAGGGCAGACTTCACCATCACAGAAAAAATATCATCACACACTTATCACTTGGATCTACCAAAAACCATCAGGGTTCACAACGTGTTCCATGTGAACTTACTATCACCTGTGATGGAAGACAAAGACTTCTAGCAGAGACAGATGAAACCTCCACCAATCATCACAGAAGAGGGAGAAGAAGAGTATGAGGTGGACCATGTGGTGAACTGGGAATGGCGGAATGGCAGACCCTATTACCACATCAGATGGAAAGGGTACAATCCTGTTGAGGACACAATGGAGTATGCCAATAAGTTTGCTGAGATGACTGATATACTTGAAGGCTTGCGCAAGTGCTTACCTGGTGCACCCATGCCAAACGACTTGCAAGTCAAGGCAACAACCAACAAACAGAGAAAGCAGAAGCCTATAAAACAAGAGACTAAGGCCAGGAAATAGAACATCAACATCCCAACAAACCACTCCCTGCACACTACTACCCCTCCCACTCTCACCTAAATATCCAGCACAATGGGTTTTACCAACAGACCAGAAGGCGTACCAAAAGGGACCCCAAGCTACCCATATAACCAAGACCTAGCACTGATGGACAACAGGTACGCACCCTTGGACAACAGCTGGGCCAGCGTGGTCTGACGCCCACCCCAGAAGAAGAGGGGAGGACAACCCTACATTAATAAGAATACCCTACAATGGGCAGAAGTCCAGTGCTACACCATGGAGGAAGCACAAAGGTATGCAGAAAGGGTCCTGCCTGGGGCTAACCTGCAGTAGATCCTGAAGAAGGCGCAGAACAAACAGAACTGGGTGGGCCTGACGGGTACCTGGATCCAAAAAGGGGCCCCCGTATGTGGTGTCACAAGGGAGCGCCTAGAACAAAGAACATGCTGATGCGCACATAGATGTACATAATTGACGGCCTTGTAGGGTCAACTGTTGATGCCGTTGCCAAGGCGGCAAAACAAAGGAGGAGAACCAGGAGCCCTGAAGCGGCTAAGGAAGCGGAGGTGGGAGACTGGAACGTAGAAACCAGGGCACACGCCCTACTAGAAGAATGGAAGATGTCATGACCCTCGTCTGAAGGGTGTTTATCTTCTGTTCTTGATGCAATTGTAGCGTCGGCAGATCTTAGCTTGATCCCTAGCCTGATGCGTGGCAGTCGCCTGTGGCGGTTTGTATGTCTCTTCTGATGTCAATGCGTCGACGAGGCCTTGATGCGCAGCGTTGAGCCTTCTGGTCTTAGGGTCTGAGTCCTCTACGCATCTTGTGAGGATGTTCCAAAGGTCACCCAATCTGTCTGTGATCTGTGAGGACTTGTGGCTAGAGTTGTTTGTGTACTAAGTCACTTAGGATGTCGTCAACATAGAGTTGGACAAGCGGCCCAAGGATACTGTCGATGTATAGTCCTTAGTGGCTTAGAAAAGTAGGCACCCGCCTTACTCAAAGGCTGTGATTGACTTGTGGCTTGCAGTATATTACTAAGTACCTAAATGAATAGGACCAAGTATCTTAAGGGTGAGTCTTAAGCGTGTAGGTTAGGTTAGGTTAGGTCAGGTTAGGTTAGGTTAGGTTAGGT